>OX421288.1:6397500-7672500 GCA_949125355.1 Agriopis leucophaearia | reverse complement strand
TTTACGGGATATTTACTCCTTCCACAACCTTACCACGGTAAATATCCCGTAAATAATCATATAAGTTTAATAAACACAAATGTTCATCACATAAATGTTTGTCCTAGGTGGAAATCAAATCAAATCAAATCATTTATTTGCTAGAATACATTACAATGAAAAGGTTTTAAAATTATTTTTGGTGTCACAGTATTCAGTCTGCAAGCAGACGTGCAAATATTCTTAAACTAAATAAATTATACATTTTAAGAGGTATTATTATATTAAATTAGGTATATTATTATATTAAATTAGGTATTATTATTATTAAATTATATTATACTAGCCGTCCGCCCCGGCTTCGCACGAGTGTAAGCTCGGCCTTCGGCCTCGCTACAAAATATAATATAGCCTATGTCACCCGGGGATAGTGTAGCTTCCCAACAGTGAAAGAATTTTTCAAATCGGTTCAGTAGTTTCGGAGCCTATTCATTACAAACATACAAACATACAAAAATAGGTACAAATCTTTCCTCTTTATAATATTAGTGTAGATTAAAAAAATCGACAAATTCCTTAATACTATAAAAACAATGCTTAAGTAGCCACTCCGATAACGATTTTTTTAATTCGTAATCAAACCCACCCCTTCAAGCGCAGAAGGCAGGTTCACTACCAACTGACCCACCGAGGCTAATTGTTTTAGTGAAAGCCACTATTTTCTGATTGTAATTCCTTTCAATGTACGGTTGCCTGAAAGAGATCACTTTAGCGACAAGACCGCCTTTTAAAAGCTTAGATAATAGTTTCATTGTAATATATATCCGTTTTTCTGGGTCTTGTATTAAAGAGTTATCTAAAGATGTATTACCCACTAGCTGCGCCCCGCGGTTTCACCCGCGTGGTGACGAAAATCGGTGATGATGAAAAGTAGCCTATGTGTTAATCCATAACATAAGCAACGTATATTTCAAATTTCATCCAAATCCATCCAGCCGTTTCTGTGTGATTGAGTAACAAACATCCATCCATCCATCACAACTTTCACATGTATGATATTAGTATAATTTGCAGGTACAACCGTGAAGAGTCAGTGGTATCGGGCAGCGGAGGCTCGAGCGGCGGCTCCGAGCGAGGCAAGGAGCCCCCCGCGGAGCGCAAGTCCACTAGCTCGGGCTCCAACTCGGCCGAGCGGCCCCCAAGCCACTCCAGCGGGTCCACCAAGCATCGCCCGGTGCTCTTCCTATAGTTCAGGTACCCGTCGAATGTGTACGCACCGCATGTCTGCGTAAGCAAAAAGTGCTCGACGCGCGTTAGGCACCGGCGGCGGTGCGTAAGGAAATCGCCGCTATTCACCAATTTATTCCCGCTCGAATTAACGTTTCAAAACATAATATCATACAGCAATTCAAGACGATGAATATTATACATAATAAATAATAATAAACATGTGAGACATTATTGCACACACGGTCATCTGACCCCAAACTAAGCAAAGCTTGTAATATGGCTGCCAGAGACTGATATACATACGTATATATTTTTAAATACATACTTAAATAGATATTAACACCCAGACATAGAACAAACACAAATGTTCATCACACAAATGTTTGTCCTACATGGGAATCGAACCCACGCCCCCAAGCGCAGAAAGTAGGTTCACTACCAACTGAGCCACCGGGGCAGTCAAATAAATAATAATAATAAATAAAATTCTTTATTTCATGAAAATAAAGCTTTTTTTTTTTTTTTTTTTTTTTGGGACTTTTATAGTTAATGTACATGGCAGTCCCATTGTATAAAGTAATCTAGGACACTCAAATTAATAAAAAATATGTCTATACTCAAATTAGTACAGTAAACACACAGAGTCGGTGGTCACTTGAGGTGACTCACATATCCGAACAGCATGCGTATTATGAAACTTTGATCGGGATCGCGACTTGTCAAAATTATGTAAAAAAAAAAAAGCATTGTCTATTTCCAATTTCGTAGTATGAAATTGGAAATAGACAACGCTGTTTTTATTTTTATTTTGCGTTATAACCCCTTTCAAGTGTCAAAATTATGTCAATTCTGACACTGACTGATCCCGATCAAAGATCCATAATAGGCCCGCAGATCCCTGGCTGCGTCCGAGTTGGGTTCAGACAGTAAGTGAAAATTAAGCTAAAATGACAAATAGAAAAATAAAAAAATTCTTAATGTATAAGTAATACACTTTAGCTTCTTGTAACAAATAGGTTGGTCAACAGAACCTACACCAAGCATAGGACCTTCATGGATCAGTAAAGAGCAGATCATTTTGAAACATAATCTATAAATAGTAAGATTATAATATTGGTTACGCTAAACAAAATGTAGGTATTATAACTAAATAATATAATTGAACATTTTGTATAATATACATAAATGAGGGTGTATTGTGTATGTGTGGAAGTATTTTGTATGTGTGACGGTATATTGTGTATGTGTTTTTGTGCAAGTTTTGTGTTATGTTAGTACATTACTCATGTTAGCCAAGAGGCTCGTGAAAATACCTTAGTGGGTGTATGTTGCAGGGTTAGAGGAGAAAACATGACACCTCTATAATGATATTATGATTCTAAATTAATGTAAATAGCCAAATAATAAGAACAGAATTATATTTTTTTTAATTTTATTAGGTTATAATTTGAAGCAGTTCCTCAGACTCTGTATAATTATTATCTCTGTTTAATTATTGCATAATATATGAACATACAATGTCAAATTGATAGGAAAAAATATATATTTCATTTTACAGTCGGAAATTCGGTTGGGCTCTCGCGTTTCTGGCAACAGAGGCTACTCAGCCCCTTGCGCGGTACGGGTTAAACACCATTACACCCATATACAGGGTTACCCATGTAGACTGTACTAATCCGAAAGGAGGTCATTGTACTCATTTAAGTTGTTGTTTGTTTTGTTTAATTTAAGTTTTGTTTTCGTTGATAGGCTCTATTGATGATCAGCTTTTTATGAGGTAATAAAAACATATTAGTCGTCATGCCTATTAATTATGAATATTTATTAACCTTTTTTAAATGTTAACCTGTCTCATCCCACTGCTGGGTTAAAGTTCAATTAATAAAATCAATGTATAATTTTAAATTTTTCTTTTCAGGACCGAGCTATAAGGCCCATTTTCGCGGAGCACTTTTTATAAAATACTGCCAAATACAAATAGGACTTCATAAGTTAAGTGTCATTTATATAATTATACATTAATTAATGATATTAACTAAACTATAACTTGTAGCGAACAAGATTTTGTAAACAGTGTCATAACTTAATGTCATAGAAAGAATTCGATCAATTGAAACTCATGATTGCGATCAATTGAAACTCATGAATAGATTAATTGAAACTCGTGATTTCGATCAATTGAAACTCACGATTTCGATCAATTGAAACTCATGATTTGGATCAATTGGAACTCATGATTTGGATCAATTGGAACTCATGATTTCGAACAATTGAAACTCATGATACTAATTGAAACGTAAGGTTCAATCAATTGAACCATTTTAGGTCAAACTGAAGAAATGTTCTTTTTTTTCTGATAAAATGGTTCATTTCTATATCATTTTTTTCCCCTATTATTATGTTGTATAAAAATATCGATCAAAAGATTAATTATAAATTATTTATTATAATGAACAATTATGTTAAATATTAAATCTAACAAGTGAGTAAATTTTGACATACCATTTTTAATCTACATTTGACAGCTTTCATACGGTTTTTGTCTCTTTCTAACTCAATGAAGTAAAAAGAGACGGGAATTGATTTCAAAGGTTTTTTTAATAATGGTACAGCAGATTTGAAATCTTTTTTTTTTTCATTTTTATCAATGAAACTTGCAGTTTCATAAAACATAATTTTCGTAAAAATATATTTTATTTTTCGGTAATTTCCAAAAATATTGGAGTATTACAGGTTTTGTAAATATATATAAGTGAATAGAATTTAGTATTATGACGTCACAATATTATAATCCAATATAAAATCGCTAAATAACACATACAATAATAAAATCAGTGTTTATTTTACAGGGCTAGTCAGAAAGGGTATGTTAAGCCAAACTGGCGATTGTACGCGTTATAAATATTTTTTATTAAAAAAACAACTAAAATCGGAAAACATAACATTTATTTTTATTTATTATTTAATAAATTGTTTTACACATAGGAAATCATTGTTTACTATTTATTGTAAACCATTATTTCCTATGTGTAAAACGCCCTTTCAGCATTGCATACCCTTTCCAACGAACCCTGTAAAATTGATTATTGTATGTATAATTTTATTGAATCATTTAGTTTCTTGTGCCATTTTTTAATCATTATACAATTTGACGATCAAAAATTATATATACATAGTATTAATAATAATTTAACATGATTCTGTTTTGATAACTTAAATTTATTTATACCCCTTCTCGCTTATTAATCTTTCATTCCTATTTACTTTAAATGTTATTTTTATATTATATTTCTATTAATGTACAATAAATTATAACGCCAATTAGTAATATAATTCCGCCATATTATAAAAACGAGTCTTTGTATATTTTAATTTGAAATGTAAGTGTAAATAACTTTTATATCGTGTGGTGATATTGTTGAAACGGATAAAAATTTTATACCATTCTGTGGACCCAAAAATGACCATAGTAAAAAAAAAACAAAAGGGATTTCTTTGTAATGGCAATATTTTTGTCTATGGTTCATGTCAAGGGCGCCAACGTGGAAAAAACATGTCGGCTCGTTGTATTATTTTTCTAAACTTGTGTATTTTCGAGTGTTAATGTGTAATAATGGTGGGTTATTATTTATTAAGGGCTCGTGAACGTGCTCGAGTGTAGGAGAGTGATATAACGAGGTGAAACATGTCTTTTCATGTTGTTTCCAAAACTCCATAGAAGCCTTTTGTAAAGCCTCCACCACTTTACTGGGGCATAAATTTGACTTGTCCGAAACTTACTTTGTTTGACTCTGACTGTGACTATGACCGTTTGACGGTATTTAAGACTATGTAAACTTGATTAATATTTCGACCGAAGGACTTCGTATCCATGGTCATGCAAAAATTTACAACAACAACATGGTTCATGTCAAACATACATAGCAAGTGTCAAATGATTCAGGATTTCTTTGTAATGGCAATATTTTTGTGTATGGTTCATGTCAAACATACATAGCAAGTGTCAAATGATTCAGGATTTCTTTGTAATGGCAATATTTTTGTCCATGGTTCATGTCAAACATACATAGCAAGTGTCAAATGATTCAGGATTTCTTTGTAATGGTAATATTTTTGTCCATGGTTCATGACAAACATACATAGCAAGTGTCAAATGATTCAGGATTTCTTTGTAATGGCAATATTTTTGTCCATGGTTCATGTCAAACATACATAGCAAGTGTCAAATGATTCAGAATTTCTTTGTAATGGCAATATTTTTGTCCATGGTTCATGTCAAACATACATAGCAAGTGTCAAATGATTCAGGATTTCTTTGTAATGGCAATATTTTTGTCCATGGTTCATGTCAAACATACATAGCAAGTGTCAAATGATTCAGGATTTCTTTGTAATGGCAATATTTTTGTCTATGGTTCATGTCAAACATACATAGCAAGTGTCAAATGATTCAGGCTTTCTTTGTAATGGCAATATTTTTGTCCATGGTTCATGTCAAACATACATAGCAAGTGTCAAATGATTCAGATTTTATGCGCCAAAATGAAGAAATAATGACGCTTTATTGGATTAGGTGTCGCCCGCGACTTCGTATGCGTACTTTCTTACAAACTTTCACCCCTTTTTACATAAAATGATTTTTTCATGTTCATTGTTTGTTTTTTTTTCGTAGAAATAATTTACTGAAATTTTTATTATCAAAAGGTTTATATAAAAAAAGAGATCGCTCTTAGCGATAAGGCCGCCGATTGTTGTTGATTTTTTAAAGCTGTTTTTATCATGTGTATGTAATTTGACGTGTGAACGAAAAAGAGTTTATTTATCTATATAATAAATAAACCCGTATGAAGCGCTTTGATTCCACTTTTATTGTGCGAACTACTAGTCTGTGGAATGCGCTGCCTGAATGCGTGTTCCCCGATAGTTACAATCTGGGTGTCTTCAAATAATAGTCAATCGGTTTCTACTAGGCAAACGTGATCCATCGTAGACCGCATCATCGCTTAACATCAGGCAAGGTGGCGGTCAAACGCAAGCCTATATTTTTTTCTTAACCTATACTGTCCCACTGTTGGGCAAAGGTCTCCCCCATCTTATTAAACTAATATTATAAATGTGAATGTTTGGATTGATGTTTGGTTATTCAAACACGCAAAAACGGCTGGATGGATTTGAATGAAATTTGGAATATACATACATTGCTAATGTCCTGAATTAACACATTCTATTTTTCATTATCTTCATCATCACCGATTTTCATCACTACTAGGGTGAAACCCCGCGCAGCAGTTAGTATCATATATGTGAAAGTTTGGATGGATGGATGTTTGTTACTCAATCACACAGAAACGGCTGGATGGATTTGGATGAAATTTTAAATATACGTTGCTTATTTCCTGGATTAACACATAGGCTACTTTTCATTATCATCATCTAGTATTATTATCTATACATATAATAAAAACGTAGAGATAAAAAAAAACTGTAATTGTGAGATAACAAAAAAAGAATAACAGGGCGTCTTAAAATAAGCAGCTGAACACGAAAGGACAGTTTTTAGAATTTTTGTCTGTCTGTTTGTTTGTTTGTCCGCGCACACTCCTAAACCACTGGACGGATTTAAATGCGGTTTTCACGAATATGCTTAGCTATGACCAGATTGAAGTATAGGCTATGTTATTTTGCGCAAGGGCCGGATTAAGGGAAGAAAAAAGGATTGAAGGTTTATATGAAAATCTACGCGTACGAAGTCGCGGGCAATAAAACTAGTATAATAATAAAAATGTTGCCAGTTTCAAAATATCACCACATAATACTAGACTAATAAGCTAGGTAGACACCGCGCTTTATATTATAAATTTAAACAAAACATACCCTTTGAAATTATGCATAAATTAAGCATACCCATTCTGTCTAACCTGATATCTTAGGGCACATTAAAAAAATGTATACGTAGAGATCGTCTATTAATTGAAAATTAATTTATATAAAATGAGGGTAAATAATAAATGTAATTTATTGAATTGATCAAGTATTAATAAAAATGTATTTGTAGTTGAGAATATAATTATCGCATAAAATTATATATTTTTTTCTTCAGAAGCCCAAGTTTCGTGCTTTCGCTATCTCGTTTGCGCATATCATATAATATTAAGATTTAAATCTTCAAAGATTTTGATATTTTTTAACCGGCCAAGTGCGAGTCGGACTCGTGCACGAAGGGTTCCGTACCATTATCTATAATAAACAAAATAGTACCTACTTACTAAATTTTTGTATTGCCACGACATCTATGAATAAGTAGCGGCAATAATACAATGTCATGCCTCGAACGCATTAGGAGACATCTAGTGTCGAGTAGCAAAATCAAGGTACTCGAATGTTAGAAATCACGTTTTTTTGTATGGGAGAAAAAAAAATACATCACACATCATCAGCCAATTAACGTCCACTGTTGGACAAGGCCTCCCTCATAGAGGTGTGTTGCCATAATCCTCACGCTTAGCAGGCGGCTTGGGGATCGCAATACGTTCACCGTGTACTATTAGGACGCTGCTGCCATCCTCCGGTGGTTCTGGTCGCAGTTTTATGCCATACCCGGGTCCCTCGGGGTTTCTGTACTAGCGTTTAAAGTTTAGAGTTTAAAGGCAGATCCGAACTATATATTATCAAAGTTCAAAATAATTAAATATACATAATTTATTTGTGATTGTTACTGTGACTTATTTAATTATCTATACTCAATGTTTAATTATATTGAAGCATTTAATTTTTACCCGGACCCGGGTATGTCCTAAAACTGCGACCAGAACCACCGGAGGATGGCCAGCAGCGTCCTAATAGTACACGGTGAACGTACTGCGATCCCCAAGCCGCCTGCCAAGCGTGGGGATTATGGCAACACCCCTCTCTATGAGGGAGGCCTTGTCCAACAGTGGACGTTAATTGGCTGATGTGTGATGTATTAATTTTTTTCTCCCATACAAAAAAAACGTGATTTCTAACATTCGAGTACCTTGATTTTGCTACTCGACACTAGATGTCTCCTAATGCGTTCGAGGCATTACGAGACATTGTATTATTGCCGCTACTCACTCATAGATGTCGTGGCAATACAAAAATTTTGTAAATAGGTACTATTTTGTTTATTATAGATAATGGTACGGAACCCTTCGTGCGCGAGTCCGACTCGCACTTGGCCGGTTATTTTCAGTTATTTTGATTTAAAACCAAACTGCTAAACCGATTTTGAACATACATTAAAAAAACTGAATATATAACCTTCTCCCTTTTAGAAGTCGGCAAAAAACTGGTTAAAACCGCCTTCCATGAACATACATAAATAAAAACAGTGGAATATAGAACCTCCTCCTTTTTTGAAGTCTGTTAAAAATAGATTTAAATCGCCTTCCAAGATTTGTTTGCAAAGTTAACTTATACAGAGCGAGTTAAAATTCAATACCTTAAGGTGAAACGTTTCACGTTTGGCGGGAAATTCAAATTTCAAACAGTTTTTTTGTTCTTGTAGCTAGGCCGGGTAATTATTGTAAACGATCATGATGTTTGCGAAAATTGATTATTATTCTTTACAAACTCTTTACAAACTTTAAAAATTATTACATACATTTGTCAATAAACAAATTTTTGCTGTTTCAAACGGTTTATTGCCAAATGTAAGTAATATGGTGAGTAACTGATTAATAGCTGTACATGATAATGTAAAGAACAACCAACAATTTTCGCGAACACTATGCCATTTCACAATAATTACCCGGCCTAGCTACAAGGACAAAAAAACTGTTTGAAATTTGAATTTCCCGCCAAAGTGAAACGTTTCACCTTAAATATTTTAAATACACAAATATGTTGTGATAAAGAGCTATAATAATACAGGAGATATTTTGGACAACAGACATATTCAAGAGTATGTGGGACATTATAAATAAATAAATAAATATGTGGGACATTATAAATAAATAAATAAATATGTGGGACATTATATTTAAAACATTGTATAAACGGGTACAATTTATTACTTTTTAAATTCAATTAAAATACATGTAATTTCAATTAATATATGTTTTATGTTTCAGAATTAATACATTTTTGTTTTCAGATTTAGTATTATCATCTTTCATGTGTCAGAATTAATTAATTTTTGTTTCAGATTACTTTAATAATTTTATAATTAAAAATAATTCAGAATTAATTATTTTTTTGTTTCAGGTTACGTTAATTTTCAATTTATGTAATTAATATTTTATATCAGGTTAGGCAAAATTAAACTCAATATAATTAACATTATCAACAAATATTTATCACAAATTCCTTATTGTACTTGAAGCGACGTAGAAGCGGAATTACACTAGAAATTCATCATTAAAACAGTTTTGAAAATGGACTTCCGCAAAGTAACGCCTGATTCAATCAACTATTCAGGAGTATTATTTTAATCATAATTTAAAAAATAAAAATACTTTGGGCAGTGTTGCCAACCTCGATATCTCGAAAATAAATTAGTTGTTCCGTACATTTATTTTGTTGAGTGAATATCACACTAAATATGTGAAAGTTTGGATGTATGGATGGATGGATGTTTGTTACTCAATCACGCAGAAACTGCTGGATGAATTTGGATGAAATATGGAATATACATTGCTTATGTCCTGGATTAACACAGGCCACTTTTCATCATCATCATCGATTTTCATCACCAAGTTTCGTTCGTCTACGAATCTCCTTGTTTCTGATACATAATAGCGAAAATACATAAGTTTAGGAATATCCTACATTTTTTCGACGTTGGCGCCGATACTCGTCACTTTTTAACCGACTTCCAAAAAGGAGGAGGTTATCAATTCGATTTTTTATGTTTGTTACCTCAGAACCTTCGACTGGGTGAACCGATATTGATGATTCTTTTTTTATTTGAAAGCTGGTGCTTCCCGTGTGGTCCCATTTGGTCCAGTTTTGTCATTTTTATGAAGTCGGTTTTTTTATATTGATAATTCTATGAAATAGCATATATTTTTTATTTCATTTATTTATTTATTATATGAGAAATGAAATGAGGAGATCCGTAGACGAACTAAAGTCACCGACATAGGCCACCGGATTAGCAAGTTGAAGTGGCAGTGGGCAGGGCACATAGCACGCAGAACAGATGGCCGATGGGGCCGGAAGGTTCTTGCGGACCGGTAAGCGCAGCGTAGGACGTCCACCCACAAGATGTACAGACGACCTAAAAGAGACCGCAGGAAAACGCTGGATGCAGGCCGCTTACAACCGGCCCTTTTGGAAATCGATGGGGGAGGCCTATGTCCAGCAGTGGACGTCCTATGACTGAAATGATGATTTATATTTTTATTTTAGGGTTGGTCCCATAGTAAAAATTGTTTATAAATTGAGCTCAATAATATTCTCAAATATGTCCGTCGTCTAGAATAAACAATACTACTTAGATTTATGTATTTAGTTTTTGTACATCGTATCGTAGTTATATTTTATTGAGAAGCGATAAGCAATGTTTATATAATGTGTAATTTTTAATAAACATAGCATTTTGTAATTAATTTGTCGTTTTTATTTTAAAAATAGCCAAGTGTGTATCGACGCATATTGTAGGGTTCCGTAGCCAAAACAATATACACAAATTTATCATTCATCGCTAAAAATTTACTGGCTGGGAAAAAATGGTAAAAAGTGAAAAAAAAATAGTAGTAGGATGAAACCCATTAGAAAAGGAGGGGTATGATAAAAATTAAAGGAAAAATAAATTACAGGCGATCTGAGTTCGGGAAGTGGGGGGGGGGGGGGGGGGGTAAGGGTAAAAAATGGTTTATCTCGATTTCCGGTAAAACTACAAGTCCTATGAAAAAAAGTTAAATGGCAAAGTTGTAGGTAATAAAAAGATCTACAACTTTTATATATACAATTTTTTTACATAACCTCAAAATTTATATGAAAAATTCAAATAACCAAGTTTTTGGTTTTTTATTTTTATTTTTTTCAAATTAATTTTTTTTCTTACGAAATTTGGTGAAAACTTTCCTTTTTATGTCCCAAATACACTGTAATTTATTTGATTTAAAATATTTAATTTTTCACCTTATTTTGACTTAATATCAAAAAAGCACCCTAATTTTCAATCGAAAATTCTCGTGTCAAAATATTAGTTTTTTTTTAAAAGTCGGTGTGCTTTTTGTTCATTGAAATCTCTACTTTCTGATGGTTAAAAAGAAATATACATTACAATAGTAAATGTTCTCAGAAAATGCCAAAATTCGAAATAAACTCTAATTCGAAAAAAAATAGTAAGGCCCAGACCCTCCTAGCTCCTTCCCCACTTCTCTATGAAATACCCTTCAATGGACTAAAATTTTCCGATGGTCACTCAGGTATATAAATTATCTTATATCAGCAATAAATAGACATCTACAAATATTATTTAATGAAGATTTTACAACTTCAAACTTACAAAAAAAAAACGAATTAGAGTTTGCTTGGATTTTTTGCATTTTGTGAGAACATTTACTATTGTAATGTATTTTTTTTTTTTAACCATCAGAAAGTACAGATTTTAACGAACAAAAAGCACACCGACTTTTTAAAAAAAGCTAATATTTTGACACGAGAATTTTCGATTGAAAATTAGGGTGCTTTTTTGATATTAAGTCAAAACAAGGTGAAAAAATAAATATTTTAAATCAAATAAATTAGTGTATTTGGGACATAAAAAGGAAAGTTTTCACCAAATTTCGTGGAAAAAAAAATTTGAAAAAAAAAAAAAAAAAAAAACTTGGTTATTTGAATTTTTCACATAAATTTTGAGGTTATGTAAAAAAATTGTATATAAAAATTGGTAGATCTTTTTATAACCTACAACTTTGCCATTTAACTTTTTTTCATAGGACTTGTAGTTTTACCGGAAATCGAGATAAACCATTTTTTACCCTTAAACCCCCTCCCCTCTCCAACTTCCCGAACTCAGATCGCCTGTAATTTATTTTTCCTTTAATTTTTATCATATTCCCCTCCTTTTCTAATGGGTTTCATCCTACTACTATTTTTTTTGGTTTCAAAAATTATCTACCCTGGTCTAGGAGTACAAACACTTTCGCAATAATTATCAATATAAAAAACAGACTTCATAAAAATGACAGAATTGAACCACAAGGGAAGCACCAGCTTTCAAATAAAAAAAGAATCATCAAAATCGGTTCACCCAGTCAAAAGTTATGACTGTTATGAGGTAACAAAAATAAAATAGTCGAATTTGATAACCTCATCTTTTTTGGAAGTCGGTTAAAAATGCCAACTGAGCTCAGTGGTGGGCCCGATCCTAGCCAGACATTTTTTTAAATATTTTTTCCTGGGTTACGCGGAAAGGGTACAAGCCGAAAACGATCCATAGTACCCATCATCATGAACAAATTTACAACGGGACCAAACCTGAAATCGCTCAAAATGTATAAAAAAGAACTAGGTATAACGCTTTCATTTATTTTGAGAGTATAACGGACCCCCTTTCGAATTAGTACACACTTACCGCGTAACCCTCTAGCGACCTTTCCCTGTTTAATGGTCCGAATCAGTTCCAGTTTTACTCCACACGGGTTTATTTCAAGAGAAAAATTAAAAAACTAGAATAGCGTAAAATATAATTTATTTCCTTTAAAAATAGTACTAATAGGAAAACAAAGTAGACACAATCTGTTGGTCTATTCTGCAAGCTAAGTGAACGCGCAAGTGAGGTGATAAGCTAAGTGAACGCTTCAACCAAAATAAAATGAATGGACGGGCCCAGTAGAAGCGCATTTTTGAATATTACAAAATGAGCGCCAGCGCTCACTTCGTTTCAGTCGGTCTCTAGCCGTAGGAAGTGAAACACGAGTCTATTGTTACGCGATAACAAAACATCTGACAAAATTATGAATTCGTATGCTTTACCGAAGTGTAAATACACAAATAAAACCGATATCTATTTTTTGTAACAAATATACTGTGCATTTTTATAATTAGATGTTGAAGTATATGTCCGACGGTTTTGACTCGTTTTTACTGATCAAGTTCAATGGTTAGGGCATTCATTTTATTTTGGTCGAAGATTACAGTAGTAAAATATTCTCTTTTCTTCTCTCCATTTAACAACTTTCAATGACGCCATCAAATGCGCAGTCCCTTAAGGTAATACTTTTCATGTTTGGCGGGAAATTCAAATTTCAAACAGTTTTTTTGTCCTTGTACCTAGGCCGGGTAATTATTGTGAATTAACACAGTGTTTGCGAAAATTGTTGGTAGTTCTTTACATTATCATGTACAGCTATTAATCAGTAACTCACCATATTACTTACATTTGGCAATAAACCGTTTGAAACAGCAAAAATTTGTTTATTGACAAATGTATGTAATAATGTGCATTAGAGATCAATAGCTTTACGTAAGTTTAAAAAGAATAATAATCAATTTTCGCGAACATCATGATCGTTTACAATAATTACCCGGCCTAGCAACAAGGACAAAAAACTGTTTGAAATTTGAATTTCCCGCCAAACGAGAAAGGTATCACCTAAGTGTTGCTATATAGAGTTTACAATGTTACTATATGTGAAAGGAATTTGTGGATTTTTTGTCAAAATCCCGTTTAGGGCACCGTCAAAGAGGGAAAACAGTATCATTTATAACATTAAAAATAACATTTTGTAGTGGTAGGACTCTTTTGCAGGTGTCCGCCTGGGGAAGTACACCTTTGCCAGTTATTCAACCGCCAAGCAGTAGTGTGCAAACACTACTGTGTTCCGGATTGATTGGCAATGTTTCCAGCGAAATAGGCATGATGACTAATATTTTTTTATTACCTCATAAAAAAGCAGATCATCAATAGAGCCTATCAACGAAAATAAAATTTCAATTAGTTCAAAAATATATAAGTTATAAGAATTTTAATTTCATGCCAGACAAAGAGCGCACTATACTGAGCTATGACGTCAAGCCTCAGGCGCGGCATACAAATGCTATACTAACACACGCTTTGAGAGAAAGGGATGGAGCATCCCCTCTCCATCCCCACCTAAAACTTTAAACGCTCATATATCAGAGATTAATCAGCCAATTCAATTTATTTTTTTCCGTACGTGTAATGTATTTAGTTATATTCATCGCTAAGCCTGTTATTTGTAATACATTAAACATTAGGCCACATGCCTATTACAGGGCACACAGAGGTTTGACATCTTATATCTCGGGGTGACGAGCGCAGTGCATTGCCATCCAGGGTTTTGAACTGTTGTAGTTCAAAATTCTGAGTGACGTTGAGCTGTAATGTGCAAGCGTGAAGAGCCATCAGGCGAGCGACTTCGCTCGTATCATCACACAGTATCATAATTAAAAAAAAACTTAAAACCATTAATTGGTATCCATATAAGAACCAAATAATCTTATCTTATTTAATAATACTTTAAGCATACACAATAAAACCAAAATAAACTTTCTGCGGGAATATAAATTTTCTTTACAAAATAAATGCGAATTTGTTTAAATATAAAAATAATAGCTTTAGAATTAGAACACAAAATAATAAAATGGTCGACCAATTTTTAGCACATTTAAAAAATACATTCATGATATAAAACATCGCGCAAAAAGACAAAAAAATATACTTTTTATTTATATTACACGGGAATTACTCACGTTAAATTAGGTCGGTTACTCCGACTATAGTTTCAACCGCACACGGAGGTCTTTATCAAGGTGAATGCGCGCGCGCGGCTGCGTCTCGCTTTGCACTACGGGCCGCCGCGCGACCACAACGGATGCTGAACGGTTCGTTCGGTATCCGGCCTAATCTTACGTGAGTAATTCCCGTGTAATATAAATAAAATGTGTGAAAACCACGTCAGTTTCCATAATAAAAAAAAAATATGTTGAATTACCTATATCCTCCTTCTGAAGTTGGTTGAAAATTAATTACCGGGTTTTACAAGGTTAGTAGGAAAGGGTATGCTAACCCGATAAGAATTCGTTATGCTCACCATTGTGGAAATCTTTTACTATGTGAATTACAACCCTGAAACCGCGAAAAATATATCAACTGTTTCATACATTTTATTTTACCGTTTTCTATGGAATAGCTTTTCGCGGTTTCAGAACTCCCATAGTAAAAATCCCAGTCACACAACGAGCAATGGAGAGAGCTATGCTCGGAGTTTCTTTGCGCGATAAAATCCGAAACGTAGATATTCGCCAAAGAACCAGAGTCACCGACATTGCTATTAAAATCTGCAATTTGAAGTGGCAATGGGCAGGCCACATCACTCGAAGAACTGTTAACCGATGGGGAAGAAAGGTTCTTGAGTGGAGACCACGAACTGGAAGACGCAGCGTAGGTAGGCCTCCCACTAGATAGACCGACGACATCGTGAGAGTCGCGGGCTTCCAGTGGATGCCGATGGCAAGATGTCGTTCAGTGTGGAGGTTAAAGGGGGAGGCCTATGTTCAGCAGTGGACGTCTTCTGGCTGATGATGATGATAGTAAAAATCACATTATTATAAATACGAAAGTTTATCTGTGATTGTGTATGTTTGTTACTCTTTCACGCTGAAATGGCTGGACGGATTTAGATGAAATTTGGAATATACATAGCTTATATCCTGAATAACACATAGGCTACTTTTCATCGTCATCATCACCATTTTTGATCACCACGCGGGTGAAACCACGGGCGCAACTAGTTGTTCACCGTTTCCTTGTAACCCAATGTAAAGTCAAAGTTATTATTTGCTTGCCAATGGGTATCAAGGTCTTAAAATATAAAATGTCCATCCATTAACAGCCGTAAGGGCGTGCAAAATTAAATTAGACTATAAATACTTATGTCAAAAGAATTACATTAATTTATTTTAATAATAATCAACAATCAACCAACAACCGGGCAATAATCTATACTGTTTTAAACTACATATCACGGTTGTTCACTAAAGTTAAATGATTATTTACGGGATATTTACCGTGGTAAGGTTGTGGAAGGAGCTCCCGATATTTCGGCGCAGTTACATGCACCATTAGGAGCCGTTAGGAATTTAAATTCCCATCTGTCTCATTATTCACACTTGGGGCAGATGGGAATTCAAAATACCACCTGTCTCGTTGATCACGCCAGTGGGCAGATCGTAATTTAAATTCCCATCTGCCCCGTTGATGGGGCAGTTGGGACTTTTTTAAGAACTTCCCCGGTGGGATTTTTTTATTACCGTGTTGTAAAATGCGCTGCGTCACGGGAAGACTGAGTCTTCCCGTGAACATGGTGCATGTAACTGCGCCGAAATATCGGGAGCTCCTTCCACAACCTTACCACGGTAAATATCCCGTAAATAATCATATGACTTTAATAATCTATACATCTATAAGTACATTTAAGTATAGTATCATGTCCCAGATATTTATTTATTTAACCGCCAAGCAGTTGTGTGCGAACACTACTGTGTTCCGGATTGAAGGGGAATGTTTCCAGCGAAATTACGGGACACTCAGAGATTTGACATCTTATATCTCGGGGTGACGAGCGCAGTGCATTGCCATCCAGGGTTTTGAACTGTTGAAGTTCAAAATTCTGAGTGTCGTTGAGCTGTCATGGGCAAGCGTGAAGAGCCATCAGGCGAGCGACTTAGCTCGTCTCGTCACTCAGTACCATATACAAACAAACAAAATCATAAGAATAAAAACGACATGCCATTTTCTTTAGGTATTCTTCCACTTCATAGTAGCACTCTTTATATGCCGCGCTGTATGTTTGGCGACTTCTCCGAGCGTGTAATCATTGACTCGTTGCTTTCATTTTCCATCACGCAATATTAAAGGACGATTCATATTGGACGGCGCGCGTCGCAGCGCATTTTAATATGCGGTAATAGCACGCAACCAAGAACATTCATGGATGAAGGCGAAAATATAAGCTGAGGCTAGCATCTGCAGCATCGGATCTGCATGATCTGATTACCTCCTGCCCATTTTTCTATCGGACTGCCAGAGCGGGCACGAAAAATAGACACAGGTTGATATTCCGAAAACCCGTACGAAGCGCTTTGATTCCACTTTTAATGTGCGTACTGCTAGTGTGTGGAATGCGCTGCCTGAATTTGAGTTCCCCGATGGTTACAATCTGGGTGTCTTCCAATCACGAGTGAATCGGTTTCTTCTAGGCAAGCGTGATCCATCGTAGACACCATCATCGCTTAACATCAGGCGAGTTGACGGTCAAACGCGAGCCTATCTATGAAAAATAATTTAAAAAAGCATACTGTACCCTTAGTACAAGATTTGACAGTTTTCGAAAACTTTTTTCGTTTCCGTATTGTCCCATACATTTTAGTACAGCGCCTCTAGCGGAAACGCGGATGAACTAAAATCGGTAGTAATCGGCAGTATAGGTTGCTTCACTCAAATACGAAAAATAGTTTCGAATAGCTTTCAGCTCAGCAATGTATGCATCAAAACGAAAACGAAAAAAGTTTTCGAAAACTATCAAATCTTGTACTAAGGGTACTGCTTACATTATGTGTGAGCTGTAATAAGTTTTTTTTGTCCTGGAGTTTCCGCCGCTTATCTGGCAACCCTAGGGCCAGAAATGTTGGACGACGTAATCAATTCAAAAATTAAATGGAGCCGTTAGGAATTTAAATTCCCATCTGTCTCATTATTCACACTTGGGGCAGATGGGAATTCAAAATACCACCTGTCTCGTTGATCACGCCAGTGGGCAGATCGTAATTTAAATTCCCATCTGCCCCGTTGATGGGGCAGTTGGGACTTTTTTAACAACTTCCCCAGGTGGGATATTTTATTACCGTGTTGTAAAATGCGCTGCGCCACGCGCTTTTCTATGTGAATAGGCCCTTACGCATGTATTCCTTTGTGCTAAAAACCGGTCAAGTACAGTGTTTACTAAAGAATAGTTACGTTTACTAACTTACATCATTAGTTCGTTTAACATTTTACTTAAAGTTATTTCTTAAGATATGTAAATTAGTGCTTTTTCTAACTTCTACAAGCACTTGAAAAGTATATTTTAGTTAAATCATTGCGTAATTTGACTAAATAATGTTTTTTTATTATACTTAGCGACTTTTTATCTTTTAAAATGTAAAAAAATTGCTAAAGAGAAAGCGGCGAGCGCGGATTTAAGTGCACATACTTCGTACATCCTCTATATCGCTCGCGCATTTCATTATTTTTGAAGATATAAAATGATTCAATGTACTTATGGGAAATCTAAGTTGTACCAGGCCTGGCGCACTCCGCACTTTATGTATGAAGCTACAAGTAGTCGTCTTGTCGGACTTGCCGTGCCCGCTGCCGCGCGATAGACACGAGATAACGCGACAAGAGTTACGCGATAGACAGAGAGGCAACTTGTAGGTTAATATAGCTGTAGGTAGTTAGCGTTCGCACATCCTGAATTGGACTTTATTGTGTGGTAGTAAGAGTCGCTACTTATTTAAATGCTTTTGCGAAGTGAACCTTCTGTACTTGTTCTTTATGTATTCTGTAGCTGTACGAATAAATGAAAACAAATGCTCAGTAACATTTTCATTTTGATTCAAACAATTTTCAAACATAAAAACAGAAGAAAAAAAAAAGCAAAAATCGACTTTTGAGTCTGAAAATTGTTTAAAGAAAAAAAAAGCTTTAAATGTAATTCCTTATATCCGTTCTGCTTAGAATTCACTTAAACCTTAAATTCATATTGACGTGAAATTGCAACATACCACGAAAACGGCCTCAAAATCATCAGTATGAACACAACGAATACTGTTGTAGAATTATTACTTTCAGGGTGATGTTTTTTATCGAGTGGCAACACCTTTTTTCTTTCGAGTCTGTCAAATGCCAGATTGACATTGACAAAGCGTTGACTATCGGAAACAACAAGATATTTTTTTAAGGTGTCAGTATGCATTTACGGGTTAAGTACGTTCAATTATTTTATATTTTCTAAAATGTTGGAATGCGTGAGCGAGATAGAGTATGCATGAAACATGGTGCAAAGAATTTTATAAGAAAATTACAGTGAGTTTCTTTTTACTTATCAAACTATGTAAACAAACATGGCGTTTTTTGACCAATGGCGTCGACCCTTTCCACTTACTAAACTAATCTGACAGGACTAAAACTTTCGGTGTCTCTTTTAATTTCAATATGTGAGAGTTGACATCAATTTTAGATGTAATTAACGTTTAAACTTTCGCGATTTTACCACGTTTTAAATGTTAATTATTTTATATAGGTAATGGTAATGAGTTGTCAAATTTATAGGTTAGATAATGGTAGAAAAAAAAACGATGTCGACTGTTCTTTTTAGCTATCAAACTATGTAAACAAAGATGGCGTTTCTCGGCCAATGACAGCTCTGTATTTCCTCGTCAGTGATCTTCATTGGTCGCCTGGCTGTCATATTTGTAACTAAAAAGAAATATACTGTATCTTAAGGTGAAACGTTTCACTTTGGCGGGAAAATCAAATTTCAAACAGTTTTTTTGTCCTTGTAGCTAGGCCGGGTAATTATTGTGAAATGGAATAGTGTTCGCGAAAATTGTTGGTCGTTCTACAGCTATTAATCAGTAACTCACCATATTACTTACATTTGACAATAAACCGTTTGAAACAGCATAAATTTGTTTATTGACATATGTATGTAATAATGTGCATTGGAGATAAATAACTTTACGCGAGTTTGTAAAGAATAATAATTAATTTTCGCAAACATCATGATCGTTTACAATAATTACCCGGCCTAGCTACAAGAACAAAAAAAACTGTTTGAAATTTGAATCTCCCGCCATACGTGAAAGGTATCACCTTAACTAGGCATATTATAGTCTTAACTAATCGAGCGACGTTGTGGCATGTTGAATACGTTCCATTCCACGTATCTGTAACAAAAGAAAAAGAAAATGTTAGAAATGCAGAATAAACTGGTTTTTAACCGACTTCCAATAAGAAGGAGGTTATAAATTCGACTGGTTTAAAAAATAAAATTGTTACCGCAGAACTTGACTAGGTGAACCGATTTTGATGATAATTTTTTTATTTGAAAGCTGTTGCTTCCCATTTGGTACCATTTCAATTTGGTCCAGTTCTGATCGTCGGTTTTTTTTATTTATTGCGAATAATTATTGGCCTGATTTTTTTATAGGGTTCCGTACCCAAAGGGTAAAAACGGGATCCTATTACTAAGCCTATGCTGTGTCTGTCTGTCCGTCCTACCTTTAGACGGCTGTATCTTTGGAACCGTAATAGATAGCCAGTTGAAATTTTCACAGAATATGTAATGTTACGGCGGATTAACTAAGAAATAACTAAAGGGTCCCCATACATTAAAAGTATTTTTTTACGTATTTTTGTAATTGCTCTAATGTAAAAACGGTAATACACATTTTATGTCATAATTATCAATGTAAATAACCGACATCATAAAAATGTCAGAACTGGACCAAAATTAAATGAGACCACACGGGAAGCACCAGCTTTCAAATAAGAAAATAATCATCAAAATCGGTTAACTCAGTCGAAAGTTCCGAGGTAACAAGGCGCTCTGTTTTTTTTAAATGAGGTGAGTTTTAGTGAGGTGAGCTCTCGGTCCCCAATGTCTAGACCCCAACCGCCTCAAATATGTAACCACTGACGAGGTAAGCATATTTGCGCCGCTATTATTTATTTAGGTTTATAATCAGTTTCGGCGAATCGCGTGGTATAAGATTAGATAACCAACGTTATTACAAATTAATTCGATAATTCAATTAAAAACTGCGATAGCGGTCGGCAAAGCGCATTAGCGGGTGTTGTTAATTGTCTGTAATCAGTGGGTGTACAATGTATAGTATAATAGTAAAATACTTCCTGCCGGTTGTAGATAAGTTTACGCAATGTCGTCAGACTCGTGATCCGGACAGTACGATACCTAACTAGGGCTATGCTCGGGGTTTCTCTACGAGATCGAATCAGAAATGAGGAGATCCGTAGACGACAGAAAGTTACCGACATAGCCATCGGATCAGCAAGTTGAATTGGCAGTGGGCAGGGCACATAGCACTCAAAACAGATGGCCGATGGGGCCGAAAGGTTCTCGAATGGAGACCACGAACCGGTAAGCGCAGCGTAGGACGTCCACCCACAAGATGGACAGGCGACTTAAAAGAAACCGCAGGGAAACGGTGGATGCAGACCGCTTCCAATTGGTCCTTTTGGAAACCGATGGAGGAGGCCTATGTCCAGCAGTGGACGTCCCATGACTGAAATGATGATGCCTAACTCTCATTCTTGTTGAAATCTATAAAGATGAAACCGGCCAAGTACGACAGCTCAGTCAACTAATGGCTTCTTATCCATGAATGATGGGTCTGCCTCCATGTTAAACTCTCCGTACATCATGCGACGTGTTTGAAACTGGTTTTGACTCGGGGTCTCATGATTTAGCCCTCATGTCACGGTCAATGCCTTTTGGGCATTGTCCTGTACAAAATGCGTATTCTGCCGCCATAATCATGGGTTGATTGGAATAATTATCAATATAAAAACCGACTTCATAAAAATGGACTTCAGACCTGGACCAAATTAAAATGGGACCAAACAGGAAGCACCAGCTTTCAAATAAAAAAAAAATATCATCAAAGTCGAAAGTTCTGAGGTAACAAAGATTTTTTTTTTAACCAGTCGAATTGATAACCTCTTTTTATATTTAGATAAGAGGCAGTTATTCTTCGTGCGTGTCAGCACATCATCATATTGGAAAGGATGTAAGGTCGCGGTAGCCTCACGTCCTCACGCCCAAGGTACTCACGACTCGATGGTAGGCCTTCGCCTTTATTTTCCTGCACCAATCCGTGAATCTATGATTGATATACGCGCCTTGTTAGCTTTTCTTGTAATCAACTCTGTCCAAGCGTTTATTTGCTCTGAGAGGCGAGTTGGTGGTCAAACGCGGTTTTATTCGCGTAATAATTATCAATATAAAAAAACCGACTTGATAAAATGTCAGAACGGGACCAAATTGAAATGGGACCAAACGGGAAGCACCAGCTTTCAAATAAAAAAAGAATCATCAAAATCGGTTCACCCAATCGAATGTTCTGAGGTAATAAACATAAAAATAAAAACTTGATAAAAATTGATATCCTCCTTTTGGAAGTCGGTTAAAAAAGGAAATAGGATTGGGAATTCCTAATCGGTTTTGCACTCTCACTGATTAGAGTTCCGTCCAAATTGGCAAAAACGGGATCCTATTACTCAGCCCACGCTGTCTGTCTGTCCGACCTACCTTTAAACGGCTGTATCTTTCGAACCGAATAGGATAGTCAGTTGAAATTTTCACAGAATATGTAATGTTACAGCGGATTAACTAAGATATAATAACAAAGTAAAAAAAAAGAAATACAACAAACGTATCTTTGTATGTGCTCTAATGTAAAAACGGTAACGATTATAGGACACACACACTCTAACAGGCGCGGATGCAGCCCTGAAAAAAGGTTGTGGTCACAGCCACCCGAAAATCGGGCAAGTGCAAGTCAGCGTATGAACCTTGCTCGTGCATGATTGATATAGTGCATTCCTACAAAGGAAATGTTTATGAAAAATTATATGACGGCCTGACAGTGTATCGTAGTTTCACGCGGGTAAAGCTGTGGGGCGTCACAAGTCACGTATTAGGGTTGTGGGATTGCCCATCGTGCCCACAACGGTGGATAAGCGCCTGCACTCTAAAGTATAACAACAAATAATAAATAATGGCCAAGTGCGAATCGGTGACACATTTCATTACCAAGTAAAGCAACGTAATTCGTTACTTGGACGACCTGATCATTTCTCTCACCGAATGGAAATTGCATATTTAACTAATTTTGAAGTCGGGTGTTTAAATAGATAATTATTGTATTTTTATTTGTTTTTATTTGTGTTGGTACGGATCCTTCAGTGCGCGAGCCCGACTAGCGCTTGGCCGGTTTTATTTTTATCTTCCAAAATTGCGAAAGAGATATTTCAGGACGAAAAGTTTTTTTTTCCCAATAATTTCAATAACCACTTGGCTTCAAGTCTTTAACTAACAACTAACATGTATTACGCCCATTGACATACAAGCAGGTCAAGGATGAAGCTATTCGATAAAAAAAATTGTGTTAATTGACGTTGCGTACACAATCTATAAAACAATTATTGACAAGCTAAACGTTGAACTTTTAGGCTTGTTTGCACCATAGTAGTAGCGGGCCTGGCGCACTCCGCACTATAGGTATGAAGCTACAAGTAGTCGTCTTGTCGGACTTGCCGTGCCCGCTGCCGCGCGATAGACAGAGATAACGCGACAACAGTTACGCGATAGACAGGGAGGCAACTTCTAGCAGGCCTGGCGCACTCCGCACTTTATGTATGAAGCTACAAGTAGTCGTCTTGTCGGACTTGCCGTGCCCGCTGCCGCGCGATAGACAGAGATAACGCGACAACAGTTACGCGATAGACAGAGAGGCAACTTCTAGCAGGCCTGGCGCACTCCGCACTTTAGGTATGAAGCTACAAGTAGTCGTCTTGTCGGACTTGCCGTGCCCGCTGCCGCGCGATAGACAGAGATAACGCGACAACAATTACGCGATAGACAGAGAGGCAACTTCTATGTTAATATAGCAGTAGGTAGTTACCTCTCGCACGTCCTGAATCGGAGTTTACTGTGTAGTGAATTGTGTAGCAAGAGTCACTACTTATTTAAATGATTATGCGGAGTGAATCTTCTGAATTCTGTAGTAGTAGTTAAAATTACGGTTTATGACAAATTTGGCAATAACAGTAACGCTGACTAGCAGTTACTGCGAATGCGTTGCACCAGCGTATTCACTAGCATAGTTAAAGTTACTAGGGTTTCAAGTCAAATGAATTTTTTACCCCAGACGAATAGCTAAAAAAATAATATGTGGGACATTATTGCACACATGGTCATCTGACCCCAAACTAAGCAAAGCTTGTAATATGGCTGCCAGAGACTGATATACGTACATATATATTTTTAAATACATAATTAAATAGATATTAACACCCAGACATAGAACAAACACAAATTAGCTTTGCTTAGTTTGGGGTCAGATGACCGTGTGTGCAAAAATGTCCCAGATATTTATTTATTTATTTAAATGTTCATCACACAAATGTTTGTCCTAGATGGGAATCGAACCCACGCACCCAAGCGCAGAAAGTAGGTTCACTACCAACTGAGCCACCGGGGCAGTATAGCTGGAATTATATTTTATGCATCTGACTGATATTTAATACTAGCTGCGCCCCGCGGTTTCACCCGCGGGGTGATGAAAATCGGTGATGATGATGAAAAGTGGCCTGTGTTAATCCAGGACATAAACAATGTATATTCCAAATTTCATCCAAATCCATTCAGCCGTTTCTGCGTGATTGAGTAACAAACATCCATCCATCCATACATCCATCCAAACTTTCACATAATTATGATATTAGTGTGATAAACAATAACACTAATCAGCGAAGCGTAGGCAGTTACGGTTCACAGTTAAAGTTATGTCGTCATTTAACAATTGTCAGATGGTGCAAATAATTTTTTGCCTAACCGTTACTTTAACTGAAATGTCGATGTTTGTTAAAGCTAAAGACGGTGCAACCCACCCTTATTATAATTCTGGCACCAACGTAAACAACATGCCTCTTGATTGTAGGTGTTATTTTAGTAAACGTGTGTTAATATTTAAAAGGTTATTTTACAAGCTTAATTTTTTTATAATACTGGGTGACGAGACGAGCGAATTCGCTCGCCTGATGGCTCTTCACGCTTGCCCATAACAGTTCAACGCCCAGAATTTTGAACTTCGACAGTTCAAAACCCTGGATGGCAATGCACTACCCTTCATGCGCGTCCGACTCGCACTTGGCCGGTTTTTAAGGAAGACTGTGTTACAGGTGCTATGATTACAACCTCCATACATACTCGTACATGTCAACTCCCACAGAAAAGAGAAGTAAATAGAACGAAAATGAGAAGGAAACTCTGTAGCCAGGTATTGTGACAGATATGTGATTGAACATTCTTATTTATGACAACGCATCGAACTCCGCGTCACAGTTACTAACACAGTTGCTATGGGCTTACATGTATTTTTTTTGTCTAATGTGACTTTTTGCTGTTGGCCATGCGGCCTCTACAGCTTGACCGAACTAGTTGGTGAACGCAGAGGGCGTTGGGCCAACATGGTTTAGATTTTGGGCGACAAGCGCAAGGGCACCTCAGAGGCACGAGCCTCGGCTTGGACCGTCGCCGGGAGTGGGGGATCAGACTTGCCCTGGCACCCCAGAAGGGGTGTGCCCTGGGGCCCTAGTAGGTTGTTGAACTGAATGATTTGGAGAGAATCTAACTGATCTTCTAACAGATCCTGGGGGTCTTCGATCCCGCCGGCGGGATCGTTGTGTGTGTGTGCCTTTGGTAACCGGCGCCTATACCAAAAACTGAGTATTTCCTGTTACCAGGAGCAGTCGGATCGGAGCTTACATGGGTGCAACTGGCTACAACAAATTTCTTAAAAAATGCCTTGAGAGCCTTTCTAATTAAAAAAAAAACAATTTTGTGTCACCTCCAATACGGAGGGAGGGTATTGGAGTTTTGTTTTTGCGTCGTCGGGCAAATACTAATAGAAGCATAGTAAATACTAAAAACCTCCTTTCCTCCGTTAAAGTAGGACAATAAAGTTATGTAATTAACACATTGCATAAACAACACAAAGCGGTCTCGATTATATTCTAAATGCGATAGTTATGTCTGTCTGTTACCTTTCCAAACTAAATAAAGCTTGTAATATGAATGTCAGAGACTGATATATATCACACTAATATAATATATATGTGAAAGTTTGGATGGATGGATGTGTGGATGGATGTTTGTTACTCAATAACGCAGAAACGGCTGGATGGATTTGGGTGAAATTTGGAATATACATTGCTTATGTCCTGTATTAACACATATGCTACTTTTCATCATCACCGATTTTCATCACCACGCGGGTGAAACCGTGGGGCGCAGCTAGTAGTATTTTAAAAATATACTTTAAAATATATTATGTTTATTTTTATTTTTTATTAAGTATAAAATAGTCTTGCGCTTGGCCGCCAAATCGCCTGATGTTAAGCGATGTTGCGGCCTACGATGGAGCACGCTTGCCTAGAAGAAACCGAGATTTGAAGACACCCAGATTGTAACTATCGGTGAACGCCATTCAGGCGCATTCCACAGACTAGCAGTATAAAAGTGGAATCAAAGTAATCAATTAATCTTATCAATCGTACGGTACGGTTTGAAGATTATAAGCTTATATCGGGTGTTTAAAAAATCATCTAAACGCTGGTTTCTCTGACCAGTCTACAAAAAATATCACGAATTAGGGTTATTTTCATAAATTTTTTCTATCGAGAATATTGTTGCTAATCGTTTTTCGGTCATATGCAACACCTGGATAATATGTCCTATTTCTATATGACACCAAATTCATAGATCTAATTTCTATACAATTCTAGATAACAGACAGACTGTCCACACGGCCTTAAGTCCCGTTAAACAGTTAGTTAAATATCAGGTAATGCTGCAGGATGGAGCTTGTATGATATATATGATTTAATGTTTAAACAGGTGAAAACGGCATGTTTATTTAGACCTTTTGTTTACTCTGAAAGGAAAACCGTGTTTGTTTTAAAATACGACGTTTCAGTGCATTCTGGTATCTTATTTACGTAATTAACAACTTTATATGCGAAAATTTGTAAACAATTATTATTGTTAGTTTGTAGTCATCATCATCAGCCAGAAGACGTCCACTGCTGAACATAAGCCTCCTCCTTTAACCTCCACACTGAACGACATCCTGCCAGTAGTGCCTTAGTTTGTAGTATTTTAACCGAATTCCAAAAAGGAGGAGGTTATCAGTTCGACTGTTTTTTATTTTATTTTTATGTTAGGTAATTAGGGCGTTACTAAGGTTGCCTGGGAGAGATCGCTTATAGCGATAAGGCCGCCAATTGTTTCACTAGTTTTTTAAGTTGTTTTTTATGTACGTTTATAATTTTTGGTGTGAACAATAGAGTTTTCTATCTATCTATTCACGTAGGAAGCAGGTTACCACCGCCGATCTACCAACACTTATCGGTACTGATCGGCGCAGGTCACACGCAGGTAGTCGGCGCAGGCAGTATCTATACTTTGTGCCAAACCAGCACCGATACGTGCCGAACGTCGCCGACAAGTTCCGACCTGCAGGGCTATTATGAATCATTGATCGGGATCGCGACTTGTCAAACTTATGTCAAAAAAAAAACATTGTCTATTTCCAATTTCGTAGTATGAAATTGGAAATAGACAACGCTTTTTTTTTGCGTCATAACCCCTTTCAATTCTGACACTGACTGATCCCGATCAAAGATCCATAATAGCCCCGATGCTCCTATCAGCGCTGGCAGAACAAAGTATAGAGACCGCCTGCGTCGACTACCTGCGCGTGACCTGCGCGGACCAGTACCGATAAGCGCTGGTAACCTACTTCCGACGTGAATACGCCCTTACCTCTTAACTTTCGACTGGGTGAACCGACTTTAATGATTCTTTTTTTATTTGAAAGCTGGTGGTTCCCGTGTGGTTCCATTTCAATTTGGTCCAGTTCTGTCATTTTTATGAAGTCAGTTTTTTATATTGATAATTATCATATAACTTTACAATTTGAAGGCACCCGGTTTGATCCCCTCCACCAATCAATCAACCGGCCGACTGCGAGTCGGGCTCGCGCATTACGATTCGGTGAAAGAAATAATAAGGTCGTCTTAATAACCGAATACGTTGCTTAACTTGGTAATACACAAATATTTGTTACCGACTCGCAATTGACCATTATTTATTGTTATATTTTAGTTTAGAGTGTGTACTATAATCATGCCAAGTTTGACGCTTGTACGTATTACCGTTTCTACATAAGAGCAATAACAAAAATACATTATAAAAATACGTTTGTTGTATGGGGACCCTTTAATTATAATTTTTTGACTTTATTATTATTTCTTAGTAAATCCGCCGTAACATTACATATTCTGTGAAAATTTCAACTGGCTATCTTATACAGTTCCAAAGATACAGCCGTTTAAAGGTAGGACGGACAGACGGACGGATGGACGGACGGACAGACAGCGTAAGCTTAGTTATAGGGTCCTGTTTTTACCCTTTGTGTACGGAACCCTAAAAACATCAAGTGCGCGAGCGAGAAGCACAAAGTAGCAATATTGTTGGTAACATAATATTACATACGGCAATTCACGGCGTCTCCCTATATTGGGACTATTTGAAAGTTCACGCAAACGAAGTTGCGGGTACAGCTAGTCTACACTAATATTATAAAGAGGAAAGATTTATATTTTTGTAACGGATTAACACAAGAACTACTGGACTGATTTTAAAAATTCTTCCACCATTAGAATGCTACATTATCCCTGAGTAACGTAGGCTATGTTTATTACTAGAATGTAAAAAAAACTGCACACGTGCGAAGCCGGGACGGGCGGCTAGTCTTTACTAATATTATAATGAAAAAATATTTGTATTTTTGGATGTTTGTAGCGAAATAACTCAAAAACTACTGAACCGATTTTAAAAATTATGTCTCTGTTGGGAAGCTACACTATCACCGGGTGACATAGGCTATATTAGATTTTGTAGCGAGGCCGAAGGCCGAGCTTACACCCGTGCGAGCCGGGGCGGACGGCTTGTCTTTAATATATTTGGAGCCGCCGACCTCTGTACACCGCAGTCATCAATCTTTCCGTTACCTATCTTGTCTGAAATCTCCGTTACTTCACTCATTCATACTTTTTGCTGACAATAATATAAATAGCTATAATAATACATCAATTTGTTATAATTTAAAAACCTGTTGTAGGCGAAACGAGTTCTCACACGGTTTGCTATCTGTTTAACCGACTTCCATATAGGAGGAGGTTCTCAATTCGACTGTTTTTTTTTTAAATGTTTGTTACCTCAGAACTTTCGACTGGGTGAACCGATTTTGATGATCCTTTTTTTATTTGAAAGCTGGTGCTTCCCGTGTGGTCATTTCAGTTTGGTCCAGTTCTGACATTTTTATGATGTCGGTTTTTTTATATTGATAACTAGCTGTGCCCCGCAGTTTCACCCGCGTGGTGATGAAAATCGGTGATAATGATGATGATAAAAAGTAGCCTATGTGTTAATCCAGGACATAAGCAATGTGTATTCCAAATTTCATCCAAATCCATCCAGCCGTTTCTGCGTGATTGAGTAACAAACATCCATCCATGCATCCAAACTTTCACATATATGATACTAGATGCGCCCCGCAGTTTCACCCGCGTGGTGATGAAAATCGGTGATGATGATGACGAAAAGTAGTCTATGTGTTAATCCAGGACATAAGCAATGTATATTCTAAATTTTATCCAAATCCATCCAGCCGTTTCTGCGTGATTGAGTAACAAACATCCATCCATACATCCATCTAAATTTTCACATATATGATATTACTGTGATAGTGTGATTATATGGTGGTAAGGAACCCTCAGTGCGCGAATTCGACTCGTCCGCTTTATTATGCCAAGGCAGGCCTGGCGCACTCCGCACTTTAGGTATGAAGCTACAAGTATTCGTCTTGTCGGACTTGCCGTGCCCGCTGCCACACGATAGACAGAGATAACGCGACAAGAGTTACGCGATAGACAGAGAGGCAACTTGTAGGTTAATATAGCAGTAGGTAGTTAGCGCTCGCACGTCCTGAATAGCACTTTATTGTGTGGTAGTAAGAGTCGCTACTTATTTAAATGCTTTTGCGGAGTGAACCTTCCATACTTGTCCTTTATGTATTCTGTGGCCAAGGTCAGTGTCCGGTTGTGAATGAAGCGTTATTTTGTGATCGTGATGCACACATGCGTTTCGCGGAAGGACCGCGGTAATCAACCTTTAAAGTTATTAATTAATTCTTACTTATATGACTCACCAAACGTGTTTAGGAAAAGTTCACAGAAACAAGGAAGTGGCTGAACACCGTAAGGTTGAAAATCCTGTGGACGATAAATAATATTCTGTCGGGAATTTCCAAGTATATAGCATTTTTAGGATTCCGTACCCAAAGGGTAAAAACGGGACTTTATTACGTAGCCTACGCTGTCTGTCTGTCTGTCCGTCTGTCACCAGGCTGTATCTCATGAACTGTGATAGTTAGACAGTTGAAATTTTCACAGATGATATAAGTATTTCTGTTGCCGCTATAACAACAAATACTAAAAAACAGAATAAAATTACTTTTTAGGGCGTTCACATACAACAAACGTGTTTTTATGCTGTTTTTATAGATAAAGGTACGGAATCCTTCGTGCGCGAGTATGACTCGCACTTGGCAGGTTATTACGATTCAAATTCAAATTCAAATTATTTTATTGAGAATAAAAACGGACAAATTCCACTAACATTTATCTCACATACTGTTAAACTAAAATAGATTTCCTAGTAAAAATAGGAATAATATTATAAAATTACTAATATAATAAATACAACAAATTGCTGTAAAAATATGTCAACATAAAATTAGTATGTCATACAAATTGTCATTATAGTCATCGGCTTTTTTGCCCCTGTCCCATTGATCAGTTAAATTTTCACAATAAGTCAAAAAAACTTTCGTTACATTTTTCCAACTGTCACAAATAATATCACAATCAGTGTTGGTAGCAAGGAGTGCATTGAAGTGGCGGCGGGCGCGAATCAGCGGAGACATGGAGCGCGCCACGGTGCGGCTGTGAGCCACGTGGAAAAACTTGGGCAATTTTCCACGCCTATTAGCCGGAACCCCGGGTTTATCTGGCACAAACAAAGTGCACAATAAATTGTGCAGATGCAAGGAGTCAACTGATCCTCTGAGCACCTTGCAGCAAGTAGCAAGCTGATCCAACATCCTTCTCACTTCTAGTGAGTTGTAGCCGAGCTGGCCGAGCAAGAATTTAGTTGGGTACATGAACGGGTAATAACCGTGAAGCTTCTTATACAGCGATCTTAAGAAAGCTTTTTGAACCTTTTCAAGCATCCGCACATAGGTGACGTGGTGCGGGTTCCAGACACATGCGCTCGACTCCAGCTTGCTTCTGACTAACGAGTTGTACAATGTTCTAATAACTAACGGATTTTTAAAATCTTTGGCATTTCGTAATACGAAGCCCAGACGACGATAGGCCTCTTTGGCGAGATCAGAGATGTGGTCATGGAAATTCAGGGTACGATCAAATGTCACTCCCAGATCCTTAATGCTATTTACCCGATTTATACATACGATGTTATTGCAGCTGTCAAAGCTAAAAACCCTTGCATGCCTACCTATGGCTGAATTGATGATGGTTATGATTAACATGGTGCATGTAAGTTTGGTAAGTAACATGGTGCCGTTTGTTTTAAAAAATTTACAAACTTTTGTCAAAAAATATACCCTCTTTCTTTTTTAAGGTTTAATTTCATAAGATTAAAATCATGATTTTAAGTTGTTTAAGTTAGTAAGCCATGAAATATTTTATCACATGTATTACGTATATTATGTATTATGTATTAGTAAGCGCGCTGAAATATCGGGAGCTCAATTCACCAACACGGTAAATAACTATAATTATACATGTAATATAAACGTAGAGAAAAAAAAATCTAAAGCACAGGGCGTCTTGAATTAAGGAGCTGAACGCGTTTAGACAGATTTTAGAATTTTTGTCTGTTTGTTTGTCCACGCACATCTCCTAAACCAAGGGACGGATTTAAATGCGGTTTTCACGAATATGCTTAGCTATGACCAAATTGAAGTATAGGCTATATTATTTTGCGCAAGGGCCGGATTAAGGGAGGAAAAAAGGGTTGAAAGTTTATATGAAAATCTACGCATACAAGTCGCGGGCAAAAGCACTAGTCCCGTTAATAATCATGATACTGTAGTTCTAAGTTTCAATTCAGTTTCCTTACTATAACAGCCGGTGTTATCAGTAAACAATACAATTTTGTAAGGTATTGACGAACGGTTTAGGTATTTCAAAGCGTTCACGATTACGCGGTTAATACCGTAGTAGGTGAGGGCGCCACCATGGCGTTTTCAAATTAAAACGGATACTCTCCAAAGAAAACTTTAGTTCCACCATTTCGCCAACTCTGTTGTTATTTTTACATTAGCCACAGAGCTGCACACCTGTTGAAATTAACTCAGCCTTTTTTTTAAAGTGAAAACTTCTTAAGGCGCGTTGAGTACTTTTTGGCTGAACAAAAATAATGGAACTCGCGTCATCGCACGCTGTACCGTGTATTTTAAAACAGCGCCATCTCTTGTAGAATAGGTGAATTACTACTTAAGTTTTCACATCTGACGTGCAGTCCTATGCACAGAAAACTGTTTTAATTAGAACAGCAGTCAATGCATTTTTGTTATAATTTTGTTGTAGCCAGTTACACCCATACCCATAGCAACTGTGACGCGGAGTTCGACGAGTTGACATAAATAAGAATGAACATTCTCATTTATGTCACAATACCTGGCGACAGATTTTCCTTCTCATTTCCGTTCTATTTACTTCTCTTTCCTGTGGTCATATGACTGATGTGTTTTTTAATTTATTATTCTTTAAAATAACCAACAATCAAAGTATTTATGTTAAGTAAATTTTTATGTTTCTTTTATGAGTTGACATAATTATGATAAAGATTTTAATGACAATTAACGATAAATAATGATAATAAAATTATAGCACGCTTTCTTTGAAGGTTACTTTATTGGTTTTTCATGTTATTGACACTTTTTGATAATTATACATTTAGTAGGAAATCTAGTGATGATAAGAAATTCTGCGTTTGGGAGCGTTCAAGTATTACGTAACGCAATTTTTAGATATTTTGGACGCGCCGTAACCCCCTTGTTATATAAGAAATGCGCAAGAGAATCTCTTTACGCGACCGTTCTGAAGGGTAAAAAAAAAACAATGTTACGTAACGCGTAGTTTAAACACCCCCTCCCGCCCCTGTAACGCATCGTAACGTTTGACAAGACCCCCCCCCCCAATTCGTTACATAATACTTGAACGGTCCCTTTGACATGTTGTCACTTATATGCCTCGCTCACCAGTCAGTTTAAAATAATAATTATCCCAGTTCAAAAACTAAATAATTATCAACATAAAAAACGACATCATAAAAATGTCATAACTGGACCAAATTGAAAAAAAACTGTTTGAAATTTGAATTTCCGCGCAAACGTGAAACGTATCACCTTAACAGCCCAATTTTGCCAAGGTTGTTGTCCAGTTCCTTTTGCGTTATTTTGAGTTTGTCTACGTAATGTAAGTTTCCAATTGATTACACAGATGGCGAACGATCGAGCACAATGAATACAAATTACTAATTTATAAAGTGGATCGAATCGGCCAAATGCAAAGATGTTTAAACCTATAGATTCAACATCATACTTAAGACATTTTCATAATTTTTAAGAGTGTTCCATCCTCGGCCTCACCATCAGGCGATTTGGTGGCCAAACGTAGATATATATATATATATCTACGTTTGGCCACCAAATCGCCTGATGGTATATATATGATATATATATTCTGACCTTTCAACTGACAGTGACAGTTGATAACTGACAGACACTCAAATTATAAAATAAAAAAAAACTAGTTCTATTTTCACATTTGTATTGAACCATGTGCAATTCCAAAAAGAATTTCCAAACGATTTTAGGGTTCCGTACCCAAAGAGTAAAACGGAACCCTACTAAGGCTCCGCTGTCCGTCCGTCTGTCACCAGGCTGTATCTCATGAACCGTGACAGTTAGTCAGTTGAAATTTTCACAGATGATGTATTTCCGTTGCCGCTATAACAACAAATACTAAAAAATATAATAAAATATATATTTAAGGGGGCTACCATACAACAAACGTGATTTTTTGCTCGTTTTCGCTCGATATTGATAACGGCAAGAGGTACACGCTTGAAATATTCACTGAATATATTCACTTTAAAAATAAATTATTAAATTAAAATAATATTTAAGGGAGGCTCCCATACAAAACACGTGTTTTTTTTTTGCCATTTTTATAGATAATGGTACGAGACCCTTTGTGCGCGAGTCCGACTCGCACTTGGCCGGTTTTTTTTTCTCCATCAAACCAAGTTTCACTGAAATTTAAAGTTTTTAAAAAACCCCGATAATAGGGCTGGGGGGTTTCAAACAGCTAAAGAGTTTTGCTTGAAACATTGCCCTTCAATCCGAAATTCATGTAGAATCTACAGTTTTAAATGTCTTTAGCAAAATGTATCAGTCTATAGGTTGAGATGTAACACGTGTTAAGACCAGACCAGACTAGTTTGTTACGAATCCTAGTTACATAGTTTCCATGTTATGGGCTCTGCTTGGTTTGAGGCACAGGAAATAAAAAGTTTTGTTTAAATTAGAATGGCTGTCAAGGTATTTTGTTAAGAAATTTGTTGTAGCCACTTGCACCCATATAAACGAAACGTCAGACGCGGAGTTAGACGCGTTGATTTAAATAAGAATGTTCAATCATAAATAAATATAAATAATAAATATGTGGGACATTATTGCACACATGGTCATCTGACCCCAAACTAAGCAGAGCTTGTAATATGGCTGCCAGAGACTGATATACATACATATATATTTTTAAATACATACTTAAATAGATATTAACACCCAGACATAGAACAAACACAAATGTTCATCACACAAATGTTTGTCCTAGATGGGAATCGAACCCACGCCCCCAAGCGCAGAAAGTAGGTTCACTACCAACTGAGCCACCGGGGCAGTCATCATGGTTCTGTCATAATGCCTGGCGACAGATTTACCTTCTCATTTTCGTTCTGTTTACTTCTGTTTTCTGTGGTTTGAGGCAATCGTCAAGGTGTCTGGTTTGCAGCGGCTTTTCTTTTTAACCGACTGCCAAAAAGAAAGAGGTTCTCAATTCGATAGTTTTTTATAAATGTTTGTTAGCTCAGAACTTTCGACTGAGAGAACCGATTTTGATGATTATTTTCTTATTTAAAAGCTGGTGCTTCCCGTGTGGTGCCATTTCAATTTGGCTGACATTTATGTGACGTCGGTTTTTTAAATTGATATAAATAAAATGATTGTATACTTTTCTTATTAAATTATTATCATCATCGTCATTTCAGCCATAGAACGTCCACTCCTGAACATAGGCCTCCCCCATCGATTTCCATGGGGACCGGTTGGAAGCAGCCTGCATCCAGCGTTTTCCTGCGGGCTCTTTTAGGTAGTCTGTCCACCTTGTGGGTGGACGTCCTACGCTGCACTTACCGGTTAAAAACTGCGCTTATTAAATTATAAATAAAAAAATTAAATACAATCGTGATGGTTAGTGGTTTGCAGCGGTTTTTCTTTTCTGGCTGACTTTTGAGTGAGTTTGTCCCCTGAGCACTGACTTTCATTTCATTTATTCAGTAAACATACAAAACAGAATGCAATAATTTAAATAATAATATTGAAGTTGCATTCTGATGATCTGTATTACATTCTAAAACTATGTATGCCTAGGTGCATTATAATAAAATAATTGTGGGTAAATATAGACAGAGATAACGCGACAAGAGTTACGCGATAGACAGAGAGGCAACTTCTAGCAGGCCTGGCGCACTCCGCACTTTAGGTATGAAGCTACAAGTAGTCGTCTAATCGGACTTGCCGTGCCCGCTGCCGCGCGATTGACAGAGATAACGTGACAAGAGTTACGCGATAGACAGAGAGGCAACTTCTAGCAGGCCTGGCGCACTCCGCACTTTAGGTATGAAGCTACAAGTAGTCGTCTTGTCGGACTTGCCGTGCCCGCTGCCGCGCGATAGACAGAGATAACGCGACAAGAGTTACGCGATAGACAGAGAGGCAACTTTTAGGTTAATATAGTTGTAGGTAGTTAACGCTCGCACGTCCTAAATTGCACTTTATTGTGTAGTAGCAAGAGTCGCTACTTATTTAAATGATTTTGCGGAGCGAGTCTTCTGTACTTGTTCTTATATGAATTCTGTGGTATTGGCGGCTCATTCTGACAATAAGGTTATAATAACACGTGTTATTGGACCTGTACACTTTGTATGGGTTCATTCGATACTGTAGTAGGTACTATGCCAGGAGTGTCACATGGCAGTTTACGCGATGTTTCCATCCAATAACAAAGGAAATGCGATCGCCATTGTTCTTACCAGAGTCATAAAACGGCATCATACTATGGGATGGAACCAACCACAGAAAAGAGAAGTAAATAGAACGGAAATGAGAAGGAAACTCTGTCGCCAGGTATTGTGACAGATATATGATTGAACATTCTTATTTAGACCAACGCGTCGAACTCCGCGTCGCGCGTTGTTAACTTAGATCAACGTGTTCCATCCTCGGCCACAACGTCGCTTACCATCAGTCGAGTTGGTGACGAAACGTAGATCTAATCTATATTTTTTTTAAAGTACTACGCTGAATGGTACTAGTTAGCCAGAATAATTATCAATATGAAAAAGCAACTTCATAGAAAATGTCAGAACTGGACCAAATTGAAATGGGACCACACGGGAAGCTCCAGTTTTCAAATAAAAAAAGAATGATCAAAATCGGTTCACCCGGTCGAAAGTTATGAGGTTACAAACATTAAAAAAAAATACAGTCAAATTCAGTCAGAACCTCCTCCTTTTTGGAAGTAGGTTAAAAAGACAACAGAATTTAGAGCCCCTTTTTTGAAGTCGGTTAAAAAGCCAATATTTCCACGAAATGAGAAGGAAACTCTGTCGCCAGGTGTAGTGACAGATGTGCGATTGAACATTCTTATTTATGTCAACGCGACGAACTCCGCGTCACAGTTCATCATCATCAGCCAGAAGAGGTCCACTGCTGAACATAGGCCTCCCCCTTTAACCTCCACACTGAACTACATCCTGCTATCTGCATCCACTGGATGCCCGCGACTCTCACAATGTCGTCGGTCCATCTAGTGGGAGGCCTACCTACGCCCGTCTTCCGGTTCGCGGTCTCCACTCAAGAACCTTTCTTCCCCATCGGTTATCATTCGGTTCGGTTTCGGTCATTCGGTTAGATATATGATTGAATATTCTTATTTATGTCAACGCGTCGAACTCCGCGTCACAGTTGCTAACTCAGTTGCTATGGGTTTATATGGGTGCAAGTGGCTACAACAAATTTCTTACAAAAATGCCTTGACAGCCGTTCTAAATTAATCTTTTTTTTTTGCTTTTCTCTGAATATTTCTATGATAAATTTCACAGAATCTGAATAACATTTTTCATTCAAGTTTTTCGTTTAAACATGAAGAAAAATTGGTTAAAATAAATTAAGTTTTATAGACACTCTTCAAATAAGGTATATGTATTTTACATGCATAATTAAGGTTTCAGTTAATTCAGTAAAGCAAATACTTGACGGGAAAGTTTAAATTTGAATATTTTAGATAAAATATGCAAATTTTTACCGTTGTGAATTGATAGATAGGTAAATTTTATTACCTTAAGGTGGAACGTTTCACGTATGGCGGGAAATTCAAATTTCAAACAGTTTTTTTTATTCTTGTAGCTAGGCCGGGTAATTATTGTAAACGATCATGATGTTCGCGAAAATTGATTATTATTCTTTACAAACTCACGTAAAACTATTTATCTCTAATGCACGTTACATACATTTGTCAATAAACAAATTTTTGCTGTTTCAAACGGTTTATTGACATATGTAAGTAATATGGTGAGTTACTGATTAATAACTGTACATGATAATGTAAAGAACGACCAACAATTTTCGCAAACACTGTGTCATTTCACAATAATTACACGGCCTAAAAAAACTGTTTAAATGTGAATTTCCCGCGAAATATGAAACGTATCACCTTAAGGCCGCGCTCATTGGGCAGATAAATCTTTCGCACTGTTTCTACATTTTAAAAGATAAAAATACGCTGTAAAAGTAAGAATAAAAAAAAATCGGGTATTCTTTTTAACCGACTTCCAAAAAGGAGGACGTTTTCAATTCAACTGTTTTCTATGTTTGTTACCACATAAATTTCGACTGGGTGAACTGAATTTGATGATTCTTTTTTTATTTGAAAGCTGGTGCTTCCCGTGTGGTCCCATTTCAATTTGGTCCAGTTCTGATGAAGTCGGTTTTTTATCTTGACAATTATAAGAATATCATTGCAAATGTTTTAAAGTAATTAACCAATGTTGTCATTGCAATTAACCGACTTCAAAATAGGAGGAGGTTTCCAATTCAGTTTCCTAAAAACTCCATCATTTATGTCATCATCACGAGCCAGAAAACGTCCACTATTGAACATAGGCCTCCTCCTTTAACCTCCACACTGAACGTCATCCTGCCATCTGCATCCACTGGATGCCCGCGACTCTCACGATGTCGTCGGTCCATCTAGTGGGAGGCCTACCTACGCTGCGCCTTCCGGTTCCGGTTCATCATTTATGTACCAGTTTGTAATTATTATTTTTTACTAGCTGTTGCCCGCGGCTTCGCTCGCGTAGTATAGTAAAAAAAAACTGTTCTTTTTTATTTTTATTTTCTTTATACACAAAAATATAATTATCCAATTTGGTGCAGTCATTCAGAAGTTACGCGCGTACATACATTTCGGCGATTCATTTTTATTACGGTTCTGTACCCAAAGGGTAGAACGGGACCCTATTACTAAGACTCCGCTGTCCGTCCGTCTGTCTGTCTGTCACCAGGCTGTATCTCATGAACCATGATTGTTAGACAGTTGAAATTTTCACAGATGATGTATTTCTGTTGCCGCTATAATAACAAATACTAAAAAACAGAATTAAATAAATATTTTATGGGGCTCCCATACAACGTGATTTTTTTGCTCGATATTGATAACGGCAACAGGTAAATGCTTGAAATATTTACAGAATATTTAGTTATATATTCACATTAAAATATATAATTAAACTAAAATAAAACAAATATTTAAGACGGGCTTCCATACAACAAACATGATTATTTTGCCGTTTTTATAGGGCGCGAGTCCGACTCGCACTTGATGGTTTTATTCGTTTTACTCCAGCCATAAGCTAGGACATTTTTAAGGTATAGTATCCATAGAATATATGCGTAGGTAGGCCTCCCACTAGATGGACCGACGACATTGTGAGAGTCGCGGGCATCCAGTGGATGCAGATGGCAGTATGTCGTTCAGTGTGGAGGTTAAAGGGGAGGCCTATGTTCGGTAGTGGACGTCTTCTGGCTGATAATGATGATGATGATCCATAGAGCGCAAGATCTTTTGACGTCAGTTTATAAAATTGATAATTATAAAATTATGAAACAGATTACCTTGTTGAGCTATACTAAAAGTAGGAAAAGTGAAAAGCATACTTACAAATACTAGGGCATGGTCTGGCAACCCTGCGCTCTGATGCTGCCGGTCCGAGCCAGCCGTTTGCCGATCGTCTGCACATGGAACCCAATCCTCTGCAACTCTTCATGATTCAATATCTTCCGCCCATCAAATATGTACGCAGGCTTCATCATCACTTCATAAATCTTCTTAAAATCTAGGGTTTTAAACTCATCCCATTCGGTACACAGAACTATGGCGTGTGCTCTCGTTACAGCGGAATAAGCTGTCTCGTGGATTTCTACGTTCTTCCTCGTTGATTCTTGTTCGGAAGCAACATACGTGTTTGTAAGTTCGTAGAATATCTGCTCCGTTTCTACTTTAGGGTCGTAGATATGCAATCTAGCTCCTTCGTCCAGTAACGTCTTCGAGACATGTATAGCGGGCGATTCTCTGGTGTCTCCCGTGTTTTTCTTAAACGCAAAGCCGAGTATGGCAATGTTTTTATCAGCGACGGTGTTGAATAAAGATTCAATGACTTTACGAGTGAAACGGGCCTTCTGCCAGTCGTTTAAGCTCAGGACTTGTTGCCAGTACGCTGCTACTTCAGGTAAGTTGAGACATTCGCTCAGATAGATGAGGTTTAAGATGTCTTTTTGGAAGCAACTACCACCAAAGCCGATTGAAGCTTCGAGGAACTTCGGGCCAATACGAGAGTCTCTGCCAACGGCTCGGGCGACCTCCGACACGTCTGCTCCTGTTGCTTCACAGACAGCAGTCAGGGAATTTATACTAGATATTCTCTGAGCGAGGAATGCGTTTGCCGCTAGCTTGGATAGTTCGGAGCTCCAAGTATTAGTTGTTAGGATGTTTTTAGCGGGTATCCAGTGCTCGTACACCCAGCACAGCTCTTGTATAGCCTTCTGACCTTCAGGAGTCTCTTCTCCACCAATTAATACTCTATCGGCTTCGATTAAATCAACTATAGCTGTTCCTTCAGCCAAAAATTCAGGGTTTGATAGGATCTGGTATTCCACACCGGGTTTCGTGTTAGCCCTTAATATTTTCATGATGATTTCAGCAGCCCGGACAGGTACAGTGCTTTTTTCGACAACTATTTTGTTGTTTGGTGCCAAGTCGGCAATCATTCGGGCTGCACTCTCGATGTACTTCAAGTCTGCTGCTCTGCCTTTGCCGTTGCCGTGGGTTTTTGTCGGTGTATTGACGGAAATGAAGATTAAATCGGCCTCGCGGATACCTTTCGCAATGTCCGTCGAAAAGAATAAGTTCTTACCTCGACATTGGCGCACTACTTCATCCAAACCTGGTTCGTAGATCGGCAATTTCTCCGAGTTCCACGCCCTTATCCTGTCTTCGCTCTTGTCGCAGACAGTTACCTTGATATCTGGGCATTTTAGGGCAATAACACTGCAAGTGGGCCCTCCCACGTATCCAGCTCCCAGACAACAGATCTTTTCGATTACCATTTTTTATGCACGTCTAAACACTCGCGCGGCTCAACAGTTTATTGGACGATAATCACTGTGTTAATTGAAAATTGTGTTTTATGTGGACGATAAGTGATCGGAGATGGTATCAGTTTTATTAAAGTTTTTAATTATTTCTTGGTTGAGGCGTGTCCGAGGAGACGAGCGCGCAGCGCGGCCCGTGGCAGATAACTAACGGGTAACCAAGAGTTAACCAACCCGGGTAACGGGGCCGCGCGCAGCTCGTTCACTTGCTTATCTTATTGTAATTGTAATGCAAAACTCGTAATTCCGAGATGCAACCGACCGTTCCGTCCGAAAGATGTTCGTGAACAAAGAATACTTTTGACTTCTGTGTTTTGACTTGACTAACTTGACTTCTTACTTCTGCCAGTTCTGCCACTAGATACCTACCTATTCTATCGGGTCACATTCTGTCACATCTCTATTTATCGGGTCTAAAAATCTGGATTATTTGGCAAGTTTAGCAACAAATTCACTTCTAATAGGTATTTTTTTTTCGATAAGTAGGTAATAAACCAATCGCCAATCGGTAGTTTCTCACTCAATGTAATCACTACGTAATCTGCAGTAAAACACATCAGACTCGGTGATATGGCCTTAATGGCTTTAGCCTTCCTATGGGAAATAACATCAAAAAAAAAGATAATATAAATAAAAAATCTAAATAAATATATTTGTACATAAACGCGTAATATAGGTAATATAGTTCCAAATTCGTTCTCAAATCAAATACACTATTTAAATTTCTTGGTGAATCTTAAAGATGCGTGCATGTCGAACTTGTCTGTCTAAATATGACCTGTGCCCCTTGTTTGGCGAAAATGAATTCAGCAGCGACCAATTGTACCTATCAACTGGAGTTAGGGTAAGTCGTGATATAAATTTTACAAAATAATATCTACGAATCTCTTTAAAACTGTCAAAACCATCAACAGTGATCATATTCCCTAGTACATTATCATAATCAGTCCACTGCTCGACATAGGCCTCTCATGCGAGCCAATCAGCCAATATTTGATTTATCGCTGTCAGCCACTGTCAGCTGCCCTAAATGCATGTCACTTCATGGAGTTTCCATCTAGTCTTAGCCTCTGAAGAGATGTGAGTTCCCTCAGCATTTTTGTTGTTTTTCGGGGAATGCGTTGAAGAGCTTGTTGATCTTATTCCTGCGTAGGACTTCCACTACCGCACATCCAGGCACCGTCAAAAAGCTCAATTCCACATCTTGCAAAGCTGGAATTTCCATACCGTTTATTTTTCCGCTCCTCTATTCCGAGGACCTGCAAGGCATAGAACATCCATCCACCCAAAGGTCTTCCCGCCGAGCTTCGACATGAAGCGTTTCAAAAAGGGTGTCTACAACTACCTCTCCAGGCTGGCAAAGCACCGTCAACACCGCTAGTGTTGCAGGTGTCCATAGGCGACGGTTAGTGATTACCATCAGGCGGACCGCATGCTTGTTTGCCGCTGTTTTTATAAAAAAAAGTCTTAGAATTCTACACTACGTAATCCTTACTTTAAATAATAGTTCCAGCTTACAAGTATTTATATGGTACTGAAAGTTGCAATAACATTTAAAAAAAAATGGATTAAAACCACAAAATCTGTTCATTTCGATTACCGGTGGCTTAGTTGGTAGGTAGTGAACTTACCTTCTGCACTTGGGGGCGTGGGTTCGATTCCCACCTAGGGCAAACATTCATGTGATGAATTTGTTCAGTCTGGGTGTTAATATTATGTATTTAAGTATGTATTTAAAAATATATATGTATGTATATCAGTTTCTGGCTGCCATATAACAAGCTTTCTTTAGTTTGGGGTCAGATGACTGTGTGTGCAAAAAACTTTCCAGATATTTATTTTACTTCTGTTTCTTGGTCAATATCCATAGCCAAATTAAATATATAAAAGACTCCATTCATTTTCAGATGGCACCAGACGATGGTCTGCCACAAACTGTCTGCAGATCCTGCTTTAAAACCATAACAAAATCACTACACTTAAGAGAATTGAGTTTAAAAGCCGAGGAGTTTTTAAAAACTATCGCTAAACATAATGTTAAAACTGAACCGGAAATCCAAGACATGACCGAGAGTCTAATTGATCCTTTTTCAATAGAGAATCACCAAAATTCTCATATTTTTATTCAACAAAATGAAGAAACAAATTATATGAATGAATTAAATGACAATGATTACGGTAATTATGTACCTTCAGATGATGATACAAAACCTGTCATAAGAAATGATGATATGAAAGTAAATGGTGATGATTTTGACATTGACAATGAACAAACATATAAAACTGAATTTGTGAATATTCAGACCAAACAAGAACACGTATATGACACAGACAATGAAAGGAAAACTATAAATTGTATAACTCTTTCAAAAGATGCCCAAATAATGTTATACGCTACTAAAGATGGCGGACATAACTCAAAAACATTGAATATAACAAAAGAATCAGATGAAAATTTGCTCCAAAACCCTACACTAGCCCTTTGCCAATCATTAAAATCCAACCAGCAACCAAAACCAATAAAAGATCCGACAAATGTAAAATATATAATTAAAAGTAATGCACATAATGTACAGAATTGTAAAAGTGAAATATCTCAATCGATATTGAAAAACAAACTTCAAAATGATTCAGCTAATGTTTTTGGCCATGGAGCTAATGTATCTGGTCAAACAGCCACAACATCTGCGCAAATATCTAATACATCTGACCAAATTTCTAAAGTAAGAATAGAAGACTTTATTTCAAGCAAGGAATTGAATGAACTTTTTAAAGATGCTCGTAAATTTGGTAAAAAAGTCAATACATGTCAAACAGCTAATGTATCTGGTGAAACATTTGACATATCTAGCCAAATCGAAAACACGAAAGACCTAACAAAAAAAGAACTACATAAACTTTTTAAAGATCGTAAACTTTTTAATGATGATGAGGTAAAAACGGTAAAAAGGCTTAATATCACCGACCTTTCTGGCCTACAAATACCTGAAGATGACCAGGATCACGAAAACCTTTTTGGAAATTTGATGTCAAACCTTAAAAATAATTTGCCTAAATATATTCCTAATGATACTAAAGAATGCAGCGTCATAAAAAATAAATACAACATTAAAAAGCCTAAAAAGGTGAGTCCTACAGTTATATGATTATTTACAGGATACATTTTATATAAATTGCCTTAAATAGTTGATTGAATCAGGCGTTACTTTGCGGAAGTCTATTTTCAAAAATTCATCATTAAAACAGTTTTGATAAATTGCCTTGTTTGGGTCATGTCTTGCAACTGAATTTTAAAACTGTTATCCCCAACCGATTGTGTGATATTTTTGTAAAATGACTAGCCCAGTGTAACAAATGTGTTATAAGGTTAATAAATAATTATATTCTATTCTAGAGCTGTCATTTTGCATACACATTTGGATGACAATGTATGGTTAGCTAAGTGACGTCATTCTAAATCCAACATGGCGGACTCACAAAGACGGCGGACTAGTTATTTTTTATGCATTTTATTTGTATAAAATTATTAATTAAAAAACCTTTTTAAAAACAAGCTTTTAGGCGTCCGCCATATTGAATTTAGTGTGACGTCATTTTATTTGATGATATAATGATACCCATATCATGGGGGTTCATAAAAAATAACTGGGAGTCCGCCATATTGGATTTGAAAAGACGTCACTTAGCTAACAACGCATTGGGCATGCAGGCTATTTAAAGCGCTCTTTTCACACTTTTCTCCCTCACAAAGTCCTCAATTCACCTAACGCAATTTTGACTTCAAACACATCAGTCATAGGACTGCACGTCGGAAGTGAAAACTTAAGTAATAATTCACCTATTCTACAAGAGATGGCGCTGTTTTAAAATACACGGTACAGCGTGACGATGACGCGAGTTCCATTATTTTTGTTCACGCAAAAAGCGCTGAACGTGCCTAAAGAAGTTTTCACTATATACTTGTAATATTTTTTTTAATGATACTGAGTGACGAGACGAGCGAAGTCGCTCGCCTGATGACTCTTCACGCTTGCCCATAACAGCTCAACGCCACTCAGAATGTTGAACTTCAACAGTTCAAAACCCTGGATAGCAATGCACTGCGCTCGTCACCCCGAGATATAAGATGTCAAATCTCTGTGTGTAATTTCGCTGGAAACATTGCCCTTCAATCCGGAACACAGTAGTGTTTGCACACTACTGCTAGGCGGTTGAATAACAGGCAAAGGTGTGGTACTTCCCCTACAAAACCCCTGCAAAAGAGTACTACCACTACAAAACAGAAAATAGATTCAATTTGCGTATTTCAGATGGATTTGAACAGAAGGAAGTATTTCCTAGAGAGGAATAAGGAGCTGATGTCGTTGGCAGTGGTGCCCTACAAGGACTCCGGCCCCATACAGTGCAGTGTGTGCTACGAGCTGGCACGGAACAAACAACGGTTCAGAAGCCACGCATTGAAACACTTCGATAAACAACATGTCTGCCAGGTAAGACCATCGATCAACAAACACAATGCTATACTGGGTTACTAGGGCCGTAGCTGGTGTAGTCTGTGGAATGCGCTGCCTGAATGGGTGTTCCCCGATAGTTACAATCTGGGTGTCTTCAAATCACGAGTGAATTGGTTCCTTCTAGGCAAGTGTGCTCCATCGTTGACCACATCATCGCTTAACATCAGGCGAGCTGGTGGCCAAGCGCAAGCCTATTATATTATAAATAAACAACCCAATTGACTTCATAAAAATGACAGAACTGGACCAAATTGAAATGGGAAGCAACAGCTTTCAAATAAAAAAAGAATCAACAAAATCGGTACATGCACCCAGTCGAAAGTTCCGAGGTAACAAACATTTAAAAAAAAACAGTCGAATTGAGAACCTCCTCCTCTTTGTTAAGTTGGTTAAAAATTGTCATTCACAATACAAAATGTAAGGAACAGCTGATATTTTTTCTGTGTTTTGTTTGAGATAGAGGTGTTGTGTTCCAGTATGCGGGTTGTGAGAAGAAGTTTGTGCACCGCAGTCAGCTATCCCGGCACCAGCAGTGCATGCACGGTGTGGAGAAGAAGTTCTCCTGCGGACAGTGCTCGTTCAGGGCTGTCGACAGGCCCACCATACAGGTAAGTAGCTAGATTCATCATTATCGATGGTTGCACTATGTTTTTTCAGCTGTCAGAAAACCGCTCGTTATTTATTCATCATCATCAGCCAGAAGACGTCCACTGCTGAACATAGGCCTCCCCTTTTAACCTCCACACTGAACGACAACCTGCCATCTGCATCCACTGGATGCCCGCGACTCTCACGATGTCGTCGGTCCATCTAGAGGGAGGCCTACCTGCGCTGCGTCTACTAATTTTAATATAGACGCCTAAAAGTTTGTTTTTTAAGTTTTTTTTTTTTTTTATTCTCGTACAGAACCACATCCGCGCAGAGCACACCGGTGAGAAGCCATTCGAGTGCAACGAGTGCGGCTCCAGGTTCCGGATGAGAAACAATATTATCCAGCACATGATCGTGCACTTTAGACCTACCAAGTCTGTGCAGGTACTTTAAACAATATTATTCGGTTGCCTGGAAGAGATCGCTTATAGCGATAAGGCCGCCAATTGTTTCACTAGTTTTTTAAGTTGTTTTTATGTACGTGTATAATTTTTGGTGTGAACAATAAAGAGTTTTCTATCTATCTATTCAATTTTTGTAGTGGTAGGACTCTTTTGCAGGGGTCCGCCTGGGGAAGTACCACACCTTTGCCAGTTATTCAACCGCCAAGCAGTAGTGTGCAAACACTACTGTGTTCCGGATTGTCGATTGACGATTTGTGACTAGTCTAACTTATTCTAATTCTTTTAATTCCTTATCCTTTTGCCCTAATTTAGCATAGGTCTTTTCCAATTTCCCCCTTCCCTATCTCTAGCAGTTCTTGTCCATAATTTTCCAGCAGTCGTTTTGACGACATCAAATCAGAAAGTCGTTAGTTTGAAGTTATATAATAGGCATGTGGCCTAATGTTTAATTTATTACAAACTAGCCGTCCGCCCCGGCTTCGCACGAGTGTAAGCTCGGCCTTCGGCCTCGCTACAAAATATAATATAGCCTATGTCACCCGGGGATAGTGTAGCTTCCCAACAGTGAAAGAATTTTTCAAATCGGTTCAGTAGTTTCGGAGCCTATTCATTACAAACATACAAAAATAGGTACAAATCTTTCCTCTTTATAATATTAGTGTAGATAACAGGCTTAGTGATGAATATAACTAAATACATTACACATACTGACAAAATACATTGAATTAGCTGATTAATTTCTGAGATATGAGCGTTTAAAGTTTTAGGTGGTGATAGAGAGGGGATGCTCCATCCCTTTCTCGGCAAGTGTGTGTTAGTATAGCATTTGTATGCCGCGCCTGAGGCGTGACGTCATAGCTCAGTATAGTGCGCTCTCAGTCGAACATGAAATAAAAATACTTATAATTTATTTACTTCTGAACAAATTTAAATTTTGTTTTGATAGGCTGTAACGAAACAAAACGTTACATATTTATATAATTATAAATACATTAAAATTATTAGAATATAAAATATTAAATTACAATTACATTATTATTTAAAAACATACACAGAACAAATAAACAAATACAATACTTTAATTTCCTTAGTTTAGTACATCGACCTAAGTTGTTTAATTTCTTTTTAATCCAAACGTAGCTATGCAATTCGCATGTCACATAGATTTATATTACTCACGGCCGGCGGGGCATGACTTGAGGTATGAGGGGAGCAAGCCTCTGACTGCGCGCCTAGCGGCCATTCGAAGCGATTCTGATTCTTGAGACGGTTGACACTTGTTTAGCGTTCTAGCGGACAAGTGATTTTAAATTCACATTAAAACTGATCGGCGATCTAGCTGTTATTATTGTCGCGCCTGAGGCGTGACGTCATAGCTCAGTATAGTGCGCTCTAGACAGAGAGCGCACTATACTGTATATTTGTATTGTATGTAATATTTTTTTTATAACTTATTTATTTTTGAACTAATTTAAATTTTGTTTTCGTTGATAGGCTCTATTGATGATCTGCTTTTTTATGAAATAATAAATAAATTGCCTAGTCATCATGTCTATTGTATATTCCAGTGTGAGTTCTGCCCGTCGCGGTTCCAGTGCCGCCGCGACCTCTGGATCCATCAAGATAAGACGCACTTCTATACATACAACTACCACTGCTATCTCTGTCCTAACATGTAAGTCATCTTGCTCACCACGGTAACATTACCAGACTAACATAACCAGACACGACACTAACATTACCTTAGAAACTATCAGACATCACATTAATATTATCAGACTAACATAACCAGACTAAAAACTCAATTACCAACTGACATAACCAATTACTCGACTACCAGACTAACATACCCATACATCACATTAATATTGCCAGACGAACATAACCAGCTACCACATTAATGTTACCAGATTTACATTATCAGATACCACATTAATGTCACCAGACTAACATAACCAGACTAAAAAAACAATTACCAACTGACATAACCAATTACTCGACTACCAGACTAACATACCCATACATCACATTAATATTGCCAGACTAACATAACCAGCTACCACATTAATGTTACCAGATTTACATTATCAGATACCACATTAATGTCACCAGACTAACATAACCAGACTAAAAAAAAACAATTACCAACTGACAACTAATTACTCGACTACCAGACTAACATACCCATACATCACATTAATATTGCCAGACTAACATAACCAGCTACCACATTAATGTTACCAGATTTACATTATCAGATACCACATTAATGTCACCAGACTAACATAACCAGCTACCACACTAATATTACGAGACCATAATAAATTACCAGACTAACACATCCATACTGTTGGAACGTGTATGCTTGTTTTTTTGTTAATTCTTTTATAACTTCTCTTTCCTCTATGGCATTGGCTTCTCATCGAATGGCTCGTATTTTTATAATATGCAAATTTATGTATTTATCACTTCCATACCTGACTGCCCCGGTGGCTCAGTTGGTAGTGAACTTAACTTCTGCGCTTGGGGGCGTGGGTTCGATTCCCATCTACGACAAACATTTGTGTGATAAACATTTGTGTTTGTTCTATATCTGGGTGTTAATATCTATTTAAATATATATATATATGTATGTATATCAGACTCTGGCAGCCATATTACAAGCTTTGCTTAGTTTGGGGTCAGATGACCGTGTGTGCAATAATGTCCCAGATATTTATTTATACCAAATTCAATTATAGTCATTAATAGTTGCAGTTAAGGACAAGACTGTGTTTTTTTATTTAACTACTAGGGGTTTTCCCCACGACTTCGTACGCGTCGTTTTTCGTATAAACTTTCCACCTTTTTTTCTTTTTAACCGACGAAAAAGAGGACGGTCCTATGTTCCACTGTCCATTTTTTTTAATGTTCACCGATTTCTCCACCAACTGTAGACTAATAAAAAAAACTTGTTCGGTATGGTATACTTCCAATTTAAAGTTAAATGATTATTTACGGGATATTTACCGTGGTAAGGTTGTGGAAGGAGCTCCCGATATTCCCGTGAACATGGTGCATGTAACTGCGCCGAAATATCGGGAGCTCCTTCCACAACCTTACCACGGTAAATATCCCGTAAATAATCATTTAACTTTAGTGAACAACCGTGATAGTTTAAAACAGTACTTCCAATTAGGTCCCATTGTCACCAAGTCAGGATCTGGTGATGGGATCCCAGGGAAATCGAGGGCAACCTTCAAACTTTATAGGCACTCATTACGTTTTTTAATGTGATCCACTTGTTACAGTTATAAAGGCGGTTGTTCCGTGAGGAAGCATCTGTTGAAAGTGCACGGAGTGCCGAAGGATCAACAGCTGAAGATACGACGCGACAAAATCAAGAAGTTAGTACAAAATATTAATAATGGTTACACAAGTTTAGTGATAACCGATGGGGAAGAAAGATTCTTGATTGGAGTCCACGAACCGGAAGACGCAGCGTAGGTAGGCCTCCCACTAGATGGACCGACGACATTGTGAGAGTCGCGGGCATCCAGTGGATGCAGATGGCAGGCTGTCGTTCAGTGTGGAGGTTAAAGGGGGAGGCCTATGTTCAGCAGTGGACGTCTTCTGGCTGCTGATGAAGTATAGTGAATCTCTGACTCCTATGCGAGATAGATTACCTGTATTATAGGAGTCAGTTCCTTCCCAGTTATACTGACTATTGACAAAACTAATAATTAAATAAATTTAGTATTAATATTCATGCAGAAAGTATATGTGTAGTACGACTTACTTGTTCATCGTTCGCACGAACAATGATCGCATTGTTCAGTGTTTTACAGAAAACACTGCCAGTGTCATAGATAGTTTTTTTTTTTTATGTAATGATCAACAAACATTCCCTAGGCAAGCGTGCTACATATTCGACCGCATCATCGCTTCCCATCAGGTGACGATGCAGTTAACCCAGTAGAAAAATGCTACATTTTGCAGTCTGTTATTTTTTTTTTAACTTGTTTAATTTCTTAAATAAAACCTAGTTAATTTTTTTCAGGACCGATGCACCCAGCTCTTCTAACGTCAAACCGATAGTTTCCAATACTCCTAGATAGATTTTATTGTCGTTTACGCTTTCGTGGTTCGGACGGCACTGTGTTCGGAGTGAGTCTTGGACAGATTCGTCAGCGGACAGATATGCAACTGGACAGATTCGTCAGTCGACAGATAAATAACTGGACAGATTCGTCAGTCGACAGATAAGTAACTGGACAGATTCGTCAGTCGACAGAATCATCAGTGCGCAGATACGCGACTGGACAGATTCGTCGACAGATACGCAACTGGACGTGGACAGATATAGAGATCGCTTTCAGCGATAAGGCCGCCACTTGTGGCTCGTAAGTGTTTTCTATCTGTATGTAATTTTTATTTCTGGTGTATACAATAAAGTTTCTATCTATTTTATACTATGTATACAACTGGACAGATTCGTCAGTGGACAGATGTACAACTGGACACGTTCGTCAGTGTACAGATGTACAACTAGACATATTCGTCAGTGGATAGATATAATAGGTCGGGGAAAAAGTCTTTTCGTATTTTGTATGTATAAGGTTGTAGTAAAAATCTCATCCGTTGTACTGTTTGTATCTGGCTGGTTTTGATACCATTAAAAATATGACATTTTAAAAAAGGAATACAAAAAGTAAAAAGCAATTTCCCGCCATTTTTCAATTGTTTTTTTTGTTTGATAAAATGAGTGAATCTAACGAAGAAATTCGATATATTGTGAAATTTTATTACAAAAAAGGAAAAACTACGACACAAGCCGCGAAAAAAATTTGTGACGTTTATGGACCTAATGCAGTGTCATCAAGAGTAGCACAATGTTGGTTCAAGCGTTTTCAGTCCGGGAATTTTGATGTCAAAGATGCAGCTCGCTCTGGTCGCCCTGTTACGGATAAAGTAGATGCCATTTCTGAAAAAAAGGACCAAGATCGGCATATTAATAGTTACGACGTAGCTGAAGAACTGGGGATTGACCACAAAACAGTTTTGACCCATTTGAAAAAAACTGGGTATACAAAAAAACTCGATATTTGGGTGCCACACAAGCTCACTGAAAGAAACCAAATTAATCGTGTACTCATTTGCGACTCTCTATTTGGTGAAGCGCCAATGCATATACATGCAATTTCCTAATGTAGAAAGTGTTTAATTAGATTTGATTTAAACAAACCGCGCTTTTCTGAGTTGTTGATAAGTATTGCAAACCTGTCTGCCTTGTCAATGAATCCGTCGAAGTTCCGCATCGAATCACGAGAGATGGCGTTGGCTGTTCTTAGACGTGTTCATCGGACGTTACTACACTGAGTTCGACGTCGCCAACAAGCGGCTCGGGTTCGCGCCCGCCGCCTGAGCAGGGGGGGGGGAGGCTGCGCCCGCGCACACCAGCAGACACATACACCACCAGTACTCAGGTCTCGCAACGCAATATATTAGATGGTGGAATCTTGCACTTGTGAAAAAGTTTTTTTTCATCGCTCTCGCTTAAATTATAAAAACTAGTGAAGGTGCCGGCCGGCTAACCTGGTTGTACGTGAAATAAAGATCCTGCTGCAGAGATCTGCCAGCTGCTCTCAGGATGACAGGGATGGAAGCGGTCATTTGCAGGTCAGTGCAGGTTCTAGTGATTTCTTATTGACACTCAGGAATTGTAGTCACTCCAGCTTCGTGAGCAATCACATCAGGAAGGGCTATTTACACGCCCCTCCATACTTTGGTCCTTCGAGCCGGATTGTCCAGTGAACTGCAGATTCACGTAATTTTTTGGTGAATTCTCGCAACATAATTCATATATATATTCACGTAATTTTGGTGAATATCTTACGCAGCGCCCTTATAACATTCGGATTTACGTAATTTTGGTAAATTCTGATAATTTACGCCCTAGATTTTACGTAACTTTTTTGGTAAAATCTGTAATATTTACGCTCAAAGTTAACCTACGTAATTAGTTTGGTAGGTTGACACCCGCTCAATTATACTAGGTACAATTGATTTAATTCTTAGAATTCTACGTATTAATTGGTAGAAATATTCTACGCTTTAATTTCGTTCTACCTTATATTTATTCACATTCCGCTTAACCTTCATTAGATATAAAAACATTTCGCCGCTTCGCCATAATTCCGCCATTTAGTGTCATTTTTAAGTCGTTTGAATTTAACTTCGTGTGTTTGAACTTGTGTTTCAATACCTACTTATCGCTGACAGTTTGTTTTTTCGTGTTATTGTCGATTTATTTGCGTAAACATGACGGAAAAACAAGCCGATCAGGAAGTAATGTTAGTTTTAGTGAATCAAAAGAAAGAATTATTGTTTCAACGTATGAATCGATTGTATAATTCGTCAAAAAGTGTTATTTCTTTTGATTCATCTACGCGATCGAATGAAAGCTTCCTGGCTGAGTCAGAAACTATTGATGATTTACGAGATAAATTCGAGTCTTTGGTAGATAATTACAATAAAATAAGAATACAATTAAAACCGGACACAGTTCCTGATTACGCGTGTCTCGAGTCATTTGAAGATTTGTACATAAGAGTGAAACGCGTTCGGAATAAACTTACTGCCGCCACTGCCGTAGCTGGTAATTCTAAGGTCTGTTCACATGGGGCGAGTAACTCGACTATGCCTGTATTGAAATTGCAACCTTTAGTGATTCCTAGTTTTGACGGACGCCCTGAAAACTGGAATCTGTTTTATCAGTCGTTTAAGGCGAATATTCACTTAAACGAACAATTGTCTGACGCGCAGCGAGTGCAGTACCTAATCTCAAAACTTACGCATGAGGCGCTTAAACTCACCGCGGGTATTGTTCCATCTGGTGAGACTTATAGCATTCTCTGGGACAGTTTAGTTAAAAAATTCCAAGACAAACGCGCATTAGGAAGTTTTTACCTTAATAATATTCTTGACTTGAAAGCAAGCTCGCACAATGCAAACAGCCTCGAGGCATTGATAAGCAAATATTCGGCGTCAATTGCAGCGCTCAAACAGTTACAAATCGAAGATTTGACTGATTTTATTTTTGTCCAATGCGCGCTTAGGAAGTTGGACACGCATACCATCCAGTCTTTTGAACTGACAGTTAGGGACACTGAAATACCTACTACTAAACAGCTGATAAGCTTTGTACAAGATCAAGCGAAAATATTGGAGCGTTCGCGACCTAGTACTTTTAATAAACCGCCCGCCAATACATCGACTCGTGATTCACGTAGTCAACATACCTACAAGTCTTTCGTCGCGACGGAACCAAGCGCTCAATCACCTGTTGGTGCACAGCCTGCTGCAGCGCCCTCTACGAAACGAAGTGGATGCGCTTTCTGTGGTAGTACTGATCATGTGCAACTTTATAATTGCCTACAATTTAAAAAACGTGATTCACATAGTAGGTATCAATTCATTAAATCGAAACATGGTTGTGTGAACTGTCTTAGTACAGTACATAACCTTCTGAAGTGCAATTCTACTTCCGTCTGCGAACACTGCCGAAAGCGCCACCATAGTTTACTTTGTTTTACTAAAGATAATGGTGAAAAGAATAATAGTTATTCGCATACCGCTACGACACATAGTGACGTACATATTATGTCACCGTCTTTCACGCCCGCGTCTTGTGTGGATGCCGACGTGAGCTCGCCGCCGCCGTGCGTTTCGACCGCTTCGCTAATTCTGGAAACCGCTACCCAATCGCAACCTTACGCGCTCAAATATAAAGGCCATGTTAGCATGCCAATAGCATCAGATGCTGATAATAACGCTTTACCGCTTTCGCTGTCGCCACCATCAGGTCATAATACCGCAGTGCTACTCACGGCTGGATCGAAATTGAAGTCGACTGTTCTGTTGTCTACGGCGCAAGTATATGCACGACCTAAGGGTTGTACGACGTCATCAATAGTGAGGTGCTTAATTGATAACGGGTCTCAAAATAATTTGATTACGACTGACTGCTGCCGGAAGTTAAATTTACCAATAACGCCACTACATAACTCGTTTGTAAAAGGTGTTGGTGCAACTTCACGTCCGATTATTGGATATGTTTACTTTGACATCCAATCGCGCGTTTACCTGGAGCAACAGTATACAATTTACGCACTTGTGGTTGAATGTATCGCGGAGCAGTTACCGACTCAATTTCTTGAGTGCGATAGTAGCATTTTTTCTGAACTTCCGCTCGCTGATTTGAGTTGGAATATACCGGGTGATATTGATGTCATACTGGGAGCTCAACTCTTCCCATACATATATTTAGGGAATAGGGTTGAGTGTGACTCGCATGCCCCACACGCATTATCAACGACATTTGGATGGATTTTGATGGGTGACTACCCTCGTATCGATATAACGACTGCCTCTTCCTTCTCCGCGTTGGCGTTGAATGATTTAGTTCAGAAATTTTGGGAACTCGAAGAAGTGCCAACGAAGAGATTTCTTTCACCGGAAGAGACAGAATGCGAGAATATATTTACCTCCAGCGTGACTCGTGATGATGTGGGTCGCTACACAGTATCTTTGCCATTTTCCAAAGATCCCTCAGAGCTAGGCAACTCGCATGCTGCCGCTTATCGCCGCTTTTTGTCGCTTGAACGAAAGTTTCGCCTATCACCAATATTGCGCGAAAACTACAATAAGGTGATTCAAGATTACCTGGATAACGGTTACCTCAGTCCTGTTGACGGATCTGAGCTGACTCCCGATGGATATTATATACCACATCACGCCGTGGTTAGGCCCGACAAACCGATGCCGCAAATCGTGCTAGACGCAAGTGCGAAAACGCACACTCGGCTTTCGCTCAATGATGTATTACACATTGGCCCAAATCTCCAAGCTGATCTGTTTCTACTGCTTTTAGACTTCAGATTATTTCCTATCGCTATGAACGCTGATATAAAACAACACTATTTACGTATTGGTGTACCAGTTGACCAGCGTAAATACCTACGCATTTTATTTCGGTTCAATGAATCCGAAGAAGTTCGCACTTTTGCCTTCAATAGGCAACCATTCGGTCTCAAGTCAAGCCCATACATAGCTATGCGCACTGTGCGACAGCTGGCTTTAGACATGAGCCCGAATTATCCTGACGCCGCTAAGGTGGCTGAAAGCAGCCTTTATATGGATGACTTAGTTCATTCAGTCCAAAATGAGGAAACTGCGATGCAGCTTGCTCAAGACTTAATTAAACTTTTCAAGGCAGGTGACTTCGACTTAGTCAAGTGGTCGAGTAACTCTCCAGCTCTCTTGGATAGTCTACCCGACTCACATCGAAAGTCACTCGAGTTTGATGTTAGCAACGATGCTTCAAAGGTTTTAGGACTTTCTTGGGAACCATGTGAAGACAATTTCTTCTTCACATCCGCCGCGATAACTGAAAAATGCACGAAGAGAAATATACTCTCGGTAGTTGCACGGTTGTTTGATGTGCTTGGATTGGTTGCGCCAGTGATTCTCTATGCCAAACTGCTTATTAAAGAATTGTGGTTGGGCAGTTTTGAATGGGACGCTCTCGCACCAGAACATATACGCACCCGGTTTGCCGCATTAACGCAAGAATTCCCTCTGCTAGACACGTTACGGATCCCACGACATATAGGTGTCGAAATAGATTGTGAACTACGCCTTGTGGCGTTCTGTGACGCGAGCATGAACGGTATGGGTTGTGTCGTATACGCTCATTGCACTTACCCGTCTGGCATTCAAACTCGTCTACTCTGTGCCAAGTCAAAGGTTTCGCCAACTAAAATTACAACTCTGGCTCGTCTTGAGTTATGCGCCGCTTTGCTTATGGCAAAGTTAGTAAAAACTGTGCGCGATACTTACGCACCACGCATTCCTATTGCTGGAATATATGCGTTCTCTGATTCTACGATAGCTCTATCGTGGATACATTCCTCGCCGCACCGCTGGTCGATTTTTGTGAGCAACCGCGTCGCACAGTGTCAAGAAAATTTGGCTGCAAAGCATTTCTACCACGTGGCTGGTGCCATAAATCCTAGCGACTGCCTTTCACGAGGAATGCTCCCATCGCAACTTTTATCCCACGATCTGTGGTGGAATGGGCCCCCGTGGATTCGCTGCGCTCTTGAGGAATGGCCAATAAAGCCATTCTCTCCCGCTGACTGCAATGAACTACCTGAGCACAAAGCGACTGTGATGGCTGTTACTACGCATACAGAGCCACCGTTGCTCGTATATGCATTAGCGCAACGGATTTCCTCTTGGGAAAAATTGCTCCGCATAATTGCATATGTGTTGAAGTTCGCGCGACCTAAATCAATAATTGAACCCCGGTCTGTATTGGGATTGGCAGCAGCAGAGAAGACTTTACTGCGTGCTGTTCAAACTGTCCACTTTTCTGAGGACATCAAACTGATAAAGGCTGGGAAGATACTATCTAAGAAACTACAAAGCCTTGCAGTATTCTTGGATGAAGAAGGCATTTTACGGATTGGAGGAAGACTTTCAAATGCAGACCTTCCTTTTGAAGTCAAACATCCAGTTCTTCTCCCAAAACGCGATCATATCGTCGATTTAATAATACAACATCAACATGTTATGAATTGTCATACTGGACCTGGACTTCTTATGTCCATAGTACGACAACGCTACTGGATATTAGATGCCAGAACGGTCATTAGATCGAAGTTGCGGAAATGCAACACTTGTTTCAAGGTTAATCCGACGCACCCAACGCCAATGATGGCAGATCTTCCCGCGTGTCGTGTCTCTGAAACTTCAACATTTGCCCATACGGGTGTTGATTATGCAGGACCGATTCGCATAACGCTTTCACGACGCAGAGGCCAGCATGCACAGAAGGCATGGGTGGCTTTATTTGTATGTATGCACACGCGTGCTCTACATACAGAACTTGTATCAGATCTGACTTCTCAAACCTTCTTGGCAGCGTTCAAACGCTTTATCGCCCGCCGTGGTCCAGTCTCATGTCTTTATTCAGACAACGCTACAACATACGTTGGTGCGAATGGCGAATTAGGAACTGTAGTTCTAGTAGAGCAAGAGAATACCGCTCCATTGAACTGGCCATTAGGAGTAATTATCCAAGTCTTCAAAGGTTCGAATGACACCATCCGTGTGGCAATTGTCAAGACCAAATTTGGCATTTACAAACGCGCTGTCACGAAGTTGTATCCCATTCCCACGCAATAATAGCTTAGCATAAATATAATAACTATCTTTAATTAAGTGTTATTCATAATATTATGTATTATTTTTTATTTCGCTATGTATTCTTTTTTAATTTCGCTATGTATTCTGACCAGTCATGAAGTTAGTTCGTTTTGAAAGATCTGACGACCTTCCAAGGCGGGGTGCATGGTGAAGCGCCAATGCATATACATGCAATTTCCTAATGTAGAAAGTGTTTAATTAGATTTGATTTAAACAAACCGCGCTTTTCTGAGTTGTTGATAAGTATTGCAAACCTGTCTGCCTTGTCAATGAATCCGTCGAAGTTCCGCATCGAATCACGAGAGATGGCGTTGGCTGTTCTTAGACGTGTTCATCGGACGTTACTACACTGAGTTCGACGTCGCCAACAAGCGGCTCGGGTTCGCGCCCGCCGCCTGAGCAGGGGGGGGGGAGGCTGCGCCCGCGCACACCAGCAGACACATACACCACCAGTACTCAGGTCTCGCAACGCAATATATTAGATGGTGGAATCTTGCACTTGTGAAAAAGTTTTTTTTCATCGCTCTCGCTTAAATTATAAAAACTAGTGAAGGTGCCGGCCGGCTAACCTGGTTGTACGTGAAATAAAGATCCTGCTGCAGAGATCTGCCAGCTGCTCTCAGGATGACAGGGATGGAAGCGGTCATTTGCAGGTCAGTGCAGGTTCTAGTGATTTCTTATTGACACTCAGGAATTGTAGTCACTCCAGCTTCGTGAGCAATCACATCAGGAAGGGCTATTTACACGCCCCTCCACTATTGAAACGTGAAGAAACCGAACCGTTTTTGAAAAGATTGATCACTGGTGATGAAAAATGGATCACCTACGACAAGAATGTGCGCAAACGATCATGGTCAAAGGGCAGTGAAGCACCACAGACTGTAGCGAAACCCGGATTAACACGTAATAAGGTGATGCTGTGTGTATGGTGGGATTGGCAGGGCATCGTTCATTATGAGCTTTTACCGCCGGGCAAAACCATCGATTCGGATCTCTACTGCCAACAGCAGATGAGACTCAAACAAGAAATTGAGAAAAAACGGCCGGAATTGATCAACAGAAAGAGTGTGGTCTTTCATCATGATAACGCCAGACCGCACACATCTTTGGCCACTCAGCAAAAATTTAGAGAGCTTGGTTGGGAAGTGTTAATGCATCCACCATATAGCCCTGACCTTGCACCCTCAGATTTCCACCTGTTTCGATCTCTTCAGAATTCTTTGGGTAGTGTTAGATTAACATCAAGAGAGGACTGTCAAAACTACTTGTTGCATTTTTTTGATCAGAAGTCCCAAAAATTCTACAGCAACGGGATCATGTCACTACCTACAAGATGGCAACAAGTTATCGAACAAAATGGCACATATATATTATAATTAAATGTAATTAAACTTGAAAAAAATATGTCTTGAATTTGTTTAAAAAATACGAAGAAACTTTTTCCCCGACCTTATACAACTGGACACATTCGTCAGTGGACAGATGTACAACTGGACAGATTTGTTAGTTGATAGATATACAACTGGACAGATTGGTCAGTGGACAGATGTACAACTGGACAGATGTTAGTTGATAGATATACAACTGGACACATTCGTCAGTGGATAGATATACAACTGGACAGATTGGTCAGTGGACAGATATACAACTGGACAGATTCGTCAGAGTGGATTCTGAACTGGACAGATGAAACTTCCAGATAGTTTTAAAGATCCTTGGTCTCCATTAAAGCGACGTGACGTAAGGCCCTCACGTCTATGATAAAGGGGTTCATCGATTTAGAAAAATGAATAACTGAATAAAATACTATAAAATAAAAAACATGTTTTTTTCGATTTATTTATTGTAACATAATTTATACCTATAGATAGATACACCATACATACATTTATACATTCAATCCAGTATGATTTGTTAGTATATTTTAGGCCAGGGCCTCACCGCGAGAATATTTAGGGATAAACTTTTTAATATAAAACTGGGCATGACTACCTTTGATCATATATATCTGTAGGTGCTCAGTTCCATGCAAAATCGAACAAAAAATTGTCCTCAGTAAAATTTTACTTTTAGAATAATCAGAAATGAAACAACACATGTCGAAAAAAGTGTATTGAATAATTAAGCCTAACGAATTGCAATAAAGCACATATTCGTTAGATCGAAACAAGGCATTTCTCGTTTATGCCTTGCTTTGTTGTGCCATTTTTTAGGCGGCAACAGTGCATCTACAGAAATATATGAACGAAGATTACTACCATAGATTACAAAACCATGGATTTAAAGTCAGTGCTCAAAAATATCTAAACCAAAATTAAATAAATAAATAAAGTTACACGATTATTTACAAGATATTTACCGTGATAAGGTTGTGGAAGGAGCTCCACAACCTTACCACGGTAAATATCCCGTAAATAATCATATATCTGTAGTGAACAACCGTGATAGTTTAAAACAGTGTAATAAATAAATATCTCTGTCATCTGACCCCAAACTAAGCAAAGCTTGTAATATGGCTGCCAGAGACTGATATACATACATATATATTATTAAATACATACTTAAATAGATATTAACACCCAGACATAGAACAAACACAAATGTTCATCACACAAATGTTTGTCCTAAGTGGGAATCTAAGTAAAACGAAACTATTACTGTAATCTGCGCATAGTCTGGAAACCGATCACGGTATCAGTGAATACAACTCTCCGGGATCTGTGGCTAATCCAGTTTGATCCCGGGATCCGTGTAGACTAACCCCATATATGAGTACTGACACTGACCCGAATAATTTGATCCTTAATTTGTAATATCTTTCTATATCTACACTAATATTATAAAGAGGAAAGATTTGTACCTATTTTTGTATGTTTGTAATGAATAGGCTCCGAAACTACTAAACCGATTTGAAAAATTCTTTCACTGTTGGGAAGCTACACTATCCCCGGGTGACATAGGCTATAATATATTTTGTAGCGAGGCCGAAGGCCGAGCTTACACTCGTGCGAAGCCGGGGCGGACGGCTAGTATAATATATACAGAGAGATATGCTATCAGAGTTTTCTTTGTTCTTAGCGGTAACCTCTCACTATGCGGTGAAGTCCCAGCTTTAAAGATATCATTTCATACATTTTTACCTCCAAGATGGAATTCTTAACATTCAATTCGTAATGGAAAACTTCTGACTACCCTCGCTTCGCGATTTTTCCTTCGTCTTTAGTTTGCAATTTCCGAGAAAATTCTTACTGCTTAATGTACAAGCCATTATTTTTATCACAATCCATTCAGCCATTTCTAAGTGAACAGGGTTCAATTTTAGACTTTAGTCAAGCCGAGATGTACAGACATGACCACTAAATTATGGCCTGTCAACATGAAGAGGCCAAATTGAACAGGTTTACTTCATACACAAAGAGGCCAAAGTAACATACATATACTTACGTCAGTTTGGCCTGACCACACGGACAGGCCAAATTTAACAGACAATACTTCATTATGACCTGACAACACGAAGAGGCCAAATTAAACATGCAAATACCTACGTTATTTTGGCGTGACCATACAGAGAGGCTATATTAAATAGACATGTCTACATAAATTTGTCCTGACCACGCGGATAGGCCAAATTGAACTGACATACCTACTTCATTATGACCTGACAACACGAAGAGACCAAATTTAACATGCATATACCTACGTAAGTTTGGCCTGACCACACAAAGATGCCATATTAAATAGGCATGTCTACGTCAATTTGGCCTGACCACACGGTTAGGCCAAATTGAACAGAAATACTTATTTCATTATGACCTGACAATACGAAAAGACCATATTTAACATGCGTATACCTACGTCAATTTGACCTGATAAGACAGAGGCCAAATTAAATAAGAATGTAAACGTCAATTTGGCCTGACCACTCGGATAGTCCAAATTGAACATACATATATTTACGTCAATTTGACCTGATAAGACAGAGGCCAAATTAAATAGGCATGTAAACGTCAATTTGGCCTGACCACTCGGATAGGCCAAATTGAACATACCTACTTCACTATGGCCTGACAATGCAAATTGACCTACATACGTCAATTTGACTTGACAAGACAAAGAGGCCAAATTGAATAGATATAACTGCGTCATTTTTGCCTGACCGGATATACACATTTAATTAATTTTATTTATATCTTTACATACAAACAAAAACTTATGCATTATTATTAATTGTGAGTGAGATTCTTTGTAGTGAGATCATTTATGTTATTTTAAACTTAATATGTATTTAAATATATAATACATTAATTTATAACATTTTTTATTTATTTATAATTCTAGTCTAAATATGTCTGCGGTGTATTTTTTTTTTGCATCGAGATAGAGTACAAATGCAAAGGGAGTGTTCAAGTATTACATAACGAAATTTTTGGAGATTTTGGACATCCCCCCATGTAAAATTTTTCTGTTACCCCCCTCCCCCCTAGTAAAACGTTACGTAACAACCATCGGGGCTATTATGGATCTTTGATCGGGATCCATAATAGCCCCGCATGTGACCATTTTTACCTAAAAGCACAGAATACATAATACACATTTACATCTTGATTCTTCATCATTGAATCTCTTTACGCGACCGTGCTGAAGGGTTAAAAAGAAAACAATGTTACGTAACGCGTAGTTCAAACACCCCCTCCCGCCCCTGTAACGCATCGTAACGTTTTACAAGACCCCCCCCCCCCCAAATTAGTTACGTAATACTTGAACGCTCCCAAAGTGAAGAGTCAAAAATCGTCCGAGCTTCATTGTACATGCTTTATCTATACTAATATTATAAAGAGGAAAGATTTGATTGTTTGTTTGTTTGCATTGAATAGGCTCCGAAACTTCTTTCACTGTTGGGAAGCTACACTATCCCCGGGTGACATAGGCTGTATTATATTTTGTAGCGAGGCCGAAGGCCGAGCTTACACCCGTGCGAAGCCGGGACGGGCGACTAGTCAATTATATCGTTCGTAATGCCACATTTACATCAATTTAGACATTATGTCGCTTGCATAGGGGGACATCCATAAATTACGTCACACTAATTTTAGGAGTTTTTAACCCTCCCCCCGTCCTTGTCACAGGTTGTCACATTTTCATAACCCCCTCCCACTGATGTGACGTCACACATTTTTCAAATTTATGCATGTATTTTTTATGTTTTTTTTTTTTTCATTTAAAAATAATCAAAAGAAAAGAGTTTTTAATTTTAAGTCTCTTGCATTACAACGCCGCTCTAGAAGTGAACTGTTGTTGCGTGAGAGATAATCTCATAGCGAGAGTGATAAATTATTAATAAATATATATCAAGTTTGTACATTATTAAAGTTTTTATTCATATAGAAATTTAGCGTTATGGATTTTGAATTTTAACATGTGACGTCACAAAGTTATGACCCCCCCGTCCCCTTGTCACATTCCGGTGATACCCCCCCCCCCATTAACGGGTGACGTAATTTATGGATGACCCCTAATGTTCAACGTCGCTTGTCCGCTATGTCATTGTAGCACTGACATCGCGCGGCGTTGTACTCGGATCGCGGTTGCCTTACAACTAACCAAAAAGTCTGCGCGATGCGTAGCGTGCGCCGAGTTTTGGTTCGGATTTTTTTTGCACGTTTGTGACTTGGTTTGTGATAGGTATTGTATGTATCTCGATGTTTTTTTTTGTACAATCAAGTCATATGGATTGTCCTTTTCTGTATTGTCTATGCTTTTTTAGTTCGTAGAATGAAAGAGCAGAATCGACTGATTCTTAGATCTAATTAGCTTATGTATTGGACAATCTTTTGACTTCTAAGTATATGTACATTATTTATAAATAGGGACCTTCAAGTATTACGTAAGCACTATAGGGGGGGGGGGGGGTGGTCTACGCTTTGCTTATTTTTGATGACATGGGGGGGTATTTTTGTTGACGTGGGGGGGAGTGCGGGGGGGGTCTAGATGGTGATTACGTCAGCAGTAATTATTCACCTACTTTTTTACACATTAGGGCACTGCTGCTCATGAATCAATAAAAAAATGCAAATACCTAGTTCAGCCAACCGGGTCTCCTGCAGGCCTAGCACGGGCCGTGGACAAATTATCTTTCCACCGTTTTTATCCACGCGTAGACGCGACAGAGCTAGAATATGGATACGTTTCTCTTTCTAGCGGCATAAAAACGGTGGAAAGACAATATGTCCACGGCCCGTGCTAGGCCTGCTGGAAGGCCAGCAGCTCGCTGATGCCTGTGCAGGCCTCCTGTAGCGTCCTCGGTGATCCGAGGATAGTTGGTAAGTCCAAGGAAAGTAAACAATGTATGGGTGGTAAGAAATGCCGGATTTAGAGGTCTGGAGGCCTCGGGGCTACAAAAGAGTGGAGGCCCCTGGTTTACTACACTGTTTTTTAGGGTTCCGTACCCAAAGGGTAACGTCCGTCTGTCACCAGGCTGTATCTCATAAACCGTGATAGTTAGACAGTTGAAATTTTCACAGATGATGTATTTCTGTTGCCGCTATAACACATCATCAGCCAATTAACGTCCACTGTTGGACAAGGCCTCCCTCATAGAGAGGGGTGTTGCCATAATCCCCACGCTTGGCAGGCGGCTTGGGGATCGCAGTACGTTCACCGTGTATTATTAGGACGCTGCTACACATCCTCCGGTGGTTCTGGTCGCAATTTTAGGACATACCCGGGTCCTTTAGGACATACCCGGGTCCTTTAGGAGATACCCGGGTCCTTTAGGACATGCCCGGGTCCTTTAGGACATGCCCGGGTCCTTTAGGACATACCCGGGTCCTTTAGGAGATACCCGGGTCCTTTAGGACATACCCGGGTCCGCTATAACAACAAATACTAAAACACAGAATAAAATAAATATTTAAGGGGGCTCCCATACAACAAACGTGACCTTTTTGCTCGTTTTTGCTCGATATTGATAACGGCAGCAGGTAGACACTTGAAATATTCACAGAATATTTAGTTATATATACCACTTTAGAAATAAATAATTAAATTAAAATAAAAGAAATATTTAAGGGTGACAACAAACAACAAACGTGACTTTTTTGGCATTTTTTTTTTTAGATAATGGTACGGAACCCTTTGTACGCGAGTCCGACTCGCACTTGGCCAGTTATTTTTTCCGAAGTCGGGCCCCTTTTTTATGGCTGTAGCCCCAGTTGCCCTCCACTAAATCAGGCCCTGGTGGTAATGGGCCCCAGCGTATGGTATGATGATGTGATACCTTCGTAGCTGCGTAGTGTGTTGGTGTGAAGGTCTGAGTTCCAAAATGTTCGCCATCTTTTCTTATAGTCTAAGATCCGGCTGCAGAATTACTTCGGTCATCGAGTTCTTGCCTAAAACCAAATTTTTACGCATATTTATGATAAGGAGAATATATATCAATCAGGGAACAATCAAAACGTGGTCAATAGTATTTTTAATAAATTTATGGGCAAAAATTTCATTCAGTTCACGGCAATATAAGAAAAAAAAAATCAGTTATGACCGTAAAATTGTACCAAAATCTTACCTGTTTACACCTGGCTGCGAAGAGGTGCGGCCGTGGTTTTTCAAAGTGTTTATATATATTGCCGTGAAGTGGACGATATTTTATTTAAAAACCAAGCGAATGATTTTTTTTCCCATAAATTAATTAACTGGTGTGTTCGACGTGGGCCAAAAGGCTGCCAGATTGAAATGGGATTGGGCGGGACATGTGGCGCGTATGAACCCCGACCGAGGGGCCAGGATCGTCACACAGTGGGTGCCTGATGGACGACGCAGTCAAGGAAGGCCTAGGAAACGCTGGCGTGATCTTGACTCATTCCGGAGAGGTTGGCGAGAGGCGGTGGAGGACCGAGATTTATGGAAGGAAATGGGGGAGACCTTTGCCCAGCAATGGGACAGTATAGGTTAAGAATTTTTTTTTATCAACAATAATTTAATTAAAAATATTAGCGGCCACATTTTGATTGACACCCTGGTTGATATATATTATCCTAATCATAAATATGCGTAAAAATTTTTTTTTTTTTGGTTTTAAGCAAAAACTCAATGAAGGGAGTAATTCTGCAGCCGGATATTGTACTATAGTGTGCCTAGAAGGGCGCAGCCTCGTCCAGGGTGTGCAGCCAGTTGAAGATCATCATGTTCCGCTCGTACTTGGACAGTGGACGACCTCGCTCGCGCTCCAGGTCCGCAGCAGTGAGGACCAGCTCCGCTGCTTCTGGACATGTTACACAAACAATTTTTATTTTTTTTATTGTAAAATAGGCTTGCGCTTGGCCGCCAACTCGCCTGATGTTAAGCGATGATGCGGCCTACGATGGATCACGCTTGCCTAGAATAAATAAATAAATTAAAATAAATATCTGGAACATTATTGCACACACGGTCATCAGACCCCAAACTAAGCAGAGCTTGTAATATGGCTGCCAGAGACTGATATATATACATATATATTTTTAAATACATACTTAAATAGATATTAACACCCAGATATAGACGATCACAAATGTTTGTCCTAGATGGGAATCGAACCCACGTGAAAAGAAGAAAAAAAGAAAGAAACCGATTCACTCTTGACTTGAAGACACCCAGATTGTAACTATCGGGGAACACCCATTCAGGCAGCGCATTCCACAGACTAGCAGTTCGCACAATAAAAGTGGAATCAAAGCGCTTCGTACGGGTTTCCGGAATGACAACCATAAAGTGATGTCCATTTTTCGTGCCCGCTCTGGCAGTCCGATATTATCAACTAGCTGACCCGCGACTTCGTCCGCGATTTCTTCAGAAAAAAATAACTATGTCCGTCCTCATGATACATACTATTACCTCGCAAAATTTTATCGAGATCGGTAAAGCCGTTTAGCCGTGATTATGTAGCAAACAGACAGACGGACAGAGTTACTTTCGCATTTATAATATTAGTGTGGAAGTGTGGATATAAAAATGTCAGAACTGCGGGGCTATTATGGATCTTTGATCGGGATCAGTCAGTGTCAGAATTGACAGAATTTTGACACTCGAAAGGGGTAATGATGAAAAAAAAAACAGCGTTGTCTATTTCCAATTTCATACTACGAAATTGGAAATAGACAACGCTTTTTTTTGACATAATTTTGACAAGTCGCGATCCCGATCAAAGATTCATAATAGCCCTGCTGGACCAAATTGAAATGGGACCACAAGGGAAGCACCAGCTTTCAAATAAAAAAAACAATCATCAAAATTGGTTCACTAAGTCGACAGTTCTCAGGTAACAATTTTTTTTAAACAGTCGGTTTGAGAACCTCCTCCTTTTCGGAAGTCGGTTAAAACGAAACAAAAGCTCTTCTAGTTGTAAAAACAAAATGAAACTAATAACTTGTTTTTGTTTTGTTCAGGAAATAGCCGTCCGCCCCGGCTTCGCACGAGTGTAAGCTCGGCCTTCGGCCTCCCTACAAAATATAATATAGCCTATGTCACCCGGGGATAGTGTAGCTTCCCAACAGTGAAAGAATTTTTAAAATCGGTTCAGTAGTTTGTGAGTTATTTCGTTACAAACATCCAAAAATACAAATCTCCCCTCTTTATATAGACTTGCATTCCTTAATATTTAAGTAGGTACTTAGTGCTAAATGGAGGCCAGCATTTGTATGAAATATGGACATCCTATCAATATCTCATCATCATCAATGTATTTGTAAATGTTGTTATTAATACCTGGGTGTACGAACTTGGAGTGCGGCAGTTTGGAATGCGGCACCGCGAGGGTGGTGGGCCCCGGGCCTGCCACGGCGCCCGCCACTGCGCACACGGCAGCCGCCTGTACGATCACATACACTCAATTTAATGGTTAAAGCAACCCACCAACGTGACCCATGAGAAACGTGTCTAGTTGAAAAGAATGTGTCCAATTGAAACGATGTGTCCAATTGATACGTTTCAAGGTGTAAAAACATATCCAGTGTAAACGTGTTTACTTGAAACGTTTCAAGATGTAACAATGTGTCCAGTTGAAAGTATGTGACTAGTTAAAAGAATGTGTCCAGTTGATATGTTTCAAGGTGTAAAAACATATCCAGTGTAAACGTGTTTACTTGAAACGTTTCAAGATGTAACAATGTGTCCAGTTGAAAGTATGTGACTAGTTAAAAGAATGTGTCCAGTTGATATGTTTCAAGGTGTAAAAACATATCCAGTGTAAACGTGTTTACTTGAAACGTTTCAAGATGTAACAATGTGTCCAGTTGAAAGTATGTGACTAGTTAAAATAATGTGTCCAATTAAAACGATGTGTCCAGTTGATATGTTTCAAGATGTAACAACATATCCAGTGTAAATGACGTTTTGATTCGATGTGTCCAGTTGAAACTATGTGTCTAGTTGAAGCTATGTGTCCAGTTGAAACGACGTGTCCAGTTGAAATAACGCATCTAGTTGAAACGAGATATCAAGTTTAATTCTATTTGTACAGTTGAAACGACGTGTACAGTTGAAACGAAGTGTCCAGTTGAATTAATGCGCCTAGTTGAAACGAGAGTTCAAATTTAAATATATTTGTACAATTGGAACGATGTGTACAGTTGAAACGACGTGTACAGTTGAAACTATGTGTCCAGTTGGTTTGGTTGGTTGGTTATGCCAACACCCCTCTCTATGAGGGAGGCCTTGTCCAACAGTGGACGTTAATTGGCTGATGATGTGTGTGTGTGTCCAGTTGTAAAAAAATTAGGACTCTTAAACTAGCAAATCATGATTGTTTTGTATTTGGTTGTGCGAGAATATTAAGTACACACCTCTAAGCGATCCAGGTTGAAGTCGGACTGCGACATCCTCTCCAGAGCTCGGTACGTGGTCAGCAGTCGACGCTTTATGTAGTTCTGACGAACCTTAAATATACACAATATTATATATCACATATATCCAATACAATATCTTTTTTTTTATAAAAAAAATAAGCTTGCGTTTGGCCGCCAACTCGCTTGATGTTAAGCGATGATGCGGCCTACGATGGATCACGCTTGCCTAGAAGAAACCGATTCACTTTTGACTTGAAAACACCCAGATTGTAACTATCAGGGAACACCCATTCAGGCAGCGCATTCTACATACTAGCAGTTCGCACAATGAAAGTGGAATCAAAGCGCTTCGTTACATATATACAATACAACAACAATACAATATCTCTTTATTACACACCGAAAATTACAAAAGAAACTTAAACTAACGTCAAAATACATAAAAATAGTTAATAATCTCGCAGTGCACCAAATATTTGTACACAATGGTTGTAAAAGTTGTTACCTTAAGTTTGCAGACTACTACTTGTAAAAAGTAGTTACTACCTTAAGTGTGCATACTACTTCTTGTAAAAAGTAGTTACCTTAATTTTGCACACTACTGCTTGTAAAAAGTAGTTACCTTTTTGTTATCGTTTGGTGTGGTCCTGTGTAATGGCTGGGAAGCCTGAGATCTCTGTGGGGAAGGCAACTGAGATCCACCCACTGTCAAACATAATAAAACATCTGAATAAGTACAAGGTTACGCAATAAGAAGCAAGGTTACGCAAAAAGAAGCAAGGTTACGCAAAAAGGAGCAAGGTTACGCATAAAGGAGCAAGGTTATGCAGAAAGAAGCAAGGTTACGCAAAAATAAGCAAGGTTACGCAGAAACGGTGTACTAAGCAAATTCTAATTATTTTGAACCGACTTTCAAAAAGGAAGTCACATTCAGCAGTGGACAGGGCCGGATTTAGGGGCATAGAGGCCCAGGGCAGCAAAGAAGCCCTTATTTGGTTTTAAATAGGTTAAACATATTTTTTTTAATTCAAGTGTCTCAATAATTTATTCACATTCTTATAGCAAACAAGTTCTCTTATCAAAACTTTAATGTTATTATTATTTTTTCATTATAATTTTGCATTTTATTCGGTTAGACAATTTTACCTAGAAATGTCTGTTTTGGGGGCCTTTTCTTGTGGAGGCGAAGGGGCTGGAGCCCCTGTTGCCCTCCCCTAAATCCGGCCCTGGCATTGGACGTTTACTGACTGTACCCTTAGTACAAGATTTAATAGTTTTCGAAAACTTTTTTCGTTTTCGTATTGTTCCATACATTTTAGTAAAGCGCCTCCAGCGGAAACGCGGTGGAACTAAAATCTGTAGTAATCGACAGTATAGGTTGCTTCACTCAAATACGGAAAAAGGTTTCGAATAGCTTTCAGCCCAGCAATGTATGGAACAATACGAAAACGAAAAAAGTTTTCGAAAAGTATGATGATGTGTGTAATGTCCAACAGTGGATTAAGTTACTGACTGATTGTGGCACTGATTATGATGATGAAAGATTACAGTCATACCTGCCACCCAGGTGCTGCAAGATCGCGAAGTGGCGCTGAGTGTTAACGCTTCCAACGCCGCACATAATCCCACTTCTGATGTTGCACTGAAATAAAACACAACATAACCATTCATTCATTTGCCTGTTCATTTTTAATCGATTTATACATTACAACTATTAATAACTAGCTGACTTAACAGACGTTCTAGCAAAATTTCAATAAATTTGAGTTCCAACATATGATTATCAATTTAAAAAACGACTTCAAAATTTGTAAAATACGCTTCCTTTACTTAGATGATTTTATCCATCCATGTAGACAATTTTTTCAGTTATTTTGATTTAATATCAAACTACTATGTTTAAGTGAAAATCTCCTCTTACTTATGAAAATGTTGAAATTTATGTGAATACCTTCTCATATGAAAATGTTAAAGTTTAAGTGAAAACCTCCCCATATGAAAATGTAAAAGTTTTAATAATAAATAAATAAATATCTGGGACATTTTTCACACACGATCATCTGACCCCAAACTAAGCAAAGCTTGTAATATGGCTGCCAGAGACTGATATACATACATATATAATTTTAAATACATACTTAAATAGATATCAACACCCAGACATAGAACAAACACAAATGTTCATCACATAAATGTTTGCCCTAGGTGGGAATCGAACCCACGCCCCCAAGCGTAGCAGGTAGGTTCACTACCAACTGAGCCACCGGGGTAGTCCAAAAATTAAAAGTTTAAGTGAAATACCTCCTCATATGATGCTGTGTCGGCGGGCGAGCTACGTCAGCCGCGCTAAACGACCGCCGGAGCCCTAGCTGAGCACACAGGGCTCCACAGCCGGCCAGCAGCGCGCGGCAGCTGTCCGCCGACTGGAGAGGCAAGGTTGATGACGGTCTTCTGGAGAATAGCACACTAGTTTTAATGAGGACACTGTTACAAGAAGAGCTGGTCACTCGTCTGATGGTAAAATTCGCGCTTGCCCATAACAATTCAGGCCATCCAGAATTTTGATGGTATATTAACTGCAACAGCCTAACCGAAGAGATCCTTTTTAAATATTTTTTTAATAATGAAATGGGCTAGCTAGCTAGTTTGACAAGTCACCTGATGGTAAGCGACGATGCGGTCTAAGATGGGGCACGCTTGCCCATAAGGTGCCTATTCACTCTTGTCTTGAAGAGACCCAGGTTGTACTTTATAGGGAACACCGAGGCAGGGAGCGCATTCCATTCCTGTGCAGTTCGTATTAAGAAGGAATTTTGGAAACGCTGCATACGGACTTTACTAAAGTTCACGACGTAAGGATGGAATGACCGCTTCGATGATCTAGATTGCTTTTAGCAATAAGATCACCTTTCTCCAATGTCGTCATTGTGATAATCAGCCAGTCTTAGTCCACTGCTGAACATAGTACTCTCCCAATGCAGCCTGATCTTCATCTTTTTCTCATCCAGCAACTGCCAGCTTCCTTACGTATATCATCACTCCATCGAACCTCAGGACGTCCTACACTACGTTTGCCGCTTAGTGGTCTCCACTCTAGAACACATCTACCAACGGATATCAGTTCTGCGACAGTCTACTGCCACTTCAGATTTCTGATATGCTGAGCTAAGTCAGTGACTTTACTTTTCTGGCGTTTTACTTATTTCTAGATATGATCCCTCAAAAACGCCGAGCAAAATTCTTACTAATAATCTCTAATATAATTAAAATCAAATTTATTTCATCATCATCATCAGCCAGAAGACGTCCACTGCTGAACATAGGCCTCCCCCTTTAACCTCCACACTGAACGACATCCTGCCATCTGCATCCACTGGATGCCCGCAACTCTCACAATGTCGTCGGTCCACCTACACTGCGTCTTCCGGTTCGCGGTCTCCACTCAAGAACCTTTTTTCCCCATCGGTTATCAGATTTATTTATTGAGAGTAAAAACGAACAATAGGCATGACGACTAATACATTTTTATTACCTCATAAAAAAGATCATCAATAGAGCCTATCAATGAAAACAAAATTTAAATTTCATGTTCGACTGAGAGCGCACTATACTGAGCTATGACGTCACGCCTCAGGTGCGGCATACAAATGCTATACTAACACATGCTTTGCGAGAAAGGGATAGAGCATCCCCTCTCTATCCCCACCTAAAACTTTAAACGCTCATATCTCAGAGATTAATCAGCCGATTCAATTTATTTTTGTCAGTATGTGTAATGTATTTAGTTATATTCATCGCTAAGCCTGTTATTTGTAATAAATTAAACATTAGGCCACATGTCTATTCCACTAACATTTATCTCACAAACTGTTGAAACGAAAATAGGTTTCCTAATAAAAATAGGAATAAAATAAAAACTAATATATTAAATACAACAAATTGCTGTAAAAATATGTCAACATAAAATTCAACTGCCATAAAAATAAGTATGTAATTGTCCTAATATCTTTTTTGCAGTGTTCATTGTAATATATTTTTTTGATACTAAGTGACGAGACGAGCGAAGTCGCCTGATGGCTCTTCACGCTTGCCCATAACAGCTCAACGCCACTCAGAATTTTGAACTTCAACAGTTCAAAACCCTGGATGGCAATGCACTGCGCTCGTCACCCCGAGATATAAGATGTCAAATCTCTGTGTGCCATGTAATTTAGCTGGAAACATTGCCCTTCAATCCGGAACACAGTAGTGTTTGCACACTACTGCTTGACGGTTGAATAACTGGCAAAGGTGTGGTACTTCCCCAGGCGGACCCCTGCAAAAGATTCCTACCACTAAAATTCACTTACTTTAAGCTTTTGCAATCTGGATTTGGACTGGCTACCCTCAGATTTGGATCTGGCCCTTGGCCGGCCTGGAATCAAACATTGAAGGTTAGAAAACTTAATTTGGTAGTTTTTTTCTTTTTTAATCTATGACGAGCTGTAGCATATGCGCTTTACAATCTGACGGCACCCGATTCAATGCTCAGTCCTGCACCAGTCACTTATTTAGTTCTTAAATAAATTATGTGCATTTTTAATGTCATCACTCAACAATGATGAAGGAAAACATCATTTTTTTTTATTTTTTTTTATTGTAGAATATAGGTTTGCGCTTGGCCGCCAACTCACCTGATGCTAAGCGATGATGCGGCCTACGATGGATCACGCTTGCCTAGAAGAAACCGATGCACTCGTGACTTGAAGACACCCAGATAGTAAATATTGAAATATTGATTATAAAAAATATATATATGACATTGCTCTGGGCCAGCATGGTGGATTATAGGATTTATAGGGCCCTTGCAGGTATACCTTGCAGGCGAGCGCTCGCAGCACCCTGGCGTCACTCGCGGCTGAAGACACGCTGAACAGCGACAGGTCGGTGGTGACGGACTCATGCGAGGGGGAGCGCGCCACACCCCCGCGCCATGTCTCGCCCCCACACATCTCCACTGGAATGGAACATACATTTTTATTTTATTTCTCTATATTTAAATACATTCTCGGGTCTAGCCCGGTCATTTGGTGGGCATTGGTGGGGCCGAAGCCAACACCAAGAGGCCCTGTTGAATATAAAAAATACAATTATGGAATGGGTATAAAATGGAATATGAAACTATTGTACAGTATAGGACTGTGCCAGTGCCCCAGAGCCTCACTCCGATATTTCAAGGAGTTGGGTTGGCTTGGGTAACTGCTGGTAGGGGGAAATGTACAGTACACCCAAAGCGGGACATCAGAGTAGGACTTATCGAATAAGAATGGGAGACAGCGGGGGGTCTGGATGGTGATTAGGTTTACTTGGGTCAGATTATGCTTTTCCAAGACAAAAATTTCAAAAACTGTCTTAATGTGTTCAGCTGTTTATTTTATTTGCTGTGATTTTAATTTTTTATACAGCACTATTACAGATTTTTTTACTTCTACGTTTTTATTACATGTACTAATAGTTGTTTTTTTTTTCATTACGTTGATAGATACTAAAACTTACTTTAATAAAATATTTAGTATAAAAAAATTACTGCTGAATACCTATTACTTTGATTACGCAATTTAATTAGGAATAACCGTTTAGGTTCAATTATTTTTTCAGACGGCCTTCTGCGTTCTATAGAGAATAATTAAATAAAAAGGAAATAATTGCGTGGGTAGCAAAGCTGTAAGCGAAAATTCGCAGACAATTTTCTCTTGTTGTAATTATTTACCTACACTATTTACGAACAACGAAAGTAGTTTTATAAAAGTTCTACGCCTTTACAGTAGCTAATTTATTTACAATTGCACAACTTCTCATGTTTTTCCAGACAGCTGAGAGAGAAAACACGGAAATTATAAAATCAAAACATGCCGGACGCGACATTGTTTTTTCATGTATTAACAAAACAAACCATCGTACCGTTCACGTTAGGCTCCACGGTGAAAGGATTTTCTCTGCTGCACAAGATAAATAACTACTTATTTGTAATTATGGCCTAAATCACCATTTAATTCACAAAAACATTGAAAAGTAGCAAAACTTCACTATTAATCAATGGCCGGCTATACAGTTTTGTGTTGCCAGCAGCGGTTCTATAATAAGAACTGAAATGTCAGATGTGGCACTTGTGTATCATGTTCATGTATGTACCTATAGGTACAATAGGCACAGTGGTTATTTGTGTCTCTGAAGTTATGCTCTGCGAACCATTGCGCTAGTACAGTGGGTGAAGTACGAATTTTCGCTACGTTAAATACGTATCGAAATCCATATAAATTATATTTTCAAAATATGTATGAAATTCGATGCTTATTTTACGTAGTGAATACTCGTACTTCGTTCACAGTTATGATTTTGAGGAAATTTGACGTTAGCTATTGCACAGCATCTTGCAGCCAACTTCAGAGACACAAAAATCCGCTGTGCCTACAGTATCATGCAGTAGTTTTTTTGACAAAAAAAAACTATCTGTATTTTAGGGAAGAAGGCAATACCAAAGAAATGTTACGAATATAATATATAAAAACTTAAAATATGCAATTAATTAGTAAACGATTCATTAAATGTTAATATGAAATAATACAAACAGAATATTTAGGTACAATCTGGCCACACTGACCAGTTTAAAATTACTACTATTACATTCATGAAATTCAAATGTATAGACACTCCGCACGCCGAGAAATTGAAAAACAGTGCAACACAAATGTTATACGCCATTTCTAAAGAGTTTATAATGTTAAGTTCCTGCACGAACTCTTCTCTGTTTTGCTGCGACGGCATTTCTAAAAGCCGTAACAGACGGACGTACCACGTACCACGCAAAGAGTATAGTAATATACCGGGTACCACGGACCGCCACTGTCTGACTGAACTGGGAGGGAAAAAGAAAATTTTCTCTTTCCCTCCTGTTGATCAGACGGCGGCCCGTGTTATGTGGTCAGTACGTCTGTTACGGCTTTAAGCTGACCCAATAGTTCTATGTTTATGTACATTGTACACAGAGTCATAGATGTCACTGCCTGATTTTTCCATGTAGGTAATGTGAGTGAAATCAGAAATCACGTGCGTTTTTTTCGTACATTATCGGAGTTGGCTCTGACCTCTGTGGAGTTGGCCGGTAAAAACTTGAGTTTTACAGATGGCGCTAGGGTACTTTTTTAGAGTTTATATAATGAAAATGTCAAATGTCATATCTATGTAAATAAGTGGTAAATAATGACTTCTTTGAAGTGAAAACTTCTTTAGCCGCGTTGAGCACTTTTGGGTGAATAAAAATCATGGAACTCGCGTCATCGTCACGCTGTACTACCGTGTATTTTAAAACAGCGCCATCTCTTGTAGAATAGGTGAATTACTACTTAATTTTTCATTTCTGACGTGCAGTCCTTTGACCGTTTTTTTTTTTACTATATTCTATGATCTTTATGGCTATTTGAAGTACCTACCTTACACATTAACGTATAGGTAGGTACCACGTAACGAATCTAAATAAAAAAAATCTTCAGAGATTTTTACCTGCCTACGTAAATAAATCACGGATTTGCATACCTACTACGTAAAATAAATTGAGAGAGCTGTTTGAAACAGATTCTTGACAGATGTTTGAAACAGCCTTCAGAATGTTCTCAAAGTTAAAAGCGATATGACTGCCAAGGTATTTTTATGACGTCATATCCGCTATATTCTGACCATTATACCCTTTTACAAAAATAAATAAACTAATTCGCAAAAAAACTCTTGATAAATATAGTAAACTTACCAAAAAAGCATTTTTCCTAATTTAGTTTTGCATAACCCTACCCTATTCATATGACACAAATAACATTTACATACTATAGGTACATTCTACATACGCTAACAGTAGATATGGTTTTACTAAAATTATCTTTGACATAGCAAAAAAATAACAGTGCTTCTTCTTGGACTTGTTGAGTAATTTATTTTGTTTTTGCACTTACAGTACTTGACAGGGCCTTACGCTTACGCCCAACTCTAAACGCGGGCCCGAATAGGTGCAGTTTGCAAAATAACGCGACCGCAATCCGTATCTCGGCGCGTTAAGGTTCGCGTTCACATGATTTTGCAAACTGCACTAGTAATATATATTATAGCTGAGCATAGAAATAAGTAAGTAGAAATAAGCGTGTGTGGGTAACACAAAGAAAGTATTGAAAAAATATCGTAATATGCTTAGCTATGATTCATATTAATATACAATATTATAGCTACGTGAGTGACGGGCTTTAGAGTTGGGCGTAAAGCACCATCTCTGACTTACTTGAGCCCATGCTTCGTACGTTCTCTATCTCGTTTGCGCTTATTACCGTTTTTTTAAATATAAACAATGATAGAACATCTATCTGATATTATATATTATTAATATAGTAACTTTAAATGATTTATTCTTGTAATAACTTTAAACTAGCAATTCTTGTATTTACACAAATGTATGCCGTGTGTCTCGGAAACGGTTCTAAGGATATAGATGAAATGTTGTATTTAGATAAAGTTGTGCTCTTTGAGCCTTACTTAAAAACGTTACTCAAGTTGTCCTATGCTTAAAATTGCTCTCTCAACTTCTCGCTTACGGCAATCGTCATACGCGAAAACGAGACAGAGCATATTTAAGCGTATGTCAACTTGAGTAACGTTTTTAAGTAAGGCCCTTTAAGTTTATTTCTGTGACATAATAAATAAATCTCTGGGACATTTTTGCACACACGGTCATCTGACCCCGAACTAAGCAAAGCTTGTAATATGGCTGCCAGAGACTGATATACGTACATATATATTTTTAAATGCATACTTAAATAGATATTAACACCCAGACATAGAACAAACACAAATGTTCATCACACAAATGTTTGTCCTTTTCCATTTATTTATTTATATTAGTTTACTAAAATAATAGTTATATTTCTTGTAAAAAACCGAGCCATGCTCGGACGCCTAGGTACTAAGTATTTAAGAATGTAAAAACTAATATGTACTCATAAAAAAAAAGTTATATGTTCAATAAAGTTTTCATTTTGATTGAAACAAGTGTGTCAAAAAACTTTATTTAATTTTTAAGTCTAAAAAGTTATTTGAATCAAAAGGAAATTATCTTTAATGTTGTTTACTTTACGTTTACGCGTGTCTATATTATACATAACTTTTGCACTATTGCATCTAACTGTACCTAATGTAAAAGTGTTTTTTTTTTATTGAAACACGAGATTGGTTGTCAACGCACGAAACGAACGCGTACACGGATTACGCGCTCGCTCGCTTGCACAGCCAATTTGTTATTTTCTTTGGTTCTATGGTTAAAATTTAATGTACATAATTATGTATATGCATATATTACATATAAAATGGAGCTTCTAGTGAGTATTTTAGTTTAGTTATTTAACTCCTTCACATTAATTTAAAACACTTAATTTTAGGTTTTAATTTTAACTACTAAGTATTTTTTTATTTCCATAATTTTACAAAATTTCTGCAATATTTATGATATTATACAACACATAGTCTTATTATAATCAAATCTAAAAAAAACTAAATATTAATTAATATGCTACTCTAGACTCTAGAATTTGGTAAAAAAATATAAAAAACGGTTATCATTTATGTTGAAAGAAATCCTACTCAACATAATTTGCACTATGCAAGCTACTTAACGTTCGGTACGATTTTAAAATTAAAAACTTCGCTGCGTTTGTGTGAGTGCGCGCGGTTGTGTGCTTGTCCGCTTACATAATGTATAAGGTACGTGTATATGGACTTGCATGTTTGCGTTATCTGTAAGGAAGTGTGAGGTGGGGATACATTAGAGAGGATACGCCTTGGGTTTTCAGTTATCGTATATATATATTTTTTTTTTAATGTTAGTTATTCTTAGTTTTTTGTGTATTTCTTACAATTTAGTGAAACACGGTGATCTAGTTTTCACCGGTGCAGCTGAAGATCGCGCTAACTTGCGGGCGATAAATAAAAAATAAAATATTTTTGCAATTATTCAACCATTAATAAGATGAAGATAAAACGAATTCGAACAATTACAATAACGACAATTGACAGCACCGTCGTTTATCATCAGGCGAGTTGATGGCCAAACGCAGATCTATTCTAAGTATATAAAAAAAAAAAAACATCTGCTCGGACAAAAAGACTGCACGTCAGAAGTGAAAACTTAAGTAGTAGTTCACATATTCTACAAGAGATGGCGCTGTTTTATAATACACGGTACAGCGTGACGATGACGCGAGTTCTATGATTTTTGTTCACCCAAAAAGTGTTCAACGCACCTAAAGAAGTTTTCCCTTCAAATAAGTTTTTTACTAATGAATGTTTAATTTAATATCAAGTAATGTTAGAGGGATTAACTTTAAACCATAATATTAATTAGTTATATATTACACCAAACTTAATTACGATTTAATTAGTTGTTACTTATACAATTAGATTATTGTAACTTGTGTCTAATAATAAAATGATTTTGATTTGATAGTAAATTTTGACATATAATTTGAAAAAAAAAAACTTTGATCTGGATTTAATCATGTCCCGTAGTCGAACTCTATAGTTATTTTTTATATAAGACAGGCATAAGACCTTCTTTCGGGATAATGCAATGATTCTAACTATACCACTCACATCCAAATCGCTCTAAGCGTTCGGGAGTGAAATCTTAAGATGGAATTTAGAAACCCATATAGGTACATAACTACATACAAACATACATGAACTCTAAAACAAAATGCTTCTTGTTTTGGCAGTACTGTACCCTTAGTACAAGATTTGATAGTTTTCGAAAACTTTTTTCGTTTTCGTTATGTTCCATACATTTTAGCAAACCGCCTCTAGCGGAAACGCGGAGGAACTAAAATCGGTAGAAATCGGCAGTATAGGTTGCTTCACTCAAATACGAAAATAGGTTTCGAATAGCTTTCAGCCTAGCAATGAACAAAACGAAAACGGAAAAAGTTTTCGATAACTATCAAATCTTGTACTAAGGGTACTGTTATAATAAATAAGGCAGGATAATAAGAAACCTGTAATATCAGTCGTGTCCATACTAAACCGCGCCGTGTCTCGGGTATTGTACCTACGTTGATTGTGGCGCGCGTGTCGGCGCTCGGAATGCAAACTAAACTGCGCAGGGCTGTCGCGAGACTATACACTATTATTAATATTTATAATTCCCTTTATTTCTATTAATTTTCGGGTTTAGCCCGGCGGACATTTATGAAGCATTTATTATTTCCACTAATTCTTTTTTCCGTCAACTATGTATGAAAATACGATCAACCATATAAACTACTTGTGTATTATTAAACTTTCGCGATTTGAACACATGTTTTTATATATATCGGGACTTATCGCGCAATATTATAAATAGGTAAAAATAGATACCTACCTATACCTGTTTTTTTACCTATATTTAATATTGCGCGATAAGTCCCGATAAATATAAAAACTAGAGTATTCGAACCATTTATTATTTACATTTACCGGTGATGTATAAATTTATTTTATTTATTAATTACATAATAAATAAATAACATTTAGATTACGAAGTAATAATTTGAATGTAGTCGCCTAGGGCCACCGAAGTTATTAAGTATATTTACGGGTGATCAAAGGACAGAAGTACACTAAAATGTCGCCTCTATAATGACCCCTTTGATAATTATATAGTTTGGATCTGCCTTTAAACTCGAGCTAGTACCAAAACAGTCTGCTAATAACTGAAGGGGGCGAGGTAAACACGTATTGCACACACTGACATATTCTTATTAGTTCTACAAACGCACACTTCAATAATGAGCGCACACAACTGCAAACGATGTGATTAAAATGTTAAGGAATGGACGACCAAGGGGGGGGGGGTGTAAGTGCTAAAGGGGAAGCTGTAGGTATAACGATTCCAATATTTTTTTTCTGAAGATGACCCAGGTGATATCTCCCAGCTGACCATAGTGTAATAGACCAAAATTGAAGACCTGTTTTTAGTTTGCACTTACTTATGATTTGTTTATCAGATTATTCGTCCATAGATACTAAACTTGTTTTTTTTGTGTCGTTCTGATACCTAATAGAAAAAAAAACTACGCATTTATTTTTATGACTATATTCACATGCCGAGTAACTGCAAAATAAAGAACTAAATATAAAACACGTAAGACCAGTGTATAACTCTATTTTTTGTGAATAAATTTAATTTTACTCAATTAAAAATATTTTAAAACGTTTAAAACTGAGTAGCAAGGTGATTTAAGTTTATTTTACACATAATTTATTCGAGTAACTAGGTAATCATTATTATTTAATTATAATTACCTACTTAAACTATACTAACTAAAATATTAATTACTTTTCATATAAAGGTTTACAAAAAGTATTTTTCCAATTATTTATTCATTATTAAATAAAATATGTCAACCTTACCTATTTTATTGTGAATTAGATACAATCCATTCTGAGTTTTCGTTAAAATAGAAGGTTGGTATAAGTTTCTAAGTAATTTATAATATATACAACCATCAAATATTTTCATAGACACATTTTAATTCCTAAACATATACTTATATATTTTAACACATACTAAAATTATTGAAATACATTAAATAAAACCATTCATATGATAATAAAATTCAAAATGAAGTATCATTAAAATAGACAAATACGTGTGTCAACCCTAATGTTATATCATTGCACACACACAAGCGTATATCTATAAGTACTCACACACACAAGTACACCTAACGAATTAGGGTCGACTCTAGTCGGGTTTCAAATAAAAATGCTGTAAGTGAAGTAATTTGATTTTTGAGTAATTTCGCCACTTTTTCATCATATCTTAGGTTTACGCATTTATTCCACATTGAAGTTAAATACTTTTATTGGATTTTATTTATCGCGTGTATTTTACATATTTTTAACACGCATTTATTAGCTTGGTGTAACGGAGTCATTGAACTTGATTTTTAAATACTTTCGTTGAATTAAATTGAAAATTTGCACACTTTTCAAGGACCCTACCATCTTTTTTTTCTGAGCGAAGGGGTATGCTTAAAACCAGCCCTGCGTGACCTTTCAGGACCTCGCAGTACGCCGCTGAGCATACCCCTATTGCCAAACAATGTTATTACCTTATGTTCCTATTTAATGTTTTTGGCAATAAAATTAATCTTATTCTTAAAAGTGTTGATTTTATACATGTAGGTTTTTTATAACCGTTTCAATCATTAATTGGCCAATTATTAAATGATGTCCAATTAATTGAATGAACAGAAGTATCAGTTTCAATAACTAAATTATGCACTTTATCACACCACCACATAATTATTATAAAGCGAAAGTGTGTAAATATGTGGGAATGTTTGTCCGCACTTGACTACGAAACGGCTGAACAAATAATATGTATTTGATACGAGGTTATACACGGTTATGCATTTACCCTGCCTGTACTTTAAAAAGCCGAAAAGAGTTCAGTCTACTCATCATTATGAACAACTTATACTATGGGAAAAACCCTGAAATCGTGAAAAAAATCTGCTATTCCGTATATTTTGTTGAGTGTGTATAAGTTAGTTTTGCATGCTTCATCTAAGTTTGATTTTTGTTCCACTGGTAAAAAGTAGATGACGTTGTTATGTGTTAAAACGCGCAAACGACAGTGGCACTTAAAGTTATATCCAAATTTTGCCTTTTAAGAGCGGGCCTAATGGCAGGATAAATTCTGATTTCCCCCGCGCATCTCGCCACACCCAGCGCATGTACGGATAACAAACACGGGCGGCGCGACGACGCGTGGAACCAAGGTTGCGTACTCGACGTCTGAACTGACATGGACTACCCGTCTCAACAGAGCGATGGTAACTGATCGGTGCAACAAACCGATGCCTCAAGCTTGTGTGACGCGAAACGAAAGACAGCGTATTGCGCGGATTAAAAATGTTGTGAGCGCGAAGTGCTTTCTACTCTCATAGCTTATAGAATAGACAATATTTTTAAAAATTGCTAGGGTCAGCTCTAGGTTATACATGAGTGATAATATTTACATAATTTATTGTTCAATAATATGTACCAAAACAGAATGCAAACCAAAAATGTTGAAAATTAGAAGTAACTTTGTGATGGTTTTCTATCAAGAAAATTTTATCCTACCATGTTTTCGTCAGGGTCGACCTTTACTTATATATTGAAGTTTCCTAACGTATTTTTTTTTCGATTTTGGACATGATTTACTACTGTGAAAATCTAATCAAAGATTGAAGATTTTGCTTTAGGCCCAATCTAAATGTTGTCTTCTGATACAGCAGTACATATTGGTTTTATTTATACCTTACTTACTGTTACTACCCGGATGAGGTAGTGAGAGACCAAAACTTTGTTCAGAGTGTCAATGACCATTTTCTATGGAACAGCTGATTACTTTTTCGCGATTTCAGGGTTGGTTCCCGTAGTTAAAGTTATTCATAATGATGAGCACAATAACCTCCTTTTGGCTTAGGACAGGGTATTTGCGTAGCCCTGTGTTATACTTTAGACATTTTATCTCGGATAATTCATGTTTCATCATCATTATCAGTCAGAAGACGTCCACTGCTGAACATAGGTCTCCCCCTTTAACCTCTACACTGAACGACATCCTGCCATCTGCATCCACTGGATGCCCGCGACTCTCACAATGTCGTCGGTCCATCTGGTGGGATGCCTACCCACGTTGCGTCTTCCGGTTCGTGGTCTCAACTCAAGAACTTTTCTTCCCCATCGGTTATCAGTTCTTCGAGTGATGTGGCCTGCCCATTGCCACTTCAACTTGCAGATTTTAATACGCTTGAATTAATTAATTAAAATATTAATTAATTTTCATATACTTTTTAATAGACTTGCATATTCATGTTTACTGTAGGTGAAATTGCAGAGCGCTGTTAGTATGTATAACATAATTCTGTAGTTTGGTCGAAAATTGAAACAATATTTTAAATGATATGGCACCAAGTTTTTGAGCTTCATTTTCCTACAATCAAATCAACTTACTGCAATGTACTAAAATGTACCCAATAACATTTAATATTATGGCTTATTAAAACATTTTAAACACATAAATTACTAAAAAAAGTATGTCGATGCAAATTTAGATCAATTACCAGAAAACTAATAGGTTTTTAAAATATATTATTTTATACTTACTACATTTTCCTACCCAACGTCACCCGTTTTTTATTATGCTCGCTCCGTAGGTGTCCTTATGTCGCGACTTCGTATTGTTTAGACAATTTGTGTATAAATTTACTAAAATGTAAAAAAAACATATACTTATTACTCCAGTTATCCAGTTTATTTGATTCATAAATTAAGTATAGATAGACGACACTCATATTAATGTATTAATGTATTAATGAGTCAAGATCAATTCCCTAAGTATAACTATACAAAAAAAATTGGCAATTTTTACTGTATAAAAATGGCGAACATCGTGTCGAGACATGCATATTATTATGATAGATAGATAAACTAATTATTTATTTATTTATTTGCCATTATACACGATACATGAGGTTCTTAAAACTACATGACGGTACAATGACCCTGTTAGGGCGCAGTAATTAAATTACTTAATTCTAACATAAATAAAATATACTAAATTTACTGTAAGAAACAAAATAAAAACTATAATGTTAATATTTAATTAGGTATCTAATGCTAAATGTCTTCTACCAATTATCGTCCATGTAGTCTTGTATAGTAATTTTTAAACTTTCGCGATTCGAACACATGTTCTCATATTTATCGGGACTTATCGCGCACTATTATATTTATTATTAATAGTGCGCGATAAGTCCCGATAAATATGAAAACATAGTCTTGTATAGTGTAGTAGGCCTTTTCAATAAGTTTTGACTTGACTGTATTCTTAAACGAGCAATTTTATTGTTCACACCACATGTTACAATATACGATAAAATAGCTTTAAAAAAAACTAGCGTAACAATTGCGGCCTTACCATAATATGGTAGGGTTCCGTGCGTTGTATGTAATTATAATAGATAGCGTTTAGTTTCCATCCTGCAAAGTTTAGAAATTACCTAGGTAGGTATGTTATGGAATCAGTCTTTCAGAAATGTATCATCACGAGATATATATACTTATATTTTTTTTTATAATTTTACGAAAAGTCAGTTCTGTATGGAGCTTAAATAGCATACCTATGTTCAGCAGTGGACGTCTTCTGGCTGATGACGATGATGATTGGTGTAGGTACACACTGTAGGTGGATCTATTAATTTAATAAAGATAAATATGTATATTCATTTATATGACAACCATAAAACCATCAAAACCTGTTTGAGAGAAATCGCTCCAATTTCTCTGATTTTCTAAGTTTTTATTAAGATTCGGAATTAATCTACTCACTGTGTATGCATAATCCTGTTAAGAAACATCCCATCAAAAACTCCAAGTTCAATATTATGATATACGCCTTGGTTGTTGACTTCTACGACAAAAGAAGTGAGATCTAAATGAGTGCCAAATTCAATGGTCAGTCCTGAAATTTATTTATCACAACATAAAATATTTTATAACAACAAAATATCATTTATTTTATAACTTACGATAATACATATATTGCGACGACGGATTGATTTGAACCTTTGCATACTTATCAAGGACCGATGACAATGCATAAAAGCGTGTATTTTAGTTTTTTTAACAGCGAGAATTATTTTCATATTAACCGACCAATGATCTAATAGGAACCGATAGATAGGTTTTTGAGTGGAGACCACAAACCGAAAGACGCAGCGTAAGTAGGCCTCCCACTAGATAGATCGACGACATCGTGTGAGTCGCGGGCATCCAGTTGACGCGGATGGCAGGTTGTCGTTCAGTGTGGAGTTTAAAGGGGGAAGCCTATGTTCAGCAGTGGACGCTTATGGCTGATGATGATGAATGATCTAATAGGTACCTAACTTCTAAACTAATACATAGTGGAAATTGTTGGCCCCATTACCTCGTTGTATGGCAATATTCACCCCTTGAGCAAAGTGGAGGATTAGAGGATTTTGGTCACGAGTTGGATAATGATTATTTTAATACCTATGAAAGTAAAATATTTAGTGCGATGTTAATATTTGAAATGTTTACGTGAAAATCCATAAATAAGTATATTAATACTTCAATTTTCAAGTAGGTAAGTCCAATGATATTTAAAAATTGTTACTTGCTCGTAAAATTTTCTTTGTATCAGTGTATGTATGTAATATGTATGGTGGTGTTTGTGACACCCTAATGCGTTTATTAGTTTGTTGATATGAAATTAAGGGCTGGCGCGAAGTAGGTGTAGAAATAATAATAATTTTATTTTAGAAAAATATTACATAACAAAAAAAAAACAGCTGAACGGCTTAACCGATCTCGATAAAATTTTGGAAGGTAATAGTATGTACGTAACTACGTATGTATGTATTTGATCGCAAATAAATAAATGTATGTATCATGAGGACGGACACAGGCTATTTTTTCTGAAGAAATTGTGGACGAAGTTGCAAGTACAGCTAGTATTTTTCGCGCAAAACTTTATGAGCCCTCTGAAGTTAGGCCCGAGGCCTCCCCGACGCCCTGTAAAGTCCCTCGGATACCTATAATATGCGTACTGTGCAGCCACTGGGCCTAACGTCAGAGGGCTCATAAAGTTTTGCGCGAACGATATCAAATAAAAACTAAAATTAATATAAATGATTTTCATTCAAATTCAAATAATTTTATTCATGACAACAAACAAGTCCAATAAGTGGGCATCCTGAGTAAGGATAAGGAGTGAGGGTTACGCATATAGACTGTGCTAAGCCGAAAGGACTACTACACTCCTCCTACTACTCATAATTTTAAAAAACTTTTACCATGGGACCAACTCTGGATGTTAATATCTATTTAAGTATGTATTTAAAAAAAAAAGTATGTATATCAGTCTCTGGCAGCCATATTACAAGCTTTGTTTAGTTTGGGGTCAGATGACAGTGTGTGCAATAATGTCCTAGATTTATTGGTTTCAGAATTTTTATTAATCTCATAAGAACAATTACATATTCACTTACTGAGATTACACGTTAAACTTATAATAGTTGTTATTTGTGCCGCTTAGCGCAGCGTGCAGACTTAAATAGAATAGTTATATTTACAATAATAATATCAAAAACGAATATAAACTTAAATATGTGTAACAAAAATATAAAAAATATAATAAAAAGAAAAGAAAAATGAATCAGAAAAAACCTTTTTTTTAAATAAAAATGTGAGGTAGGTAGTTACTCTGTGATTTACTCGTAAGAAATCTAATCTAATTTATAACTCTGAAATTACGAAAAAAATATCAGCTGTTCCATAGAAAACAGACACTCAACGACGGCTGTGATGGACACTCAACAAAATGTATGGAACAGCTGATAGTTTTCGCTTCTTCACTTGGTCCCACAGTAAAAGTTGTTAATAATGATGAGTACAATAACCTCTTTTCGACTCAGAACAGTCTCTATGCGTAACCCTGTATATCAAACTCAGGATAGATCTTGTGTGGAATACTGTACCCTTAGTACAAGATTTGACAGTTTTCGAAAACTTTTTTCGTTTCCGTATTGTCCCATACATTTTAGTAAAGCGCCTCTAGCGGAAACGCGGATGAACTAAAATCGGTAGTAATCGGCAGTATAGGTTGCTTCACTCAAATACGAAAAATAGTTTCGAATAGCTTTCAGCCCAGCAATGTATGCATTAAAACGAAAACGAAAAAAGTTTTCGAAAACTATCAAATCTTGTACTAAGGGTACTGCTGTCAGTTCAGCCAAATACCAGCACGAAGCTCTTAAATCGGTAGACCCGGCGTGTTGCTCGACTTATAAGCGATGAGAAGTTAGTGGCTAAGAAACTTCTCAGTCTACAACATCTCCGTAAAATAGCGAGTCTGTCAATTTTCTACAGCATTCATTTCGGAGAATGTGCATCGGAGCTACACGAACTTATCCTACCATCCCCTTTCTTCTATAGGTCAAGTAGCAAATCAGCTTACCCATACCTTATGAAGATTTTCCTTGGATACGTATCAAACGTTTTGATTCTACATTTCTAATCTGCACGGCCAAAGATTGGAACAACCTGCCGGCTTCCTTGTTTCCTTTTCAAGGTCAGAGTGAATAGGTATCTTCTAAGTCTGCGTGCTTCATCTTCGAACACATCGTCGCTTACCAACAGGCAAGTTGGTGGTCAAACAAGGACTTATTTCCAATAAAAAATTTATTAATTGACATGACATACAAACGAAAATTCATTTACATTTATAGCCATAACAGACGTATCAGATAGATAGATAGAAACTCTTTATTGTGTACACCAGAAATAAAAATTACAAACAGATAGAAAACACTTACGAGCTAGTGCCACAAGTGGCGGCCTTATCGCTAAAAGCGATCTCTTCCAGGCAACCATTATTTTATATTAAGTAGCGAACTTGGCTGACGAACCGCCGTCTGACGAACGGGAGAGAAAGAGTGAGAACATTATTTTCCTCTCTTTCTCTCGTTAGTTGACGTGGTTGACGTCAGCCATGCTGACCCCTCTGTCACGGCTATTATACTACAAGATTAAATATACAATATAAATATATATACACATTTTATTAATGGTAAAAATTGTTACTAAATTATATTTAAAAGATCTTGTTGAGAAGAAGCCCGCAGCTTTAATAAATAATGTGACAGCCCTGACCCACACGCACACAATGCAATGCACACATACATTCAAGCTGAGCGGATATATGAAACCGAATGCTTGTCAAACTAAATGGATACGGTAGATAGGGGTGGGAAAAATTTGTAAGATATCGATAAACTTAACTTATTGTGGTATTTTATAAGAATTTAAATTTTAAAACATTCGAGATTTGAACACATTTTTAAAATGCTTTTCTTACCTACTTGCAGTGCACTACGTTTGCACCCGCTATCATGCAAAAACGTTTCCTCTGAACGTCCTTAAGTAGCAAGTGAATTGGTCAGTAGAATATATAAGACAAGGTTTATGTAATTTTCACTTTAAAGTACTCACATTAATGTTAGTTTACATAGTTTTACACATATAGTTATTTTTTAATATTACTTGACACATATTTTTCATATGAATATAAGTATTATTTTATAAGACACAAAACTAAATCCTTACAAGAAAAAATATTATTGTTTCATACCATTAAATTTTGATCGAGCCCGTCTCGTCCACAGAAAAACAATTTAATTTAGAACGGCTGTCAAGGCATTTTTGTAAGAAATTTGTTGTAGCCACTTGCACCCATATAAACACATAGCAACTGTGACGCTAAGTTCGACGCTTTGACATAAATAAGAACGTTCAATCACATATCTGTCACAATACCTGGCGACAGAGTTTCATTCTCATTTTCGTTCTATTTACTTCTCTTTTCTGTGCGTCTCGTCCACTCAGTTACACAAAAAATCTAAATAAGATAAACATTTTGTCGATATCGATATTCAATAATCCCACGAAGCGCCGCCCTACCGCTCCACGTACGTATTATTATTAGCAGTGATAAGGCGGAGGGCACACAACACCGCCTGCATTTAGTGTGATTTCTAGTGATTTCGCACGCCAAGTTATCGGAAACATCGATGTTTCGTGATATTTTATCGACAATTTGTTATTTTGTTGAATATATTTAGTAACGTAGGTAATGTTTAAATTATTAATATACTCAGTCAATCTTTTAAGTAGGTAATTGTTTATAAATGTATATGGGTATTATTGATACGTCAACTTTGAACCTGGTTTTTCCTACTACATTGTAACTCTTTATTTATCTTTCTTTCTTATTCCCTTTTTGTTTCTTATAGTAACCGATATGCAATGTGCTAGGCCTCCAAGCGTTTTAAAACCGCTGATACTAGGGCCAACCACTTAGCCCATACTAACCAAATAATTTATTTAAAAAAATAACAGTTGTGGACTTAGGTGGGCTGATGATTATGATGATGATGAAGAAAATATAAAATTAGGGAAGATAGTTAAAAATTCAAAGTAATAAAAATACGAGTGATCAAAGGGCTGGCGCTTACCTTGGCCAAAGAATTATTTTGGCCATTTAACGTGGTAATGTCGCTAGCTTTTTAGGTACCCTACCCGAAGACAGTGACATTAATGCAGTTTTTTATCTGTAGTTTATAGTTTTGGATAGGTATTCAGTTTAATTTAGATTTAATTTAGGTATTTATTTAGCTACTTTATTATTTTAAGTTTTAGTTAATATTTAAGTTTATGATAATTTTCTGTTTTTTAAGTTACCCTTGTTTGAATAAATATTAATTTTGAAAAAAAAACTTATAAAATATAAATTATTAATCTAAAAATATATAATATGTGTATCCCTCCCTTTTTCTGCGGCTCTACCACGAACGGTGCTCAAGGACTGTTATTTATACATATATATAGCATACATAATATATGTATAATAAATTTTATCATAATTACCTACTTATTTACTCTTTACAAATGTATTTAACACCTGAAATGGTACATTTTGAAACCTAAAAAATACACATTATTTGACTTAAATTATTGTTTGTGTTAATTTAGTAAGTACTTACAATAAATAGCTTTCCCGCGACTTCATACGCATAGATTTTTATTTAAACTTTCAACCTCTCTTTATCCGGCCCCTTCGCAAACTCTTCTTAGCAATTTCTACAAGTCTACAGAATCTATCTTACAAATTTCTGCTTCGTAGTTCAAGTAATTTTTGTGTGTCAGTCAGTGACGAATTGTATTTCGCTTTTATCTGTGGTAAAGTCCGATATTATTAGTACTTATATCAAAATTTATTTCTATTCGGCATGTACCCGTACACACCTAGGTCTACCCAACGCTGGCTGGGTAATGTTAGGTTTTAATATTCTATTTTAATAAAATTATTAGTAACACCTCAGAGTAACACATTATATCAGTTTTATTGCTAACATTTATTAATTTATTCATTTTCTTATATAAGTAACATCACAGAAAAATCCAATACGTATGCCTTAAGCCTTTATAACATGCCTTTTGTGAGATATTGTCATATAAAAAAAACAATAGGTACCATTACATTACTCTACGAATTATCTCTGTCAAAAATACTTTAAATAGGTACGTGTGTGGTTTATATGCTTAGGAAAGCTATATTATTCTTATGTATTTTCAATGCAATTGTTTTTCATTTTCACAATTTATTCTAACACTAGTCGACCGTCCCGGCTTCGCACGGTGTAGTATATTTTATATTTATGAGGGTAGCTTCACTACCCTCACTATGCAAGTATTAATAAAGTCAGTGTTCAACCAACTAGCGTGTGTTTCACTTCATGGTGACAGCGGTGGGATTTTGTTTTTACAATTAAAAGTACTCAAACCCTAAAAACCTGTTAGAATCAGTGTTATAGTTTAGCGAGTGTCAAAAACATCGATAAATAATGGAACACGCGCGTCCTCCGGCGGAGTTATCATTAGAAGGCGGTCCGGCCGTGCGCTCCGAGGCGTGGCGCAAATGGCGGAAGCTTTTCGAGGTATTTCTCAAAGCGTCGGGAGTGAGCAAAGAGCCTAAGGAGGTACAGGCTAGTCTGTTGGTGAACCTCATCGGATCGGCGGGATACGAGGTTTTTACGACTTTCACGTTTGAATCAGGCGATAGTGAAGACGACGTCAAATGTGTTTTGAAGAAGTTCGACTCGTATTTCGGTGCGAAACCTAATATCACAGTGCGACGTTATAAGTTCTTCACACGCAGCCAGGAGGAAGGTGAAAACATCGACCAGTACATGACAGCGCTGCGAGTGTTGAGCCAACAGTGCGAGTTCGGCGAGTTAAACGAGAGTTTACTGCGAGATAAGATCGTTTGTGGCATCAATAACAGCACTGTGAGAGATCGTTTGCTTCGTTCGGATGATTTAACGCTGAACAAAGCTATGCAGATCTGCCAGGCGGCAGAAATGTCTAAGGAGGAGAGCCAATGCATTAGTACATCGGAAAATGTACAAGTGAACGCGGTGCAAACTGGAGGCAGCATGCGAGGCACGCGCCGTACAGGCGGACGACGACGCGGCGCCGGCGGCGGTGGCGGAGCTCCGCGCGGCGCAGCCCGGGCGGCGGACGGCGCCGGCCCGGCTCGCGGGCCCTGCCGTGCCTGTGGCAACAGTCGTTGCGTCGGTGGCGAGCGGTGCCCAGCGCGTAACGCAATGTGTTTTGTTTGTGACCGAAAGGGGCATTTTTCGCGAGTGTGTGAACAAAAGAAAGCAATCAGCAAGGTGTTAAATTTGAGCGTAGATTGTGCGGCTAGTGAAAGTGAAGACGATTCAGAGGAAATGTTCTACGTCAATGTAATAAGTGAGGTCACGGTACCAAGTAAGTCATATAAAGGATGGCATGATTTTTTTTATGTAACGGAGAGAAAGTTGTTTTTAAAATAGATACTGGATCAATGCTAAACGTTCTTTCTAAAAATGAATATTTAAACTTGGGTCTGTCTATTAAGAACCTTAAGCCGTTTGCAAAACGAGTGCTTTCTTTTACTGGGAACCGGTTGCCGATAATAGGTACTGATAATGTCTCATTCACATACAAAAACAAATATTATGTTCTACCATTTGTTGTCGCGGATTTAAATTGCCAGAACGTACTCGGTTTGGAAGGTAGCATTTCCTTAGGATTGATTAGTTGTGTTGATACAATAAACATTCACCAGTACGATGATTTGTTTGAAGGTTTAGGTAAAATCCCAGGGGAATATAGCATCTCCGTAGATAAAAGCGTACAGCCAGTTGTGTGCCCTACCCGAAAAATTGCATTTGGATTAAAAGATAAACTATTGAAAGAGTTACACAGAATGGAATCACTAGGAGTAGTAAGGAAGGTCACACATCCGACTGATTGGGTAAATGCGATTGTATTGGTAGCGAAAAAAGATGGCAGTATTCGTGTTTGTTTGGACCCGCGACCTTTGAACCTTGCGGTGCGGCGCGCGCAGTACTCGCTGCCGACCGTGCCTGAGCTAGCGGTGCGCCTGCGCGGTGCTTCGGTTTTCAGTGTTCTAGATGCGCGCTGTGGCTTCTGGATGGTCCAAATTGATGATGCGAGCGCTGACCTCTGTACTTTTAGTACACCGTTTGGCCGATACCAATTTTTACGATTACCATATGGGATAAACTGTGCTCCGGAAGTGTTTCACGCGAGGCTTAGGCAACACTTAGAAGATTTAGAAGGTGTTGAATCATTTATTGATGACGTCATAGTCTGGGGACAAAATAAGGATGAACATGATAAAAGATTGGGTCAATTACTGCAGCGAGCGCGGGAAATTGGTATAAAATTTAATCGCGACAAATGTAAGTTTGGTGTGCCAGAAATTACCTACCTAGGTCACAAGTTTGACTCGACTGGAATGCGAGCGGATGACTCCAAGGTAAAGGCCATTATGGAAATGCCATATCCGAATGATAGGAAATCACTTGAACGGTTTTTAGGTATGGTTAACTATTTATCAAAATTCATTCACAATTACTCGAAGTGTGTGAATGTTCTGCGGTCATTGTTGAAGAAAGACTCTGAATGGGTGTGGGAACACCACCACTCCTCGGCGGTGGACGAGCTGAAACACAAGCTGGCGAGCGCGCCGGTCCTGGCGCTGTACTGTGAGCGCACCCCGCTTGTGTTGTCTGTAGATGCGTCAAGTGTGGCACTCGGCGCTGTGCTCCTACAGGAAGGTCGACCTGTGGAGTTTGCTTCACTCACGCTCACTGACACGCAGACCAGGTACGCTCAGATCGAGAAGGAAATGCTGGCTATAGTGTTTGCAGTTGAACGGTTCAGGCAATATATATACGGCAGGTCTGACGTCACCGTGCAGACGGACCACAAGCCACTGGAAGCTCTGTTCAATAAACCATTGGTCTCCGTGCCGGCACGGCTGCAGCGGATGATGATGCGAGTGCAAGGGTTCGATATCAAGGTGGTATACATGCCCGGCAAGTATATGTATATCGCCGATACGTTGTCGCGGGCACCACTGAAGGAATTAATGCATGACCGTGTAACGGAAGAGGTGGACGTGCAAACGTGTTTCATGTTGGTAAACGTGCCGTTTAGTGATCAGAAAATGGAGGCGATCAGGAAGGAAACCGAGACTGACAGAGACTGCAGATTGTTAATCAAAAACATAATGGCGGGTTGGCCTAAGAATAGGCGCGATACAAATACGGAAATAAACGTATTTTGGCCTTATCGCGAACAGTTACATTATATTGATGGAATTATTTTTAAAGGAGAATGTATATTTATTCCACACGCACTCAGGGATAATATGATATCACGAGTGCACGAAGGACATTTGGGAATAGAAAGGTGTAAGCGACGCGCACGCGAAGTAATGTTTTGGCCAGGGCTTAGCCAGGACGTGGAGCGCGCCGTGCGAGGCTGCACGGCGTGCGCGCTGCACGCACCCCGCGCGCGCCGTCAGCCGCTGCTGCAGCATGACGTGCCCGCATTGCCGTGGCACAAACTTGCCTCGGATATATTCGAGTACAGAAAGAGAAAGTATATTATCTTAGTAGACTATTTCTCTAATTACGTGGAGGTTGGAGAACTGTCGACTATGAGTACCAAGCAGGTGGTTAATTTCATGCGAGAACAGTTTGCGCGACACGGAATACCTTCGGAGCTCATCACTGATAACGGACCCGCTTATAGCTCGCAAGAATTTAAGATATTTATGCGTGAATGGGAAGTACGGCACGTGACATCATCCCCGCTTTATCCACAGTCAAACGGAAAAAGCGAGAGAACTGTTCAGACAGTTAAAAACCTGTTAAAAAAGTGTGTGGACTCGGGACAAGACTTTTCAATGGGATTGCTGAATTACAGGGCAACACCACGAAACGGGTTAGACTCGCCAGCTCAAATATTAATGGGAAGACGGTTAAATACGAAACTGCCAGTCAATTCAAAACTACTGACAGAAAGAGTGGATAACGAGCGAAATTATCAAGCGTTGATGGCTAACAGGGTTAAGGTAAAGACTCATTATGACAGGTCAGCCAGATCACTCGAGCACTTTTCTCCGGGTGATAAGGCAACTTTAATATGCAACGGTACCAGAAAATCTGTAGCTATAGTTGCTCGTGCACCGGAACCGCGTTCATATGTGGTGGAAGATGAGAGCGGCGGTCGGTACAGACGTAGTCGAAGTCATTTGGTATCGCGGTCGTCGGCAGGTTCCGCAGGACAATCTCAAAAAAATACTATAACTACAGGATTAGGCAGTACGCCAAATATGGTTTGGATGGCAGGTGTACGTAGGCGCAGATCAAAAAAGGTGACTGAAAAACAGCAGGTGACCGAGTCTCAGGTAATACATAGCTCAGGGAGTACGGATTCATCACCGCAGAGTGCATGCGGGGAGAACCAGCCAGGGGCCACGGAGCACGGGTACATTTTGGAGAGTGATTCGAATGAGTCAACTCCATCCTCACCAGCTATTTTGATAACGAGGTCGCGGGAAAGAACAGCACGAATGATGACAAATTTATTATTTGAGCCTACAAAGGAATAGCACCTAGGGATCCACTTACATATAAGTATGAACTACTTAATAAAAATGTAAAAACTAGAAGCATCATATTTTGTTACAACATATTTTATTTACAAGTCACATAAAAAAATATAGTAACTCGTAAACTCGTAGAATAATTTATATCTGTAAATAACTTATAAAGATATAAATACTAACACCTAATATAAATACTACTTTAAATAAAAAAAATAATGTTACTTAATAATTTAGAAATAAAACAACATAGACACATAGTACTAAGAATTAACATAGATACTTACTTTTATTGTTTTTATTATCTTTTGAAAAGGGAAAACATGTAGTATATTTTATATTTATGAGGGTAGCTTCACTACCCTCACTATGCAAGTATTAATAAAGTCAGTGTTCAACCAACTAGCGTGTGTTTCACTTCACACGGGTGTAAGCTCGGCCTTCGGCCTCGCTACAAAATATAAGCCTATGTCACCTGGGGATAGTGTAGCTTCCCAACAGTGAAAGAATTTTTCAAATCGGTTCAATAGTTTCGGAGCCTATTCAATGCAAACAAACAAACAATCAAATCTTTCCTCTTTATAATATGTATTAGTATAGAAGTATAGATTACCCAGTCAGCATTGGGTAGACTTAGGTGAGTGTGGGTAAATCCCGAATTAAAATTTATTTCATTGATATTATTCTCGGATATTACTTACCGAAAATCCTTGGGTGGTTCTAAAAACCCGGGTATGTAGGTTTAATACATCTTACATTACCCGTAACATATACATTTCTCAAAAGTATAACATAAAGATGCCTCATGTTTGTATTCAGCATTATCGAGTTTTCAAGCGAGTGTTATGAACTGATGCTCTACGAATAGAGTTGGAAAGATATATAGAATTCGCTAGAAATGTTTTTTTTTTAACTTTTTTTTAATGATACTTGGTGACGAGACGAGCGAAGTCGCTCGCCTGACGGCTCTTCACGCTTGCCCATAACAGCTCAACGCCACTCAGAATTTTGAACTTGAACAGTTCAAAACCCTGGATGGCAAATTAATTGGCAATGCACTGCGCTCGTCACCCCGAGGTATAAGATGTCAAATCTCTGTGTGCTCTGTAATTTCGCTGGAAACAATGCCCTTCAATCTGGAACACAGTAGTGTTGGCACACTACTGCTTGACGGTTGAATAACTGGTAAAGGTGTGGTACTTCCCCAGGCGGACCCCTACATAAGAGTCCTACCAGTAGTACCAGTACAAAAGAGCGTACCAATAAGTAATCTGAAATTAAACAGTTTTAACGGATAATCCATTTTAAAACTTCCGACTCCTTCCGACTAAGACTCCGCTGTCCGTCTGTCACCAGGCTGTATCTCATGATCCGTGATAGTTAGACAGTTGAAATTTTCACAGATGATGTATTTCTGTTGCCGCTATAACAACAAATACTAAAAAACTAAATAAAATAAATATTTAAGGGGGATCCCATACAACAAACGTGATTTTTATGCTCGATATTGATAACGGCAACAGGTAGACGCTTGAAATATGAACAGAATTTTTAGTTATATATTCGCCTTAAAAATAATAATTAATTTAAAATAAAACAAATATATAAGGGGGGGAACGAAAACAACATTATTGGCATAATTGGGGCATTAAAAAAACACGTTTGTTGTATGGGAATACAACAACGTGTTTTTTTTTCTGAGGTTATAATAATCCTTAAAAAACCGAATTGAGCACAAACCTGAAGTCAGAAAACAAAATAAGCAAGTTGACAGCTGGAAAAATAATTCTGGAAACTTACAAACTACATAGTAATTATCTACTGTATATTTTATGCAGTGTGTGTGTAAACTAATATCTACACTAATATTATAAAGAGGAAAGATTTGTACCTATTTTTGTATGTTTGTATGTTTGTATGTTTGTAATGAATAGGCTCCGAAAATACTGAACCGATTTGAAAAATTCTTTCACTGTTGGGAAGCTACACTATCCCCGGGTGACATAGGCTATATTATATTTTGTAGCGAGGCCGAAGGCCGAGCTTACACTCGTGCGAAGCCGGGGCGGACGGCTAGTTAGTTATATATGCGAAAGTTTGTGTGAGTGTGCGAGTGTGTATGTTTGTTACTCCTTCACGCACGCTGGACGGATTTGTATGAAATTTGGAATATAGAAAGCATATGTCCTGGATTAATACATAGGCTACTTTTCATCATTATCATCGTCATCATCACTGTTTTTCATCACCACGCGGGTAAAACAGCGGGGCGCAGCTATTCGTTCATAAAATGAATCAAAAATACACCATAATATATATTTTTTTACTACAAAACAACAAAGAAAAAATAACAATGGTCATTTCTAAATTTTCACACTCCTACATTGAGCGCTCACTCACACATGCACAGTTACGTTTGTGTGCAACACAATCGTCGACGAGATAAGGTGACATCGCCGTGAAGTAATAATAATAGTTATTATAATTTCTAGGGTTTCGATAATAATTATTGTGATATTATTAACCAACATATAGGTGGTTGTTATTAACTAGATCATGGTAATGCCGCCAGCATGCTGGGTACGCTGCCAACTGATAGGAGGCTTGAGCATTTGGATTGTTTTTAGACCTTCAACGGTCGATGGACAGTCTAACTGTTTATTTAGTGCTAGTTTTAGCTAGTATTTTATTTAGTTAATAAAGGCACTTGCCCAGTTTAAAAAAAAAACTACGTCATTATTATGATTGTCACATGAGAATTTGTGGTTACTTAATTAATTGATATGTCATTATTATTACGGTTTATGTAGGTACCTTTATTAAAAAAATATGCTAAACTATTTGATTAATTTGTCAATAATTACTATTTATAACAGTAAAGTTGTTATTATTTTATAAATTAATCACTACAATGAAATGGTTATCTCTATTAATCATTGTTATGAAATGACTACGCGAGCTGCTGGTTAAATTGTTACTCACGCACGTAAAATGCGAATAGTAAATCCGATCCGATAGATGCGATCCGAACGCGGTTGAAACTATAGTCAGAATCGTATGTGAATATTTCCCCTAAATCAAATATTTAATAAACAAAATGTGTGAAAACCGCGTCAGTTTTCATTATACAAGTAGGTACTTGTATAATGAACCTATCCCACTAATCCACAATATTATAAATGCGAAATTAACTCTGTATGTCTGTCTGTTTGCTACATAATCACGACTAAACGGCTTAACCAATCTCGAAAAATTTTTGCGAGGTAATAATATGTATTATGAGGACGGACATAGGCAATTTTTTTCTGAAGAAATCGTGGACGTAGTTGCTGGTACAGCTAGTATCATATATGTGAAAGTTTGGATGGATGGATGGATGGATGTTTGTTACTCAATCACGCAGAAACGGCTGGATGGATTTGGATGAAATTTGGAATATACATTGATTATGTCCTGGATTAACACATAGGCTACTTTTTATCATTATCACCGATTTTCATAACCACGCGCGTGAAACCACGGGGCGCAGCTAGTATTTCATATATTCATAAAACCTATTTTAAAATTTATTTCATATTATCCCGTAATAGGTAGGTTATAACTCGCAGAAAAGTTATTTCATTTTGTTACGACTTTATTTATGTGAAATAACTTTAAACTAAAATGTATGTTAACCTAGTGAAATGACTGACTACAGTAATTATTAAATTAGTACATATTTGTAAGTTAAATACCTACTATTTATATTTAATGATAAATAACTAGTCGTCCGGCCCAGCTTCGCACTGGTGTAAGCTCGGCCTTCGGCCTCGCTACAAAATATAATATAGCCTATGTCACCCGGGGATAGTGTAGCTTCCCAACAGTGAAAGAATTTTTCAAATCGGTTCAGTAGATTCGGAGCCTATTCAATGCAAGCAAACAAACAATCAAATATTTCCTCTTTAAAATACATCTACACTAATATTATAAAGAGGAAAGATTTGTACCTATTTTTGTATGTTTGTATGTTTGTAATGAATAGGCTCCGAAACTACTGAACCGATTTGAAAAATTCTTTCACTGTTGGGAAGCTACACTATCCCCGGGTGACATAGGCTATATTATATTTTGTAGCGAGGCCGAAGGCCGAGCTTACACTCGTGCGAAGCCGGGGCGGACGGCTAGTATGATCATAAATAAATAATAAAAGAAACAACTGAGAAAAGTCTTATCCATATTAGACTAGCGGTAAACATGACGTCAAAAAACATTTTTACCTTATTATATATTTTTTCCTCTGTGATAAAAGTATTTAGGTAGCATTTAAGTCAAGATACCAGGTAATATTATTTTATAAAGAACTAAATACCTATTTAAAAAATAAAAAATAATAATAAAGCAGTCAAAATCACCATCACGTAAGAATATCAAACAAAAGTTGACCATAAATAAACGTAAACAATAATTATCGTTCAACTAGCTGCGCCCCGCTGTTGTGCTTGTCTTCTGTGCCGTTCTTTCACCCGCTATTCTACAGTTACCGTATACTTTATTTTTCGGGATAAAAGAAACCTATGTGTTAATCCAGACTATAGTTAATGGTTATGTCAGCTGGATTAACATAATCATAATCATTTTGTTGGTAACATCAATTACAGTTCATTTTTGTGTTATATTATACTTGTAAGTATAGTAAAAAGGTATAACAATGTAACTACAACCTTCATGTCTACTATTAGAGCAAAGACCAAAATACGCTTGTTGTATGGAGATCCCCTATTTTTTTTTACTTGTTAATTTTATTATAATATCTTAGTCAACCCGCCGTAACATGACATATTCTATTTAAAAAAACTGGCAATCCATTACGGGTCAAAAGATACAGCCGTTAAAAGGACAGACAGCGTATGCTTAGTAATATGGTCCCGTTGACATCGTATGGGTACAGAACCTTTTTTTTAAAGTCAATTGTAATATTGTAGTATAAAAAAATTAATCGCTAGAACCAATACCATTATTTTCCATTTAATATAAATCTTATCCATACTATACTAGCTTTGTATGGGAAGACATTCCTGTTTTCGAACTGACCCACACTAACACAACTAACGCACACTAAAGCAGGCTTTCAATGTGTTGCGCACTTTACCTCGGCGACAGCGACTGAGAGATTTTGATACTTGTGACATTGAAATAGGGTTTCGAAGTGTTTTTAGTTATTTGGTTTGCTTTTGTGCTACTTATGCTTACTGTATCCAGCGTTGTGATTTTGACTGTACTTAAAAATTGGCGTTTCTAAGGAAATAATAAATATACTTTTTTAATATTTGGCTTCGTTTTTTTGTCGGTAAGTTTTGATGTTCTTATTGTTGGAATTGGGAAGCCAATGAAAAATGTAGTTTAACGATTTTAAATACTTTTCTTTATTATCGTTAATATTTGTAGGAGAGGTGTGTATGTGCTCTAGCGCTGAGTTACAACGACTAAAGTTATAATTAAACCTACTAAGCTAGAAGAATATTATGAACAATAAGGGCACTGTTAAGTTTACTGTAAATAATATGTATGAAAGAGAAATACCTAATTATCTACAGGTTGGAGTGAAACAGATTGATTTTTGTAACACTATTCCAACACTTATATTAGTAACATGATAATGTTATTTGCTTCCTGCATTCATGTTTGTATCTTAAAAAGGTAATAATGAAAATATACAACAACATAAAACGAACCTTATACCCATATTAATATGAACAATTATTCGGTTCACAATAGGCGAAAATATCGATGAACAATTGAACATAAACAAAAAAAAATATGCAGACGAACATAGAACCTCCTATTTTTTGGAAGTTGGTTAAAAATACTTCGAAGCGAAGTGATAAATTTTTAACTGACTTCAAAAATGGCGGAGGTTCTATGTTCTACTGTTTTTTTATGTATTTTCATCGATATCTCCGCCAACAGTTGACCAATTAACAAAAAAACTTTTGTTCGGTAGGGTGTACTTCCACTTTGGTCCCATTGTCACGCAAGTCAGGATCTGATGATGGGATCCCAGGGAAATAAATAAATAAATATCTGGGACACTTTTCACACACGGTCATCTGACCCCAAACTAAGCAAAGCTTGTAATATGGCTGCCTGAGGGCAACCCTCAAATTTTATAGACACTTATTACATTTTATATATATTTATGAAGTTTTTAATTTACCTAGAAACGTATTTTGTGGGTGGGCATTCAATTATGACATCACAATTATCACAGAACAAGTTATGTCATTCTGAGTATGAGAATAAGTTATGACAAACGTTACTATGCCATACATTAGGTACCTATATTATAACTCCTACCTCGCATAAATACCCAAGAATCTATTATTTAAACTGTGTCCAGGACTCCAAGGAAGCTCCCTAACTGTAAGCCCATATACCTGGAGCACACACACATAGGAGCATTGTCGCTATACATGTGTGTGCCTGTGTAATGTGCGTATGTATTTAGAATATGCACCGCTGGCATAGATACAATATTGCCCTGCTTGCGAGGAAAATTATGAGATTTGATACTTACCAAGGTAATAATATTTTTTAAGTAAATGAATGTATCTAATAATTACGAGGAACTTGTAGCCAATGGATTAGTAGAATACACGTATTAGATCATAAGAGAAAAATAATAATTTTAATAAAATTAAATTTGATGTAATTCAGGAATATAAATCATACTAATAATATAAATATGAGAGTGGGTTTGTTGGTCTGTTCATTTTTATATCCTTCATTCAGCCAGCAACGTGATTTTTTTGCATTTTCTCTACATAGTCACTATCACTACGTGGTATAAAATAAAGTCGCTTTCTACGTCTTTCTGTATATCCGCTAACTCCTCCCAAACCATGCAACGGATTTTGATGCGGTTTTCACCATCAGTAAATAATATTTCATGGAAGGTTTATATATTATATAGTATAATAAAACTTACATCCATGTGAAACCGGGGCGGATCGCTAGTAAATTGTAATAAAGGATTTTAATATCAGAAAAAAATAACGGTTACTCTATTATCAACAACAATAACGAAACCACGGGACGCAAAATTGTTATTAAAATGTATAACCATTAAAAAATAAAAAATAAATAAAAACTATTTTACTTAGGTAAGTGAAGTACTCATTTTGGATGTTTTTATAAGTAATTACAAATGCTTTCACTCAAAATCATATAAAAAAATTTTTTTTGTCTTTACGACGAGATCCATGCGTTTAACGAAGTTTAGAATGACTAATTTTGTTACAATTTTTTTATCTTACCGCTTAGATCTCCACGGTTGCTTCGCAGGGCTGACATTTGACAGTTTATGTGACTCAGTATAAAAATCAGGTTATAATGTTGACTACTTTATATTAAGGTGATACGTTTCATATTTGGCGGGAAATTCAAATGTCAATCAGTTTTTTTGTCCTTGTAGCTAGGCCAGGTAATTATTGTGAAATAACACAGTGCGAAAATTGTTGGTAGTTTTTTACATTATCATGTATAGTTATTAATCAGGAACTAACCATATTAGTTACATTTGTCAATAAACCATTTGAAACAGCAAAAATTAGTTAATTGACAAATCTATGTAATAATGTGCATTAGAGATAAATAGCTTTACGTGAGTTTGTAAAGAATAATAATCAATATTCGCAAACATCATTATCATTTACAATAATTACGCAACCTAGATACAAGAACAAAAAAACTGTTTGATATTTGATTTTCCCGCCATACATGAAACGTATCACCTTAATTATTACAAGCTTTGCTTAGTTTGGGGTCAGATGACCGTGTGTGCAAAAATATCCCAGATATTTATTTATTATTTATTAATACGGAACCGTCTGTTTTGCCAACACTCGTAAAGTATCAAAGCGTGTCAAGCCTCATACAGGCCGTTTTCCGATTTAGCACTAAACTTGGATAGCTTAGTCTGAATTATTTATATATTCTAGCCAGTATTATTTAATTTGTATTATACTTATATTTTTGGACCATTTAATTGAAATCTAGATGTATATAACACTAGCCGTCCGCCCCGGCTTCGCACGAGTGTAAGCTCGGCCTTCGGCCTCGCTACAAAATATAATATAGCCTATGTCACCCAGGGATAGTGTAGCTTCCCAACAGTGAAAGAATTTTTCAAATCGGTTCTGTAGTTTCGGAGCCTATTCATTACAAACATACAAAAATAGGTACAAATCTTTCCTCTTTATAATATTAGTGTAGATTATTAATAACAATTTACCTACACGTACCTTATTTTGTTCTCAGGAGACTTAAATAAATAAATATCTGGGAAATTATTGCACACAAATCTGACCCCAAACTAAGCAAAGCTTGTAATATGGCTGCCAGAGACTGATATACATAAATATGTATTTTTATACGTAGATATTAATTAACACCCAGACATAGAACAAACACAAATGTTCATCACACAAATGTTTGTCCTAGATGGGAATCAAACCCACGCCCCCAAGCACAGAAGGCAGGATCACTACCAACTAAGCTAACGGGGCTGTCCCTTGTTGTAACTAGGTTTATTTCAAATCAATGTTTTTTTTTAATCATAGACAATAACTCACAATACGTACCTATAGGTACTCCAATTTCATTAAATTCATGTAAACACCAGGTGTGAAAGGGAGAGGTAAACAGGTAAAAGGGGGATGGCGACATCGCAACGCAAACAATGTGCGAGGGAGACGGTGCTATATGTGGGAAAGTGTGGGAGATATAATTAAAAGTTTTGTCGCAACTGCCTTTCTGGGGTGGATGGTTGAACAGGGAAATGTGTGGAGACTTGTCATGCAGTTTTGGTTTTTTATTTTATTAATACTTTAGCTTTATAATGTAATCTACAGCCTACACTAATATTATAAAGAGGAAAAAGATTTGTATTTTTGTATGTTTTTAAATTAAATTAAATTCTTTATTTGCCAGTTATGGGTCACATTGATCTTATAATATTATGATTGTACAGCAAAAACAACCTTAAATTAGGCATGCAAATTAATTATTATTTATATAATATATAGGGACATACTTTTAAAATGTCACAAATAATTGCTTAAAATATTAATAGTCAATATCAACATACCTTGCGATAGACGTAATAGCGAACGAATGAACTCAAAAACTACTGGACCGATTTAAAAATATAATGCTTTATTATCCCTGAGTAACATACGCTATATCTATTACTAGAATATCTAAAAATAACAGTTAATTAAAAGTAAGTAGGTATACTTTATTTTTATAGATTGGTCCCATAGAAACTTCATCTAATCGGTTCAGTAGTTTGGTTTTATAATCAAAATAACTGAAAAAGTATGAAATTCAAGTAAACGAACTGTGTATTTTCTAATTATTATTTAGAATTAGTTTTTTTTTATTGTTAATTATTTTCTTATCTAGTTAACCTCGAACGCAAAAAGAGGCGTTTTATATGTTTAACTTGTGTATCTGTGTATATGAGTGTGTGTGTTTGTGTGTGTGTCTGTGTGTTTGTGTGTGTGTGTGTGTATGTGTGATTAGGTCGTCTGTCCATCTTGTGGGTGGACGTCCTACGCTGCGCTTACCGGTCCGCGGTCTACATTCGTGAACCTTTCGGCCCCATCGGCCATCTGTTCTGCGTGCTATGTGCTGCCCACTGCCACAATTTTTTTATTTAATATTTATTGTTTGGATTTGCCCTAAGCTCGAGCTAGTCTAGTACCGAAAAAAGTCTGCCAAAAACTGAAGGGGGCGAGGTAACACGTATTGCACACACTGACATATTCTTACTAGTTCTACAAACGTACACATCAATATTGAGCACACACAACTGCAAACGAGATGATCAAATGTCATAAAACAGACGACCAAGAGGGGTTTCTATAACACTTCCATATGTAAATTTTATTTTTTCTGAGATTATTATGGTTGAAATTAATTATTATTGATCTGGTAGAACGCAGCGTCTCTACAGTTTTAGTTTCTGTTTTTGCTGGAATATATTTTTCAATGGATTCCGTTTGGCTCTGCAAAACGAAGATGCGCTTTAATCTCATCTTATATCACGAGATTTTGGATTTCATTGTTAATTATATAGATATTTATTGACTTTCAACGTCTATCTAGATCTTTGCTATTAATGCAAATATCAAAAACCCGAAATGTTAATACCTCAGTGATAATAAACTAATTAATTTGGAGCACATCTAGCTAGTAGGTATTATAATTTTATTGTAAAAATCCGTCACGGCTGAACGAATCGAGGTGAAATTTATAATGGAGGAAGCTTATACCCTGGAATTATACCCAGGCTAAATATTATTATTATTCATTTTTTTTTTTTTTTTTTTATGATACTGGGTGACAAGACGAGCGAAGTCGCTCGCCTGATGGCTCTTCACGCTTGCCCATAACAGCTCAACGCCACTCAGAATTTTGAACTTCAACAGTTCAAAACTCTGGATGACAATGCACTGCGCTCGTCACCCCGAGATATAAGGTGTCAAATCTCTGTGTGCCCTGTAATTTCGCTGGAAACATTGCCCTTCAATCCGGAACACAGTAGTGTTTGCACACTACTGCTTGGCGGTTGAATAACTGGCAAAGGTGTGGTACTTCCCCAGGCGGACCCCTGCAAAAGAGTCCTACCACTACACTACCACTATATTTCAGGTAATATAAACCCATGTTGTTTCAGTCATAGGACTGCAGTAATTCACTTATTCTATAAGAGATGGCGCTGTTTTAAACACACGGTACAGCGCGACGCGAGTTCCATTATTTATGTTCACCCAAAAAGTGCAAACGCGCCTAAAGGTTTCTCTTCAAAAAATTGGAAATTATACGTACCTAACCTATTTACATTATATTTTAGCAAATACATAATTAAAAACTTGTTGCATTATTTATTTTATGCTCAATTACCTAAGTACATAAAAATATGTTGTATAAAATAAATTGTCTATCAAAATAAAACTATCCCCCCGTGTGTCACTCCGTACACATTCATTTGGACGGAGCGAGTGGTGTTCGGGTCAGTGGAATACACGGGGTGATATTGTTAGAAGAAAACATTATATTTCATGCTTTGATAATAAATATAGCTTGGAACTGATAAACTAAAAGCCGAGCTAGTAGCTGTGCTGTAGGTACCGAAAAATGTCAGCCTAAAACTGATGGGGGCGAGGTAAACACGTATTACACACACTGACATATTCTTACTAGTTCCACAAACGCACACTTCAATATAGATCAGCACACAACTGCAAACGATGTGCTCAAAATCGAGCATGCGATGGAGTGATGGAGGGTGTAACTGCTAAAGGGGAGACTAAGGTAAACCTAATAACCTAACGCTTCCATTTTTATATTAATATTAATTTCATTAAATAAAACAGTGTGTATCATCATCATCAGCCAGAAGACGTCCACTGCTGAACAATAGGCCTCCCTCTCTAATCTATATCTATACTTAATATTATAAAGAGGAAAGATTTCATTGTTTGTTTGCATTGAATAGGCTCCGAAACTACTGAACTGATTTGAAAAATTCTTTCACTGTTGAGAAGCTACACTATCCCCGGGTGACATATGCTATATTATATTTTGTAGCGAGGCCGAAGGCCGAGCTTACACCCGTGCGAAGCCGGGATCGTCGGCTTGTCTAATATAATAGATATTAATAAAAGGTGCAACCAAGATGCGCATAATATATGGCTTTTAATAATTATCAATATAAAAAAATTATCATCAAAATCGGTTCACCCAATCGAATGTTCTTAGGTAACATAACATAATAATTAAAATACAGTCGTATTGAAGCTCCTCCTTTTTTACAGTCGGTAAAAAAAATACATCAAGTCGTCATGGGCTTGCTCATACATATTATATACATACACGTAAAATATAACAATATATACTTATTATAGATAATAGGTAAATAAAATCTCACCCCGTGTGTGTTCACACCGTGTCGTATCCATTTGGTTGAAATTGCTCTTTAAGGCTGCGTACACACTGCGACTTTATTACTATTATTACTTTTACATTATTTTAAATAGTTTCGTTTATTTCATCGGTTCTAATTTTTGAAGTACTTTCTTAAAAACTTCTTTAGGCTCGCTGAGCTCATTTTGGGTGGACAAAAATCATGGAACTCGCAGCATCGTCACGCTGTCACAGAATACATTACACACAGTACCGTGTATTTTAAAACAGCGCCATCTCTTGTAGAATATGTAAATTACTACCTACGTTTTCACTTCTGACGTGCAGTCCTATGACTAAAGTTTTTTCTATGTTTGTTACCTCAGACAGAACTTCGTCATTTATGAACCGATTTGGTAAATGTTTTAACTGTTGGTCTCATAGAAATTTCATCAAAATTGGTTCAGTTTGGCTTTTAAATCAAAATACCTGGAAAAAACGGTTACTTGGATGACTTTATAGCTACTGCAAATCATTCAGTCACTTAAATTACATATTTTACCAATTTTGTGTGAAGTCGGTTTTTTAAACAGATTATAATTATAATAATGCGCGTTCTGAAAAACATTTAGGGCCTTACTTAAAAACGTTACTACTCAAGTTGACATACGCTTTAATATGCTCCGTCTTGTTTTCGCGTGTGACGATTGCCGTCAGCGAGAAGTTGAGAGGGCATTTTAAAACATAGATCAAATTGAGTAACGTTTTTAAGTAAGGCCCTTAAAAACATGGTGTAAAAATTGCGAAAGTTTAAAAGTCATTTTTTAATTTTATTGAAATTATCAATAGATTTTTGATAATGTCTGATATGATATATAGCTTTAAAATCCTAACTCTTAACATCGCGACTATAAAAGCGATTTTAAAATTCAATTACGTACTTGTTTCACGAAAATCCAAGTTACCCCATTTTTTCCGCCCGTATCTCTTTTGTGGACGTGTATTTGTGATAACAAAGCTGCGTCTAAATTAAATAACAACCTTATTTGTGACGATTAGGATTTATTTTAGTCTGCAAGAGTCTCTATGTATGTAGTGGTGATGACAAATTCAAGTGATATTTGATAATCGACCATAACGATGGTCGTTTTAGTTGATATTAGTTTGAAGGAATTTATAAGGATTATTTGAAAACGAATGACTTTGTTTGTGTGCGTGAGTTTGAATGTTTAAATACACTGGGTGATATTTTTTTGTATAAATTATTATGTTTGAGTTTAATTATCTTTTCTTATGAAATAGTCGGATGGTAATACTTTTAAGGGTTCCATACTCAAAGGGTGTAAACGGGACCCTATTACTAAGCTTGTCTATTAGTACTAGCTGTCTGCTGTAGCCGCGTCTGTGTGTGCGTTAAAAGAGGAGGTTAACGGGAAAAAATGCAACTATTTATCATGCTCAGAATATAGAAATAACTGTCTGTTCTTTCTGTATTCTGAGTTATCATGTTTTGATACTAGAGTCTTGTCAAAAAGAGAGTGGACTTGACCAAAAGGAGAACTTGTACGAATTTTAAATGGCAATCCGCCTCTGCCATCTGAAAAATGTCAAACTCAGCTGTCATGAGCTGTCATAATCATCTTGTTGTTTTGTTGAGTGAATTTGTGTGTTATTTATTGAGATATTTGACCACTCAACCACAATCTAAGACTAATCTCTTTCTGAAAGGTAGGTAATCTAAGACTAATCTCTTTCTGAAAGGTACCTAGTAGGTACACTTACCTATGTTTACGTATCTCTTGTAATTTCAAATGGTATCGCTTTTATGATATTAATGTCTTTTTTATACCTTTTTTTAATGTAATAAATAGGTAGATATGCTAGGTACCTATATTGTAAGATCAGATAAGATTTACAAAAACTTACCTACCTATGTACATAAGCTAAACGAATAAAAACTATTTTCTTTGTATCTTTATTATTTAATAGTGCTGTTGCCCGCGACTTCGTACGCGTAGATTTGCATATAAACTTTCAACTTCTTTCTCCTCCCTTAATCCGGCCCTTGCGCAAAATAACATAGCCTATACTTCAATCTGGTCATAGCTAAGCATATTCGGGAAAACCGCATTTAAATCCGTCCAGTGGTTTAGGAGAGGTGCGTGGACAACATACAAAAATTCTGAAAACTGTCTTAACGTATTCAGCTGCTTATTTTAAGATGCCCTGTGTGTTTTTTTTAATATCTCGTGATTACAGATTTTATCTCTACGTTTTTATTATATGTATATAGATAGATGTAAGGTAGATTTAGTAATAGAAACGTCATTGAAGGCTCACTGATTGAAGGTACATGAAAGTTCGCACTCAAATCAAACACTTGAAGACGCAAAGTGCAAACTATCATACCAACATGACAAACCGAATCAATTCGCATTTTCGAATTCCGAACACAAAACGTGGCGCGTACCAACCTAACTGCATTTAATTTTGTGAAAAATATGAAAAGAAGTTAGGGTTGCCGCTTAAAACTTTTTCTAGTTGCCAATTTGTTATAATATTTTAATTAAGGTAGGATTTTAATTTTGTTACTAGCAAGCTTAAAGAAGGGCATTTAAAAAAAATAAGATACATTAGGGTTGCTTGGTACTTATTAGTTTTTTTTTATAAGTAATTATTATTCAGTTTATCCTAGATAAACACTTTAGTTCAATGTCTAATTTCATCGAAGGGGTAATAATTATAGGTATGGCAACTAATATAGTTCAAGAATTTTCGGTGGTTAATATAATAATTATCATGTTAAAAACAGACTTCAAAATTAGTTACATATTACTTCGACCAAAATAAAATGAATGGACGGGCCCTAACCATTGAACTTGATCAGTAAAAACGAGTCAAAATCGTCGGACATATACTTCAACACCTAATTATAAAAATGTACAGTATATTTGTTACAAAAAATAGATATCGGTTTTATTTGTGTATTTACACTTCGGTAAAGCATACGAATTCATAATTTTGTCAGATGTTTCGTTATCGCGTATCAATAGACTCGTGTTTCACTTCCTACGGCTAGAGACCGACTGAAACGAAATGAGAGCTGGCGCTCATTTTGTAATCTTCAAAAATGCGCTTCTACTGGGCCCGTCCATTCATTTTATTTTGGTCGAAGACATATTACGCAATTTCGTTTACTTGGATGACATATTTTTCCCTCTGTGATTTTGATTTAAACACAATACTACTAATTTTCTAAAGTAAAATTAATTTGGGTCACTCATTCTCAACTGAGTAACAACTAAATTATGTATAGAGGTAACTGTGAGAATTAAACATCAAATCAGAGGAAACAACGAAACGATGGATAATAATTTTTCATTACTCATACTCGGAGAGTAAGTCCAAAGTTGCCTGAGGAGCGGGTTGAAAGTAATACATTTCAGCCCTAGGGAGAATCGCGTTCAACTGACAGTGACAGTTGACAACTGACAGTGACAGTTGACAACTGACAGTGACAGTTGACAACTGACAGACACTCAAATAAATAAAAAAACTAGTTCTATTTTCACATATTGTATTGAACCATGTTCCAACTTTTTTTCTTCTTCTTCTCATATGATTATGGTCCCGCACTTCTCGTGCATTTGCCAGTGTAAAATGAAATTCACTCATATTTTCTTTCCTCAGTTCATGTTTTTATTTTTAGTTTCCTTGTATTCGTAATGCACAAAATAGTGCAAAAAAGAGCACGGTGTTAAAGACTTATTTAGTCCCTCTAACTATTAGCCAAACCCCGTCTCGGAACTAAATACGTTACTTTCACCCCTAGGCTAACAATGTACTATTGTTCCAAAAAAAAAAATGGAGTTCCCTCCCTTCCCTACAAAATCTACAGATAGGTAAGCTGTTCGTAGCGTACCTACGTTACGTATCTAATTATCTATCACACAATTAAGTAATTAATTAGCAACAATACAATAGATTTATTTACATTTACTTATGCCAAAATGACTTTGGCTATGACATTGATAGTTTGAATGATACAAAAACTTGATTACCCTCCGTAAGTATTACCTACGTCGTTATAGTGCTGCATATAAAACATTATTAAATAAAAAAATCGGGAAGCTACTAGCATAAATGAATTCTCTACAATAATAGCTTAAAGTCAAGTTAGTATATCACATATTTTGACACTTCAATAAAATTTTACAACGAAATCTATTACTTCTTTTTCAAAGTTAGCAATGCATAATTGCTTAACTTTTTTCAGTTAAAAATACATATTTGTTGTTATGACAAAAGATTGCAATTTTACGATTTACTTTCACTAATAAACAATAGATTGACAGCAGGCAGTGAGATGTAATAATACGGTACTTATGCGTGAAATAAAACATTTTTCTTGTCTCTCACAGTGCGTGTGTAGTTTGTGTAGTTCATAAAGACACAGAAAGGCATTATTTTTGCCAAAAGACTCAATTAGCTGCGATGTGTTGCCGGACACTTGGAGTGCATGACTGAGAGACGGCTGTAACGATTACGGTAATGTACCTTGCATTTGTCTAGTCGATATGGTGGCACACAACTGACACAACCTATACTGACAGACGTCAAATGTGATCTATTAAATTGGCCCTACTTTAGAAAGAATACTGGACATGCTTGAATACAAAATCTGATGGGTAGGTATGTATGTACTATGTACATTAGAAATTGGGTTGAATGGATAAATATGTCAATAAATAACACGCAAGGTCACTGAACAAAACAACACGATGCTAGGACAGCTCAAGATAGCTGAGTTTGACATTTTTCAGATGGCAGAGGTGGATAGCCATTTAATATTCGTTCTAGTTCTCCTTTTAGCCAAGTTTTTACTCTCTTTTTGAACAGACTACCTACATTTACTAAATACACTAAATGTTAGGCTGAGACACATTCCAGGAAAACCCTAGGGACAATAGCTTATGCAATTGTAATACAAAGTAGGTTTTAATAATTTAATTTTGGTCGAAGCACAGAATACATCTTAGTACAAGGTCATAGGTTTAAACAAAATTACATTGTCAATATGTCTTAGTCTAGATTTTAGAGACACGTAGCCAAGTCATATGAATACTGATCTATATACTTACTCGTATATATGTATTATGTATTGTATTAAATTATCTAGGGACATGACAACGTGGCGAGCGACCTGTGAAATAGATAAGATAAAATGAACTTACAGTAAGAAACGATATTTTGTCCATCGTGATGTGGCATTGTAATGCAAAACATCGGATTGTTTGTTTAATTTTAATTGTTTATGCGTGAATTGTAAAATATGAGCCACTTATGTAGTCACTATGCATTGTGTGAATCAGCGATTTACATAAACAGTGATTATGTGATAAATATAGTTTAAATACTTTCTCACAGCATAAAGGTTGGATCATCTGGAGACCTGTCTAGATTTATACAGACTGGATAATAGATTTAAATTGCTTAATCGTTAGTGACTGATTATTACTAAGAATACGTATCATATGTAGTAGCTGTGGTAGTAGGTTTGAATCGATTGGCTCGTTTAGTATAATTAGACGGAATGTAGAATTTTAAGTAACATTTGCCAAATTAATATATTTTGAATGACGAACATTGATTTGACATAATTATTTCATTTGACATTGACACATTTGACACCCATCAATAAAGTTTGATATTTGTGACTTATGAGATTAGTAAAGCCACAAAGTAAAGCAGTAGTGGTAGGTATTGCAATGTAAGATAGTGGTTATTGATCGATTGTTAATTGACATTTAGAACCGATGAAACTGGTTTTTTGACTGGTATAAAAAATTACATTATATGGATACTAAGAATCAATAAAAATAAAGCTGAGGTTTCAGTGTAATGACAATTTTGTCTTTATCGATCAATGAGTAGTAATTGTTACTTTGCCAAATATATAAACGATAATTTGACAAGACTATAATTATCGTATTTTCTTTTAATGTCAATACGTCAGCAAAGTTTCGCAACAAATTTAGAGCTGTCAAATTTAGCTTAGATAACATCAGAATCGACGTCACTTTTATAAGAGATACGAGTTTTGTCGTGTCTACACATAATACGAGTTTAAATAATATTTTTTTGTTTGTTTTCCTGGCATTTGTAGATAGCATAGTTGACTGCAACATTGATAAAGTAGGTATGCTTAAAATTTAATAAGTTGACGATATGTAGGTCACTGAATAAAATTTAAAGTTATTTTATTTTTTAAATGCCTTGTTCTGATAAATTATCATCATAATGTCCATTAGCAAATATTTGTAAATCATACGTACAATAGAATTCAACATATTAGAAATCGTTACTTGAACGATTCCCAATCAGTTTTTATGTAAACGCTAAACTAAAAATAAATTAACTAACACACCGGACAACAGTACCTACGAGCCGCATAGTAAACGAGAAAAAATCAGACAAGCCTTAATATTTTTTATCAAATTGTTGCAATTTATTTCATTTAATTGTGTTAAGCTGTTATTGTATTGAATTGATACACGTGTAGTTTTAGGTATCTATTTATATTCTTGCTGGGTGGGTATCCAAAATAATAAATACATAAACAAAAATACAAAATAATGAGTGTTGCTTAATTTACAATAGTGTAGTAAGTAAGTTTTACATAGAATCGCTAAATTAGGAAGCAAATTTTAAAGTGAAAGCGTACAATCAATTATACCTATAAAACAATTTCTAATAATATACAGGGTGTTTGGTAGAGGGTCCGACAAATCAAATGAGCGTGTTCGGGGGCCCATTTGGAAAATACAAGTTGGCCAAAAAAAATCCCTGACCCTCCAATTTTTTTTAAGTTTTTTTTTTGTGAATTTTCCCATTTTCACCAAAATTGTACCTATTTACCTCCATAACATTTGTAAAATCTGTTTTAGACCGGATGTTTTTACTTGAATTTGGTCTCTTATACACCTTCAGGCCACGCAAAGCAAAATTGGGTACAAAACAAAGCTAACTAACTGATTTAGAGCTCATAGAGTGAAAAAATGAAAATAAAAATTACCTCATAGTTCAACTTTCACAGTGATCTAAAAAAAAAACACTAGCAATTCGGGAGGTAATATGCATTTAAAAACTTCTCTATTTATTACTTATTATAATGACATACTAAGTTGGTATAAAACTTACCAACTTGTTGAATAAATGAGGCAGAAGGGAAAATTCAAACAACAGAAATAAATACAATTATTTATTTAATTTAAATTTTGTTCGAACACAGCTCCTCTGTTATGAATACACGCCCGGCATCTACGGCGTATTTCTTTTGTAGTCGTGTTCAGCGTCATTTCTACTTTCATTTTTGAAAAAGCATCCCCAATTCTCGTCACCAATTCTTCTTTTGTGTTTATTTCAACTTCGTACACCAACTCTTTAGCACGTCCCCAGACATAAAAATCGAGTGGTGTTAGGTCTGGGGAACGTGCGGGCCATTCAATTGGGCCACCTCTCCCAATCCATGAATTGGGGAAAACGTTGTCTAGGTACTCGCGTACTATGTTCCGGTAGTGAGCCGGGCAGCCGTCATGTTGAAATACAACTGCCCGGTCATCTTCAAAAATCGGCAGGTCACTCATTAATTCCGGTAGGTCATTCATTAAAAATTCTAGGTAATTTTCCCCATTCAGTGTATCTGGGAGATAATGGGGTCCTATGAGGTCTCTCCCAATGACACCTGCCCATACGTTGACCGAAAACTTATGTTGGTGTGAGGCCTCTCTAGTCGCGCGAGGATTTTGCGATTCCCACCTGTGGAGATTATGTTGGTTAAAGATGCCCTCTCTCGTGAATTTAGATTCATCCGTCCAGAGAATGGTCTTCAGGAATTCGTCATTATCTACGTCCGTATGTAAAAGAAAACGGCAAAACCGCAAACGCCGCTCTTGGTCCCCTTCTACTAAACCTGAAACCAAAACAAAACCGTTTGAGAACATGAGATGGGCAACTTGTACGGCAATTATTATTATTATTGTAGAGTTCGATACACCACCGAAGTCATAATAATAAAAAAATTACAATCCACTATTCAAGAGAATTTGAGCAAAGCCCATTGTCCAGTAAACAATTTATGTAAGGTTCGTATTTTAAATGAGCAATCAGGAGCTCTAATATTCTGACGCGTGAGATATTATCTAGGTCATTATCTCTCTCTCGTTTCAAAAGTCATAAGAGTGAGAGTGATCAAAATAATCTCAAGCGTCAGAATCTAGAACACAGTTTAGAGTTAATGTCATAAATTAAATTTACCTTGCACCGGAGTGTAGTGAAAAGGATGCCTTCCGTCTGCATTGACTACTGACCAAACTTTCCATGTCGAAACTCCCAAGTCACGGGCCACTTTTCTAATGCTGGTGGTGGGATCCACATCGAACTCTTGTAGAATACTTTCATCTACAACAACACGATGCTGTCTAGCATTGAGTCGTGGTTCCCTAAAATGTAGGGTGCCGGTTTCCCGCAGTCTCCGGAAAGTATTTGAGAATGTGGTGTGATGTGGTACATGTCTGTTGGGATACGACTCTCTGTACATTCTTTGGGCTGCACGTGAGTTCCCATCAGCTCGGCCATAGGCAAAACCCATGTCGGCGTATTCTTCGTTACTAAACTCCGTCATGTCGGCGCAGAAAGAATCAGCAACAACAGTCAACGTCAACAAAAACAACAGTAACAACGGTAACAGTCAACAACGGTAACAGAACAACGGTAACAGACAACAACGGTAACAATCAACAAGGTAACAATTTAACAAATCAAAACAGAAAACAGAAACCGTTGGGTTATTCGTACACGCGTCAAACAGTGATAGCAGTCAAAGCTCGACTGATAATCAGTCACACTGATTTTATTGGTTAGACAACTGGTAGCTTAAAGCCTTAGCACGCTGCCTCTGCATTCTTGGAGAGACGGAGAAAGAAGAACTAATAACAATGGTTTTATACCTGCTCGTCGTAATTGGTCCCTTACTTTACGTAGATGACACATTTTTTTATTTCTAGAGTTGTTACTTAGAATCCTATTTTAACTCAATAAGCTGGTAAGTATTATACCAATTTAGTATGTCATTGTAATAAGTAATAAATAGAGAAGTTTTTAAATGCATATTATCTCCAGAATTGGTAGTGGTTTTTTTTTTAGATCACTGTGAAAGTTGAACTATGAGGTAATTTTTATTTACATTTTTTCACTCTATGAGCTCTAAATCAGTTATTTAGCTCTGTTTTGTATCCAATTTTGCTTTGCGTGGCCTGAAGGTGAATTAGAGACCAAATTCAAGTAAAAACATTCGGTCTAAAACAGATTTTACAAATGTTATGGAGGTAAATAGGTACAATTTCGGTGAAAATGGGAAAATTCACAAAAAAAACCTTTAAAAAAATTAGGGGGGTCAGGGATTTTTTTTGGCCAACTTGTATTCTCCAAATGGGCCCCCGAACACGCTCATTTGATTTGTCGGACCCTCTACCAAACACCCTGTATAAACGATTTGCGACGTTAGTATAAATAAAACTTGTTAATTTCTCGTTTCGTAGTTGTACTGTGCCAATCATTATTTACGTAAAAAATTTTGTGTTCGGATACAGCTGTGCATGTGTGCGACGATGTTTATGCTGATTCAGGGCCGTCTGCCTCGATAAAGTTTCTTAACTTTATTTAAGCAGTATGATTTTAATTTAATTGCATTTAGTATACATTTTAGTATCAAGATTATTATGACACAATTTGTTATAAAACATTAAGTATTTTATGCTATAAGTAAATTCATTAATTATTTAAGTAATGTATGTATACCTAGTATTTAGTTCATAATTATGAAAACTGTTTAAGGGCCTTCTCGCCTTTTTGACCATAAAAGCAATGAAAATTGGATTTTTGGCGTTCTGATTCTATCAAATAGAAAGATCTATAGAAAATTCAGTTTTGTATGAAATATAACAGTATTTTTTGTGACGACTTTGTTTCAACTTATTACTTTTTACTAATTTACAAAAGTAAAACTCTCGAAAGGAAAGTTTGAGAGTGGGTTTCGTTAATTGTTCATTATCAGTAATTAACGAAACCCACAAGTGTTTATTACTGATTTAAAATAAGCAAACATTTTTAATGTTATGGTTTACTTGTTTTTAGTCTTGAAAATGATTACGGCTTTTAGTAATTAGTTATATGCCTGAAAATCCAAATAACTGAAATTGAACGGTGCATATTGTAATACAACCCTTAATACGAATAAATAAACGAAAAAGGAAAAATTTTAGACGAGCAAGTAAATTATGTTACGTTTCTTACGATACGTAGCAAAAGGAGATTTATTTTTATTAATTCATTATTTTAGTCATTTAACTTTACGCACAATATTGCCATACAATGATTCTCACATATTTTTTAAATAAATTAAATTACATTAATCGTTTGGTGACAAAAATATATAAATATTTTAAAGGCTCTCAGGGCCAGCCCTAGACATCGTGCGAGTGGGTAAGAAATACAGATTATACAGAGCACCTCAAACTCACACAGATAAACAGACACGAGTTGGCCGCGCACCGGGGTGGCTGCGTGCATGTTGTCAAAATGACTCCCTCCGCGCGCGAATTTTGACTTATTTTTCATAATCGTACGCCATATTGTTTTGTTGTGTTCATTATTTACCTAAATAAATATATTTAGAATTAATCACTTAAATTAACAGTGTCATTTAACCATTGTTGTGATTGTGATCTTTAAAAGTAAATGTACAAATTGTACTATTGTTACATTTTATCAATAAACTATTTGATTAAGAGATAAAACTTTTTTTCAATCTTGCATTTTAGGATCATGGTTTATGTCAAATTGACAGATGAAATTACGAAAGTACTTCAAAGTGTTGGTGTGTGTCTAAAATTAACCGGGAACTGTTTATTTTTGGTGCAATGTATAAGCTGAAGTTAATTTAAGAATGCATAAATTTGCCATTGTAACAATAGAAGGATAAAATGTCGGACTGTTATGTGAAGTGATAACATATTTGGATTACGGACCTTTGTTTGGATTTCGACAACATGGAAAAACCTTCGTTCAAGGTTAGTCCTTACTTTTAAAAGTGCATCATCACGAATTTAATTAAAAATAGACTTTATTGCGTTTGTTAATCCGCAAATGTAATTCTTCGGTGCCTACTTATGTTTATCCGAGTTAAAATTACGTGGTTTATCTTGATAGGTATTTGTCAAAGCGTGACGTCATCCATTGTTACGATTAAAAAGAAACAACATGATTGAGTGAAGGAAGTGTGAAGTTTTCAAATCGATTTATTCCTAATTTACCGAATTATTCGATTAATCACTATTCTTTGTTTTCACCTTTGTCAATCTAAAGGTAAAACCATTAATCGAATTAAAAATTACTAAATGTTACTATCATTACTGCTCCGCCATATCAGCATTGCTAGTGATGTGGTAAAGTCGATAGTTTGACCCTTAAAAACGTTGCCATAATTAAAAACAAAAATAATAATTGAGATTATGATAATGACACTTATAAATGGCGTAAGTAGGTCATTTATAATTTGATAACATGGCTAATTAGGTATGTATTATACATGTACCTACAGTTGTATTTAAAGTAATTTATAACAAAATTGGCTGCTTTTTAAACCGAAATAATATAGTGATAGATAGTAAACGATTCTAATTAGTAATTATTAAGTGATGGTTGAATTATAGTCCATTTATGCATTAAGTATATCAAACAGGTAGGTATGCCTAAAAACCAATATTATGGTATTTACGACTTAATCTGTTAGGAGATATAAAATATTTAATAGGAAATACAAACACCATAAACGAAATCTATCAAATTATTCAAATTAATCGAGTGTTTTTACATAATGATATGTCTATTGGTTACGCAATCAATATGATGAACTTAGTTGTACCACAGAATACATAATAGTACATATAGTTGTACTATCATCAAGACAATGAGTTCCATTTTTCTTATCACTTGTGATTTGCGTTAAATTAAATACATAACAATACACAAATATTATTCAATTTACCTAATTGGTACTAATTTTATGAATCTGAATTTTCCATTTATAAAACGATTATAGATAAATATAATAAATCAGTGACAGAAAAAATAAATACGCATGAAATTATCTGTACTTATGTAAATATGTAGACAAGGTTGTTGGAGTATTACCTATATTACAGTACCATTATTTATCACACTATTAAATATTGCACGCCTCGCCTTCTACTTCCTTTATGAATATTCTCAATCCTAAGGTTGTCTGGAAGAGATCGCTCTTAGCGATAAGGCCGCCGATTGTTGCACTAGTTTTATGCTGTTTTATCTTGTCCTGTGTATGTAATTTGTAGTGTGAACAATAAAGAATTTATCTATCTATCTATCTACCATAAGACGTTCACATTATTCTTATTTATTATGTAGTTTTATTAGTACTTGCAATGTGATAAAAATATCTTTAAATCAGTTGATTTGGTTTCAAACTCTATTCTCGGAATTATCTGCACTTTCGATCCGCGGTAACCTAAACTTAAATTATATCGATAGATTCTGTCATTATTTACCCCATCCCTATTAGTTGCGCAAGGCTTTGCCATGCTCCTTAGTGCCCGTTAAACTCTAGAAGCTGAAGTATTCTTGGTAGGTATATAAATAATTGTAATTTGTAATGTTAGTAATTTTTTTTGGACAGAATTTAAAAAGTAATTATCCTTACTCAAAGGGAGCCTATTGAGGTCAATGTACCCGAAACTAAATCAATTATTTCGCCTTCATAAAAGTTTTTGTACCTACCTAGGTATCTAATCAAATAAAGTAGGTACTTACATCTACCTACCTACTACCAAGGATGGATGGTACTCTACTACGAAGTAAATTTATGCGTTTTCATAATTAAATTGTATTTTTTTATGATTTATTGTTTTAATTTTATTTTTATATAATACTAGCTGCGCCCCGGGGTTTCACCCGCGTGGTGATGAAAATCCGTGAAGACGATGATGATGATGAAAATTAGTCTATGTGTTAATCCAGGACATTAACAATGTATATTCCAAATTTCATCCAAATCCATCCAGCCGTTTCTGCGTGATTGAGTAGCAAACATCCATCCAAACTTTCACATATATGATACTAGCTGCGCCCCGCGGTTTCACCCGCGTGGTGATGAAAATCCGTGAAGACGATGATGATGATTAAGAGTAGCCTTTGTGTTAATCCAGGACACAAACAATGTATATTCCAAATTTCATCCAAATCCATCCAGCCGTTTCTGCGTTATTGAGTAACAAACATCCATCCAAACTTTCACTTTCATTTTGATATTAGTGTGATTAGTGTGATACTAGCGACTCGCCCCGGCTTCGCACGGGTATATATTTTACTATATAGGTATATATATATATATATATATATATATATATATATATATATATATATATAAACCTTCCGTGAAAAATTATCTAACTGATAGTGAAAACCGCATCAAAATCCGTTGCGTAGTTTTAAAGATCTAAGCATAGTATATAGGGACAGACAGACAGAGGGAAGCGACTTTGTTTTATAATATGTAGTGAAGTAGCATATCATGTAATAATTACGTTTTAGATTTTAAAACAGATACTTATCTGAGTTTTTTTTTGTGTAAATAGGTACATACCTTTTGTTTTAAACTCAAAATAAAAAAAAAATATGAAAATTAATTACCTAACCTTATTAAATTTCATCGAATACGGCTATCGAATATTGCAAAAAAAAACTAAAATGCCACATCCATTTTGAATCATTCAACTCTCTGTGTCGTTTTCCTATTCTGTACTTGACTGGCAACTGTTACCGAAACTGTGCGACGGATCATGTAGTACAGTTGGCAGGAAAAGTCTTAAGAAAAAAAAAACTTTTTTTTAAAATGAACCGAGTTGATTTTTGCCAAACAACATACGAATTATTTCTATCCAATGGTTGCCTGGTAGAGATCGCTTTTAGCGATTAGGCTAGGCACTTGTGGCACTAGCTCGTGAGTTTTTTCTATCTGTTTGTAATTTTTATTTCTGGTGTACACAATAAAGAGTTTCTATCTATCTATCTATAAGAATAAGAAAGAGCTCTCTACCGGAATGAAACGGCACTTTTCGTCATCCTCAAATTAGATTGGCTGGAATCGTTCAGCATTCATTAAAATCTAGAATTGTAAATGAGGTGAATCTAACAAATACACTAGCTGTTGCTCGCGACTTCGTACTGGTAGGTTTTTTATATATATAAACGCTCAACCACCTTTTGCCCTAAACGCTTTGAGTAGCGGCAATAATACAATTTGCCTCGAAACCATTAGGAGACATCTAGTGTTGAGTAGCAAAATCAAGGTACTCGAATGTAAGAAATAACGTTTTTTTGTATGAGAGCCCGCTTAAATATTTATTTTATTAATTTTTTTGTATTTGTTGTTATAGCCGCAACAGAAATACGTCATCTGTGAAAATTTGAACGGTCTAACAATCATGCTTCATGAGATACAGACGCATAGACGGCCAGACGGACAGCGGAGCTTTAATAATAGGGTCCCGTTTTACCCTTTTGGTTCGAAACCCTTAAAATCGAACACAACACTTCGAAAAACTTTTTGATCGAAGAAACAAAACGTAAATTGTGGCACTTGTGTTCACAATAGTACGTTTAGGTATGATATACCTACTGATTTGTTATCGAGCGAAGACTCGGAGCCAAGGTTATAGCGAAGGTTGTTTTTTATTTTAAAAAAAAACAAGCATTTAGAATTAAATAATTGTGCTGTCTCGCGGTTTCACTTAGGTTTTTAGGGTTCCGTAGGCCGACAAGAAACTTTGAAAAATTACAGAATTGTAATATACTCAGATCTCAATTTTAAAAGTATATAAAAATACATAATATTGCATTTTAGAGGTGGCTCTGGTAGGTACATGTGAAATGGAGATGAAAAAAATGTTTTTTTTTTTTTATTACACCTTGTGTGGGGTATCGTTGAAAAGGGCGTTTAAAATGAAGGTAAGGTTTCATATAAGACTTTTTTATAAAGTCTATCCTTTGTGAAATATGGCCCGCCAAAGTGGAAAAAGTTGCCCCCCCCCCTGCATTTCTAAAATATAAGATATAGAAACTTGTAACTTACAATACAGATAGGTCATATTTAAAACCTTCATTCAAAATTATTTGGTACATTATCTGATTATTTATGACTTTTTGAGTAACAGCGATAAAACTGTAATAAATTCAAGGCGTTCTAGCTCAAAGGTCATTGACCTTTTTGCAAAATGATCTTGCTACGTCAGCGTCGGGATGATACATCTCTGAAATTTGGCTAAGTCAACAGAGCTTCGTTCGTTCGAATTTTTCTATAACCATCAATTTCTGAACTATGACTACAATTATGGCTTTGGTTATGGAACCCTAGTATATCCGTGTCTCGACACGCTCTTGGACAATTATTTTTTAATTTGTCAGATACAATGATAGTTACTGCACTAAGCCCCTCAGGTGTGAAGTGAGCCTATTATATCGTTGTCTCGCTCGCGCGAATAGCGCCCTCTCCCTCTAGCCGAGGGCTGTTTCAATTTTATACTTATTGATTCAGAGGTCGCGCGTGTGATGGTACAGTTTGCAAAAAAATATTAAATGCCATTTACTCGTTAAGTCTAAGTCAGTATATTAAATAAAATAAGCATACATTTTTAAATAAATATATTTGCATATCAAAATAAAAGAAACTTAGTACTTATAATAAATATGAACAAACCTTATTCAATATCAATAATATATTAATTTAATAACAAACTTAAAAAAGTAACTTAAAAAATCAGTAAAAAATGAACCCACGTGGTTAATAGCAATTAGCATTGTCTTTTTCTCTCTCTCTCTCTCGTTGTCACGGCTGCCTGTCTTTCTTTGTCTTTGCTTGAGATGCGCACTGTTTGCATTGTGACCAGGGTTACCATATCAAAATTTAAAAAGTCCTAACCTGAATTCGGATATTTCAATAAGGTCCGGACATTTTCGTTACAAAATTCAAATACTGCGCACGTTATAACAGTGTTATAACACTGTTATGACGTGCGCAGTATTTGAGATTTTATTCATATATATATATATACTCATTACTATTAATATATTATTTGATATCCTTATTTTTAAGTTAATTAAGTAGTCCTAAATGATAATTAATTTCAGGTAGAGTGCCCAAAACCTCGCTGGATTGCGAGGTTAACTTTCTGACCCAAATATAGGCCAGCATTTTGGTCACGCAAAGAAACTTTCAGTCTCCCCGACAAATCCTTAACAGTGTTATTACATCGCCTAAGTTAAAAAGTCCGGACAAATCCGGTTGGACGGATTAAAATGCGGTTTTCACGAATATGCTTAGCTATGACCAGATTGAAGTATAGGCTATGTTATTTTGCGAAAGGGCCGGATTAAGGGACAAAAAAAGGGTTGTAAGTTTATATAAAAATCTATGCGTAAGTCGCGGACAAAAGTACCATATTATGTGTAATAAATTACCCATGACAGTACTAGGAATAATTATCAATATAAAAAATAGAATTTTTAATAATATCAGAACTGGATCAAATTGAAATGGGACCACACAGGAAGCACCAGATTTCAAATAATAAAAAAAATATCATCGAAATAGGTTCGCAGTCGCAATTTCTGAGGTAACAAACATTAAAAAAAAACAGTCGAATTCATAGCCTCCTTTTTGGAACGCGGTTAAAAAAAAAAAAAAAAAATTATGATACTGGGTGACGAGACGAAGTCGCTCGCCTGATGGCTCTTCACGCTTGCCCATAACAGTTCAACACCACTCAGAATTTTGAACTTCAACAGTTCAAAACCCTAGATGGCAATGCACTGCGCTCGTCACCCCGAGATATAAGATGTCAAATCTCTGTGTGCCCTGTAATATATTTTTCATTTATGCTTGTTTTGCTGTCCTTACTAGAAAACCTTTCGTATCCGTTGTTGTGATTGTTGCTAACTCGTCTGAACTTTCTATCCGGGCTGTGGTGACGGCGGCCGCGGTGGTGACGGCAGCCGCGGTGATGGTGGTGCCGGCTCCTGAACGCCACCGCCGCCGTCACCGCTTCTGTTTAGATGACGGTTTTAGTCTTTAGTATGAGATGAGAAATAACAACAAACAACAAAGTTGGGTGCCAATTTCACCCAGTTTTTAACCGACTTCCCCAAAAAGGAGGAGGTTCTCAATTCGACTGTTTTTTGTTTGTTTGTGTGGTAAATCATAATCTAGTTCTCACTTTTCAAACATTTATTAATAATATTACAATATTCAGATCAATATGCTTTCGCTATGAACGCTCAAGCCAGAATGAACTCCCTTTTGCCAATCTCCCACTTCATTACATTTTTCCTACCCCCCCAACAATCGTTCTTGGTTCGCACTGTTGCCGAGACTACCGAGTCAACACGTTTCCTACCGCCATTTTAATAAAAACACTTGTCAAATTAGATATCAAATGGTTTAAAACCAAGAAATCGTAAAGTAACAATTAAAATAATAATATATACTTAGAAATCATGATATTTGTTACCTCAGAACTTTCTACTGGGTGTACCGATTTTGGTGGCTCAGTTGGTAGTGATCCTACTTTCTGTGCTTGGGGGCGTGGGTTCGATTCCCATCTAGGACAAACATTTGTGTGATGAACATATGTGTTTGTTCTATGTCTGGGTGTTAATATCTATTTAAGTATGTATTTAAAAATATATATGTATGTATATCAGTCTCTGGCAGCCATATTACAAGCTTTGCTTAGTTTGGGGTCAGATGACCATGTGTGCAATAATGTCCCAGATATTTATTTATTATTATTTATTATTACTAACGACAACATGCCGGCTTCATAAGATATAATCTGAGAGATATAATCTGAGCCTTTTCAAGGCAAGAGTGAATAGATATCTTCTAAGGGCCTTACTTAAAAACGTTTACTCAAGTTGATGTATGTTTTAAAATGTTCTCTTAACTTCTCGCTGACGGCAATCGTCACACGCGAAAACAAGACGGAGCATATTTAAGCGTATGTCAACTTGAGTAACGTTTTTAAGTAAGGCCCTAAGTCTGCGTGCTTCGTCTTCGACCACATCGTCGCTTACCAACAGGCGAGTTGGTAGGTCAAACGCGGATTCATTCGCGATAAAATAAAAATAAAACGAAGTATTTGAGCGTATAATTTTTAAACAGACGCATAACTTTTAAATTTTTATTTAGTGTTTGTTCTGCACTACAAACACTAAATAAAAATTAAAATGTTAATTTATTCATTTTTACAAAATTTTATGTACGCTTTGTTCGTGCGCAATAAGATCCTTCTAACCTATGTGTAATCCACCAAAATCGGCTCAAAGTTTTCTACAAATAATTCTCCCAGTTTAAAAAAAAAAACTAAAAAAACACACTCTAAAATCGCTAATCCTGTAGATCCTGGTAAGGATAATGGGACAAACTATACAAATTATTGCAATGCAAGGTCCTTGATAAGTGTGCAAAGTTTCAAATCAATCCGTCGTTTTGAAAGGGGTGAAAATCACGTTTAAAGATTCCGTTACATAGATACATACCAAGCTAATAAAAGCGTGTTAAAAAGGTACACAACTACACAGTCGACAGTCTGGCGTTGACCATTAAACAATTAATCAAATCATTTGACCAATAGCTTAATCATTTCATGGTCGCTACGCTCGCGCTTGTATTTAGATATATGTATATAACTCTTTATTAAAAATTAGAAACAAGGTTAACATTATATACATTACAGTAATTATCTAGGCTTTTAGCAGGCGGCCTTATCGCTTAAAGCGATCTCTTCCAGGCAACCGTGCACGGAAAGGAATTACATTAACAAAAATAGTAACCTTAACTTAAAATACAACTGTGGTTATATTATATAAATATATTTATCAACTTAGCACATAACCAGTCGCGTAGGTATGTAGCTTCTTTGCCTGTCCTGTATTTACGTAAACCAATAATAGCTCAAAATTGTTCCAATCGCTCTCCTCGCGCTTTTCTATTATACATGTTTTTCATTTCGAGTTTTTCGTTTGCGTTGGCTTCTTATAAAACCTAAAAGGTATGCCTATGTTTAGCAGTGGACGTCTTCTGGCTGATAATATAAACTTATAAATCAGATCACAAAAAAGTCATAATCTTATCGAATCGAAATCAAATCTAGTAATTCATAGTTCAGGTCCTACAACTATGGCCGTAAAAATATACAATAAGCTACCAAATATAATAAAATACATGGAAAAAGAAAACAGCTTCACTAATGTTCTCAAAACTTTCCTAGAATCAAAATGTTACTACACCCTAGACGATTTTCTCAAGGATTATTTCGATGATATACAAATAGACCGTTCCGTTCTTTCTGTTGCCATACCCTAACAGGGTCATATGAACTACATGTTTTTTAAGATGTGTTATTTAAGACAAAAACATGTTAATTAAGGTCTGCATGCACACATACATATGTCGCAATTCGCAATAAACAAATTGAGTATTGAGTATAAAGGGCAACCCAAAAGAATATGTTATCACATTTATCCATTATTTTACATGATAATAATGTGCTTTCAGCAGCTCACAGCAATACCTTATACCTGATAAAGCCTATATTTCCAGCTGGTTGGCGCACCGTGCGGCCATCACGGACAATACACGTTCTACAAGGCGCTACGGCTGACGGGTCCTACAGAGAAAATCCTGGCTATTGGAGACTTCTTCTTCGTCAGGATATGGCAGGACTCAGAGCTGGTTTCCATTGGTAAGACCTTTAATAAGTTTCAAATATAAAAAAAATGGAAATAATGCTATCAAGCAGTAGGAATTTGCAGTTGCCTCACAACTCACAACCTGTAAAATGTGGAATGAGCTACCTTCCGCGGTGTTTCCGAGAAGCTACAACGTGGCGTTCTTCAAAAGACCAGTTACGTTAAGGGTCGGCAACGTATTTGTGATGCCCCTGGTGTTACAAGTATCCATAGGCGACGGTGACTGCTTACCATCAGGGGTCGCCTGCTTGTTTGCCAGCTATGGCATAAAAAAAAGGAATCCGATCACTTAAATCCACAAGTTTCACTACATCTTGAGCCCATCTCACCATAAATTTTTCTACACAGGGGAGCTCCAACTGCTGTGGACGGACCGTGTGTCAGACCAGACGCTGGTCAGCTTGCGTCTCTACTTCTTGCCGGAGAATACGCCTGACGGCAGGGGTCTGCATGGCGAGGTGAGTTTAAAATATAGCTGGGGGTATGTGACTTATACAGCGTTAGGCCGAAAGGGTGTATCTAGCCGAAAGGGTGCCGTTATATTTTATTTTACATGGAAAACAAACAGCTGCTAATCAACACAGTAGATACGAGATAAACAGTTACACAAAAGCCAAAAATATGTTTTCACTAATACAAACAAAAATAGTGTAAAAGCCCCGTTGCAACACCAACTTGGGCCTGAATAGACAAATAGTATTCGAAAAACAAACATTCGAAGTCTTTAACATAAGAGATAATACGTCAACTACCAGAAAGAAAAAAAAATATGTATACCCAAACTACAATTATAAAAAACCTCATACAAACTAAATATCATCATTAATAATAACTTTTACCATCACCAATACCTAAAATCGAGAAAAATTGGTATTATACTGGACTCGTTTCGACTTAATGCCCCGTAACGCTGCATATTTTTTTACCGACTTCCAAAAAGGAGGAGATTCTCAATTCGACTGTATTTTTTTTTAAATGTTTACTACCTCAGAACTTCGACAAGGTGAACCGATTTTGATGTTTTTTTTTTATTTGAAAGCTTCCCGTGTGATCCCATTTTAATTTGTTCCAGTTCCGACATTTTTATGAAGTCGGATTTTTTATATTGATAATTATTTGTTGTTGTTAATAAGTTGTGTTTCTACGTCAAAATTTAAACACACCCGCTACGCTCTCTCTCACCCTACCGCTAAGATCTCCGCGAATGTGGCACGCAGGTAAGCTAAAAGTGACTCACTTTATTCGCGCAAAATACTTGTATCCAATAAGTTTGTTTTAAAATGTGCTTTATTTCGATTTCGCGCGCCTAAACAAGTTGACATTGGTTAAGTTAAAGAACGTTTATGAATAAAATAATTGAATTAAACCTTCGATCAAAACAATACAAATGTGCCATAATGACGCGCTAATCGCGGCAATACTCAATCTGGCTCGACTCAATACGGGGACAGAATGGATCCGCAGGCACGTGATAGTTGCACAAGCCGTAACACACCGTAACAGCCGTCAACATGGCTGACGAACCACCGTCTGACCAATGGGAGAGAAAGAGAAAATTGTCTCTATCTCTTGGGAGAGAAGTTCCCACTTGCGATTCAGACATAATCGCCGTCTCGCTTGCTCAACGACGGTTCACAAGTTTTGACGATGTTGTGCAAATCGAACATACATTAGTGAACTGAGCCGTAAATGTATAAAAATACGGTTGGTTTTGTTAAAATAGTTTTGTTTCGATATAAATTGTATACATGTTTATATATGAACCTGCAGACGTTTAGTGAGTATAAATTTCTACGCGTTGTGACTTCTATCGTAGTTTTTCGAAGAATTAAACAAATATATGTTAATTCATTAAGAGGCTTTATATGCCATATATATGTATATGCCATATATATCTATTTATATTATACTAGCCGTCCGCCCTGGCTTCGCACGAGTGTAAGCTCGGCCTTCGGCCTCGCTACAAAATATAATATAGCCTATGTCACCCGGGGATAGTGTAGCTTCCCAACAGTGAAAGAATTTTTCAAATCGGTTCAGTAGTTTCGGAGCCTATTCATTACAAACACACAAAAATAGGTACAAATCTTTCCTCTTTATAATATTAGTGTAGATAGATTATTCGACTGATGTTAGTACCTATACCACTGATATTCTCCCGCTCGCTTCGTTCGCGCTTTTTACATTTAATTTTCAAGTTAAATTAACAATAAAGTTTCATTCGCCAGAAAAGGAATTAATTAATTAATTTTCGCGCTTCTTTCGTTCGCACAATTACTCATCTTACCTTCTCAGTGAAGTGTTTACCTAGCTACGCCCCGCTGTTTCACCCGTGCTTGACAATTTCGCTCAATCGGTTGAGGATAACTGTTTTAAAATTCAGTTGCAAGATTTGACTCTTAGAAACATACTAATAAAACATAAAAATATACATAAATTACTGGCCAAGTGCGAGTTGGACTCGCGCACGAAGGGTTCCGTACCATTTTCTATAAAAACGGCAAAAAATCACGTTTTTTGTATGGGAGCCACCTTAAATATTTATTTTATTCTGTTTTTTTAGTATTTGTTGTTAAGGCGGCAACAGAATTACATCATCTGTGAAAATTTCAACTGTCTAACTATCACGGTTTATGAGATACAGCCTGGTGACAGACGGACAGCGGAGCCTTAGTAATAGGGTCCCGTTTTACCCTTTGGGTGCGGAACCCCAAAAACTAACATTTGTTCGCCGTACTTGGCAAGGACACCAGGTGGACCGCATGCTCGCAGTTTTTATTGAAAAAAACCTTGCAAAATTTCTACTAAAATATTTTATCATTGATTTCCATTCTCCAAACTTTCTCACATAACGTGGTTTTTAATGTTTACAAAATGTGAAACAAACACATAAATAGGTACTTATATGAATATAAATTATAACTGGATATGTACCTAATCTAATCAGGTATCTTATCAAACGAAAACAGCAGAGTGAGCCGCGAGCGGGAACCGTCACGTGTCACGCGGGGTTCCGTATAAAACTTTCTTATATCTACACTAATATTATAAAGAGGAAAGATTTGTACCTATTTTTGTATGTTTGTATGTTTGTAATGAATAGGCTCCGAAACTACTGAACCGATTTGAAAAATTCTTTCACTGTTGGGAAGCTACACTATCCCCGGGTGACAGGCTATATTATATTTTGTAGCGAGGCCGAAGGCCGAGCTTACACTCGTGCGAAGCCGGGGCGGACGGCTAGTCACTTATATTGCGAACAATGGGTGAACTACTTTTTTATTTCATTTATTTTAAGATACTGACTGACGAGACGAGCGAAGTCGCTCGCCTGATGGCTCTTCACGCTTGCCCATAACAGCTCAACGCCACTTAGAATTTTGAACTTCAACTTTTCAAAACCCTGGATGGCAATGCACTGCGCTCGTCACCCCGAGATATAAGATGAAAAATCTCTGTGTGCTCTGTAATTTCGCTGGAAACTGTTTGGCAAACACTACTACTTGGCGGTTGAATAACTGGCAAAGGTGTGGGGTACTTCCCCAGGCGGACCCCTGCAAAAGAGTCCTACCCAAAACTATCGATTAAGGTCTAACTATAAATATAAATTAATCTTACCAAACTCTAAATTAGCAATGCATATCTCCGACCCGATTAATCCGATGTCCATCTTATTAAATAATAAACTACCAGTACAGATAAAAGACAGAAAACAAAAATAAATTCGCCGAAACCCTTAAAGATATATTGCTAGCAAAATGTTACTATAGCCTAAACCAGTATTTAGAAGACAAATCAATTATCAATTATGGAATAAATCGATCCGCTCCGCTCTTTATTGCCATACCCAATAAGGGTCATTATGTATTGTGATACCTACCTCAAACATGCCACCTAAGATCTGTATTACTAAATGTATAAAATCTATACATATAATAAAAACGTAGAGAAAAAAATCTGTAATTGCGAGTTATCAAAAAAAACATACAGGGCGTCTGAAAATAAGCAGTTGCACACGTTAAGATAGTTTTTAGAATTTTTGTCTGTTTGTTTGTCCACGCGTATCTTCTAAACCACTGGACGGATTTAAATGCGGTTTTCACGAGTATGCTCACCTTTGACCATATTGTAGTATAGGCCATGTTATTTTGCGCAAGGGCCAGATTAAGGGAGGAAAAAGGGTTGAAAGTTTATATGAAAATCGACGCGTACGAAGTCGCGGACAACAGCACTAGATAAATATATAAAAAGAAACCATCCGACGAATCAAATCCACCCGCGGATCCCTAAAAACCGTATATCCAAGGAAACCTCAAAAATCGAGAGCGGGTTCTACGAAGATCCTCCGTCTCACTCTCACTCATGGCGCTTGATTCGCCTTCTCGCTCTAATCCCTATTTGGTAACGCCAACTATTTCATGGATGAAATTACTGTTGGGGGTGTTTGTAAGGCACAAGAGGTGGCGGAAGCGATATAATTTTCTTTTTATTTGTTACTGGATTTTTCATTATTTACAGGATATTTACCGTGGTAAGGTTGTGAAAGGAGCTCCCGATATTTCGGCGCAGTTACATGCACCATGTTCACGGGAAGACTGAAGAATGCGGGTGGTTGGTGAAAAAGTTCAAAGTTAGGTACAGACAAAACGATCTACCCTCTTTCTTAGTATTTTGCTACGGTTATCACTGGAACTAAATATCCCGTAAATAATCATATAACTTTAGTGAACAACCGTGATAGTTTAAAACAGTGATTAGTAGTTTAGTTAGTAAAGTTTTTACTACCGTTGCAAACGTGATGTAACTCATCTTATATTATGTCTCAGTAGATCTGAAAGGTTACTATCATCAGCTATGCATCATTGACTAATTTAGTACCTAAATAATATCCATCCATAAACTACGTCACACGAATTTTAAGACTTTTTAACCCTTCTCCCGTCCTTGTCATAGGTTGTCATATTTCTAGAACCCCCTTCCGCCTGATGTAACGTTACACATTTTTGAAATTTATGCATGTATTTAAAAATAATCAAAAGAAAATAGTTTGAGTAGTGAGTAAATCACGGAGACATTTGAACACGAAAGAAAATTGTGCTTAGGCATATCTTCCTTGTTTGACTGGGCCCCGATTCTACTAAACCAATTATTTTTAAATTGTTAATTAATGTTATATGATTATTTACGGGATATTTACCGTGGTAAGGTTGTGGAAGGAGCTCCCGATATTTCGGCGCAGTTACATGCACCATGTCAAATATCCCGTAAATAATCATATAACTTTAGTGAACAACCGTGATAGTTTAAAACAGTGTTTGTTAATTAGTGTTCTCAAAAACTGCCATTTTGACACTTTTGGTATAGATAAAGTGTCATAAGTGAAAAACCAATTGTTTTTAAATTGTTAATGAATTTCCTTAAAAATTACCCCTTTGACACTATTTGTATAGTGGAAGGTGTCAAAAGTAATAAAAAAATAGGCAATTCATTATATGTATGTATATCAGTCTCTGGCAGCCATATTTCAAGCTTTGCTTAGTTTGGGGTCAGATGGCCGTGTGTGCAATAATGTCCCAGATATTTATTTATTTATTAACAATTTTAAAAACTATTGGTTTAGTAAAATCGGGGCCATTAATTGAGGTTGAGGCTGTAGGCTAACTGCAATAGTGGCTGTGCACAATTAAAGTCCCTTAGTGACTGACTCGACTTATTTTGTTGCCTTGTCGTCTAAATCGGTGGGTAATTAGGACTTCATATGACATTTTCCGGAAAAATAAATAAAAATTTGCTTACAACCCAACCAATTTCTTATTAACTAACATATTTTCCATTTCTCTTACATTTCACTACAAGCTTTTAAAATTACATAAATTATTTTGTTTATACTTAAGGCACACTCCAATATGTACTCCTTTAGGTACTTCACGCGAAAATGAGTCTTATTCCCAGTCGATAACCGTGGGAATCCCTTGAGAGGGGAGTACAGTAATTTTGTAGATGTAGGATTCTGTACAGCGGCCGTGCTGTCTTGATCTTTTCGAATATAATCAAGTTTTATTTTATTAATCTGTCCTTTAAAATGAACGTTCTTTAACAACACCAAAAAAACTTTATTTTAAAAGATCTGAACTTTATTACAAACCGGAGTTACATAATTAAAAACATGAAAAAAAAGTACATAGAACAAATGAATAAATACATAAAATCAATATAAAGTATATACAATGTAAATACATTTCAAACAAACATGTACCTATATTAAAACTAACAACCTAATACTTAGTCTACTACATTTTATGAATCATGTATTCCAATGATAAAATAATTATAGGTCTTATTTATCTCGATAAATATTTTTATTTTGAATTTAATTTTTTTATTAACCATATATTTTTATTTATTTTTCCAGTGATATATACTAAAGAAGCGAAATAAATATCTAACTAAATTAAACCATAAACTATAGATGAAAAAACTGCATTAAGGTCAATATATCTCAATTATATAAAATTTTACATTTAGTTATAATATAATAAAATTTATTTCACACTCATTAACAGTTCACATTAAATTGCATTTCATATTATTTAAGTACCTACATATAATAATTTTTAAAATAAATTAAATATGATGAATATGTATGATTATGAGACCGATAATATAGTAATTCTTATCCCTTAATACTGATTAGATAAATTAAGTAATGAATAAAGAATTAATAACTTAACATTGAATGTGCAGACACGACCTTAGCGTATCACAATTTTAGTGTCACAAATGAAAGGAATTAACTACCAAGTTGGCCAACATATTTTAGCAGTTACATTTCTTAAATAATTAATTTAAAATTCGAAATTATATTTTAAAATAATGAATTTGAAAAAATATTATTTAATCATGCTAGCTATGGGCAGTCTCACTGTTTTTGTAGTGTTAGTGTTAGCTTGTATTTCGTTTAATTAATAAAGGCACTTGCCGTTAAAAAAAACAAGCTAATCCAAAGGGTATCGTTAGTTTATCTAATAAAGATACATGCGCCTCTTGCTTGATTGATTACATTTCATTATCGCAATATCGATAATGTATTAAAACGATAAAATATATTAACATGGTTTGTCGATAAATTTGATAAATCGCTTCCACCGATAAATCGATTTTAACTAGTTCCGATGCCGATTTTGCTTGCGATAATATTATTCGAGAGTTAAACCTTTTTAATACTGTCTAGTGTCTACATAATATTTAAACTAACAATTAAAACATGGTCGTCAAAAGTATGTATCAATAGCCAGTTCTTTTTCTTTAATAAAATAATAATAAATATATTTAATTACAAATAAAAAACACAAACAAATAAGAACAGCAAAAAAGAAGTAAAGAGGAAGGAAACTTTAATTGCTTATTTAACATTCAACTAAAACCTGTGGGTACTGAGCATAACTAAACAGGATTGGCGGTGAGCCCTAAACTAAGCACAAGGCCTGTATCTTGGGGCTCGAGTGCGAAAATTAACAATAAAAGAAGTACAATAAATTAGAGATGTGAGTAACTTGGCCCAGAAAAATCGAAATAATCTTAGCTAGCTTAATTAATCCTAAAATAAATTATGTTGAGAATAAAGAAAAAGTGGATCTTAATATATAAAGAATTTACGCGTTTTCTCCGGGAGACACCAGACCTCGAGCGAGTCTGGGATCGCGGGGAAATCTCAATTTATGTTTAGCGTGTGTGGGCTTAAATCTTACTTAAAATATATTAATTATACAAACTACAACTACTTTAGTCTAGATTTTGGAATCATTCAAGCCATGGCCATCAGACGGCATAAACACTGACTAGAGCCATTCCTCCTTTATGAATTTATTTACAACAAAAATAATGAAAAGTAATAATAATACTCAAAGTATCAAAACCGATCGTGCCGGGCGCACAATACATACTTCGCGTTGCCATGTGACGACTTTTAAACATGAAGTGCTGTGGAGTAGAACTTGGAATAAAACTTTTTTAAATCTCAACATGATACACATAAAATGTATACGAGACACGAGTATGACAGTGCTAAAAGATATGTACGAGCCGTTACAGACATGTCAACTTGGCTGACGAACCGCCGTCTGACCAACGGGAGAGAGACTGAGAGAAAATTTGTTCTTGCTCTCCCGTTAGTTGGACGGCGGTTCGTCAGCCAAGTTCGACACGTCTATTATGGCTATACGAGTTCATAATAGATTGAAACGTGCTCAAATTTTATACAAATTAGGCATATATTGTTTCGTGAAATGAGATCATTTCACGTAAAAAATTCAAAAAATACAGTTATTTGACTATTAACGGGATATTTACCGTGATAGGGTTGTGGATGGAGCTTCTGATATTTCGGCGCAGATACATCGACAAAACATTTCGAACAATATTATTTTAATAGACAATTGTTTTACTAACTCGTATTTTGAATGTCCTTTGTAGCTCCAAATATTTGAAGGACATTTTAAACATACGAAAATGTAATATAGATGTATTGGTATTTTGTGTGTCTTGTGTATAAAAATACGTAGGATGCTGGCCTATAGTATTTATCCCAGTGCTGGGCAAAAGATCTCCCATATTTTGCCATTTATCCCTCAACTGTGTTTTGTTCACAATACAACTTGTTTTGCACTTAATCAACACATACATTTTCCCCCATATTTACAGACGTTTACCTCTTCTTATCTCACCCCTTAATGACCCTTTAAGTTGTGTTTTGGCATTTTAGTCGATATAATAAAGAATATTAAAAAAGTTTTTTTTTTTATATTCTATAATATCCTTTTGTTTCACAACCAAGTCGCCTGTTGTTAAAAGATGTATGCAGATTTGATGACGTCACCTGTTGTGTATATGTACGTTATGTCTCCTTTTGTCCTCATTTTTGATGGACCGTAAAACCTTGAGAGACGACTAACAATACCAAACATTAGCATGGAGAACCAACAACGAAAACCTTAGTAAAATTAGCCCTTGAGGTGAGGATTGAGGATTCACGACTAACAATACCAAACATTAGCATGGAGAACCAACAACGAAAACCTTAGTAAAATGAGCCCTTGAGGTGAGGATTGAGGATTCTAGATATGTATTTCTATTGTGTTTATTGGAGGTTTAAATCCATATTAGTAAAACAAGCCACAACTCAAATTAAGTATTTGACTGTATAGTTCAGAAAGTCGTATCGTCCGTAGGCACTCCGCTATCTTATCTAGAGTTCATTCTACACAAATAACTGATAAGAAATAACTGGCGTGTACTGGCAAGGAAAAAAGAGGATTATAAATTTAAATAATCAAACGTATCTATTAAGTTTCATGTTCAAGTAAATATAGTGCACAAAATTATATGCTACCTATATTATTTTGTTTTTATTATACGGAATTGCTAAAAAATTAAGCCAGATCCTCCGACGCAGCGGTATTTTTCATGGTACTTATATTTATAGTTGGTGTTATAATTTTGTATTGATAAACATTTGAATGTATTTAAAATATATTTTCTGTGATATGGTATTTGATGTGTTTAGAGTCTAATTGCTACCGTTGTTGCTAGAATAGGTAATTATTCGGAAATTATTGTCTCCTCTGATTATCTTGGTTTATCTACGGTTTTTCACCAAAAAGGTGAATGCACTGCGGAAATAAAAAAGAAGAAAAATAAATATATATAAGAAGAATAGGAAACTTATGTGCAAGAATTCAGCAATAGAAAAATAGTTGACATTTTCAGGTGATGTCCTGTGATTGGCTCACATGACATCTGAAAAAAAAAACGTAAGTTGGTTGCCAGGCAACGTTTTAATTATAAGGAACGTTACCCCAAAATATTTGTGCAAATGTTTACGTCAATATTAATAGACACTTTAAAAAAGGGCTTAACAGCAAGCAACTGAGCAGATATGAAAACACGTATAAATGGCCTCGGCTACACTTCGACACAAGTTATCACGTTCGTCCATATATTGTGTTGGCGGGCCTATTTATTAAGCCCATACAAATATGGAATAATGTTTTTGCTATCGACTGTACTTGTAATAATAATACTAATGTAGTCCAAAGTGAATAGGTATTTTGGTGTCCGCGAAGATAACGGAAACCGTAGTTACTATTACTTAATCTGCCGATACAAGATATCACACGTACAGAGTATCTCAAACTTTTGTGTCATTTCATGAACAAGTTTGAACATTTTGCTTTCTTCATAAAAGTTGGCAAGGTTATTTTTATCTGACATCTCAGTTTGGCAAGAAATTTATACTTAAGCGAGAATGTGCACGTAAAATCGAATTTCAATAGCGGTGGTGCTGGCGAATAGCGGTTAGGGATAACATAGTTATAGGCGATATATCGGTCGGCCTCCGCCTCCTCAGCGTAGGTAGGCCTCCCACTAGATGGACCGACGATTGTGAGAGTCGCGGGCATCCAGTGGATGCAGATGGCAGGATATCGTTCAGTGTGGAGGTTAAAGGGGGAGGCCTACGTTCAGCAGTGTACGTCTTCTGGCTGATGATGATGATGATAACAATCGGCAAATATATATATATCGCATGACATAAAAAAAGTCGGTTGTTTATAACGATTAATTTTAATTTACTTGTACATGACTACTCAATCTAAACTTTTCATAAATATTATATAGATATTTGACAAAATAAAATTTAACTGTAGGTAAAAGAGTTAAATTTTAATTGCATTCCGAAAAGTTAATATGGCGATTATGGCGCTCATATTACTGTAATTTTTCCATTTTATTCCTATGTACAAATATATACCTACGCGTGACCAAAATGCTGGCGTGTATCTGGCTCAACCCATAAGCATTGCCATTCAACGTGGTAACGCCGCCAGTATGCTGGGTACGCTGCCAACTGATAGTGGGCTTGAGCATTTATATTGTCTTTAGACCTTCAACGGTGGGCAGTCTTAACTGTTTATTTAGTGTTAGGTTGTATTTTGTTTAGTTAATAAAGGCACTTGCCCGATTTATTTAACTTTGAACGTATCAATATATATACGAAATATTAATATGAAAATAAATAAATAAATAATAATAATAAATATCTGGGACATTATTGCACACATGGTCATCAGACCCCAAACTAAGCAAAGCTTGTAATATGGCTGCCAAAGACTGATATACATAGATATATTTTTAAATACGTACTTAAATAGATATTAACACCCAGACATAGAACAAACACAAAAGTTCATCACAAAAATGTTTGTCCTAGGTGGGAATCGAACCCTTAGCTTAGCTGCCTTCTGCGCTTGGGGGCGTCCCCAAGCGCAGAAGGCAGCTACACTACCAACTGAGTGTCAATGTCAAATGAAATGTGTATTTAAGTTCTTTGTTCTTCAAACTAAATAAACTAAGAAGTCTCCACAGATTTCCGGCTTAGCAATTATTTACCAGTGGCGCGGCAGGGCTGCCAACCTGCCGTGTTATATTTTTTAACGATACCTACCAACATTTGAATATAATAAACTTGATAAACTTATTTTTCAGATTTTCTCTATGTCGAAATAAGTTATGTATACATATATTATATATAATGTATGAATCGGGCAAGTGTGAGTTGGGCTCGGGCACTGAGGAGGGTTCCGTTTTGTCCACAGTTTTTTTTTTGTTTAAATTAATTAGAACGGCTGTCAAGCCATTTTTGTGAGTTATTTTTTTTTAACGAGACGAACGAAGTTGCTCGCCTGATGGCTCTTCACGCTTGCTTCACAGCTCAACGCCACTCAGAATTTTGAACTTCAACAGTTCAAAACCCTGGATGGCAATGCACTGCGCTCGTCACCCCGATATATAAGATGTCAAATCTCTGTGTGCCCTGTAATTTTGCTGGAAACATTGCCCTTCAATCCGGAACACAGTAGTGTTTGCACACTACTGGTTGGCGGTTGAATAACTGACAAAGGTAACTGACAAACTAATTTTTCAGATTTTCTCCATGTCGAAATATGTTATGTTTACAAATATTATATACTAGCCGTCCGCCCCGGCTTCGCACGAGTGTAAGCTCGGCCTTCGGCCTCGCTACAAAATATAATATAGCCTATGTCACCCGGGGATAGTGTAGCTTCTCAACAGTGAAAGAATTTTTCAAATCGGTTCAGTAGTTTCGGAGCCTATTCATTACAAACATACAAAAATAGGTACAAATCTTTCCTCTTTATAATATTAGTGTAGATAATGTATGAACCGGGCAAGTGTGAGTTGGGCTCGGGCACTGAGGGTTCCGTTCCGTCCACAGTATTTTTTTTGTTTAAATTAGAACGGCTGTCAAGGCATTTTTGTAAGAAATTGGTTGTAGCCACTTCCACTCATAACAACTGTGACGCGGAGTTCGACGATAAAAGAATGTTCATTCTTATTTCATTATCATCATCATCATTTCAGCCATAGGTCGTCCACTGCTGGACATAGGCCTCCCCCATCGATTTCCAAAGGGAGCGGTTGGAAGCGATCTGCATCCAGCGTTTTCCTGCGGTCTCTTTTATGTCATAAAAAAAAGAATGCACATTCTTATTTATGTCAAAAAATAAATAAGAATACACATTCTTATTTATGTCACAATACCTGGCGACAGATTTTCCTTCTCATTTCCGTTCTATTTACTTCTCTTTTCTGTGGTTCCGTCCCATTTTATACTAATTTTGTGCAGTCGGTTTTTTAAGCATCACAATCTAGTTACTTCACTATTAAAGTCCAAACAAAGTAGTGCAAAATACATCACGCCCATAACATAGAAATTTTATCATAATTGGTATAGTAGACAGACTGGCTTTTAAATCAAAATATATAACAGTTTTATTTTACTAGTAGCCGCCCGCCCCGGCTTCGCACGGGTGTAAACTCGGCCTCGCTACAAAATATAATATAGCCTATGTCACCCGGGGATAGTGTAGCTTCCCAACAGTGAAAGAATTTTTTAAATCGGTTCAGTAGTTTTTGAGTTATTTCGTTACAAACATCCAAAAATAAAAATCTTTACTTTTTATAATATTAGTATAAAATTATAAATATTTTGTGGTGGTACGGAACCCTCAATGCGCAAGCCCGACTCGCACTTGGCCGGTTTTTAAACACAACTACAGTCTAACTACAGTACGTATAGGTACTAGTGTGACAAACAGTATTGTAATACAACATGCATCGGGGCCAAGGGTGGGCTCAGTGCTGATGACGCGTTCCAAGCGACGACGCCGACCATCGTTCCCTTTAAAAAAACGAACTTATTCATATTTTTTACCGACTTCCAAAAAAGAGGAGGTTTTCAATTCGACTGTATTTTTTTATGTTTGTTACCGCAGAACTTTTGACTGGGTGAACCGATTTTAATAATTATTTTTTTCAGATTCAGATTAGTTTTTGCTTCCATACTATAAATTAAATTGGTAAAATTGGTCGGTTTAAATCGGCTTGGTAAATAATACATTATAACTAGTACATAGTTCATATGGACCCTGTCGGGCACAGCACAGTAGGAGTGAGGAGGACGGCTATATAAAACTTTTTAATTTAAATTTTCATTTAAATATTCAGATATTGAATAGTAAGCTTTTCCATTCAGAAACTGCTTTAGATTGCGTACAAAGTTAACGTTATTACCTGTATTTTATTTGAAAGCTGGTGCTTCTTGTGAGGTTAATTTGGTCCAGTTCTGTCAATTTTATGAAGTCTTTAGGGTCCCGTACCCAAAGGTAAAACGGGACCCTATTACTAAGACTCCGCTGTCCGTCCCTCTGTCCGTCCGTCACCAGGCTGTATCTCAAAAACCGTGATAGTTAGACAGTTGAAATTTTCACAGATGATGTATTTCTGTTGCCGCTATAACAACAAATACTAAAAAACAGAATAAAATAAATATTTAAGGGTGCTCCCATACAACAAACGTGATCTATTTTTGCTTGTTTTAATAGATAATGGTACGGAACCCTTTGTGCGCGAGTCCGACCCGCACTTGGCCGGTTTTTTATATTTATAATAGGCATGTGGCCTAATGTTTAATTTATTATAAATAACAGGCTTAGTGATGAATATAACTAAATACATTACACATACTGACAAAATAAATTGAATCGGCTGATTAATCTCTGAGATATGAGCGTTTAAAGTTTTAGGTGGGGATAGAGAGGGGATGCTCCATCCCTTTCTCGCAAAGCGTGTGTTAGTATAGCATTTGTATGCCGCGCCTGAGGCGTGACGTCATCGCTCAGTATAGTGCACTCTCTGTCTAGCATGAAATTAAAATGCTTATAACTTATTTATTTTTGAACTAATTTAAATTTTGTTTTTGTAGATAGGCTCTATTGATAATCAGCTTTTTTATAAGGTAACTAGCCGCCCGCTCCGGCTTCGCGGGTGTAAGCTCGGCCTTCGGCCTCGCTACAAAATATAATATAGCCTATGTCACCCGGGGATAGTGTAGCTTCCCAACAGTGAAAGAATTTTTCAAATCAGTTCAGTAGTTTCGGAGCCTATTCAATGCAAACAAACAAACAATCAAATCTTTCCTCTTTATAATATTAGTATAGATAAAAAATATTAGTCATCATGCCTATTATAAGATACAATTGTGACGAAAAAAGATTAAATTCTAAAATCATATCCACGTAAGTACCCGATAATTGAATATCAAAACGACAAAATAAAACAATACTTGACATCTTCAGCTCAAATAAAAACGAAACATTAATTACCCACATTACGTCACTTCCCCACTAAATGTGGCAACCCCAATTCAAACCATTTTGCACTTTATTGTATTAGAATTAAAGACTTCGGTAGTAAGGTCACCGCTTCGGCGAAATCGAATTTTAAACTCAAAGTATTAAAGTAGTAAATTCAAAAGCAAACATACGAGATTCTACTCACGATTCTCTAAATCTACCCTCAAAATGAAACGGATTATATCCTTAAAGCTGCCATTTGAATATGAGCTTTGTTTTTAAGTGGTGAAGCGGCAATTTGTGTGGCAGAGTTCCACTGTCGTGTGTGTGCGTGACTATAAAATTAGATTTGCGTGTGTATGCATTAAAGGTTGCTTGCACGGTTGACTGGCATATGATTGCAACTTTATTTTTGTAAACAATAACATTATACTTTTTAACTGATGTATCATGGTGTATAAGTAGATCACATTACAAACCGACTTCAATAATATATGAAAAACGTTATAAGTGCCTATTTAAGGGTTAAATTTGAGGGTTGCCCTCGATTTCCCTGAGATCCCATCATCAGATCCTGACTTGATGATAATTGGACGATAATTGGTGAGTTTCAAGATAATCTTTCTAAGTATCTAATAAAAAACAGACTTCATAAAAATGTTAGAACTGGACCAAATTGAAATGGGACCACACGGGAAGCTTTCATATAAAAAAGAGTCATCAAAATCGGTTCAACCAGTCGAAAGTAATGAGGTAACAAAAAAACAATACAGTCGAATTGATACTCCTCCTTTTTTGACGTCGGTTAAAAAACAAAATCATGATGTTTTCCAAAATAATTTTATCAGTCACCTACCGTGAATGTATATTTAGAAGCAGTTGGGGCACTGCGGCCAAGAGCTTGATCTCAGAAATTGGCCGCAGGATACGAGATAACGGTGGCGACTCCCGCTCTGGCTCGTTCCTGGCGCAAAGATTGGCCATTGCAATTCAGCGTGGGAATGCTGCCAGCGTTATGGGCACTTTTGCACCAGGCACGGTCCGGGGGCGGGCTGTTTGATTAGGCTAGTTTTTATTTATTTATTTTAAATTAGATACAGATACAAATAATTTATTGGTGAACTATATACAATATCACACGTCACATTTGAGAATATACAAAACTATTTACTAGTACACTATTATATGCAAGTTGCAAGTTGAAGTGGCAATGTGCAGGCCACATCGCTCGAATAACTGATAACCGATGGGGAAGAAAGGTTCTTGAGTGGAGACCACGAACCGGAAGACGCAGCGTAGGTAGGCCTCCCACTAGATGGACCGACGACATTGTGAGAGTCGCGGGCATCCAGTGGATGCAGGTGGTAGGATTTCGTTCAGTGTAGAGGTTAAAGGGGGAGGCCTATGGTCAGCAGTGGACGTCTTCTGGTTGATGATGATGATGACACTATTATATGTCACAAAACTTACAAAACTCAGCATATTTTAATATTTTTATCAAAATACTCTTTGAGAGAGTAGTAGGCTTTCTCGATCAAAAACCGTCTTAACCAATTTTTAAATATACCGTCGGAAACCGAACTCTTAGGGCCTTACTTAAAAACGTAACTCAAATTGGCATACGCTTAAATATGCTCCGTCTTGTTTTCGCGTGTGACGATTGCCGTCAGCGAGAAGTTGAGAGATCATTTTAAAACATAGATCAGCTTGAGTAACGTTTTTAAGTAAGGCCCTAAATGTCTTCAGGTAGTTTGTTGATATCGGGACCTTTCACGTAAACTGACAACTTTTTACTATAATATCTTTGTTCACATTTTATCTCAAAACTGCTATCGAACCGAGTTGCAACACAAGTCTCGTCAGCGGCATAAATTTCAATGTATGGAAGTAATTTCTCTCGTAGCTGTATGGCTGTATGCTACGATACAGTACAGGATGTGAACTTTGTTTGAGTACAGGTTGGTTTATTTTATAAGAAAAAAAATGGAATTAATATTTTTGTTTTCTTGAATTAACACACTCTATAAAACAACAAATAATAAACGACCAAGTGCGAATCGGTGGCATATTTTTGTTGATCACCAAGTTAAGCAACGTCGGGCGCGGTCAATATTCGGATGGGTGACCGCCTGGGCGTGGATTTGTCTGTTTGGACAACTTTTTAGGGTTCCGTACCCAAAGGGTAAAACGGGGCCCTATTACTAAGACTTCGCTGTCCGTCCGTCTGTCATCTCATGAACCGTGATAGTTAGACAGATGAAATTTTCACAGATGATGTATTTCTGTTGCCGCTATAACAACAAATATTAAAAAATATAATAAAATAAATATTAAAGGGGGCTACCATACAACAAACGTGATTTTTTTGCTCGATATTGATAGCAGCAACAGGTAGACACTTGAAATAATCACAGCATATTTAGTTATGTATTCACTTTAAAAATAAATAACTAAATTAAAATAAAATTAATATTTAAGGGGGCTCCCATACAACAGACATGTTTTTTTTTGCCGTTTTTATAGAATGGTACGGAACCCTCAGTGCATGAGCCCGACTTTTCACTAGTTACAATACCAGGGCCCCGATTCTACAAAACCAATTGTTTTTCAATTGTTAATGGATTGCCTCATTTTTTTTTCTTTCGACACTTTATACTAAAAGTGTCAAAAGGGTAATTTTTGAGGCAATTTAAAAACAATTGTTTTAGTAGAATCGGGGCCCTGAAGTGTGGCGCCATCATCCGGACGGCCGGCTCGTTCCACCAGTGTGTGTATACACACACATATACACACACTACACATTAGTTGGCCTGGTAGCCTCATTGATAAGGTTTATGCTCTCTGATAACAGTTACTGCTTATTGTTTCAGTATTATTATTATTTACGTTAGCACTGCTTCAACACAGGTTTCAACAAAATGGAGTCGTTTCCTACTCACATTTTTTTAACGAAAATATTCTATTAAATAGGAAGATGATCATCTTTCTTATATATTCACCCCGCCCCGGTGGCTCAGTTGGTAGTGAACCTAACTTCTGTGCTTGGGGGCGTGGGTTCGATTCCCATCTAGGACAAACATTTGTGTGATGAACATTTGTGTTTGTTCTATGTCTGGGTGTTAATATCTATTTAAGTATGTGTTTAAAAATATATATGTATGTATATCAGTCTCTGGCAGCCATATTACAAGCTTTGCTTAGTTTGGGGTCAGATGACCATGTGTGCAAAATGTCCCAGATATTTATTATTTATTTATTTATTATTCACTTTAAAAATAAATTATCATATTAAAATAAAATTAATATTTAAGGTTGGGCTGCCATACAAGAAACGTGATTTTTTTGCCGTTCTTGTAGGAAATGGTACTCGGCTTGCACTTGGCCAGTTATTTTTATTTCTGGTGTACACCATAAAGAGTATCTATCTATATAACTATATTTTAACCAGTAATTTTCCTACCCTACCGAAAGAAAGATTTTTTTGATCGGTCAACAGTTGGCTGTGATATCGGTCAACATAGTTACATAAAAAAAAACAGTGGAGTGAAACAAAGAACCTCCCCCTTTTTTGAAAATAATAAAAATAAAAGCCCAATCGTTTTTTTGATGATGTCAAATAAATTGAAATCTTGCTAAAAAGTCACTAGTGCAGGATCGAGGATCGAACCGGGTGTCGTCAGATTGTGAAGCGCACATGCAACCTATCGACCACCGTCGCTCTAAGATTAAGAAGAAAGAAATGATAAAAATTAACGGACTTAAATATATATTCATACACTTATGTACATAAATGTAGGTAATACATATTCATTTTATGATGACCTGAGACAAGGTTAATGACTACACACCTACATAAACATAATAGTACAATATTTATATAATTAGCTGTTACCCGCGACTTTGTACGCGTAGATTTCATATACGTAAACGCAGTGAGATGTAATATAATAGAGACGTTATAGGCGAACAACATTGCTTTAAAAACTAACTAAAAGTGGCAACCGGCTCTCCGCCGCTGTGGTGATCGGCTGAATTCGGCTTTGTTCGTCGATTATGCTGCGATCTCTATCACTCTCTCACACAAGACGATCTACACATCTCGCTCATACACTTCGTAGTGACAACCGCCGCCTAAGATATAACAATTTATATAATTATTCTGGTTTAGTAAAAAATACAGTGAAACGAAACATTTTTCTTGTCTCTCACATAGCGTGTGTAGTTTGTGCAGTTTATAAAGACACAGGAAATCATTTTATTATTATTATTTTTGCTAAAACAATTAATTAGCTGCGATGTGTTGCCGGACACTCGCAGTGCGTGACTGAGAGACGGCTGTAACGAGTATGGTAATGTGCCTTGCATTTGTCTAGTCAATATGGTGGCGGGCACAACCTTTCTACAGCTAAAAATATCTTAGCGTAAACGACAAATCGGATCTAGATACATTTCGGAGCGTGTGCATCGGATCTGCATTTCTGCATCATCTATTTTTCTATCCATCCTGCCTATTTTTCTATCGGACTGTCAGAGCGGTCACTAAAAATCGACACCGCTCTATGGTTGATATTCCAACCCGTACGAAGCGCTTTGATCCTACTTTTATTATGCGAACTGCTAGTCTGTGGAATGCGCTGCTGAATGGGTGTTCCCCGATAGTTGTGACAAACAATCTATGTCTTCATAACGCTAGGGAATCGGTTTCGTGCTCCATCGTAGACCGCATTATCAATTGTCAAGCGATGAAAGTTGTTAATATTATACGTACAAACTACAAACCTACATCATTTGAGTGGAGAATGAAATTCTCCACTAATTAATTACTATTACGAAGCCGTAAAGTCTAATTATACTAAGAGGTTTCTCCAAATTATGAACGTATTGAATAACATGGTACAGATAATTATCAATATAAAGAACCGACTTTGTAAAATTGTCAGAACTGGACCAAATTGAAATGGGACCACACGGAAAGCATCAGCTTTAAAATAAAAGAAAAATCATCAAAATCGGTTCACCCCGTCGAAAGTTATGAGGTAACAAACATTAAATAAAATAGTCGAATTGAGTCATCATCAGCCAGAAGACGTCCACTGCTGAACATAGGCCTCCCCCTTTAACCTCCACACTGAACGACATCCTGCCATCTGCATCCATTGGATGCCCGCGACTCGCACGATGTCGTCGGTCCATCTAGTGGGAGGCCTACCTACGCTGCGTCTTCCGGTTCGTGGTCTCCACTCAAGAACCTTTCTTCCCCATCGGTTATCAGTTCTTCGAGCGATGTGGCCTGCCCATTGCCACTTCAACTTGCAGATTTTAATAGCTATGTCGGTGACTCTGGTTCTTTGGCGAATATTTACGTTCCGAATTTTATCGCGCAAAGAAACTCCGAGTATAGCTCTCTCCATTGCCCGTTGTGTTACTCTGAGTTTCTCCAAAAGGCCAACAGTTAAGGACCACGTCTCAGTATCGAGTTGAGTACCTCCTCCTTTTTGGAAGTCGGTTAAAGATATCTATAGAGTTACACAACGACAAGATTTTTTTTTTTTAAATTTCCGATAAAAGAGTTTATTATCTTTAAACTCCTGAACAGAAGAACGCGAGTCCTATAAAACTATAAAAAACTAAATCAAAATCTGTTCACCCGTTTGGGAGCTTCGATGCCACACACAGATACCTAGTACCTACACCTGTAAACTTATTAACACCCCTCATTTTGCGTCGTAGGTAAAAAGTCGATTATTTGGGCGTGTCTACACAAATCTGTCCACAGCATGGCAGGTAATAAGCATTTAAATAAAAAAAACAGTGCAATAAAAAAAAGAAAAATCTGTCACGTGACGCGGTCACGTGGCCCCCGCAGAGCTTTGTCTCTGGACGCGGTGGGGTATGTAGCTGTGTCTGATATACCACTGGGATTCGCTAACAACCTATGGGCGTACATAGAAATTGACGGGCTGCTCGATTGACGGAGTCTGTGCCAATAATTTAAGCTACGCAGACGACATGGTACTGCTGGCGCCCTCTGTGAGCTCTCTCAGAAAGCTCTTAACATTTTGTGAAACATATGCGCTAACTAATTGCCTACGTTACAATGTTAAAAAGAGCGAGTACATGGTGTTCTCTAGGGGCGGTCAGGGACCCGGTAATGTACCCCCATTAATGCTGAATGGTTTCTCTCTCAGCAGAGTGAGACAGTTTAGATACCTGGGCCATATTGTGTGTGAGGACCTGAGCGAGGCGGACATAGATAGGGAGCGCAGAGCGTTGACAGTGAGAGCTAATATGCTGTCCAGAAGATTCTCTTCTTGCTCAAATGAAGTAAAAGTTACTCTATTCAAGGCCTACTGCCAATCATTCTACGGCAGTAGCTTGTGGACGTTTACACTCAAAAATCCCTTGACGCTCTGCGTGTCCAATACAATAATGCTTTCAGGATGCTGATGCGGCTCCCACGGTTCTGCAGCGCGTCCACCATGTTCGTGGAAGCTCGCACTGATGGGTTTGCAGCTATCATACGCAAAAAGGTCGCCTCGCTTTTAAGTAGAACACGTGCGAGTGACAACAGCATTCTGAAAGCAGTCACCGATAGATTTAACTGTCCCAATCCTGCATCATCACATCAGGGTACTCTTGAAATGAATTAACAAAATTGAATTTTATAATTGTTCTGAATGATTTAATTATTTAATTTTAATTTATATTTTTACTAACTTAAATTATGGATCTTTTGCGTCTGAAAATAAAATGATTTTGATTTGATTTTTGATAGAAAAAAAATGTGTTGATTAATCTTAATTTTAAATTTTTTATTTTTTATGTTGACGATTTTCGTATTTTAATTCTAATACGCTATGAATGCAAATCTGGACATTAAACTATTTCATTTCATTGAGACACTTTTACAAATCGTCAAGTTTAAGTGACTTTGACACTCATAAATATTCATAATACAACTATTGAAAAGAATCCCCGGACTGCCCCGGTGGCTCAGTTGGTAGTGAACCTAACTTCTGTGCTTGGGGGCGTGGGTTCAATTCCCATCTAGGACAAACATTTGTGTGATGAACATTGGTGTTTGTTCTATGTCTGGGTGTTAATATCTATTTAAGTATGTATTTAAAAATATATATGTATGTATATTAGTCTCTGACAGCCATATTACAAGCTTTGCTTAGTTTGGGGTCAGATGACGGTGTGTGCAATAATGTCCCAGATATTTATTTATTTATTTTTAAATCACCAAACTACGACGTAAAAAGCGGTATTATAAAATTCGTGTGTATATCTTAGTGTGTCTGGGGCATCGTAAGTATTATTAATATAATTATGTAAAACTAATAGGATAGGAAAATAAAACAAACACCTTAAACTCTACCACCTTTAACATCTATATTTGAGATTTTAAATTAATTATTCAAATATATTGCATAAGTTTTTAATATCCTTGATTTAATAACAGTTACAAACCTAAACGCGCCTTGAACCCTTCATAGGAGCGCGGGGAGGGGTGAAATATCGGGCGAGACGGAACACTGTTGTACCAGCTGGCGTGAGAGGGATAGAAACATTGTTGTGTTCAAATACAGTGGCATGGAGACGACTTTTGTACTTTTTCTGTTTTTTTTTTGGCAACATTAGCCATTCGTTTTAGAGAATGAAACGATGTTGTGGATGTTCTAATGAAGTAGTTAGTTATATGTTCTTAAATAATAATATTAATAACCTTCACAATAATATTTAGACTTGTCGTTATTGTTGAATAGTTTTTTAATTAAAACGCCGTTATTATGAGCGCTTTGAAAGACATTAGCACGTTTTAAAGATGATAAAATCACTGAGAGAGAATGAAATACAAAAACCGAATAAACTTTATCTTTAAACTAACATTGCAAATGTTTAACATATAATTATCAATATAAAAACCGACTTCATCAGTACTGGACCAAATTGAAATGGGACCAAATGGGAAGCTCCAACTTTCAAATAAAAAAAAAACATCAAACACACAGTCAAAAGTTCTGGGGTAACAAAAAAAACAGTCGAAATGATAACGTCCTCTTTTTTGGAAATCGGTTGAAACAGTCCCATGTTAGTAATAGTTAGTATTTGATATTTTTTGTACTGACATGATGACGTTGACATACTGAATTACTGATGTCAATGTCATCATAGACCCTATCGAACAACGTTAATATAATGCATAATTAACTTAAATCACATCACAATGTACCTATAATTATAAGGCATCAATTTGTCGGTGTACAAACGCGTCGTGTGCATCGGTGTGACGTCATTCGCTGGCCGGTGTCACTAGTGTGCGGTTGCGCAAGAAAGAAAAAAAAAACTAAAAATAGTCTAATGTGTAGTAAAAAGTCAAATAGTAATACATATAACTGTGAACGGAATGTTTATTGCGACGTAGTTCTGTAGAATTTTGACAGATTTTGGCACATTTTTGACATTTCAAAATTACAGTTATTTTAAGTTATATTGTTTACTGAAACAAAAAGATAAACTTACATGCATTACATCTATAAGTAATGATAAATATTCTTATACATTATCAATAAAAAAAAATTCAACATTCTCCTGCAAGTGAAGACTAAATAAATTAAATTAAAATATTTAACAAATGCACTTCGTCTCCATAGTTTTTGTGTTCTCTAGTGAAAAAATATCGGACGGCGCATACTCGTCATTGTGTCAGGGCTGTCGCGCGAGCGTTATTATTATTATTACATTTTAAGATATATTTTGTTAAAATTTTGACTTATAAAAAAAACTTGGAATGAAAAAACCGTTAACAAATTTTAAAAATATAAGTAACACTTATTAATAATTAAACCAATTTTCACATTTAAATTTTACCTACTAGATATTAGGTAAGACCAAAGTTGGCCATCAATTACTTTAAGATCGAGGCCTTAAATTCCAATTGTCGCCGAAATGGGGTGTATGGACTATGGACTCATTAAATATCCATGTGTGAGAAAAATGATCTTAATATTGAAATTTTTTGTTTACAGGTAAGATAAATAAAAAGCAGAGCAGACGGGCCGGTAGTGAGTATTTTAATCACACTAATATTATAAATGCGAAAGTTTGTGCGTGTGTGATTGAGTGTGTATGTTTGTTACTCCTTCACGCTGAAACGGCTGGACGGATATGGATTATTTTGGATGAAATTTAGAATATAGAGAGCTTATGTCTTAGATTAACACATAGGCGATTTTTCATCATCATCTCAATTTTTCATTACTACGCGGGTGAAACCGCGGGGCACAGCTAGTCATATCATATATGTGAAAGTTTGGATGGATGGATCGATGTTTGTTACTCATTTACGCAGAAACTGCTGAATGGATTTGGATGAAATTTGGGACATACATTGCTTATGTCCTGGATTAACACATAAGCTACTTATCATCATCATCATCACTGTTTGCTATGTGCCTATCACATGTGCCTATGTGTTAATCTAGGACATGCGCTATTTATATTCCAAATTTCATCTAAACCCGTACAGCCGCTACTGCGTGAAGGAGTAACAAACAAACACACACACACACATACATTCGCATTTATAATATTAAGTGTGTTTTATATATACATAGTTAAAATAGTTTTCCGAAACTTATGCTCAAAAAATCGTGTTCATAAATCACCAAATGTTTGATTTCCGTAAAACCATAAAAATGATTTGAAATTTCCCTAAAAATTAATAGTGCTGTAGTGCCAACCCTGTGCCCTCGGGTTTGCTTCGTTTGCTTGCTTTACTTAACGCGCTCTAGCCGAAAAAGGTGGCATGCGCAAAATGTGCACAATTTTTGTTGTTCAGTGAAACCAAAACGTATCTAACATTTTAAGTGAATTATCACTATCACTACATAGTAAAAAACAAAGTCGCTTCCCTCTGTCTGTCCCTGTATATGCTTAGATCTTTAAAACTACGCAATGGATTTTGATGCGGTTTTTACTATCAGTTAGATAATTTTTCACGGAAGGTTTCTATATATAATAAAACATAAATAATATACATAAACATTCATTAATATATATAACATAAACATATATAATACATATAACATAAATGTATATAATATACCCGTGCGAAGCCGGGTTGGTTCGCTAGTTATTTATACAATGTGAATTCTTTTGAACATAAATATCTACTTACGTTTTTCCCGATGTGCTTGGTATCTAATAAGAACAATATTTGAGTGTTTGTTTGTATTCTTTTTTAGCTTTGTCTATGAATATTATATTGTAGTGGGTAGGACTCTTTTGCAGGGGTCCGCCTGGGGAAGTACCACACCTTTGCCAGTTATTCAACCGCCAAGCAGTAGTATCCAAACACTACTGTGTTCCGGATTGAAGGGCAATGTTTCCAGCGAAATTACAGGGCACACAGAGATTTGACATCTTATATCTCGGGGTGACGAGCGCAGTGCATTGCCATCCAGGGTTTTGAACTGTTGAAGTTCAAAATTCTGAGTGGCGTTGAGCTGTTATGGGCAAGCGTGCAGAGCCATCAGGCGATTCGCTCGTCGCGTCATGCTGTATCATAAATATATATATATATATTTATATACATAAATCTTCGGTAAAAGAAAAAGTTTAGTGTGATGTTGTTATGACAGCGACAATCGCGAATAGGGGTAGGTAGTAGTAGGTAGGTAACTAAATAATATTCAAAACCACAAAATAGTATTTGCCGCCTTGTTCGCGTGGTGTGTGTTAACATTTCGTAAGCGACGCGCGACTCCGGATTCCACCCGTACGGCGCTCGACACTTCTTGGTACTCGAGCATTTGAATAACAGCGGTGATACGTACACAATTCATCATCATAATCATAATCAGCCAGAAAACGTCCACTGCTGAACATAGGCCTCCCCCTTTAACCTCCACACTGAACGACATCCTGCCATCTGCATCCAATGGCTGCTCGCGACTCTCAAAATGCCGTGTGTGTTAAAATTCTTATATCTACCTTAAATTGAACGCATCTACACTTAGCTTTTTAATAAGAAAACAAAATAAAAACGATCTGGAAGCCTGAAAAATTCCTTATTTATTGAATACTGTTAAAAACATGATTCGTAAGTCCCAGGGTGCTGCTACGATGTTTACTCTGTAATTAGGTTAATGGATCTTTTATTATCTATCTTCAAAAAAGGTCGAGTGTTATACACGAATCAATAATTGGGGAAGATCTTAAGCCTCGAGGCTAATAAAAACTCATTAGATGTGTTTTGATCATTTTAATTTTAATAGGCATGTGGCCTAATGTTTAATTTATTACAAATAACAGGCTTAGCGATGAATATAACTAAATAAATTACACATACTGAGAAAATAAATTGAATTGTCTGATTAATCTCTGAGATATGAGTGTTTAAAGTTTTTAGGTGTGGATAGAGGGGATGCTCCATCCCTTTCTCGCAATGTGTGTGTTAGTATAGCATTTGTATGCCGCGCCTGAGGCGTGACGTCATAGCTCAGTATAGTGCGCTCTCTGTCTAGCATGAAATTAAAATACTTATAACTTATTTATTTTTGAACTAATTTTAATTTTGTTTTAGTTGATAGGTTCTATTAATGATCGGCTTTTTTATGAGGTAATAAAAAATATTAGTCATCATGCCTATTCCTGGAAAAATACGCATAAATATAGCCACTGCAGGAATAAAATAGGATTGAATACAATCATATAAAAAAAATGTTTTACTCATTTTACTGTTATAAATTACAATCGTAAGACGTACGACACGGTAAAATGGTCTCATAATTACCTACTCAAAAAATATGCGGTAATTTTTTTCTTTAAGTTTTGGCTCCAGACATCTTGTTTATTTAGCCAATGTGAAGTATAGTTTAGATATATTTTTGGTTTCACCCGTGTAGACAATCCCTGGGCACCGTTCAAATTCTGGGCAAAAAATGGCCTTTGTCACTCTCGGCCCTTGATCTATTCCCTAAAATTCTAACATTTATAAGAGACTAAAGAATGGAGCTCCCTGCCTCCTTGTTTCCTGAGAACTACAATCTAGGCATCTTCAAGGCTAGAGTGAATAGACTTCTTTTAGATCAACGTGTTCCATCCTCGGCCACACCGTCGCTTACCATCAGGTGAGTTGGTGGCCAAACGTAAATCTATTCTATATGTATATTTTTCATCAGCATCATCAGCCATAAGACGTCCACTGCTGAACATAGGCCTCCCCCTTTAACCTCCACACTGAACGACATCCTGCCATCTGCATCCACTGGATGCCCGCGACTCTCACGATGTCGTCGGTCCATCTAGTTGGAGGCCTACCTACGCTGCGTCTTCCGGTTCGTGGTCTCCACTCAAGAACCTTTCTTCCTCATCGGTTATCAGTTCTTCGAGCGATGTGGCCTGCCCATGTCCACTTCAACTTGCAAATTTTAATAGCTATGTCGGTGACTCTGGTTCGTTGTCGAATATCCACGTTTCGGATTCTATCGGACTATCGCTATTCGGATTATATATATTTTTAACATGTAAGAAAATTGCCATAGATTCTGTCATGGCCACAGAGATGCTGCCGCGGGTCGAAGATTTTTATTGTTTGCCCAGTTGCCGTAGCAATGGCAACACTGAAACCAATATCATCATCTCATTTATTTATTGTTCTTAACTAAAACGGCTACAAAAGCCAATTACATTAGTTGATTAGAATTATTACATAATTCAAATAAGTCAATAAAATTTAGTCGATATAAAACTAAAATAATCAAAAAATAATCAAAAAATAATAATATATCAATTATACAATATTCATCCTGTTCTATTTAATAACAGATACGGAAATAGCAACATGACTCCTTTACGACGTTATTCCACTGTACCGATATGTTCACTTAAGACATTATTCCAGCGAAAGCCACGTAATTCCGTCAGCAATACTGCGACCGTGAGATCTTGGTACTTTAGTATTGATTTTTAAGTTGTTATTGTTTTGTTTTTAATTGAAAACTTCTTTAGGTGCATTGAGCACTTTTGGGTGAACAATCATGTAAATCACGTCATCGTGCGTGTGTATTTTAAAACAGCGCCATCTCTTGTAGAATTAGTGAATTACTACTTAAGTTTTCACTTCTGATGTGCAGTTAATGTGTTTTTTTTTCGCTCATTACCGAGCAGCATGGCTAGCATGCGCACCGCGACAAAATCTTGTCGTCACTTTGTCGAGCGAGAACGCAACAAGGTGCCTACGGTTTGCTATACGCCTTTTTCGCTTTGGCACTATAAAAAGAGTCGTTTTTTTAGGGTTCCGTACCCAAAGGGTAAAACGGGACCCTTTTACTAAGACTCCGCTGTCCGTCTGTCACCAGGTTGTCTCATCAACCGTGATAATTAGACAGTTGACATTTTCACAGATGATGTATTTCTGATGCTGCTATAACAACAAATACTAAAAACCAGAATAAAATTAATATTTAAGGGGGCTACCATACAACAATCGAGATTTTTTTGCTATTTTTATGGATAATGGTACGGAACCCTTCGTGCGCGAGTCCGACTCGCTCTTAGCCGGTTTAATTTTTTTGTCGTTGTGCGCATGCTGGCCCTGCAGGTTAAGGCCATACCGCCACGTCTTAAATATTTTAATGTCATAAGTATGCCCCAGTAAAGTAAAGAAGACTTTACTAGAGGCTCTTACGCAACTTAACTCTTTTGGAATCGACATGAAAATACACATTTTACCCCATTATATCACCTTTCCACACTGAGTAGGTACATTCACGAACACATTAATAATTTACCATTAGGTATTATACATTAACACTCGAAAATACACAAGTTTAAGAAAATAATTATAATACAAAAAACAGACTTCATAAAAATGACAGAATTGAATTGGGACCACACGGGAAGCACCAGCTTTCAAATAAAAAAACAATCATCAAAATCGGTTCACCCAGTCGAAAGTTCTGAAGTAACATACATAAAAAAAAAACATTAAAAAAAACCAGTCGAATTGATAACCTCCTCTTTTTTGGAAGTCGGTTAAAAGTCAGTTTCTAATTCTTCATTTTCGCGTCTTTCATCTTGCGGTCCTTCGCAGTACTCCAGACACACCGACAAAACACCCTTTCATACCTCCGCTACCACCACAGAAAAAAAAAAAATGAGCAGCAAGGAATTTTGTATGAAAATTGTTGTAGCCAGTTATCCCCATATAAACGAAACGTCAGTCATACGAAATCAGTTAGCAACTGTGACGCGGAGTTCGACGCGTTGACATAAATAAGAATGTTCAATCAAGGTTCTGTCACAATACCTGGCGACAGATTTTCCTTCTCTATTATAAGTTATAGGCTTAGGCGCAGGAGTGGCCTCCGAACATCCCATCCTCGTCGCCAGATGAAATGTTCGGAAGCCACTACTGGGGTAGGTAGCTCGTTTAATACTGGCGGCACGCGGGTCGCGCGCGCCGTCATATACTTCACTAGCACATCAAGAAAACACGGGCGGCGCCGCGGAGCGCAGCTAGTGTCATTAGAAATGCTAGACATGTTAAGTCGATACACTATACTGTCACATTTAACTCAGATTATCGATTGGAACTAATAATAGAACGTCGGCCGGGACGTGGCCCGAGTCATGAGCGGAGCGGATCCAATATAACTATCAACTTGGTAACCAACATTAGCCAAGAGTTGTCGTGCACGCATCGGAGTCCCATGGATGTCACATACGCCGTAAGCGAATATACAGGCATGTACTCTTCAAGAACTGCAGTACACTCCTTGAAGCTAGAAAAGTATAGGGATGTACGAATTCCCAACGCCCTCCCGAACTCCTTATACCTGGTTCACACCCAGGAGGAGAAGCGTTCCCTGATCAACGAGGGATTCGGGACAGGCGCAGGTTCGCGCATCCTTACCATTCACGAAGCTCAAGGATTGACCTTCGCAAACAAACAGAAAAATTACAGCTCCTGATGTAATGTCCACGCGGGTGAAACTGATCGCACCCACACTAATATTATAAATGCGAAAGTAACTCTGTCTGTCTGTCTGTTTGCTACATAATCATGGCTAAACGGCTTAACCAATCTCGATAAAAGTATGTATCATGAAGACGGACATAGGCTATTTTTAGGGTTACCCAAAGGGTAAAACGGAACCCTATTACTAAGGCTCCGCTGTCCGTCCGTCTGTCCGTCTGTCACCAGGCTGTATCTCATGAACTGTGACAGACAGTTGAAATTTTCACAGATGATGTATTTCTGTTGCCGCTATAACAACAAATACTAAAAAACAGAATAAAATAAATATTTAAAGGGTCTCCCATACCAAAAACGAGATTTTTTTGCTTGATTTTGCTCGATATTGATAACGGCAATAGGTAGACGCTTGAAATGTTCACAGAATATGTAGTTATTCACTTCAAAAATAGATAATTAAATTAAAATAGTACAACACCATACTACAAACGATTTTTTTTCCCGTTTTTATAGATAATGGTACGGAACCCTTCGTGCGCGAGTCTGACTCGCACTTGGCCAGTTATTTTCTGAAGAAATCGCGGACTAAGTCTCGGGTACACCTAGTTTACAACATATTCTTCAATCAAATCGCTTTAATCTCGTTACGTGAGCTGGTGATCAGTGTACACGTAGAGTACGTAATCCGGCACTAACCAACCGGAGCCGGTTTAAACCGGAATATTCGGGATTGGACCGGCTACCACCGGCCGGGTAGGGCTACCAAACACCCTATTCATTTAAGAAACCATTTATTAGACAAATATTTACACACAATAGGCTATGGGACAGATGTTTGATTTGTTAAAAATAACAGGGGTAATCAGGGCCGTCTCTAACTTAATGGAGGCCCTGGGCAGTGGGCACATTAGGATAATAGGGCCTCTATGACCTTGACAGAGCATTATTTTCGGGCGAGGGTAGAATAGCTTCGCGCATGCAACAGCTCAGAAGCAAGTAGATAATGTAGTCAGTCATTATCCATTGATTTTATCGAAATAAATATATTATTCGGTAATAAATGTCGGTTGTAGTTTGATGATCTGACAGGAACAAGGGGGCCCCATCGATCGCGGGGCCCTGGGCAAGTGCCCAGAGCGTTCAGTGGGAAAGAAGGGTCTGGGGGTAATGAAAATACTAGATTGTACGAGTGCATAAAATCAGCCATTTTAGCAGAGATGTAAATTTTTAGCGCTGTCCGCGTTTTGACCACCAACAAGCCACCAACTTGCAATATCAAAATAATGAAATATCTACACTATTCTATATTAATATCATAAAGAGGAAAGATTTATATATTTGGATTTTTTTGATTAAAAAAAACTTTCACTATTGGGAAGCTACACTATCCCCGGGTGACATAGGCTATATTATATTTTGTAGCGAGGCCGAAGGCCGAGCTTACACCCGTGCGAAGCCGGGGCGGGCTAGTATTATTATAAAGAGGAAAGATTTGTATTTTTGGATGTTTATAACGAAATATCTCAAAAACTACTGGACCGATTTATAAAATTCTTTCACCATTAGAATGCTACATTATCCCTGAGTAACATAGGCCATATTTTATACTAGAATGTTAAAAAAATAAATCTCCACCCGTGCGAAGTCGGGACGGGCGGCTAGTTTGTTATAATTGTAAGAAGTACCTACTCGTAAAATGATAATAATCGAAATTTTTGGTTGTTACCATTTTACTCTATTAAATTTCAATGAAAAATCCTTACAACTCCTTACGTTTAACAAAACCTTTTTAAATATATTAAAGGTTTTGTTAAACATTGGAATTACATCCTTGTTTTACTGGTACTCTAGAAGGTAGGTTACCCTAGAAATTCCAGGGCGCCCTAATAACCGGGCAATGTCTGGGAAATAGAATGCCATGGCAACCCTACGTATACAAATTCATACGCCCTGTGAAGCGACCTATATTTAAGTCTAGGTACTGTCTCTGCTTTTATTACCCGACTGCGGAGGACGGGTTGTGTTCCCCGATAATTGCAATCTTGATGTGTTCAAGACTTCAGTCGGCAACTCAATCGGTTTATTCTAGAAATAATTCTCGCAGTTAAATAATTTAAACTACACGCTTTAAAATCGCTAACCCTGAAGATCCTGGTAAGGATAATGGGACAAACTATTTAAATTATTGCATTGTCATCGGTCCTTGATAAGTGTGCAAAATTTCAATTTAATTCGACATTTTGAAGTAGTTGAAAATCAAGTTCAAATATTAATATTATATTCCATTACATACACAAACACATACAAAGCTTATAAAAGCGTGTTAAAAAAATTATTTCACACATACATCATCAGCCAATTAACGTCCACTTTTGGACAAGGCCTCCCTCATAGAGAGGTGTGTTGCCATAATCCCCACGCTTGGCAGGCGGCTTGGGGATCGCAGTACGTTCACCGTGTACTATTAGGACGCTGCTGCCGATCCTCCGGTGGTTCTGGGGCCTTACCCATAGCTCGAAAAGTTGACCCGCATAGGTGTTATTCGTCTAAACGGTACCATCAACTACGATAAGCGGTAGTTATTTGATAGCCGCCAAGCTTTGTTATTTTCACGCACACACGCATAGTAAAACGGATTTTCGTTCATTCAAGTTAGACGCTTTTAAACGATGCAGCTTAAATGAGTTGGTTAATTTTAGGTACCTATCAGGTACCTACTAAAAGTTGGCTCGCAAAAGTGAAGCTAGGGGTAAGGCCCCTGGTCGCAGTTTTAGGACATACCCGGGACGAAAATAATTATTTACGCAGTTTAAAAAAAACACTCTTTAAAATCGCTAATCCTAAAGATCCTGGTAAGGATAATGGAAAAAATACTTTCAAATATTACATTTCCAAGTAATTTTGGTGATGTTTTGTTTTATTTTGGTGGAAGAGATCGAAAAAAACTTAATTTTTTTATATTTTTTTTCAGCGCTGGCCTATTCAGAAACGGCTGGATAGATTTGGATGAAATTTGGAATATAAGAAAGATATATGAAATATAATTTATTAAATATAAGATATATTTAGGTAGTGGTAGGACTTTTTTGCAGGGATCCGCCTGGGGAAATACTTTGCCAGTTATTCAACCGCCAAGCAATAGTGTGCAAACACTACTGTGTTCGGGATTGAAGGGCAATGTTTCCAGCGAAATTACAGGGCACACAGAGATTTGACATCTTATATCTCGGGGTGACGAGCGCAGTGCATTGCCATCCAGGGTTTTGAACTGTTGAAGTTCAAAATTCTGAGTGGCGTTGAGCTGTTATGGGCAAGCGTGAAGAGTCATCAGGCGAGCGACTTCGCTCGTCTCGCACTCAGTATCATAGATATATAAAAAATAAATAAAAAAAAAACATTTATTTACAATATACATTGTTTATGTCGTGGATTAACACATAGGCTACTTTTCATCATCGCCGATTTTCATCACCGGGACGGGTGAAACCGCGGGGCGCTGCTAGTGTTACCTAAATGTAACATTTGTCTGAGTTAAGGACACATGGACGACATGGACCCGCCACGTGGATACAACTAGCCTCAATTCGATGCCCCACGTACGAGTCCATTTGGTAACTCATAGTGTTGGGATGCGAATGCTGGATTCGGCCCGAACTTCGGACAAGTTCGGACTCACTATACACTCACATGCCTGCTGAGTTTTGTGTTTTAAATCACAGATTTATACTATGTATACTAGTTTTGTATTATTTGCAGAATACTGGTTGGTGTGTACAGTGTGTGTTGCCAGTGATGACATATGGTACTGAGACGTGGTCCTTAACTGTTGGCCTTTTGGAAAAACTCAGAGTCACACAACTGGCAATGGAGAGAGCTATGCTCGGAGTTTCTTTGCGCGATAAAATCCGAAACGTAGATATTCGCCAAAGAACCAGAGTCACCGACATAGCTATTAAAATCTGCAAGTTGAAGTGGCAGTGGGCAGGCCTCATCGCTCGAAGAACTGTTAACCGATGGGGAAGAAAGGTTCTTGAGTGGAGACCGCGAACCGGAAGACGCAGCGTAGGTAGGCCTCCCACTAGATGGACCGACGACATTGTGAGAGTCGCGGGCATCCAGTGGATGCAGATGGCAGGATGTCGTTCAGTGTGGAGGTTAAAGAGGGAGGCCTATGTTCAGCAGTGGACGCCTTCTGGCTGATGATGATGATGATGACTGGTTGGTATGTACAGAATTGGAAATTAATTGACAAAACAAAGACAACGCAAATCTGCTGACTTGACACTGACATTTACAATTTTACATTTTGCCGAGTTGCCAGTACTCGTTGCATAGGTTACCACAAAAACACCAGAAACTAACTCCCAAACTAGGATAACCCATTAGTTTAGTTGCTTGTAGTTTTGTATTGTATATTCTATTTTAGTTTTTCAATTTATAATTTACATGTCTCATATTTGTATCGCTGTTCTGTTTAAATATTTGTCGTTGTTATTATGCTTATTTTATACAGTTGTTTATGTTTGTGCGCACGCGCACACTTATCGAACTTGACGTCATTTGCCGGGCCCAACAGAATACCAGCGCTGGTTGTGTACCACCAGCAACATGCTGAGTTGGGGTCGGTTTTTGTGACAATGAACCTGTAAACTTCTATTTTAATATTTCTTGTTTTATTGTTTTTATTTCATTGTGGCAAAATAAAAGTTTATTCTGATTCCTGAACTCGCCGAATATGATGCCGAATCTGCAGTGATTGTCGATAGACTGATTTGTTTAGCATCGATTTTGTCGAAATGTCAATGTCGATTGTTAAATACCGATGCTTGCACTGAAGAAGTGCCGAAACTACATTTAACATATTTTACTTTCAAAAAATGTATATTCATTAGATATTATTTTACACGTAGAAAAAAATTGATTGCTTAACTTAACCTACTTAATAATATCTGGGACATAAATAAATAAATAAATAGTAATAATATATATACTACTCATTTTACACAGATATAATTGCAGATTTTTTACATTTTAATTTATTAATAGTTCGTTTATAATATGTTACATAACATATCAGAATTTTTTAATGTTAAAGTTGCATAGTATCTTTTTTGTGCTAATAAAGTGCGTTTTCAAAAATATTGCCGGATTAGGAAGGCGTTACTGTATACTATATTATATAGGAGCCATACAAAATACACTTTTTTGCATGATTGCGGTATTGTATTAATCAGACTGATTCGGCATTCGGCGAATTCAGGCATCGATAATATCGAACAACTGTAGAGTCCATCCAGTCCCATCCCTAACGTCGTGAATCAAGATGGCGGTACCTAATGACAGAATTCCTTGCTAATGCGATATCCGCTGGACATGTTTTGGTAATTATTCGTTTATTAATTAACAACAACGTGTCAATGTTTTAATTTAAACCACTTTTAGCAATTTTGGGTAATTCTATTTGTCTACTTCCATGGTTAACTTAAGATTCCTCATATGAAATTATCTCTACTTTTTGCGGTGTTTTTGAAAAAAGTAAAAAAGTTTTATCCAATTTTCATACATCGTTTAAAAGACCGTTCCAAATTACATGGAGTACGGGTACTACTTTTTCTATATCTTTGTGTATTTCAGTATAATCCACCTTAATTTGAAAGCCGTTTTGCCAAATTTCGCTGTAAGGGGCTCAAACAGCTGTTTTTAGTAGATATCTTAGTTTGATCCGGATGAAAAAAATTATGAAAACCGGCATCAGTCAGAATCGCGCACGAAGAGTTCCGTTCCGTACCATAATTTATAAAAATGAGTAAAAAAATCACTTTTGTTTTATGAGAGCCCCCTTAAATATTTATTTTATTCTGTTTTTTAGTATTTGTTGTTATAACGGCAACAGAAATAGGTACATCAACTGTGAAAATTTCAACTGTCTAACTATCACGATTCATGAGATACATTGGACAGCGTAGCATTAGTAATAGGGTCCCGTTTTACCCTGTGGGTACGGAACCCTAAAAATGGTGTCATATAAAACTTTAATGTTTTATCTAGGAAACTGAGAAGACCGAAACACGATTACGACATTTCGCTCGATAGAAATAATTACCCGACTTCATAAAAATGTCAAAATTGAAATGAGATCACACGGGAAGCACCTGCTTTCGAATAAAAACAGTATCATCAAAATCGGTTCACCCAGTCGAAAGTTCCGAGGTAACAAACATTAAAAAAAAAACAGTTGAATTGAGAAACTCCTCCTTTTTGGAAGTCGTTAAAAATGGTAATCAAAATTTAATGCTTTATCTAGAAAACTGTGAAGACCGAAACACGATAAGGACAATTTGCTCGACAGAAAAAAAAATTAAATTAACAGATTCGGCGCTTTTCTCCTCCTTTTTTTAAATTATTCAAATACTTATTGCTATTTACTATAACGATGTCTATAATACCTATTATACTACACAGGGTTACGCATAAGCCCTGTACTAAGCCGAAAGGAGGTCATTGTAGGTACTCATCATTATGAACAACTTACATTATCCATTACAGCTATACTTATCGAAAATGTGAGAAATACCGCAAAAATAGAAGTAGCGAAACACAAATCAACAGGCGTTTGAACAAAATTATCGATATTGCCAAATCAACAGGAGCTCGAACAAAATTATCAATAATGCCAAATCAACAGGAGCTCGAACAAAATTATCAAAATTGCCAAATCAACAGGCGATGAAACAAAATTATCAATATTGCCACATCAACAGGCGTTCGAACAAAAATATCGATTTTGCCAAATCAACAGGCGTTCGAACAAAATGATCTATTTTGCCAAATCAACAGGCGTTCGAACAAAATTATCGATTTTGCCAAATCAACAGACGTTCGAACAAAATTATCGATTTTGCCAAATCAACAGGAGCTGGAACAATATTGCCAAAACTAACATTGCTTGAACAAAATTATTGATATTATTAATTATTAGAGCTGGTTCAAAAACTACTGAACCAAAGTTAATGATATTTTTGTGAGACAACCTCGAGAGCTTCTTCTACATAATAAAAGAATCGCATAAATTAGTTCACACATATCGGAGTAATTGTTGTAGGCACATTGTACGAGAACACATATTAAAACAAGTACTAATAAGTAATAAAAAAAAAACTAACATTTGTACACCGTACCAGGGGCCTTACCCCTAGCTCGAAAAGTTGACCCGCATAGGTGTTATTTGTCTAAACGGTACCATCAACTACGATAAGCGGTAGTTATTTGATAGCCGCCAAGCTTCGCTATTTTCACGCACACACGCATAGTAAAACGGATTTTCGTTCATTCAAGTTAGTCGCTTTTAAACGATGCAGCTTAAATGAGTTGGTTAATTTTAGGTACCTATCAGGTACCTACTAAAAGTTGGCTCGCAAAAGTGAAGCTAGGGGTAAGGCCCCTGGCAAGGACATGAGATACGTTTCCATTCTTACGACCGACGATGCTACTTTATATGTATGTGTACCTACCATGTTCTGACAAATAAATGATTTGAGTACTTATAAACAAATAAAAAACCCATAAAAGATCTGATAATCTTAATGCTGAATAGATTTTCTTGAATCATAGCTAAGACTCTGGACCAAGCAGTGGCGGATTTACACATTTGCCGCCAGTAGGCTATTCAAATTTTGCCGCCCCTACCGACCTCTACAATTCGACACCCTAGTTCACAATCACATTAGTTACATATTTTTGTGCAAGAAATCGTTACTTTATGATTTTGAGCACTATCGTCCTAATTATGTTAACTTTTTGCCGTAATTAATAGATACCTATGATTGTAAAGTATAAGGAATCGATGTGTCAGTTCCTATATTATTTTTACAACCCATTGATTCAGTTTGTATAATAAATAGTTTTGGTTAGGTATAATAGTCTAGACTACTTACATAATAAAGATTAGAAAGAATTATCTAAGTATTGAAACATAATTATTAAATGTTGAATTTTTTGTGAACCTAATAACATTTTGGTATATAAATATGAATCTTTTAATTTCAGTAAGATAAAAAATAACTGTGGCCCCAAATTTGCGCCCCTAAAATCTGCCGCCCTAGGCTCCAGCCTACTCAGCCTGCTGGTAAATCCGCCACTGGGACCAAGTCAGTTTTCAACAAAATACAAACAATTAAAATCTCTTCAAAATACGGCCATTAAATATTATATAGTCGTATCTCTGGGACAAATATATCTGGGACATTTTGAACACACGGTCATCTGACCCCAAACTATGCCAAGCTTGTTATATGGCTGCCAGTGACTGATATACATACATATATATTTTTAAATACATACTTAAATAGATATTAACACCCAGACATAGAACAAACACAAATGTTCATCACACAAATGTTTGGCCTAGGTGGGAATCGAACCCAAGCGCAGAAGGTAGGTTCACTACCAACTGCGCCACCGGGTCAGTCAAGTTTATAATCTCTATCACAATTTTTATTTTACACTTATTAAGAAAAACCTAGATAGTATTCTAGATTAATTTAGTATAAAAATACTTTTTTTCTAATCGTTTCTAACTTCTCTATGTATGGCGTAAACACTACCCTACATAAAATAGGCAAACAAAACTGAAACGCAAAAAAAGTTAAAAAAAACACGGTTTCCTAATCTCCAAATTCTGTATAAGCTAGGTATTAATAAGTTAAACAAATATGTTTGTGAAAATCGTCCTTATTGTAGCAGTATAAAGTTAAAATCTGTTTGCTCGGAAAATGAACGATTTTGCACTTACGCCCTTTTATATTCATAGTCGGTTGAAAACTTCGTGAGCAGTTGCTTACTGCGCCTAATGGGTCTTGATACTTTTAATTATTATATTGCTCAGTTGCGGAATTCAAAAAATCGTTGTTAATTGAAGTATGACCTAAATATTAATTTAATTCAAGGTTTTTATAATATAATGTTGAATATCACTATTAAATAATGAAACTCTTGTAATGATAGTTAAGTTATAAATTGGATAAATTAATTAATAAATACCGCGAACCGGAAGACGCAGCGTAGGTAGGCCTCCCACTAGATGGACCGACGACATCGTGAGAGTCGCGGGCATCCAGTGGATGCAGATGGCAGGATGTCGTTCACTGTGGAGGTTAAATGGAGAGGCCTATGTTCAGCAGTTGACGTCTTCTGGCTGATGATGATGAATTAATAAATACAATAAAATTACAAAATCTCTATAACAATTGCTATGTTATTCAGCTATCTCAGATTAAACGTCATCTCTGGGAACCCTGACTCTAATTAAGACTTGTATCGATTCATAGAGATAACACACATCTATGCTCTAACACGTGTCGTTACGCAAAATATTTAAACGCAGTTTGGCTCAGTGGTAGCACGTCCGCCTCTTGAGTCGAAAGTCTCCGGTTCGATTCCCGGCCGAGCAGATGTTTAAATGATGAATTTAAATAGCTGCGCTGGGTCTGGGTGTTCGTTTCTTTGTGCACATTTTATCCACAACCACAACCGGAAGCTCCATCCACAACCTTATCACGGTAAATATCCCGTTAATAATCATGCAACTGTACATTTCATGGTGTCATATCCTAGATACAGGAAATCTTAGTGGGAAGCTGTGTCAAGCACTATTTATTGATTTCAAAGTAATTTAAGATTATTAGAAATTATTACTATTGTTATAAAATAACCTCAGGTGTTATCACCACCACTCTGGTAGACGCTGCCTTTTATTAAATATTTTAACTAAGGTAAAAGGCAAACATTATTCATATATTCTTTAAATTACCGCATAGGCTTACCTTAATGTACTTAGTCACTTTGTGTTGACAAACTGCGTCAACATATTTTGTGTACCGACACGTGTTAGAGCATAGATGTGTATTATCCCTATGAATCGATACAAGTCTTTAATTAGAGTCAGGGTTCCCAGAGATGTAAAAATAAATTATAGTAAATATATCATTATTTCGCACTTGCTATTTGCGGAAATCGAAACAAATATATATATTTTTTTTTCATTTTGGAGAGAAAAAATCCACTTTCATAAAATTTGAATGAACAAGATAGCTATCAATTTTTGTTGTACTAACGTATCGCTTAAATTAAAATATAGTCCATGTCTTCTGTTGATACGCTTATAAAGAAAACCTATAAAGAAAATGCCTGCAAAACTTATTTTATTTGTGACTCAAGTTCCGTTTAAAATAATTAGTTTCAGATAATATTTTTTTCTTTCTAATCTTAATCATATAAACGGGAAAGTAAACTCAACCATCAAGTTTAATTTCTTTGTCACAAAAGTTACGTAAGGGGTTCGGAAAAGTATCAAAATTGCTCGATCGTTGTATTCGACCCGACTCTCATCTTTCACTGCTTTTCGGCAGGGACGGATTCAGTAGCTTGTTTTTTTACTCTATTTTTTCTTTTTGACGTCATTTTTGCGATTGTTTCGAACTGCAGCTGTCAAGGGCGGAATGTCAATTGATGAATTTATTTTGTTTTATGAGTATTGCAAAGTACGCGGAGGTTTTGTAAGATGTTTTTCTAAGCGTGTTTGCAAGTCATATCTGTGTTGAAATATAAAATTACATAGTTAAAATGTTATAATTCAAAACTGATAAATAAGTTACCGACCGAGCAGTTTTAAACATTTTCATTACAACCAGTCTACAGGGTTGTTGATATAAAGTTAAAATGTAAACTCTTTGTAATATTAGTTTAGCTAAATCCACTCGTAGGCAACATCGGTATTATCTGTATTGTTATTTGAAAACTTTACTTTTGATAATTAGGCTTTGTTTTTTCATCGATATAAAAAAGAATGAAAGCTCTGAATGGAAAAAATGTATCGCGTTTTCAAATAAAAAGAAATGCAGGCGCCCAGGCAAAGATATGGACTGATATGGAGTGGAGCCAACTCTTGCAATAACAACTTACAAAACTAAGAAAAATGTATTATCATCCATTGCAATTGAATACAACTTGTTTTCAACAAATTGTTTTCGTACAAAAGTGAAGATTTAGTCACATGCATTATTCATGAGTTCACTAATTGAATTCAACGGATTGGACTCAAATGTTTGAGTTTTCTCTTGAAATTATTTTCATGTAATTGCAATTAATATTTCCAATGTAACCTCTAACTCAACGGAGTGAGTTTTATATTGCGTTGTTGAAAGCTTTCATTTGAATTAATTAATGTAGCAGGATAAACCTCAAACCCGGATTCAAACGACGCGGCGACGGTTACCATACCAACTTTTTGCACAATAAATACAACACAATATCACTTTATTATATACCATATCCCGAGTATGTCCTAAAACTGCAGCAGCAGCGTCCTAATAGTACACGGTGAACGTACTGCGATCCACAAGCCGCCTGTCAAGCGTGGGGATTATGGCAAGACACCTCTCTATGAGGGAGGCCTTGTCCAACAGTGGACGTTAATTGGGTGATGATGTGATACACCATATCAAAAAACAAAAACAAAGTAACTTAAAAAAATTAATATATTATGCTAAGAGAACGAACATTAACATCATTTTGGAAAAGTATTAAATTCTTCGTTTTCCAACCCCGAAACGTTCAACGCGCGCACCTTTCGGTAAGATATTTTTTGTAGTGGTAGGGCTCTTTTGCAGGGGTCCGCCTGGGGAAGTACCACACCTTTGCCAGTTATTCAACCGCCAAGCAGTAGTGTGCAAATACTACTATGTTCCGGATTGAAGGGCAATGTTTCCAGCGAAATTACAGGGCACACAGAGATTTGACATCATATCTTGGGGTGACGAGCGCAGTGCATTGCCATCCAGGAATTTAGATAGATAGAAAGATAGAAAACTCTTTATTGTTCACACCAAAAATTATACACGTACATAAAAACAACTTAAAAAAACTAGTGAAACAATTGGCGGCCTTATCGCTATAAGCGATCTCTTCCAGGCAACCTTACCTTACCTTTGAACTGTTGAAGTTCAAAATTCTGAGTGGCGTTGAGCTGTTATGGGCAAGCGTGAAGAGCCATCAGGCGAGCGACTTCGCTCGTCTCGTCACTCAGTATCATAAAAAAATATAGTGCAATAAACAGTATTTTGCATACTTTTTTCCCCCCTGACGCAAAAAGAGGGGCCACAAGTTCAACGTGTGTATCTGTGTGGCACCGTAGCTCCCAAACGACTATGTTTTGTTTGAACTTGATCGAGAGCGTTCTTAGCTATGATTCAACAAAATATAGTAATTTTTTATAATTTTTTTTTCAACAAAATATGTTCAGCAAATTGATAATTATCGGCTATTTTATTGGGGTTTTTTAAATTTCTATGTATACTTGTTAGTTTTTTATTCTATAATACGTATTTTAGATTACGTGCTACTCTTAACTTATAAAAAAAATATGGTTTGTGTTACTTAATATTTACAAATTAATGCAAATCCATTGTAATAATAATAATAATGTTTGGGTCGAGTCCGTCCCCGGCTCCCCTCCCCGCGACCCCGTGCCGCCATTTCGTGTTATTGAGAATTTATGTCGGTAAGGCAGCGTGCATACTGGTACTAGGGCTATTTTTACTTATTATTTTATGTTTTTCCACGTGTTTATTTTTATTGACACATTTAAGTTTTTCACAACATCTTTGTAAAAACAAAATATGTAGTTATTATAATAGGACTTGGGGAAGAAAGGTTCTTAAGTGGAGACCTCGAACCGGAAGACGCAGTGTAGGTAGGTCTCCCACTAAGACCTAGTCAGGCTAGTGAATAGGTGGACCGACGAGACCGTGAGAGTCGTGAATATGTATGCAGATGGCAGGCTGTCGTTCAGTGTGGAGTTCTAAGAGGACGGCCTTTCAGCAGTCAATGTATTCTGGCTGATAGTGATGATGATAAAAACGTATGCCTAGGGTTCCGTCGGCAGTGGGGCAGGATTCAAGCTGTCGGTAATCAGGGATACAAACTCGAAGAGAGAGCCTTTTAAGATGTTCACAGGAAAGCTTAGTTTAATAGAAAATCTTTAGTGAATCGGTTTCTTCTAGGCAAGCATATTCTATCGTGGACCGCATCAGGCGAGTTGGCAGTCGAACTCAAGCCAATTATTTAATAAAAATATATATACGTTCCTACTAACTACAAATCGACCATAGATAAAAATAAACTTATTATTTTTTCACCGACTTTTATAAAGACACTGCGAGCACGTGAAGTTGTATTAAAAGTTTTAAAGCCTGGAAAGTGCCTCATCTTTGTACCTACTGTGACGCCAGGAGAGCAATTTAGTAGTAGTTTACCTACAATAGCATGGCTAACTGTTTTCGAAGAGTTTTTACAGTCTAATATGGTACATATATCATTATATGACATCCCCGTTAGCTTAGTTGGTAGTGAACCTGCCTTCTGCGCTTGGGGGCGTGGGTTCGATTCCCACCTAGGACAATCATTTGTGTGATGAACATTTGTGTTTGTTCTATGTCTGGGTGTTTATATCTATTTAAGTATTATGTATTTAAAAATATATATGTATGTGTATCAGTCTCTGGCAGCCATATTACAAGTTTTGCTTAGTTTGGGGTCAGATGACCATGTGTGCAATAATGTCCCAGATAATTATTTATTTATATTTATATATTGGGTTATAGGTACGCTGCGTAACAAAGTTTCATGCGCTTACTTTAATAACTATAGAAGTTAGAATGTTTTAAAGAATGAGGACGAACGGACAGAACGAACTTATGAGGGTTTTTCATTGATTTATCCATATTTAACTCCGTAACAGCTGTGTAGATGGTTAAACACGGACTTAAAACATATTTGAATAAAATTTGGTTTGGACGTAGCTTATACCCTGGAAAAAGTACCCTATCTATGTGTTAATATAAGCTACTTAATAACCTCCTATAGGATAGCAAGCAAAACCGCGAGAAGCTACTAGATAATAATATTTTATCACAGAATGACCTAATTATCGAGATAACGTCACAATTATCACGATAATTAGTATCCGTTCCCGATACATCCAGCCTGCAGTAGCCCTAACAGCCGGGGCGTTGCACCGACCGAATAGATCCAACGTTGCTATCAATTCTACGTGCGCCTGTGTGCGTGCGGGCTAGCTGTGTGCGTGTCACATGTCGTCTTATACAGGATGCTTGTATTTGCGAAGTTGTTGTTTGGTGACAATGGGAGTGTAGGTTTTTTATTTGTTTACTGTACAATGTACATATTAAAAAAACCATACACACATACACATATTTCACACCATAGCACACTGAAACCACCACCATAATCACAACTTTTTTACATGAACATTATAATTTGTAAAACACTGTTTTAAACTATCACGGTTGTTCACTAAAGTTATATGATTATGATTGTCTTTCCGTGAACATGGTGCATGTAACTGCGCCGAAATATCGGGAGCTCCTTCCACAACCTTACCACGGTAAATATCCCGTAAATAATCATATAATTATAATTTGTTTACAGAAAATTTAAACGATAGGAGAAATTCGGTAAACGGGATTCGTCTCCTAATTTGCTACCATAAATTAGATTGATTAACTCTTTATGGTTCACCCCATAAAATTTCATACAGAGAACAATAAAACTTAAAAACTAGTGTAACAACTGGCGGCCTTATCGCTAAAGCGATTTAGATTAGTTTATTTAAATTTAAATTGGACGACTCTCGTCGAGAAATGACCTATACAATAAAAATATAACATTTAAATTGCTTTACAATCGTCGAATATACCGGGTTACATACACAAAAAATATATATATATAAAAAAAAAACCTGTTTTTGAAGTCTATTGAATAGTGAAGTAGGCCGTTAGATCATAGTACCGCTTACCTTCTTTATGTATCTGTTATTAGTTACTAGCTGTACACGCGGCTTCGTCCGCGATTTCTTCAGAAAAAATAGCCCATGTCCGTCCTCATGATACATACTATTACCTTGCAAATTTTTATCGAGATCGATTAAGCCGTTTAGCCGTGATATGTAGCAAACAGACAGAGTTACATTCGCATTTATAATATAAGTATGGATATGGATTGTACACAAGCCTAATAAAATATGTAAATACTAATAACTACAGTTAAACAACCTTGTATAACACAAGGTTATATAAAATCAATAACTTCGATTCTTTAATGACAATTAGACGAGACTTTGTAAGCACAAGGAAAGAAAATTGGAAAATACAGGTTTATATGGTTGTCTTCGATTTTCATAATGAAGTTTTTGGATCAGTTATTTATCGTTATCTACCTACCATGTTCCCACTGTTGGGACACAGGCCTTGTCTGATAGTGAGGATGGCCCATAATGCCACATGACAGCACATGCTGGCTGGCCCAGTGCAGTGGGTGTCTTCAAATCACGAGTGAATCGGTTCCTTCTAGGCAAGCGTGCTCCATCGTAGACCGCATGATCGCTTAACATCAGGCGAGTTGGCGGTCAAACGTGAGCCTATTTCTAATTTTAAAAAAAATGTTGATGTCATTTATGCTCTTGAACTTTTGAGGTTATTTGACATACCGGTTTCTTCACGATGTTTTTTCTTTGATTATTTATTGGTCTCATAGAAATTTGATCAAAATTGGTTTATTAGTTTTGTTATTAAATCAAAATACTGAAAAAAATTATACATCCTAGTAAACGCAATTGTGTATTTACTAATTTTGTAATTCTTTTTTAAATTGATAATTATTATAAAACAATAATTTAAATAATTACAATATTTCTTGAACACAACCTGTATAGCATCACCTTGTTCCAAACAAACATCCACACGCATATTATGTTTATACAACGCACACATGCATACACGGCGCACGTGTGAGTGACGCGTCCATGTGTGCGTTTATTTATACATTTGTGTTAAATTTAATTGTAAAGTTTGAATTGTGTAGTTTTTGGAATTCTGTATGAAAAGGTTAAGTCTTAAGATATTTTTAACAAGTTTCTTTATTGACAACGTTATTTCAGATCATGTTTCACAAACGGTACTCCTTTACAATAACGACGTAGCAAACCTTACTTTCAATTTTAACCGACTTCAATAAAGGGGGTTCTCTTTTTTTATGTTTTTTTTTTAATGATAATGGGTGACGAGACGTGCGAAGTCGCTCGCCTGATGGCTCTTCACGCTTGCCCATAACAGCTCAACGCCACTCAGAATTTTGAACTTCAACAGGTCAAAACCCTAGATGGCAATTCACTGCGCTCGTCACCCCGAGATATAAGATGTAAAATCTCTGTGTGCCCTGTAATTTCGCTGGAAACATTGCCCTTCAATCCGGAACACAGTAGTGTTTGCACACTACTGCGTGGCGGTGTAATAACCGGTGAAGGTTACCTCAGAACTTCGTCATTATGAACTCAAATATGTTAATAAAAAATAATGTGTTAACTGTTTTATTTAAGGCTTTCTTTTTAACCGACTTCCAAAAAGGAGGAGATAGGAAAGAGGAGGAGTTATCAATCGACTGTATTTTTTTATTCTTTGCAACCTCAGAACTTTCGACTGGGTGAACCGATTTTGATGATTCTTTTTTTATTTGAAAACTGGTGCTTTCCGTGTGGTCCCGATTCAATTTGGTCCAGTTCTGACATTTTTATGAAGTAGGTTTTTTTGTATTGATAATTATAACCAACTAAAATAGAAAAAGGTTTATGATATTATAAGATTTATATAAAACTAGACAAACTTTTCAAGATCAGAGTGAATAGGTATCTTCTATGTCTGCGTCACATGCGACCACACGGGAAACACCGGCTTTCAAATAAAAAAAGAATCATCAAAATCGGTTCACCCAGTCGAAAGTTATGAGGTAAAAACATAAAAAATAAAATAAAAAAACAGTTGACTTGAGTACCTCTTTCTTTTTGGAAGTCGGTTAAAAAAGGCATTGAACTTCGATCGAACCCTGAAGTTATGACGTACAGACGGACTGGGGGTTCACGTAAGCATAGAGTACGCAGCTCGGGAGACAAATGGTGATTCAAATAACGATAATGGCATCAATTCTTTTGTAACATTCTCTAAACTAATAATAAAACAGGACTAAAATTATCGCTGTCTCTTTTCATTTCAATACGTCAGAAAAGGATGGTAACGATTTTATAGCTACTCGGATATTTTTTATTGTCTTCCCGTGAACATGGTGCATGTAACTGCGCCGGAATATCGAGAGCTCCTACAACCTTACCACGGTAAATATCCCGTAAATAATCATAATTATAACTGTTTTCTTTATGATACTGACAAGACGAGCGTAGTCGCTCACCTGATAGCTCTTCACGCTTGCCCATAACAGCTCAACGCCACTCAGAATTTTGAACTTCAACAGTTCAAAACCCTGGATGGCAATGCACTGCGCTCGTCACCCCGAGATATAAGATGTCAAATCTCTGTGTGCCCTGTAATTTCGCTGGAAACATTGCCCTTCAATCCGGAACACAGTAGTGTTTGCATACTACTGCTTGCCGGTTGAATAACTGGTAAAGGTGTGGTACTTCCCCAGGCGGACCCCTGCAAAAGAGTCCTACCACTACCAAAAACTGTAGTGAACAACCGTGATAGTTAAAAACAGAATTATGTAGCTGTCAAATTTCAGTTTACTTTCGAGAAAAAAAATTGACGTCGCTGTATAGTAAACAATGGCGATTCAAGCACTTGACAGCTCACCGACCGTGATGAAAAGGAACAGGATTTTCAGCAGAATCTTTTTCGAGCGGGCCAATCTAGGCGCGAATTGAATGAATGACTTTTGTTTTCTCTAATTACGTACGCCATACGATACCACGACACAACAATAAATATAAAACAAAAAGTCGCTTTCCGCGTCTGTCTGTTTGTATATCCGCTAACTCCTCCTAAACCACGCAATGGATTTTGATGCGGTTTTCACCATCAGTTAGATAATCTCGGAAGGCAAATATTTATATATCTACACTAATATTATAAAGAGGAAAGATTTGTACCTATTTTTGTATGTTTGTATGTTTGTAACGAAATAACTCAAAAACTACTGAACCGATTATAAAAATTCTTTCACTGTTGGGAAGCTACACTATCCCCGGGTGACATAGGCTATAATATATTTTGTAGCGAGGCCGAAGGCCGAGCTTACACCCGTGCAAAGCCGGGGCGGGCTACTAGTATAACATACACCCGTGCGAAGCCGCGGCGGGTAGTTAGTTATTATCTGTCCGTTATTGGCTGTCAGTATATCTATAAGTTTAATGTATTAATTTCGAGAGCTGTGGATTTTATTAAACAATTAATAATAGATTCTACCACAGAAAAATATTTTTTGTTTGTTTAAATTAGAACGGCTGTCACGGCATTTTTGTAAGAAATTTGTTGTAGCCACTTGCACCCATATAAACCTTATACCAACTGAGTTAGCAACTGTGACGCGGAGTTCGACGCGTTGACATAAATAAGAATGTTTAATCAAGTATCTGTCACAATACGCGGCGACAGAATTCCTTCTCATTTCCGTTCTATTTACTTCTCTTTTCTGTGGATTCAACGCTCAGTAACGGAGTCGTACCACGTCTCCTCGCCTACATTACTTGAAACATTCTCACAAAATGCCAACCGTAAATTGGGAGGGTTATTCTGGCTGGGAAACGGGTCTTTCTCTGTTTCAGATATTATATGTTAAAAATGTATTACAACCAAATGTATGATTTAATAATTCTCATTACAAAAAAACAACCAAATCAACAGGCGCTCGAACAAAATTATTATAAAATAAAATGTCTTTATTTCAGGCATTAAAAACCCATATGTTACATATGAAAGAAAAATTGTGTAGAATTAGTATGAAACATTGGCCACATCGCTCGAAGAACTGATAACCGATGGGGAAGAAAGGTTCTTGAGTGGAGACCGCGAACCGGAAGACGCAGCGTAGGTAGGCCTCCCACTAGATGGACCGACGACATTGTGAGAGTCGCGGGCATCCAGTGGATGCAGATGGCAGGATGTCGTTCAGTGTGGAGGTTAAAGGGGGAGGCCTATGTTCAGCAGTGGACGTATTCTGGCTGATGATGATGATGAGTATGAAACATTATTAAAATAAAATAGAAATCTCTAAAAGTAGCAAATATTGCAAAATATAAATTAAATTATACTTAGTAAAATTGTGAAATAAAATATTTCAGTTATTTTCGGTTCGCACTCCGGTGCAGGTCCGGTCTAGGCGTTGCAGTATGCCATTCTTTGAACTCCTCAACCCCGCCCAAAAGGAAGCCACTCTGAATCTGATGACGGCGAAAAAACAACAGGCAAAATCAACAGGCGCTCGAACAAAATTATTGAATTTGTGAAATCAACAGGCGTTCGAACAAAATTATTGATATTGCCAAATCAACAGGCGCTCAAATAAAATTATTGATTTGTCAAATCAACAGGCGCTCAAATATAATTATTGATTTGTCAAATCAACAGGCGCTCAAATATAATTATTGATTTGTCAAATCAACAGGCGCTCGAATGCAATTTTATTTGGTTTTATTACATATATTAATCTCACGAGAAAAAATATATCTAACTGATGGTGAAAACCACATTTAAATCCGTTGCGTGGTTCAAGAGGAGTTAGCGGATATACAGATAAACAGACGCGGAAAGCGACTTTATTTTATACTATGTAGAGTTTTAGTTAGTTACAAGTTAATAAAGCGTCTAAAATTAATTAAAATTGTCCCGTTAACGGATGTCGTTTCGATATCAATTCGTAATCGATTCAGTATCGCGCCTCGAGTCCGTGATACGTACGTGGGTGGGTTACTTATTTGAAAGCAATTTTAGTTCGGGCCCCCCATCCCCTTCATTTAGAATGGCGCAGGGGTGGACTGAGGGCTGGTTGTTTTTGTTTGATAAACAAGTGCATCACATTAAAAACCCCATATATTTTTTTGTTTGAAATAGAACGGCTGTCAAGGCATTTTTGTAAGAAATTTGTTATAGCCACGTGCACCCATATAAACCCACAGCAACTGTGTTAGCAACTGTGATGCGGAGTTCGACGCGTTGACGTAAATAAGAATGTTCAATCACATATCTGTCACAATACCTAGCGACAGAGTTTACTTCTCTTTTCTGTGTTATAAATCGACTTTAAATATATTTAAAAGACGTAAAAAGTGCCTATAAAATTTGAGGGTTGCCTTCGATTTTTCTAGGATCCCATCATCAGATCCTGACTTGGTGACAATGGGACCAAATTAGAAGTATACCTTACCGAACAAAAGTTTTATTTTTTTTATCGGTGAACGTACATAAAAAAAATACAGTGGAACATAGAACCGTCCTTTTTTTCATCGGTAAAAATGGGTCAATTAAGGTGGAGCAGCGTCATTTAGCACACTACATTTTAATACTGACACTTGTCAGTATTTTTTAAAATAATAGGCTCGCAGTTGACCTCTTAACACTTCGATCAAAAATACGAAGATGCCACAATGACGCGCTAATCGCGGCAATGCTCATTGTGGCTGCACTTAATACGCAGCCAGATCGGATCCACAGTCACGCGTTAATTGCACAATCCGTAACGCACAGTAAGCCGTAACAGACACATCAACTTGGCTGACGAACCACCGTCTGACCGACGGGAGAGAAAGAGAAAATTGACTCTTTCTCTCGGGAGAGAAATTCCCACTTGCGATTCAGATATAATCGCCGTCTCGCTTGCTCAACGACGGTTCACGAGTTTTGACGATGTTGTGCAAATCGAACAGACATTAGAGAAATGAGCCGTAAATGTATAAATATACAGTTGGTTTTGGTAAATTTTTTATATATGAAACTCCGGTTGTTTATTGACTATAATTTTCTACGTGTTGTGACTTCTATGTATAATTTTTCGAAGGTGATGCGAAGCGAATATGCGGTCTCAGTCCGCATCGTCGCTTAGACGCACGACGGTCTTTAGACCAATTGTTTATTCTACAAAACAATTGATCTATCTATAAAAAAATAACATTATTTTTGTGTGCAACTTATTTCTGAGTGCGTCTCTGGTGTCCACCCCCGGCGGCCGGCGAGGCCGGTAATTCTCGCAGGGTTGCACAGATTCTACCATTAAAATTTATAAATGCCTATTTGCCGTTTTTTATTTCAGTTGTGTATTTAGATTTAGGATGTATTTATAGGTATATTAATAGATATATCTATAGAAATATTAGAATTATTTTTTATTGAAAATAGCGGCTATAATATAATATTTTTTATCGAAAACATTGGAATACCTAAAACAGTTTTGTAAAACTGTCGGACGGAATGTTTGAGAGTGGATTTCGGTAAATTGCTGACAAAATAATCAATTTTATTGTTATGGTTTACTTGTTTTATATTCGTTTTGACAATACGGCTTTATTTTTTCGTTTTATGCCCGAAATCTAAAAAATTTCGATTGTATTTTGTAGTACGGTTTACAACAATGGCCCCGAAGTCCGTCCCTGTCGCACCCCTAAGCCCGTAATTTGTTGGGGTTGTGCGAGATTCGCAGATTTATTCCATCCTTCAGTACGTATACTTAGAGCGTATATTTCCTTGTTTACTTGTTTTGTGATCATTATAATTATTCTAAGGCCATTTCGGAGGCCTTCGAGCGAACTAAACACTCTAACAATTGAATTGGCTAGTGGATTTTTTTTTAACAGGTGCAGGGGCCTTACGCGCTATTCTAACAGCGGGCTCGAATACGCGCAATTCGTAAAATCACGCGAACGCGAACCTTAACGCGCCGTGATACGGTTTGTGATCGCGCTTATCGCAATCACCTTTACAAAATCGTTTATAACAGTCGTAAGACCCGTCGTTTTTCTTGCGTTTGACCGCCGCCTTGCCTAATTTCTTTGATCATATATAGTTTGGATTTGCCTTAAATTCGAGGGAGTACCGAAAAAAACAGCCAAAAACTGAAGGGGGCGAGGTAAACACGTATTGCACACACTGACATATTCTTACTAGTTCTACAAACGCACACTTCAATATTGAGCGCACACAACTGCAAACGAGATGGTCAAAATGTTATCAAATGAATTCTCGAGGGATTCATGTGTGACACATGAATGTTTGTTCTACGTGGGATTCGAATCCACGCCCCCAAGCGCAGTAGGTAGAGTCACTACCAACTGAGCCACCGGAGCAGTTGAGGGTGATTTTGGTTTCTTCCGTGATGTAATCTCTACGATTCTCTGTTTCAGGACGAGGTGCTGGCTATCAACGACAAGGTGGTGCTGCGCGCAGAGGACCTGCTCTCGTGGATGTGCACCGGCCAGGACTGGACGTACGGACTGAAGGCCGTGTGGCGTGGGGCGTGCGCGCCACACGGCGACGCGCGCCCCACAGCGCCGCTGCACGGCACGCAGCTCGACTTCAGTGACGTCGACAAGGAGAAAAACGCCATCGGTGAGCAGTTACGTCTTCTATACAGGGTTCCACGAAAAGGAAAAAAAAAGTCGGAGTCTTTAAGGGTCGGCAACGTATCTGTGATGCCCCTGGTGTTGCAGGTATCCATAGGCGACGGTGATCGCTTACCATCAGGCGGCCCGTCTGCTTGTTTGCCACCAATGCCATGAAAAAAATACTCAATTCTCAATGTAAAAAAACCGACTTCATCAGAACTGGACTAAACAAAATGGGACCAAACGGGAAGCATCAGCTTTCAAATAAAAAAAAAAAACATCAAAATCGGTTTACCCAGACAAAAGTTCTGTGGTAAAAAACAAAAAAATAAAAATACAGTCGACTTGGTATCCTCCTCCTTTTTGGAAGTCGATTCAAAACCTAATAAATATCAATGTCCATCCACAGACGTTGACGCAGAGAGCCCCGGCGTTGTGGTCTTCTCGTACCCCCGGTACTGCCGCTACCGGGCGCTCCTGTCCCGGCTCGAGGGCATCCAAGCAGCGTGGCTCCGGGACTCGCTCGTCGCGGCCCTGGGCGGGTACTCCGCCCCCACCAAGAACACAAGAATCCTCTACTGCAAGGTAACAAGCAAAATTAAGCCTTTTTTATATATTTTTTTATGCATAAATAGGCTTGCGTTTGACCGCCAACTCGCCTGATGTTAAGCGATGATGCGGTCTACGATGGAGCCCGCTTGCCTAGAAGAAGCCGATTCACTCGTGATCTGAAGACACCCAGTTTGTAACTATCGGAGAACACCCATTCAGGCAGCGCATTCCACAGACCAGCAGTACGCACAATAAAAGTAGAATCAAAGCGCTTCATATTGGTTTTCGGAATATCAACCATAAAGCGGTGTAGATTTATCGTGCAACTGAGTAACAATACGAAAGGCGAAAGTTTTAAAAACTAAAAACACGCTAATGTGACTAGTTCAAATACACTCGAGGGGTTTACCATTGAAGAGTTCCACTAACCACCACCCGGCTCCATCAAACAAAAAAATATGTACAAAATGTAACTATGTTAACAAACAAAATGTAACTATGTTAACAAACAAAATGTAACTATGTTAACAAACAAAATATAACTATGTTAACAAACAAAATGTAACTATGTTAACAAACAAAATTTAACGATGTTAACAAACAAAATGTAACTATGTTAACAAAGAAAATATAACTATGTTAACAAACAAAATGTAACTATGTTAACAAACAAAATGTAACTATGTTAATAAACAAAATATAACTATATTAACCAACAAAATGTAACTCATGTTACCAACCAAAATTTAACTATGTTAACAAAACAAACTTAATGGTGTATGTATGTATGAGGTTTCTTTGACATGCGATCATGGATGGTGGAACTCTTCAATGTCTCAGAAAGAGTCACATTAGCGTAATAAAAAAAACTTATTTCAATACTAATGCGTTTAATCGCTACGTTTGAAGACATAATACATTTACCCAGGCTTACGTTCCCCAGGACACCTTCGAATACCCAGAGCTGGAAGGGCACGAGTTTGTGTGCAACCACCTGGCCCCGAAGCTGAAGGGCCGCCCGCGTGGGCGCCGCCGACGCCCTCCGCGCTCGCGAACCCACTCGCCCGAGTCGCGCTCCAGCGAGGACGAGAGACCCCCTCCACCTGTCACCCACCACCCGGTAAGCTGCTATAAGGACTTCTGTATCTGACGCCTTTGGGGGCGTTGCTGATGACACTGGAGGCGTTGTTGTCGATACTGAGGATGTAGCTCATAAAACTAGGGGCATTGATGACGATACTGGGGCACTTTTCGTCTGAATTGCGCTCCAGTGAGGGCGACAGACCCCCTCCACCTGTCACCCACCATCCGGTAAGCTGCTATAAGGACTTCTGTATCTGACGCCTTTGGGGGCGTTGCTGATGACACTGGAGGCGTTGTTGTCGATACTGAGGATGTAGCTCATAAAACTAGGGGCATTGATGACGATACTGGGGCACTTTTCGTCTGAATTGCGCTCCAGTGAGGGCGACAGACCCCCTCCACCTGTCACCCACCACCCGGTAAGCTGCTATAAGGACTTCTGTATCTGACGCCTTTGGGGGCGTTGCTGATGACACTGGAGGCGTTGTTGTCGATACTGAGGATGTAGCTCATAAAACTAGGGGCATTGATGACGATACTGGGGCACTTTTCGTCTGAATTGCGCTCCAGTAAGGGTGACAGACACACTCCACCTGTCACCCACCATCCGGTAAGCTGCTATAAGAACTTCTGTATCTGACGAGTTTTGGGGCGTTGCTGATGATACTGGAGGCGTTGCTGATGATACTGTGGGCGTTGCTGATGACACTGGAGGTCCGACAGACCACAACGATAAGAAGTTTGTTTTAGCCCCCCCACCAAAGCCTAAGTTTCAATAGTATTATGCCCGGTTCCTATAACTTACGAACCGTCGATGTACATGAGCTACGAACCGTTTTGACGGTTCTGTTACTGACGGACATCTGGTGTTTCACAACACGTGCATCATGCCTCCCAGTAACGAGCGTCCGTTCGTTTTGTGTCTACCGATGGGCCTCCTTGCGTTTCGTTAATACAAAACAGATGTTGTAGGTAGATGTGAAGAAGTGGCTTATTTTTTAAATATTATGAGTTATTTCAGTATAAAATAATAGAAATTACTATTATATTGCAGTGTAAACATATTCATAATTGTAGAATTTTGTATTTAAATATTTAAACGTAATTGCCGTCCTATGCTAAAGTGTAATCGAAACGCTAGACTACAATACACAAGTGACATTGCAATTCATCTGTCCTGTCATGCGATGCGTATTGCGTAAAATTGGTTCGCGCGTTTTCTCTTGTCTTCGGCTTCTCAAGCACGCATTAGTAATCTTTATACTTTATCTCAAATTTAAATAGGTGTACCTCGCAGTGAATAGAATTTTAGACCCGCTGAACAAAACATAAAGTGCAACAAGTAACACTATTTTGTCTAAAATTGTTTGTTTTAATTAACGAATAGCAAAACCTATACCTACCTAAAATAACGATGGCCACTACACCAGTAAGTATTCAGCTAATTATCTACACACAAACATAATAATTCAATGAAATAAATGCCCTACATAAGCTGTGAGCTTTGCTGTAAGCATAACCTACATGAGGTACCTACTTGCATACCTATTCAAATTTCTTCTGATTTTGTTTATATTTTTATGAGTACAATACATTCATCTATAATAAAGGCGTTATATTTTATTGAATGAAACATTTTACCTACATGTCATAATAATCTTTTTTATTATTAATTTGCAGCAGATCAAAAACTTCAAGAAGCCAATGTCTAAAGATGAAGTAATGTTATTCGTAAATTTAGTTGAAAATTTCCCGACAGTTACCAGCAAGGAAACGAATGCCTCCAACAATAAATTAAAAGAAGAAGCCTGGGTCAAACTAACGGACTCATATAATTCAAAATGCGGCAGTATCCCCCGGACAAAAGTACAATTAAAGTTAAAATGGGACAATTTGAAAAAAGCTGCAAGAAAACGATCACAAATCACAAGATTGAATATGGTGAAGGTAATGAATACATTTCACAATAATAGTTATTGGTTATAGTGGAGTTATTGTTCAGTAAACATAGTTCTGTTTGGATAGACAGGCACCTAAGGCACTTTTACAACAGTATATTGTCTATAGGTGCTTTAATTGATTTAACATTGATCATATTTTTATTTCATGCAGACTGGAGGTGGCAAACCTGACTATATTCCACCAGATGAAATGCTGGACAAAGTGGCCAGTATGATGGGATCGACTTGCACTGGCTTTGCAGTCCCATTTGGTGGAGACGGCATTGGTGGAGATTTTTTTCCCGAGGATGACACAAACAACACATTGATGGTTGTTGAAGAGGACATCGATTCTCAGGAGTTTGATTTAATAACTACACCTGCACTACCACAGGAGCCTGAAAAAGAGTTGCTTCCAGAACGAAGTGAAGGTAATAACTCAGTTGATTTCACACATAGTCCAAGCTATCTCTGTACCAAATTTCATTCAAATCCTTTCTGCCAGCCCCGAGTTATGGGGACAAACACACAAACTTTTACATTTATAATATTAGTGTAACTAGCAGTACAGTAGCAGGCTGCAATATGATAGGAACTGAATATATTTTTTCTGTTTAAAATGTGTCCTATAATAATTCAGGGTACTACGTGGTCTCCCTCCGCAGTATCCTGAATATTAACAACACAGGAAACAAAGAACTGTCACCGGGCCAGATAAAACCAAGAGCCATCTGGCCTGGTGACTTGCACTGTGCCAAATAGCTTTTTTAATCCCAGTACTGGAGACGGCCACCGAATAACCTATTGTAGTGGGAGCAAACTTACTTTTAATTAGTGTGATGTGATTTCCTTTGTACCTATTTTTTTTCTTTTGTTTCAGCAAAAAAGAGAAAAATCAATTTCTCTACACCTGAAAACGCAGAGCATTCAAGGGGAACTTTTTTATATGGGATGCCAACCATGTCAAAATCCTTGCAAAACAAGGGTAATAATCAAAATAAATACTGCTAACAATATAGGTAGATCTTCAACTGCAAAAACTAAGCATTTTGTTTTATTTCAGGCAGAAAGAAGACTAATGATGATGGTCACCTGCAGAAAAATTTAGCTATAGCTAACTATTTTGTTAAAATGACAGAAAAAGCAGAACTAGAAATATTAATCTTAAAAAAACAACTAGAAAATAAGGAAAATATTAATTAGCAGCACCCTGCATTGATTATGTATTAAACCACTTTATTATGAATGTACCAAAGGAACTACCAAAGATTACAAAAATATGATATTTTAATAATTACATCTCGTTTTCTTTATTGACAGTCAAACCTAGTGACCACGAGCTCATTTTTTATATACCTAAGTGATACAATTAGTAGCATCTCATGGTTTCACGTATTATAAAGGAAAGATTTTTTGAATTAAATATTGTATGTAATCCAGGAAATTGACAAATTGAATTGGTTCACCTTTTCTGGTTATGTTTAGTGACAAATTTTCATATTTAAAATATTAGTTGTGTGAAGGGTTATTTTAGAAATAAATACCAACCATTATAACTCTTACATGTATATGAAAAATATACTGGGACCAAAAAGATTTACACACTAAATTGCTCAAAACATTTTATTAAACACAGTCCATTAAACAAAATAAAAACTATATCTAAAAACTTAAATTACTCTTAACTACTTACAACAAGTACAGTATTTTATAATTTACCAATAAATATCTGCATCTGTACACAAAATGAAATATGAATGATATTTTGGATCCTACCAAGTTATTGTACAAATTACTAGACTGGAATATGCTTCCTGAATGGGTGTTCCCCGATAGTAACAATCTAGGTGTGTTCAGGTTACGAGTGAATCGGTTTCTTCTAGGCAAGCATGGTCCATCATGGACTGCATCATCACTTATCATCAAGTGATTTAGCGGTCAACCGCAAGCCTATTTAGAACATAGTAATATTAAAAGTTTAAATACATTATCTGCAGGATGTGTCAGGCCGGCTTCACTCCAAACTGTGAACAAAAAATAAATATAATAATGGTAAAATATATCTAAAAGTAGCGTGTTTGCCAATAGTTATGTTTGCTCCATGGTTTCACTCGTTAACTCACAGGAACAGTATTAACCTTGCCTAGATAACGTAATATGTTGATCCATATTTCATTTATGTCCATTCAACTGTTATGAAGTTCATTGGGAACAAACTTCATAAATCCAGCAATGACATCTCTACATAGTATCAAATAGTCACTTTCTGCGTCTATCTGTCTGTATAACCGCTAACTTCTAAACCTCGCAATGGATTTTGATGCAGTTTTCACAATCAGTTAGATAGTTTTTTCATGAAAGGTTTATATATAGCCGGTCGCTAGTATACATTAATGTAAAGATATATAACAGCTACACTGTGGAATGTGCCAGCTGTTCCCCAAAAGATAGTGCCAAAGATGATACGCCAAAATCTCTTAACATAAGGCGAGATGGCAGTCAAACGAAAGTCATTTTCAATAAATAAAATTATATTGAGGTATGTACCTACTTTTCAAAATATTCAGCAATCAAGGTATCTCTTTCTATGTCATTAGTTGTCTCAGTATAAGGGAGTTGAGGAACTGCCTCCACAGGTGGAATTGTAACTTCTGATGGAATTTCTTCTTCTGATATGTCATTAGCCAGCTTTTGTAACCTACAGATGTTATGCAGTACCGCTGTGGCAATAATTACTGCATTAACCCTCGGAAGGCTCAGACGTAAAGTTAATGCCACAACTGGAAATCTCCGTTTCCAAACTCCAAAACATCTATAACAATATAATAATAGTTATAGGTAGGTAACAACAACAAACAATCAAATCAAGATAAGGACTTCTATGAGGTGCAGTAATTAATACCTTTCAATTGTGTTTCTAGTTCGAATTTGAGCTTCATTATATAGTTGCTGCCCTTGTGTCATTGTATTTAGCAAAGGAGTAAATAAGTAGTTTTTCTGAGGGTATGCACTGTCTCCAAGTAACCATTTATTCCCAAAAACTCCATTTTCACACTGCGCTAAAATGAATAAATCAGTGAAATAGCATTAAAGGTAAATCAGATAAAAACTAGAATTAAATAAAAAGTATTTACCACGCAACTCTGAACTATTAAAGATAGTTGCATCATGAGCAGAGCCTGGCCAGCGAGCCACAACATTCATAAATTGCAAATTGGCATTGCATACTGCTTGTACATTAATGGAAAAATATCCTTTGCGGTTACGGAATTCTTCTCCAATTTGTGAATCTGGAAAAAATATAAGTTGTAAGAGATGTATTATAGACTTTACTGCGACTACTTCTAATAAATTAAATTATGTTACTTGGTACGTCCTCACATGGCTGATATAACCATCAGTTTTAGCAGTAAAGGTTCGGATACAAATGCTACATGTGAGAACGCCTAGGTACCTACTTACTTGGTGATTGTATTCGAATGTGTGTGCCATCAAGTGCACCAAGCACTCGTGGAAACCGAGCAATCTTATAAAAGTCCATCTCCGTGTTATCATGTATGTAAATGTATTTCTTGTATAGCTGTGCTATAGCGAAACTAACATCACGTACAATGCGACAAGCTGATGCTTTAGACACTCCTATAAAATCAGCCACCGATAATAACATGGTTCCTAAAGCATAGAACCTCAAAGCTAATAGTAACTGATGTATTGGAGATATTCCGTGATTCCTTAAACAAAAGCAACAAACATTAATAAGTACCTACATATATAGGATGTGCGTTCACTGGTGATACAACATATGAGGTTATGTATAATAGTATATTTATTGTTATTCAGGGGCACTAACCTGGCTTCAGTCACTCTTAGGTGGGGATATATTTCATGCAGTAATTCTTGTACTGCTGGTTTATCCAGACGAAACCTTATTTTAAATTCCAAATCGTCCAATACCGACAGATAATTCACTCGTTCTTTGTAGTTACGAGTACGAGGTTCGTCACAATCCGATTCATCAGAATCAGTTAATAAATGTAGTAATTCCATTTCCATAATAGTTCTTAATAAAACTTGCTTCAAAAAACTGGCAAATTTACCAAACTAGTCAAACAACTAGCACAAAACCGCCCGAAATCGGCCGGTACGCAAGTTACCCGCAGATGTTCAATTTGACATATGTTTGACAGTTGAACTGACGGATGATTTTTTAATAGAAACACTTTACACCAGCATTTTCATACATTACGGCTACGAACGTCCGTTAGTGACCCTCCCATCCGTACGTAACCAAGCGTCGGTAATCTTGCTCGGTATCGGTACTATACAGAAACACTTTTGACTTACGCCTCGTCTAAAATGTTACTGATCGTAAGGAGAACGATCCGTTTGTAAGTTATAGGAACCGGGCATTAGTAGATAACTATCACCGCCACACCACACCGATAAGCGGTTTGTTTTAGCCTCCCCCACCAAAGCCTAAATTTCAATAGTATTAGTAGTAATCTATATCACCGCCACACCACACAGATAAGCGGTTTGTTTTAGCCTCCCACCAAAGCCTATGTTTCAATAGTTCCCGGCCCCAAATATCTCTAGCCGTGATCTTAATTCCAGACCCCGCGGCGTCTGTCACTCCGCAATGGACTCGAAAAACGCAGTTCTGACTCCGACCCTGACCGAGAGACGAACGTGACGGAAGAGGACAAGGCCTTCCTACGGATGTTACGTCACTTCCACCGGGACAAGGGCCTCAGCTTTACGCAGGCACTTTCGCTCAAACACTGTGAGTATTTCAGGGTTAAGGTGAAACCTTTCACGTTTGGCGAGAAATTCAAATTTCAAACAGTTTTTTTGTTCTTGTAGCTAGGCCGGGTAATTATTGTAAACGATCATGATGTTTGCGAAAATTAACTCGCGTAAAGTTATTTATAAACAAATTTTTGGTGTTTCAAACGGTTTATTGCCAAATGTAAGTAATATGGTGAGTAACTGATTAATAACTGTACATGATAATGTAAAGAACGACCAACAATTTTCGCAAACACTGTGTCATTTCACAATAATTACCCGGCCTAGCTACAAGGACAAAAAATCTGTTTGAAATTTGAATTTCCCGCCAAACATGAAACGTATCACCTTAAACACTGTGCTCGCAGCATGAGCGAAGCAAACGCAAAAAAAAACTTTAATGTATGTCAAAGTTTTTCATATACATTATAATCAAGGTAAACACTGTGATACTAGCAATCCAGTACCCTTAGTACAAGATTTGACAGTTTTCGAAAACTTTTTTCGTTTCCGTATTGTCCCATACATTTTAGTAAAGCGCCTCTAGCGGAAACGCGGATGAACTAAAATCGGTAGTAATCGGCAGTATAGGTTGCTTCACTCAAATACGAAAAATAGTTTCGAATAGCTTTCAGCCCAGCAATGTATGCATCAAAACGAAAACGAAAAAAGTTTTCGAAAACTATCAAATCTTGTACTAAGGGTACTGTGGTCTGCGCCGTCACAGACCAACACTGCACACCACATCCTTAACAACAGAGTCGTTTTCAATTAGAACAGCGGGGCTATTATGGATCTTTGATCGGGATCAGTCAGTGTCAGAATTGACAGATTTTTGACAATTGAAAAAGATTATGACGCAAAAAAAAACAGCGTTGTCTATTTCCGATTTCATACTACGAAATTGGAAATAGAAACGCTTTTTTTTGGACATAATTTTGACAAGTCGCGATCCCGATCAAAGATTCATAATAGCCCTGCAGGTTGCCCGAGGATGTGGTCACATCGAAATACATAAATGCGTTTAAAAACAAACTGAACAGATGGATAAGAATGAAGAAGATAATCTTAATAGATAAATACTATATTTTGACACTGTGTGATATATTGCATCAGCTTATGCTGCTCGCCTATAATCAATAAATATTAATACAAATTAAATAAATATTGTATACAACAGGGCCTCTTGGTGTTGGCTTCGGCTTCAACAATGTCTGCCAAATGTCCGGACTAGACCCGAGATTAGAAACAAATAATCATAATAATATTATCTTTAGACTCTTATTATAAGTGTTGTGTACGTTTGTTGCAGTATCTCTGCGTGCGCTGTACACGCTGGTGGTGTCCCGCGGCGGGTACGAGGCGGTGTGTAGACTGCGGCTGTGGCGGGCTCTGTTCCAGTCGCAGCACTCCTCCACCAGAGCTGTTTACGAGAGGTAATATAATGTACACGCTGGTGGTGTCCCGCGGCGGGTACGAGGCGGTGTGTAGACTGCGGCTGTGGCGGGCTCTGTTCCAGTCGCAGCACTCCTCCACCAGAGCTGTTTACGAGAGGTAATATAATGTACACGCTGGTGGTGTCCCGCGGCGGGTACGAGGCGGTGTGTAGACTGCGGCTGTGGCGGGCTCTGTTCCAGTCGCAGCACTCCTCCACCAGAGCTGTTTACGAGAGGTAATATAATGTACACGCTGGTGGTGTCCCGCGGCGGGTACGAGGCGGTGTGTAGACTGCGGCTGTGGCGGGCTCTGTTCCAGTCGCAGCACTCCTCCACCAGAGCTGTTTACGAGAGGTAATATAATGTACACGCTGGTGGTGTCCCGCGGCGGGTACGAGGCGGTGTGTAGACTGCGGCTGTGGCGGGCTCTGTTCCAGTCGCAGCACTCCTCCACCAGAGCTGTTTACGAGAGGTAATATAATGTACACGCTGGTGGTGTCCCGCGGCGGGTACGAGGCGGTGTGTAGACTGCGGCTGTGGCGGGCTCTGTTCCAGTCGCAGCACTCCTCCACCAGAGCTGTTTACGAGAGGTAATATAATGTACACGCTGGTGGTGTCCCGCGGCGGGTACGAGGCGGTGTGTAGACTGCGGCTGTGGCGGGCTCTGTTCCAGTCGCAGCACTCCTCCACCAGAGCTGTTTACGAGAGGTAATATAATGTACACGCTGGTGGTGTCCCGCGGCGGGTACGAGGCGGTGTGTAGACTGCGGCTGTGGCGGGCTCTGTTCCAGTCGCAGCACTCCTCCACCAGAGCTGTTTACGAGAGGTAATATAATGTACACGCTGGTGGTGTCCCGCGGCGGGTACGAGGCGGTGTGTAGACTGCGGCTGTGGCGGGCTCTGTTCCAGTCGCAGCACTCCTCCACCAGAGCTGTTTACGAGAGGTAATATAATGACCCAGCGCTGCCAGCCGAGCAGTACTTTTTTCGTAACACACAATCTCATCACATTCGAAATTTACTCAGTTTTGTAAAAAAGAAGTGTGTCTTCCAATAGCGAGAATGAAATAAATAAACGTACTATTCTCATTCAAAAGTCGCACTTATTTTCTCATAGAGGGTGATAAAAAGTGGAGTGTCCACCTCAACGGGCCTTTTTATTTATTTATTGTAGAATAGGCTTGGCCGCCAACTCGTCTGATGTTAAGTGATGATGCGGCCTACGATGGATCACGCTTGCCTAGAAGAAACCGATTCACTCTTGACTTGAAGACACCCAGATTGTAACTATCGGGGAACACCCATTCAGGCAGTGCATTCCACATACTAGCACGGGCCGTGGAAAAATTGTCTTTCCACCGTTTTTATCCGCGAGTCGACGCGACAGAGTTAAAACATGGATACGTTTGTCTCTTCCTAGCGGGATAAAAACGGTAGAAAGACAATTTGTCCACGGTCCGTACTAGGCCTGCAGGAACTAACAACTATTTTAAGTTTCTAGTAACCTTGAATCCCTCTATGAATTCTACACTAGAATCCTTCGCTCCGCTCTAGATTCAAAGAAACACTCCCGCCTTTAAAATAGTTGTTTGCTCCCTAAGTAAACAATCTACTATTTTCAAGTAGGCGCAAAAACATACACCCGGTTTAGTTATACGCCAGGATTGTCATCTAAGTCACAAGAAACGATCTTCTTTCAGATTCCTCCTGCCGTTGGAGAATCACGAGCGGCGTAACGGCGTTAAGCCCAACGGCATCACCGTCATCGACACCGACACCATCACCGTGTGCGACTCGCCGCCGCCGCACGCGCACAGGGACAGCGAGACTGGTGAGCACACAATATACTGATTTTATTCATCATCATCATCACCTTCAGCCAGAAGACGTCCACTGCTGAACATAGGCCTCCCCCTTTAACCTCCACACTGAACGACATCCTGCCATCTGCATCCACTGGATGCCCGCGACTCTCACAATGTCGTCGGTCCATCTAGTGGGAGGCCTACCTACGCTGCGTCTTCCAGTTCGTGGTCTCCACTCAAGAACCTTTCTTTCCCATCGGTTATCAGTTCTTCGATTGACGTGGCCATTGCCACTTCAACTTGCATATTTTAATAGTTAAGTCGGTTCTTTGGCGAATATCTACGTTCCGGATTTTATCGCGCAAAGAAACTCCGAGCATAGCTCTCTCCAGTTGTGCACTGTGCAAAGCGAGACGCAGCCGCGCGCGCGCATTCACCTTGATAAAGACCGCCAAATGCGGTTGAAACTACGATATAGTCGGAGTAACCGGCCTAATCTGGGGTCAGATGACCATGTGTGCAATAATGTCCCAGAAATATTATTATTAATCTTACGTGAGTAATTCCCGTGTAATATAAATAAAATGTGTGAAAACCACGTCAGTTTCCATAATAAAATATACTGATTGATGACGTTTCTCGAATAGGTTTATATATATAAAAAACCGACTTCATAAAAATGTCTGAACTGGACCAAATTGAAATGGGACCACCCGGGAAGCACCAGCTTTCAAATAAAAAAATTATCATCAAAATCGGTTCACCCAGTCGAAAGTTCTGAGGTAACAAACATTTTTAAAAAAACAGTCGAATTGAGAATACCCTCTTTTTTGGAAGTCGGTTAAAAAAAGTATTGTCAGAAAAATACAAACAAAACATTTTTAAATTTTACTTTGTTCCCCTTGTAACACAAATAAAGATTTTTCACCGATCACGTGACTTGACTGCAAACGCTCTATGTAGGTCGAATGGCCTTATGACGTCACATGACACACGACATTCATCTAAGGTTGAAAAAAAAAACAATTTAAGCATATCGTTCGCGCAAAACTTTATGAGCCCTCTGAAGTTAGGCTCAGTGGCTGCGCAGTACGCATATTATAGGTATCCGAGGGACTTTACAGGGCGTCGGGGAGGCCTCGCGCCTAACTTCAGAGGGCTCATAAAGTTTTGCGCGAATAATACTAACTTATTGATAATTAGCTGCGCCCCGCGGTTTCACCCGCGTGGTGATGAAAATCGGTGATGATGATGATGATGAAAAGTAGCCTATGTGTTAATCCAGGACATAAGCAATGTATATTCCAAATTTCATCCAAATCCATCCAGCCGTTTCTGCGTGATTGAGTAACAAACATCCATCCATCCATATATCCGAACTTTAACATGATATTAGTGTGACGATGTTATTTTTCTTTTCAGGTGAAGTAAAAGAAGATATAAATGTAACATCAAAACGAGCAGAAGAATTGAACAGAGAATTTCTCGATTCCCTTCCCAAAGAAGAAAAACCTCTGAAAATCACAGTGAAACCTGTGGAAAAACTTATAGACACGGAAAAGAGAGAGAGCGGGTTCGAGAAGAGGGACAATGCGTTCGAGAAGAGAGACATTGGGGCGGAGAAGAGAGATATTGGAACCGAGAAGAGGGAGTTTGAAAAAGAAGATAGAAAGGAGGGATTTTTAAGTGAGCTCGCGAATAAACTTAATTTAGGTGAGCATTTTTTCTTTTCTTTTATATGATACTAATAGGCATGTGGCCTAATGTTTAATTTATTACTAATAACAGGCTTAGCGATGAATATAACTAAATACATTACACACACTGAAAAAATATATTGAATCGGCTGATTAATCTCTGAGATATGAGCGTTTAAAGTTTCCATTTGCATTCCTTTTTAGCAAAGCGTGTGTTAGTATAGCATTTGTATGCTGCGCCTGAGGCGTGACGTCATAGCTCAGTATAGTGCGCTCTCTGTCTAGCATGAAATTATAATACTTATAACTTATTTATTTTTGAACTAATTTAAATTTTGTTTTCGTTGATAGGCTCTATTGATGATCAGCTTTTTTAATACCATTGAGACCATTGAGTTACAACACCCATAGAGTCACAATCGTGCAACAAAAATTAGAACCAAAACTCGGCGCACTCTACGCATTGCGCCGACTTTTAGGTTAATAACCAACAATAAGGCAACCGCGATGCACTATGCAAGCGATATAAATTCTAAATTGAAATAAATGTGTCATTGTGTTACCAAAAGGGCAATTTTTGAGGCAATTCATTAACAATTTAAAAACAATTGGTTTAGTAGAATCGGGGCCCAGGTGTTTATGTAGCGTTCTGTCCACAGGCAACTCGGATACTACCTTCCTGCAGGAGCTGGCACGGCAGAGCTCCGCCCCACCACCCCCCACCGCGCCGCATACCCCCGCACCACACCCACACGCACACAGCGAACAGGTAATTACCACTGACAATTATAATCAACTATTTTTGTTTCGATTACTATTCCATTAATACGTCAAACTAGTATATATATTTTTTACTAGTATTTTTATTTGATAGCTGCGTTCCGCGGTTCCACCTGCGTGATGATGAAAATTGGTGATGATGATGATGATGAAAAGTAGCCTATGTGTTAATCCAGGACATAAGCAATGTATATTCTAAATTTCATCCAAATCCATCCAGCCGTTTCTGCGGGATTGAGTAACTAACATCCATCCATCCATACTTTCACATTTATGGTATTAGTGTGATGTTGAGATTTACAGTATAAGATGTAATTCATTATACTTACAGTTGATAGTGTTTGTTTGTTTGTGTACAGAAGAGCTCCCGGCCCGTGGGGCGCAGTTCTCTGCGCGCCGTGCGCGTGAAACCTGCGCGCGCGCACACCGCGCCCAACACGGCCCCCAACACGCGTGAGTTACTATCATGTCAGCTGTTGTCCGCAGCTTCATACGCGTACACTACTATTTAATAATTTTATCATTATTGGACGTGATTTTAATGAAATAATGAGACTAAAATGGTACTTATTATTATTTCTGTCATTAATTAATTAAGTAATTATCAGTATAAAAGCCAGCCAGTGATGACATATGGTACTGAGACATGGTTCTTAACTGTTGGCCTTTTGGAAAAACTCACGAGTCACACAACGGGCAATGGAGAGAGCTATGCTCGGAGTTTCTTTGCGCGATAAAATTCGGAACGTAGATATTCGCCAAAGGACCAGAGTCACCGACATAGCTATTAAAATCTGCAAGTTGAAGTGGCAATGGGCAGGCCACATCGCTCGAAGAACTGATAACCGATGGGGAAGAAAGGTTTTTGAGTGGAGACCACGAACCGGAAGACGCAGCGTAGGTAGGCCTCCCACTAGATGGACCAACGACATTGTGAGAGTCGCGGGCATCCAGTTGATGCAGATGGTAGGATTTCGTTCAGTGTGGAGGTTAAAGAGGGAGGCCTATGTTCAGCAGTGGACGTCTTCTGGCTGATGATGATGATGATTAGTATAAAAAACTTCGTAAAAATGACAGAACTGGACCAAATTTAAATGTGACCGCACGGGAAGCACCAGCTTTAAAATAAAGAAATAATCTATTAAATCGGTTCACTCAGTCGTAACTTCTGAGTCGCCTTGTTAACAAATATATTAACCACTAGCCGTCCGCCCCGGCTTCGCACGAGTGCAAGCTCGGCCTTCGGCCTCGCTACAAAATATAATATAGCCTATGTCACCCGGGGATAGTGTAGCTTCCCAACAGTGAAAGAATTTTTCAAATCGGTTCAGTAGTTTCGGAGCCTATTCATTACAAACATACAAAAATAGGTACAAATCTTTCCTCTTTATAATATTAGTGTAGATGTAATGTTTCTCCCGTCGACAGCGCCAGTGCCCCCCCTCCGGCCGGACTCTGCGTCATCTTCGCCCCCTTCTCTGCCCCCCACCACGGCGCCGGTCACCAACTTTGGCATCCACCATCCCCCGCCGCAGCATAACAACAGCGACGACGAAATTGTCGAGGTACCTTCAACTATCTTCCAACATCATTTGATCAAAAATAAGAATCTAAGACTCCCTGTGTCGGACACGCCATGGAACACATACAAAGACACACATAACTGCTTTGGTCATAGATCATCTCAGAAAACCACCAGAACCACCGGAGGATGGGCAGCAGCGTCCTAATAGTACACGGTGAACGTACTGCGATCCCCAAGCCGCCTGCCAAGCGTGGGGATTGTGGCAACACCCGTCTCTATGAGGGAGGCCTTGTCCAACAGAGGACGTTAATTGGCTGATGATGTGTGATGTGTGATCTCAGAAAAAATAAATAAATGTAAGCGTTATACCTACAGTTTCCCCTCTGGCATTTACACCTCCCCTCGGTCGTCAATTCGTATACATTTTGATCACATCATTTGCAGTTGTGTGCGCTCAATATTGAAGTGTGCGTTTGTAGAACTAGTAAGAATATGTCAGTGTGTGCAATACGTGTTTACCTCGCCCCCTTCAGTTTTTGGCAGACTTTTTTCGATTCTAGAGTTTAAATGTTGAATCAAACTATATATTATCAAAGTAAATGATTGTAAAATTAATATACCAAAAAACTATTTAACATTTTGTTTTAACATGGTTCCGTAGCCCGACAAGGAACCCTTATAAATTATTTCTGTCCGTCCGTCCGTCTGTCTATCTCTCTGTCCGTCCGTCTGTCCATTCGTCCGATTTTTTTAGAATGTAACTTCTATAATTATTAAGATACTAGCGACCCGCCCCGGCTTCGCACGGGTACAATGCTGATACTAAATGTACTACAGAATGTCTTTATATACAACGCCCCCCGGCCGGTACTGCCGCAACCGCTAAGTCCTTGCATTTTATATCTGTAATATCTTCCAAAATATTCATTTAAATTACATGCTGTAAATGGCCATATTGATCTATATTAAATGCACATTGTATTTAAGGTACTTAATTGGATAAGGATAAATGCTGTATTGATTAAAATAGCTTCGTAAATAAGCCAGTATTTCTCGTAAAAAGTAAAGGATAAAAAATTGTTATTGTGGGTTATCCCTAAGAGATGAACATATACAATTGCGAACTTTTTTGTAGACCTTTTTAAGGTGTACAATACTGTAGTACATTAGTTTGATCTATCTCGTAGGGTTCAGCCAACGTTTAAAATTTGTAAGCGCAAAAAATACAAACCGTATGTCCAAGAACCTTGAAAGTTCAAACACGTACGACATTCACCATCATGCACTGGGCCAGCATGGTGGGTTAGGGCCCATCCACTCTCTGAGAGAAGGCCAGGCTGAAATGATGATGATGACTCTACGAATATACTTTTTGGTTTGTCCTAACTTAAAAGTCTTCCTTTCAGGTTCCATACAAACCAAAAACCCCGGAAATCATCGATCTGGATGAATACCCGGAAAGCCCGCAAGCTGTCAAAAAGAAGAAACTGGACATACTCAAGGAACGGGGGCTGGAGGTCACGCCTTTACCTGCCCCCGCGTGGCCTGCCCCCGTCCTTGCTACACCCCTGATAGCTCCCAGCCCAATGCTCTTACCAGCTGTCCAACATCAAATAATGACCAACGCTCAACTATTCCAAATGTATAACATTATTCCGCAAAACTTCAATGGAATGCAACCCCCAAAAGTGATCCAAGCGACCCCTTTATATGGCACAACAAGCCCAGAAAAGACCGTTTATGGCAACCCAAAAGACCCATTTATGCCGCCCCCACACGTGTTACACGGCGTCCCAATTAAGCCAACAAAAAGCGTTTTACAAGCGCCGACTCCCGCGCAAGACATTTTAGACTTAACGTGCAAGCTGAGCACCAAACCCGCGGTTGAAATAGTCCGCGTACCAACAACGCCATCGCCGTCCAAGAATCAGTCGATAGCTCAGAATTTGACCAAAAATTATTCGATTGTTGATGGGAAGGCGGTCGTCGGATCCAATTTAGAAATAACTTTAGTCAACAAAGCGCAACCTTTGTCCCCTTTGAAGAAGCAGACTCCTCAAAAGAGGTCTTCAAACGGCAAATTTACTAAAACACCCACCCCCCCTAAAGATTATCCGAAACCGTACAAAAAGAACCCTATAATTGTTCCCAATTATCAAGTCCCCCGTGAAGATAGCCCGACCAGCTCAACTAGTTCGCAAAACAGTCAAAAAAATCTAATTCCGACAGACCCTAAGGGGCCTGCGACGTCATATTTAGACCCCTCCAAGGGTCATGTGTCGTCATTTTTAGACCCTTCTAAGGGCCCTGTAGCATCATATTTAGACCCCTCCAAAGGTCCTGTATCGCCATATTTAGACCCTTCCAAAGGTCCTGTATCGCCATATTTAGACCCCTCCAAAGGCCCTGTGGCGTCATTCTTAGACCCCTCTAAGGGGCCTGTGGCGTCATTCTTAGACCCCTCCAAGGGGCCTGTGTCGTCATTTTTGGACCCCTATATGGCGTTATACAATTTAGCGGGTCAAATGGACCCGAGGCAATTGGCAGCGTATAGGGAAATAATGGCAAACCCTTTTAGATATTCGGGACTTTTGAATATGGGTGTTGGTAACCCCACAACGAAGAATTAGTCTAGTCTAGATTTGTGATACAATAAATAAAGGCTTTTGGGGTATTTTAATTAGATAAATAGACACAACTCTCAACGCAGTGGAACATAAGATTATGTTATTATTTGACGAACATCGGTACAGATTCATACCTCACTAAATAAAACTGAGGGTACCGGCACAAAATAATTATCAATTTTAAAAACCTGACTTCAAAATTAGATAAATATGCAATTAGGTGATAGAAATGATGAGTAATTTTTACCTTTATAAAAAATTGCGCCAGAAGTCTCGATAAACATTAGAACATATATTCAAATCGCTAAAGTTTAAAAATTACTAGAAATGATGAGGTCGTCCAAGAAACCAAATTACGTTGTTTAACTTGGTAATGAACATAAATGTGTCACCGACTCGCACTTGGCCATTATTTATTATTTATTTTTATACTTTAGAGTGTGTACTATAATCATGCCAAGTTTGACGTTTGTACGTATTACCGTTTCTACATAATAGCAATAATAAAAATACGTTTGTTGTATGGGGCCCCCCTTAAATATCTATTTTAATATAATTATACGGGAGCCGTTTAATTTTTATTTTTTGACTTTTTTATTAATTCTTAGTTAATCCGCCGTAACATTACATATTCTGTGAAAATTTCAACTGGCTATCTATTACGGTTCCAAAGATACAGCCGTTTAAAATTCGGATGGACAGACAGACAGACAGCGTAGGTACAGTAATGGTGGTCCCATTTTTACCCTTTGGGTACGGAACCGTATTTGAAAGCATATACTTTCAGATTTGTCCTATAGAATTTCATCAAAATCGGTTGAGTAGTTTGGGTTTTAAGGCCTCTATTCGTCTGCAGCTTTCTCGCTCGCACATTTGTACATTATATCGAAACGAAACATTTTTTGTTTATAATGTTATGATAGTCAGCAAAACTTGTGTGTCACTTTTTGTAAATTCACACTCAGTAATTTTATATCGTCAATAATGTAAAAATGTGCGAGCGAGAAAACTGCAGACGAATAGCGGCCTCTTCAATCAAAATAACTGAAAAATTCGTTTACTTGCTTAATACACAATGAAATTGCGTATTTTACTTAATTGAGAAGGTTTTTAAATTATTAATTATTAGAGAGTTTTGTCAGTCATAGTCAAGCAAAGACAGTTTAGTTTGTTTTTTTTATTGACAAATGAGAGTCATGTCTATTAATCTAAGTGAGTGTTTCCACGCATTTGTTTACCGTGGAATGTAATTTTTAATTTGCAAAGAATTCTTTTGCAGTTCCCATTTTTCTTTTAATGTTAAATATATGTGGTTTATTTAATACATTCCAAAATTTGTTTTCGATAATACCAAGTTTAGTTTTTGCTTGACAGATTTTGACGTAATTGTAAATAAGTTCAATTTAGTGTAAGGAACATCATAATCTGTCTAGTAATAAACGTTTCAAATTAAAATCGATTTTACAAAACATTAGGTTAGGTTTGAGAAATTTGGCGTCCATTTTGTTGGACCATTTGTCGTTTCAAACTTTTGAGTTCTCTCTCTTTTAGATCTCTTTTTTTTGAACTTTTGAGTTCTAAAACAAAAGAACTTTTTAGTTCTATTTTGTCTTTCGATCTGTCGCCGTTTTTTCGTACATATTGAAATGAAAAGAAACGCAGAATACTTGAGTCAAATTAGTTTTTCATGAATCAACAAAATCGACGCCGTAACTATGTAAGTCGATTATTAAAATCGATTTTAATTTAATTGATCGCACCCCAAAAGCCTGAAATTTTGATCTCTCGGATGTTAAAAAAAAAAAAGAAACGAAAATATAAAAACGTGGGAACAATTTTAAAATGTTTCGTTTCTTTAGAAAACCTGACAATTTGTAAATATTAGGGTAAAATTTCAATTCCTTCGCGCGGAGTTATTTAAAATTACCTTTTTTAAGTATGTTCCAAAAAAGTTCTAAGTAATGGTCGGTTTTCTGACAGCTCTAGGAACATAGTTCTGCTACCATCAATAGATGGCGCTGACAATACATGGTTCTTATTACTTTGTTAGCAAACAATAACCACAAAATACTATACTACGAAATAAAATAACACAAAAACAAGCATGACACACAGATATTGTCTGTCTATGAGAATAAGCAAGTTTTTTCTTCGTCTGGTTTTGCAAAATCTTCAGATCCATGTCTAGTCAACGCCATCTAACGCATTTTTATGAGCAATTTTTTTATTGCCTTTTAGAAAACCTCCCATAAGAACTTTGCAGATAGAAATAGTTCCTACTGGCTTGATAGATGGCGTTACATCTACAACTGAATCGGTCTAGTATCTAGTCTGATTACTTCCGATGACTTAGTCGGACTAATGATACGGTTTAGTCTTATTAGTTATTTTTAATTCAGTTCATTACGTATAAAAAAAAGTTCCAAAAATGAAAAAAAAAGTTTTTTTTTCAAACGTTTTTTTTTGCAACACGACTAGCCGATTTTGAGGTTTTTTTTTAATGTTTGTAAGGTGACTTGTTCTACAGTTCTTACCTATGATTCAAGAAAATTAAAGCAGCTCATATATTGGGTATAAATAACATTGTATATTTCTGATTTAGACCCTTGTCTGACTAAAAAAGGGGGAGAAAGAGGGGTTAAAACACTGATCTAATAAAAAAAAGATCGCTGTGTTATACTTTTAGATAAATTTCTACCTAAGTTACCTAACTCAATTACGGGGCACGATTGGGTTGTAAGTGGAAACTGTATGAAAAGTAGTTCAGCATTTTTGTTCCTGAATTTTGAATAACTCCGTTTTGACTTTAATAGTAGTTAAATTGTAGTTTATACTTAAAATATCTTCTTGTTCTGTCAAATAGACTTGCAAGGACCTTTCAAAAGTTGACTTTATTTATTTTTTATTCTTTCCTCTAGGAGGATTTTGGCGTCGTATGTTTTGTGCATTTGCCAGTGTCAAGTAATAAAATATTATCAAGTTTATGTCGTAAAACAAGTCATAGTCAGTCAGTGTCAAGAAAAGTAAGTCACGGTCAAGTCTAACTCATGCCCAAGCTTCTATGGAATTTTGGAAACAATTCAAAAGTATGTAGTTATGGCGTTTACGTGAGAAAATGTATTGCCATGGTATTATTTCCTAAATTCGTGTATTTTCATCTGTAATGGTGGATTATTATATGTTAAATACAAGCTGCGCCCTGACTTGACTCTGACTGTAACGCTTGTTTGACGATATCGAATAAAATTGAAAATATTTAAACACATGACACTAGCAAATGTACAAGACATGCGACGCCAAAATCCTTTCAAAAGGAATAAATTGAAAAAAAAACGTATGAAAACCAAGAATTCTAATCACTTTCTTTATGTTTTTACATTTAATTTACATGTCTAGGTTTTTACTGTTACAAATAGTATTAAAAATAATTCTCTCGGCAAAAAAAAAAAAAAAAACACGCTTTAAAATCGCAAACCCTGAAGATGCTGGTAAAGATAATGAGACAAACTATTTTAATTATTGCATTGTCATCGGTCCTTGATAAGTGTGTAAAATTTCAATTTAATTTGACGTTTTGAAGTAGTTGAAAATCCAGTTCAAAGATTCCGTAACATACATATATACATACCAAGCTAATAAAAGCGTGTTACATTTGTTTCATGCACAGAAAAGTTTTATTTTATTTTTTTGTTTCAATCAGAACGGCTGTCAATGTTTTTTTGTAAGAAATTTGTTGTAGCCACTTGCACCCATATAAACACATCACAACTGTGTTAGCAACTGTGACGCGGAGTTCGACGCGTTGACGTAAATAAGAATGCTCAATCGTATATCTGTCACAATGCCTGGCGACAGAGTTTCCTTATCATTTACTTCTCTTGTCTATGGTTTCATGTATGTATAGGTACTATTTGTAACTTAAAAACCTCGAGAAATTAGAATTCTTGGTTTTCATTCATATTTTTAACTGTTTTATAAAAGAGTCTCAAGATTTGACCATCAAATTTTTTGTACAAGTAATTTCTTGCGGCAATATTCACTTTCGCAAGTTTCGGTGACTCGTGCAATATTTTGAGGGTTCATGCAAGTTTATTTGGCTATGTTTGGCGAACTTTGTCTATCTATTTAGTTAAGAGATTTTATGAATACACATTTGTATTACTTAACCAACTTTTTGTTTTAATTTGCTGGAGTCCTATACATTAGTTTTTTTTTTTTTTACTTTTGGCAATAAAAATATTATCTTTATTAAATAACATTCTCGGGTCTAGCCCGGAGATTTAGAAGGCATTGGTGGAGCCGAAGCCAACACCAAGAGGCCCTGTTGAATATAAAACATACAATTATGGAATGTGTATAAAAAGGAATATGAAACTATTGTACAGCATGGGATTTTAAAAAAAACTGGGCTATTGAGTTTACTTCCACCCTGGAGCTTAGATTCTTAGCTCTTGCGTTTCCCACCCCCGGACGGCCGGTTAAGGCAAGCCAGGGGTCGGGGTCTCATTTAGCCCCATGGAATCGGGGTACGCGGTGTCGCCACTCACCGACGGCTTGCCATAAAGCCGCCCCTGCGTTTTTTTTATCTTTAAATTAGATACATGTTAGAAAAACCTACCAAAATAATTTAAATCAAAAAAGTCTAATTTACTATCTAGTTCAATAGATTAAGGGAGGAAATAAGGGTTGAAAGTTTTTATTAAAACTAGTTGTATACGCGACTTCGTCCGCGATTTCTTCAGAAAAAAAAACCGTCCTCGTGATACATACTATTACCTCAAATTTTATCCTTAAAAGATCATAAAACTGGACATACATTCTATATTACCTTAAAATCAACAAATTTAAGACCCGTAACGTAACAGACACGTCAACTTGGCTGGCGTCGACCACCTCAACCAACGAGAGAAAAAGAGAGGGAAATTATATTATTCTATTTCCACTCTTTCTTTCCCTTTGGTCAGACGGCGGGTCGTCAGCCAAGTTCGATACGTCTGTTACAGGTATAACCGAACATATCGACGGCCGTAATCTAAATTGGCGTTTTGCTCAAAATGAACTTTGAATGCAATCCGATACAACTTTTTGAGCTCTTTTAAATGGTATAGGTGACATTTGCGTAGCTTACAAAAAATGTCCTATACGCCACGGATACTTAGTTGGTTTTGCAAATCATTGGTGTTATAGGTACATAATCTTTATTAACACTGTACCTTACATCAATATGAAACGAATTTATTTATGTCTGAACGTCCTTTACTTCATTAGGCTTCAGATAAATTTGACAATATTATCCATGAAATTAATATGCATATAAAAATATTGTTGTATTATGAAGCAGTTCTAGATAGTTACGACCGCCTCATTTTAGCGCTCTGCTAAAAGAAAAAGATTTTTTTTATTTGTTTATTCTGTAATAGGCTTGCGTTTGACCGCCAACTCGCCTGATATTAAGCGCGATGCGGTCTACGATGGAGCACGCTTGCCCAGAAGAAACCGATTCACTCGAGATTTGAAGACACCCAGATTGTAACCATCGGGGAACACCCATGGAACAAAATATTATGCTTAAGAATAAAACTTTTAGAAGGTAAGTATATAGTACCTATAGCAGGTAAGTAATCTTTACCCATGTGCCAGTGTTTATTTATCATTCGTGTTACAACTGATTCGCATTCGCCATCGTTAAGCGCGAGCTTACAGCTGAGCTTACAGGTTACACGTTTGTTATAATTATGGAGGAAGATAGCGAAGTTAATATAGCCGTAACCAATTACATATTGCAAAAAAAGAAGATATTCTGATTGGACGAAGAAAAGAATCATTGCAGTAAGTACTTATTTTTTTATTGTGTAAATGTAGGGCAGATGATGAGTGAATGATGTACTTTCATATATATGTTTTATCATGCGTGCAATGTATGACGTTATATAGCTTGTGTTTACTGTTTGTTTTAAATACTTAAGTTATGAATAATGTGTTAATTTGACGTGAAAACGCCTGGTTCTTATACTGTGCAAGTGGAAGGCAAGTTCTTACAGAGTGACAATGAGGAAAACGCTAATAATGAAGAGGAATAGATGCTTCAAATGTTTGATTTAAATTTTTAGAAAAAGTTATACAATAATTACTTATTATAAACTATAGATAAAATATAAACCCCGGCAATCATAAATAAAAATGCATTCTTTATAGTTTTATGAAAGTTATGAAAGTGTGTACCTACTGATGTTTCTTGTGATAAATTCCTTAAATAAATTAAAAAAAATTAAAAAAAAAAAGTTGATTTTGTGGATAAAAATAATTTGTTGTTTATTTCTTTTCTTTTATTAGGCACCTTTTGTTTGTCTATAATGCAACTTTATACGACTAATACTTAAAAATGTTAATAAACACTTAAAACACGCTAATATGACTCGATTTAACAGAATGTGGATAGTTATACGCCGTTCAAAACTCATTGGCAATAAAAAAGGTAGGGCTTAAAGGTCATATTTTATATTTTTTGGACGTAAGAGACAAGCTATCTTTGTAACTTAAGCTTTAACGAATGAACAGACAATATAAACTATTAGAGGACTAAAATTTAGGCAACCATAATAACCGACTTCAATATAGCCTAAAAAATAAAAAAACTTATGACCAAATTTACAAAATAATTTATGTTTTTTGACTCTCCTGAAAAGTAGCTGTTTGTCCCTTACGCCATGTTAGATTACAGAACACCGAACGCTTTTGGTCACAGCAACCGGGGCTATTATGGATCTTTGATCGGGATCAGTCAGTGTCAGAATTGAAAGAATTTTGACACTTGAAAGGGGTTATGACGCAAAAAAATAAAAAAAACAGCGTTGTCTATTTCCAATTTCATACTACGAAATTGGAAATAGACGACGCTTTTTTTTTTACATAATTTTGACAAGTCGCGATCCCGATCAAAGATTCATAATAGCCCTGCACCAACGACTACTTAGTTCTACAAAATTCTGACAGATGACACTAGGAGTTTTGAGTAATCCTCACACGCCCGGGGCCCGAGACTGGCCAGGCTGCGCAGGCCCCCTATCCTATATACTGGCTACCTGGCTTACCCTGGATACATACATTTACATACCTACCTATTTCATAAAATTGAATAGGTATATTATATCAAATATATTTGAAACAGGCAAATGCACAAGACGTGGGACGCCAAAGTCCAAGGTCAAAGAAGTAATCAGTAAAGAAAAAAGTAAACGATGACATTATAATCATTCCCTATTAGTGCTATATTATATATATTCCATAAATATAACGTTCTCTATGATTATAATTTATGAATGATCATATTGTAACATTATTGTTACATCGTGGTAACACCTATAAATTGTAATTATGAAACACTGACAAAAATATAAAGTGCCGTGATTCAAAATAAAGATATGGTCCAAACTCCTCGGTAGCCAGACCAAAAACAAAAAAAAAAAAAATTATAACTTTTGTATTGTAACCTACATTTCGTGATCATGCCAAAAAATAAACGGAAATTTACCGGACGCCGGGTAGTAAAGTAACTAGCAAAGAGAATACAATAGTACTACTGAACTGAGTCACTCGGCCTTCTGTTTTATCAATAAGCTTACACATTGGTTTTATACTGAAGTAGGTACAATTAATATAATATTCTGTGCATGCGCAGCCCATTTTTATTTTGCTTTGAATTACATATAGACGTAACCTAACTCAATGTACACGTACGTGTACAGTTTCCTTGTATTCGTAATGAAAATCACAGTGTTTACCTCGGGGTTAAAGATTTATTTAGTCCCTCGAACTATTAGCGCCCTCGCGGTTAGTCCCGAGACGGGGTTTGGTCAGTTTGAAAGTGACCCGCTCCTCAGGCAATTTCAGGAAAAATTGCCTTTCTACCGTTTTTATCCGCGCGTAGACGCGACAGAACTAGAATATGGATACGTTTGTCTCTTTCTAGCGGGATAAAAACAGTGGAAAGACAATCTGTCCACGGCCCGTGCTAGGCCTGCAGGACTACTTTCCGAGTATGAGTAATGAAAAGTATGTTTTTTGCAATTGCAGAAAGTCCAAAATGGAATGGTACCTCGTGAAGCAACCCAGGACACTGGAGAGTATGTCGCTCGAGAAACTCGCGGAGTGGATCGTGTCACAAGCAGAAGAGATGTCATCTCCTACAGAGCTGCAACAACGAGATGCAGCTGGAGCTGAAGCCATACTCTCTCAGCAGATTGACCTCATACGGAATTACCTAGAGTGCGATGTGCCCAGTATGATGCATGATAAGTTAGCAGTTGAAACGATACGAGCGTTAGATTCTCTGTTAGAAGATACTAAACAATCCTTGGGACTCAAAGAATATTGGGAATTGGATTCAGATGCACCTGACAGTCGTATGAAGGTAGTCGGTAGTATGATAGAGATATTATTTACCAAACACCTGACCAGCTTGACGCTTGACTATCGTACTTTAGATTACATAATCACATTTCTACCTACATTATTCACCAAGTCATACATGCTCAGTGGTCTTATTCAGTTGCACTTGAATCATGTTAATTTACACTGTTTTGAATACAACAAAAACATTGTTCAGTTATTAAAAGAGTTACACGATCTTAAGCATTTATGCTTAAGTTCATTTTCGTACATGGAAACTGTTTTCCAATGCATAGTAGATAATTGTAAATTCATTGAGACGATACACTTTAGAAACGATGAAGAAAACTGTGGTGTTATTATAGCATATGATGCGACAGTTCTAATGACTCAGTTACCTAATTTGAGAAGTATTGACATAGACGGCGATCCCGTAGCATATCCAGCAATCGTGGAACTTCTGTCATTTTGTCAAAATATAGAACATATTGGTCTTAAAAGACTTCGTGGAAATTATATATATGGAGAAAATAATGAAATAGCGTGTGCTTTACGAAAGATATCATCTGAACAAAACATAGGAAGGCAGTTTAAGTTAAAATCTTATCATAGTTGCAAAGAAACAACAATAGAGGAACTGGAACTAGTCGTTCAAATGTGTCCATATATCGAAAAGCTGAGTTTGATACGTGGGTATATGAAAGACACATTTCCACTTCAACAAACTAGAAATGCTATTCATAAATTGCAGAATTTATGTCAATTGGAACTACGGAGTTACGATTTTTATGAACATCAAATAAAAGAAGTGTTACAAGTAAGAGGATCTAATTTGGTGGAGTTGAGTCTTAAAAATCTGTATGAGATAGATCTAAATGCATTGATGTGTATTAGTCAAGTGTGCCCGAATTTGGAATATTTTTACGTAAAAGGATCTGGTTATATAACTTCTGAAGATGACTCCTTGTTCGGTGATAAAGTCACTCTTTTAGCAATTCCACCTTTCAGAAATTTGAAGAGATTGAATTTTACCGGGTGGTTTGAAAAGAAACCAAATCATGTAACCAAACGGCAAATGGTTCCATTTCTGCTCTCAAATTGTCTAAATATTGAATTTATAACCATCGATTCATATTTACTTGAGAATGATATTCTGTTAAATGTTTTGGACATAAACCCAATGATTTATTTAAAAGGATTAAGATTAGTTAATCATAAGGATTCCACTTGTGAGTTATCTGAGTTAGTCATAGACAGAATTATTCAAAGCTGTTCTAATCATCCGGTAGTGGTTGCCGCTTATTGATAGGTAGGTACTTACGCTTGGCATATCCTACTTAGAACAGACCACCTACGCTGCGCCAAGCTTACCCCACTGCAACAGAAACAAACTGTTGGCCATGACACGCTCTCAGAAGTCCTCCAAGTTAAATGGGTCTGATCGTACAAAAGCATTTACCGGAAGAAGGAACAGCAACGAATAAGCTCTAAGCAGTCTTTCAAAAATAGGTTAAATAAATGAAATCGTTGAATTCTATAATCTTAATACATGAGTACACAACTTATATCATCTATACTATATTTTTATGATTGTTTTGACAGAAATTAATATATTTGTAATGTAATTTAAGTAACGTAATGGTACAAAAAGAGTATATAAAAGAGTATAATGTAATTAATTGCTAAGGGTAAAACGGGACCCTATTACTAAGGCTCCACCGTCCGTCCGTCTGTCACCAGGCTGTCTCATGAACCGTGATAGTAAGACAGTTGACATTTTCATAGATGATGTATTTCCGTTGCCGCTATAACAACAAATACTAAAAATATAATAAAATAAATATTTAAGGGGGCTCCCATACAACAAACGTGATTTTTTTGCTCATTTTCGCTCGATATTGATAACGGCAACAGGTAGACGCTTGAAATATTCACAGAATATTTAGTTAATATATTCACTTTAAAAATAAATAATTAAATTAATATAAAATTAATATTTAAGGGAGCTCCCATACAACAAACGTGATATTTTGCTCATTTTCGCTCGATATTGATAACGGCAACAGGTAGACGCTTGAAATATTCACAGAATTTTTAGTTAATATATTCACTTTAAAAATAAATAATTAAATTAATATAAAATTAATATTTAAGGGAGCTCCCATACAACAAACGTGATATTTTGCTCATTTTCGCTCGATATTGATAACGGCAACAGGTAGACGCTTGAAATATTCACAGAATATTTAGTTAATATATTCACTTTAAAAATAAATAATTAAATTAATATAAAATTAATATTTAAGGGAGCTCCCATACAACAAACGTGATATTTTGATAATGATACGGAACCCTTCGTGCGCGAGTCCGACTCGCACTTGGCCAATTATTATAGAATAGAATCTATGCGTCAAACAAAAGATGATAATTATTTACAAATATAATTTTTCTAGATCTTTGTATATATGCTTTTTTGGATGTGAGTGTGTGTGTGGAGGTAAGCATGTTCTATAAATACATATCATACAGATAAGTTGGAAGTTATTGTATATGGTATTGTAGTATAGGTAATACATATCATACAGATAAGTTAGAAGTTATTGTATACGGTATTGTAGTATAGGTAATACATATCATACAGATAAGTTGGATGTTATTGTATATGGTATTGTAGTATAGGTAATACATATCATACAGATAAGTTAGAAGTTATTGTATACGGTATTGTAGTATAGGTAATACATATCATACAGATAAGTTGGATGTTATTGTATACGGTATTGTAGTATAGGTAATACATATCATACAGATAAGTTGGAAGTTATTGTATACGGTATTGTAGTACCTATAGGTAATCTCATTAGTTACATTTATTAAGCTCATGTTAATGTTTGTAAATAAATGGTCATTATATAACATTGTGTTTGTTTATATTATATTATTTACTTACGTTAAAAAAATATTCGCGCTAGCTATGTTCGCGCTTTTCTACTCATATGAACCGTTACTGACCTAACAATAAATGTTAAATAAATATAATTGAGATTTTTTGTACAAGTTTCTCAGTTCGCACGCACATACGTGCTGTACATATCTACACTAATATTATAAAGAGGAAAGATTTGTACCTATTTTTGTATGTTTGTATGTTTGTAATGAATAGGCTCCGAAACTACTGAACCGATTTGAAAAATTCTTTCACTGTTGGGAAGCTACACTATCCCCGGGTGACATAGGCTATATTATATTTTGTAGCGAGGCCGAAGGCCGAGCTTACACTCGTGCGAAGCCGGGGCGGACGGCTAGTAGTATATATATTGCACATGAATGAAGTGCTATACAGCGAGGCAATTCTGACAGTGTTCTGGGCGTGGTTCTGGGAACCTGCCACATCGTGCTCCATCGTAGGCCGCATCATCGCTTAAGGCTGCGTATAAGGCAAGAAAAATGTCTGATTTCACCCGCGCGTCTCGCATCACCCGCATTAGTGTGAAACACAACCACGGCAGCGCGGCAGTCGCGCGCAGCTAGTGTACACAACTCGCGCACTCGACCTTGTAAAGCGGCAAGGAGCAATAACACACAGGATAAGCATAGTGTTGGTGCACTTGGTGTTTTGGCGATTAGCTGAGTTCGGTCGCGGCGCGCAAAACCGTCAATTGTTTATTTCACTTTTCAAAATTGTATTTGTTATTTATTGTTAGGTTTTCTACAATATAAAAATAATAAAGTATATAGATATCATTTAAATTAAATTAAATATTTTTAAAATTATTAAATTATTTTTTATATTAAATTATATATTAAATTAAATATTTATTTTTTATTAATGTTTTTTTTTCAAAATTATTTAATTGTTCTAAAATTAAATTTTAATTTTAATATTAAATTTTAATTTACAACGCACTGTTGTACCGCAGTGTTGAAAGGCAGTGTTGCTACGCACTGTTGCACCGGGCTGTTGCACCATACTTTTGCAACGCAGTGTTGCACCGTACTGTTGCAACGCACTGTTTCAACGCAGTGTTGCAACGCAGTGTTGCAACGCAGTGTTGCACCGTACTGTTGCAACGCAGTGTTGCACCGCAATGTTGCAACGCAGTGTTGCAACGCAGTGTTGCACCGCACTGTTGCAACGCACTGTTGCAACGCAGTGTTGCACCGCACTGTTGCAACGCACTGTTGCAACGCAGTGTTGCACCGTACTGTTGCACCGCAAATACTGGTTTTATTGTATTCTAAGGTAAATGAGAACCTTCCTCCTTATTTGAAGTCGGATAAAAAGGTAAGTAGTATTTGACTTTGACTAAGGTAAGTAGTCCCGCTAGTGTATTGTGCATTTCCCCTTACCAGCACATACCCGAGCCAACCCAACTGGTCAAACAGTAGGTATTTATGTAGTATGAAGAATATATAATCTGACAATTTCCAAAAGCCGAAGTAACAAAAATTTGTCGATAAAGTTTAATGCGTGCAGAGAATAAGAAAGTGTCCAATAAGAAATATGCCGAATTCAAGAAAGTGTCGAATTAGGGAATGTTTCGACCCGCTACTGGAGCCAAAGAACCTATAAGTCTATATAAAACGAATAAAAAACATAACATCTCCTCATTTCAATAGTTTATTTACATGAGTACAGTATTGCTCAGATTGCATTTTACAGATATTTATTCATTCGTAATTTATTGCAGAAAACTTTAATCTAAGGACTTAATCTAATTTTGAATTATTATCATAAGTGCAGGCGCGGATCCAGCCCTCAAAAAAGGTTGTGGTCACAGCCACCCGCAAATCGGGCAAATGCGAGTCAGCGTATGAATCTTGCTCGTGCATGATCGACATAGTGCATTTCTACAAAGGAAATGTTTATAAAAAATTATATGACAGCCTGGACCAAGATTTTGTACAGTGTATCGTAGTTTCACGCGGGTAAAGCTGTGGGGCGTCACAAGTCACGTGGCATGGCCATCGTGCCCACAACGGGGGATCTACGCCTGTCATTGTGATCAGTAAAATATAAATCGTCTATAGACGTGTTTTGAATGCATTTTTTAATCTGTGTATATCTCTTGCCAAGCTGTACGCTGCGAAGTATTTATTCTAAGTCAACGTCAACTCATTTCGGATTCACAGTCACTAATTTCGGATTCGCGTTTATTCAGTTCGGTGAGCACTAATGGGGGGTGAATGCAGTTTTCAATTATCATATCTATCACAAACATGGATAGCTCTGAATTTCTCTGATATACCCAAGTCTGAAAAACAATCTCTATTCTTAATTCCTTCAAATAAATCAATGGGTTTTGATCTAAAACTTCTAACATCACGTCATCAGTGAGAATATTTGATGCGATAGTTATGAATTCAACATTCAGACAATTCAAGAGAATAAAGAAAGCCAGCTGTCGAGTACCTTCAATAAGTCTCTCTTTACACCACCCGTAAAAAGTTAACTTCTTCAAATTTCTGAATGGTGGTATTTTTAAGCGATCTGTTTCCTCATTAAATTCAGCCAAGTTGTACTCGTAGGTTTCAATATAAGAATGTAGATATAAACATTCTAGATTTGGGAACATTTGACTTATAAAAATTAATGCGTCTAAATTTATCTGATTGACATCATAAAGACGCAACTCCACCAAACAACTTCCATTGTTTACTTGTAAAATATCTTTTACTTTGCTGTCATGAAAATAATAACCCCGTAGTTCCACTACACGTAAATTAGACAGTTTATTAATGACAATTCCAACCATTTTCGGCGGAATTGGAGTCTGCTGCCTATACCATCTTGTCAAACTCATCTTTTCGATAAGTGGACACATTTGACCAACTAATTGCAGTTGTTCTAATGTCGTACCTTCGTACAATTTGTAAGTTTTTAATTGAAACTGCTTCCCAGCATTTTGTTGAGTTGACATAATATCTTGTAAAGCACGGGCTATTGCGTCTGGTTTTGGTGTGGTTTCGTAAGTTTCCCGAGAATGATATGTAGAAATTTCAAAATGTTCAATATTTGGACATGATAACAGAAGTGCCTGGATTGCCGTGGATCCTACATGGCCGCATATGTCAATACTTCTCAAGTTAGGTAACTGAGTCAATGGAACTAACATATCATGGACTAAAATTACTACATCCATTTCTTCTTCAAAATCACATACTAACTGCAACTCCTCAACCAATTTACAATTCTCTGCTATGCATTTTAAAGCTTTGGGTGTGTATAAAAAAAAACCTAAAGACAAATGTTTGAGGTCGTGCAAATCTTTTAATACGAGACTAATGTCAATCGTTTGATTCAGAATAATTTCTAACTGATTAAGACCACCGAGCATGTCCGATTTGGTCAATAACGTAGGTAGAAACATTTCTATGTGATTTAAAGTACGAAAGTCAAGCTTCAATCTGGTCAGATGTTTGGTAAATAATGTCTCTATCATTCGCCCGATTACATTAATTCGACTGTATGATTCCCAACAGTCTCCGAGCTTTAAGTATTCTGCAGTATCTTCTAAGAGATTGTCAAACGCTTGTATCGCTTCTTCTGCTAACTTGTCTTGTAACACCCTGGGCACATTACATTCTAGACGGTTCCGAATGGCATCAATCTGCTGAGAGAGTGCAGCTTCAGCTCCAGCTGCATCGCGTTGCTGCAGCTCAGCAATAGATGACATCATCTGTTCTGCTTGTGACGAGATCCAGTCCCCGAGTTCCTCTAGCGCCATGCTCTCCAGTGTTCTGGGTTGCTGCACCAAGTATTTCATCATTCGTACTTGTATAATGGAGGTCAGTGCATGTTGTACAATATAGACACCCCGACCGGCACAAGATAATAGATAATAATGCAATTGACAGAGTTGTTGTTGTAAATTTTTTCATGACCATGGATACAAAGTCCTTCGGTCGCAATATTAATCATGTTTATCGTTCGCGCAAACCTTTATGAGCCCTCTGAAGTTAGGCGCGAGGCCTCCCCGACGCCCTGTAAAGTCCCTCGGATACCTATAATATGCGTACTGCGCAGCCACTGGGCCTAACTTCAGAGGGCTCATAAAGTTTTGCGCGAACGATACCTAATCTTAAATGGCGTCAAACAAGCCACAGTCAAGCAAAGTAAGTCACGGTCACAGGTCACGGTTAAGTCAAACTCGTGCCCCAGTAAAGTGGTGGAAGCTTTACAATAGGCTTCTATGGATTTTTGGAAACAACATGAAAAGACATGATTCACCACATCATATATTTTTCCTACACTCGAACGTTCACGAGCGCTTAATAAACAACAATCCACCATTATTGCACATTAACACTTGAAAATAATACAACGAGCCGACATGTTTTTTCCACGTTGGCGCCAAAACGTACTTGACAGAGCTAGAGAGGGCCGATGTAGGAGAAATAAACCGAAATCAGAATGGGGGGATATTGTCATTAAAACGGGCAACACTTATCGAACATGTAGGTACTAGGTAAGTAGCTACTACATCATATTTTCGCGGCCTAGAGGCGACAGCGTCCTAGGGGCGGCAGATTTTAGAGAAAGCTCAAAAATTATTATTTTAGAAAGGTACATGGGGCGGCGGAAATGAAGTGGCCTACACTTGTAAAAAATATAAATCCGGTACTGAAGCTCACGCCAGACCTCGAGATAGGAGGAAGAACCCGAATCAGGAATGAGGAGAGGGGGGGGGGGGGATAATATGGGCATACGAATCAGCACAACGCGCCGTATATTTTGTTAGGTTAACAATTATTATTGTTTAATTTATATATTCACACGTTATTATATCAATACAGTTTTTTCTCTTAGTACTAAAATGTACAAATCTTTTTTATTTTTTCTTGACAGAAAGTATTTAATGATTTCCGTTTTTAGGGTTCCGTAGTCCGACAAGAACCCTTATACATTATTTCTGTCCATCCGTCTGTCCGTCAGACTTTATTAGAACCTTCTAATTTCTATAATTATTAAGATAAGTGCATGAAACTTTGCAAAATGACAGTAGTAACTAGTAATACAGATAATTTTAAAATTAGTAAAAATAAATAATATTGCATTTAGGTGTGGCTCTGGTACATGTGAAATAGGGAAGAAATTTTTTTTTACTGCACCCCCACATATTGGATATCGTTGAAAAGGTCTTTTAAAATGAAACAAAATTAGCTAAGCATGGGGGTCTACCCAAAACCGAAAGACATGGCAAGTGGTCTACGAAACAGAAAAGGTTGGGGACAACTGCTATAAACAATGAAACAAAGTTTTAGCATAGAAACCTTTATTTACAATTCTGAACCAACCAGCATTATGAATCTTTGATCGGGATCGCGATTTGTCAAAATTATGTAAAAAAAAAAAGCGTTGTCTATTTCCAATTTCATAGTATGAAATTGGAAATAGACAACGCTGTTTTTTTTTTTTGTGTCATAACCCCTTTCAAGTGTCAAAATTCTGTCAATTCTGACACTGACTGATCCCAATCAAAGATCCATAATACCCCCGCATAATTGAAACATTGCATGCCTATCGGCTCCATATAAAACACTAGGTGCGCCCCGCGGTTTCGCACGCGAAGACAGTCCCGGAGAAACCGTACATTTACGATTCACCCCAAGCGGTCAGTGCAGGTGCCTTACCCCTAGCTTCACTTTTGCGAGCCAACTTTTAGTAGGTACCTAAAATTAACCAACTCATTTAAGCTGCATCGTTTAAAAGCGTCTAACTTGAATCAACGAAAATCCGTTTTACTATGCGTGTGTGCGTGAAAATAGAAAAGCTTAGCGGCTATCAAATAACTACCGCTTATCGTAGTTGATAGTACCGTTTAGACAAATAACACCTATGCGGGTCAACTTTTCGAGCTAGGGGTAAGGGCCCAGGTCTTATCACCTCCACGAATTTTATTTATATCTACGTAAAAATTCACGTCGATTCCTTGCTGCGTGAAAAATGAATAAACAAGCGCTTTCGCGTTTACAATATTGGTGTGATTGCATTATCTTTGTATGACCGAATCCAAAGCAACTGTAGCATTGCATCGCCTAAGAGAGATCCGGTGCCCATAACTTGAACGTTCTGTCGTAAGAACACGTCGCTATATGCTTGTTGTCGTAAGATATGTCTGCACTCATCACCTGCAAACAAAATAATATGGTTATTAAACATGCGGGGCTATTATGGATCTTTGATCGGGATCAGTCAGTGTCAGAATTGACAGAATTTGACACTTGAAAGGTTATGACGCAAAAAAAAAGCGTTGTCTATTTCCAATTTCATACTACGAAATTTGAAATAGACAACGCTTTTTTTTTTTAGTTAATTTGACAAGTCGCGATCCCGATCAAAGATTCATAATAGCCCTGTACCCTTAGTACAAGATTTGATAGTTTTCGAAAACTTTTTTCGTTTTCGTTTTGATGCATACATTGCTGGGCTGAAAGCTATTCGAAACTATTTTTCGTATTTGAGTGAAGCAACCTATACTGCCGATTACTACCGATTTTAGTTCATCCGCGTTTCCGCTAGAGGCGCTTTACTAAAATGTATGGGACAATACGGAAACGAAAAAAGTTTTCGAAAACTGTCAAATCTTGTACTAAGGGTACGGATGGTCATGCACGCTGAACGTTCCTTATAAAATTTTATACTTTATTTCCATTTTTAAAGCCTTAAAAAGTAAGTTATCTTAGATCTAAGTTACAATTAATGTGGTTAAGTTTACTGTGGTTAAGGCTAAGAAAATGCATAATCTTTTAGCTCCGGGCCCCAAACTGGGCAACAAAGCCTGTGTCTTGGGCCCAGTGGAACCAGTTAAACTTAGTACATATTTAGCACAGCTCGTACATGTTTAAAAGACATAGGACTCAATGTTAATTGTAAAGTTAAGGGTGTCACATCCAATTAGTGAACCGAATAAAAAATGATACATAGGTTAATCAGACATCTCATTTGGGAGAAAGTGTCGGATCTGCATGATCTAATAGGCTTGTGGCCTAATGTTTAATTTATTACAAATAACAGGCTTAGCGATGAATATAACTAAATACATTACACATACTGAAAATATAAATTGAATTGGCTGATTAATCTCGTGAGATATTAGCGTTTAAAGTTTCCATTTGCATTCCTTTTTAGCAAAGCATGTGTTAGTATAGCATTTGTATGCCACGCCTGAGGCGTGACGTCATAGCTCAGTATAGTGCGCTCTCTGTCTAGCATGAAATTATAATACTTATAACTTATTTATTTTTGAACTAACTCAAATTATGTTTTTGTTGTTAGGCTCTGCTGATGATCAGCTTTTTTATAAGGTAAAAAAAATTATTAGTCATCATGCCTATTCCCTCCTGCCCTTTTTTCCATCGGACTGTCAGAGCGGGCACGAAAAAACGACACCGCTTTATGGTTGATATTCCGAAAACCTGTACGAAGCGGTTTGATTATACTTTATGTAGTGGTAGGACTGTTGCAGGGGTCCACCTGGGGAAGTACCACACCTTTGCCAGTTATTCAACCGCCAAGCAGTAGTGTGCAAACACTACTGTGTTCCGGACTGAAGGGCAATGTTTCCAGCGAAATTACAGGGCACACAGAGATTTGACATCTTATATCTCGGGGTGACGAGCGCAGTGCATTGCCATCCAGGGTTTTGAACTGTTGAAGATCAAAATTCTGAGTGGAGTTGAGCTGTTATGGGCAAGCGTGAAGAGCCATCAGGCGAGCGACTTTGCTCATCTCGTTACTCAGTATCATAAAAAAAACTGCTAGTCTTTGGGCTTGTAATTTTTCGGCGATTAGCTTGCTGTCACTAATCTGCTTCCGGCTGATTACACCGCAAGGTTATAACCCTGTACACAGCTAGACAGTTCCATCTGAGTTGAACCTCACCTTGTTATCGTGTCCAGAGAGCGTCCGCAGGGGATGCCAGGCGGGGTTCGACCACAGCTTAGCGGTCTTATCGTACGATGACGTCAGCAGGAAGTGTCCGTTGCTGCGTTGGTACCGGACATCTGCATAACACAAAACAGATCATCATTCCATACAACAAGCGTTATTTTTTTGCCGTTCTTGTAGATAATGGTACGGAACCCTTCGTGCGCGAATCCGACTCGCACTTGGTCGGCTATTTTGTTTGGTAGGCCATACTTCAGAGGTGGTCCCATGTAAATTTTATCAAAATCGGTTTTACTAGTTTGGTTTTTAAAGCAAAATAACTGAAAAAAAAACATGACATTCAAGTAAACGAAAATGCGTAGTGAAATCGGTTTTTATTCATAAATTTTAAGGCTCCATTTATACGTTTAGCTTTGTCGTTTAGATTTGACAGATGTCAAATATGATTTATTAAATTGGCCCTATTTTTAGCACAAAGATAATTATTATTAGAATATAAAAGATGTAAACCATAACATTAAAATTGTTTATTTTATGTCAGAAATATATTCCTGTGGGAGAGATATGTATATTAACTTACCGCTGTTCAAATGCGTATGCGCAGGAATGGTGTAGAGACAGGCGCGTTTCCTCATGTCCCAAATTTTCACCTGAAACATGACAAGTATTAGAAGAATAAGAAACCTGCCGGCGATCGTCAATTTAAAAAAAAAAATATTATTACAAAATCAAAAGGCGCTCGAATAAAATTATTTATATTGCCAGATCAACAGGCGTTCGGATAATATTATTATATAGCCAAATAGGCAGGCCTTCGAACATAGTTATCGATATTACAAAATCAAAAGGCGCTTGAACAAAATTATTTATTTTGCCAAATCAACAGGCACTCGAACAAAATTATTTATATTGCCAAATCAACAGGCGCTCGAACAAAATTATTTATATTGCCAGATCAACAGGCGCTCGAACAAAATTATTTATATTGCCAGATCAACAGGCGCTCGAACAAAATTATTTATATTGCCAAATCAACAGGCGCTCGAACAAAATTATTTATATTGCCAGATCAACAGGCGCTCGAACAAAATTATTTATATTGCCAGATCAACAGGCACTCGAACAAAATTATTTATATTGCCAAATCAACAGGCGCTCGACCAAAGTTATTGATATTGCCAAATCAACAGGCGCTCAAATAAAATTATTTAGAGGTTTATAAACTACATAATCAAAACTAATAAAAAAAAATTGTCGGACCACTTCAAGAGCTTCTTCAATGTAATGAAAACAGATAAATGGTTGCCTGGTAGAGATCGCTTTTAGCGATAAGGCCGTCACTTGTGGCACTAGCTCGTGAGTGTTTTCTATCTGTATGTAATTTCTGTTTCTGGTGTACACAATAAAGAGTTTCGAACTATCTATCTATAAATTAATTAATTAATCCAGGGTCCCTTCAAGACAAGAGAGAATAGGCACCTCATGGGCAAACGTGCCCCATCTTAGACCGCATCGTCGCTTACCATCAGGTGAGTTGTGGTCAAACGCTAGCCCATTTCATCATTTAAAAAAAATTGGTTGGTGGAGTAATCCTCGACCCTCCTGGAGCGTGTTAAAACTGTGTGATGGTGATACCTGGTGGTCCGCGGCGGCGGTAGCAAGGCGGCACTGCGCGGGGTCCCAGTCGGCCCCCAGCAGGGGCCCCAGGTGCCCCTCCAGGAACATCACGCAGCGACCTGTGCGGACATCCCACACGCGACCAAATGCATCCATACCCCTGCAACCAAACACTTTATAGAACTAGACATTTAATACGAACATGTTCAGACACTACATCAGATGAAAACGTCTGATGTAAAGACACGCCCACTGAACACATTGAATGTCACGTCAGTACTGACCAAGCCTGTGATTCGTCAACGTTGTGAACTGACGTTGAATGGGCCAATTAGCATTTAGTGACCCCTCACCCCGCCCCTCAGGTATTTGACTGAATTGTTTCCATTGAAAATAATCGTAACTACAGTCTGGGCTACGTGGTAGCTTTACCTAGTTTTTGCCTGCAATCTAATAAGTAAATTTTAGAGCGATGGCGTCCGAGGTATCATTTGCGCTTTACAACCTAACGACACCCAGGGTATGATATATTTAACTGACTTCCAAAAAGGAGGTTCTCGATTAGACTGATTTTGAATTTTACACACCAATATATTCGACTTCCATCGCAATGCTATACACCTCCTTGCGCAAAACCTATTTTTAACCGATTTCATTCGAAAACAGTGAATGTATAGTATAATAACAGAAATCTACACTAATATTATAAAGAGGAAAGATTTGTACCTATTTTTGTATGTTTGTATGTTTGTAATGAATAGGCTCCGAAACTACTGAACCGATTTGAAAAATTCTTTCACTGTTGGGAAGCTACACTATCCCCGGGTGACATAGGCTATATTATATTTTGTAGCGAGGCCGAAGGCCGAGCTTACACTCGTGCGAAGCCGGGGCGGACGGCTAGTAATAAATATAGTAGTCCCTTACCCGGTGACGACGAGGGAGCCGTCTGCTTGGAACGCTATCGCGTACACCGGCTTGGCATGACCTTCCTGATGGAGCACCTCCTTGGCTGCAAATACAAAAAACATGTCATTCATATTTATTCCCTTAGTGCATACACACATCATCAGCCAATTAACGTCCACTGTTGGACAAGGCCTCCCTCATAGAGAGGTGTGTTACCATAATCCCCACGCTTGGCAGGCTGCTTGGGGATCGCAGTACGTTCACCGTGTACTATTAGGACGCTGCTCATCCTCCGGTGGTTCTGGTCGCAGTTTTAGGACATACCCGGGTCCATATTCTACTATAATACCTTTTTGTTATTTTTAGGTTGTCCTGCCGTTGAATATAGAATTTTTCGATGAAAATAAAGATACAGAAACTCCGGTCACCACTGTTTGTATTAAAGAAGTGAAAGTTGACTTTGAGTTCAAGCAGGAAGTTGATGATCAGAGCGCTGACCAGGATCATGGTGTTAATGATGATCATGCTGTTGATAATGATCAAGGTTTTATTGATCATGGTTTCCAGGACGATGATGTGGCAGATGATGGTGTTAAGAATGAGTAACTATAATACAAACACAGCCCCGTTAGCTTAGTTGTTAGTGAACCTACCTCCTGCGCTTGGGGGCGTGGGTTCGATTACCACCTAGGGCAAACATTAATGTGATGAACATTTGTGTTTGTTCTATGTCTGGGTGTTAATATCTATTACGTATGTATTTAAAAATATATATGTATGTATATCAGTCTCTGGCAGCCATATTACAAGCTTTGCTTAGTTTGGGGTCAGATGACCGTGTGTGCAAAATGTCCCAGATATTAATTTTTTAGTTTATTTTTTATTCGGGCATAATTTATGGTAGGTTATAGTATTGATCACAGAGGATTAATCATTCAGTTCAACAACCTACTAGGGCCCCAGGGCACACCCCTTCTGGGGTACCAGGGCAAGTCTAATCCCCCATTCCCGGCGACGGTCCAAGCCGAGGCTCGTACCTCCGAGGTGCCCTTGCGCTTGTCGCCCAAAATCTAAATCATGTTGGCCCAACGCCTTCTGCGTTCACCAACTAGTCCGGTCAAGCTGTAGAGGCCGCAAGGACAACAGCATAAAGTCACATTAGAAAAACCACCCACCACGAGCAAGAGAAGGATTCTGACGACTGAATCACAATCGTAGGTAGTGATTCATGATTGAATCAGGAGCGTAGCGATTGATTCATGCCCTCGAAATAAATCCGTTTTATTAAAGAGTTGCATACTACACTTTATAACATGACTACGAGAAAAAGAAAGATGCGAAAATAGTTTTTGCGCAAGAAGGTTGTATAGCATTGAGATGGAGGTCGAATATATTGGTTTGTTTTATATTCAAACACCAAAATAGTGATTAAAAGTTTAATTCACTGTTATCAGTGAATATAATAAGCTCTTTAGAGTGGTAATGGTAAACACTTTAAATTATTGTATTGTCATCCGTCCTTGATAAGTGTGCAAAATTTCAAATCAATCCGTAGTTTTGAAAGGGGTGAAAATCACGTTCAAAGATTCCGTTACACACATACATACCAAGTTAATAAAAGCGTGTTAAAAAGCGACAGAAGATGTGTGAAATCTCTTACCAGTTTCCAAGTCCCACAAGCGCCAGGAATTATCGAAAACGGTGCAGCCGAGGAACCGTCCCGAGGGATGGAACTCTATGCGCGCCACTCGGGAGGGGCTGTGCCCTTCTAGAGACGCCAGCGGAGACTCACTGTAACCACAAATAATATTATCATACTTAATATAACATAATAGGTCGGGGAAAAAGTCTTTTCGTATTTTGTATGTATAAAGTTGTAGTAAAAATCTCATCGGTTGTACTGTTTGTATCTGGCTGGTTTTGATACCATTAAAAATATGACATTTTAAAAAAGGAATACAAAAAGTAAAAAGCAATTTCCCGCCATTTTTCAATTGTTTTTTTGTTCGATAAAATGAGTGAATCTAACGAAGAAATTCGATATATTGTGAAATTTTATTACAAAAAACTGAAAAATGCGACACAAGCCGCGAATAAAATTTGTGACATTTATGGACCTAATGCAGTGTCATCAAGAGTAGCACAATGTTGGTTCAAGCATTTTCAGTCCAGGAATTTTGATGTCAAAGATGCAGCTCGCTCTGGTCGCCCTGTTACGGATAAAGTCGATGCCATTTCTGAAAAAGTGGACCAAGATCGGCATATTAGTAGTTACGACGTAGCTGAAGACCTGGGGATTGACCACAAAACAGTTTTGACCCATTTGAAAATAACTGGGTATACAAAAAAACTCGATATTTGGGTGCCACACCAGCTCACTGAAAGAAACCAAATGAATCGTGTACTCATTTGCGATTCTCTATTGAAACGTAAAGAAACCGAACCGTTTTTGAAAAGATTGATCACTGGTGGTGCAAAATGGATCACCTACGACAAGAATGTGCGCAAACGATCATGGTCAAAGGGCAGTGAAGCGCCACAGACTGTAGCGAAACCCAGATTAACACGTAATAAGGTGATGCTGTGTGTATGATGGGATTGGAAGGGCATCGTTCATTATGAGCATTTACTGCCGGGCAAAACCATCGATTCGGATCTCTACTGCCAACAGCAGATGAGACTCAAACAAGAAATTGAGAAAAAACGGCCGGAATTGATCAACATAAAGAGTGTGGTCTTTCATCATGATAACGCCAGACCGCACACATCTTTGGCCACTCAGCAAAAATTTAGAGAGCTTGGTTAGGAAGTGTTAATGCATCCACCACATAGCCCTGACCTTGCACCCTCAGATTTCCACCTGTTTCGATCTCTTCAGAATTCTTTGGGTAGTGTTAGATTAACATCAAGAGAGGACTGTCAAAACTACTTGTTGCATTTTATTGATCAGAATTCCCAAAATTTCTACAGCAACGGGGTCATGTCACTACCTAAAAGATGGCAACAAGTTATCGAACAAAATGGTACATATATATTATAATTAAATGTAATTAAACTTGAAAAAAATATGTCTTGAATTTGTTTATAAAATACGAAGAACCTTTTTTCCCGACCTTATATATATAATCACACTAATATTATAAATGCGATAGTAACTCTGTCTGTCTGTTTGTTACATAATCACAACGGACCTAAACGGCTTAACCCAGGGGTTCCCAATCTTTTTCAGCCCACGGCGCAGTTTCAAGTTAAGTATTTTTTCACGACGCCCTACCCTAGCTAGCTATCTTTTGCAATGTTAAAATCACTTATGCGCGTAACATAGCATCATAACACTCATTTTCGAACAAAATTTTGTTCGAAAAAGTTTTATGATGCTATGTTCTTTACGGATGTGAGCGCTCAAACAAGGTAACCGCGAATATTTGTGGTTTCGGATGATGATAGAGTAACGGCGGCGCCCCTCTTTACTTTCTACGGCGCACCAGGGCGCCGCGGCGCACACTTTGGGTACCCCTGGCTTAACCGATCTGGTTTTAAGGTTGCATTCCATGTAAAGATGTTTTTTAGTCATGCTATACTATGTATCACATCGCACTGATATTGTAAATGCGAAAGTAACTCTGTCTGTTTGCTACATAATCACGGCTAAACGGCTTAACCGATCTCGATAAAATTTTGCGAGGTAATAGTATGTATCATGAAGACGGACATAGGTTATTTTTTTCCGCGGACAAAGTTGCGGGTACAGCTAGTATCATATATGTGAAAGTTTGGATGGATGTATGTTTGTTACTCAATCACGCAGATTTGAATTTAATTTGGAATATACATTGCTTATGTCCTGGATTAACATATAGGCTACTTTTCATCCTCATCATCAGCACCGATTTTCACCACCACGCGGGTGAAACCGCGGAACGCAGCTAGTATGGTGTTACCTGACAAAGTTCCAGAGATGCACGGTGCCGTCGTACGCGCAGGACGCCATCGCGCATGTCTCCGACCCTCCCTCCGTGCTAGTCTCCATCGGTTCTTGGTTCTCGGGGTCGGACGACAACTCTATCTGCGACAAATGTTTATATAGCTCAGCTTTTTATATCGCTTTTAGCGATAAGGCAGCCAGTTGTGGCACTAGCTCGTAATTGTTTTCTATCTGTTTGTAATTTTTGTTTCTGGTGTACACAATAAAGAGTTTTCTTTGATTTTTAGGGTTCCGTACCCAAAGGGTAAAACGTGACCCTATTACTAAGGCTCCGCTGTCCGTCTGTCACCAGGCTGTATCTCGTGAACCGTGATAGTTGGACAGCTGAAATTTTCACAGATGATGTATTTCTGTTGCCGCTATAACAACAAATACTAAAAAACAGAATAAAATAAATATTTAAGGGGGCTCCCAAACAACATACGTGTTTTTTTTGCTCATTATTGATAACGGCAACAGGTAGACGCTTGAAATATTCACATAATATTTAGTTATATATTATTCACTTTAAAAATAAATAATTAAATTAAAATAACACAAATATTTAAGGGGGGCTCCCATACAACGTGTATTTTCACCAATTTCATAGATAATGGTACGGAATCCTTCGTGCGCGAGTCTGACTCGCACTTGGCCGGTTATCAAACTAATATCATATAATTATGTGAAAGTTTGGATGGATGTTTCTTACTCAATCACGCAGAGACGGCTGGATGGATTTGGATGAAATTTGGAATGTACATTGCTTATGTCCTGGATTAAAACATACGCTACTTTTCATCATCATCATCGATTTTTATCACCACGCGGGTGAAACCGTGGGGCGCAGCTAGTTATATATATATATAGGTTACTGATTACCTTCTGTTGGAAATGGTGTGGCACCACAGCGGCTGGGTGGAAGACTGCGCAGCTCACATTGCACGTGTGCGCCTTCAGGGTCTGCAGCGGGAGGCAGCCGGGGACCGACCACACCTTGCTCAGACCAGACCTGACCCAGACAGATAACAATAATAGGCATGATGACTAATATTTTTTTATTACCTCATAAAAAAGCTGATCATCAATAGAGCCTATCAACGAAAACAAAATTTAAATTAGTTCAAAAATAAATAAGTTATAAGTATTATAATTTCATGCTAGACAGAGAGCGCACTATACTGAGCTATGACGTCACGCCTCAGGCGCGGCATACAAATGCTATACTAACACGCGCTTTGCGAGAAAGGGATAGAGCATCCCCTCTCCATCCCCACCTAAAACTTTAAACGCTCATATCTCAGAGATTAATCAGCCGATTCAATTTATTTTTTCAGTATGTGTAATGTATTTAGTTATATTCATCGCTAAGCCTGTTACTTGTAATAAATTAAGCATTAGGCCACATGCCTATTGAGTGAATAGGTATCTTCCAAGTCTGCGTGTTTCATCTTCGACCACATGCCAAACTGCCAGAGCGGGCACGAAAAATCGACACCTCTTTATGGTTGATATTCCGAAAACCCGTACGAAGCGGTTTGATTCAACTTTTATAGTGCGTACTGCTAGTCTGTGGAATGCGCTGCCTGAATGGGTGTTCCCCGATAGTTACAATCTGGGTGTCTTCAAATCACGAGTGAATCGGTTTCTTCTAGACAAACGTGCTCCATCGTAGACATCATCGCTTAACATCAGGCGAGTTGGCGGTCAAACGCAAGCCTTTTTATGCATAAAAAAAAACTTTACACCGACTCAAGACTAAGAAGCTTAGTCTGAACTAGGGCTTCGTTGCTGATGAGCATCTTGGCACGCTTATCAATTGACTCCAAGGCCCCGAGCTGATATTTAGCTGATCCATCCCAAAGGTGAGAGCAGTACTCTATGCACGACCGAACTTGTGCTTGGTACAGTGTAAGCAACTGTTCCGACGTGAAGTACTGACGCACCTTCGATTTAGTAATAATTTTGCGTTTATCTCGCCTGATGTTAAGTGATGTTGCGGTCTACGATGGAGCACGCTTGGCTCGAAGAAACCGATCACATTGGGTTCGATTCCCATCTAGGACAAACATTTTGTGTGATGAACATTTGTGTTTGTTCTATGTCTGGGTGTTAATATCTATTTAAGTATGTATTTAAAAATATATATGTATGTATATCAGTCTCTGGCAGCCATATTACAAGCTTTGCTTAGTTTGGGGTCAGATGACCATGTGTGCAATAATGTCCCACATATTTATTTTATTTATTTATTTACATATTTGAGTAATTTCTCATTACATACTTATAGCGTTAATGGGGTGCGCTATTAAATAACTCCACTCACATTCACAATAAACACAACAAGTGATATATAGTAATGATGTATATTGATAGCCAAAGTCTGTTATACAATATTTCCGACCGCGGGACACTTCTTGAGTGCAGTGACAAAATAATATGCGTCGGCGCGTAATACAAAATGGTTACTGACTGGCGGTCGGCGCGCGGCGTCTTGCGCATGCGCACGGCCGTTCAAGGTTATCGGCGCGCAGGAGCGCGCCGGAGGCTTGATCAACGTTCTCGACACGACCCGACCGCCTTCCGACATTTATGTCGGACGGTGCAATTTACACAATTTAAATAATTAACAATTAACAACTAAAGTAGGTATTGGGGCATCGGCTAGTAAGCCACAGTTCTCCCCTCCAGAGGCCGTCTTAGTAGTTAAGACGGACGATAGTAATCAGGAAATGTGACATGTCGCCCTGAGCGTGTTCTGGTAATGTCAAGTTTAACACTCTCTTCTAAATTTTCAGGTGTTGGTGTATCAGTACTTGTGAGTTGTTCTTCAGAGGTAAGCAAGTATGCTGGTTTGATTCGTTCTATCGTTATAGTTTGTTCTTTTCCTTTCATCAGCAACTTATATACTCTATCTCCTCTCTGTAGTACTTTATAGGGTCCGGAGTATGCTGCTTGGAGAGGTCCACGCACGCTGTCATCTCTGACGTACACGTGAGTTGCAGAAGGTAAGTCTTTAAAGACAAATATGCTTCTCTTACAGTGTCTGGACGCAGGTTGGGGACGGACATTATTCATTAACGAGCGAAGTCGTGCTGTGAAGTCTGTGATATCCGTTGTATGCGTGTTTTTGCAAGTATCAAAAAATTCTCCGGGTAACCTCAACGTCTCGCCATATAAGAGTTCAGCTGGTGAAGCTTGGATATCTTGTTTGAATGCTGTGCGCATTCCGAGCAAAACAAGAGGTAAGCTTTCGGTCCAGTTCCGGTTCTCGTGACATTTTATCACCGTTTTCAGCTGTCTGTGCATCCTTTCGACCATGCCGTTGCTGGCTGGATGGTAGGCTGTGGTCCTGTTTCTCCGGAATCCAGAGAGTTCGGCGAGCTGTTTCATCAATGCTGACTCAAACTGCTTTCCACGGTCTGTCACTACCTCAGTTGGGCATCCATATCTAGCGATCCAGTTAGCGACGAAGGCTTTAGCGACCGTCTCAGCGGTGATATCCGCGAGAGGTATTGCCTCTGGCCATCTGGTGAACCGGTCGACTGCAGTGAGACAATAGCGGTAGCCGTCCGATGGTGGTAACGGTCCGATCAAATCAATATGAATAAACTGAAATCTGGCTCGTGGTAAGTTAAATCCACCCATAGCTGGTGTCACATGGCGTGTTATCTTGGTGGTCTGGCAGGCGTGACATAATCTCGTCCATTCACGACAGTCTTTATTTATTCCAGGCCAGATATATCGTTGTGTCAATAGCTTGGTCGTCGCGTTAACTCCTGGATGACTGAGAGAGTGCAGGCTGCTGAAGACTTGCTTCCTCAACTCAGCTGGTACGTACGGGCGAGGTGTCTGTGTAGATTGGTCACAGTATAACTCCGTCCGTGTTCCAGGTATAGTCACTTTTACTAGTTTCAGTGACGTGCCACCTCCTTGAATCTGTGTTAGCTCTGTGTCGGTATTCTGTGACTTAGCTAAGGTTTCCAGGTCGACGGGTAGTACCAGTTCCTCTATCCTCGAGAGGGTATCGGCTACAATGTTGTTTTTGCCAGCAATATGTTTTATGTCCGTTGTAAATTGAGATATAAAATCCAGGTGACGGAATTGGCGTGGCGAGCATTTATCCTTTCGCTGTTGGAATGCGAAGGATATTGGCTTGTGGTCTGTATAGACTGTAAAATGTCGTGCTTCAACTAGGTGACGGAAGTGCTTGATAGCCTCGTATATTGCGAGTAACTCTCTGTCATATGGAGAGTATTTCCGTTGTGCTGGGTTAAGTTTTCGACTAAAGAAAGCTAAAGGCTGCCATTCTTCGCCAATATGTTGCTGGAGGACTCCACCGATGGTCGTATCTGAGGCATCAGTGACTAAAGCCAATTCTGCATCCATGTCATGGTGCGCTAATAGTGCTGCGTCGCATAAGCTTCTTTTACAGGCTTCAAAAGCTTTCAGCGTGTCACCAGTTAGTGTCACGGGGTGAGAGCCTTTAACTGTTCCAGTCAGCATGTCGTGGAGAAGAGCTTGTGATTTAGCTGCATCTTTGAGGAATCGACGATAAAAATTTATCATCCCCAGAAATCTTCTCAGTTCCCTGACGTTTTTCGGGATAGGGAACTGCTTGATGGCTTCCACTTTATCGTCCAGTGGCTTGATTCCAGCTGCGGATACGATGCATCCCAGAAAACTAACCTCCTCTGCTCCAAAAACACATTTGTTTGGGTTGATAACCATTCCAAACTCTTTCAGCCGAGTGAATAGCTGCCGCAAGTGGTGGAAATGGCTGGTGGTATCCTTGGAAAAGACCAAAAAGTCATCTAGGTATGTATAGCAGAAGTCTAGGTCTCTCGTCATTTCATCGACGAATCGTTGAAACGTCTGCCCGGCGTTTCGCAGTCCAAATGTCATATATGGGAACTCGAACATTCCGAATGGAGTGGTTATTGCCGTCTTCGGTATATCCTCAGGATTCAGCGGTATCTGGTTAAAAGCCTTCACCAAGTCGATTTTTGAGAAAACCTGGCAGCTAGAGATGTCCTGAGTGAAGTCTTGAATATGTCGGATAGGATATCTGTCCGGGATAGTGCGAGCGTTAAGCATTCTGTAGTCCCCACATGGTCGCCATCCATCGTCTTTCTTTGGGACTAGGTGCAGGGGTGATGACCAAGGGCTCTCTGATGGCCTAGCAGTTCCAGCCTTCAGCATATCGTTGAACTCTTGCTTGGCAATTTTGAGCTTCTCAGGTGCTAGCCGTCTTGGCGTGCAGTAGACAGGTTGTCCAGCCGTAGTCTTAATGTAATGGACTGTCTTGTGGCTGACAATCCGGTGTGTGCCTGGTGGGCGAGTGATCTCCGGAAATTCGCGAAGAAGTTCCATATATTTCGACTCGCCGGTTATAGTTTTCACCGAGGAAATGGCATCTGACGATGGAGCTGGTGCTGCGATTGCCGAAAGCGTCGTATGATTGTCGAATAGGCGGCGGTTGGCACAGTCGACCATCAATCCGTAATGTGACAGGAAGTCTGCACCAATTATCGCTTTGCTGACGTCGGCCACGATGAAGCGCCAAGGAAATGCGCGACGTAGGCCTAAATCGAGATCCAGCTGTGCGAAACCATATGTAGCGATCGGTGATCCATTAGCCGCGAACAGTTCGTAGGCAGTCTTATGTGGTCTGTTATTCGTAGCCTTACGTGGGAAAACACAGAGGTCGCTACCAGTGTCGACCAGGAATTGCATTTTCGTCTTTCGGTCAGTTACAAACAGGCGACCTGAAGAAGTTAGGCAATCGTTTGTCGCCATTAACGAGTGCCGTTGGCTTTTCCCGGCTGGTAATCGCACGGCTTCACACAAGTTCTAGCGTTATCGCCGTATTTGCTGTGATAGAAGCAGTTCGGGAACTTTCGATAACTCGATTGTGACCGGGTACGATTTCTGTCACGTTGGTTACCTCTGTCTCTTGAGCGGGATCTACCTACGTTGTTTGTGGAGAGGGCTTTCACCTGGCGGCTCAGCTCTGCTACTTCCCTGGTGAGTTTCTCCAATAGAGATCCAGGCACGGCGTCTGCGGATGCAACCTGGGGCGTGGATGGCACCAGATCGTGCACTTTATCAGCCAAATTTGCAAGCGCTTCCATTGTAGACTCTGGCTGGGATGCAATGACAGTTTGCAGGCTGGTTGGTAAACGGCTCGTCCATATGGTACGAATGAAGTCGTCTGGTATGTCCTTGCCGGCCAGATGACGGAGATGGCGTAGAAATTGTGACGGGCGTCTGTCTCCCAGGTCTTCATGCATTAACAACTGGGTCACCTCCTTTTCTCTAGACGCCGATAAGCGCTTTATTAGCTCCGCTTTTAACATTTCATACTTGCCAGTTGCCGGTGGGTTCGTCAGTATATCCTTCACCTCGGCCGCGTAACGATGATCGAGATGTGCACTGACATAATAATATTTTGTTTCGTCGTCTTTAATCCTCGACAGGGCAAAACTGCCTTCTATTTGGGCGAACCAAACGGCCGGCTCCTCTGGCCAAAATGGTGGCAGTCGGACACCGACACGACATAAATCGGATGGTATAAAGTGGCTTTTTTCACTCAATGAATTTGAATCGTCCGTTGGAGTGCTCATTTTAATCAATGTTTGAATTCAGGGGTCACCACTATAGCGTTAATGGGGTGCGCTATTAAATAACTCCACTCACATTCACAATAAACACAACAAGTGATATATAGTAATGATGTATATTGATAGCCAAAGTCTGTTATACAATATTTCCGACCGCGGGACACTTCTTGAGTGCAGTGACAAAATAATATGCGTCGGCGCGTAATACAAAATGGTTACTGACTGGCGGTCGGCGCGCGGCGTCTTGCGCATGCGCACGGCCGTTCAAGGTTATCGGCGCGCAGGAGCGCGCCGGAGGCTTGATCAACGTTCTCGACACGACCCGACCGCCTTCCGACATTTATGTCGGACGGTGCAATTTACACAAGTTAAATAATTAACAATTAACAACTAAAGTAGGTATTGGGGCATCGGCTAGTAAGCCACATACTCACCAGCTTGCAGTGATCAACATCTGGCTGTCATTACTGAATCTGCAGAAGCTGATCGGTCGAGTGTCACCGATCTGGAACCAAAGGAAATAAATTAAATGACAACAAAAACACGGTAAATAATATAACGGGACATCCTGTATATATCCGACTGCCCCGGTGGCTCAGTTGGTAGTGAACCTAACTTCTGTGCTTGGGGGCGTGGGTTCGATTCCCATCTAGGACAAACATTTGTGTTTGTTCTATGTTTGGGTGTTAATATCTATTTAAGTATGTATTTAAAAATATATATGTACGTATATCAGTCTCTGGCAGCCATATTACAAGCTTTGCAGAGTTGGGGTCAGATGACCGTGTGTGCATAATGTCCCATATATATATGTTCACTGAACACCTAGAGCCGCTCAGCATGCGCAGAGACGTTGGGTCTCTTTGTGTCTTTTCTTGTTCTGATCTGATGCCGGCGTCACGGTTTTATCATCGCACCAGCAGCCACCGCCTGAAAGCTCTTCCACATATCATAGATCGGTGGAAATCTTACACTGTGCGTTTTACGCGTTCCTTTTTGCCTCACACCTGCAACATGTGGAATGAGCTACCTTCCGCGGTGTTTCCGAGAAGCTACAACATGGGGTTCTTCAAATGGAGAGTTAATAGAGTCTTAAAGGGTCGGCAACGTATTTGTGATGCCTCTGGTGTTACAAGTATCCATAAGTGACGGTGACTGCTTACCATCAGGCGCCCCGACAACTTGAAATATTCACAGAATATTTAGTTATATATTCACTTTAAAAATTAATAATTAAATTAAAATAAAATGAATATTTCAGGGCTCCCATACAACAAACGTGATTTTTTGCCGTTTTTATGGATAACTTGCCGTCCACCCCGACTTCGCACGGGTGTAAGCTCGGCCTTCGGCCTCGCTACAAAATATAATATAGCCTATGTCACCCGGGGATAGTGTAGCTTCCCAACAGTGAAATAATTTTTCAAATCGGTTCAGTAGTTTCGGAGCCTATTCAATGCAAACAAACAAACAGTCAAATGTTTCCTCTTTATATATTGGTATAGATTAGCTGCGCCCCGCGGTTTCACCCACGTGATGATGAAAATCGGTGATGATGATGATGAAGAAAAGTAGCCTACGTGTTAATCCAGGACACAAGTAATGTATATTCAAAATTTCATTCCATCCAGCCGTTTCTGCGTGATTGAGTAACAAACATCCATCCATACATACATCCAAACTTTCACATATATATTAGTGTGAAGTGTGATTGTGTGGAACCCTTCGTGCGCGAGTCCGACTCGCACTTGGCCGATTTTTTTTTAATGATGGAGTAGTAAGTATAATAACAGACCTGGCTGCAGTAGATGGACATGTGAGACGCCTTCCGCTGAGACTCCTGCTTGGCCGCCGCACGGACGCTGCCCGCTAGCTTCAACTCTTCACGAGCATTAGCCAACCTGTGCGAAAATATACGGATCACCGAGGAGATCAGGCAGCGAGCTGCTGGCTTTCCTTGAGTAGACCGAGCTGAATTAGCTGCACTTGTATAAGCTGGTATACGATCTCCAACCCGCCTGCCAAGCGTGGGGATTATGGCAACACCCCTCTCTATGAGGGAGGCTTTTGTCCAACAGTGGACGTTAATTGGCTGATGATGTGATGTGTATAAGCTGGGAGCCACGGACAGTCCACTGTGTCGTGGCTACATGAAGGAGAACGAAACTGTAAAGCATGTGCTGTGGCATTGTGAAGCCACAGAAGACACAAGAATCACTACCGGTGAGGTTGCATGAGGCATCATCACATTCATCATCCATGTCACCACATGAGCTAGACTGCTTTTCATCGTCATTATGCACAGTTCCATCTACGCCACTGGAGCAACTGTGCCAGCGTCCCAGAGCCTCACTCCGATAATTCAAGAAGTTGGGCTGGCTCGGGTAACTGCTGGTAGGGGGGAATGCACAATACACCCTAAGCTGGACGTCCCCTTATCGCCCCCATCTCGAATAAGAATAAGCTCTAGTCTGGTGACACATAATTATCAATATAAAAAATCCGACTTCATAAAAATGACATAATGCGCCCTCTATCCCATAGCGCGTGCATTAATTAGGCACTATCGGTTTTAGAGAGCCTGAATTAGTACTTAGGTGGGCCGACAGAGGTCTCTTATATTTTTTTTTGTAGAAATGACTTTTTGTTATATCGTAAAAAAAAACATAGTAGAAATGGATAAAATTAATATAGGACCAAATGCGAAGCACCAGCTTTCAAATAAAATAAGAATCTTTAAAATCGGTTCACCCAGTCGAAAGTTCTGAGGTGCCAAACATATTTTTTTTTTAAACAGTTGAATTGATAACCTCCTTCTTGGTGAACCGATTTTGATAATATTTTTTTATTTCAAAGCTAGAGCTTCCCATTTGGTCCCATTTCAATTTGGTCCAGTTCTGATGAAGTCGGTTTTTGGGGTTCCGTACCCAAAGGGTAAAACGGGCCCCTATTACTAAGGTTCCGCTGTCCGTCTGTCACCAGGCTGTATCTCATGAACCGTGATAGTTAGACAGTTGAAATTTTCACAGATGATGTATTTCTGTTGCCGCTATAACAAAAAATACTATAACAAATATTTAAAGGGGGCTCCAATACAACGTTATTTTTTTTGCCGTTTTTTAGATAATGGTACTTACACCCTTAGTACAAGATTTGACCGTTTTCGAAAACTTTTTTCGTTTCCGTATTGTCCCATACATTTTAGTAAAGCGCATCTAGCGGAAACGCGGATGAACTAAAATGTGTAGTAAACGGCAGTATAGGTTCTTCACTCAAATACGAAAAATAGTTTCGAATAGCTTTCAGCCCACCAATGTATGCATCGAAACGAAAACGAAAAAAGTTTTCGAAAACTATCAAATCTTGTACTAAGGGTACAGAACCCTTCGTGCGCGAGTCCGACTCGCACTTGGCCAGTTATTTATTTATATTGTGTTAATAAAGTGGTTTAAACCTAAGTTGATTAAATCCTAGTCTGGGTAGACTTACCGTTTCTTTGCCCTGGGCAGGGAATATCTTGCTATGAACAGTCTCGCCTGCCTCAGTTCAGGGGGGCCCTCATGGTACCACGTGCCCTCCCTACCACGGTCGCGAGATATTCGCGCCTCTTCTTCTTCTAGCTTCTTGTTTATTGCATCTTCGCCCAGGCTACAAATACAATACAATTTAGCAGGTTTTTTTCATGTTTGACTGCCCCGGTGGCTCAGTTGGTAGTGAACCTACTTTCTGCGCTTGGGGGCGTGGGTTCGATTCCCATCTAGGACAAACATTTGTGTGATGAACATTTGTGTTTGTTCTATGTCTGGGTGTTAATATCTATTTAAGTATGTATTTAAAAATATATATGTATGTATATCAGTCTCTGGCCGCCATATTACAAGCTTTGCTTAGTTTGGGGTCAGATGACCGTGTGTGCAATAATGTCCCACATATTTATTTATTATTTATGTGAATGTCGAGGCCATCTAGCTCCTCGACCACACAAACATTATACAAGACTTAAGAGAACAAAACCGTTCGAGTTAGTGTAGTGAAATACAAAAACTTAGTGTTTCAATAGGGATGGAAGATGGAACCTGCCACCGACTTGGAAACCGTGTCTTCATGGAGTTCGTGGGAGTGACCGTGAGACTGGTGGCGACGTGGTGAGCTCCGTGTGCTGGAGTATTCCCGAAACACATGAAGATTCGAGTGGGGAAGAGCGAAGTTTTTTTTTTTTTTTTTTTTTTAATGTGACTTATTGCTGTTGGCCTTGCGGCCTCTACAGCTTGACCGGACTAGTTGGTGAACGCAGAGGGCGTTGGGCCAACATGGTTTAGATTTTGGGCGACAAGCGCAAGGGCACCTCGGAGGTACGAGCCTCGGCTTGGACCGTCGCCGGGAGTGGGGGATTAGACTTGCCCTGGCACCCCAGAAGGGGTGTGCCCTGGGGCCCTAGTAGGTTGTTGAACTGAATGATTATTTGGAGAGAATCTAACCGATCTTCTAACAGATCCTGGGGGTCTCCGATCCCGCCGGCGGGATCGTTGTGTGTGTGTGTGCCTGTGGTAACCGGCGCCTATACCAAAAACTGAATATTTCCTGTTGCCAGGAGCAGTCGGATCGGACGAGCCCAACGCCGCCGAGGTGACGACGGCGATGGGGTCGTCCGGGTCGCCTAAGATATTTCTGGGGCGTCTACGGAGGGGTGGAGTGTTTGTCGTGTCTGTCGAGTAGTTCGAGGCCTGGACTACGAGAGGGTTGGGATGGTGGGGCGCCGCGTCAAAGTAGCGGCGGGAAGTGTGCTTCATATATTGAAGAATGGACGGGAGTTCGAGATCGCAGTGCAAATCGGCGTTTCGCATGTACCAGCTAGCGCCGACCGCTCTGCGTATGAAACGGTTTTGGATGACCTGAAGCTTGTCCAGGTCAATGAAACGGTTTTGGATGACCTGAAGCTTGTCCAGGTCAATAGGGAAGAGCGAAGAGCGCGCCGGCGCAACATATTACTCCACGCATCCCCACCCCCGCACCCGATCAGCATCCGTTGTCGTCACGTGCGCGTCGCGCGGCGGCATGCAGTGCAAAGCGAGACACAGCCGCGCGCGCGCATTCACCTTGATAAAGATCGCCGAATGCGATTGAAACTATAGCCGGAGTATCTGGCCTAATATTACGTGAGTAATTCCCGTGTAATATAAATAAAAAGTGTTAGTGCTAAGTTGTGTAGTGCTACCTATAAATAACACGAGAACAAAGTGTCTTCGCCTTAATAGAGACAATAAGAAAAGTGTTAATGGACACATTCTTAGTTTTTAAAATAACATACTTAGAAGTTTAAGTTAGAATAAAATTACTTGTTAGCTTCTTGGACCAAAATAAAATGAATGGACCCGTCCATTCATCATTAAACTTGATCAGTAAAAACGAATCAAAACCGTCGGACATATACATCAACATCTTATAAAAATGTACAGTATATTTGTTACAAAAAATAGATATCGGTTTTATTTGTGTATTTACACTTCGGTAAAGCATACGAATTCATAATTTTGTCAGATGTTTCGTTATCGCGTAACAATAGACTCGTGTTCTACTGGGCCCGTCTATTCATTTTATTTTGGTCGAAGATTAGCTTAATATTAGGCTAGATTGTAATAAATTAAGGGGTACTAATGACTAGCGCAACTGATATTTGAAAAAAAGAGCTTTTTTAAAAATCTATTTTGATTTTGAAGCAAAGGTCGAGTAGCTTGGTCGCTTTACAACCTGACGGCATCCGGTTCGACCCTCGTGTGTCTGGTAGGCCATATTTCAAAGGTGGTCCCATATAAATTTAATCAAAATCGGTTTAGTAGTTTGGTTTTGTAAATCAAAATAGCTGAAAAAATATGTCAGCCAAGTAAACAAAATAGCGTGTTTACTCATTTTGAAGTCGGTTTTTGGAATTAATAATTACGCCGCATATTTTGGTGCTCCTCTCTATCTACCCCAGCGTCAGCACTGCCTGGTATCATGGCCTCTACTTCCGAATTGCATTTCAGCTTCGATCAAAAAAATACAATGATGCCACAATGACGCGCTAATCGTGACAATACTCAATCTGGCTGGACTCAATGCGGGGACAGAATGGATCCACAGTCACGCGATAGTTGCACAAGCCGTAACACACCGTAAGAGACGTAACAGACACGTCGACTTGGCTGACGAACCACCGTCTGACCAACGGGAGAGAAAGAGAAAATTGTCTCTTTCTCTCGGGAGAGAAGTTCCCACTTGCGATTCAGACATAATCGCCGTCTCGCTCTCAATGACGGTTCACGAGTTTTGACGATGTTGTGCAAATTGAACATACATTAGAGAACTGAGCCGTAAATGTATAAATATTCGGTTGGTTTTGGTAAAATAATTTGGTTTCTGTATAAATTGTATACAGCTATCTTTATATAAGAAACTATATAATATTATAACACTTTATTTAATGAAATTCTCGGGTCTAGCCCGGACATTTGGTAGGCATTGGTGGAGCCGAAGCCAACACCAAGAGGCCCTGTTGAATATAAAAAATACAATTATGGAATATGTATAAAAAGGAATATGAAACTATTGTACAGTATAGGATTTAAAAAGTCTGGGATATTGAGGTGAACAACCTGTGGATGGAATAACAGATCTATAGAATGAGAAACGGCACCTGCCTTATCCTGTCTCATCTCAAAATATATTTAGGCAGGTGATGACTTGCCACCCACTGAATGGGCCCCCCATAAAGGCTGCCGTATCTTGGCACCGGAGGGGCAACATCGGCGTGGGTGGCTTAGGGTGTAGAGAGGTGTGCTGCACTTTCACTAAGAGCTACTCGCGGCGTTATGCCCTTTAACACTTCCACCCTGGAGCTTAGATTCTTAGCTCTTGCGGTTTCCACCCCTGGACGGCCGGTTAAGGCAAGCCAGGGGTCAGGGGTCTCGTTTAGCCCCATGGAATCGGGGTACGCGGTGTCGCCACTCACCGACGGCTAATATTATTATTATTATTCCACTTTATTTCATTAAATTCTCGGGTCTAGCCCGGATATTTGGTGGACATTGGTGGAGCCGAAGCCAACACCAAGAGGCCCTGTTGAATATAAATTACATGCAACTATGAAATATGTATAAAAAGGAATATGACACTATTGTACAGTATAGGCAGTACAAGACTGGGCTATTGACGTGAACAACTTGTGGATGGGATAACAGATCTATAGAATGAGAAACGGCGCCTGCCTTATCCTGTCTCATCTCAAAATATATTTAGGCAGGTGATGACTTGCCACCCACTGAATGGGCCCCCCATAAGGGCTGCTTATTATTGTTATAAATTTTTTGAACCATTTCAGAGTCAGCAGCTGCTACCCAATTTAAAATATGATGTGTATAGTAATACTGACTTACTAGCTGAGTAAGTCTCTAAGACGCACTCTCCTCTCCGCTGGGCCTTCACCGAACAAGCACACGGGCTCGCCGAGCTGTCTGAGACTTCTTCTGACCTGCAAAATAGTTTACAAATCAATACAAATAATAACGTAAGTGCGAGTTGTGACACGTATGAAGTTTGTAGCTCGAGGGAGCGAGCTTTGGCTTTATTTTTAGCCAACTTCCAAAAAAGAGGAGGTTCTCAATTAGACTGTTTTTTTTTTAATGTTTGTTACCTTAGAACTTTTGATTCGGTGAACCGATTTTGATGATTCTTTTTTTATTTGAAAGCTGGTGCTTCTCGTGTGGTCCTATTTCAATTTGGTCCAGTTCTGACATTTTTGTGAAGTTGGTTTTTTAAATTGATAATAATTTTTTATATTCTTCTCAGCTCATTCATTATGGTTTACTTGTTTTATATTTGTCTTGACAATTATGGCTTTATTTTTTCGTTTCATATCCAAAAAGCCAAATACCTAAAATTTTATGATCTATTTTGTGATATGCCTCCTAAATACAAGGTCATAAAAAAAATCAATCTGAAGATATCCTATTAGAATCTAGCGCTGGGTTATTTCTTTGCGTTATACTCATGATTAACCGACCGAAAAAAGGGGGATGGTTTATGTTCCAGTTTTTTTTTTATTCTATGTTTACCGATATCCCAGCCAACTGTTGACCGATAAAAAAAAACTTTTGTTCGGTAGGGGATATGTCAAATTTTTTCCCATTGTCGTCAAGTCAGGATCTGATGATGGGATCCTGTAGTGTATAACATGTATTTTGTTTTAAAGAGTTTTAGAATAAGTTTAATGTAACCTCTTTTGTTCTGTTGTCTGAGGTGTGTTCCCGCTTGACACACACGATTTGGATTGCTTTGCTACCAAGCACAAATCTATACTAATATTATAAAGAGGAAAGATTTGATTGTTTGTTTGTTTGCATTGAATAGGCTCTGAAACTACTGAACCGATTTGAAAAATTCTTTCACTGTTGGGAAGCTACACTATCTCCGGGTGACATAGGCTATATTATATTTTGAAGCGAGGCCGAAGGCCGACCTTACATTCGTGCGAAGCCGGGGCGGACGGCTAGTATATTATAAAATATGAAAATACGTTTTATTTGAACCATAATAGATCCCAATTTTCAAAACCCCCGATTTCATATATTTTTGAAGTCGGTCTTTTATGTAATCCACTTGTATGCTATGTAAACCTACCTCATCATCATCTGTGGAGACGTTCAATTGCCGAGCCTTCCGTCTGCGTTCAAACTCTTCCAGAAGCGCCTTCTTGTCTCTGGACATTTCCTCCTCCAGCTCCATGTATTCTGCAATTAAAGCACTATGATGTACATGACATATGGTGCTGAGCCGTGGTCCTTAACTGTTGGCTTTTAGGAAAAACTCAGAGTCACACAACGGGCAATGGAGAGAGCTATGCTCGGAGTTTCTTTGCGCAATAAAATCTGGAACATGGATATTCACAAAAGACGCACGCATTCGTGCTATATTTCGTATGAAGTGGATCGATTCCTTTCTTTCCTTTAAGCCTTTTTTCCACCAGAGTCACCGACGTAGCTATTAAAATTTGCAAGTTGAAGTGGCAATGGGAAGGTCACATTGCTCGAAGAACTGACAACCGATGGGGAAGAAAGGTTCTTGAGTGGAGACCACGAACCAGAAGACGCAGCGTAGGTAGGCCTCCCACTAGATGGACCGACAACATTGTGAGTCGCGGGCGGGTCATGGGGGGGGGGATGCAGATGGCAGGGTCGTTCAGTGTGGAGGTTAAAGGGGGAGGCCTATGTTCAGCAGTGGAAGTCTTCTGGCTGATGATGATGTACTGTAACATTTTTGTTATTACATGTATAAATTGAAATTCTTTAAAAAGAATAAATATAATGTTAAACCCCTATAAAACAATGTTAAACTTTTAACACTCTTCTGTTTGCGTTTTTTTTTATTAACACATAAATCTGCATTTGACCACCAACTCTCTTGTTGGTAAGTACCTTCCTAACCTAACCTATCTCCTGCTTTTGGGGGCGTGGGTTCGATTCCCACCTAGTATAAACATTCGTGTGATGAACATTTGTGTTTGTTCTGTCTGGGTGTTAATATCTATTTAACCCATACAGCGCAAGGGGCTGAATAGCCTCTGTTGCCAGAAAAACGAGAGTCCAACCAAATTTTCGAAAACTGACCGACTGTAAAATAAAATATATATTTTTTCCTATCAATTTGTATGTTCATACATTACATATAATATTCATCGTCTTGTATTGCTGTATGATATTATGCTTTGGAACATTCATTCGAGTGGGAATAAATTGACGAATAGCGGCGATTTTCTCAGCACCGCCGTCTGAGTCTGATCTGAGCTAGCCTATACTTGGTTGAGGTGTTTTTGTGCCCGGAATATCAGGGAGTGCTGACGAGCCACCATGCGCGCTGGTACTGGCGCAAACAGCGGTACACGCCCAGTGCCGAACCTAGCGCGTTGCTCAGGTACACACAGGCGGCTCGCCTCTTGTAGGATATATGGACTGTCTAGGTGCCCCTGTCACGATAGAGTAACTATTCCATGTCTCTTAATATTCCAATGTTTCGTATCAATTTTCCGTAGGAGTATTACATTCTCTTGGAAATCAATATTATAATTGGAAGTAGGTTAAAATCAAGGCGTACTCGGCAGAGCTTTTCAAGTGTTTTGTGGGAGCATAGAATAATGATAATAAACAAAAACTTACCATTGGAAACTTGTATATCTCCAAGCTCTTGCCCGCCATTATCCTCGATTTCACCTCTTGCAGCGGCCGCCAGAGCCGCCAGTCTTGCCTTCTCTTGCTCCTCCAACGACCCATAGTGGATGTTCTTCGATCTTTTTACCAAAATCACATCATCGTCATCCGACATTTTGGAGGTTAGGTTTCTGTTGACTGTTATTTAACACTGAACTTGTGATAGCGCAAAATTAAGTTATGTTTGTTGCAGATGGATTTATAAAAACAGATACAGGTTTTTTTACAGTAAAACAATAAATCTAGACTACGACTCCGTCTGTCCACCAAGCACAACAATAATGTGTTTCATTACACGCATAATTTAAACTTGCGATGCAAGTGTTTGACAGTTGAGATATATGAGATCTATCAGAGATTTCATTTAGGTACCGCGTTTTGACAGAAACTTCTGCGTAAAAAGGAAACTGATTAGTAAAACTTCAGTGATGTAATTTAAAAAAAGTACCTACACTTGAGGGTAATGAAAACATAATATGATCATACTGTTATACAATTTTTAAAATACGTCAGTCTATTGTACTCTGACGTCAACCGTCATCGATGTCACGTCATAATCATAAGCGTGGCATCGCAACGCAGAACATAATCATCGTCACCATCATATAAATATCATCACAAACCACCTGGCCTGTTGCTCATATTCAAACATTTAAGTAAATTATATCAATTCCGCTAAATAAATTAAAAACAGGTGCGTAAGGATGTCAGCTTACTCGAAATGTATGAAAGAAGCAAGGAATATACTAATCTCTAACGAGAGGAAAGGAGTGAGATTTGGAAATGGGTAATTGGAAAACTAAAATAAAACTTGGCAGCCCTATATTATTCTTTGTCTATGGTGGGTTTTGGCGCCAACGTGGAAAAAACATGTCGGCTCATTGTATTATTTTCCTAAACTTGTGTATTTTCGAGTGTCAATGTGTAATAATGTTGGATAATTATTTATTTAGGGTTCGTGGACGTGCTCGAGTGTAGGCAAAACATATGACGTGGTGAATCATGTAAAATTGATTAATATTACGACCGAAGGACTTTGTATCCATGGTCATCAAAAATTTACAACAACAACTTTGTCTATGGTGGTGTCGTTGTTTACGTCAGTGTGATTGAAAATCGCAAATTACAATTTTTCATATACAAATCTTAACAAGATTAACGAATTGTTTTGGTGATGTGATTAACATTACCTAATAATTACTCACATAACCTGTGGGTATGCAAAAGTGGTGAAAACTCAAAGGTACATAAACATAACCTCAAAGTCGTTTTGAGAGAATAGGAGTTGTGAGTTTTTTGCTTGTATTTCTGTTGTGATTGAAGCTATGGCGCTGCAACTCTCGCGGCGGGAGGTGGAGGACCTTCGCTCGTCGCTGGACCGCGCCATTTACCGAACTATCGGGAAATCTGATAGTTCTTTGCTGTCTACTGTCTCTTCGTGTTTGTCCAATGGGTAAGTTGTGTTTTTGTTAGAAAAATAACTGGCCAAGTGCGAGTCGGACTCGCGCACGAAGGGTTCCGTACCATTTTCTATAAAAACTGCAAAAATATCACGTTTTTTGTATGGGAGCCCCTCCTTAATTATTAATTTTATTATAATTCAATCATTTATTTTTAAAGTCAATATTAAATATTCTGTGAATATTTCAAGGTTCCAGGTTGATAAAAAAAGTTCTCAGCGCAGTGAATTATTGTAGTTTTTTAAGATGACGAGACGAGCGAAGCCGCTCACCCTTCAATCCGGAACACAGTAGTATTTGCACACTTCTGCTTGGCGGTTGAATAACTGGCAAAGGTGTGGTACTTCCCCAGGCGGACCCCTGCAAAAGAGTCCTACCAACACTACAGAAACGCCTTACAAGACTTTCGGGTTGTTCTTTTATCAAGTGAGATTCAAACCGGTCTGGTTAGAAAAACATCACATATGATAGTTGATTGCATCAGGCGCTATTAGGTGTTTAGAGTGAAACAAAAATAATTGATCCCAAATTACATTGTATTTACGGGAATTACTTACATATGATTAAGCTGGTCATTCCGATTTTAGTTACAACCACAGAATAAAGAAGTAAATAGAACGGAAATGAGAAGGGAAATCTGTCGCCAGGTATTATGACAGAACCTTGATTGAACATTCTTATTTAGATCAACGCGTCGAACTCCGCGTCACAGTTGCTAACTGATTTCGAATGGCTCGAATTTCGTTTATATGGGTGCAACTGGCTACAAGATATTTCTTACAAAAATGCCCTGACAGCAGCCATTCTAATTGAAAAAAATATTTTTTTCTTTGGTTACAACCTTATTCGGTCTTTTCCAAGAAAGCGAGCATGTAGCTTCGTCACTCTTTGCACACACAGGCAGGGTTAGGGTCTCATTTAGCCCCATAGAATTGAGGTATACGGTGTTGCCACTTATTATTATTTTCTAGCGATCCGTCCCGGCTTTGCACGGGGGTAGTTTAGAGAAAAAAGAGGTAAAAAAATGTGAATGTCAAACGTGGAGCCATTCACATGCTATGTAAATTAATTTTTAGCGAATTAGTTGCAAAATACAGTTTATTTCTATTTACATAAAAACTTTATGTTTTTTTATGTATATACCTTCCCTGAAAAATTACTAATGGTGAAAACCGCATCAAAATCCGTTGCGTGATTTAGGAAGAGTTAGCGGATATACCTACAGAAAGTCGCGGAAAGCAACTTAATTTTTTAACCGACTTCTAAAAAAGTGGAGGTTCTCAATTCCACAGTTTAAAAAAAAATGTTTGTTACCTCAGAACTTTCGACTGAGTGAACCGATTTTGATGATCCTTTTTTTATTTGATAGCTGGTTCTTCCCGTGTGATCCCATTTCAATTTGGTCCAGTTCTGACATTTTTATGAAGTCGGTTTTTTTACACAGAAAAAGAGAAGTAAATAGATTGGAAATGAGAAGGAAAAATCTGTCGTCAGGTATTATTGTTGATTGAACATTCTTATTTATGTCAACGCGTCGAACTCCGCGTCACAGTTGCTAACACAGTTGCTTCGGTTTATATGGGTGCAAGTGGCTACAAAAAATTTCTTACAAAAATGCCTTGACAGCCGGTCTAATATGAACAAAAAAAAAAATCTTTTCTGTGGTGTTTTTATATTGATAATTATATACTTACTTTGTAGAGATTAGAATTGCATTGCTGTTTTTTTAAAAGAGTTAATCTGGTTTCAGGTACGAGCGCCGTAAGATCATTGATCGTATATCTTCCCACATCGACTCGAAGAAGGCGAGCAAACTAGCCGACAAGGTTATAGCGCTGGCTCAGGAGCTGGTCTCCACCTCCAAGTCCAGCAAGCGGAAACATGAGCCGGAGAAGGAGAAAGAAGTCAAACGGTATACTCTATTTATTTTTAACTGACTTCGTTCTCAATTCGTTTGTTTTTTAACCGACTTCCAAAAAGGAGGAGGTTATCAATTCGACTGGTTTTTATGATCTTTCGACGCGGTGAACCGATTTTGACGATTCTTTTTTTATTTGAAAGCTGGTGCTTCCCGTTTGGTCCTATTTTAATTTGGTTCAGTTCTGTTTTATTTTTTACAATGTAACAATTAAAAAGTGATTTCCACACAAAAAATATTATAAGAGACATCTGTCAGAATACCTCGGTACTAAATCAGGCATGCGCTCTCTAAAACCGATAGTGCCTAATTAATGCACGCGCTATGGAACAGAGGGCGCATATTTGGTCCAGCTCTGTCATCTTTATGAAGTCGGTTTTTTATATTGATAATTATTTTAAAGTTGTTACATCAGAACTTTCAACATATTTGCCATATCCAATCATGGTTAATAAGTGATACCTACCTTAACGCCGGTAGCACACCTCCGCCGCGAAACCGTAGCAATGAAACCAATATCATACCCGAATTCAGAATTCTGGAAATTTGGAATATACATTTTTTATGTACTGGATTAACACATAGGCTACTTTTCATCATAGTCATCATCACAGATTTTCATCATCACGCGGATGAAACCGCGGGGCGCAGCTAGTATGCAATAAATCATACCACTGGCTATTTGGTGAAGGAAAACATCATCAGGAAACCTGCATACGTACGGAGAAGAAATTCAGTAACGTATGTGAATCCACCAACACGAAACTGGGCCAGCGTGGTAGATCTGGCCCAATCGCCCTTTCGGGGTAGGCTTAAGTCCAGCAGTGGACTATTTATGGGCTGACTAGCTGTGCCCCGCGGTTTCACCCGCGTCGTGATGAAAATTGGTAATGATGATGCAAAGTAGCCTATGTGTTAATCCAGGACATAAGCAATGTATATTCTAAATTTCATCAAAATCTATGTAGCCGTTTCTGCGTGATTGAGTAACAAACATCCATCCATCAAAACTTTCACATTGTTCACGTTGTAAAGTGTGATTATGCTTTCCCGTCTCGTTTTAGGTCCCGTCATGATGAGAAAGACAGGGACGAGAAGCGTGACGAGCGCCGTGATGAGAAGCGAGACGACAAACGTGACAAGGACGAGGTGAAGAAAGCCAATGGAATGGAGCTACCACCGCTCGCCATCACGGACCCTGACTCTATCGGCTCGAAGATAGCTGTTCTCAGCGCCGATAGAATTAAGGTGAGTTCTTATTCTTACTAATTAACTTAATGAAAGAGTGCAGCAGTGGCGCCCCCATCTAAAAAAAAAATAATTATCAATGTAAAAAACTGACTTCATAAAAAAAAAACAGAACTGGACCAAATTTATGCGCCCTCTATCCCATAACGCGTGCATTAGTTAGGCACTATTGATTTTAGAGAGCGCATGCCTGATTTAGTCCTAAGGTGTTCCGACAGATGTCTCTTATAATATTTTTTGTGTGGAAATTACTTTTTAATTAGTACATTGTAAAAAATAAAACATAGAACTGGATCAAATTAAAATAAGACCACACGGGAAGCACCAGCTTTCAAATAAAAAAGAATCGTCAAAATCGTTTCACCCAGTCGAAAGTTCTGAGGTAACAAACATTAAAAAAAAACAGTCGAATTGAGAACCTCTTCCTTTTTGGAAATCGGTTAGAAAACAACGGGCATACTAAGAGATAAGCAAATAATAGTAGTCTGTCTTTCTGTCACCAGGGTGTATCTCATGAACCGTGATAGACAGTTGAAATTTTCACAGATGATGTATTTTTGTTGCTGCTGTAACAACAAATACAAAAAAACAGAATAAAATAAATATTTAAGGGGGGCTCCCATACAACAAACGTGATTTTTTTGCTCGTTTTAGCTCGCTATTGATAACAGCAACAGGTAGACGCTTGAAATATTCACAGAATATTGAATTATATTATTCATTTTAAAAATAAATAATTAAATTAAATAAACATGTAAGGGGGGCTCCCATACAACAATTTTGCTCGTTTTAGCTTGATATTGATAACGGTACCAAGTAGACGCTTGAAATATTCACAGAATATTGAGTTATATTATTCACTTTCAAAATAAATGATTTATATTGATAATTATTGTATTTTGTGATGGCACGGAACCCTCAGTGAGCAAGCCCGACTCGCACTTGGCTGATTAAATTTGATAATTATCTCAAAACTTTCATCAATTGTTCCAGCTCATGATGGCCAATGCTCAAAAAGAGATAGAAGAGCGCAAGAAGGCACTTCTAGCTCTGAAAGGCGAAAGCGGAGCGGGCGCTGCACGTGCGGCGGCCTCCGCCCAGCCTCTGAAGGCCGCCATACAGCAGAGCGGCGCGATACCTCCGCCCAGCGTCATCAAACCACACCTCTTCTCTAAACCTGGTGAGACCTGGTGACACTCTTTTTAACCGACTTCCAAAAAGGAGGAGGGTTCTCAATTTGACTGTTTTTAAGGTTAAGTACCCAAAGGGTAAAACGGGACCCTATTACTAAGGCTCCGGTGTCCGTCTGTCACCAGGCTGTATCTCATGAACCGCTATAGTTAGACAGTTGAAATTTTCACAGATGATGTATTTCCGTTGCCGCTATAACAACAAATAATGAAAAACAGAATAAAATAAATATTTAAGGGGGGCTCCCATACAAAAAACGTGTATTTATTTGCCGTTTTTATAGATAATGGTACGGAACCATTCGTGCGCGAGTCCGACTCGCACTTGGCCGGTTATTTTTTGTTTATATTTTTTACCTCAGAACTGAACCGATTTTGATAATACTAATTTGGCTAAACGCCCGCTAAAATGTCAAAATCCTCGTCTCACAAGTGAACAATTTTAAAACATAACATAAAAATAATAAATTAATTTATTTGGTTACCAAAATTTGCAGGTTATGCTATCTTATTGTATTATTTATTTATTTATTATTTATTTTATTTAATTTTTTATTTTTTTATTTATTAAGTAATAAATTCATGCAAGATACTTAATTTCTAAATTTAAGGTGAAACATTTCACGTTTGGCGGGAAATTCAAATTTCAAACAGTTTTGTTGTTCTTGTAGCTAGACCGAGTAGTTATTATAAACGATAATGATGTTCGCGAAAATTTATTATTATTCTTTACAAACTCACGTAAAGTTATTTATTTCCAATGCACATTATTACATACATTTGTCAATAAACAAATGTATGCTGTTTCAAACGGTTTATTGCCAAATGTTAGTAATATGGTGAGTAACTGATTAATAGCTGTACATGATAATGTAAAGAACTACCAACAATTTTCGCGAACACTATGCCATTTCACAATAATTACCCGGCCTAGCTACAAGGACAAAAAAACTGTTTGAAATTTGATTTTCCCATCGAAGTGAAACGTTTCACCTTAAGTTAAATTTAATTCAATTATCAAATAAAACAAGATTGAATAGAATAAAATAAAATAACTTATGTGAGGTCCTAGCTCATAATTGATTATTATTTTTTATTTGAAAGCTGGTGCTTCCCGTGTGGTCCCGTTTCAATTTGGTCCAGTTCTGTCATTTTTGTGACGTCGTTTTTTTTTATATTATAAAATAAATATCTGGGACATTTTTGCACACACGGTCATCTGACCCCAAACTAAGCAAAGCTTGTAATATGGCTGCCAGAAACTGATATACGTACATATATATTTTTAAATACATACTTAAATAGATATTAACACCCAGACATAGAACAAACACAAATGTTCATCACACAAATGTTTGTCCTAGATGGGAATCGAACCCACGCCCCCAAGCACAGAAGTTAGGTTCACTACCAACTGAGCCACCGGGGCAGTCAAGTTTAAGGTGAAACATTTCACGTTTGGCGGGAAATTCAAATTTCAAACAGTTTTGTTGTTCTTGTAGCTAGACCGAGTAGTTATTATAAACGATAATGATGTTCGCGAAAATTTATTATTATTCTTTACAAACTCGCATAAAGTTATTTATCTTCAATGCACATTATTACATACATTTGTCAATAAACAAATTTATGCTGTTTCAAACAGTTTATTGACAAATGTAAGTAATATGGTGAGTAACTAATTAATAGCTGTACATGATAATGTAAAGAACGACTAACAATTTTCGCGAACACTGTGCCATTTTACAATAATTACCCGGCCTAGCTACAAGGACAAAAAAACTGTTTGAAATTCACCTTACTTGACGTTTCACCTTAAGTTAAATTTAATTCAATTATCAATAAAACAAGATTGAATAGAATAAAATAAAATAACTTATGTGAGGCCCTAGCTCATAATTGATTATTATTTTTTATTTGAAAGCTGGTGCTCCCCGTGTGGTCCCGTTTCAATTTGGTCCAGTTCTGTCATTTTTGTGAAGTCGGTTTTTTTTAATATTCATAACTGTATAACTTGTATATTCCTATTGTAAAGTAAATAGTTTTATGTTATACTAGGGCTGTTGCCCGCGACTACGTACGCGTAGATTTTCATATAAACTTTCAACCCTTTTTTTCCTTCCTTTCGCAAAATAACATAGTATGCACTTCTATCTGGTCATAGCTACGCATATTCGTGAAAACCGCATCTAAATCCGTCCAGTGGTTTAGGAGATGTGCGTGAACAAACAGACAAAAATTCTAAAAACTGTCTTAACGTGTTCAGCTGCTTATTTTAAGACGCCCTGTGTTTTTGTTTTTTATAAATCGCAATTACAGATTTTTTTATCTCCACGTTTTTATAATATAAATAAATAAATATCCGGGACATTATTGGACACATGGTCATCTGACCCCAAACCAACCAAAGCTTGTAATATGGCTGCCAGAGACTGATGTACATACATATATATTTTTAAATACATACTTAGATAGATATTGACACCCAGACATAGAACAAAAACAAATGTTCCTCACATGAATGCTTGCCCTAGATGGGAATCGAACCCACGTCCCCAAGCGTAGAAGGTAGATTCACTACCAACTGAGCCAACGGAGCAGTCACTGATCCACCGGGGCAGTCACTGAGCCAACGGGGCAGTCACTGAGCCAACGGGGCAGTCACTGGGGTCAGATGACCGTGTGTGCAAAATGTCCCAGATATTCATATTTTATATTTATTTTTATATTTTACTGGTCATATGTATAGATACAGATTTTGCTAGAGTAGTCGTTTTTTTAAAGAAAATTATTTATATTCGTCTCGTTTTCACAGCTGCAGTTCCCATGACGCCCGAAGAGCTGGAGAAACAGGAGAAGATTGCTGAACTACAAGCCAGGATACAGAGGAAACTTGCTGGTATGACATAGATGCCTTTCAGCATAAAACTAAAATACTAGGGGTTTCCAAAACTCCTAAGCCATGAGTAAAAACTCAACCACTTCACAGGGCATACCCCTGAGAAGTGGTTGAGTTTTTGCTTGGACTTGACCCTTTGATAATATATAGTTTGAATATGCCTTTAAACTCGAGCTAGTACCGAAAAAAGTCTGCCAAAAACTGAAGGGGGCGAGGTAAACACGTATTGAACACACTGACATATTCTTACTAGTTCTACAAACGCACACTTCAATATTGAGCGCACACAACTGCAAATGATGTGATCAAATTGACGACCAAGGGGGGTGTAAATGCCAGAGGGGAAACAGTAGATATGGCGCTTCAATTTTTTTTTCTGAGACTTGACCTTTACTTTGTTTGACTATTACTTGTTTGTCAATATTTAACCAGCCGATATGATATAGATGCCTTTCAGCATAAAAGTAAATAGGTACTAGAGATTTCCAAAACTCCATAAAAGTCTCTTGGAAAATGTCAACCATTTTACAGGGGACCTGAACTTGGCCGTTAGTTTCTTTGACTTGTTTGTCAATATTTAACCATCTGGTATGATATAGATGTCATTCTGGTTAAAAATAAAACTAGAATACTAATTGTTTCCAAAACTCCACAAAAACGTCGAGTAAAATCTCAACCTCTTCACAGGGAACTTAGACTTGACAATTATTTAGCTTAACTTTTTTTTTTTATGATACTGAACGACGAGACGTGCGACGTCGCTCGCCTGATGGCTCTTCACGCTTGCCCATAACAGCACAACGTCACTCAGAATTTTGAACTTCAACAGTTCAAAACCCTGGATGGCAATGCACTGCGCTCATCACCCCGAGATATAAGATGTCAAATCTCTGTGTGCCCTGTAATTTCGCTGGAAACATTGCCCTTCAATCCGGAACACAGTAGTGTTTGCACACTACTGCTTGGCGGTTGAATAACTGGCAAAAGTGTGGTACTTCCCCAGGCGGACCTCTGCAAAAGAGTCCTACCACTACAAAAACTTTGTCGATATTTAACTAGCCAGTATGGTATAGCTGCCTTTCAGCATAAAAGTAAATACTAGAGATTTCCAAAACTCCAAAAAAGCCTCGAGTAAAAACTTAACCACTTTACAGGGGGGTGACTTGGATTTGACCGTTACTTTGCTTGACTTTGACTCTAACTTGTTTGACGATATATAACTAGCCAGTATGTTAAAGACGCCTTTCAGGATAAAATTAAAATACGAAGGTTTTCTAAACTCAATATAAGCCTTGAGTAAAAACTTAACCACTTTACAGGGGGGTGACTTGGATTTGACTGTTACTTTCCTTGACTTTGACTCTAACTTGTTTGACGATATATAACTAGCCAGTATGTTAAAGACGCCTTTCAGGATAAAATTAAAATACTAAGGTTTTCTAAACTCAATATAAGCCTTGAGTAAAAACTTAACCACTTTACAGGGGGGTGACTTGGATTTGACTGTTACTTTCCTTGACTTTGACTCTAACTTGTTTGACGATATATAACTAGCCAGTATGTTAAAGACGCCTTTCAGGATAAAATTAAAATACTAAGGTTTTCTAAAACTCCATAAAAGCCTTGAGTAAAAACTCAACCACTATACAGGACACTAGGACTTGACAGTTACTTTGTTTGACTTTGACTGTGACTTGTTTGACATTATTGACTAAAACTTCAAAATATTGTAGTACAAAAAATTACTTATTATTTTAAAATAAAATAATATAAAATAATAAATAGGTGTCTGTAAGTGACGATGACCACTTACTATCAGGTGGTACGTAGCATGTTTGTCTATTACATATTTTTTAATATGTCTTAGCATATGCAATAGAGATGAAACGGACAACTGCCCACAGAAAAGTTTTTTTTTTGTTTAAATTAGAACGGCTGTCAAGGCATTTTTGTAAGACATTTGTTGTAGCCACTTGCATCCATATAAACCCATAGCAACTGTGACGCAGAGTTCGACGCGTTGACATAAATAAGAATGTTCAATCACATATCTGTCACAATACCTGGCGACAGAGTTTCCTTCTCATTTCCGTTCTATTTACTTCTCTTTTTGGTGGTTTAGCCGGATACCGAATATCCGGCCAACCTGTCAATATCACGGTCAAACGCAAGCCTATTCCTAAATAAAAAAGAAATAAAAACTTGAGCCGGATAACAGATTTTTTTATCCGGTATCCGGCCTGATAGAAATAGGCCGGATAGCGGATTGTTGCCGGATATCAGTTTTCGGTATGCAACATGTGTGACCCCAAAATCTCAGAAGGAAAGGGGAATGCGAATTGCTAGTCTGTGGAATGCGCTGCCTGAATGGGTGTTACCCGATGGTTACAATCTGGGTGTCTTCAAATCACGAGTGAATCGGTTTCTTCTAGGCAAGCGTGCTCCATCGTAGACCGCATCGTCGCTTGACATCAGGCGAGCTGGCGGTCAAACGCAAACCTATATTTAATAGAAAAAAATGTAGGACTGTTTTTTTTTATTTTATAAAAATTTTGTTTTCCTACAAAGGTGGAGCCCTACAAAGTGCGGGCGCAGGCCCTGCTCCTTTAATCCTCGACCGCGAGGGTCGAACCATAGACACGACTGGCAAGAGGGTGCAGTTGACGCATGTCGCTCCAACGCTGAAGGTATGTTTTTTTTAATATATTTTTTTACCATGTAAACTCTATATAGCGACACTTAAGGGACTGCGCATTTTATGGCGTAAATTGAGAGTTGTCGTTTAATGGCGAAAAGAGAGTTTTGGTAGAAAAAACTCTGTCCCTTTCCCATAAAACAAAAAATGACGTCACGCCTCTGTGCGCCATATGTGTCCGAATATAGTTTACTAGCTGCGCCCCGCGATTTCACCCGCGTGAAGATAAAAAAAATCGGTGATGATGATGATGAAAAGTAGCCAATGTGTTAATCCAAGATATAAGTAATGTATATTCCAAATTTCATCCAAATCCATCCAGCCATTTCTGCGTGATTGAGTAACAAACATCCATCCAAACATCCATCCATCCAAACTTTCACATATATAATATTAGTTAATAACACATAATAAATAATTCTAGTGGCCCGTCCCGGTTTCGCACGAGCGTTAGCTCGGTCTTCAGCCACGCTACTATGACCCGCTCCAGGAACGCTAAAATTCATCCAAATTGGTCCAGCCGTTTTTAATGTAGCCTATGTGCTATTCCAGACTATAATCTATCTCTGTGCCAAATTTCATCCAGATCCGTTCAGCTGTTCTGGCGTGATTGAGTAACAAACATCCATCCATACATCCAAACTTTCACATTTATAATATTAAAATTAATTAATTAATTAGTGTGATTAGATATTAAAATTGTATAAGTTGCTAATCTTTGATCAGATTATCTTTTTGTTTCCATTAATTTTTGTGTTTTTAGTTAAGGCCACATTTTTTATTAATATAATTCCTTTCCGTGCACGGTTTGCCTGGAAGAGATCGCTTTAAGCGATAAGGCCGCCTGTTAAAAGCCTAGATAATTAATTAAGTTTATAATGTTATCCTGTTTTTGTGGTTTTTAATAAAGAGTTATTGTATTGTAATCAACTATAGTTATCTACACTAATATTATAAAGAGGAAAGATTTGTACCTATTTTTGTATGTTTGTATGTTTGTAATGAATAGGCTCCGAAACTACTGAACCGTTTTGAAAAATTCTTTCACTGTTGGGAAGCTACACTATCCCCGGGTGACATAGGCTATATTATATTTTGTAGCGAGACCGAAGGCCGAGCTTACACTCGTGCGAAGCCGGGGCGGACGGCTAGTGGGCTATATTTTAATAGGACAATTATAAAAACAGTCATCTAGCCTATTATGATTCAATCAATAATTATAGTTAAGGCTGTTCTCCACAGGCCAACATCCGCGCCAAGCGTCGGGAGGAGTTCCGTGCGCAGCTCTCGGGGCTCGGCTCCACGGAGCCGGAGGGCGAAGCGCCCTGGCAGGACCCGCGGGTGGCCGCGCGCCCCGCGGGCCGGCAGCGGCGTCCGCTGCGCTTCCACGAGCCCGGCAAGTTCACTCAGATGGCTGAACGACTCCGAATGAAGGTAGGAAGTTAATATTAACCAGATAATAGGTATCTATAGAATATGGGATAACGTGTCCACATGAAACAGAAAACCATATATATCACCTCGGCTTTTACAGCAATATAAAGCAATTTATCATCACTAAACACTAAATACACTTCTAGGGAATATCAACAAAGTCACAAATGATAGAAATCTAAGGGTTCCACAGTTCTTTTCAGCAAAATGTCTTGATTTGTCTACCACCAGTTGCAGGACTGGCCATCAAATAACCGGACATGTAGTGCAGCGGGGCTATTATAGATCTTTGATCGGGATCAGTCAGTGTCAGAATTGACAGAATTTTGACACTTGAAAGGGGTTATGACGGAAAAAAAAAGCGTTGTCTATTTCCAATTTCATACTACGAAATTGGAAACAGACAACGCTTTTTTTTGACATAATTTTGACAAGTCGCGATCCCGATCAAAGATTCATAATAGCCCTCCTGGATGGAAATAATTTAGCTTTGTCCTTTTCATTCATGAGTAATTCTTCTATATAATATCCTTCTCTTGAAAGAGTGAAAGGACCGCGTCCCGATGTCTATTGTTTTCTTTGTCTTTTATATTAACTGTTTAATAGTTAAGTAGTCTGCTTTTAACACGCTTTTATTAGCTTGGTATGTATCTATGTAACGGAATCTTTGAACGTGATTTTCACCCCTTTCGAAACGACGGATTGATTTGAAACTTTGCACACTTATCAAGGACCGATGACAATGCAATAATTCAAATAGTTTGTTCCATTATCCTTACCAGGATCTTCAGGATTAGCGATTAAATGCGTTTTTTTTTTTTAGTTTTTTAAACTGCGAGAATTATTGTAGTTTTTTTTTTGATACTGAGTGACGAGACGAGCGAAGTCGCTCGCCTGATGGCTCTTCACGCTTGCCCATAACAGCACAACGACACTCAGTATTTTGAACTTCAACAGTTCAAAACCCTGGATGGGAATGCACTGCGCTCGTCACCCCGAGATATAAGATGTGAAATCTCTGTGTGCCCTGTAATTTCGCTGGAAACATTGCCCTTCAATCCGGAACACAGTAGTGTTTGCACACTACTGCTTGGCGGTTGAATAACTGGCAAAGGTGTGGTACTTCTCCAGGCGGACCCCTGCAAAAGAGTCCTACCACTACAAGTCCTGTCCTGTAGTGTTAGCCTGTATTTTGTTTAAATATGCCTTATTAACTTGTCAGTAAAAAAAAATCTTCCCAGGGAGGGTTTATGACTTCGCACGTCTCGTGCATTTGCCAGTGTCAAGTTATCAAATATCTTTTAAAAAAAACTGATTTATTCTTCCAATACTTAAAATGCAAAAAAAAATATCCCTATTAACAGAACAAAGAGGTTTTAGATTCTACGAGACAAGATCGGTATTTTTATCTATGTTTGTATGTCTGTGAGTTTGTATGTTTGAATCAAATCAAATCAAATCATTTATTTGCTAGAATACATTACAATAAAGAGGTCTTAAAATTATTTTTGGTGTCATAGTATTCAGTCTGCAAGCAGACGTGCAAATATTCTTAAACTAAATAAATTATACATTTTAAGAGGCATTATTATATTAAATTAGGTATATTATTATATAAAATTAGGTATTATTATTATTAAATTATATTACATTAAAAAAATCGACAAATTCCTTAATACTATAAAATTTGACAAATTCCTTAATACTGTATATTTGTTCAACAATAATTTGCGTACAGTTGATCCGATTGTCTTGTAGTTTTGTGGGCAAGTAGTTCATGTCGAACTGCGCCTCGCGGTTTCCGATAAACCAAGTTGCACTTATCTGCCCTCCTTATAACAAATGCAGTACTTGCAAAATGGCGGTTTCGAGAAAAATACGGGAAACGTATTTTTTGGATATATTAACAACATGTCTGTGTTTTATAACTTTTTAAGTGTATTTAAAGAACAAGATCAAAATTATTTTTTTGTGCATAGATTATCCCTTTGGGATACAATTTCTGAAAAACAAGTGACCCATAAAATGCCGATTACTGCAACTGGAATCAGTAGGGCAGTTGTATTACGATGACATTATGATGGATGTATGTGTAATTTTCTTAAGTGACAATACCTAATGTAAAATAATATGCCTAATATATTTTGTGTAATTCATTGTAATATTGTCACATAACTTTATCTGTTCTGCATAGCAGAACACAATTATTTTAATGTTGGCTTGCTGTGCGTGTTGGCTTCGCTGTAAGCACAGCAACCATTTGTCCTTTAACTGTATTTTCATATTTCAGGCGCAACTAGAAAAGCTTCAGAATGAGATATCGCAAATAGCACGAAAAACGGGCATATCCAGCGCAACTAAACTAGCGCTTTTGTCTGCGGACGCACCAGATTCACACACTGTACCCGATATAGAATGGTGAGCAGTTTAATCAGTAATAGTTTAACTAGTAATAGTTTAATCAGTAATAGTTAAATTAGGAATAGTTAACTCAATAATATTTTAATCAGTAATAGTAGGTATATAATGTAGGTGGGTAAGTAATAGTTGGTAGCAGTTTAATCAGTAATAATTTAATTAGTAATAGTTAAAACAATAATATTTTAATCAGTAATAGTAGGTATATAATGTAGGTAGATATAGTAATAGTTGGTAGCAGTTTAATCAGTAATAGTTAAATCAATAATATTTAATCAGTAATAGTAGGTATATAATATAGGTAGGTAAGGAATAGTTGGTAGCAGTTTAATCAGTAATAATTTAATTAGTAATAGTTCAATCAATAATATTTTAATCAGTAATAGTAGGTATATAATGTAGGTGGGTAATAGTTGGTAGCAGTTTATTCAGTAATAATTTAATTAGTAATAGTTAAATCAATAATATTTTAATCAGTAATAGTAGGTACATAATGTAGGTAGATATATGTAGGTGGGTAATAGTTGGCAGCAGTTTAATCAGTAATAGTTTAATTAGTAATAGTTAAATCAGTAATATTTTAATCAGTAATAGTAGGTATATATATGTAGGTAAGTAATAGTTGGTAGCAGTTTAATCAGTAATAATTTAATTAGTAATAGTTAAATCAATAATATTTTAATCAGTAATAGTAGGTATATAATGTAGGTAGATATATGTAGGTGGGTAATAGTTGGTAGCAGTTTAATCAGTAATAGTTTAATTAGTAATAGTTAAATCAGTAATATTTTAATCAGTAATAGTAGGTATATATATGTAGGTAAGTAATAGTTGGTAGCAGTTTAATCAGTAATAATTTAATTAGTAATAGTTAAATCAATAATATTTTAATCAGTAATAGTAGGTATACAATGTAGGTAGCTAAGTAATAGTTGGTAGCAGTGTAATCATCAGTAATAATCAGTTTAATTAGTCATTGTTTAATTAATAATAGTTTAATCAGTAATTGTTTAACCAATAATAGTTAAGGTGGTTTTTAAAAAGGAAGAGATTATCAATTCGACTGTTTTTTTAATGTTTGTTACCGCAGAACTTTTGACTGGGTGAACCGATTTTGTTAATTCTTTTTTTATTTGCAAGTTAGTGCTTCCTATTTTAATTTGGTCCAGTTCTGATAAAGTCGGGTTTTTATATTGAGAATTATTATTTAAATTGATAACTGTTGATATGACAGGTGGGACAGCGTGATATTAATGACTCCCGACGAACGGGAGAGCAAGCGTCGGCGAGCTGACACCACACCCGACGACACGCGGTCCGACACGCAACGTGTTGACGCGTGCAACACGGGCGAGGACGACATCGTCGACAACTTGAACGAGGACGCCATCACCAACCTCGTCGAACATCCGCAGCAGTTGCGACCGCCAAGTGAGTCTTATCTTTATAAGATTAAGGCTCATATTTCAGAATTATTCTCTTTACTATAAAGTTCAAAATCGTTGTAAAATACGCATAATAAAACAACACGGGTGAGGTTGCCATCACTAACCTAGAGATGGCGGACGACCGGGATTTTATGAAAGGAAATGACGGAGACCTTTGCCCAGCAGTGGGACAGTGGCCTCAGTACGAGCACTTGCTAAAAAGTTATCGTTACGTAAACGATAGCAAATGTATGAAAAATTTAACAGCGCCTCTATCGGACGTGATAGGAAACTGAATTTTTCATACATTTGCTATCGTTTACGTAACGATGACTTTTTCGCAAGTTCTCGTACTAACCCCACTGTACAGGCTAATAAAACAGTTTTTTTTAACTGTTATTAATTATCAAACTCAAAAACATGATATCTTGCGCTCGGCCACTGCTTTCCATAACTTTTTGGCAATCCCCAAGTTTTGGTAAAAAAAATATAGAAAGTGTTTTAATTTGTATCTTTATTGTCTAAAACTATCTTAGTAACATAAAAAAAGTCAAGCATAAGACATGATTACAAGTTTATTTTTATAGTTTATATCTACTATCTTATCTACTTAATACAAATATTAATTACTAGCCGTCCGCCCCGGCTTCGCACGAGTGTAAGCTCGGCCTTCGGCCTCGCAACAAAATATAATATAGCCTATGTCACCCGGGGATAGTGTAGCTTCCCAACAGTGAAAGAATTTTTCAAATCGGTTCAGTAGTTTCGGAGCCTATTCATTACAAACATACAAAAATAGGTACAAATCTTTCCTCTTTATAATATTAGTGTAGATCTAACAGACAACGCACAGCGGCTAGTGTTAAATATTTCTAGTGATTTAAATATAATCATCGCTTTCCTGAACGTCTTCTATGTCATCTTTGTTTACGCAGAATTTTTTCCCAAATATAGAAATATTTCTCATAAACGCCGGGCATCCAACATTACCAAACACTTCCGCTGCATTTATTATTGGTGTGGTGGTAGAAACTGTATTGTTGTTTCTACCACGGGCTCTATTGCGGTATAACTGGGATGTACCGTTATAAAACCAGTTTGTTCCGTTAAATCCGTTATTATTAGGGTTCAATGTATTATAGTTAGGGTTCAGTCCGCTATAGTTAGGGTTCAATGTATTATAGTTAGGGTTCAGTCCGCTATAGTTACTGTTATAGTTAGGGTTCAATGCATTATAATTAGGGTTCAGTCCGCTATAGTTACGGTTATAATTAGGATTCAATGCATTATAATTAGGGTTCAGTCCGCTATAGTTACTGTTATAGTTAGGGTTCAATGCATTATAATTAGGGTTCAGTCCGCTATAGTTACGGTTATAATTAGGGTTCATTGTATTATAATTAGGGTTCAATGTATTATAATTAGGGTTCAGTCCGCTATAGTTACGGTTATAATAAGGGTTCAATGCATTATAATTAGGGTTCAGGCCGCTGTAATTACGGTTATAATTAGGGTTCGATGCATTATAATCAGGAATCAATGTATTATAATTAGGGTTCAGTCCGCTATAGTTACGATTATAATTAGGGTTCAATGCATTATAATTAGGGGTCAATGTATTATAATAAGGATTCAGTCCGCTATAGTTATAATTAGGGTTCAAACCGCTATAATTACGACTAAATCCACTATTATATCCATAATTACGATTTACTGCATTATAATTTGGGTTCAATGTATTATAATTTGTACTATTTCCGTAATAATTTTGATTATATCCGTAAGTTCCGTTAACATACGGATTATACCCATTATTGTTGTTATTGTACATCGGATATTGTCTATTATTAAATGAGCCATTACCGTTATATTGTGTGTTAACGAACCTGCTATAAGAGCTATTATATTTAATGCTATATGCGTTATTAATTCCGTTTATCTGACTACCGGCCGGCAATTGCGATTTCGTTTGCTGGTAGGGGTCTATATTGTCGCTTCGCTTTTTTCTGTAATGATATATCTCCTTAATTGATGGCGTCGGTGCCGTGTCCGTTAGTATTATACGTTTTTTATTTATAGTATTATGTTTTGGATCTGGGTGTTTCGATGTTGTATAATAATCATTGTATTTATTATCATTATAATCGTTATTCAGATAGCGGGTATTTGTTTGGCTGTTGCGTGTATTAGATGAATCGTAGCCGACATTTGATGACCCATAACCTTTATTTGATAAGCCATAACCGTTATTTGACGAGCCATAACCGTTATTTAATGAGCCATACTGCGTATTTGTTGAGCTAGAGCTTTGCGGCCCATATCTGTTATTTGATGAGTCATAACGTGTGTTTGGTAAGTTATAACCGTTTGTCGATGAATCATAACCATTATTCGATGAGTCATAACCGTTATTCAATGAGCCATAGCGGTTATTCGATGAGCTATGACCGTTATCTTTATTTGTACCTCTATTATCGAAGCTAAGTTTCGTACTGCCATAATTACCTTCAGTATTAGATCTAGCGTTGTGTCGATTACTGTTAATATAACTTTTAATTGTTGTGGCAAAGTTGTTATGGTAGTTTTTGACTAAAGAGTAACCACTGTCGATAGCAACAGTTGGCTTTGACGTCGTGAAGATTTTGTTGACACCGTTGAGAAAGTCGGGATCGTGAACTGCCATTTTGTTTTTGATAAATCTTCTTTCCAAATGGTTTTTGTTAAATTCTAATTTTAGCGACTCCTGAGAAATAGATCTCTGTCTTACAGTTTTGTCTCTTTTTTGTTCAGGCGTTAGAGGCTTCGTTTCAAGCACTTCTTGTAGTTTTTTATACTCCTTATTTTCTATGCCATTAGGTTTAGTATCGACCAGTGGTTTTTCATCACCTTTATCTTCTATGCCATAGAATTTGGATTCAACACCTGCTTTTGCACGATCATTATCTTCTACAGAATAAGGTTCAGAATCAGCTTGTGGTTTTTCACTATCCTTATTTTCTAATTCGTAAGGTTCAAATTGATCCTGTAGTTTTTCATAGTCCTTATTTTCTAAAGCATTAGATTGAGTTTCGATATGACGTCTGACTCTAATGTGTTTCAAATGCGGATTTTTTTCGACATCAATCCCATAATTGTACATCTGTCCCATCAATGCCATTATACCGAGAGCTAATACCACGAATGGTTCCATGTTGTATGAAGATGGTCATCCAATTAAAGTAAATACTTCTTGGTTCAATATTGCATCGAATGTTCCGTTATTGCATACTGTATCCTTTTATTTGGCATCATTAACTTGTAGTTTTTAAATAACTCCGCAGGGGTTCCTCCTTGGCCCCCTTTTCAATAGTGTATCCACTAATTTCCGTTTTTGCAAGTTTTTATGTTTGCTTACTTGACTTTGTTTTCAGTCAGTAATGCTTAATTAATACAGTGTTTATCTGAAACAAGGAAAATATATTGTTATTTAAGGTCGGTTTTCCTCATTGAGAAAAAATCATAATTCATAAAAATGTTTGTTTCAACAACTTGACTAATGGTGGGGAGTCTTTAGTTATAATTTTGTTTTGCACTGTAACTCCGTCTATTTTTGTAACTTTGACTCAGCAATGCGAATCTGATGGGGAAGAAATGTTCTTGAGTGGAAACCACGAACTGGAAGACGCAGCGTAGGGAAGCCTCCCACTAGATAGACCGACGACATCGTGAGAGTCGCGGGCATCCAGTGGATGCAGAAGGCAGGCTATCTTTCAATGTGGAGGTTAAAGGGGGAGGCCTATGTTCAGCAGTGGACGTCTTCTGGCTCATGATAATGATGAAAGCAAAACTAGTATCATATTGTCCACATCTCACAATGCAAGCAGTGTCAGATTGTCTATGTAAAAAAAAAAACTGGGACATTTTTGCACACACGGTCATCTGACCCCAAACTAAGCAAAGCTTGTAATATGGTTGCCAGAGACTGATATACATACATATATTTTTTTAAATAGATATGAACACCTAGGCATATAAAAAACACAAATGTTCATCACATGAATGTTTGTCTTAGGTAGGAATCGAACCCACGCCCCCAAGCGTAGAAGGTAGGTTCACTACCAACTAAGCTAACGGGGCTGTCACTGGGTGTTAATAAAATCAACTTATATAAAACTTACCTGATTTATATATCTATTATAAGAACACCAATATTTTGGCTAAACGTCATCACAATTATAGGTGCAGACTACATGTGTTTAGAAAAACAAGAGTTAAAGTTTTGTTATTAATATGTTAGTACGTACATTATACATTAAAAATCCAAAGAGAATTTATTTCATATCATAATCCGAAATGTTTTTATTCGAACACTTTTAATTAATATTATTTCTGATATAAACGGACACTTAAAGTTTCCTCTATTTGACGTGTTCCATAAAACACTGGAGTTGATATACTGAAACGTAATTACGTCAGTATGTTCAAATTGATAAGGTTTATTTAACGCATCGTTCACATTACAGACGTTCAACGCGAGAACTGCTTTGAGTTTGTTCCGTAATCAAAATCATAATAATTTTATTGGTAACATCAATTAAAGGTCATTTTTAACCGACTTCCAAAAAGGAGGAGGTTATCAAATCGACTATTTTTTTTATGTTTGTTACCGCAGAACTTTTGACAGGGTGAACCGATTTAGATGATTCTTTTTTTTATTTAAAAGCTGGTGCTTCCCATTTGGTCCCATTTCAATTTGATCCAGTTCTGGTGAAGTCGGTTTTTTATATTAATGACAAAATCAAATTAATAATTTTTCCCCAGTGGAATTCGGGCCCTCTATACGGACGCATCACTCATTTTTACCCCGCACACCGGGAACAGGGCAAGCAATGATGTCAATCAGTCGTCGTAATTGAGCTTATCAAATCCGGATTCTCATGAGCATTGACGAACCCGGTCAACTTTGGAGCGCTGTGACACCGTTTTAAAAGAATGAAATAAAAAAAAATATGAGTAAAAATTTTCCTCAAAAGATCATCTACAAGATTGGTCTGAGGTCATTTTTTTGTAAAACGAATAAAAAAAAGTCATAGAACAAAAAAGAAAATTAAAAAAAAACCTCATTTTTTTGCTTATAACTTCTTTAATTTTTAATTTAGGGCAAAAAGTTATATAAATATATTTGTAGGCAAAACAATTTGCTATAAATTATTTCTGCACAAATTTTTTGTAAGACGCATAGTTTCTGAGATATCGCGAAAAAAGTGTTTTCACCCCTTTTTCCAAGATGGCGGCCGGGGGACAAGGGTGCTGACCCCACAAACTTGAGGTTAAGCTTCTATTGACCCCCCAAACATGTCCCAAAAATAAAATTGCGTCCTCTAAAAAAATGCAAAGCTCTTGTAACATTTCAATGGACTATATGGACATATTATTATACATTTTTTCGTACAAGTTTTTTCTGACAGGAGGTTGATACAATAGGTTAGTGAACTTGGCTCTTTTCTGGCGGGTAATAACTTGACTTCTTTTTTGGAAATATACTGGGTGTTCTTTGGTAAAAATACAAATGTCCCTAATATACATACATGGCAAAGGAAGTATGTTGCATGTTTTAAATAGAGGTCTGCAACTGTCCATAAACCAAGCTCTGTTTAACACTCTAATACATCGCTTCTGTATCTTGAATACTCTGTCTATGTCGACTGAGTTTCCCCACATTATCAGGCCATATCTGAGAAGAGATGAGACGTGACCATGATATGCCATCAACGCAGCCTCCATAGACACAGTATGTCTAACTTTTTTTAAAACGGCTTGATTGTTTTTTATTTTATTTGTTCGCCTCAATACTTGTTTATTTTAAATGAAAATAAGAAAAATTGCAGTGAAACACTTTTTTAAGTTTTAATATATGTTTTTTATTAATTCACGACCTTACCACGGTAAATATCCCGCAAATAATCATATAAACTGAAAGTGATTTTTTCTGTTGGTTTTTTGTTTAGACAGTGGGTTTTTATATGATCTCATTGGACAGGACAACCTAGCTAGGCCCTTCGACCAAAGTAAAATGAATAGACGGCCCCTAACCATTAAACTTGATCAGTAAAAACGAGTCAAAACCGTCAGACATATACTTCAACACCTAATTATAAAAATGTACAGTATATTTGTTACAAAAGATAGATATCGGATTCATTTGTGTATTTACACTTCGGTAAAGCATACGAATTCATAATTTTATCAGATGTTTCGTTATCGTAACAATAGACTCGTGTTTCACTTCCTACGGCTAGAGACCGACTGAAACGAAGTGAGCGCTGGCGCTCATTTTGTAATCTTCAAAAATGCGCTTCTACTGGGCCCGTCCATTAATTTAATTTTGGTCGAAGGCTAGGCCAGCTAGTTGGTAATTATTAACTGATAAGAAGTGCCAATAGGTTATCGCTTCGGTGCTATTATTATTTAAATACTCCCGGCTTCAACACAAATGTATTATTATTCGTAAAGCTTGAGATTAGTGACATTTTATTTTTATTATGCGTAAATAGGCAAATATAAATAAATAATAATAATAGCCTTTAGCCCTTACTTTATGGGGGGCCCATTTAGTGGGTGGCAAGTCATCACCTGCCTAAATATATTTTGAGATGAGACAGGATTAGAGCAGGTGCCGTTTCTCATTCTATAGATCTGTTATTCCATCCACAAGTTGTTCACCTCAATAGCCCAGTCTTTTTTAATCCTATACTGTACAATAGTTTCATATTCCTTTTTTTTACATATTTCATAGTTGGATGTATTTTATATTCAAAAGGGCCTCTTGGTGTCGGCTTCGGCTCCACCAATGCCCACCAAATGTCCGGGCTAGACCCGAGAATTGTTTGAAATAATAATAATAGGCTTACGTTTGACCCAGTGCCTTAACTAGCCTTTTATGCGCGCGGTGCGAGCTTCTATAACTGCGCCCTTGAAAACAAAACTTGGTCCTGGTGTGGTCATTTCTGCTCCCCAGAGTCTGCGCCCTGTGCCTGGGCACCGCTGGCACAGCCCTATTTACGGCACTGGTTTTACCGCTGTTAAGCGATGATGTGGTCTATGATGGAGCACGCTTGTCTAGAAGAAACCGATCACTCGAGATTTGAAGACACCCAGATTGTAACTATCGGGTAACACCCATTCAGGCAGCGCATTCCACAGACTAGCAGTTCGCACAATATAAATTGAATCAAAGCCCTTCGTACGGATTTTCAAAATATCAACCATGAAACGGTGTCGATTTTTCGTCCGCGCTATGGGATAGAGGGCGCATATTTGGTCCAGTTCTGTCATTTTTATGAAGTCGGTTTTTTATATTGGTAACTATTAACAGGGTAATTGTTTGATCGACAGCGGAGCCCCTGAAGCCCACGTACATGCCAGTGTTCCTGACGAAGAAGGAGCGCAAGAAGCTGCGCCGGCAGAGCAGGCGGGAGGCTTGGAAGGAAGAGCAAGAGAAAGTGCGACTCGGCCTGGAGGCGCCGCCCGAGCCCAAACTGAGGTCAGACACTTTCATCTAACCTGCTTCTAGATAACTAAGAGGAATATTTCAGGGTTAGACTCTCTCATCTAACATACTTCTGGATAACTAGTAGGAATATTTCAGCGTTAGACTCTCTCATCTAACATACTTCTGGATAACTAAGAGGAATATTTCAGCCTTAGACTCTCTCATCTAACATACTTCTGGATAACTAAGAGGAATATTTCAGCCTTAGACTCTCTCATCTAACATACTTCTGGATAACTAAGAGGAATATTTTAGGGTTAGACTCTCTTATCTGTTTCTAGATAACTAAGAGGAATATTTCAGGGTTAGACTCTCTCATCTAACATACTTCTGGATAACTAGTAGGAATATTTCAGCGTTAGACTCTCTCATCTAACATACTTCTGGATAACTAAGAGGAATATTTCAGCCTTAGACTCTCTCATCTAACATACTTCTGGATAACTAAGAGGAATATTTCAGGGTTAGACTCTCTTATCTGTTTCTAGATAACTAAGAGGAATATTTCAGGGTTAGACTCTCTCATCTAACATACTACTGGATAACTAATAGGAATATTTCAGCGTTAGACTCTCTCATCTAACATACTTCTGGATAACTAATAGGAATATTTGATGATACAATGACTTTATTGGTCTGTGAAACTAGGTGGTATGATAAGTACATAGGTGTCAAACAGTTGTGTGCGCTCTAGCTTCTACCTAGAAATGGTATACAGACATCTTGATGATTATAACTACAAAAAAGAAATTAATTACTAACTATATAATATTGCTATTTTATCTAACTTAATATATTAGGCAGCCTGAAATACTTCCGCATACACTTTAGCATAAATCTCAACAATAAATTCTCAATGCATACATGTCAACCAGAGAAATTAAGTAAATGTCAAATTAATACATGTCAAGGAGAAATAAAAAATAAAATAGTACAATTCAGCTAATGTCATTCATATTTTTGTCATTTAAAAACATATCCACAGTGTAGTAAGCCTTCTTCATTAGTTGGTAATTTAGTAGATTCTTAAAGATATTTAAGTCCTCTTTACTTCGAATAGCCTCTGGTATCTTATTGTAAATTATTGATACCATACAAAATACACTCTTATTTAAAAATGTAGTTCTGGACGGTAGGCTGTATACTTTACCCTCTGATCTACTGCCTATAGGCCACTTCTTAAAGAGCTCAGGATTAGATTTTACAAATACCGCAACTTCGCTTATGTATAGACAAGGCAAAGTTAAGACCTTAAGCCGAATGAAGTGCTTTTTACAAGAGTCTGTCCTTTTTAATCCACAAATCGATCGTATGCAGCGTTTTTGAGCTTTAAACACCTTAAGATGGTCGGTAGAACTGCCCCAAAACATGACGCCATAGCGCAGTATCGATGCAACGTGTACATGATATGCTGTTAGTAGCGCGGGCTCATTAACCACTTTGCGAAGTTGATATAGTGCGTACGCGAATTGGTGCAGCCTCTTACTGATATTGTCAATATGTGGTTTCCATGTCAGTTTATTGTCAATGGTCAATCCTAGGAAACGTGCAATTTCTATTTCATCTATCTTTTTACTTGTATATTGAATGTCAAGGTTCGATAAGTTATTGTGTCTTATTCTAAATTCCATTAATTTAGTTTTGTCAATATTAATATTTAAATTATTACTTTTCAACCAGTTAATAAGGGATGTCAATGTGTTATTAATGTCAATCTTTAGATCACTATGCTTATCCTTTACAAATAGAACAGTACTATCATCGGCAAATAATGTCATTGGATGTGACGTAGCGTTTGGGAAGTCATTAATATAGATCAAAAACAATAATGGTCCTAACACACTGCCTTGTGGCACACCATACCGGACCATTCTTGTTTCCGATGTAAATGTCTTTATGGTGGTAGTTTTTGGACACATTCTGCTTAGTTGCGTTATTTGTAACCTGTTTTTGAGGTAAGACTGAATTAAATCATATGCGTTACCCCTAACTCCAGATCTATACAGCTTTTGCAATAAAATGTCATGTTTAACATTGTCGAAAGCTTTTGACATATCCATATACAACGCTACGGCCCTCAAGTTTTTATCCAGATTAGTCATCACGTTTTTCAAAAAATAAAAAATTGCCATATTTATAGTTTTGCCTTTTCTAAATCCATATTGATCTTGTGTTAATATATTGTGTCGCTCAAAATAATTATACAACCTATTATAAATTACCTTTTCAAGGATTTTAGAAAATACTGGAGTCAAGGCTACGGGACGATAGTTTCCTGCATGGCTTTGGTCGCCTACATTTCAGGGTTAGACTCTCTTATCTTATCTGTTTCTAGATAACTAAGAGGAATATTTCAGGGTTAGACTCTCTTATCTTATCTGTTTCTAGATAACTAAGAGGAATATTTCAGGGTTAGACTCTCTTATCTTATCTGTTTCTAGATAACTAAGAGGAATATTTCAGGGTTAGACTCTCTTATCTTATCTGTTTCTAGATAACTAAGAGGAATATTTCAGCGTTAGACTCTCTTATCTTACCTGCTTCTGTATAACAAAGAGGGATATTTCAGCGTTAGACTCTATCATACAATACAATACTATACAATAACTCTTTATTAAAAACCACAAAAACAAGGACAACATTATAAATTACGGTAATTATCTAGGCTTTTAACAAGCGGTCTTATCGCTTAAAGCGATCTCTTCCAGGCAACCGTGTTGCCCGGAAAACCGTGTTGCGTGTGAAAGGAATTACATCTAACATACTTCTGGATAACTAAGAGGAATATTTCAGGGTTAGACTCTCTCATCTAACCTGCTTATACATGGTATATCGTGACGATGACGCGAGTTCCATGAATTTTGTTCTCCCAGAAAGTGCACAACGCGCCTAAAAAAGTTTTCACTTCAAAAAATTGCCAACATGCCTATTCTATATCGCTACCGGGTTGCATGAGGATCGCTACCGGGTTGCATGAGGCTTCGCTACCTTCATCATCCACGTCACCACATCAGCCGGACTGCTTTTCATCGTCATTATGCACAGTTCCATCTACACCACTGGAGCAACTGTGCCAGCGTCCCAGAGCCTCACTCCGATATTTCAAGGAGTTGGGTTGGCTCGGATAACTGCTGGTCGGGGGGAATGCACAATACAATACAATGATGAATTTTGTGCAATTCAAATCATAAATTTTTGATTATTGACATTCATATTTTATTTTATTACCGACATTTGTTAGAGAGATTGGTTACATGATGTTATAGTGATTCTTATTGATTGATTTATTTTTTGTATTTTTATTATTTTAAATTTTTATTAGATAGTGTTTGACATGTGGCATATTATAGTACAATGTAGATACTCAATTGAATTTAAATTTGTAATAATTTTTAATTTTGTACCCCTTGACCTGTAACAACTGTAATAATAAAAAAATTAAAAAACTTCCCAAGCGGGACGTCAGTGCAGGACTTATCGCCCCCATCTCGAATAAGAATGTCTAATCAAAACTGTTTTAATGATGAATTTCTAGTGTAATTCCGCTTCTACGTCGCTTCAAGTACAATAAGGAATTTGTGATAAATATTTGTTGATAATGTTAATTTTATTGAGTTTAATTTTGCCTAACCTGATATAAAATATTAATTACATAAATTGAAAATTAACGTAACCTGAAACAAAAATTAATTAATTCTGAATTATTTTTAATTATAAAATTATTAAAGTAGTCTGAAACAAAAATTAATTAATTCTGTCACATGAAATATGATAATATTAAATCTGAAAACAAAAATGTATTAATTCTGTTACGTTAATTTTCAATTTATGTAATTAATATTTTATATCAGGTTAGGCAAAATTAAACTCAATAAAATTAACATTATCAACAAATATTTATCACAAATTCCTTATTGTACTTGAAGCGACGTAGAAGCGGAATTACACTAGAAATACATCATTAAAACAGTTTTGAAAATGGACTTCCGCAAAGTAACGGCTGATTCAATCAACTAAGAATGTCTATTCTATATATTGCAGGATATCAAACCTGATGCGGGCGCTGGGCACGGAGGCTGTGCAGGACCCGACGGCGATAGAGGCGAAAGTCCGCGAGCAAATCGCAAAACGACAGAAAACCCACCTGGAAGCCAACAAGGCACGCGCTCTCACCAAGGAACAGAAACGGGAGAAGGTAACCACGTTGTTTTTAACCGACTTCCAAAAAGTAAGAGGTTCACATTTTTTTTTTTTTTTTTTTAATATTATTAGGCACTCATAACAAGTCACAGGACATATACAGATATAGTAACACGTTAATGATTTTGCTCGATCCCACGACTCAAAACAATGAGCACACAACATGGTTTTTTTTTTTGTTGACGGGGGGGAAATCTTCAAAAGATACCCAGCTGCATTGGGGTGTAGCCGGGCTATGTGAGATTGCACCCACTAAAACCCCCTCGGTGGCCGAATTCTGTGCTAGACGGAGGGCACCGGGATCTCCATAGGAACGCACCGGTACCCTCCTAACACTCTGCTGAAGCAACGCTCCCTGGAAATATTTCATTTCCGTTTCATTCCTTTACAACGGCGTGGGCCACTCCACGCCGTTGTCTTCCCTGGGCTTGCTGAATGGAAGGTCAGATCCCCAAATCTGACCACCCACAAGCCCAAAGGCCCCCTTTTAGTCGGCTTTTACGACGGGCAGGGGATACCGAAGCAGTATTCTAGGACCCTGGCTCCAGGGATACACAACATGGCCTAAACAGGATACAGTTGTGATTTTAGTTTCTTTTACATTAGCTTCTTATTAAATAAAATTAAACAATACATAAAAACACTAAATTGAAATATAAATACATATAATAGATATATATTAGACTAGCCGTCCGCCCCGGCTTCGCACGAGTGTAAGCTCGGCCTTCGGCCTCGCTACAAAATATAATATAGCCTATGTCACCCGGGGATAGTGTAGCTTCCCAACAGTGAAAGAATTTTTCAAATCGGTTTTAGATTTACATATTTGTTACCTCAGAACTTTCGACTGGGTAGATTTTGATGGTTCTTTTTTTATTTGAAAGCTGGTGCTTCCCGTGTGGTCCCATTTCGATTTGGCCCAGATCTGACATTATTATGAAGTAGGTTTTTTATATTCGAGCCAGTTTTTGGCAGACATTTTTGGTACTAGTTCAAGTTTGAGGCAAATCCAAGCTATATATTAACAAAGGACAAATTACAAAGGTGGTCTAAAGGCCGGACATTTCCGGCCAAATGGTAACCCTGCAAATGGTGAAATCAGCTGTTCCGTACAAAAAAGGTAATTGGCATTTTAAAGATATTCAAAGACGTCATTTTTTCTTTTTCGCAGGTCGATCGGAAAATAAGGGAAGACACGACAATCGGTGTACACGTGTCTGTGTATAGGTAAGTTTCCAGTATTCACTATATTTTATCCAGAAAAAGTATCATCATCAGTCTGTCATGTTCCCACTGGTGGGACTCAAACCTTCTCTCAGAGAGATGGGCCATAATCCACCATGCTGGCCCAGTGCATGTTGGTGAATGTCGTATGTCTGAACTGTTGAGGTTATTGTACATACCGGTTTCCTCCTTCGACCAAAATAAAATGAATGGACGGGCCCTAACCATTGAACTTGATCAGTAAAAACGAGTCAAAACCGTCGGACATATACTTCAACACCTAATTATAAAAATGTACAGTATATTTGTTACAAAAAATAGATATCGGTTTTATTTGTGTATTTACACTTCGGTAAAGCATACGAATACATAATTTTGTCAGATGTTTCTTTATCGCGTAACAATAGACTCGTGTTTCACTTCCTACGGCTAGAGACCGACTGAAACGAAGTGAGCGCTGGCGCTCATTTTGTAATCTTCAAAAATGCGCTTCTACTGGGCCCGTCCATTCATTTTATTTTGGTCGAAGGTTTCCTCACGATGTTTTCTCACCTTCACCGTTGTTCAGGGATGACATCCAAACTGCATATCATTAATAAAAGTACTAAATAAGTCATTAGTGCAGGACCGAGGATGGAACCGTGCGTCGCCAGTTTTTTTTTTTTTAAATCTTTATTATAAAAAAAAATGGGGTTTTGTCATAAAATGACTGCCACCCCGTAAACCTAGTAAGCACATTTATCACACAAACTCTAACTACTCCCACACGGGCACTTATAATCTACAAATAAAAGATACATTTGCATCAGCATCTTGGCCTCCCTGGAGCCGAAGCCAAGACACTGTTGCAATAACCTACATTGATACCATAGTGCGACAATGCTCTCCGCTGGACCTCGTCAGATTGTAAAGCACACACGCTACCACTCAGCCAATATTGCTCATTTTCAATGTAAGAAAAGTTATGTTTTTTTAGTATGCATGCAAATTTAATTAACTAACTATAAGGCCTGTGTTGCTTATAGATAGTATAAACAATCTTTAATTAACTTAAACACTGTTTTAAACTATCACGGTTGTTCACTAAAGTTATATGATTATTAAACATGGTTATATGATTATTGAACATGGTGCATGTAACTGCGCCGAAATATCGGGAGCTCCTTCCACAACCTTACCACGGTAAATATCCCGTAAATAATCATTTAACTTTAATTAGTTTAGTTTTGTCTTTGGTTAATAGGTAGGTATTGAATGTCTGTAATTGTTTGACTGCCTCGGTGGCTCAGTTGGTAGCGAAACTGCCGTCTGCGCTTGGGGGCGTGGGTTTGATTCCCACCTAGGACAAACATTCATGTAATAAACATTACACCATGAACATGTCTGGGTGTTAATATCTATTTAAGTATGTATTTAAAAATATATATGTACGTATATCAGTCTCTGGCAGCCATATTACAAGCTTTGCTTAGTTTGGGGTCAGATGACCGTGTGTGAAAAAATGTTTTCATATTTATCGGGACTTATCGCGCACTATTAAATATAGGTAAAAATAGATACCTTTCGCTCGACGTTTCGACCATGTTACAATGGCCGTGGTCACGAGCTGACTGAAAACTGCGGGTGAGTCCGGCGAGAAGAGCGGATATTTTGTTCTCCTACCCTCACTTGATCTTGAAAAATTGCAGGGTTGTCACTACGACACACAACACTGACTGTATCGGTAAAAGTCCTAGTACCTACACCGCGGTTTGTACATTTGCTTACTATGGGATTCCACGACGCCGCTAACTTAAATCCATCCTCCCGGTTGAGCAAAAATGTCCCGGATATTTATTTATTTACCTGCGGTACCGAGATGTGGACACTCACGGTTAAAGTGGTCCACAAATTTAAAGTCGCTCAGCGAGCTATGGAGAGAGCTATGCTCCGAGTTTCTATACGGGATAAAATTCGGAACGAAGTGATTCGACATAGAACCAAAGTTACCGACATAGCTCAAAGGATTAGTAAGCTGAAGTGGCAGTGGGCCGGCCACATTGCCCGAAGAACCGATAACTGATGGGGTAGACGAGTTCTGAAATCGACCCAGTTTAGACAAACGTAGTGTGTTGCCAGTGATGACATATGGTACTGAGACGTGGTCCTTAACTGTTGGTCTTTTGGAAAAACTCAGAGTCACACAACGGGCAATGGAGAGAGCTATGCTCGGAGTTTCTTTACGCGATAAAATTCGGAACATAGATATTCGCCAAAGAACCAGGGTCACCGACATAGCTATTAAAATCTGCAAGTTGAAGTGGCAATGGGCAGGCCACATCGCTCGAAGAACTGATAACCGATGGGGAAGAAAAGTTCTTGAGTGGAGACCACGAACCGGAAGACGCAGTGTAGGTAGGCCTCCCACTAGATGGACCGACGACATTGTGAGAGTCGCGGACATCCAGTGGGTGCAGATGGCAGGATGTCGTTCAGTGTGGAGGTTAAAGGGGGAGGCCTATGTTCAGCAGTGGACGTCTTTTGACTGATGATGATGATGATGAGTGTAGGACACCCTGCGGCCAGGTGGAGTGACGACCTGCGCAAAACGGCGGGTAAAAACTGGATGCAAAGAACTGGCGACCGAGCTCAGTGGCGTGCGTTGAGAGAGGCCTGTGTCCAGCTGTGGACTGTTACAGGCTGATGATGATAATAGGTAGGTATTGAATGTTTTTCAATTTTCATTTTATTTTATTTATAATTTTAATTTGTTAACTTTCCAGAGTGCGAGATTTGTTTGAGTGCGCGTCAGCTAAATTCAAAGTGGAAGTGAACGCATCTCAGCTGCACATGACGGGGTGCGTGGTTCTACACCGCGGGTGCTGCGTCGTGGTAGTGGAGGGGGGACCCAAACAGAGCGCCAAATATAAGAGGTAACATCTCGATTATTGTTACATTATGTTCCAAACACTTCATTAATGTTTACATTATGTTCTGGACACTAACTTAATGTTTACATTATGTTCTGGACACTTACTTAATATTTACATTATGTTCCAAACACTTACTTAACGTTTACATTGTTTCAAACACCTAGTGTTTACGTTATGTTCCAAACACTTACTTAATGTTAATATTATGCGCCAGAAAATGTTTACATTGTTCCAAATACTTACCTAATGTTTCCATTATGTTCCAAATTCTTCCTTAATGTTTACATTATGTTCCAGACACTTAACGTTTACATTATGTTCTAAAAACTTACTTAATGTTTATATTTTATGTACCGGATACTTAGACTTACTTAGTGTTTACATTATGTTCCAAACACATACTTAATGTTAATATTATGCTTCAGAGAATGTTTATATTATGTTCCAAATACTCCCTTAACGTTAACATTATGTTCCAAATACTTAACGATTACATTATGTTCCGAACGTATACTTGTTAATGTTAATATTATGCTCCAGATAATGTTTACATTATGTTCCAAACACTTCTTTAATGTTTACGTTCCAGACATTTACTTAATGTTTACATTGTGTTCCGGACAATTAATGTTAACATTATATTCCAAACACTTACTTAACGTTTACATTATGTTCCAAACACTAAGTTAACGTTTACATTATGTTCCAAACACTTACTTAACGTTAACATTATGTTACAAACACTTACTTAACGTTTACATTATGTTCCAAACACTAAGTTAACGTTTACATTATGTTCCAAACACTAACTTAACGTTAACATTATGTTCCAAACACTAACTTAACGTTAACATTATGTTCCAAACACTTAACGTTTATAATATGTTCCAAACACTAACTTTACGTTTACATTATGTTCAAAACACTTAACGTTTACATTGTGTTCCAAACACTTACTTAACGTTAACATTATGTTCCAAACACTTACTTAACGTTTACATTATGTTCCAAACACTTCACTAATTTGTACATTATGTTCCAGACTGATGCTGAACCGTATAAAATGGGAAGATGACACTGTTAAAGACAACGATGGCAACGAGGTGCCAAACTCATGCCATCTCGTGTGGGAGGGCATCGTGAAGCAACGAGGCTTCGGAGAGATCAAATTCAAGGTAACAGATAGATAGATAGATAGAAACTCTTTATTGTGTACATCAGAAATAATAATAACAAACAGATAGAAAACACTTACGAGCTAGTCACGAGATAAATAAATAAAAATAAAATCTGGGACATTTCGCAGATACGGTTATCTGACCCCAAACTAAGCAAAGCTTGTAATATGGCTGCCAGACTGATATACATACATATATAATTTTAAATACATACTTAAATAGATATTAACACCCAGACATAGAACAAGCACAAATGTTCATAACATAAATGTTTGCCCTAGGTGGGAATCGAACCCACGCCTCCAAGCGCAGAAGGTAGGTTCACTACCAACTGAGCCACCGAGGCAGTCCAATCCGTGTCCAGTCGATAGGTCGATGTAAAGACAACGAGGTGCCAATAATACATTTTATTCTTATAATAATAAGAAAAACGAAGGCCCCTCCGGTGCCAAGATACGGCAGCCTTTATGGGGGGCCCATTCAGTGGGTGGCAAGTCATCACCTGCCTAAATATATTTTGTGATGAGACAGGATAAGGCAGGCGCCGTTTCTCATTCTATAGATCTGTTATCCCCACATCCACAAGTTGTTCACCTCAATAGCCCAGTCTTGTACTGCCTATACTGTACAATAGTTTCATATTCAATTTTATACATATTCCATAACTTTATTGTACTTTTATATTCAAAAAACTGGTGGCTGACTGCCCCGGTGGCTCAGTTGGTAGTGAACCTAACTTCTGTGCTTGGGGGCGTGGGTTCGATTCCCATCTAGGACAAACATTTGTGTGACGAACATTTGTGTTTGTTCTATGTCTGGGTGTTAATATCTATTTAAGTATGTATTTAAAAATATATATGTATGTATATCAGTCTCTGGCAGCCATATTACAAGCTTTGCTTAGTTTGGGGTCAGATGACCGTGTATGCAGAAATGTCCCAGATATTTATTTATTTAAAAGGGCCTCTTGGTGTTGGCTTCGGCTCCACCTATGCCCACCAAATGTCCGGGCTAGACCCGAGAATGTATTTAAATAAAGAAAAATTAAAAAGTTAAGCCGTTATTGTAAAGACGAATATGAAACAAGTAAACCATAATATTAAAATTCTTATTTTATGTAATTAAATGAAATCCACTCACAAACTTTCTCACCGAGGGTTTTACGAAAAACTACATTTGCAAATTGGAAGTAATTTGAAACTGTTATTTTCAATAAAAAATACAGATCTATTTACAATACAATAACTCTTTATTAAAAACCACAAAAACAAGGATAACATCATAAACTACAGTAATTATCTAGGCTTTTAACAGGCGGCCTTATCGCTAAAAGCGATCTCTTCCAGGCAAACGTGGAATTTATTTTTGTATTTAATACAGAAACTGGTTTTTTTTATAGATTTTTTTGATTCTATTTGATGGAATCAGAACGCCAAAAATCCAGTTTTCAATGCTTTTTTTCGCCAAATAGTCCAGTCATATACATTTGGAAATGCAAGTGAACCGAGATAGCTAAATTTTTTATATTCCGTGGGGAGGGCCTAAAAAATTGATATCTCAATAACGATCAACGATAGCTGAAAAATGTACAGGACTTTAAATGTAGACCCTAAAGAAAGCAACAAAAAAGTATTGCATAAAAAATTTCGTATCTCAACGGAAAATCGAGTTATTATGATAAAACGCTTTTTTTTTATGATACTGAGTGACGAGACAAGCGAAGTCGCTCGCCTGATACCTCTTCACGCTTGCCCATAACAGCTCAACGCCACTCAGAATTTTGAACTTCAACAGTTCAAAACCCTGGATGGCGATGCACTGCGCTCGTCACCCCGAGATATAAGATGTCAAATCTCTGTGTGCTCTGTCATTTCGCTGGAAACATTGCCCTTCAATCCGGAACACAGTAGTGTTTGCACACTACTGCTTGGCGGTTGAATAACTGGCAAAGGTGTGGTACTTCCCCAGGCGGACCCCTGAAAAAGAGTCCTACCACAAAAAAAACCCTACCCCTACCCTCCCTTCCCTATTTTACCCTTATTTCAAGATGGCGGAAATTCCACAAGCCAATTTTGCTCGACATTTTGAAGTTAAACTTTTCTAAGCCCGACGTAATATCAAAAATCTAGCTTTTTCGGTTCACTTGTATTTCTACCTCGTTTTTTCCGATGTAATGACTGGACTAAAAAAATGTGCCTTACTAAATCTTTCTTTTATGTTTGATCAGGTGATGCCAACAGAGAAGCAAGCTCGTGAATATTTCCACAAATTCAACGTGGAACATTACTGGGACCTCGCGTACAGCGGAGCGGTGCTCGGCGCGGGCTTAGAGGAGCCCTAGGGCTCTTCTACTGCGGACACTACTTCGTTCCGGATCATGTTGACAGAGCCGGATTTAGAGGACTTGACCTTGGGGTAACATAAAAGTGGAGCCCCTAATAAATTTAAAATAAATTAAATAGTATAACAAATTTTCAAAGTGTTTTAGTAATTTACTGTGGGACGAATCAAATTCTTTCAGCAAATAATGCTTTTTAGGGTTCCATAGCCAAAGGGTAGACGCAGCGTAGGTAGGCCTCCCACTAGATGAACCGACGTCATTGTGAGAGTCGCGGGCATCCAGTGGATGCAGATGGCAGGATGTCGTTCAGTGTGGAGGTTAAAGGGGGAGGCCTATGTTCAGCAGTGGACGTCTTCTGGCTGATGATGAGCCAAAGGGTGTAAACGGGATCCTATTACTGAGACTTTTAACAATTTTACAAAGATTTTAATATACACATTTGACATTTTAATTTATTTAATACTTCTTTTAAAGCTAATAGATTTTATTTTATTCTAAAAAGTTTTAGTGCTGTAAATCTACCAAACTGAAGTCTGGTAGGTTTCCAACTCGGAAACTTGGCAACACTTTTGAATTGTATTTGATTTAATTTAATTATAGTTATTTGTTGTTGACGTTCATAAGTGTACACTAATGTACCCATTTGAAGAAATAAATGAACTGAACTGAACTGAGCCTACTCTGTGTCTGTCTGTCTGTCCGTCCTACCTTTAAACGGCTGTATCTTTGGAACCGTAATAGATAGCCAGTTGAAATTTTCACAGAATATGTAATGTTACGGCGGATTAACTAAGAAATAATAATAGTCTAAAAGTAAAAACTAAAGGGACCCATACAACAAATGTATGTTTGTAATTGTTCCAATGTAAAAACGGTAATACGTACGAGCGTCAAACTTGACATGATTATAGTACACACTCTAAAGTATAACAACAAATAATAAATAATGGCCAAGTGCGAGTTGGTGACACATTTCTGTTCATTACCAAGTTAACGTAGGGCGCGGTCGGTACTTGGATGGGTGACCGTCTGGGCGTGATGTTGTCTCTTTGCACTACTTTTTGTGGTGGTGGAACCCTTAGTGCGCGAGCCCGACTCGCACTTGGCCAGTTTATCTACACTAATATTATAAAGAGGAAAGATTTGTACCTATTTTTGTATGTTTGTAATGAATAGGCTCCGAAACTACTGAACCGATTTGAAAAATTCTTTCACTGTTGGAAAGCTACACTATCCCCGGGTGACATAGGCTATATTATATTTTGTAGCGAGGCCGAAGGCCGAGCTTACACTCGTGCGAAGCCGGGGCGGACGGCTAGTTTTTAATATAAAAAGAAAAGATGTTCTTTTAACAGAACTTGATTGGAACTTGGAAACTGGGTTTTAAGATATTTTTCAATAAATTATTCTAAATATTAAAAAACCGACTTCAAATGGGACCAAATGGGAAGCACCAGCTTTCAAATAAAAAAAGAATCATCTAAATCGGTTCACCCAGTCGAAAGTTCTGAGGTAACAAACATTTTAAAAATACAGACGAATTGATAACCTCCTCCTTTTTGGAAGTCGGTTAAAAATCATAAAAATCGGTCGAGCCCTTTCGGAGTACGATCACAAACACCATGACACGAGATTTATATATATATATAGATTAATATCCATGAAGGTCGCAGTGACTTAAAAAAAGGAGGTTCTATGTTCCAATTTTTTTTTTAATAGTTTGTTCGCCAATTATGAATTGATTTTGATGATTCCAATACAGTCGAATTGATAACCTCCTCTTTTTTCGAAGTCGGTTAAAAATATGTTCTCTTAATAGAACTTGGTTGGACTTGGTTTTAAAAAAAAAATTTTTTCAATAAAAAACTTGTTCAATTTGATAATTATTATTAAATGGCCACTGTTGGCTAACTAGACATTTCCATAAAAAAATCTAATTTCAACTTCATCATCATTAGCCAGAAGACGTCCACTGCTGAACATAGGCCTCCCCCTTTAACCTCCACACTGAACGACAACCTGCCATCTGCATCCACTGGATGCCCGCGACTCTCACAATGTCGTCGCTCCATCTAGTGGGAGGCCTACCTACGCTGCGTCTTCCGGTACGTGGTCTCCACTCAAGAACCTTTCTTCCCCATCGGTTATCAGTTCTTCGAGCGATGAATTTCAACTTAGTTAACAAAAAAATGAAACCAGTTGGTCTTGCGAATGTTTTTAAACTACTAAAGTGATCTTTTGACGCCGTAGTAGGTACAACCTTAGCCCAGTGTTGTACCTACTATGTAGTTTTTATACAACTAGACATGCCAGGGTGTCTATCACTATATATATAAAATTTCCATGTCACAATGTTAGTTACCGTACTCCTCCGAAACGGCTTTACCGATTTTTACCAAATTTTATATGCGTATTCAGTAGGTCTGAGAATCGGCTACTATCTATTTTCCATACCCCTTCACCGATTTTCATCACCACGCGGGTGAAACCGCGGGGCGCAGCTAGTAAATTATAAAGGTTTACGATTTACATGGATGAATTGAATTTTCAAAACACTGTTTTAAACTATCATGGTTGTTCATTACAGTTATATGATGGTGGCCCCACATTAGTGCCGTGAAGCTCCGAGAACAAGCGTGAACGTGAATGTGGAGGGTTTTCGCGGGGTTCACGCGCGTTCACGCCTGTTCCCCGCTCAGAGTCGGTATTTTGTCCCGCGACAAAGGGTTCGCGCGGCATTCACACGTACACATCCACATTTACGGCCCCGTGCCAGTTTACTCCGGACTATAAAGGCGTACGGACGTCATCCACCATCTTCTTATTTTTCCAACGCTTTTTAATAACTTTCTTGTTTTGGACGTCTAAATAGTAATATGTTGCCACAGCAAACAAAGTTATTGCAGCAGCAGATTCTACGTCCATTTCGCGGCGGGTTTCACGAACGACTGTGAGCATCCCGTGAATGTGGAGGGCGCGACTTGTGCCGTGAATTCGCGCGTGAATTCACGGCACTAATGTGGAGCCGCCATGATTATTTACGGGATATTTACCGTGATAATGTTGTGGATGAATCTCCCGATATTTCGGCGCAGTTACATGCACCATGTTCACAGGAAGACATCCCATAAATAATTATATAACTTGAGTTTTTTTAGTTGGAATTTAGTTTAAAATAATGTGTAAATCAGCCATTAAAGCGAGCGCCCAAGCTATAGCAGGATGCATGTATGCAATAATACATGCATCCTTTTCTAATTGCGCCGTGCTATTAAAACACTTGTATTAAATACTTATAAATCAGTTATATTTTGTTTATATAAAAAGTTAAATAAGGTTTTAAAAATAAAATTTTGTGATAAAATTCTTTGTTTTATTTATTACTGGCTGCGCCCCGCGGTTTCACCCGCGTGGTGATGAAAATCAGTGATGATGATGTAAAGTAGCCTATGTGGTAATCCAAGACATAAGCAATGTATATTCCAAATTTCATCCAAATCCATCCAATCATCCATATATGATACTAGCCGTCCGCCCCGGCTTCGCACGAGTGTAAGCTCGGCCTTCGGCCTCGCTACAAAATATAATATACCCTATGTCACCCGGGGATAGTGTAGCTTCCCAACAGTGAAAGAATTTTTCAAATCGGTTCAGTAGTTTCGGAGCCTATTCATTACAAACATACAAAAATAGGTACAAATCTTTCCTCTTTATAATATTAGTGTAGACTAGTGCTGTTGCCCGCGACAACATACGCGTAGATTTTCATACGAACTTTCACCCCTTTTTTCTTCCCTTAATCCGGCCCTTGCGCAAAATAACATAGCATATACTTCAATCTATCCATAGCTAAGCATATTCGTGAAAACAGCATTTAAATCCGTCCAGTGGTATAGGAGATGTGCGTGGACAAACAGACAAAAATTCTAAAAACTATCAAAACGTGTTCAGCTGCTTATTTTACGACGCCCTGTTTTTTTTTTATACCTCACAATTACAGTTTTTTTTTATTTCTACGTTTTTATCATTTATATAAATTTCTGAACTGTCGTACGAGACGAATTTAAAGGAAACTGGATATACATTATCACTATTATGGACTGGATTATTCACACTACCGTGTCTTACCAGTAGGTGTGACATTTTCATAGTGCTACAACTATATTAACTTAGTAAATATCCGCAGATCAGAGAAACGAGGGCTAACATTAACATAATTTTTGTTCGTGTTGAAATGTCTTCAATTTTAGGGTTCCGTACCCAAAGGGTAAAACGGGACCCTAAGGCTCCGCTGTCTGTCCGTCCGTCTGTCACCAGGCTGTATCTCATGAACCGTGATAGTTGACATTTTCACAGAGGATGTATTTCTGTTGCAGCTAAACAAATACTAAGAAAGAAATAAAAATTTAAGGGCCTCCCATACAACAAACGTGATTTTTTTGCTCGGTATTGATAACGGCAACTGGTAGACGCTTGAAATATTCACAGAATATTTATATATTCACTTTAAAAATAAATAATTAAAATAAAATAATTATTTAAGGGGTGCTCCCATACAACAAACGTGATGTTTTGCTGTTTTTATAGATAATGGTACGGAACCCTTCGTGCGCGAGTCCGACTCACACTTGGCCGGTTTTATTCATATATCCTCCCGTTATTTTCTGATTTGAGATTGTAGATATCGGCTAAGAAGGCGGAAGTTAAAAAAACTGGAAGAAGTACGAAGTTGTAATTGTTGAAATAATTTTTATTTCAGCACATTTTACAATGTCGCGTAAACAATGAAGGCATAAGGAAAGTTGCGCTTTTGTAAGCACTTCGGTAAATTTTATAACATCGGGAAATATTGGTTCAAAGTAATTCCATCCTATTTACCACTGGTGGTAACTTGGAAGCCATTTTACCACCGTAACTTGGAAGCCATTTAACCACCGATGGTAAATTGGATGCCATTTTACCATTGGTGGTGAATTAGATGCTATTTTACCACCAATTGTAAATTGGATGCCATTTTATCACTGGCGTTAAATTGTATGCCATTTTACCACCGGTGGTATATTAGGTGCTATTTAACCACCAGTGGTAAATTAGATGCTCGATGTGGAATCCAATTTACCACCGGTGCTAAAGTGGCATCCAATTTATTACCAATAGAATACAGCTGTATTCTGAGCATCTAATTTACCACTGGTGGTTAAATAGCTGTATTCTGAGATTAGATGCTATTTTGCTATTGGTAGTAAATTGGATGCCACTTTACCACCGGTGGTAAATTGGATTCCACTTTACAACCCAAGGTTAATTCCTCTATTCCGATTAGTAAGACTTGTCTCATTAGTTTAATTAAAAACATTAAGCCCATCTATCGGCACTAAAATTGATTTTGGAAAATTATTTAAAAGCAATTTTGGTGATTAGTTTTTTTTGACTGGTGTCAAAGTGACAGCTGACAGTCATCATCATTAGCTTACTCTTTGGGAGCGTTCAAGTATTACGTAACGAATTTGGGGGGAGGGGTCTTATAAAACGTTACAGAGGCGGGAGGGCGTGTTTGAACTACGCGTTACGTAACATCGTTACGCGTCATTTTAACCCTTCAAAACGGTCGCGTAAAGAGATTCTCGCGCGCATTTTTTTTAACAAAGGTATTTTACCGACTTCCGGTACATGACGCCGCATAATTTTGATTTTTAGGTAAAAATGGTCACTTGGTGGTTACGTAACGTTTTACTAGAGGGGAGGGGGGGTACAGAAAAACGTTACGGCGCGTTACATAGGGGGGAGAGGGCGTCCAAAATCTCCAAAAATTGGGTTACGTAATACTTGAACGCTCCCTATATCAGACCATAGCTGCTGGATTTGGCTATCTACCACGGTAGGTCTAGATGGGGTTATATCTCACGAGTTATTTGAACGAATGGGACACAAAAGTCAATATGTTACTAATTTACGTGTTAATATTTTACATTTCTACAGAGTCATTTCCAATTAGAACAGGTTGCCCGAGGATGTGGTCACATCGAAATCCATAAATGCGTTTAAAAACAAACTGGACAGATGGATAAGAATGAAGAAGATAATGTTAACAGATAAATACTAAATTTTGACACTGTGTGATATAGGCACAACAGTGTATGCTGCTCGCCTATAATCAATAAATAAAATCTACACGTATAAAGTCACGGGTCACACCCATGCAAAGTCCAAAGTATAATTGTACAAAGAGGCTCTTGCTTGTCCGATCTGAGGTACCTTCAAATCGGCTTATGCTGCTCGCCCTATCCATACTAATATTATAAATGCGAAAGTAACTCTGTCTGTTTGCTACATAATCACAGCTAAACAGCTTAACCGATTTCGATAAAATTTTGGGAGGTAATAGTGTGTAGCATGAGAACAGCCATAGACTATTTTTTTCTGAATCAATCGCGGACGAAGTCGCGGGTACAGCTAGTAATCAATAAATAAATAAATTTCTGTGCTACCTTCAAAATCACTACACATTTATTAAGGGTTTTCTACAGCATGCTTTTTTAAGTGTCGTTTCAAACGATAAGCAATTGTGGTTTTATATTCACAAAATTCACATTTAACAGGGTTTTCTCCAATGTGTCTGTTAATATGTTTTTTCAAATTACTTGCATTGGCCGATTTGTATCGACATATGTGACATTTGAATGGTTTTTCTCCCGTGTGTGTCCGCGTATGTCTTTTAAGACTGTTTGCATATGCAGATTTGTAATTACACATTTTGCAATTGAAGCGTCTTTCCTTTTTTACTCCCATGTGAGTTTTCATGTGACTTTCTGAAATTTTATAAGCAGATTTGAAATTACATATTTCACATTTGTATGTTTTAGCTGTATGATTTTCTATGTGACGCTGTAAATTCTTTTTTATATCTGTTTTATAATTGCAAATGTCACATTCAAATGGTTTTTCTCCAATGTGTGTTTGTACGTGGCTCTTCAAATCGCTTTCATTTGCTGATCTGTAATCACACATACTGCATTCGTATGGTTTTTCATCTCTATGTTTTTGTATGTGTGTCTTAAAATTACTTGCAATTTCTGATTTGTAATCACACATATCACATTGAAATTGATTTTCTTGGGATGGTTTCTCAGTGTGTTTTAACCTGTGTACTTTTAAATTGCTTGCATTTGCTGATTTGTATTCACATTTTTCACACTCAAATGGTTTCTCCCCAGTGTGTTTTCTGATGTGAATTTTTAAAGCCATCGCATAAGCAGATTTAAAATCACACAAATTACATTTATATGGTTTTTCTCCAGTGTGTACAAATGTGTGTCGTTTTAAATTTCTCTTGTTTTCAGACTTATAATCACACATTTGACACTCAAATAGTTTTTTGTCTGAGAGTGTTTTTGAATCAGTCGTATCACACACTTCAGAAACATATAGCTCTACTTCCCATTTATATGTTTTTTCTCCTGGTTTTTTTTTACATTCATATGTTTGTTCTCCTAGTTTTGCTTCATGGTCATATGTATTTTCTCCTAATTTTTCTTCTTGTTCATAAGGTTTTTCTCCAAGATTTTCTTTATGTTCATATGTTTTATCTCTTAAATTTTCTTCTCCTTCATATGTATTTTCTCCTAGTTTTTCTTCTCGTTCATATGTTCTTTCTCCTAGTTTTTCATGTTCATAGGTTTGTTTTCTTAATTTTTCTTCACATTCATATGTTTTTTCTTCAAATTTTTCATTATGTTCATATATTTTTTCTACAAACTTTTCTTCCTGTTCATATGTTTTTTCTGCAGTGTGTGTTAGTATATGTGTTTTTAGACCAGTTGCATTTGCTGATGTATAATTACACATATCACATTCATATTGTTTATCTTCAACTTGAAATGGTTTTTCTTCAATGTCTGTTTTAGAATTACAATCATTTGGGGACATATGTTCATTTATAAGACATTTATTTGGCTTTACACATGCATGTGTTTTTACAATGTGATTTTTCAACTTATTTGCTAGCGCCGATTTATAATCACACAAGTTACATTTATATGGTTTTTCTCCACTATGTCTTTTCATGTGGTTTTGTAACATCTTCGCATGTGCCGATTTGAATTTACAAATATTACATTTATGTTGTTTTTCTTCAGTGTGCATTTGAATGTGCCGTTTCAAATTACATTTTTGCCTTGCTTTATAATCACACATATCACATTTATATGGTTTCTCTCCAGTGTGACTCCTCGTATGTACTCTTAAATTACTGGCAATTTTTGATTTGTAATCGCATATCTGACATTCGTAATATGGTATTTCTCCCGTGTGCGTTTGAATATGACGTTTTAACTTTATCCCTTCGGCTGTTTTATAATCACACAAATTACATTCAAACGGCTTCTCGCCCGTGTGCTCTCTAATGTGTACCTTCAAATAATCTGCTCGTGAAGTTTTATAAGTGCAAATATCACATTTATACGGCTTATCGCCAGTGTGTGTCTGTATGTGTGTTTTCAAATTAGTTGCATATGCAGATTTATAACTACATAAATGACATGCATATGGTTTATCACCAGTGTGTGTTCTTAAATGGTTTTTTAATGTGTTTGGGTATGCTGATCTATAATCACACATATGACATGCATATGGTTTCTCTCCAGTGTGTTCTCTCATGTGGATTTTAAGGTGACTCGGTTGTGCTGCTTTAAAATCACAAACACTGCATTTATAAGGTTTCTCTCCAGTGTGTGTGAGCATGTGTCGTTTCAAATTACCTTTTTGAACTGATCTATAGTCGCAGATCAGGCATTTGAATATTTTTTTGTCAATTTCTGTTTCACTTACTGGAGCACACGCGGGTTGCGAGTCTTCCAACATTTTAAACATTTCCATGTTTTTTATGACTTCTATATATAAGAAAAAGTCACTTAATTTTTTTCACGTTCATCGCGTTTCACGCCGCTACCCTTTTACAAAGGCCTAAAATACATGTAGTTTTCTTGTGAGTAATATGTTCCTTGATCATCACATTCAGAGGCATCAAGCAAGCAAATTGGTTGTGATGAATAAATTATAGTTTTTACGTTCAACTCAAGATTTGTTTGATCGGAGATGTTTTGCTTTTGGTAAAATTACTTTTCCTCAGATTCCTTTGTAATTACTTTTCCAAAACAATAGAGAGTTAGAACATAAAACTGTTCTCCATGCAAAAAAATATTGATCTAGTAGTTCGAGGACATAAAAGAAAATAAATTCGTCGCAACTCGCAAGTTTCGCAACTCAAAATAAAATACAAAGAGAAAATATGAATGAGACTGCCTAGTGCCTGGCACAACTGACAGAACAGAGACTGACGATGATAGCACACGTTTTTTGTATTTCGCCCATTTCAAAGTAGGCTAAAGCCAATAAGTCCATACCAGCTCGTCTTCCGTATTTTACTGTCTGGGACAGTATATCTGTCATAAGTATCGTTCCATTAAAGTAGTGGAGATTTTACTATAGGGTCTTCTCTAATCTCAGAAGGAGCAGTTCTTCATCAGATGAGCTTCTGCCCAACCATCCTTTGTCAGAAAACTCAGCAATGCTAACCCTGAGCTCACTGTTTTCCATTTCTTTTTACATATGAAAATGGCAGAGTGCAGTGCAGCGCGTAGCGTGCGGACGCAGACTTTCAGACAGACTGCCGGAAAGGGTTCCTTGTAGGACTACGGAACCCTAAAAATTAGAAAGTAGCGCAGTGGCGGTATAATCTAGGAACTGACACATCGATCCCCTAATTCACAATCATACTAATTACGGGAAAAGCTGGTATATTTAAGATGATAGTGCATAAATCATGTAGTAACAATATAAATGTCATTTTTTTAAAATTAATATAAATGTGAACTAGGTTATCGAATTGTAGAGGTTGGTAGGGGCAGCATTTATTTTTAATGCCATAGGTGGCAAACAAGCTGACGGGCCGTCTGATGGTAAGCAGTCACCGTCGCCTATGGATACTTGTAACAACAGAGGCATCACAAATACGTTGCTGACCGTTTAAGACTCTATTAACTCGCCTTTTGAAGAATCCCATGTTGTAGCTTCTCTTGGAAACAGGCATAACATACTACCTACTTTAATAGCCTACTGGCGGCAAAAGTGTAAATCCGCCACTGAAGTAGCGTATTCAGTAACGATTTTAGCCATAGTTTATAATGACAAAGGATCAAAAGTAACCAAAAACGTTTATATAGTAACGTTTTAGCAACACTGGGTCAGCGTTTTGATTCGTGCATTTTTCTCCGTTTCCTCGGCTTTTGGCTTCGTGCGATTTGCGCATTTTTTCTGCTTCATTTTAAGACGAAGCCAGTTAGGGTAGAGGTAGGGAAATGTTCTTATAAGAAAGATGCTATTTATTATTCTGTAGAAATGATCCGCGAAAAATATACCTAAATGTCATCATAATGATTATATTATGTTCCCACTGCTGGGACAAAGGCCATATTTCAGAAAGTACTCTATATTTGGTTCGAGATTTTCAAAAAAGCTCAAACGCGTTCCCTTTTTTCATATAAGGGCGCGTTTCTTAGATATGGTGGTTTTTTTTTCTGGACCTAACACATTTGTTATAATGACAACTAATAACTGTTTCAAAAAGGGGATGACAACTAATGTAGGATGGTTTTAAAGTACGTAAAAGACTTCTGAAAAACTTGGGTACCATACATACAGAATCATAATATTAACTCAGTATCCATACAAATTTATGACATTGATATATCCATATTCACTTCTTGTGCCTGAACAAATGTAAGTAGAAGATAAAATCTTTGTGCCCAAAATTTTGTACAGGAAAAATAGGAATAAAAAGAAATATAGACTTCCCAAACAGTTTATTTTTGAAAATCATACATTTAGGTTATCCTTGGCTTGCTATTTTCAAATTGAATGCTAAAATAGAACTAAAGAACATAAAACTTTCCTATATTATGATATAGAAAAAAGAAAAGCTAATGGTAAGTTGATAAAGCATAGAAGTTGCATCATATGGTGAAAATAAATGTGGATTAGAAAGTGATGACATATATTCATAAGAGCTTTATTCCTTCGACCAAAATAAAATGAATGGACGGGCCCTAACCATTGAACTTGATCAGTAAAAACGAGTCAAAACCGTCGGACATATACTTCAAAACCTAATTATAAAAATGTACAGTATATTTGTTACAAAAAATAGATATCGGTTTTATTTGTGTATTTACACTTCGGTAAAGCATACGAATTCATAATTTTGTCAGATGTTTCGTTATCGCGTAACAATAGACTCGTGTTTCACTTCCTACGGCTAGAGACAGACTGAAACGAAGTGAGCGCTGGCGCTCATTTTGTAATCTTCAAAAATGCGCTTCCACTGGGCCCGTCCATTCATTTTATTTTGGTCGAAGCTTTATTCTATATTTTTTAAAATACTTTTCGGAATAAAATTAATTTTAATAAGTTTAACCATATATTGATTGATATAGCGTACTAATGGTAGTCGCATGTTTGCTCTTTTAATAATTTCCTCCATAAAAATTGTTTATTCAGTTGAATGTAATTAATTTAATAAAAAAATAAGAACAAGATATTTCACTGATTCTTACAATTTCTCCATCATACAAACATTATTTTTAGGTGCATAATTCCAAGGATACTATAACATTTTCACGATAATTTTATCTCTATAAAAAAATTTTTAGCTTGTTTTTACAAAAACTTAAATAACATAGTTTAAATAAATTCGTGGTATATACAAATGGGAATGAATCTACTCAGATATTACAAGGTGTGGTTATCTGAGTACAACAAAACAAGAAAATTGTTTTATTAAATTTTAGGTTTGTGAAAAGTGCCATTAGATTTTCTGGCATTATATTTTTTTTCTGACAAAATAGTTTTGAGGCATGATTTTGTCACTTTTACAATGAAGAAACAAATTTGAAAATTGTTAAAATAATTATTTTTATGACAATATGTATAAAGCAACAGTTAAAATTAACATGCTCAAAACTCTGTGATTGAGACGTATAAAACATAAATTTTGAAATTATTGCCAATGTCAAAAAATATATGACAGTATTTCTTTAAAGTTTTTAAACTATCAAAATTAGTTTACAAATAACCATTTCGATAATCAAATGAAAAATAAAATATGAAAGAATAATGAAATTCTTTCATTGATTAAAATCAGAACAAATAAAACTACAATACAAAAAACAATAAATACTTGACAATCATTAAGATCTGGTTTATCAATTTTATGACATCTAGACTTGATAAATACCAGTTTTGTTGATAACAAGTTGACATTTGATGTTGACAAAAACAATGATATCGATTCGTATGTCAAATTCGACTAATACCTGACATATTTGCTGAGCTGACAAATTATATGTAAAAAAATATAATTAAACCACTACATTTTGTCACAAGGCATTTCTTGATAATGGCATATTTTTGTTAAAAGAGTTTCAAAATTGTTTTAACAACTACGTTCAGCGTTGTCAATTGTCATATAAATAATTTTCAATTGTCATGCCGTTTTCTTGTGACAAAATAAACTGGTATAGTTAAAACTATAAAATACATCTTTTTCTTCAGTTTAGTTGTGAATTTTGAGTTCGACTAAAAATCTTTTAAAGTAACATTTTGCAGTACTTTAATGAGCTCATTTTTTTACAAAACATTTCATACTTTTTTCGTGAAAGTTTAGACTTTAGATTCATTCAAAAGTGCAGATGGAGTGACAAACTTCCGAGTCGTTCTGGGCAGTACATTTTATATTCTGACTTTAACAACCTCGCAATGCGTGTGTGCAGTTTATAACTAAAAAAAATATCACATTGCAACGTGTGTATAAATTGTATATGGGCTATGGAGACTTGCAGGGCAGAATGCATTGTTTTTTTAAATATTTAATTCTAGAACTAAACGGCTCGTCCTTTCCAAAAGCAGTTGACATTTGGAAAAAATTGCCAGTGGTAAAAATTAAAACAAAATAACAGCACATTCTGACTTGAAAGGCTTTTAACTATTGTAGATTGTGGAGGATAAAGGGTAGGGGGAGTTGTGTATATGTGTATAATAAATATATCTTTATTTACACTATTTCTAGGTATGTGTGTGTGGCACGCACTGCGAGAAACAATCAGATTCAGTCTTGTATACAGGTCGTTTTTTGTGTCTTGAAAGTATGCAAAAAAAAGCTAACCGCAAGCCGTGTTAACTGACATCGCCTGCGTTATAGAGGTGGGCAAGACTACAAAGGGGTCGCGCTGGTAATAGGCAGCGACCCACTCCCCGCGCGAATCCTTTGTCATTTATTGTCCGCCCTATAGTAATAAAAGGCTACAAATAAATATGACATTGATTCTAAAATAATCTGACAACAGTCAAGAAATTTGCATGTCTGTAAGAAAGGCTGGCACGCTTTTACGAGCTTTCCTATTTAGCTTGGTGGAGAAAATGGTACAATAGAATTAACATCAACATGGATTTACATTAATCCTTTTTTTAATAAACACTCTGTTGGATTTGGCGTAATAAATAAGTGTTTTGTCTTTTTCTCTCTTCAAAGTTGTAAACTTGCTAGAAAAGGGTTGAGGTTAGTTATTACACGAAGTCACCCAATATCAAGTCCTAGGATGCTGAATCTCAATGAGCATTTAGAGCTAACTGGCTCTCAAGCTTCACTAAGTTGTTTAACAAAAGATTTACTATTTCAATAGTTGGATCTCAAACGAAATACTTAAGACCAGATGGGCCAAATCTTTTCAATTTGTTTCCTGGGGTCAGCTATAAGTTCAATGTCGCTCTAAAGAGGGTCCAAAACCAGATGAAAGTAACAGGTTATTTTTACAAAAAACCGTTGCAAATACATATTTGAGAACGAAAGTTCCCATAGATTCATCATGGGTAAAAAATTGGTGAATCAGTGGGAAGATCTATCTCAATGCATGAGAAAATGTTGCAGTTTATTTTAGGTAGAATTTTGTATTTTTATTTTCAGAAGTGGGATTTGAAATTGACGCTTTGAGCAAACTAAGAATTGGTGCATGGAAAATTAAGCCGAAATCTGTTTTGAAATGGTTTATACGAGTTTCAATTGAAGACATATTTTAGCAATACACTGTTAAATAATAAAGCCTTATCACAGTAAATGTCCCGTTAATAATCATAATATAACTGTAGTAAACTTTATGTTTCTGTTAGAATAAAAAATATTAGGAAAAAATAGCTTTGTATTTTATGTTCCCGTTCATGCCAAATACTTTGGATTTTAAGTGTTTTTTACATAACTGCCAAAAAAAATTAGTTATTTTTTCTGGGTTCATATTTGTACTAAAGTATATTATATTGATAGCGATTATGTATGGATTTGGTTATGCTTCTAACAGGGATTTGTTTTTCATCATAAAACATCTCTCCTATCAAAGCTTGTTTACATCTGGGGTTTTTTTTTATGGTTGACAACATTTGATCCAACTCACCTACGTTATGTGGTGGTATGTGTGGTTGAAAATAATAAAAATGCCTACTTAGAAAGGCAACAATGCTAGAATGGCAACTAGCTCCCAAGTGAAGTGAGGCAGCCAGGACACACTTAGATGCTTGGCGATAGCTTTTCAACTTTGTTATACTTAAGACACAAAGACCATATTTTATATATCCCACAACGACTCGAGGAGTTTCTTGGAGCGCTCAGCGCATTACTGGGCCCGCGCGGGCGGTGGCTGCGCGCGGGAACGGTTCAACGGACTTACATACTAAACTTATAATATACATCTTGCCACAAATTAACGGTGAGAGAAAATGAGTGCAAATTTGAGTATTGTCCCAGATGAGTTAGAGGTTATTGAAAAGCAAATCTATTTTATAATTATTTTGTCTCGCTTTCACGCACTCAATAAGCGAAAAGTTTACAGATAATTGTAGGGTTAATTAATACCAACCAATACAAATCTGATGGCTCATTAAAATTCAAATATCTGCATCATCATTCCACAGCACTATGATACAAGTTATGCTCTTTAATAAACTTTGTTCAAGAAATCACGTGGACAAATTTTTCTTTCCATCACTTTAAACCTAAACACAGCAAAGCTGGAATATGTAGATATATGACTTTTTCTCACTTTATTCAAGGAAAACTGAAGTTTATTGAAATGCATAACTTTCATAGCACTATAAAGGGTTTCCAAATAGATTTTGCTTTTATGACAAAAAAGGTTTACGTTTATTATGTTTTTAATAATATATGCTTACTTGAGTTGAATTCAATTTAATTTTTCTTTGATAATTATAGCCTTATCTGTGGTATTAATTAAATGCGATGGTAGTATAATTTAAATTTTAAAAATGGTTGGGCAACGTCTTTCTTTGCCATGGTGGCAGACAAGCTAACGCCTGGCTTAACGCTAAGCCTGAAGGTAAGCGATCAGTCGTCTATGGATACCTGCAACACCAGGAGCATCACAGATACGTTACCGACCTTTAAGACTCTGTTAACAGCCCTTTTGTAGAACCCCATGTTTAGTTACTCAGAAATGGCGCATTAAGAAATAAATTTAAATCTGAGACGATACTATGCTTGTAATGAATTATAGCTTTGTGGCAAGACTCCAGATTATGATTTCATGGCTGTAACAAACTTTTGTTTGTAAAAATTATGTTAATATAAAAGTCAAATTTATACACAGACTCAGCCTGACTTAGATATTAAATTGCTCTGTCTTGTTTTTGCACAAGACAATTTCCATCAGCAAAAAGTTGAAAGAGCAATTTGAAGCAATGCTTAACTCAATTAGAATTTCTAAGAAAGGTACTCTATTAAAGAATAAATGCGTGGCAATGTTGCCAAGCATTCTAGCCACTTTTCCCTCCATCGAGGTGCTTTTAGATTAGTCCTTTTTATGACATAATATAATGATAAAGTTTAAAGTGTGATATCAAATGTGAAATGTGATAATAAATATTTACGTTTAACAATAAAAAATTAAAAGAATATTCTATGAAGTTATTTTGAGAGATCTTGTGTTTTTATTATTAAATTAAGTACCTTTTTGTTAATTGAAAAGTTTTTTCGATCAAGATTTTAATAAATGATGAGTCTGTTACAGCCATGATATCATTATGATTGTATGAAAACTGAATCAAGAATGTGTAACACTTACATGCTAAGAAATAATTTGGTGCCTTTTTCATATGAATACATCAATTAACAATTTAGCAGAAGTGTTTTTGAAACCATGTTTCACGTTTGCAACTAAGATTCTTGATGTTTTACGACAGACAGGCTAGGTGTTTGTCCATAACATAACTTATTATAGCGTGACGTCAAATACTATTATAATAGAAGTGTTTTTTCTTCAAACAGAATTAAAGATCGTCTTAGGAACTGTTTTAAAGAACTTATTATGGTGGGTTATTTCAGTGCCTGCATTGTTAAATCTGTCATTCTCTTTAAAAGCCCAAACAGATGTTTGGATTTGGTTGACAACCACCGTCTGACCAATGGGAAAGACAGGCCGTGCTCCGTTATCTCAAGGAGCACAGCTGATTTGTGTAGGCTGGCGGGCAAATGCACAAACACCCCAAGCGGGATGTCAGTGCAGGTCTTATCACCCCCACTTTAAATTAGAATGGGAAAGAAAGAGAAATTTATCTTATTCTCACTCTTTCTCTCCCATTGGTCAGACGGTGGTCCTTCAACCAAATCCACACATCTTTTAGCACTTTTAGATTAGTGACAAGACGATGTAACAGACCAGGGCCCTTATTCCGCACGGGCAAACGCGCGCTATTGTAGCCACGTTAAGTTTACGTCAAAAAGTTAGCCTCTATTGTTTAGGAAATAAAGTTCAACTTTTGGAGGTTAACTTAACGCGCTACGATAGAGCACGTTTGGCCCGTGCAGAATAAAGGCCCAGGGGGTCTAGACAAAAACCACTTTCTGGTAGTGTTAACGCCTGTGGAATGATAAAATTGTATGAAAATGACATTAGCAGTCACGTGACATCTCTCAATATGATGTCATTTTCATACAATTTTCTTTCCGCAGGCGTTAACGCTAACAGAAAGTGGTTTTTGTCTTGACCCCCAGGTATTGAGTTGATGTTTAAGTTTTGTCCGCAAGTGATGTATTCATATGAAACAAGGATTACTTCAGTTTAACACATGTTGATACTCCACCACGCGAAGCCCTGTAGGCTATGAACATGTGACGATACACCCCGGCAGTCTGATTACGCTACGAAGTCCAGAGGCCTGTTGAAACCTCCTTTTCTATTCATGTACTGCCTGTATTTGCGCTTTAAAACTACGTGGACCTCCCCTTCGACGTTGTCATCGACTTTCTTACCTTTAGTTGTGTCGAAGCCGCAGAATCCCATGACTTTGAGCATTTCTTGTTCCTCGGGGGATTTTCCCTCCAAATCTGCGGGGGTGACTATGGGGCGCTCGCTGAACGTTTTTTTCTGTTTCACGAATGAGGTTGAAGGTCCGGGTGAGATGGATCGCGAGCGGCGTCGGCGTGGTGACGGAGAACGTCTCCGGTCTGGGGACCGTCTTCGGCGTTCAAGGGAGCGGGAACGAGACCGGGTGCGTGGTCTTCGCCTGTCTCGATCCCTATCTCGCTCCCTGTCTCTACGCTCGTGCCTTCTGTCGTCGCGCCGCCGCGGGCTCGGTGACCTTCCCATTTTTGGCTGTAAAAATTAGTAAAATATTATGTACCCAATGATGTTTCATTAGGAGAAAACATATTTCTGACCGAATATAGGGAAATAAACACTTTTAATTAATAGAAAAGATTGTGATGGAATATACCACAGTTAAACTTACCTTAGTTTGAATTCAAAAGATAATTAAATTTTAAACTAAAAATGAAAATAACAACACAACCTAATCCAACGCCATTTTTTAAAGTGTGGCTTTTTTTTCCAGACAAGTTGTCTTGTCATTGTCAATTTTTGTGTCATTGTCATTTTGTAACGGTATTTGCGTTTCGTTTATTTATAAGCAGTCCCAGTGCGCCTGACATCAAATCAAATCAAATCAAATCAAATATTTATTTATTTACTAATAATAACTTACATATCAACCAGCAGCAGTTTCACAAGTCAGTCATAATATTTAGCTCGGCTACAGTTTTTGTCGATTTGACAGTGACATTTAATTTAATTAGATGGTTTAAAGAGTGAAGTGCGAGTGAACATATATTTATTTTTTTACGACGGGTTGCCAGTACTCGTTGTTTAGGTTACCACAGAAAAACACGAGCAACCAACCCCCAAACTAGGGCAAGCCTGTGTGCTGGGAATTAGTCACAGGTGCAATTTGGTCACATTTATAAACGGTAGGTACTACATAACGTGTGAACAGGTTTGGTGTTATCTTGCTATTTATAAGACATAGTAAAGTTACGTAAAAAGATAGTTATAGAAAGTGCGTTGGTTGAATGCTACAAAAACTTCTAAAATAGAGTAACCTCTGTATTTTAGAAGTCAGTATTTAGGTTATATGCTTAAACTTAAACTTAGAAAATATTATTGATAGACATTAATAGTGTATTTACTCAGTGATCAAGCGTCACAGCTGACGTAAGAATACCAATCGCCAAAATTAGACCGAGTGCATTTTAAGGGTCGCCAGTTGTTGGAACAAAATCACGTCAGCTACAACGATCATGTCACAATAGGGAGCGAATACGTCAGAGAATATAAACTTATAGCTATAATATTATGATTATGACCCGGTATGTGTTCCGGGGAGTATAAAAGTGCGTAAAAGGTATGATAGTGTGTGTGTGTTTGTATGCGTGCATTTAAGTGTGAGCGTGCGTGTGTGTGAGAGTACATGTGTGTGTGTGTATGTGTAGTTTATAAGGTGCGCGTATGTTTAGTTGACGGATGAGTACGATGTGCACTATGAATGCATATGTAAAATAGACACTAGGGCCGGCCATGCCGATCGACACACTTCTTCTCATTTACTACAGAGTATAAAAAAGTCGCTTGTCGCGCGTAGGTATTTGTATGAATATAATTAAACACCTGTTATTAGTTTTTCCGTGCTCTCATAATCAAGCGTAAGCAGCCATTTTCCTACACTAATTTTACATCTGTAGGTGGTTAAGGGGTATATATTTAAGATTTTGTTAACTTTGTTATACAACTGTGAGCCAATATTATATAACTGTCTACGTGCTAATTCGGTTCGGTGAAATTTGTGTTCACAGACATCTTGTGTTCTCCGTTTATTCAGTATAGTTTTATCATATGGTGTCTGAGAGTGTTTACGTAAAATTAATTGGTGAATATAAAGCTGCCTTACCGTATGGACTTTACAGTCAGAGTATAACGTTTTAGTTGGGTAGAGGAAAGGTTTTTTTGTCATTACTTTGAGAACTGCCCTTTGCGCAATTTCTAATTCTACTAGTGTTGTTTTATAGGCAGAGCCCCAGGCTGTTATGCAATATGTTAGTAAGGATTGACATAGAGCAGTGTAAACTAGTTTTAAAGTGGGGAAGTCTGCTACGTTTCTGAGGTTTTTAAAAACATATATAAGTTTTCTTGCACGCATGGTTAGGTTATCTATGTGATCATGCCAGCTAAAGGTGTTGTCAATCAAGATACCAAGATATTTTACAGTGGGTACAACGTCCAACTTTGGGCATGCGCAACTAGTGTTATTTCGATCACAGGTATGTGCTACCACGACACAATCTGAAGGGGGCGGCAAAGTGCGAGTTTGCATGCAAAAGGTGATCATTTGGGTTTTTTTGACGTTAATAGTTAGTAGGTTTGCCTCCAGCCATGCCATGACAATATTTAAGGCCAGTTCACTCTTAGCGAAGGTTTCTTGCCATGTTTTGCCAGATACCAGCAGTGCAGTGTCATCAGCGTAAGTATAAATTTCACAATTGGGTAACTGAAGTTTACATAATTCATTTATGTAGATTAGAAACAAAGTGGGACCAAGGACACTGCCCTGTGGGACACCGAAGTTGAGAGGTTCATAGCTACTATAATGCTGATCGATTTTGACGCATTGGGTACGTCCTGTTAGATAGTCTCTAAAAATATCCAAAGCCAAACCTCTGATGCCAATTTTGTCTAGTTTTAGGAGCAGTTTATCTATTGAGACGGTATCGAAGGCCTTAGAGAGGTCAATAAAAAAGCCCCAGACATTTAACTTTATTATCAAGGTGTTTAACGGCCTTTGCAGTCAATTTAAGCACCGCGTCTTCGGTTGACTTGCCAGATCTAAAGCCGAATTGGTTGTCCGCTAGAAAATTATGTTTGTCCAAATACTTAACAAGTCTGTTATTGAGGATTTTTTCGAAAATTTTTGAGAGTGAAGTTAGCACAGAAATTGGTCTATAGTTAGTTACATTTAATTTGTCACCATTTTTGTAGATAGGGTGTACCACTGCCCGCTTAAAAGCCTCAGGGAAAACACCATTAGAAATAGAAGAATTAATTATATGCGTAATGGGCTGTAGCAAAACATGTCTTGCAGCTTTTAATAGTGCGGAAGGTACTCCATCCCAACCAATAGCACAATCCGAACGAAGGCCTAGTATGAGGTGTTCGACCTCTGTTGTATCAGTACTATGCATTGCAAAGGAAGTGGAAGGTGCAGAACTTTGCTGAATGTCATAGTTAGGTTGTTCCCTAAGATTGTTGGTGTTTTGAAATTTAGATGCCAAGTCTTGACCAACGTTAGCAAAGAAATGGTTGACCGAGTTAATGGCACTTTCAGGATCTTCACTATTAATTAGAAGTTCGGAGGCAGAGTTTTTAGCTTTAGTGGTGTTAGTAATTCTTTTTATTGCTCGCCATGTGGATTTTGGGTTTTTACTTGAGTTCTGGAGCTCGTTTTGTTGAAATTCGTGTTTACGTTTCCTTAGTAGGTCACAGCAGAAATTGCGGTAGCGTTTGTACGTGTGTTTGAGGTTTATATTATCTGGGTCTTTTTTGAGTTTAAGATGTAATCTATCTCTATTTCGGATACACCGCAGGAGACCAGGCGTGACCCACGGTTTAATAATTCTCTTTTTCCTTGAAAGTCGAACTTGAGTTGTATGTTTTTTAATGAGTAGTGTAAGAATGGATATGAATAAATTTGCCGATTCATTGGGGTCTTGAATATGAGATACAGCAGTCCAGTCAGTGTGTTCAAGTTCAGTGAGTAATAAGCCATAATCAATCTTATCGGTGATGAGCGGTTTGACATAAAACGTAACGGGGCAAAATGATTTTACGACTCTAGCAATGTGGACTAATTATAATATAATATGTGGCTAAATACGATTCTATGGTGAACCGCCCATAAACCGTAAGTCACCATCATATTTTCTCTTTGATTCTTGACAAAGTATTTTCTGGAAATCATTACATGACTAGATTTTTTTGTAATGATATCTTAGGTTTTCGCGATTGTTATACATTGAAATTAAAATACAGGAGGTAAAATACATTACACGTGTTTATTTCATAAGAAGACAAATCGATTTTATCTCTTCATAAGATATCACCGTTAAAAGAATAGAATGTATGTAGTTTAAACAAAACGCATACACGTTACGTTTTACTAAAAAAGCTCACCGTTTAAAAATATAATGATGACATTACCAAGTAAAACTGCGTAGTTCTGCGTGCACTGAAACTTTAAATGTGGAAGTTGCCAATGTTACAAGAGTACCTTAATTTTTGGGAGCTTGAACATTACGCGAACTTGTATTTCAAGGAGTACTTTATTATAATGATGTAATGTTTCTGCCTTTGGGCGGGCAGCGCCTTTCAACACACGCGGCGCCTTTCTGAGCACACTTCCACACATTATTCTTTGCATAGATTTATTATGAGCATCCCGCCTTCCATCCCGATGGGCTGAACTTGGCGGAGGCTAGGGATGCGTAATAAGAAATGGAGTAGGTCTTTGCCCATCATTAAGACTTACGACAAAACAGGCTGAAAAAAAACCGGAACAAGCGGATCACATTAACAACAGACTTTAAAAATATAATATGAAAAACGTAATAAGTGCCTAAGAAATTTGAGGGTTGCCCTCGATTTTCCTGGGGTCCCATCATCAGATTCTGATTTGGTGACAATGGGACCAGATTGGAAGTATATCCTACCGAACAAAAGAAATTTTTCGGAGAAATTGGTGAATATACCTAGTACCTACATTTAAAAAAAAGTCGGTCGGTTAAAAAGGTAAACACAGGATGAAAATGGCAACTTTGTCGTCGCCAGCGCCATCTAGTCAGCTGGGAAGGGAGTTTTATCTACAGCACAGCAGCGCCATCACCTGCTGCGGCGTAAAACAGAAACTCACGCCGACATCGATCTAGCCCGGTGGCGTGTTGGAGTTTTTCTTTTTCACGAACGAAATAAAGTAATATCCGCGTTTACGCGTAATGTATGTGGTGCTAGTGCTTTGAATATTGTCAAGGAACACTCTGTGCATGTTATTTTATATCATGTTACTTCGTTTTAGTGCTTAGTGTGTGTTACAATAGCTACTCCATACAAGTGCAGTGATTGTGAGAAGTGAATAAAATAATCGACTTTGCGGCGTCTCAGAGCCAACAGCCGGTAAGTATTGCGTGTATTCAGCTTTCTTTTCACTGTATTTGTTTACATTTCCAATGGGAACGGGTTAATTCTCGCGTGCAACATGATTCTTTTGCGGGATTAGATTAGGGTGTGTCATTTTAGGCTGGTCGGGACAATGGGGTCGCTTTTTTCTTTGATAACTTCCTGACGGTTGTAATTGTGATTACGGCTAGTATTATTTGCTGTTTCCCGTATTGCCATTACCCAAGTCTTATAACGCCCCCCAGAAAAGCTTAACGCATCCCGCCACAATCTTAACATCTCAAAGATTAAGCTATAAAATGCAGAATTTCTCATCATTTCCAGTGTTTTTAGGACATTCTGGGTGTGCCTCTAATCAATTACATATCACATAGTAGGCATGTCGATCTTTAATCGATTAATCGGAAAATCGATTTTTTGAGGTCAGAAAATCGATTTTTTAGATCGATCTGACAGAGTGGATCGATTCACTAGATCGATTCTCGAACCCTGAGAATCGGACCGATTCACGATATTGATATTGAAGTTCTAATATAGATCGTAGAAATGCAGTGCATTCCACCTAGAATCGATAATATATCACTGGATTATCTATGAATCGGTTTTCTAGATCGTTAAAGTATCTCTATGCTGTAAAAGTTTCATTATCGAACAATAGTCTAGCAGTCTGTGCGAACTATAGTATGCGCAAATTGCGTGGCTTATTACGGTAGTTAAGTTAGAAGTAACGGCATTATCATTCCTAAGCGCGTGAACAGGTTGACAACTGTCACCATCAGAATCGCGAATAAAAATCCTAAATAACCTAGTATATTCTATTATATACTTTGTTGTTATGAGAGTTTTGGCGCCAACGCGAAGAAAACATGTTGCCTCATGGTATTATTTTCATTTGTGTATTGTGACTATTAATGTGAAATAATAATGGTGGATTTTATTCGAAGTATTTGTGAATGTGTATATCCATGTTGTTTCCAAAACTCCATAGATGCCCCTAGTAAAGTTTCGACCACTTTATTGGGGCAGAATGACTAAAATACACAAAACATAGAAGGGAGTCTAACCTAAAAAAAATACACTTCTGTGCTAAAATAAGTAAGACGAGGCAGTATGGCCTCAATGGCTTTATCATACCAAGTTATAAGCCCAAAAACAAAAATGTATCCGGAATGTATAGTAACTTTAATATACTTTATGGTGTTCTATGAACAGTGTATATTACATTTGTTTTGTGATGTATTCGCTCTGTATTTATAAGTAAAAAAAGTGAGTTAAAGAATGTTTCCAGCAGGTGACAATTTAATTATTAATTTCTTTATCATTAAATCGTAATATCATTTTTAACCGACTTCCAAAAAGAAGAAGGTATGTAATATGTATATATTATATATATATATATTGTATCTTAATCGATATTTGTGTTTCACCGAAAACTAGTCGTTGTTCTTGCAATGAATACTTATTCAATTTAAAAATCGTTTTCTATATCGATTCGATCTATTCTGCTGCAAATAAAGATAAAAATATTTTTAAATTGAATAGTAGGCATACATTTGTCCTCTACAATCTAACCAAATAGAAGATCGAATCGGTTTAAAAAAACTTTTTTTTTTTAGAAAATCGAATCGATTAATCGAAGATCGATCTTCCAGAGGCCGATTTAATCGAGAATCGATTCAGTGGACTTCGATTCGAATCGATTCGAAAATCGATTTTTTTCAGGAAGAATCGACATGCCTATCACATAGATTGTACCTATGACTATGACATCACCGATGCCTCGAGCGCGGAAGCATATAGCCCTACCAAATGCAAAATGTCAACCACGCGTACAATTGCAGTTGTTTTTCATTCTTCTCAATTCGGCAAGGTTATAGGTAGTTAAATCACCACACCAAAAACTATAGTTTAAACTGTGGCAGCACTATAAGAGCTATAAGATTTGATCAAATTCAATGGATTTCATTGTTTTTGTAAAGATTTCGATGAGGCAATTGATGGAGATTGTAACGCAATGATTTGAGTTTATGTCTGGTTCACACCTGTGGGTTTGCTTGGTGTTTTTCTGTGATAATTTTCTTAAGACGCTCTTTTCCGACTTTTAGCAATTATGGTCATTCTAGATTAAGTATGTATACCTCTATGGTTAGCTTAAAATTATAAAAATGGTGTCATAGAAAAATTTAATGTTTTATCTAGGAAACCCATGAGACCGAAACACGATTAAGCACATTTTGCTCGATAGTTTTTTTAAATCAAAGTAGCACTGATTTTCGCTGTTATCTCTGTTTTTTTGGATTCTTTCGATTACCTATTTATTAAATTGTGTCTGCAATATCTTGATATATAGATTTCATAATTATTAAGGAAACCGGTGAGGTACATTTTACATTACAGCTATACTTTTAGAAAAATATGAGAAAAACCCCAAAATTAGAAGTAGCGAAACGCACGACTGTGTGTAAGAGCCATGATTTTGCTCCGCTAAATGCGACTTTGATACAATAAACTAAGGATTATGGTCCTCTATAGTAATAAGCGTTGCTTAAAAGTGGGAATACCTCGCCTTAAGTATAATTTAAACTTGCTTTTAGCTTGATTTTCAAGTTATTCTATAATTTTCTTAACTTTACTAATAAAATAGCTAATCCTGAAGATCCTGTTAATGATAATAGGACAACTATTTAAATTGTTGCATTGTCTTCGGTCCCTGATAAGTATGCAAAGTTTCATATCAATCTGTCGTTTTGAAAGGGGTATTTATTTTTTTAATCTTATGGCCTTACTTAAAAACATTACTCAAGTTGACAAACGCTTAAATATGCTTCGTCTTGTTTTCGCGTATGACGATTGCCGTCAGCGAGAAGTTGAGAGAAACCTTTAAAACATAGATCAACTTGAGTAACGTTTTTAAGTAAGGCCTTAATTTTTATACAGGGTTTGGTCAGACATGATCATGCCACCCTCATTGGCCCATTCTTAAACCTATTTTCTTCTATTAATGCAAACCCTAACCAGCCCGCATAGCACTCTGCACTCCTCAGATAATGGATCAGCTAGCACACTGTTACACCACCCAACATCTTTTAGGTTAAGGTCCTTAAAGATTACTTATCTTAAAAAAGGTTCCGTTACATAGATACATACCAAGCTAATAAAAGCGTGTTAAAAATATTGATAAATATCATTCCACAGAGACTATCCGTTGCACCGTAGAATAAGTCATAAATTGACAGCGCTCTGCACCATAAAATTAGTCTTACTTATTAAGTAATTACAGTAAATTCAGCAGTACAAATGCTGTTTGGTGGGCAGTCTGCCTTCTGCTTTAATAATATATAGTTTGGATCTGCCTATAAACTCGAGCTAGTACGAAAAAAGTTTGCCAAAAACTGAAGGGGGCGAGGTAAATATGTGTTGCACACACTGACATATTCTTACTAGTTCTACAAACGCACACTTCAATATTGAGCGTACACAACTGCAAATGATGTGATCAAATAGACGACCAATGGATCCAGGGACCAAATGTAAATGCCAGAGGGGAAACAGTAAGTATAACGCTTCAATTTATTTATTTTTTCTGAGACCTGCTATTGAACGGAATAGATTAATAAGTTAATAGAAAAAAAAATTTTTTTTTCAATAAACTTATAGCTTTAATTGCAAGAAATTGACTGGCAATGAATTTGGCAAGGATTGCAAAGTTTTTGTACCCTACATACAAACAAACATGTAAAGGTAATTAAAAGAGCTTGTAAAAATGTACAAATTTTCAACATATTATCTCCGTTTCTGTCATTTGACTGCCCCGGTGGCGCAGTTGGTAGTGTACCTACCTTCTGCGTTGGGGGTGTGGGTTCGATTCCCACCTAGGACAAACATTTGTGTGACGAACATTTGTGTTTGTTCTATGTCTGGGTGCTAATATCTATTTAAGTATTTAAAAATATATATGTAATTATATCAGTCTCTGGCAGCCATATTACAAGCTTTGCTTAGTTTGGGGTCAGATGACCATGTGTGCAAAATGTCCTTGATATTAAAGTTAAATGATTATTTACGGGATATTTACCGTGGTAAGGTTGTGGAAGGAGCTCCCGTGAACATGGTGCATGTAACTGCGCCGAAATATCGGGAGCTCCTTCCACAACCTTACCACGGTAAATATCCCGTAAATAATCATTTAACTTTAGTGAACAACCGTGATAGTTTAAAACAGTGTCCTTGATATTTATTTATTATACAATACAATAACTCTTTATTAAAAACCACAAAAACAAGGATAACATTATTACATTATTATTATTATTTATTTATAGAGTTAACAAACTCACAATTAGGTTAATTGGTTAGTCAGATAACACTGAGCAGTGAATAACTGATATTATAAAATCGAAACATCAAGCAGCTTCGATCAAAAAAATACAAAGATTCCACAATGACGCGCTAATCGCGGCAATACTCAATCTGGCTGGACTCAATACGCAGCCAGAATGGATCCACAGTCACGCGATAGTTGCACAAGCCGTAATACGTAAGAGCCGTCAACATGGCTGACGAACCACCCGTCAGCACCGTGCACGCCCATTTCTTGAAAACAAAAGATTTTTTTGGATGAACTGACCTCTTGAACCTATTGCTTCATGTAGTACATCATCACACTCGTATATCTATCTTCTATACATAATATGTATACAATATTATATTATAATAAAAACGTAGAGATAAAAAAATCAGTAATTGCAAGATATCAATAAAATTATCACAAACGGCGTCTTAAAATAAACAGCTGAACATGTTAAGACACTTGTTAAGAATTTCTGTTTGTTTGTCCATGCACATCTCTTAAACTACTAGACGGATTTAAATGCGGGTTTTCACGAATATGCTTAGCTATGACCAGATTCAAGTATAGGCTATGTTATTTTGCACAAGGGCCGGATTAAGGGAGGAAAAAAGGGTTGAAAGTTTATATGAAAATCTACCTGTACGATGTCGCGGGTAACTGCACTAGCATATATAAATTAAAAGTTACTTTGTCCCTATCGTCTGTTTGTTACATTTTCACAACTATGCCGGGTGTAGGGGAAATGCTCCCGAAGCCAAAACACTAATATACTAAGTATCTAAAAACAATTAAAAAAAAATATCAATTTAACAAACCAACTGGACCAAATTGAGATGTGACCACACGGGAAGCATCAGCTTTCAAATAAAAAAATAATCATCAAAATCGGTTCACCCAGTCGAAAGTTCTGAGGTAACAAACATAAAGACCAAAAAAAAAAAAATTATATGATTATTTACGGGATATTTACCGTGGTAAGGTTGTGGAAGGAGCTCCCGATATTTTGGCGCAGTTACATGCACCATGTTCACGGGAAGACCGAATGGAAAATACCGACCGACCGACCGACGGGAAATATCGGGAGCTCCTTCCACAACCTTACCACGGTAAATATCCTGTAAATAATCATATAACTTTAGTGAACAACCGTGATAGTTTAAAACAGTGTTTAAACAAAAAAACTTCCTATATCGGGAGCTCCTTCCACAACCTTACCACGGTAAATATCCCGTAAATAATCATATAACTTTAGTGAACAACCGTGATAGTTTAAAACAGTGTTTAAAATAAAAACATTGTCTCCTCCTTTTTGGAAGTAGGTCGAAAATACCAATAATCATTTGTCTTGTGTTTATTCTTTCACAGTCACAAGTAAAACCGCAAGACACAGTTAGTATATAAAATATGTTGATGACATTAAAGTATGGCAAAAAATAATATATAAAACCTTTGAGCATTACTCATCTAAGTACCATCCTAAAATAAATTCAACACAATAGTGACTTTTTACACATCTTTTTGTTCATGTCACAGTCAATACGAAATAAAGGAATAGTTGTAGATGTCTATACTGTTTGAGGTGTAGCATGGTGCCTGTGACATTAGCGGAAGGGCCCCCTGATTATTAACCGACTTCCAAAAAGGACGAGGTTGTAAATTCAATATTTTTTTAAATATATATGGGGCCGTTCAAGTATTACGTAAGTAGATTTATTACAATTATTTACCTGTCTTGTGACAAAATGTCTACCGTCCAAGCTAAGTCTTCGGTAGTACGGGAGTGATTTTGACTCAAAGTGTCTCACAAATATTTTTCAATATAAAAAACCGACTTCATAAAAATAGGACCACACGGGAAGCACCAGCTTTCAAATAAAAAAAGAATCATCAAAATCGGATCACCCAGTCGAAAGTTCTGAGGTAACAAACACAAAAATGAGAACCTCCTTCTTTTTGGAAGTCGGTTAAAAACAAATCGCTTTAGCTACATAAATCATAGCAAGAAAAATATGAACAAACAAGCCTTAAAAGTAAGTAGTACAATTTGGTCCAGTCTGTCATTTTTATGTAATAGTCTGTTTTTTATATTGATAATAACTCTTGCTATGTTTTATATTGCAAAATAAAGCAGTTTGTTTTCCGTAAATATATAAAAAAATAATATTCGTTCTAAGTAACTTACTGACTAAAATACACACACTGAGTTAACAAAGGATGCTGAAGTAGGTAACAAAACTAACCCTTCCTAACAGTGTTTCCTCGGTGTGCACTGAAACCCACACTAGGGTGACCTGTGTTGTGGGCTTCAGACTCTTCACATGACAAGATACATAAAAAGAAAAGCGAGTAGGTTAAAATTACCAACTAGGACTAACTGATTAGGTACTACTTACATACTAAAATAATTGTGGATTAGGGCCCAATTTTGTCTCGTGTGTGTCATGTTTGTGTTTTGAGGGTAGGTAGGTGTCGTTGAGTGCGGAGGAAGGTGTGTCAGTTTGTAATTGTCACCACCTCGTAACGTGTCATATATCTCCCTTGTTTTTCTGATGTGAGTGGAAACCGTGCTAGTCTGGAAGTCTGGAACCCAACCGTCTTCAAATATGGCATTAAACTCTCAGTCTGTCTGACGCCGCTGGCAGGCAGCCAACATGACATATCTGACCGTTTGAATGCCTTAACAATCGGCGGAACGTTACTATTGTATGCTCTAAGGCTAGGGTTTCCATCCCTAAAATTTGGCAACCAGGACAAGACGCGTGAAAACCCCGGATTTTAGAGCGCAGAACCAGGACATGTCAACAGGTTTTTAAAAAATATAGTGTATAAAAACCGTTGAAAATATCAAGTGTCAAATGTCAAACAGAATCTTATTACAGTTTGTCACAAATTGTTTTAATAATCAGTTGGAATTTTTTACCCGGACTACAAATGAAGCCCAGGCGCTTCCCGGATGCCCTCTAAACTAAGACGAATCCGGGGAAACCTGGACTGATGGCAACCCTATCTAAGGCGAGTCACGATCAGTAAGACGGTGATCGGTAAGCGATCACCGTTGCCTATGGATACCTGCAACACCAGGGGCATCACAGATACGTTCATCACCAACATCATAATCAGCCTATACTAGTCCACTGCTAGACATAGGTCTCTCCCAAGACACGCCACTCAGCCCGATCCTCGGCTTTTCTCTTCCAGCCACTGCCAGCCGTCTTACGTATATGGTCACTCCAACGAGTCTCAGGGCGCCCTACGCTACGTTTGCCGATTCGTGGTCTCCACTCTAGAACACGTCTACCACAACGGTTATCGGTTCTGCGACAGATATGACCGGCCCACTGCCACTTCAGCTTGCTAATATGCTGAGCTATGTCGGTGACTTTGGTTCTCTGGCGAATAACTTCGTTCCGGATACGATCCCGCAGAGAAACCCCAAGCATAGCTCTCTCCATAGCTCACTGAGCGACCTTGAACATGTGGACCGCTCCAACTGTAAGTGTTCACGTTTCAGCACCGTAAGTCATGACAGGTAGAACGCACTGGTTATAGACTTTCGTCTTAAGACTTTGCGCGCTTCACAGATACGTTGCTGACCCTTAAATACTCCATATTAGATAGTAATAAATGCCGAAGGAGCTCATTCCAGAAATGGCAGGTGTGAGGCAAAAAGACCGCGTAAAAAGCACAGTGTGCGATTTTCACAGATGTGGATGAACTTTCAGATGGATTCAGGATTAGAGGTTTGTGGTTCAGATACTCTCATATCTAGACGACATTGAATGAATCAAGCCACTTTTCTGTTCAATCAGTGCTCATCTGGATCCTAAATAGACTGCTGCGTGTGCGCAATGACGTCACCTGGCGCCTCGCCAGCGATACGCAAGTGTTGTGTCGTCTTGTTTGGTGGTTATTAGTATGGTATATTTGGAAGGATGGACCGACGACATTGTGAGAGTCGCCGGCATCCAGTGGATGCAGATGGCAGGATGTCGTTCAGTGTGGAGGTTAAAGGGGGAGGCCTTTGTTCAGCAGTGGACGTCTTCTGGCTGATGATGATGATGATGATGTTTGGAGGAATCAAAAGCATGTGTACTGAGGCAATTGGAGTTTCTTTGCGCGATAGAATCCGGACCGTGGATATTCGCCAAAGAACCAGAGTCACCGACATTGCTATTAAAATTTGCAAGTTGAAGTGGCAATGGGCAGGCCACATCGCTCGAAGAACTGATAACCGATGGGGAAGAAAGGTTCCTGAGTGGAGACCACGAACCGGAAGACGCAGCGTAGGTAGCCCTCCCACTAGATGGACCGACGGCATTGTGAGAGTCGCGGGCTTCCAGTGGATGCAGATGGCAGGATGTCGTTCAGTGTGGAGGTTAAAGGGGAGGCCTATTTTCAGCAGTGGACGTCTTCTGGCTGATGATGATGTACTGAGGTCTAGGACTGAGCACGATTGACCGTCTGATTCTAATTCAAACACATAGTAAAATTAAAAACACGGCCAAGTGACAATTAGGCTCGCACTCTGAGGGTTCCGTACAAACTACCCGAAAGTAACTGGCCAAGAGCGTGTCGAGACATGCATATGGTAGAGGTCCGTAGCCCAAGCCATATAATTGCCCAGTTCAGAAATTAATGGTTATAGATTAAATAGATTTTAAAACCAAACAACTAAACCGATTTTGATGAAATTTATATGGGACCACCTCTGAAGTAAGGCCTACCAAACAAAAAAGGAGTCATCAAATTCAATTCATAATTGGCAGAGAAATCGGTGAACACACATAAAATAAATAGGCTTGCATTTGACCGTCAACCTAACTCGCCACTCGTGATTTGAAGACACCCAGATTGTAATTACAATAATTATCAATTTAAAAAACCGACTTCATCAGAACTGGACCAAATTGAAATGGGACCACACGGGAAGCACCAGCTTTCAAATAAAAAAAGAATCATCAAAATCGGTTCGGTCAGTCAAAACTTCTGAGGTAACAAACATTAAAAAAAATACAGTCGAATTGATAACTTCCTCCTTTATGGAAGTCGGTTAAAAATTCGCATAGATATAGACATATTTCTAGTGTGCACTATAAAAAGTCTCCGATGAAAATGTGCAAAAGAGTACTGCTCATAACTGCGGCCTTATGTAAATTGTCTACCTTTTATTGCCATACCGTGTTCTAAAGTCCGTTGCGTGGTAAGTTTAAACTTTTGCCGGTTTCGCAGACTACCAGTAACCAGTGAATCTGGTTTTAAGGTTGCATTCCATGCAAAGATGTTTTTTAGTCATGCTATACTATATATCACATTACACTAATATTGTAAATGCGAAAGTAACTCTGTCTGTTTGCTACATAATCACGGCTAAACGGCTTAACCGATCTCGATAAAATTTTGCGAGGTAATAGTATGTATCATGAAGACGGACGTAGGCAATTTTTTTCCGCGGACAAAGTTGCGGGTACAGCTAGTATCATAGATGTGAAAGTTTGGATGGATGGATGGATGTTTGTTACTCAATCACGCAGAAACGGCTGGATGGATTTAGATGAAATTTGGAATATCCATTGCTTATGTCCTGGATTAACACAGGCTACTTTTAATCATCATCATCACCGATTTTCATCACCACACGGGTGAAAACGCGGGTCGCAGCTAGTATCTTAATATATATGGAATTCTTCTGTAAGGATATATTTTTTTTTATAAAAAATATGCTTGCATTTAATCACCAGCTCGCCTGTAGGACAAACGCGGACTTATTCGCGATAAAAAAAACTTGCACGCTTACTACTTAATTAAACACACACACAGACACACAACACACTCACTCACACACATTGCAAGTAAAATAAAGACTTGTAAAAACTGTCCGAATTAAGAAGCTGGCTTAAATTTGGAACGGACTCGTTTAATATTCGTTATTCAAACAACGAATACACTAAATTAGCTCTAATGACTCTCAACGTGAATTCGGAACAAACAATAGATTCTAATATGCCTTAATTAACACAAGTACCCTCTTATTACGATAGTATAGTACTAAGCAAACAATACAGAATTAAGGTGATACGTTTCATGTTTGGCGGGAAATTCAAATTTCAAACAGTTTTTTTGTCCTTGTAGCTAGGCCGAGTAATTATTGTAAAATGGCACAGTGTTTGCGAAAATTGTTGGCCGTTCTTTACATTATCATGTACAGCTATTAATCAGTTACTCACCATATTACTTACATTTGGCAATAAACCGTTTGAAATAGCAAAAATTTGTTTATTGTCAAATGTATGTAATAATGTGCATTGGAGATAAATAACTTTACGCGAGTTTGTAAAGAATAATAACTAATTTTTGCGAACATCATGATCGTTTACAATAATTACTCGGCCTAGCTACAAGAACAAAAAAACTGTTTGAAATTTGTATTTCTCGCCAAACGTGAAACGTTTCACCTTAAGTTCGTTATTTCGTTATGGCAGTGTTTTTCAAATGACCAACCGGTTTTACCCGACTTCGTATAAAGCCAAAAGGAAAGGTTTTGGTCTTCTGGTGCGTTAGATCCTCCACTAGCCTCCACCTTTAACCTCCACACTGAACGACAGCCTGCCATCTACAGCCACTGGATGCCCGCGACTCTCACGATGTCGTCGGTCCATCTAGTGGGAGGCCTACCTACGCTTCGTCTTCCGGTACGTGGTCTCCACTCAAGAACCTTTCTTCCCCATCGGTTATTGGGTCTTCGAGCGACATGGCCTGCCCATTGCCACTTCAACATACAAATTTTAATAGCTATGTCGATGACTCTGGTTCTTTGGCGAATATCCACGTTTCGGATTATATCGCCCAAAGAAACTCCGAGCATAGCTCTCTCCATTGCCCGTTGTGTGACTCTGAGTTTTTCCAAAAGGCCAACAATTAAGGACCACGTCTCAGTACCATATGTCATCAATTTATGTCTTCGGTTTTTTTTTAATTACCTCTGAAGTTATTTTTATCTTCAGTTAGTTTATGTATTTTTAACTGACTTCCAAAAAGGAGGAATCAATACGACTATTTTAAAAAAAGTTTGTTACCTCAGAACTTTCGACTGGGTGAACCGATTTTGATGATTCTTTTTTTTTTATATTTGAAAGCTGGTGCTTCCCGTGTGGTCCCATTTCAATTTGGTCCAGTTCTGACATTTTTATGAAGTCGGTTTATTGTATTGGTAATTATTATGTACCTATATTATCTGCATCGCTTATCTTTTAATACCTCTCAAGTTTTCTGCAACCGGTCCTTGCTGTAATCAACCTTTAAGCCGTGCTTACACAACGGTCGATGGCATACGATACTGTTCGTTAAGCCTTTACAAGCTCAGGGGTCTTACGGCTAACTCTAACAGCGGGCTCGAATTAGCGCAGATTGCAAAATCACGCGAACGCAAACCTTAACGCGCCGAGATACGGTTTGCGGTCGCGCAACTTTTCGCTATCACCTAAACTGAATCGCTTATAACAGGTAGCCGTGAGGCCCAGCAGGCCTAGCACGGGCCGTGGACAGATTGTCTTTCCACCGTTTTTATCCCGCTAGAAAGAGACAAACGTATCCCGTACCCGCACCGTAAAAACGGTGGAAAGACAATTTTTCCACAGCCTGTGCTAGGCCTGTAGATCCTGGTTAAGGTCATCTTCAAAATCACAGCTGCACCCCCAGTTTTACCGCGTGGAGTCTCACTTCATCATCTGCATTTATTTTTATTTTCTTAACCTATTTACTGTCCCACTGTTGAGCAAAGGCGTCCCCCATTTTCTTCCATAAATGTCGGTCCTCCGCCACCTCTTGCCAACCTCTCCGGAATGAGTCAAGATCGTCTCGCCCGCGTTTCCTAGGCCTTCCTTGACTGCGTCGTCCATCAGGCACCCACTGTGTGACGATCCTGGCCCATCGGTCGGTCATCATCTGCATACCCGTCCTTATGTTTTCTATAAAAATAGCTTTATCTTACTCCAAAAATATAATTATCACCATAAACAACTGGCTAAGTGCGAGTCGGACTCGCGCACAAAGGGTTCCAAACCATTATCTATAAAAAAGGCAAAAAATCACGTTTGTTGTATGGCAGTCCTTAATTATTAATATTATTTTTAATTTATATATTTTAAATGTATATATTTTTTTTTAAATGGACTTCCGCAAAGTAACGCCTGATTCAATCAACTATTTATATATTTCTTTTTAAAGTGAATAATATACTTAACTCAATATTCTGTGAATATTTCAAGCGTCTACCTGTTGCCGTTATCAATATCGAGTAAAAACTAGCAAAAAAATCACGTTTGTTGTATGGGAGCCCCCTGAAATATTTATTTTATTCTGTTTTTTAGTATTTGTTGTTATAGCGGCAACAGAAATACATCATCTGTGAAAATTTCAACTGTCTATCACGGTTCATGACTTGTGGCACTAGCTCGTAAGTGTTTTCTATCCGTTTGTAATATTTATTTCTGGTGTACACAATAAAGAGTTTCTATCTATCTATAGCCTGGTGACAGGCGGACGGACAGCGGAATCTTAGTAATAGTAGTCCCGTTTTACCCCATGGGTACGGAACCCTAAAAAAAAATATCCTTAAATCACAGATGGACTCGCCCAACATGTGCCAGTTTTGAGCGTGTTTTACTTACCTACATCGATGTGTTCCAGTCCCTAAAAATAGAGTAATGTGGAACATATCGCTTCCCTGTGGAAGGGAACATCTGGGGCCTAACGACCAACTCTAAATGCGGAACCGAATAGGCGCAGTTTGCAAAATCACGTGACCGCAAACCGTATCTCGGCGCGTTAAGGTTCGCGTTTGCGTCATTTTGCAAACTGTACCTATTCGGGCCCGCGTTCAGAGTTGGGCGTAAGGTCCCTGGACTCGACTGGATCCAGCCGCTGCAACGAATGCGGCTTTAACACTGATAGACTAGCTAGAATTTTATTGAATGTAATCTAGATGATTTCGAATTTTTACAAGCATTTAATTATTATATTGAAAAAAAATACTCCGGTCGGATCTTGCTTTTTAAACGACTTCCAAAAAGGAGAAGGTTCCATGTTCGTCTGTATGTATTTTGTTTATATAAAAAATGGGGTGCATCTACACTATCTACACTAATATAATAAAGAGGAAAGATTTGTATGTTTGTAACGAATTAACTCAAAAACGGCTGCACCGATTTTAAAAAATATTTCACTATTAGAATGCTACATTATCCCTGAGTAACATATTACAATATATATTTTTTTACTATTTTACTAATGCCGGTCTGATCCTACCTGCTTCTTTACATAGTAGACTCGCTTTTCGCGTCTGTCTGTCTGTCTGTCTGTATATCCGTTAACTCCTCCTAAACCACGCAACGGATTTTGCTGCGGTTTTTACCATTAGTTAGATAATTTTTCACGGAAGGTGTATATAAGTAGGTATGTAGTAAAAATTAACCCGTGCGGGTCTCTAGTTTTTAATAAATTTATGTATTTCGTTACAGTTTAAACAAAACGATGCTTGGACCGAGCTTAACATGGTTCACGAATCACGTCCGTCTTTCAAATCAATCAACAACCGCCTTCAGTAGGCGTCATGCGCCCGCGCAGCCATAAATACTATAACCGTCAGAACTGGTTCGTCCCGTCACGATTCCGGACCTCTGACCGGTCTGACCGGTCGCCCAAAACTTGCCCACAGAATAAATAATGGTAAACGCACCCTTGGATATAGAGAGAGGGTAGAGAAGGATAGATGGACCGGTCTTCCGAAAATCGGAAGTCTTGAACATCAAATGTTTTTTTATTTTTATGCCATACGTGGCAAACAAACAGACGGGCCGCCAGATGCTAAGCAGCCACCGTCGCCTATGGATACTTGTAACACAGGCCCTGATTCTGTAACTATACAAACACGCACATAACGCGGCACGTTAAGTCAACCTCTAAAAGTTGGCCTTTATTTCCTAGGGAATAGAGGCCATTTGTTTTTAGGTTAATTTAACGCGGCTCGTTGTGTACGTGTTTTAGTTAATGAATAACGTTGCCGACCCTTTATTTAAGACTGTTAACTCGCCTTTTGAAGAACCCCATGTTGTAGCTTCTCGGAAACACCGCGGAAGGTAGCTCATTCCACATTTTGCAAGTGTGAGGCAAGAGAGATCGTGTGAATCGCATAGTATGCGATTTCCACTGATCTATGATATATGTGGATGAGCTTTCAGGCGGTGGCAGCTGGTGCGATGATAAAACCGTGACGCCGGCATCAGATCGAACGGTTCTTCAGAACCGTTGTAAATGTTATTATACGACGGAGTTTTGGAAACAATCTCATCACAAGATCAGTTGCCATCAGTTGCCTACACTCGAACATTTAATAATTAAAATAATCTATTATATACGAAGACGTATCTAAAGTATTTGCATTAAAAAGTAGGAGCCTTTTTTTGGCATAGGTGGAAAACAAGCAGTCGGGCCGCCTTATGATCCATGAGCCATCACCGTCGCCTATGGATACCTGCATCACCAGGGGCATCACAGATACGTTGCCGACCTATAAAGACTACTATTATTAACTATTAACAGCCCATTTGAAGAACCCCATATTAAAGCTACTCGGAAATGCCGCAGGAGGGAGCTCATTCCACAAATTGCAGGTGTGAGCCAAAAAGGAACGCGTAAAACGCACAGTGTGCGATTTCCACCGATCTATGATATGTGGATGAACTTTTTTACCATTTTACTTAGTTTTTACCATACTAGAGTCTGGCTTGTTAGACTTTGCTGTCTGTGGAATGCGCTGCCGGAATGGGTGTTCCCCGGTAGTAGCAATCTGGGAGTTTTCAAATCACGAGTGAATCGATTTCTTCTAGGCAAGCGTGCTCCATCGTAGACCGCATCATCGCTTAACATCAGGCGAGCCGGCGGTCAAACGCAAGCCTATTTTCTATTGAAGAAAAAAACTAGACCCTTATGACACTGGCATATTCACAAGATGTTCAACGCCAAAATCATCTCAAGAGGAAAGATAAAAAAAGACATTGAATAATATCCGACACTTATCCGACTTTGACATTGAATTATGGACGGCATCTCCGGTGATGTCAATAAGTGTCAACGACCTTCCTTTAAATAGTTACGGAAAAAACGCTAAACAACAGATGTTGAGTAATTGTTGAGACAACTAACAAATTGTGTAGCAAAAAAAAACCACATTTGTTGTATGGGAGCCCCCCTTAAATAAATATCTGGGACATTATTGCACACATGCTCATCTGACCCCAAACTAAGCAAAGCTTGTAATATGGCTTGTATTTTTAAATACATACTTACTTAAATAGATATTAACACCCAGATATAGAACAAACACAAATGTTTGTCCTAGGTGGGAATCGAACCCACGCCCCCCAAGCGCAGAAAGTAGGTTCACTACCAACTGGGCCACCGGGGCAGTCCAATATTTGTTTTATTTTAATCATTTATTTTTTAAGTGAATATATACTTATACATATAACTAAATATTCTATGAATATTTCAAGCGTCTACCTGTTGCCGTCATCAATATCGAGCAAAAACGAGAAAAAAAAAACGTTTGTTGTATGGGAGCCCCCTTGAATATTTATTTTATTCTGTTTTTTTAGTATTTGTTGTTATAGCGGCAACAGAATTACCACATCTGTGAAAATTTCAACTGCCTACCTATCACGGTTCATGAGATACAGCGTGGTGACAGACGAACAGACAAACAGACGGACAGCGGAGTTTTAGTAATAGGGTCCCGTTTTACCCTTTTGGTACGGAACCTTCATAAAAACTACCAAAAATAGGGTGTGTGTATGAATAAACGTCAAAAAATGCATTGTCCATGCACCCATCAAATTCAGCGAAAAAACCATTCAAGTTGATAAGCGTCCGATAAGATTGCACGACTCAGAAATTTAGTCCCAATACGTTATCTGTTCTTATCTTTAATACCTTATCAGCTATCGGCCCACTTGGAGAATGGCTCCGACGACGAAGAATTGATAATTTGTAAAATACGGTTTGTACTTGGAATTAGTCATATTTTAGAACTAGCCCGCCCGCTCCGGCTTCGCACGGGTGTAAGCTCGGCCTTCGGCTTCGCTACATACTATAATATAGCCTATGTCACCTGGGGATAGTGTGGCTTCCCAACAGTGAAAGAATTTTTCAAATCGGTTCAGTAGTTTCGGAGCCTATTCAATGCAAACAAACAAACAGTCAAATAAAGCATGGTGCATGTGACTGCGCCGAAATATCGGGAGCTCCTTCCACAACCTTACCACGGTAAATCTCCCGTAAATAATCATATAACTTTAGTGAACAACCGTGATAGTTTAAAACAGTGTTAAACAGTCAAATGTTTCCTCTTTATATATTGGTATAGATTATATTATATATTAAGTATATTATATTATGTTGTTTTTAGTTGGGCAAGTGCCTGTTATTAACTTAACAAAATACGAGCTAACAGTAACCCTACATAAACAGTTAGACTGCTCATAGTCCGTTGAAGGTCTAAAGACAATCAAAATGCTCAAGCCCACTATCAGTTGGCAGCGTAACCAGCTGGCGGCATTACCACGTGGAATGGCAATGCTTATGCTTTGAACCAGATACACACCAGCATTTTGGTCACGCATCGCGTTAACCAGGCGCTCTGAAAGATTTTTAAAAATAAGGTGAGCTAGGTCATCTATTATGGTTGCCATAATCTCCACTCTTGGCAGGCGGTTTGGAGTGGAGAGCGTTCAACGTGCAGTGCTTATCAGTGGGTTCTGATCGCAGACTCGATGGACCGACGACATCGTGAGAGTCGCGGACATCCAGTGGATGTGGGTGGCAGGGTGTCGTTCAGTGTGGCGTTCTAAAGTAGCTAATAGAAGCGAAGAATAGATGTGACGGATTTGGTTGACAGACCACCGTCCAACCAACGGGAGAGAAAGATACAAGTTTTCTTTTTCTGTCACGTTGGTGCAGACAGTACAGCCCCAAGATACAGGCCCTGTCGGTCTATTCTGCAAGCTAAGTGAACGCGCAAGTGAGGTGATAAGCTAAGTGAATGTGTATTTTTCTTGTCGATTACCATAGAGAAATGTCAAAATGTCGTGTGATCACCCTTGAATGTAGTCCCTTACCCTTATAATTCGATGTTTTGTCATTTATGCATTGTAGTGTTATAGTGCATAATTTTTAGTGGTAGGAATCTTTTGCAGGGGTCCGCCTGGGGAAGTACCACACCTTTGCCAGTTATTCAACCACCAAGCAGTAGTGTGCAAACACTACTGTGTTCCGGATTGAAGGGCAATGTTTCCAGCGAAATTACAGGGCACACAGAGATTTGACATCTTATATCTCGGGGTGACGAGCGCAGTGCATTGCCATCCAGGGTTTTGAACTGTTGAAGTTCAAAATTCTGAGTGACGTTGAGCTGTTATGGGCAAGCGTGAAGAGCCATCAGGCGAGCGACTTCGCTCGTCTCGTCACCCACTATCATAAAAAAAAAACTGCAGAAATAGGCAAGAAAAAATCACATTCACTTAGCTTATCACTTCACTTGCGCGTTCACTTAGCTTGCAGAATAGACATGCTATGCTTAGTTTTGGGCTCACTGCTTTACTTAGTTCGACATATATAATAGTACCCACTGGTTTTGGTTAATATTAATAAGTAGTTTAATCTTCCCATTTCAAATTTGATGTACTAATTTTTTATGACAAATAAAGAGATTTTGTTGGTCAGGGTAGTCAAATCCACACGTGTGTTACGTTTTTAAGAACGTTCAGCTGTGGACGTCTTATGGCTGATGATGATGAATACTTCCTCAAACGTCAAAATCTGTTATAACGACATCGAAGGGACTGCTCATATTCAGTCGTTAAAAACGGATAGTCGTAACAACCGGTGATGTTTAATGTGTATCGTGCAAGTACAAATCGATAGGTTATTATAACCGGCATGCTGTTCTAAACGATGTCGCTGTAAAAGGTTTTGACTGTAACTCTCTAAAGGTCTGGACAATAATCGTTGATTTCTAGAGGTCCTATTCCGAGATAAGTGACCTTAGCGTCTTGTTAACATTGCTCATAACCTGATGTCATAGCTACAGACGGAAGGTCGACGCAATTGCGCCGGAGTCTAGACGAGAACGGATTTTGGTAAAAATATGGATTAAGAGCCTTATTACATAAAAAATATATTTTTTTAATCGGTTCTCAGTTGGCGAAAATATCGACGAACATACAAAAAAAATACATATAGACGAACATAGTAAAAACTAGCGACCCGCCCCGGCTTCGCTCTGGTATATGTTTTATGTACACTAATATTATAAAGAGGAAAGATTTGTACCTATTTTTGTATGTTTGTAATGAATAGGCTCCGAAACTACTGAACCGATTTGAAAAATTCTTTCACTGTTGGGAAGCTACACTATCCCCGGGTGACATAGGCTACAAAATATAATATAGCCTATGTCACCCGGGGATAGTGTAGCTTCCCAACAGTGAAAGAATTTATCAAATCGGTTCAGTAGTTTCGGAGCCTATTCATTACAAACATACAAAAATAGGTACAAATCTTTCCTCTTTATAATATTATAGTGTAGATAAACCTTCCGTGAAAAATTATCTAACTCAAAATCCGTTGCGTAGTTTTAAAGATCTAAGCATATAATATAGGGACAGACAGAGAGAAGCGACTTTGTTTTAAGCCGTTAATTTCAATACAAAATACAGATCTATTTTTAACAGAAATTATATTGTCTATTATAGATCTTTAGATTCAAAACGTCAGATCCTGACTTGGTGATAATGGGACCAAATTGGAAGTATATACCCTACCGAACAAAAGTTTTTTTTTTAAATCGGTCAACGGAGAAATCGGTTAACATACATACATGAAAAAATATATCTACATGGGAACGTAGAACAGTCTTCCTTTTTTGAAGTCGGCTAAAATAGATCAAAATTGGCCTTCAGCCGGCCGTATTAAAGCCACATTAGCGCTCCCATTTGCACTTAATCTTACCAAATAACTGTTATAAATTGACCTTACTCGATTATCACTGCTACAGAGCCATACAAACTAAACTGTGAGTTGAGTGAGCCATCATCTGAGCAAAACTGCCAGCTATATGTAGAATATTTTTAGTTCACACATTTGGCCAACTGCATGTATAAGATGGTCGCGCCGTGGATTCAGCCGTCAGATTCAGGCGATGACGCTGCATAGCTATTAAGCTGGTTACAGCTTCCTTTAGCGAGAATTGTATAGACCTTCATCATCATCAGCCAGAAGACGTCCACTGCTGAACATAGGCCTCCCCTTTAACCTCCACACTGAACGACAACCCGACAAATTATTATTTGAGTACATTATAATTTGGCCAAGATATGTAGATATACTATTTTTAGGGTTCCGTACCCAAATGGTATAGGACTCGGGTATGTCCTAAAACTGCTACCAGAACCACCGGAGGATGGGCAGCAGCGTCTTAATAGTACACGGTGAACGTACTGTTATCCACAAGCCGCCTGCCAAGCGTGGGGATTATGGCAACACCCCTCTCTATGAGGGAGGCCTTGTCCAACAGTGGACGTAAATTGGCTGATGATGTGTACCCAAATGGTAAAATGGGACCCCATTACTAAGACTCTGCTGTCCGTCCGTCTGTCTGTCTGTCCGCTTGTACCAGGCAGTATCTCATGAACCGTGATAGACAGTTGAAATTTTCACAGATGGTGTATTTCTGTTGCCGCTATAACAACAAATACTAAAAAAACATAATAAAATAAATATTTAAGGGGCCTCCCATACAACAGACATAATTTTTTGCCGTTTTTATAGATAATGGTGCGGAACCCTTCCTGCGCGATTCCGACTCTCACTTGGCCGGTTTTTTCAATACTTATTTGCATTCTGTAAAATCTATAAAAATAATGGCTTTCACATCAGACAATCTCAGTCCCAAATCAGACTCGGCATCGAGTTTCGGTCGTGAATTAAATATGGCGGTCGAAACAATGGCGCCACTTTCGACCGCCTAACCACCGAGTAGATAATTCTGCAGAGATACAACTCCCTGGGACTGAAAGTTCACGCAAACTGCGTGGTATGGAAGGAGGCCGTCTTGTCTTTTTACGGTTCCGTACCCAAAGGGTAAAACGGGACCCTATTACTAAGGCTCCGCTGTCCGTCTGTCCGTCCGTCTGTCACCAGGCTGTATCTCATGAACCGTGATAGTTAGACAGTTGACATTTTCATAGATGATGTATTTCTGTTGCCGCTATAACAACAATACTAAAAAACAGAATAATATAAATATTTAAGGGGGCTCCCATACAAAAATTTCTAACATTCGAGTACCTTGATTTAGCTGCTCAACACTAGATGTCTCCTAATGCGTTCGACGCATTAGAAGACATTGTAATATTGCCACTACTCACTCATAGATGTCGTGGCAATAGAAACATTTTCATTCAATTCAAATTTGTCTGATTTATCTTAATTTACAAGTGTTTGGCCTCTCCTGTTAAGTTTTGACAACCTGTGTTAGGAGAGACCGCTCTTTCGTTTATTGTATTAAATTTAAACAGACATAGTATATATAAATAGTTAATATGTAGTTAGTAGTAGTAAATTTTAAGTTAGTAGTTAATGTGCGTGTTTGTTATGTGACCAGTTTATAAGTAGTTAGTATGTAGAAACATTTAATAAATAGGTACTATTTAGCTTATTATAGCTAATGGTACGGAACCCTTCGTGCGCGAGTCCGGCTCACACTTGGCCGGTTATTATTTTAGTTCCACTCCATCCTGTTCTATCCCTATGATATCCTCGATTCTCCTATATGGAACTTTATGCTAATTCGTTCGGCCGGTAGAAACTTTTTACGGAACTTTTTTTAGGTAACAGAACCTTAAGTTTTTTTTTTATAGAAAATGTTTATATTGGTCACGGGTTGGTCTTAAGTTTTCGTCACGTAGTCATTTATGCAATATCCTCTGAGGAAGTCTCGTGCGTTTTCGAGCTATATTCAAAGCACCGTATTAATAATAACAAATATGAGCCAATTTTCTGTTTGCAAAAAAATATATTTAAAACCATATTTATGAATTAGTTCGTGAAAACTAGAGGGGGAGGGGGTCTTGGCATATACTACAGGTGGTCACCGAGGGGGGGGGGGGGGGAGTAAACTTCTTTTTTACTTATGTGTAACAGTGCATAGTTTGTTTTAAGAGTTAATTTTCTATAACAAATGTATTTGACCTACCTAATATAACGAACCATTCTTAAAAGGTGAATAAAACTCTGAGTCTGAATCTGACATTAAAAAAATGGTTTTCGTAGTATGGGTACGTTCTTTATATCTACGCTAGCACCACATTGACAGTTTCCATCCTCATTGGACATTATTTCTCTGTATTTTCTACTCTCCACCAAACCCGTACGATGCTATAGTTGTGTACGTTCTGGCCATCGAACTCCATTGTCCTACAGACACGTAGATCTGTTTAGGACACCTAAATACATCCCTGGAATGAATACTAACGAGTCTAGATGAGGTATGAGTCAAGCTGTCATTTTGGAATAGATTATGGATGTACTAACAGGTCCCCCTCTTGAGAGTCGCGGGCATCCAGTGGATGTAGATGGTAGGTTGTCGTTCAGTGTGGACGTTAAAGGGGGAGGCCTGTGTTCAGCAGGGGACGTCTTATGGCTGATGATGAACAGGGCCCCCCGGTTTCACCTGTTTCCTACAGGCACAATGAATCTTTCGGGATAAAAGTAGCATATACGTAATTATGCTCTACTAGCCGACCGTCCCGGCTTCGCACGGGTGTAAGCTCGGCCTTCGGCCTTGCTACTAAATATAATATCGCCTATGTCATCCGGGGATAGTGTAGCTTCCCATCAGTGAAAGAATTTTTCAAATCGGTTCAGTAGTTTCGGAGCCTATTCAATGCAAACAAACAAACAATCAAATCTTTCCTCTTTATAATATTAGTATAGACTAATCATCTTACTTTTGTTGCTGACTGTACTTAATAGCTAATAATTAATTAATTAATTAATTGCATAATATGAAATTCACATACAGATGTTAGGGAGCATGTTTGAGGTAGGTATCACATAATGACCCTTATTGGGTATGGCAATAAAGTGCGGAGCGGATCAATTTATTCCATAATAAAATTGATAATTTACCAAGTTTAGACAAGAGGGCTGAAATAAGTGTAATATAGAGGGACAAAACAAGAATTTTTAAGCTTAAAGACCTGAACATCGGGATGAATCAGGCATTTACTATTTTTACCGATTCGTCCCGATGTTTAGGTCCTCATTATAAAACAAGAAGAAAACAGTAAAAGAAAGAAAAAAGAGTTAGGAGTTTCTATATATCTATTTTTTTTTTCTTATTTCGGCCCTCTTGTCTAAACTTGGTTAAGTACAGTTAATCCAGGGTATAATAATAGTCCGGACGGGGCTGTCTGGCGTCTACTTGCTGGTCTGGTCCCAGAGGAGGATGTACGAGAAGACTAGTGTTCCAACACATCGTCATCAATTGAGGAGGAGCCCGAAAGAGCTAGCACTGTCGAGGTCGCGGTGAAGTACGAAAGCATGCCCGCGACCTGGACAGTGAGCGCCGAGGTGGAACACTCCAAAGCTTTTAGTTGGTAGGACGGTGTCTTCAAATCTCGAGTAAATCGGTTTCTTCTGGGCAAGCGTGCTCCATCGTAGACCGCATCATCGCTTAACATCAGCCAGTCCTTTGCCAGTTATTCAACTGCCAAGCAGTAGTGTGCAAACACTACTGTGTTCCGGATTGAAGGGCAGCCATGTTTCCAGCGAAATTACAGGGCACACAGAGATTTGACATCTTATATCTCGGGGTGACGAGCGCAGTGCATTGCCATCCAGGGTTTTGAACTGTTGAAGTTCAAACTTCTGAGTGGCGTTGAGCTGTTATGGGCAAGCGTGGAGAGCCATCAGGCGCGACTTTGCTCGTCTCGTCACTCAGTATTATAAAAAAACATCAGGCGAGTTGGCGGTCAAACACAAGCCTATTACAGAAAAAAAAACAAATAAAAAAACTAGAGTATACACAAAAATACGTAAAAAAACGTTTGTTGTATGGAGAGTGGGGACCTCTCTTTTCTTTTTACTTTTTGATTTTATTTTTATTTCTTAGTTAATCCGCCGTGACATTACATATTCTATGAAAATTTGACCTAGCTATCTATTATGGTTCCAATGATACAGCCGATAAAATGTAGGGCGGACAGACAGACAACAATAATAGCTCAGTGATAGGGTCCCGTTTTTACCCTTTGAGTACGGAACCCTAAAAACTAAAGTTATATGATTATTTACGGGATATTTACCGTGGTAAGGTTGTGGAAGGAGCTCCCGATATTTCGGCGCAGTTACATGCACCATGTTCACGGGAAGACTGCCGAAATATCGGGAGCTCCTTTCACAACCTTACCACGGTAAATATCCCGTAAATAATCATATAACTTTAGTGAACAACCGTGATAGTTTAAAACAGTGCCTAAAAACTAAATCAAAATTGGTACAGCCGTTTGGGTGCTACGTTTCTCAGACACGCACGTTAAGCCTGTAAGCCTTCTTCTTGCGTCGCGGATTAAAAAGCAAATTGAACAATTAATCCTATATTTGACCTCCTAACTTGTCAATCGATTATGGCACTCTGAATTGATTCAGGCTCAATCTGTCATCGCATCAATTCTGTCAATCTCGGGTGACATTGAGGTCAGCATTGCCCAAATGTACCGGCAACTTACTGACAGTAACAGAACTTATAAGCCACCAATATTACAACTGAAGGACTCTGTAACCAAGGTCATAAAAAAAGCAAGCAATGAGTTTGTTTTGGCGCCATCATGATCATCATCAGCCAGAAGACGTCCACACTGAACGACACCCTGCCATCTGCATCCACTGGATGCCCGCGACTCTCACATCTCGTCGGTCCATCTAGTGGGAGGGAGGCCTCCATCACTCCGAAACGCCAAATTCGTCAAAGAACCAGAGTCACCGACATAGCGATTAAAATTTGCAAGTTGAAGTGGCAATGGGCAGGCCACATCGCTCGAAGAGCTGATGACCGATGGTTGTACATAGTTAAAAAGATGAATTAGTTACAATCCGGGCACTTAATTTGTATTAAAGTTACTATTAACCACCCAAAACACTGCGCGCCTTATAGCTGCCAACGGCTAACTGGCGGCGACCGTCTCGGTGACGTCACAAGCCCTGCGTCCATTACTTTTAGCGGCAGGAACGGCATAATGTTTGTTACTTAATATCTTCGTAAGTAATGGTCCGATTTGGATAATTCAAAAAGATATATTATTCTTATGTCATGAAGAATAAAGTTGAATTTGCTATTACTTTACTGATCCTCATTTGAAGGATCATAACGTCAGAACCTGATTTACTGTAACTTTCCGTGACCAGTTTTTGTAAGCCATTCCACTCGACATATCTGTGTGTCAATACACAATTGGAAATCATATTTGAAAGTGATAACAGCGGTCGACGATTGACTGTTTTCTTTGATCTTTGAGGTCGGTGAACTGAGGCGTTGTTTTATGAAATATTAAGCGCCCCGCAGTTTCATCCGCGTGCTCATGAAAAATGGTGATGGTTATGACGATGATGAAAAGTATCATATGTGTTATTCCAGGACAAAAGCTTTTATCCAAATTTTTAACCAACTTCCAAAAAGGAAGACTGTTTTTTTGTGAAATCGCAAAGTATGCGACATATAAACGGTTATATCTTTTGATCGCGTTGACTTATTTTTATAATTTATAACCGACTTCCAAAAAAGGAGGAAGTTATCAATTCGACTCTTTTTTTTTAGGTTCGTTACCTTAGAACTTTCGACCGGGTGAACCGATTTTGATGATTCTTTTTTCCCCCGTGTTGTTTGCAATTTAGTCCAGTTCTGTCATTTTTGTGAAGTTGGTTTTTTGTATTGATAATTGTTATGGTAAGCATTACCTGAATCGATATCCAGGATAAGCTCCAAATAAGGATCTCTTCAACGGTTGATAGCACAGACACGAGAATGCTGCACGCAGGGTTTTGGTAATGCCGTACATCGCGGCAGTACCAAAGGGGTTACCATATCTCAGGATTTGTCCTGAGATTTCAGGATTTTTCGACTCTTCTCAGGATTCCGGCCGGATTTGCCAAATCTAGTGATAGCTCAGGATTTTCAATAAAACACAGGTTACATTTTAAAAATCTCTCTTATTAAACTACTAAAAATAATTTTCTTTTGGTAACGATTGAACAGTTCAAATCAATACTTATTTATCAAAGTGAAACAAACTAAAAATAATCTTCTTTTGGTAACAATTGCAGTTAAAATAAATACTAATTTATCAAAGCGAAACAAACTAAAAATAATCTTCTTTTGGTAACAATTGCAGTTAAAATAAATACTTATTTATCAAAGTGAAACAAACTAAAAATAATCTTCTTTTGGTAACAATTGCAGTTCAAATAAATACTTATTTATCAAAGTGAAACAAACTAAAAATAATTTTCTTTTGGTAACGATTGAACAGTTCAAATCAATACTTATTTATCAAAGTGAAACAAACTAAAAATAATTTTCTTTTGGTAACGATTGAACAGTTAAAATAAATACTTATTTATCAAAGTAAAACAAACTAAAAATAATCTTCTTTTGGTAACAATTGCAGTTGCAGTTAAAAGTAGAAAATCTCAGGACTTTTCCATGGAAATCAGGCCTTTTCTCCGGACTTTTGATTTTTTCATCTTGTAACCCTAATCGCGGCCGATGGTAGCCGTTACATACATTCACACATCGCTTTTTATATATATTCATATTCATATATTTCATAAAAAATATTTACATGTCAAAATTTTAAAAAGTATAAGGAAATATTAATAATCATTAAGTAAGTATACAATCAATAAAAAAAAATAAAAAAAATAAGTCTTATTATATACAACCAACTATACACTAGCAACTCGCCGCGGCTTTGCAACGGTGTTAACTCGGTCTTCGGCCTCGCTACTATGACCCGCTCTAGGAATACTAAATTTCATCCAAATCGGTCCAGTCGCTTTTAAAGTAGCCCATATGTGCTATTCCAGGCTATAATCTATCTCTGTGCCAAATTTAATCCAGAGTTCGTTCAGCCGTTCTGGCGTGATTGAGTAACAAACATCCATGCATCCAAACTTTCACATTTATAATATTAGTGGGAAGTAGGATAGATAGATACATTTAATTCGAGAATCTTTAGAAACCAAAATTAGTCTACAATCTCCGATATGCGCATACGCAGCCAATTTGCCACCATTTTGCGTCCACGCATGGCTACACCGATGGATGCAAATGACTCGGCCGTATTATAATGTGGTTTTTGTGATGGGTTTCCGCTCCAGTTCACTGGATGAGCGAGTGACCCTGGCTCAGGCATTGTTGGGATTTGGTGATGTAACCGTGTGACGGTATGCGAGCTGGTGGGTGGCCCTGGTGTTGGGCCGTCCTGAGACTAGTCTAATGAATGCATGACTCATCCCCACTTGTAGAAATATGGTAATGATTTTCGGGTGTTGCCAAAGAGATAGATAACTCTTTATTGTTCACACCAGAAATGACGTACAAAAGACAAAAACAAAACTAGTAAACAATAGGCGGCCTTATCGCTATAAGCGATCTCTTCCAGGCAACCTTAGTATGGAGAGGACATAAGAAAAGGTAAAGCTTCATAAGTAATGGTGGTGGTGGTGGTGTGCCGTAAAAGAATACGTGATATAGACATTAGGGGGTCCCTTATAATGGCAATGGCCTTTTATAAAGATACAGCCGTTAAAAGGTAGGACGGACAGACAGACAACGTCGAACAAACGTAAGCCTATTACTGAATAAAAAAAAAACTCTTGGACAGATTGTTCAGTTAGGTAAGTCCAAAGTCAAGTCACTCTTGTGCAAAGAGGTCGCCCGAAGAATACAACTCGGATGGGCAGCGTTCGGGAAATTGCGTGACATCTTCTCGTCCAAGATACCACAGTGCCTAAAGACAAAGGTCTTTGACCAGTGTGTGATGCCAGTGATGACATGTGATACTGAGACGTGGTCCTTAACTGTTGGCCTTTTGGAGAAACTCACGAGTCACACAACACAGGCAATGGAGAGAGCTATCCTTGGAGATTCTTTGCGGGATAGAATCCGGAACGTGGATATTCGCCGAAGAACCAGAGTCACCGACATAGCTATTACAATTTGCAAGTTGAAGTGGCAATGTGCTAGGTAGGCTACATCGCTCGAAGAACTGAAAACTGATGTGGAAATTTATATGGTTTTTTAAATGGTTTTTTTGGTGTTCAAAACCCTGGAAGGCAATGCACTGCGCTCGTCACCCCGAGATATAAGAAGTCAAATCTCTGTGTGCCCTGTAATTTCGCTGGAAACATTGCCCTTCAATCCGGAACACAGTGCTTGTCGGTTGAATAACTGGCAAAGGTGTGGTACTTCCCCAGGCGGACCTCTGTAAGAGTCCTACCACTACATGGTCGTGTGAAACCGCCGGCCGCAGCCAGTGAAGTCTGATCAAGTGGTCCATTAGCGATGATCTAACTCCATGCAGGCACACCCCGGCCTTGTGGCTATTTTCAGCGAGCATTTGAGGTTACTATGATGTTGGTACTCACAATGGTCAGTCCCTTTTCGCTGCGAGCCGGTTCGTGATTTCGCACACTTTGCTATTATGGTAGCGATTTGAACCTGCATAATTATGTTGACATAATGTTACTGAGACGTGGTCCTTAACTGCAGGCCTTTCGGAAATAATTAGATGCTTTTTGACTAACCCTAGAAGTCGCCTAAATCAGATGCCTAAATATTTAGGAGTTGCCTAGACAGGGCAAAAAAAAAAAACGTTTCACCAAACTTTCCGTAGCCCGACAAGGAACCCTTATAAATTCGTTCTGTCCGTCAATTTTAAAAGTATAAATAAAATATATATAATATTGCATTTTAGGGATGACTCTCGTACATGAGAAATGGGGTTGTTTTTTTTATGTACCTCCTCGTGTGGGGTATCGTTGAAAAGGTCTTTTAAAATGAAGGTAAGGTTTCATATATCACTTTTTTATAAAGTATATCCTTTGCGAAATATGGCCCGCCAAAGTGGCAAAAAGTTGTCCCCCCCCCTGCATTTCTGAAATATAAGACATAGAAACTTGTAACTTACAGTACGGATAGGTCATATTTTAAACCTTCATAAAAATATTTCGAACATTATCTGATGATGACTTTTTGTGTATATAACAGCGATAAAACTGTAATAATATCAAGGCGTTCTAGTTCAAAGGTCATTGACCTTTTTGTGAAATGGTCTTAACAAATTATGTTTCTCAATCAGTTTTCTCTATGTTAAAACCATAAAAAGTATATGCTATGTCGGGATGGTACATCTCTGAAATTTGGTTAGGTCCACAGAGCTTCGTTCGTTCGAATTTTTCTATAACCAATTATTGGTTATAGAAATATGACTACAATTATGGCTTCGGTTACGGAACCCTACCATATTCGTGTCTCGACACGCTCTTGGCCAGTTATTTGAAGTCGGTTCGACTGGGTGAACCGATTTTGATGATTCTTTTTTTTATTTGAAAGCTGTTGCTTCCCGTGTGGTCCCATTTCAATTTGGTCCAGTTATGACATTTTTATCCCCAAGCCGCCTGCCAAGCGTGGGGATTATGGCAACACCCCTCTCTATGAGGGAGGCCTTGTCCAACAGTGGACGTTAATTGGCTAATGATGTGTGTGTGTGTGATGTAATTTTTATGAAGTCGGGTTTTATATTGATAATTATAATGATGGTATTTTGTTAATCCAAACCTTCGTTGTTTCAGGGCCGTGCATGAATCCTAGACGAAGTTCCCAGTGAAACTGCCCACCACGACTTACTGAGTGAGTATTTAAAACATTTTATTTTATTTACTAAGGAACAGCAAACAGCCATATTATGAAATGTTACAACAAAATGTTTATCTACACTAATATTATAAAGAGGAAAGATTTGTACCTATTTTTGTATGTTTGTATGTTTGTAATGAATAGGCTCCGAAACTACTGAACCGATTTGAAAAATTCTTTCACTGTTGGGAAGCTACACTATCCCCGGGTGACATAGGCTATATTATATTTTGTAGCGAGGCCGAAGGCCGAGCTTACACTCGTGCGAAGCCGGGGCGGACGGCTAGTAGATTAATAAACTTAATAATAATACAGCCCACAGCACTATTCACAGTTTACTTACATAATTAATTAATAATAAATATCTGGGACATTATTGCACACATGGTCATCTGACCCCAAACTAAGCAAAGCTTGTAATATGGCTGCCAGAGACTGATATACGTATTTTCAAATTTACCATTACCATTTTCAAAACTGTTCATAAGAAAAACATTTTAGAAAATAGATATTCTTATTACTAAGTCTCCGCTGTCCGTCCGTCTGTCTGTCTGTCCATCTGTCATCAGGCTGTATATCATGAACCGTGATAGACAGTTGAAATTTTCACAGATGGTGTGTTTCTGTTGCCGCTATAACAACAGATGAAAGAATATCCTTTCAATTATATATAAAAATAAATAAATATTCCGAATCGGTATATAAATGGAGTTTATAAAGTAACAAATAAATAATTATTTATCAATATAAATAAATAAATAAATATAAATAAATATCTGGGACATTATTGCACACACGGTCATCTGACCCCAAACTAAGCAAAGCTTGTAATATGGCTGCCAGAGACTGATATACGTACATATATATTTTTAAATACATACTTTATTTATATATTAACACCCAGACATAGAACAAACACAAATGTTCATCACACAAATGTTTGTCCTAGGTGGGAATCGAACCCACGCCCCCAAGCGCAGAATGCAGGTTCACTACCAACAGAGCTTGGAAATGGAAGGGTTTTCTGAGAAGAATGCGAAAAATCAAATGTCGTCACACTAGCCTCAATATGGCGGATGCCGAAAAGTTACTTTTTAAAAGTTTTGTTTTGTTGATATTATTAACTTTATTTGATAGCATTTTTATGTACTTACATTATGACAAGGTAGACGTATAAAAAATTGAAAAAAAAGTCCTCTTATCGTTGGCTATAAACTCTCATAAATTTTTCTAGACATTACTATTTTACAAAGCAAAACGCGTGCCACCCCTATAGAATCTGATGTTTATTCCATGATGCTCTCGAGACGAGACGCGCCACCCCTGCCGCCTAACAACCTCTATGAATTACTAAAACCTATTTGTTTTTATTGCTTAAAGCTCGACTATAAATAATGTATAAAAGATCTTTTCAACCCCTCTCGGCGAGGGGATGTTTTTGGAACTACCATGAAATCGCAGATCATTAAAATGCAGAGAGACAAGTCGTTTTTAGGGTTCCGTACCGAAAGGGTAAAACGGGATCCTATTAAAATAGTCATAGCAGGGTTGATTTAAAATAGTAATTTCGATATAGAAAATCAACGGACTCCATAGCACAGGCTTAGCCTAGTTGTTGGCTATTTTTAAATACGATAACACATCTTAGAAAGTTGATTGAATCAGGCGTTACTTTGCGGAAGTCCATTATAAAAACTGTTCATAAGAAAAACATTTTAGAAAATAGATATTCTTATTACTAAGTCTCCGCTGTCCGTCCGTCTGTCTGTCTGTCCATCTGTCATCAGGCTGTATCTCATGAAACGTGATAGACAGTTGAAATTTTCACAGATGGTGTATTTCTGTTGCCGCTATAACAACATATGAAAGAATATCCTTTCAATTATGTATAAAAATATTCCGAATCGGTATATAAATGGAGTTTATAAAGTAACAAATAAATAATAATTATTATTATTATTCGTGACCAAAATGCTGTCCTATATTTGGGTCAGAAAGTTAGCCTCGCCATCCAGCGAGGCAACGCGGCCAGCATTTTGGGCACTCTACCTGAAATTAATTATCATTTAGGACTACTTAATTAACTCTATTTTAATTATATATTTTTTTATTGGAACATGGTTCAATACAAATGTTTTTATATATAAAAAAAAAAAAAACAATATAAAAAACCGACTTCATCAGAACTGGACCAAATTGAAATGGTACCACACGGGAAGCACCAGCATTCAAATAAAAAAGTATCATCAAAATCGGTTCACCCAGCCACTCAAAAAAAAGGTCGAATTGATAACCTCCTCCTTTTTGGAGGTTGGTTGAAAACAAAACAAACTAATTAAAAACCTTTTTTTTAGTGTTCCGTACCCAAAGGGTAAAACGGGGCCCTATTAATTACTAAGGCTCCGCTGTCCGTCCGTATGTCCGTCCGTCTGTCACCAGGCTATATCTCATGAACCGTGACAGTTAGACAGTTGAAATTTTCACAGATGATGTATTTCCGTTGCCGCTATAACAACAAATACTAAAAAAATAGAATAAAATAAATATTTAAGGTGGCTCCCATACAACAAACGTGTATTTTGCCGTTTTTATTGATAATGGTACGGAACCTTTCGTGCGCGAGTCCGACTCGCACTTGGCCGGTTATTTGAAGTCGGTTACAAGTCTAGCAGCGACCCGCTATTTCAACCGCGTGTTTTTTTTTATTGTAATAGGCTTGCGTTTGACCGCCACCTGCTATAAAAGTTAAAATTTCTTAAACTGCTCTCTGCATACGCACGGCAGAATTACTTATTTGCATTTTTGATTATAGAAACTTTGATTCATCACTATGATTCATACCAATCGGTGTCATGTCTGTAATCGTAGAGGTAATTATTATTCAATAAACAGTCAGTCAATCTAACATTCATTAATGATTTTAATGTTAACTAAAGATTCATTTCTAAACTTGACATTCAAGTAAGGTCATTTACCTGTTAGGTCGGCGGCCCGATTGACTATTAGTTTAGGATCCCGCCATAGAACGACCTTCACCGAGCTGGATTATATATGAAAAGTATTTTATATTTAATTAAATATGTCAATAAATATATTACAAATGGGTTGTCTAAAAAAATTCAGTAGCCTGTGTGTTTCAAATAAAAAAAAGAGTCATCAAAATCGGTTCACCCAGTCAAAAGTTATGCGGTAACAAATATTAAAAAATAAATAAAAAAACAGTGGAATTGATAACCACCTCTTTGGAAGTCGGTTATTAAAAGTAGTGCTAATTTAGCATAAACGAATTTAACATATCACATTCTTTACTTTACTCATATGTCGAAAATGTTGTTACCAGAACGAAACAGATATATTTTTGACAAGACGGCGAATTGCAGGGTTGGTCACTTTTTTAACTGACTTAAAAAAAGGAGGATGGTTCTATGTTCCACTGTATTTTTTTTTTAATGTATGTTCACCGATTTCAAAAAAAAACTTATGTTCAGTACTTCTAATTTGGTCCCATTGTCACCAAGTCAGGATCTAATGATGGGATCCCAGGAAAATCGAGGGCAACCCTCAGATTTCAGTTATATGCTATGCCGGGATGACACATCCCTGAAATTTTAATTAGTCCACAGTAAAATTTCAGAGCAGTAGCTTTGTTCGTTCGAATTTTTCAATAACCATCAATTTCTGAACTATGACTACAATTATATGGCTTTGGTTACGGAACCCTGCCATAAATATCTGGGACATTTTTGCACACACGGTCATCTGACCCCAAACTAAGCAAAGCTTGTAATATGGCTGCCAAAGACTGATATACGTACATATATATTTTTAAATACATACTTAAATAGATATTAACACCTAGACATAGAACAAACACAAATGTTCATCACACAAATGTTTGTCCTAGATGGGAATGGAACCCACGCCCCCAAGCACAGAAGTTAGGTTAACTACCAACTGAGCCACAGGGGCAGTCGAAACCATATGCGTGCCTCGACACGCACTTGGCCAGTTTTCAGAATTAGCTATTTTAAAGCGTGTTTTTTGTTTTGTTTTTTAAACTTCAAGAATTAATTGTTTGCTAACGTCTATAGGGTCATTTTGTAAAAAAAAACATGTGTCAGAAAATCTCCAATTCAATATAAAAATTACTCAATAATAATTTATTTAAAGATCTTACCAATACCTACACTTTTTAACAATAAATGATTGTGATTCGGAACAGTGAACCATTCTGATATATGTATACAATAGTGTATATTTAGCCGTGACATTGGCATATAGATGCCGGTGACACATGACATAATCCTGATAATAATATAACGGTGAACGTTGCTCTGTACTTCATTTTTTTATGATGATGATAATTTTATTCATAACTAGCTGCGCCCCGCGGTTTCACCCGCGTGGTGATGATAATCGGTGATGGTGATGATTGAAAAGTACCCTGTATGTTAATCCAGGATTTAAGCAATGTATATTCCAAATTTCATCCAAATCCATCCAGCCGTTTCTGTGTGATTGAGTAACAAACATCCATACATCAATCCATCCATCCAAACTTTCACATATGTGATACTAGCTGCGCCCCGCGGTTTCACGCGCGTAGTGATGAAAATCGGTGATGATGATGAAAAGTAGCTTATGTGTTAATCCAGGACATAAGCAATCTATATTCCAAATTTCATCCAAATCCATCCAGCCGTTTCCGCGTGATTGATTGTGATTACGTCTGTTTGTCTGATCTGTGGTAACCACACTACGCGGTAAGCAGATTCGACTCCTGCGCTTCCGGTGGCGGTCGTCCCCAATTGGTGCGTCCTGCGGAACGAGCGAGCGCGCCGGAAGGTGACGTCAGATACGTTCACCTGTCGGCTCTATGTGTTATCACTTGATTTTTTAGGGTTCCTTACCCAAAGGATAATAATAATTATCAATATAAAAAGCCGACTTCATAAAAACATCAGAACTGGACCAAATTGTAAATGGGACCACATGGGAAGTACCAGCTTTCAAATAAAAAAAGAATCGTCAAAATCGGTTTACCCAGTCGAAAGTTCTGCGGTAACAAACATAAAAAATAAACAGTCGAATTGATAACCTCCTCCCTTGTTGGAAGTCGGTTAAAAAGGCGATATGTGTATGTACATATTTATGTTTCTTTTTTATATTTATGACTCCAAAACGGTTGAACCGATTTTGAAGGAACTTTCACTGGCAGATAGGTGATGATATAAGGAGTCATCCACCTTCGTAGATTGCATCATCACATAACATCGAAGAAGCGTATTATACAATTATTTAAAAAAAAACTATTTTTTTTAAGTCTGTTAAAACTGTATTTTTCTTGCAATTAAGTTAAGTACCTAGCTAGGTTATAATGCATATTGGTTTGGAGGATGCGCTCGCGCAGCCCAATCTAAATAAACCTTGAGTATCATTGGCCGTAATGAGTCACAATTCGCCATCAGAGTCGCGTTTGTTGCTTCTCACTTCTTTGCGACATTCGGTATTTTTATCGATGACTTTTGTTTGCTACACTACACCACAGAATATATAAAGTATCTACAAGTACAGAAGGTTCAATCCGCAAAAGCATTTAAATAAGTAGCGACTCTTACTACCACACAATAAGGTGCAATTCAGGACGTGCGAGCGCTAACTACCTACAGCTATATTAACTTAGAAGTTGCTTCTCTGTCTATCGCGTAACTCTTGTCACGTTATCTCTGTCTATCGCGCGGCAGCGGGCACGGCAAGTCCGACAAGACGACTACTTGTAGCTTCATACAGTTCATGCTTAAAGTGCGGAATGCGCCAGGCATCATCACCTCATATTGATGAGCTGATGATGACGGGTACAACTCCTCAAGGGTTAGGAGTTGAAAGACAATTCTTTCAAAATTATACGTACTTGCATATGGACCGATAATTGTATTCTTTCAGGCTATTAGAACCGACTTCAAAAAAAGCGGAGGTTCTATGTTAAGTCGGTTTTTACTTGTGATGAAATTTATATAGGACCACCTCTGAAGTATGGCCTACCTAACAAAGAAGGAATCATCAAAATAAATTCATAATTGGCAGAGAAATCGGGGATTGAAGGGCAATGTTTCCAGCGAAATTACAGGGCACACAGAGATTTGACATCTTATATCTCGGGCTGACGAGCGCAGTGCATAACCATCCAAGGTTTTGAACTGTTGAAGTTCAAAATTCTGAGTGGCGTTGTACTGTTATGGGCAAGCGTGAAGAACCATCAGGCGAGCGACTTCGCTCGTCTTGTCACTCAGTATAAAAAAAAAAACTTTTTTTAAAAACAGTGCAACATAGAACCTCCTCCTTTTTTTGAAGTCGGTTAATAACTTATCGCCTTGAGAACTAAATCAACAACACATTACAAATTACAACTGAACGCAGCCAGTACATTGTGTGACGTCATCCATCTAGATACCAAACAGTTGGTCAAATCAAACGACTAAAATGTTCTCCTAGTGGTCGTCAGTTTCGTTCTGATAAAGCGGTGGTGGCGCCCCGGCTCGATGGTACAGAAGTTGGGTACAGTAATGTCCATATATCAACACGTTCGTTTTGTAGGCTGCACATGGTCTCTTACACGACGGACATACGTACGCCGAGTGCATTGGAAATACATACAGATACAAGACAGTTACACAGATCTCGTTAATAGTACATTGTTGTCCTAGGGGTGAAAGTAACTTGTTTATGTTTTTATATTTATCGGGACTTATCGCGCAATCTACACTAATATTATAAAGAGGAAAGATTTGTACCTATTTTTGTATGTTTGTAATGAATAGGCTCCGAAACTAATAAACCGATTTGAAAAATTCTTTCACTGTTGGGAAGCTACACTATCCCTGGGTGACATAGGCTATATTATATTTTGTAGCGAGGCCGAAGGTCGAGCTTACACTCGTGCGAAGCCGGGGCGGACGGCTAGTATTAAATATAGGTAAAAATAGATACCTCTCGCTCGACGTATTTTTGACGACGACAAAAAAAAAAAACTTAGTCCCGAAACGGGGTTTAGCTAATAGTTCGAGGGACTAAATAAGTCTTTAACCCCGAGGTAAACACTGTGCTTTTCATTACGAATACAAGGAAACTAAATATAAAAACATGAACTGACACTGGCAAATGCACGAGAAGTGCGGGACCATAATCCTCTGACGAGAAAAAAGTTGGAACATGGTTCAATATAAATGTGAAAATAGAACTAGTTTTTTTATAATTTGAGTGTCTGTCAGTTGAAAGTGATTCTCCCAAGGGCTGAAATGTATTACTTTCAACCCCCTCCTCAGGCAACTTCAGACCTACTTTCAGAGTATGAGTAATGAAAAATAGTTTTTCGCTCCGAACCATCGAAAAATTATACATAGAAGTAACAACGCGTAGAAAATTATACTCAATATAATAAACATCCGCATTTTCATATATAAACATAGCTGCTTACAATTTATATCGAAACATTTATATTTTACCAAAACCAACCGTATATTTTATACAATTACGGCTCAGTTCTCTAATGCATGTTCGATTTGCACTACATCGTCAAAACTCGTGAACCGTCACTGAGCAAGCGAGACGGCGATTATGTATGAATCGCAAATGGGAACTTCTCTCCCGTTGGTCAGACGTTGGTTCGTCAGCCAAGTTGACTTGTCTGTTACGGCTCTTACGGTGTGTTACGTACGGCTTGTACAACTATCGCGTGACTGTGGATCCATTCTGGCTGCGTTAGAGTCCAGCCAGATTGAGTATTGCCGCGATTAGTGCGTCATTGTGGCATCTTTGTATTTTTTTATTGAAGCTCCAAACGGATACCTCGTGATCTCTATATCCCGCATTTTACTCATTAACCGACGAAAAAGGAGGAAGGTTATGTTCCATCAATAGGGGCAGAAGGTTTTCTTTGGAATCAATAGGGAACAGAAGGTTTTCTTTGGAATCAATTGGGGCAAAAGGTTTTCTTTGTAATCAATAGGGGCAGATGGTTTTCTTTGGAATCAATTGGGGCAAAAGGGTTTCTTTGGAATCAATAGGGGCAGATGGTTTTCTTTGGAATCAATTGGGGCAAAATGGTTTCTTTGGAATCAATAGGGGCAGATGGTTTTCTTTGGAATCAATTGGAGCAAAAAGTTTTGTTTGGAATCAATTGGGGCAAAAGGTTTTCGTTGGAGTTTTGTTACTGTAACTATGATCCATACCTACTTACCATATACTGACTGAGCTTGGATAATAATTAACTCTTCAAATATGATCAGTACAGAGCATATTTAAACAACTGTCCCTAAAACCATATATTCCGTTAAACGGCTTTGTTAAACTAGACAAAAATGTTGAATAGACCTGAATATGGTGCCTTTGTACCCGACCGCCCCGAAAGGAAGTTTTTTTTTAATTGCGGATAAGTCCGCGTTTGACCACCAACTTGCCTGTTGGTAAGCGACCATGTGGTCGAAGATGAAGCACGCAGACTTAGAAGATACCTATTCACTCTGACCTTGAAAAGGCCCAGATTATATCTCTCAGGAAACAAGGAAGCCGGCAGGTTGTTCCTATCCTTGGCCGTACGGATTAGAAACGTAGAATCTAAAGGTAATGATTTTCGGGCATAACGACGAGGTTGTCTGTCTGTTGTCACTCATAGGGTGCATTATGCAGTAGGGATTTTGATTTTTCTTATTTATTCATTGTATTAATATAAGACGCGGCCAGCATGCATTCTTAGTAAGTTAAGTTCAGTCTATACCATATGTCATCATGATGACATATGACACTAAAACGTGATCCTTAACGACGTGGTGGTGTTGGGCCATTTGGAAAAACTCAGAGTCACACAACGGGCAATGAAGAGAGCTATGCTCGGAGTTTCTATACTGATAGAGTCCGGAACGTGGATATTCACCAAAGAACTAGTCGGAGACATAGCTATTAAAATTTGCAAGTTGAAGTGGCAATGGGCAGGCCAGTTCTTGAGTGGAGACCACGAACCGGAAGACGCAGCGTAGGTAGGCCTCCCACTAGATGGACCAACGACATCGCGAGAGTCGCGGACATCTATTAGATGCAGATGGCAGACTGTCGTTCAGCTTTGCATTCCTAAGGGGGAGGCCTATGTGCAGCAGTTGACGTCTTCTCCCTGATGATAGTTATGTCATCTTAAACCTCTGATATCGACAGAATTTCTAACCCAGCCTGGCTGGCATGCGCGCCGCGACTAAATTTTGTCGACTCTTTTTAGCGTGCCAAAGCGAGACAGGCATATATAAAACCGTAGGCACCTTGTCGCGTTCTCGCTCTACAAAGTGACGACAAGATTGGCGGGTCACGGTTCCCCAACAGGGTTTGTATGTAGATGTGGACCAGAATATGTTTTTTCATTACTCATACTCGGAAAGTAGGTCTGAAGTTGCCTGAGAAGCGAGTTGAAATTATGTAATACAATTCAGCCCTAGGGAGAATCACTTTCAACTGACAGTGACAGTTGACAACTGACAGACACACAAATTATAAAAAAAAAACTAGTTCTATTTTCATATTTGTGTTGAACGTTGTGTATATCTGTGTGTTGAACCATGTTCCAACTTTTTTTTTCTCACTGATTATGGTCCCGCACTTCTCGTGAATTTGCCAGTGTGAGTTCATGTTTTTATTTTTAGTTTCCTTGTATTCGTAATGAAAAGCACAGTTTTTACCTCGGGGTTAAACACTTATTTAGTCCCTCGAACTATTAGCGTCCTTACTACGTTCGGGTGCCAAACCCCGTTTCGGGACTAAATAAGTTACTTTCGCCCCTAGGATAACAATGTACTATTGTACGTGGATCGATACAGAGCCTTGACCCATATTTGGCGGGGGAAAGGTTCACTACTGAAAGCTATAGTCGCTTATGGCTTTGGACTTTGTATTCGGCTGCAATCGATCTCATCGATCTGTCGACCGATCAGTCTTCACAATAGTTTGGTAACTATGACTAATGGCGTCTGGTATTGGTTACGTCACTAACTGATTAAACTAATGCAGTTCTTTGTCTCTGGCGCCATCACTATCTCAATGCCTAATTGGGGTGTCTATTTGTCCGAGTGCTTCATCGTAGAGTCCTTTTACAAATTCTGCGTACGCATACCACATTTTTTGCCAGCAGCTTCACCCGTATTGTGTATAATAGGCCAGTGTTATAGCCTTAGTGAAGAATAAAATTAAATACATTACACATACTAAATTGGCTGATACATTTGCTATTGTGCACTTTTTATCTAGCATCATTATCATTTCAGCCATAGGACATCCACAGCTGCACATAGGCCTCCCCATCGAATTTCCAAAAGGCCCAATTGGAATTGCCCTGTTTCCAGCGTTTTCCTGCGGTCTCTTTTAGGTCGTCTGTCCATCTTGTGCTGCGCTTACCGGTCCGTGGTCTCCATTTCGGACCTTTCAGCGCCATTGGCCATCTGTTCGGCGTGCTATGTGCCCTGCCCACTGCCACTTCAACTTGCTAATCCGGTGTGCTATGTCGATAACTTTTATTTGTCTACGGATCTTCTCATAAAATATATAAGTACTTATTAGTTTTTGATCAAATTTCAGTTTTGTTTTTTGTTGATGGGCTCTTTACTCATACTATACTGTATGGGATAAGCTTATTCAAGAAAACGTAGCAATTTTAACCGACTTCCAAATAGGAGGAGAGGTAATCAATTCGACTGTTTTTTTTTATGTTTGTTACCTCAGAACTTTTGACTGGGTGAACCGATTTTGATGATTCTTTTTTTATTTGAAAGCTGGTGATTCCTGTTTGGTCCCGTTTCAATTTGGTCCAGTTCTGATGAAGTCGGTTTTTTATATTGATAATTATAGTATATCACATAAAGTTTTCGAGCGTCATAATATTTCCCAAACTCAAAAATCTTTTCACAGGAAAATGCACTTGGTGTCTACCGGACAAAGAAGTGTTTGCGAGTAGAGATGATACCTCGTACTGTACCTATTTACCCTCCAGGGCACTGCGCACAATATTGACCCAGTTTTCACCCTCACGACTGCACGGGAGACAAAGCCTTTGTTTACCCTACCAGTAAGAAAGGAATGATTTTTAGTCCAGTCGGGGCGGACATTTAAATAGAAAAACATCCGGGGATTTTTTAAGCGATAGTAGGTATAACTCTGCAAATATTGATCCTAGCGTAAAAATGATCATGAATGAAATTTCCAACATCTTTGGATACTGTCATTTTTGCTCTAACGGCGGCTCCACATTAGTGCCGTGAAGCTCCGAGAACAAGCGTGAACGTGAATGTAGAGGGTTTTCGCAGGGTTCACGCGCGTTCACGCCTGTTCCCCGATCAGAGTCGGTATTTTGTCCCGCGACAAAGGGTTCGCGCCCCCTTCGCGCGGTGTTCACGTGGACACATCCACATTCACGGCCCCGCGCCAGTTTACTTCTTGTTTACTCCGGTCTATAAAGGCGTACGGACGTCATCTACCATCTTCTTTTTTTCCAACGCTTTTTAATAACTTTCTTGTTTTGGACGTCTAAATAGTAATATGTTGCCACAGCAAACAAAGTTATTGCAGCAGCAGATTCTACGTCCATTTCGCGGCGGGTTTCACGAACGACTGTGAGCATCCCGTGAATGTGGAGGGCACGACTTGTGCCGAGAATTCACGTCGTGAATTCGCGCGTGAATTCACGGCACTAATGTGGAGCCGCCATGAAGTTGAAAATTAACGAGTTATTTCAGAAATACGAAAAAATTTAAATTTAAAACAAGATGGCGGCGAATCCTCTACCGGGATTAGTTAGAAAATCGAGATTTATACGTCCGACCCCCCCCAACCCGACGTTAAAGTCTGCCCCGACTGGACTATTTAGCGAAAGCCTATAACTTGACAAGATTGAATGATTGAGGACCTTTGTATACCCTGGGTGTGGGAAGTTCTCTACATGCATATACGAGTACATACATACGTCACAGCTAACTCTTAACGTGGGCTCGAAACAGCGCAGTTCACAAAATCACGCGAACGTCAATCTTCACGCGCAGAGATACGGTTAGCAACCGCGGTTTTTCTCATGACCCAAACAGAATCGCTTAAAACGGGTAGCCGTAAGGACATGGGCGAGAATAGCGGGCGCTCAAAGTCGTCGGTCAATTACTACCCGTAACCCGACAAGCACAGCGATATAGAAATGTATGCTTTAAATGTTTATTAGTAATTATCGCGCATTATTTTATTGTAGGTAAAATAGGTAAAAGATTGTAGTAAGGACTCTTTGCAGGGGTCCGCCTGGGGAAGTACCACATTTTTGCCAGTTATTCAACCGCCAAGCAGGAGTGTGCAAACACCACTGTGTTCCGGATTGAAGGGCAATGTTTCCAGCGAAATTACAGGGGCACACAGAGATTTGACATCTTATATCTCGGGGTGACGAGCGCAGTGCATTGCCATCCAGGGTTTTGAGCTGTTGAAGCTCAAAATTCTGAGTGGCGTTGAGCTGTTATGGGCAAGCGTGAAGAGCCATCAGGCGAACGATTTCGCTCGTCTCGTCACTCAGTATCATTAAAAAAAAGAGACCGCAGCGAAACGCTGGATGCAGGCCGCTTCAAAGTGCCTATAAAATTTGAGGGCTGCCCTCGATTTCCCTGGGATCTCATCATCAGATCCTGACTTGGTGACAAGCGCTTTGATTCCACTTTCATTGTGCGAACTGCTAGTATGTGGAATGCGCTGCCTGAATGGGTGTTCCCCGATAGTTACAATCTGGGTGTTTTCAAGTCTAAAGTGAATCGGTTTCTTCTAGGTAAGCGTGATCCATCATAGGCCGCATCATCGCTTAACATCAGGCGAGTTGGCGGTCAAGCGCAAGCCTATTTTACAATAAAAATATGGGACCAAATAGGAAGTGTACCCTACCAAATAAAAGTTTTTTTTTTAAATCGGTCAAGAGTTGGCATAGAGATCGGTGAACATACATAAAAAATCCAATAAACAGGCCAAATGCGAGTTGGGCTCGTGTACTTAGAGTTCCACGCCACCACAAAATACAATAATTATCAATTAAAAAAAAAACACGTTTGTTGTATGGGAGCCCCCTTAAATATTTATTTAATTTTGTTTGTTGTTATAGCGTCAACGGAAATACATCATCTGTGAAAATTTCAACTGTCTAACTGTCACGGTTCATGAGATACAGCCTGGTGACAGACGGACAGCGGAGCCTTAGTAATAGGGTCCCGTTTTTACCCTTTGGGTACGGAACCCTAAAAAAACACGTTTTTTGTATGGGAGCCTCCTTAAATATTATTTTTATTCTGTTTTTTTGTCATTGTTGTTATAGCGGCAACAGAAATACATCACCTGTGAAATTTTCAACAGTCTAACTATCACGGTTCATGAGATACAGCCTGGTGACAGACGGACAGACAGACAGACGGACAGCGGAGTCTTAGTAATAGGGTCCCGGTTTATCCTTACGGCACGGAACCCTAATAATTTTTTTTTAACTTCTATAGGCGAGTTGAGCATGGAACTCGCGTCATCGTCACGCTGTACTGTGTATTTTAAAACAGCGCCATATCTTGTATAATAGGTGACTTAAGATTTCATTTCTGACTTTTTTGCCATATGTGGCAAATGAGCACACCTGATGGTAAGCAGTCACCGTCACCTATATATACTTGTAACACCAGGGGCATCACAAACACGTTGCTGACCCTTTAAGACTCTATTAACTCGCCTTTTGAAGAACCCCATGTTGTAGCTTCTCGGAAACACCACGGAAGGGGAGCTCATTCCACATTTTGCAGATGTGGTATTGTAACAAAAACTCATTATTATTTGGCAAAAGCTACAAAAAAAGTTAATAAACTAGCTTTCTAATTAAAGCAAGCAAGGTGCGGCAAAAAAGTCATCTACTCACAAATACAGGCGTGCGTGCGTTCAGTAATCCAATATCGATCCGTCGGCCAGGACTTGTGGCGCCCAACACGGGGTCACTATGCGGTATAGAACTTGGTCCTTTGAGCTCGGTTCAACTGTGCATCCATATTAACAAGGTTTAGTTTAGCTTGATTTCTAATTCCGGATAGCGTTTGAGCTATTTTTTACTGTAAGCTAATAGTGGTAGAGTCTAATTTTGGTAGATTTCTGAGACATGGCAGTGACTCTTGACTAATTTAGACGTAAATCGAATTTATTAACGTCAAACTTAGGTTGTCTCATGTGATTTTGTTCCGTAATGTTATAAGCTAGCGCTTTATTTTCAGTATTATCATTGCAGTATTAGTGTTTATTTTAAGTTACTATCATTACAGGCGTTACAACCAGATAATGATCTTAAAATGAAAGTTATACAGTTTAGTTTGCGCGAGAGATTATCAACGTTCTGTTACCATGCGATACAAAGATTTGCAGTTACATTTTGGCTAATTTAAACTTGAGCTTAAACAAAATAGAGTTATTTTTGCTCCACTATTTTGAATGATACATGGATTAGGCAGTGCCTAAAGTGCAAAACCCAACATGGATTATATTTGGTGGGTCAAATTTCTCAAATGGTACACCTGAAAAAAATTGTACCAAATCCCACTTATATTTTAAAATACCTAAGTATACATTAAATGGGGGTGTCATCAATTTTTTTCATACCCATTTATTATCAACATCTACCCAGTGACCATCCCTGAATTTAGAAGAATCTATCGACTCCTCCTTTATCGAAATCGATTTAGGCTGGAAGTTAGAACATCATTATCATCAGCCAGAAGACGTCCACTGCTGAACATAGGCCTTCCCCTTTAACCTCCACACTGAACGACATCCTGCCATCTGCATCCACTGGATGGCCGCGACTCTCACAATGTCGTCGGTCCATCTAGTGGGAGGCCTACCTACGCTGCGTCTTCCGGTTCGCGGTCTCCACTCAAGAACCTTTCTTCCCCATCGGTTATCAGTTCTTCGAGCGATGTGGCCTGCCCATTGCCACTACAACTTTCAGATTTTAATAGCTATGTCGGAGACTGGTTCTTTGGCGAATATCTACGTTCTGGATTTTATCACGCAAAGAAACTCCGATTATAGCTCTCTCCATTGCCCGTTGTGAGTTTTTCCAAAAGGCCAACAGTAACTAAGAACAAACACGCATAATACACGTTACTTCCTATTTGCTTGCGTCTTCGGGTATTAAATAACACTAGGGCTGATCACTGGTCACAAGCCTATTCAACATATTTCCAAAGAAAAACTCGTCTTAACCTTGAGTTAACGAAACGCATCATTAAAAGATCGTTTTGGATCTTTAGAAAACGTAATTTCACGCTTGAAAAGCTGTTTAACGGTTTCCTATTTTGCCTGCTTGTACAGCGATTTGTCATGATAATAGTATAGAAAATACGACAGTGTTTGTTTGTTTGACCTTCTTTCACGTCGAAACCAAGCAATATAACGATGTGACTTTTAACCCCCCAACGCAAATAAAGAGTTGTTATAAGTGTGTAATTATCTGTGTGTCTGTCTGTGGCATCTTAGTTTTTTTTAAATATGTTTCATCGCGCTTAACATCAGGCGAAGTAGGCGGTCAAACGCAAGACTATTACTAAATATATATATAGTTGTTGAATATTAAATTACTTAACTGCATACATCAAACAAATTCTGATAAATAAACCTCGGGACTGTGGGCCCCTGGCGCTCGCTTCGTGGACCCTACATTAAAGAAACCCTGCTTTATAGGATCACCTTGTTGCCCTGTACATACGTGTTTTATGAACGATCGTGAAAATGGGACGAGCAGCATGCGGAGTCCATAAAGCTTAGTAGCCGCCAAAGTCTGTTATGTATAGTACTTTTTACAAAAAAAATATGGATATTGATGTAGGTATGTACATAAATGTTTAACAGTAATTTTCACATTATTTACCGACCGATTAACCGACTTCAAAAAAAAGGCCGGTTCTCTATTAGTTTTTGAAGTGAAAAATTCTTTAGGCGCGTTGAGCACTTGTGGGTGAACAAAAATCATGGAACTTGCGTCATCGTCACGCTGTACCGTGTATTTCAAAACAGCGCCATCTCTTGCAGAATAGTTGAATTACTCCTTAACTTACTTACTACTACTTAAGTTTTCACTTCTGCCGTGCAGTCCTATGACTGTAATTTTTTTAATTGTTTGTTACCTCAGATCTCCGTTATTTATAAACTAACTAGTCGACCGCCCCGGCTTCGCACGGGTGTAAGCTCGGCCTTCGGCCTCGCTACTATGACCCGCTCCAGGAACACAAAATTTCATCAAAATCGGTCCAGCCGTTTTTAGAGTATCCTATGTCCGTCTTCTGGTTCTAAGCTACCTCCCCACCAATTTTCAGCCAAATCGGTTCAGCCGTTCTTGAGTTATAAATAGTGTAACTAACACGACTTTCTTTTATATATATAGATTTGGATTTTTATTTTTATCAGATCGGTCTCAGTTATTTCATCAAAATCGATTCAGTATATGGTTTTGAAATAAAAATACTTAAGTGAAAAATTTGTTATCCAAGTAAACGAAAATGCATATTTACTAATTTTTAAGTCGGTTTTTTAAATTGATTTTTTATATTGTAAACCTTTAAGGCCTTCAAATTTCACTTCTAGTAAATTTATATTAGTAGATAAGACGTGGAAGATCGACCTTCACCGATCTGATAACCAGATGAGACGTATTTTTTTTTAATCTACACTAATATTATAAAGAGGAAAGATTTGTACCTATTTTTGTATGTTTGTAATGAATAGGCTCAAAAAGTACTGGGCCGATTTAAAAAATTCTTTCACCAATAGAATGCTACATTCTTCCAATTTGACATAGGCTATATAATATTATGTAGCGAGGCCGAAGGCCGAGCTTACACCCGTGCGAAGCCGGGGCGAGCGGCTAGTCAAATATAATTTATAAACAAATGTGCCTATGATAACTTGCCTATCAAAAAGTGTTCATAGCAAGTTTTTAGCTTGGCAATAATATTTTATGTACGATTTTTGCAGGCAAGCTTATATGATTGGTTTTGTAATTAAAATATCTAACTTATAATATCAATTTCGATTGGTTAGCAGATCGCTGTAGTGACCTATATTGATTTACCTGTTCACATCTGCTTGCCAGGTAGCCATGCACAGAAATGAGTAGTCAAGCCTACCTAGGCATATTCTGTGTGTTAAAAAGTAAAAACTATCAGTTGAGATAAAACTCATTCGGTTATCTAAAGAGTTGAAGGTGATGAAAGAAAAATTATTTAAATTAAAAATAGCTATGTACACTTTTTTTTTTTTTTAAATTAACAGCTTTTATTCCATAATACTCTGATTAATTTTACAATTGAAAATTATTGTACACTTTTTGATAGGCAATTTATCATAGGCATACTTATTTGTTTCTAAATATTATTTGATAAAAAATACGTCTCATCTGGTTAAGGTCGATCTTCACCGGCTCTTAGACTATACGTAATCCTAGTCATCTCCATAGTTGTCTCCTAAAAGGGATTCCCTTGATTATATATAAAACAAACGGCATTATTTAGAAGCGCGCCCAAACACGACCGAAATAGACAACGGTCGACTGTGGAATGCGCTTCCGCTCGTTCCAAATTTAAAATTTTCACCAATTTTATTTGTTGTTTTTTATTTCGTTTGTAAACGGGCAAGAGCGCCCGCGCCGTGCCACAGACTAATTAGGGCGTACGTTTTTATTCTACATCGTAGCGAGCAAGAATTGCACTCGATGGTTAACGAACTATTTATCAATTCTTGTTATGCATTATATGTAACCGATATAACATGTTATCGAATCCACCAAAGAAAAGTTTTTTTTTGTTTAAATTAGAACGGCTGTCAAGGCATTTTTGTAAGAAATTTGTTGTAGCCACTTGCACCCATATAAACCCATAGCAACTGTGACGCGGAGTTCGACGCGTTGACATAAATAAGAATGTTCAGTCATGTTTACTTCTCTTTTCTGTGGAATACACGATAAAATATTGGTGGATGACGTGATTTTATTGTAACGTTATTGATTTTGAGTTCCGCACCTCAAAAGGAGAAAAGGAACCCTAATAGGATCACTTTGTTGTCCGTCTGTCCGTCTTGTGAAGACCCTTTTTCTCAAGAACGCGTAGAGGTATTAAGTAGATATCTAATCTACACTAATATTATAAAGAGGAAAGATTTGTAATTTTGTATGTTTGTAACGAATTAATTCCAAAACTACAATACAATACTTACCTTATTTATAACTCCATAGTTACAAGTCAAACCTGGACCGATTAAAAAAAAATCTCCATTAGTTTGCTACATTATCCCTGAGTAACATCTTAGCCTATATTCATTACTAGAATCTTTAAATAAACGGCCAAGTGCGAGACGGACTCGCGCACGAAAGGTTCCCCATGATCTATAAAAATGGCAAAAATAATACATTTGTTGTATAGGATTTGTTATTTTTTTGTATTTGTTGTTATAGCGGCAACAGAAATACATCATCTGTGAAAATTTCAACTGTCTAACTATCACGGTTCATGAGATACAGCGTGGTGACAGACGGACAGCGGAGTCTTAGTAATAGGGTCCCGTTTTACCCTTTGGGTACGGAACCCTAAAAATAAATCTCCGCCCGTGCGAAGCCGAGACGGGCTAGTGTGAAATAAAGTTCCAGGATTGTACACCGAGAGGTGGCGGCAGGCCAGGTCAGGCCACTTGTATCTGTGAGCTACTGAGTCACGCTCCCCAGTGATAGCCCACGTATCATGGCACGCGGCCAAACCTCTCCTGATTATGACAATTAGCGCCATGAGAGACCCCCATTGTCGAGTCGGGGCCAGAGGTCGGGGAACTGAGGAATGCGATGTGTTGGAAGAGAAACTGTTTATAATGTTTTATTCCATCAATTGTAGTGACGGTATACGTAAGCTTTGATCATATAAACTTTGTGTTTGCCTTAAACTGGAGCAGGTACCGAAAAATTGCCAATAATTATCAGTAAAATAAACCGACTTCATAAAAATGTCAGAACTGGACCAAATTCAAATGGGACTACACGGGAAGCACCAGCTTTCAAATAAAAAAAGAATCGTCAAAATCGGTTCACCCAGTCGAAAGTTCTGAAGTAACAAACATTAAAAAAAAACAGTCGAATTGAGAACCTCCTCCTTTTTGGAAGTCGGTTAAAAAGAATTGATGATCCTGTTAAAATGATAGCCCCGTTGGTTCAGTTGGATATAAATATATAACGGTTTTTAATAATAAAAAAAAAACTTAACATATTATTTCACATCACACATCACATCATCAGCCAATTAACGTCCACTGTTGGACAAAGGCCTCTCTCATAGAGAGGTATGTTGCCATAATCCCCACGCTTGGCAGGCGGCTTGGGGATCGCAGTACGTTCACCGTGTACTATTAGGACGCTGCTGCCCATCCTTCGGTGGTTCTGGTCGCAGTTTTAGGACATACCCGGTTCCAACATATTATTTATTAACCTCCAATTCACAAAAGTAGGTTTTCGTAAAACTCAGTGGGAAAGTAAACAATTTAGATGTAATGGCTTGTTTCAGCTTTATTTTATTCGTTTTATTCCCGTAAATACAAATGCCTAAAATTGGACGGCGCATTTTTTAATACGGTGTTTTTGTTTGTTTGTTTTTGCGCATCCACATATCATAGATCAGTGGAAATCGCATACTGTGCGATTCACACGTTCTTTCTTGCCTCACACCTGCAAAATGTGGAATGAGCTACCTTCCGCGATGTTTCCGAGAAGCTACAACATGGGGTTCTTCAAAAGGCGAGTTAATAGTCTTAAAGGGTCGGTAACGTATTTGTGATGCCTCTGGTGTTACAAGTATCCATAAGTGATTGCTTACTATAAGGCGGCCCGTCTGCTTGTTTGCCACCTATGGCATAAAAAAACGGCTCTTAACGTGGGCTCGAAACAGCGCAGTTCGGAAAACCGCGCGAACCTGAACCTTAACGGGCCTGTTCCCGTCTGCAGCTCTCTCGCTCGTACATTTTCACATTATTGAAGATGTTATCATGTCACCAAATGTTTTTTTTTTTTTTTATATGTTTTTGTTTGTCTCGTCACACAGTATTACAAAAAAAATGCACACTCACTGATTTTATATTTTCAATAATGTGAAAATGTACGAGGGAGAGAGCTGCAGACGGGAACAGGCCCCTTAACAAGGTACGGTTGGTGGTCGCGCAACTTTTCGCAATCACTTAAACTGAATCGCTTTAAACAGGTAGCCGTAAGGCCCCTGATCTGGTCTGTGAGCCTCCCAAAGGCCTCCAACATGACTTGACGAGTAACGACGAAATCTCAGCGTTGCTCCGCTAAGCTAGACAGTAACCTGCGCCCACGCAGGGTCGATGACCGCGCTGACTCATCGCTCCGATGCCCTTCGGTTGTAGCGTCTTGTAGCTTTCGTACTCGTGGGCGTCTCGCGAGGTTCCGGTTTTGGGTTCGGTGCTTCGCGAAAACATTTGTAACTGACCGAGCGAAGCGAGCTTCTTAGTCTTTCCGCCACTGGCCAGTCGTAACACGCCACCCCACCCGGCGTGAAAGACGTAGACGCAGACGTTTTATAGGCGAACAATATCTAGATTAAGTGTGCATACTTCTATGGTTAGCTTAAAATTGTAAAAATGGTGTCATATAAAAATTGAATGTTTTATCTAGGAAACCCATGAGACTGAAACACGATTAAGCACATTTCGCTCGATAGATTTTTTTTTATCAAAGTAGCACTGAATTGCGCTTTTATCTGGTTTTTTTTGTATTCATTCAATTACCTATTTATTAAATTATGTGATATCTTGATATATAGATTTCATAATTATTAAGGAAACCGGTGAGGTACATTTTACATTACAGCTATACTTTTCGAAAAATATTGACTGTGTGTAAGAGCCATGATTTTGCTCCGCTAAATGCGACTTTGATACAATAAACCAAGGATTATGGTCATCTATAGTAATAAGCGTTGCTTAAAAGTGGGAATACCTCGCCTTTATTAAAAGTGGCAACCGGCTCTCCGCCGCCGTGGTGATCGGCTGAATTCGGCTTTGTTCGTCGATTATGCTGCGATCTCTATCACTCTCCCACACAAGACGATCTACACATCTCGCTCATACACTTCGTAGTGACAAGAGTCGTCTAAGATAAAACAATTTATAGAATTTTTCTGTTAAAATAAAAAAATACAGTATTTACGCGTGAAATGAAACATTTTTCTTGTCTCTCACAGAGCGTGTGTAGTTTGTGCAATTTATAAACACACAGGAAGATGTGTTGCCGGACACTCGGAGTGCGTGACTGAGAGACGGCTGTAACGATTATGATAATGTGCCTTACATTCGTCTAGTCAATATGGTGGCGGGCACAACCTATCTAAAGGTAAAAATATCTTAGCATCAGGGTTATTCAGTATATCAGCGGATATATATCATGATAAATATCAATTGATTTTTATCTTGATATATATCAATTGATTTTTTCCTGTCTTCTGAACTAAAAATTTTGGAGATTAATGTTTACCCTGGCAACACGTAGCGAAAACTACTATTTAGAATAATTTAAATTGTTTCCCAAAGTGGCAACCTCATTTAAAGTTGGGGAAATCTCCTTTACTTTAACATACCAGTATGGCTAGCTTTTTACTGAAATTCAAACCTTAACTTCATATCGTAAAGATTATTATAATAATAGGTGCTTGTTTTTAAGCGTTCATAAATAAATTATGTCTCAAATAAACACTAATTCTTTTGCTACTTAAAAAAAAGTGGTAATTTGACTCTTATATTATTTTACAGATTCCTTTAACATTTTTAAGTGTTTAATCCCCAACAATTAATAATCATAGCATTTTTTTCATAGCCTGAATATATATCCGATATATATCGGATTTATATTAAAAATCAGATTTTTGATATTTATTATAAAAATCGGATTTTTTCGAACCCTGCTTAGCATTCATGTGTAATATCTACATACATCGTTCACGTGACGATGTGTTACACGTCGCCTCGGTAGTAGGTACGGAGCGACGACCCCACATCGACCCATATTCCCGGAAAACTGGACTTGGCTGGCCTTTCGTCAACACACGGAGTCATTATGCCGCTTATACAGCTAGGTTTAGATTGCAGTTTGTATATGGGGTATTACAATTTATGAACAAAGGGTGTACAGTTACTGAGACGTGGTCCTTAACTGTGGGCCTCTTGGAAAAACTCAGAGTCACACAACGGGCAATCGAGAGAGCTATGGTCGGAATTTCTTTGCGCGATAAAATCCGGAACGTAGATATTCGCCAAAGAACCAGAGTCACCGACATAGCTATTAAAATCTGCAAGTTGAAGTGGCAAATTGGCAGGCCATATCGCTCGAAGAACTGATAACCGATGGGGAAGAAAGGTTCACTTTTCTTATCTGTGCCCGCGACTCTCACGATGTCTTTGGTACATGTAGGGGAAGGCCTACCTACGCTGCGTCTTCCGGTTCGTGATCTCCACTCAAGAACCTTTCTTCCCCCATATTTTTTTTGTGTAATCCATCAAAATTACAAGCACGACGACTGAAAGTAGAAGTCAATATTTACTTCCCTAGAAAATCTCTATCCAGTTTGCTGTTAAGCTAGATATATGTAATAGTATTTTAGGGAACCGCATTCCACGGCGCGAGACGGCTTGTTTTGACAGGTCGCTCTCATAAAACAGCACGGGAACCCTTGTACACAACACTGCCGCCTTTCATCACTTCTCGACTCGAGCTTGGATCTTTATTAGGGCTATTTGTTGAGAGCTTGGCAGTTGTGATCTTTGAGAAGGATCTTGGAAGCTTTTTGATATGTATCACCATCACAATTATGTGCCATCGCTCAGCAACGTTGAAGGTACACATTGTGAGGAAACCGGTATGTTTAAGATACTCAAAAGTTTAAAGACAAGACACATGACATTCACCGACATGCACTGGGCCAGCATGGTGGATTAGGGCCCATCCTCTCTCTCTGAGAGAAGGTCCCAGGAGTGGGAACATGATAGGGCGATATTAAAATAATATACTCATTAAACTTAACCAATTTGAGCTACACGATCTTATCCTACCATCTCCTTTCTAAATTTTTTTGTTATGATACTGGGTGACGAGTCGAGCGAAGCCGCTCGCCTGATGTTTCTTCACGCTTGCCCATAACAGCACAATGCCACTCAGAATTTTGAACTTCAACAGTTCAAAACCCTGGATGGCAATGCACTGCGCTCATCACCCCGAGACATAAGATGTCAAATCTCTGTGTGCCCTGTGATTTCGCTGGAAACATTGCCCTTCAATCCGGAACACAGTAGTGTTTGCACACTACTGTTTGGCGGTTGAATAACTGGCAAAGGTGTGGTACTTCCCCAGGCGGACCCCTGCAAAAGAGTCCTACCACTACAAACAAATCTACTACAGCAGACCTAGCGCAGGCCGTGGACAAATTATCTTTCCACTGTAGATGCGACAAAGCTAGAATATGGAAACGTTTGTCACCTTCTCGCGGGATAAAAACGGTGGAAAGACAATATGTCCACGGCCCGTGCTAGGCCTGCAGGATAAGTAGGAAATTGGCCCACTACCACCCATACCTTGTGAACTTTCCTTGGATATGTACCAAACGTTTCTACGTTTCTAATCCGTATGGCCAAGGATTGGAACAACCTGCCAGCTTCCTTGTTTCTGAGAGATTTAGTATGTAGATGGCCGATGGGGCCGAAAGGTTCTCGAATGGAGACGGACCGGTAAGCGCAGCGTAAATGGACAGACGACCCAAAAGAGACCGTAAGAAAACGCTGGTTTTCGCAGGCCGTTTCCAACCGGCCATGTTGGAAATCGATGGGGGAGGCCTATGTCCAGCAGTGGACATCCTATGGCTGAAATGATGATGATGACCTTTTCAAGGTCAGAGTGAATAGGTTTCTTTTAAGTCTGCATGCTTCATATTCGACCACGTCGTTTACCAACAGGCGATTTAGTGGTCAAACGCGGACTTGTTAAGTTTAGATAGTTGTCATGGCATGACAGAACCGTCGCGACCGTCCATGTCCGCCGAAGCGAGGTTCCATCATTGCGGCAGGTCGTCTGTCCGACGGCTTCCTAGTCGCACGTCTCGTGTGGACACAAGTTTGTTATGACAGGGCTATTTATATCTGAATCCCTGTTGTTGTGCTATTCTGATGCCTGGTGACTGTTGCATCAGCAGATGTGTTCAAAAACTATTGCAAAGAATGTTCAGATTTTAAACCGACTTCCATATGGAGAAGGTACTCAAGACGACTGTTTTATTTTTAAATGTTTGTTAGAACTCAGAACTTTCGACTGGGTGAACCGATTTTGATCATTCTTTTTTATTTGAAAGCTGGTGCTTCCCGTGTGGTCCCATTTCAATTTGGTCCAGTTCTGTCATTTTTATGAAGTCGGGTTTTTTATATAGATAATTATTTTCTAACCGACTTCCAAAAAGGAGGAGGAAAGCTGGTTATTAAATGACTGTTAGTGGCGAATGTAGCCTGACAAGTCATTATACATGTATATCATCTACAATTATAAGACTGTGTGTGTCTGTATTGTAATAATTTAAGTATATATGATAAATAAAGATCTTTATAAAATCAAATCAGGAGAGGCTTATGGCCAGCAGTGGACTATATAACGCTGATGATTATGACCAGAATAAGGCCAACCGTAGTCAGGTTGTATGTGTGTTTGACTTACAACTTTCCCATTTTCCAAATGCATTCAACCAGTTTTTGTGTACACTTCTTATGTAATACTTGCACTCAAAGCGATTACAGACGGCGGCTTTTATCCAACGACGCAGAGGGTAATGTTGTTGCGTGTTCTTTATTGACTTAAAAAAAAAAACGACTACGAAAATGTCAGAACTGGACCAAATTGAAATGGTACCAAACGGGAAGCACCAGCTTGCAAATAAAAAAAAATCATCAAAATCGGTTCACGCAGGCGAAAGTTCTGAGGTAACAAACATAAAAAAGCAGTCGAATTGATAACCTCCTCCTTTTTGGAAGTCGGATAAAAAAACGTAATACTTGTATTTCTCCTTGAAGTGGCTTTGATGTAAACTCGCGTTTCTAAAATGCCGTAGCTCTCGAGACGAATGATGTATGATCATTCATAACATAGTTGTTTGTCTGGGTGTCCGTCTTCATTGAGCGAGCCTGGAGCAGTCCTCATTTGTGCCAATCAAATTGTAAGGACAGACAAATGGAGAAATATTGCTCTCGGTACGGAAGTTAACCCATAATAAATTATCTAATCGTCATCATCATCAGCCATAAGACATCCACTGCTGAACATAGGCTTCCCCGTTTAACCTCCACATTGAATCTGCACTTCACACTCCACCTGCCATCTGCATCCACTGGATGCCCGCGACTCTCACAATGTCGTCGGTCCATCTAGTGGGAAGCCTACCTACGCTGCGTCTTCCGGTTCGTGGTCTCCACTCAAGAACCTTTCTACCCCATCGGTTATCGGTTCTTCGAGCGATGTGGCCTGCCCATTGCCACTTCAACTTGCAAATTTTAATAGCTATGTCGATGACTCTGGTTCTTTGTCGAATATCCACGTTTCGGATTCTATCGCGTAAAGAAACTCCTAGCATAGGTCTCTCTCAATTATCTAATAACAAGTTTAAATATATTTTTTTGTAAAACCTGAATCATTTCAGTCACTATGTCGTCTAGCTAGTTTTGGCGGTTACAAATGACCACTTCTTGAAACGTCAACTCCTCAAACGACCATATCTTCTTGAATCAGTAGACCGGCGTACTGCTCGACTTACAGGCAATGAGAAGTTAGTGGCTAAGATACTTCCGCCGTAAAGTAGCCAGTCTGTTAATATTCTATAGGATTCATTTTGCATTGGAACTACACGACCTTACCCTACCATCACCTATGTGAACCTGGCACCCTACTTGCAAAAATCTGAAAATTCGTTCACTACAAACATCTACTAACGATTTCCCATACAAATCAACCGTTAGAATTGAATTTTTTCAAATCTGGGGGATGGCTATTTTTGGTTGACCCATAAAAATTTTTTGGTCAAACTACAAACAAATTTTTTTTCACTACGGTCAACTACATACCAAGCTCATCAAGAATGCGCAAAAAAAATTAGATTTTTGCAAGTAGGGTGCCAGGTTCACATAGGTCCTACCATCCCTTTTCTACTACAGGACAAATAGGAAATCGGCCCATTACCACCCATAGATTGTGGACTTTCCTTGGATATGTACCAAACATTTCGATTCTACGTTTCTAATCCATACGGCCAAGGATTGGAACAACCTGCCGGCTTCCTTGTTTCCTGAGAGATATAATTTGGGCCTTTTCAAGGCGAGAGTGAATAGGTATCTTCTAAGTCTGCGTGCTTCATCTTCGACCACATCGTCGCTTACCAACAGGCGAGTTTGTGGTCAATAAGTGTGCATAAAAAATAAAGCTTCAAACGACCACTTTAAATAACCACCTGACCAACTTGAGAAACCTTTGCTATAATATGAAACCTTTTCTCTGTGATTGATGAGTTTAGGAGTGTATCGGAGGAGTAGACACTGCGATGACGGCTCGGTCGTGACCTCCGTTGCGAAGCCCTATGTGCCCTACATCTCACCAAGGTGGGTGTAATGTAATGCCACGTGTGACGTCAACTTTTTTACTCTACACTTCTACATTTTAACAGAATTTAACTATCTCTTGCGCAGATTTATTTATTTTATTTGTCCTATAATAAACTGACAAAGTGCGAGTCGGGTTCGCGCACGAAGGATTCCGTACCATTATCTATGAAAACGGCAAAAAATCACGTTTGTATGGCTCCCATTTCACCACAAAACAAAATAAATATCAATAAAAAAAAAAAACACTTTTGTTGTATGGTAGCCTCCTTAAATATTTATTTTATTCTGTTTTTTTGTATTTGTTGTTATAGCGGCAACATAAATACATAAGCTGTAAAAATTTCAACTGTCTATCTATCACGTTTCATGAGATACAGCCTGGTGAGAGACGGACAGCGAAGTCTTAGTAATAGGAACCCTAAAAATTGATTTATTGAAGCTAGGGCAGTGACGTCAGTCGGATGACATGTCATTATCAAATCTGCCGCGATGGCTGCGATCGGCCGCGATGCACGGAAGACGGAACCTACCTTAAGGCACAGAAGACATATTAGTACAATTGCAGAAGATTCACTTCGCATAATCATTTAAATAAGTAACGGCTCTTGCTACTACACAATAAAGTGCAATTCAGAACGCGCGAGCGCTTATTACCTAGAGCTATATTAACCTAGAAGTTGCCTCTGTCTATCGCGCGACAGCGGGCACGGCAAGTCCGACAAGACGACTACTTGTTAGGTTCATACCTAAAGTGCGGAGTGCGCCAGGCTTGCTAGAAGCTGCCTCTCTGTCTATCGCGTAACTCTTGTCGCGTTATCTCTGTCTATCGCGCGGCAGCGGGCACGGCAAGTCCGACAAGACGACTACTTGTAGCTTCATACCTAAAGTACGAAGTGAGTCAGGCCTGCTTAAGGGTCGCAGGTATAAACTTTGTTTTTGTTCCTAGAGTATGCACTACGAGAGTCGTAAATCATAAAGCAAATACGAGAAACAATTGGACCGCTGGGTTGGCCCTATGCCCCTAGCTGACCGCGCCGGTCATCGACCCCGCATCCACTTCCACACCATTACTCATTATATTCCTTTTCTAATCGGTACAGCCAAGGATTGGAACAACCCGCCGGCTTCCTTGTTTCCTGAGATACAATCTGGGCCTTTTCAAGGCAATAGTGAATAGGTATTTTCTAACACTCCCATACAACAAACGTGTTTTTTTTGCCGTTTTTATAGATAATGGTACGGTACCCTTCGTGCGTGACTCCGACTCGCACTTGGCCGGTTTTTGGAAGTTGTTTCAAAACAAAGTAACATCATTAATCTACCCAAAACACGGAACGTTTGTTTTTTGCCCTCTCTTTGTCCTCAACGTATTCTCCAAAACGCGTTTTGTCTTACCACAGCCTATAATTATTTATCATAAAGAGTTATCGCCCGCCTACTATGTTTTGTATTATTTTAATGAGTTTTTTCTAAGATATTTTACCTGTAGATAGGTTGTGCCCGCCACCATATTGACTAGACGAATGTAAGGCACATTATCATACTCGTTACAGCCGTCTCTCAGTCACGCACTGCGAGTGTCCGGCAACACATCGCAGCTAATTAAGTGTTTTGGCATAAATAATAATAATAAAATGCTTTCCTGTGTCTTTATAAACTGCACAAACTACACACGCTATGTGAGAGACAAGAATAATGTTTCATTTCACTGTATTTTTTACTAAACCAGAAAAATTATATAAATTGTTTTATCTTAGGCGGCTGTTGTCGCTACGAAGTGTATGAGTGAGATGTGTAGATCGTCTTGTGTGGGAGAGTGATAGAGATCGCAGCATAATTGACGACCAAAGCCGAATTCAGCCGATCACCACGGCGGCGGAGAGCCGGTTGCCACTTTTAGTTAGTTTTTAAAGCAGTGTTGTTCGTTTGTAACGTCTCTATTGTATCACATCTCACTGGTTTTTTTTAATGTTTCTACCCTCTGTTTGCGTGTAAGAAGTCAGGACCAACAGCCTAGTCTTCATCAAAGGAATTCAACGTTGCAGGAAGTCAATATTGGGCAAAAGACGTAATAAAGTCGAGGTAATGACAACATTTTGCGAAATCGCTGTAATGAACATGGAGTAAGAGCGAAGTCTACGACGTAATAAACCTAAAATCACATTTAGTTTAATAATTAAAATATAAAAAAATATCAATAAAAAAAACTGACTTCATCAGAACTGGACCAAATTGAAATGGGAGCACACTGGAAGCACCAGCTTTCAAATAAAAAAAAGTGTGTGTGTGTGTCAGCTACGACGCTCGATTGGAGTTTACTCGGCAGCAGTATACAAGTTGTGGCAGAACTTCGTAATACGCAGGCGCGCAACACATGTATTCCATCTCATTCTTTTACACGTTCAATCCTACAGATATATATGTTTGTCTATTTCTACGTAACGCCTCAACTTTTCGTGTTACACTTGATTTTACTCCTCATAAAATTTCCGTACCGGGCCTTATAACTCAAATCGTTTCTTAAGGAGTAAACTCCAAAAAGCATCATCAAAATCGGTTCACCTAGTCGAAAGATCTGAGGTAACCAACACTAAGAATAGATAGTCGACGCGGCGTTGTGGCGCACAAAAACTGCATAGGTACTCTTTTTTCTTCTTTCCTCATGAGAGCATTATGGCGTTGCACGTTTTGTGCTTTTGCCAGTGTCAAGTATTGAAATATAACATAAAGAAAAAACTTAAAAAAAAAGAATTGAAAAAAAAGAAAAATTGAGAATCTCCTCCTTTTTGGAAGTCGGTTAATAAAATATGATTGGCTAGAGAGCTTATGACCATTTAAGAAGTCCATACTGAGTTTATTGTAACGATTTCCCATTATAAAGCACGACCTCGATATAGGTAAATAATCGGACATTATATTCAGGCCGAGCATGTACTGTTATGTATTCTACGACCGAGCTACACTTTTATGAGTTATTCAACGCGGGTATATTCCGTGTTATGAAACGGGTCCATAATGCAACCCGTTGATTCGAGGAACTCTTTAAGTTACCGCACACACGCCGCGGGCTACACACGTATTGACCATTAAGGTAGTGGGTGTTATTCCGAAAACCCGGCGCTTTGATTCCACTTTTATTGTGAACTGCTAGTCTATGGAATGCGCTGCCGGAATGGGTGTTCCCCGTTAGTTACAATCTGGGTGTCTTCAAATCACGAGTGAATTGGTGTCTTCTAGGCAAGTGTGCTCCATCGTAGACAGCGTCACCGCTTAATATCAGGCGAGTTGGCGGTCAAACGCAAGCCTATTGCTGAATTAAAAAAAAAAACATTTTCTTGAATCATAACTAAGAACACTCTTTAGACACTACGATGCTACAGAAAGACATATACACACAATAAACTTATAACAACACCTCTTTTTGGCGTCGTAGGTTCTTTTGGTTCCTGCAAGGTGTGGAATATCCTCCCCGCAAAGGTCTTCCCGCCGAGCTTCAACATGGAGCATTTCAAAAAGGGTGTCTACATCTACCTCTCCGGGGTGGTAAAGTACCGTCAACACCGCTAGTGTTGCAGGTTGCAACTGCAGGTGTCCATAGGCGGCGGTTTTGCTTACCATCAGGCGGACCATATGCTTGTTTGCCGCTCTTTTTATAAAAAAATTTGAAGGCGAGTTGGCGGCCAAGCGCAAGCTTACTTTAAAATTAAAATAAAAAACCTCCATTATAAATAAATAAATAAATATCTGGGACATTATTGCACACATGGTCATCTGACCCCAAACTAAGCAAAGCTTGTAATATGGCTGCCAGAGACTGATATACATACATATATATTTTTAAATACATACTTAAATAGATATTAACACCCAGACATAGAACAAACACAAATGTTCGTCACACAAATGTTTGTCCTAGGTGGGAATCGAACCCACGCCCCCAAGCGCAGAAAGTAGGATCACTACCAACTGACCCACCGAGGCAGTCAATGAAACAGAGAGATGAAAAGAGAGAGAGAGAGACAGATAAACAGGCTATCATAAGATGTATTTGTGTTATTCCATGTTGCAAAAACACAAGGTCAAAAGTTCATTGACAAATGCGAAAGTAGAATAAACCCTGGTACCTACTGCAACTGACGTATCACGAAAATTTACGCAATATCAATATTACATCTGCACAGATTATGAAAGTACAGAGACCTAACTTTGAACAAGTATAATATTGAAGCTAGTATTGCATTTTTTTAGGGCACGCTACGCATTGCGTAGATTTTTTGGTTAGTTGTAAGGCAAACGCGATCCGAGTACAACGCCGCGCGATGCCAGTGCTACGATGACATAGCAGACAAGCGACGTTGAACACTATTCAAGCGACATAACGTCTAAATTGAAGTAAATGTGGCATTGTGAACTATATTATTTGGGCCTTACTTAAAAACGTTAAATATAAACTTTGTGTAATAATTTGATTCTTGTTTAATTTGATGCATGCATTATATTTTATTTGATGTATTAAGTGTCTAGCTTAATAAAATATTGTGTTTTATCTGTGCCTTCATAATCTGTAATATCTGCCAGAACCTTGCGAAATGTTTCGTGAGAATCCTTACCTTAATTATCGTAATTTCAAAATGATATTAATAACAATAGCATTTGATAGGTTTGTAAATGCTTGTTTTGTGTTGATTCTTATCTTTATTCTCAGGGTATATGTTACATTTGTTATATTGAGATGAGACATTTTTATTTATTTATCCCTGAGTACAATGAAACTGGGCTAAATGCGCAAACCGCGCGGCGCCTAAAACACCGCAATTGTGGAATGCGCCGCCTGAATGGGTGTTCCCCGATAGTTACAATCTGGGTGTCTTCAAGTCAAGAGTTAATCGGTTTCTTCTAGGCAAACGTGATCCATGGTAGGCCGCATCATCGCTTAACATCAGGCGAGTTATAAACATATTTAGCAATAAAAAAAACAACTAAAGTGTTTTTTTTAATCCCCCGATAAAAGTGCTGATATAATCTGAAGAAACGGCTGAACATAGTTTCATGGACCATACATAAGAAGTCAGAACACTAGATCAAGTCACCTATCAAACTAAAAATAATTGTATACCAAAATATGTCCAGCCGTTTGGGAGCTACGGTCTACGATGACACAGATACACACGTTAAGCTTAACACCCCTTTTTTTTGCGTTGCGGGTTAAAATGCATAGACATGCAGATTAAACGTGTGGAACACTGGCAAATGCACAAGCCGTGCTAAGCCAAAATCCTCGGGGAAAAAAACGTGCGGACCGGTCTATATGCCAGACTCAGTCAGAATGAACTTGATTTAAAACACTCAGTCGAATATCTACCTTGTGGCCCTGGCTGTAAAGTTGATATTCATACTAGGCGCGAAAGGGTTGTCACTATCATGCCTTTCATTTTCGCGTCATATGTACAACCTTATTCCTAGGTTAATAAGGTAGATAACAGAGTGAGTATCATAAACTGCAAAGCAGTACTCACTTGCCCGCTACGTGTCATCGTAACCTCTGTTTCTATACTGTTCTAACTTTCTAACATCATACTCAATCTGCCCCCTCTATCTTTCCAGAACAGAGCGAGTGAGAGGCAGTCGCGATGGCCGACACAGACACTGAAACCCTTCCAAACGGCACAGCCACCCTGACGGAGGAAGAAGAGGAGAGACTAAAGCAGCGCCCCGCTGACATTGACGCAGTAAGTACAACCGTCTTCCCTCTCTCTCTGTCTAGAACAGAGCGAGTGAAAAAAGAAACCCTACCAAACGGCACTGATACCCTAACGAAGCAAAAGAGGAGAGACTAAAAACAGCGCCCCGCTGACATCGACGCAGTACAACCATCTTCATTCTCTTTCTTTTCTAAAACAGTAAGCGAGAAACCCAGCGAAACAGCACTGCAACCTTGACAAAGAAAGAAGAGATATTAAAGCAGCGCCCGCTGACATTGATGCAAGTAGTACAACCTACTTCTCTCCTGTCTGTGATATTGACCGTCTGTTCTACCGTCGTACATGTTCTATCATCATCAGCCAGAAGACGTTCACTGCTGAACACAGGCCTCCCCCTTTAACCTCCACACTGAACGACATCCTGCCATCTGCATCCACTGAGTGCCAGCGACTCTCACAATGTAGTCGGTCCATCTAGTGGGAGGCCTACCTACGCTGCGTCTTCCGGTTCGCGGTCTTCACTCAAGAACCTATCTTCCCCATCGGTTATCAGTTCTTCGAGCGATGTGGCCTGCCCATTGCCACTTCAACTTGCAGATTTTAATAGCTATGTCGGTGACTCTGGTTCTTTGGTGAATATCTACGTTCCAGATTTTATCGCGTAAAGAAACTCCGAGCAAAGCTCTCTCCATTGCCCTTTGTGTGGCTCTGAGTTTTTCCAAAAAGCCAACAGTTAAGGACCACGTCTCAGTACCATATGTACCTTCCTCTTTTTTCTTGACTAGAATAGAGAGAGTATAGATAGACTGGACCTTATTCATCTGAGAATAAAATATAAGTACATACGAGGCGCGAGCAAGATAGCGCGAAATGATTCTACAGTCTCATTCTATGTTTTTGTATATGAACACATCCACCGTCAGGTAACAATGGTGGAGGATTTCCACCCTTTTTACCTTAAAGATGGATGTGTACCCCACCACTACCCACACGGATGAGTGAGTCACATTTCGATTGCAATACGATCGTCATCCCAACACGTAAACCGAAATCGTACTGCTGGTCTTTGCTTTGCTGCTGGTTTGAACAGCTAATCGTGATGCTAAACGTAGATATGACCGGAGACAGGTTAAATATACCATTTACTCGTTTGTATTAATATCATGAAAAACAATGTTAAAAAAATAATGGTCTTTTGCCTTATCACCACGTTCTGCATCTATCATTAAGCGTAGAAATCATAGAACGCTCTGCTACTGTCTTAAATGTGGCTATATTCTGTATTAGTTTCCTGGTCAATACCCCGGTTTGGCCACCGTAGAGTAGGTACGGTAGAATTGCGTTGTCCATCAATCTTCTCTTCAGGTGTGTTGGGATCTTGCTTTGCAATATGTCATTATAAGACCAGTATTTTCTTCGTGTTATAGGTGCTATAATATCCGCTCCCTTGTTGCAGGATGTCCGCGAAATGGAGCGCCGCAAGCGCGTGGAAGCGCTCATGTCCTCGAAGCTGTTCCGCGAGGAACTGGAGCGAGTGCTGGACCAGCAGATTCACGAGGGTGGAGACGCGCCGCTGCTGCAGCGCATCCGCGAGATGGTGGGCGGCCGGCTGCACAGCGGAGCCCTCAGGGTAAGGTTTATCAAAGCTTCTATAGGATACATGGATTACCATAAGATAAAGGCTTCTACAAGATTCAGGCTAGTGGAACACTCAGGGTAGAAGTTCTGGAGGCTGCTTGACGATCAGAGAAGTTCTCAGGTTAAAGCTACTGGAAACTTCTGGACGATTCAGGCTAGCGGAGCCCTGAAGCAAGACAAGTCTTCTGGAAGCTTCTAGAGGATTCAGGCTAGCATATCACTTAGTGTAACGCTTCTTCGGAGATATTTTCGGTTCACGATATAGCTCAGTGGCTGTTCGGTAGAAGAGGCTGTTCAATGTATAATACACTTATAAGTACAGTCAGTTTTTATGTTGCACCTATCCCAGGAAAACACACCAAAGCCAGCTCCGATGGTACGGACTTGTGCTGGGCTGAGTAGACGACCACCCCGTTAAAATCGCCGTTGAATCCTGGGAAAAGTTAAAAAAACACCACCGACACCGCTTTATGGTTGACATTCCGAAAACCCGTACGAAGCGCTTTGATTCCACTTTTATTATGCAAACTGCTAGTTTGTGGAATGCACTGCCTGTATGGTAAATGCACTGCCTGAATGGTTGTTCCCCGATAGTTACAATCTGGGTGTCTTCAAGTCAAGAGTGAATCGGTTTCTTCTAGGCAAGCGTGATCCACCGTAGGCCGCATCATCGTTTAACATCAAGTGTATTGGCGGCATATTTTGCAATAAAAAAAATGTCTGAAGAAAGTCACAGAATATTTCTGCTGACATAAATGATAGAGCCGATGCCGAGAACTTATCCAGAGAGCTGACGTCAAATGAGCTAGAAAGAGGCACAATGAAGATTAGTAGTCGGGACGCCAGTCACTTAGAATAGACTACTCCACCGACAAGAGCTAAATGTTGAATGAATGACTAATATTTTTTTATTACCTCATAACAAAATTAAAATTAGTTAAAAAATAAATAAATTATAAGTATTTAAATTTCATGCTAGACAGAGAGCGCACTATACTGAGCTATGACGTCAAGCCTCAGGCGCGGCATACAAATGCTATACTAACACACGGTTTGCGATAAAGGGATAGAGCATCCCCTCTCTATCGACCTAAAACTATAAACGCTCATATCTCAGAGATTAATCAGCCAATTCAATATTTTTTTTCAGTATGTGTAATGTATTTAGTTATATTCATCACTAAGCCTGTTATTTGTCATAAATTAAACATTAGGCCACATGCCTATTAGAAGATGATGTTCAATAGATAAACAGGGCAATATTTAATGTTACTACATCAAGTAGTACATTTTTGAGCTGCACTTGTATAATACGATTGTGTGATGTGTTCTAGGGTCCATCATGCGTGCTTCCCATCAACGACATCCGTGGCATCGAGGGTATCGGTTACGAGAAGGGAGAAAAGATACTGCGCTGCAAGCTCGCTGCTGTTTATCGACTCGTGGACCTGTTCGGTTGGACTCAGAGTTAGTATACTCATCATACTGTCGGTCTTCTACTTCTTCTATCTTATGCCTCCCCCTTGTCGAACTAGGGAGTTATGGTAAGGTGGCGTGGTGGATGCGATTGCGAACACATCAGTCGGTCTATTCTGCAAGCTAAGTGAACGCACAAGTGAAGTGAATGTGATTTTTTCTTGCCTATTTCTGCAGATAAATGTCAAAATATCGAATTATAAGGGTAGGGGACTACAGTCAAGGGTGATCACTCGGCATTTTGACATTTCTCTATAGACAAGAAAGATACACGTTCACTTAGCTTATCACCTCACTTGCGCATTCACTTAGCTTGCCGAATAGATCTGCAGGCCTTAAACATTTCCCTTGATGACTTTAGTCAAACTTATCCAGCAAACTGCCTTGCCGCCCTTTTTAACCGCCTTCCAAAAAAGAGGTGGTTCTCAATTCGACTGTTTTATTTATGTTTGTTGCCTCAGAACTTTCGACTGGGTGAACCGATTTTGTTGATTCTTTTTTTATTTGACATCATAGCTAAGCATATTCGCGACAAACAAACAAACAGACAAAAATTCTGAAAACCGTCTTAACGTGTTCAGCTGCGTATTTTAAGACGCCCTGTGTGTTTTTTTTGATATCTCTCAAATACAGTTTTTTTTATCTCTACGTTTTTATTGTATGTTAGATTAGTGTAATTAACTTATTTGCTATTATTTTCCAGCTGGAGTGAACGGCCAGATCACCGCGCGCCTCAACACCGCTGTAGAACAGGTGCTGACCACTCCACGCGGTCTTCTCCCTCACGAGGTCACCGCTTCTTCTCTCGTGAAGGTAGACATGCAAGGGGTCGTCCAAGACCAGGGAACCACCAACTTCCCTATCAATGTTGAAGGTAAGTTTTCAGACAGCCCCGTTAGCTTAGTTGGTAGTGAACCTGCCTTCTACGCTTGGGGCGTGGATTCAATTCCCACCTAGGACAAACATCTGTGGTTATTCTATGTCTGGGTGTTAATATCTAATAGGTCGGGGAAAAAGTCTTTTCGTATTTTGTATGTTTAAAGTTGTAGTAAAATCTCATCGGTTGTACTGTTTGTATCTGGCTGGTTTTGATATCATTAAAAATATGACATTTTAAAAAAGGAATACAAAAAGTAAAAAGCAATTTCCCGCCATTTTTCAATTGTTTTTTTGTTCGATAAAATGAGTGAATCTGACGAAGAAATTCGATATATTTTGAAGTTTTTTTACAAAAAAGGGAAAAAATGCGACACAAGCCGCGAATAAAATATGTGACGTTTATGGACCTAATGCAGTGTCATCAAGAGTAGCACAATGTTGGTTCAAGCGTTTTCAGCCCGGGAATTTTGATGTCAAAGATGCAGCTCGCTCTGGTCGCCCTGTTACGGATAAAGTCGATACCATTTCTGAAAAAGTGGAGCAAGATCGGCATATTAGTAGTTACGACGTAGCTGAAGAACTGGGGATCGACCACAAAACAGTTTTGACCCATTTGAAAAAGTCTGGGTATAAAAAAAAAACTCGATATTTGGATGCCACACGAGCTCACTGAAAGAAACCAAATGAATCGTGTGCTCGTTTGCGATTCTCTGTTAAAACGTAACGAAACCGAACCGTTTTTGAAAAGATTGATCACTGGTGATGAAAAATGGATCACCTACGACAAGAATATGCGCAAACGATCATGGTCAAAGGGCAGTGAAGCACCACAGACTGTAGCGAAACCCGGATTAACACGTAATAAGGTGATGCTGTGTGTATGGTGGGATTGGAAGGGCATCGTTCATTATGAGCTTTTACCGCCGGGCAAAACCATCGATTCGGATCTCTACTGCCAACAGCTGATGACACTCAAACAAGAAATTGAGAAAAAACGGCCGGAATTGATCAACAGAAAGGGCGTGGTCTTTCATCATGATAACGCCAGACCGCACACATCTTTGGCCACTCAGCAACAATTGAGAGAGCTTGGTTGGGAAGTGTTAATGCATCCACCATATAGCCCTGACCTTGCACCCTCAGATTTCCACCTGTTTCGGTCTCTTCAGAATTCTTTGGGTAGTGTTAGATTAACATCCAAAGAGGACTGTCAAAACTACTTGTTGCATTTTTTTGATCAGAAGTCCCAAAATTTCTACAGCAACGGGATCATGTCACTACCTACAAGATGGCAACAAGTTATCGAACAAAATGGCACATATATATTATAATTAAATGTAATTAAGCTTGAAAAAAAAATGTCTTGAATTTGTTTATAAAATACGAAGAAACTTTTTCCCCGACCTTATATTTATGTGTTTAAAAATATATATGTATGTATATCAGTCTCTGGCAGCCATATTACAAGCTTTGCTTAGTTTGGGGTCAGATGACCGTGTGTGCAATAACGTCCCAGATATTTATTTATATTTTAAGTTTCTTGGCTTGGTGTACCAGCTGTCTTTCGACTGATAAAACAATTTCAAACGCGCCCGTATTTGGGGTCCATGTGCCTTTACCAAATTCATTCGTAAGGCCTTTCGTATATATATCGTCACTCCATCGTCCTCGTCGTCAGGTCCTACGCTACGTTTGCCGATTTGTGATCCCCACTCTAGTACGCCATCGGTTATCGGTTCTGCGAATATGACTGGCCATATAATATATACATATATTACATATTTATACTAAACTAGCGCCCCGCCCCGGCTTCGCACGGGTATATGTTATATTATATATATAAACCTTCCCTGAAAAATTATCTAACTGATAGTGAAAACCGCATCAAAATCCGTTGCGTAGTTTTAAAGATCTAAGCATATATAGGGACGGACAGACGGGGGAAGCGACTTTGTTTTATACTATGTAGTCATATGTAAATTATGTTGGCTATTTTTAAGTACTGTAACAAACACATTTTAGAAAATAAATATTCTTATTAAGTAAAGGTTTATTTCTTATATTCTTTCTTATTTTCTTAAGGCCACTTCTTATTGCTGTAATTCCTTTCCGTGCATGGCTAGCTGGAAGACATCGCGTTAAGCGATAAGGCCGCCTATTAAAAACCTAGATAATATTTTAATTGTAATGTATGTTTTCCTTATTTTTTATATGCATAAATAGGCTTGCGTTTGACCGCCTACTCGCCTAATGTTAAGCGATGATGCGGTCTACGATGGAGCACGCTTGCCTAGAAGCCGATTCACTCGTGATTTGAAGACACCCAGATTGTAACTATCGGGGAACACCCATTCAGGCAGCGCATTCCACAGACTAGCAGTGGTCTTTTTATAAAGACAAAGTGACAAAGTGTTTATAAAGTGTTTTTTTTTCTTATTCTTCATATTGTTTTCTAAATTACACTCGTTATATGCCAGAGCGGGTCGCTTGTTCGTGATAAAAGAAAACCTCTCGTCGTCCCTCAGGGTTCTCGCTGCACGCCGCGGTGCACGCTGCCCGGCCAGACATCCGCTGCGTGTTGCACGTGCGCTCCGCGTCTGCCCTCGCCGTCTCCTGCATGCAACACGGCCTGCTACCCCTGTGCCAGGAGGCGGCCGCGCTCGGAGAGTACACCATCCACCAGGTGCCGCTCGGTGAGTACACACTCCACCAGGTGCCGCTAGGTGAGTCATCCACCAGGTGCCGCTCGGTGAGTACACCATCCACTAGGTGCCGCTCGGAGAGTACACCATCCACCAGGTGCCACTCGGTGAGTCATCATCCACCAGGTGCCACTCTTTAGTCATCATTCAACAGGTGCCGCTCGGAGAGTACACCATCCACCAGGTGCCGCTCGGTGAGTCATCATCCCACTAATATTATGAATGTGAAAGTTTGGATGGATGTACGTTTGTTACTCGATCACGCCGGAACGGCTGAACGGATGTGGATGAAATTTGGCACAGAGATAGATTATAGTCTGGAATAGTGCATAGGCTACTTTAAAAACGGCTGGACCGATTTGGATGCAATTTTGTGTTCCTGGAGCGGGTCATAGTAGTATTCTAATTTAAAAATACCAAAAATATATTTTATCAATGTTTTTGCGTCATCCAATAGATGTCACTGAAAGTCTACTTTTCACAATTTTTTATCTGTGAATCTTGATCGTGTTCTAATACATGCATACATTTTTCAGGTATCCTCGACAACGAAGAGAAGGACAAGCTCGTCCGCGCTCTAGGCCCCCACTCTAAGGTCCTCATCCTGTCGAACGCGGGAGCCCTCTGCTGCGGGGCCACCCTCGAGGAGGCCTTCCACCGCGCACGTCTCCTCACAGCTGCCGCAGACGTGCAGCTTCGTCTTGCTAGCGTGCCGCTGGAGCACCTCTCTGTCATACCAGAGGAGACTAGGAGACAGGTATGTACTTGTAGACAAAGCCGAGTAATGTATGGAATGTGTCGTGAAATGTAACGCGAATAGTGTGGACGGCACACGAACTCAACGCGAATCATGCGTTCATCTGTATCATAGTGATTGAGGCAGAGTAGGGAGTATGGGATTGAGGCAGAGTAGGAAGTCGGGGTTGGGGATTGAGGCAGAGTAGGAAATCGGGATTGGGGATTGAGGCAGAATAGGGAGTCGGGGTTGGTGATTGAGGCAGAATAGGGAGTCGGGGTTGGGGATTGAGGAGAGTAGGGATTCTGGGTTGGGGATTGTAGCAGAGTAGGGAGTCTTGGTTGGTGATTGAGGCAGAGTAGGGAGTCGGCGTTGGGGATTGAGGCAGAGTAGGGAGTCGGAGTTTGTTTTAATAATGTGACTGTTTGTTTCCAGATGTACGAAGCGAGCAACAAGCCGCCGGCGGACGCGAACAAGTGGCGTGTCGGTGGCGAGGAGTTCGAGGCTCTGATGCGCATGCTCGACAACGCAGGGTTCCGCACCGGGTACATCTACCGGCACCCGCTCATCAAGGTACTACCTGCCGGCTTCCTTGTGCTCTGACAGATATTATGTTCACAATTATTGACGTGATAAAGTCTTATAAATCGATGAACGCCGGCTGCACGCACGAAAAACCATGATTCATTGTCACGTTCCGCCTGAGCCGAGCGTGCAAGCGAGAGCGCGGAACAAGCTATAGAGAGGCACGATCGGCCTAAGCGTTCGGCTTGTGACGCATACGTTGTCACGTAAAATTATCGTCCGTAAACCGACTTTACAGACAACCAATATTTTTTTTATATCGTACTAGACCAATATTTGACAACGATCTCATTTGATGAATTGAATTGAAATGACGTAAACTTACGCCATTTCAATTACCCGGACCCGGGTATGTCCTAAAACTGCGACCAGAACCACCGGAGGATGGGCAACAGCGTCCTTACACGGTCACTTACACTTAATTAGTACACGGTGAACGTACTGCGATCCCCAAGCCGCCTGCCATGCGTGGGGATTATGGCAACACCCCTCTGAGAGGGAGGCCTTTGTTCAGCAGTGGACATTGATGGCTGATAATGTGACGTAAAATTCTCTTCCGTGAACCGACTTTACAGACGACCATTTTTTTATTTCTTTATAATTTAATAAAAACTTAAAAAAAACTGTAATTGCGAGATATCAAAAAAAACACTCATGGTGTCTTAAAATAAGCAGCTAAACACGATAAGACAGTTTTTATAATTTTTGTCTGTTTGTTTGTTTGTCCACGCACATCTCCTATACCATTGGACGGATTTAAAGGCGGTTTTCACGAATATGCTTAGCTATGACCAGATTGAAGTATAGGGTATGTTATTTTGTGCAAGGGCCAGATTAAGGGAGGGTAAAAGGGTTGAAAGTTTATATAAAAATCTACGAGTACGAAGTCAACACTAGGGCAACAGCATTAGTAAATAAATAAATATAAAATAAAAAAAAAAATAAGATAACAGCACTAGTAAATAAATTCTGCCCCGGTGGCTCAGTTGGTAGTGAACCTACTTTCTGCGCTTGGGGGCGTGGGTTCGATTCCCATCTAGGACAAACATTTGTGTGATGAACATTTGTGTTTGTTCTATGTCTGGGTGTTAATATCTATTTAAGTATGTATTTAAAAATATATATGTATCTATATCAGTCTCTGGCTGCCATATTACAAGCTTTGCTTAGTTTGGGTCAGATGACCATGTGTGCAATAATGTCCCAGATATTTATAGTAAATAAATAAATATAAAATAAAATAAAAAATAAGATTCACTGTTACTTTAACAAGAGCCATATTTTTTTTTAGAGATTATGTTTTCAGATTTTATATGTCATATTGACATTGACACTTTTCCTTCAACAGAACGACGTCCCTCGTCCCAAGAATGACGTGGAAGTGCCTCCGGCGGTTTCTTCTCTCGGTTATCTTCTCGAAGAAGAAGAACTATACAAGCAAGGGTATGTAGTTTAAGGAGCCTGTTCCCGTCTGCATATGTCTGTATGTCTGTCTCGTTCGTACATATTCACATTATTGAAGATATAGAATCAGCGAGAGTGAATCTCCAAAAACTGAAATAAACTTGTTTTAGTGTCTATCGTAACATTAAAAACGAAGAATTCCTGGATTAACACATAGGCTACTTTTCATCATCACCGATTTTCATCACCGTGCGGGTGAATACGCGGGGCGCAGCTAGTTTCATATATGTGAAAGTTTGGATGGATGTTTGTTACTCAATCACGCAGAAACGGCTGGATGTATTTGGATGAATTTTGGAACATACATTACTTATGTCCTGGATTAACATATAGGGTACTTTTCATCATCATCGTCGATTTTCATCACCACGCGAGTGAAACCGCAGGGCGTAGCTAGTAATATAATTAATTTTAAAAGTGGGTTAATCCGTGCACGAAGTCTACAAAATCTATAAACAGTCATTTTATCCTTCCCCAGGTTATGGAAGAAAGGCCAGGGCAAGACGGGCGAGCGCACCCGCTGGCTGAATTCGCCCAACGTGTACCAGAAGGTGGAGGTCCTCGAGACCGGGACCAACGATCCCAAGAAGATAACCAAGGTAGAATACTTGAGGGTTGAGGCAGAGTAGGGAGTCTGGGTTGGGGATTGAGGCAGAGTAGGGAGTCGGGATTGGGGATTGAGGCAAAGTAGGGAGTTGAGGTTGGGGATGGAAGCAGAGTGGGGAAGCGAAGGAGTTACGGGGTGGGGAATGTGAGAGTTAGAAATTACTGGACATTACGATATTTAACATGTAATATCTCAAGTGATGAGCTCTGTGCATTGCCATGCAGGGTCTTGGACAAGTTCAACATTCTGGATAGCACTGTTATGGGCAAGCGTGACGCTTAACATCAGGCGAGTGACTTGCTCGTCTCGGCACGCAGTTGCATAAAAATAGAACTAACTAGAACTAGGGTGTGGGAAGTTGGGGTGGCGCTGGGTGGGATGAAGTACACTATGGTGGAATATTTGCGGATTAAAGGCTTGAAGCTAAGACATTACGTCCGAGGGGAGTGGGGAGTTAGGATGGGGGATACATGGGGAGTTAGGGTAGGAACGATTAGAGAGTTAGCGAGTGGAAGGGAGTTAGAGAGTAGATGGATTGTGCTGAACATAATATTATAGAAAAGATTATATTTCATACTAGACTTTCTAACTTTAATTTGCTCTTATGATGTAAAAGCACATTAAAAATGTCAAAATACATATCTAGACCCGAAACCCATAAGCACTTAAGTCAAAATTCAAATATTTTGAAAAGTTTACAGTACGGTGTTGGACATAAGTTGTATGGTGTGTAAGACTGTCACCTCGTGTATTGAAGCCCTCTGACTTAGTTGCTTATTCCCGTCGACGGAATAACGCAAAAAGCTAAGCCCTGCTAGTTTTTAGCATTTTGAGAAAAAACTGACTTAAGTGCTTATGGTCGCCGTGTGTAGATATATAAATATGTTATAGTGAGTCAATCTTTTCTATAGTATTTGACAGTGCACAACTGTTCGCGGAAATTCTAAAATGCAAGTAGTGTCTTAGGGTTAACAATACTTGCCTGAATTAACCCTCAAGTGGGTCCTTTTAAGAAAACAATAAAAAAAATGTAACCGTCAAAATATCTGACCATAATTAGCTACGGTAATTAATAAATGAATTATAATATTCTATAAAATATGGTGTCCACAAAAATAATGTCAAAAAATCACAATTTTTTTAATAGAACTAGTAAATTTTATTATTTTCGGTTGTTTTTTGTGACGTCACGTTATGTGTTATTTTTTTACGAAATTTTATTTTTTACTCTTACATTCCATTTTTTTTTATCTTATAATCGTATATTATTGGGTATGGGTGTTTTTTTTATAAATACTTATTTCTTATCTTTGTTTTGACTTTTGCTATTGAGTTATTTATTGCAAATAAGAATAATAGTTGAATAAATAGCAATTGTTACCCATTTCTAGAAATAGTTTATCACAATATTAATCCAAATTAATATTTACTAAGAGGCCTCTATTCGTCTGCAGCTTTCTCGCTCGCACATTTTTACATTATTGACGATATAAAATTACTGAGTGTGAATTTACATAAAGTAACACACTCAAGTTTTGCTGACTATCATAACATTATAAACAAAAAGAATTTCTTTTAATTTGACGGAGTAACATGGTAACAAAAAAATCACTTGTTACCATGTTACTCCGTCAAATCAAAAGATATCGAAACGAAACATTTTTTGTTTATAATGTTATGATAGTCAGCAAAACTTGAGTGTGTTACTTTATGTAAATTCACACTCAGTAATTTTATATCGTCAATAATGTAAAAATGTGCGAGCGAGAAAGCTGCAGACGAATAGAGGCACCTTAAGATAAACTCTTTTAATTTTCGCTCAAATCAGCTCAACATTTTACTGTGCTTCCTTTTTTAATTTTCTATACTATTTATACATGGTGTAAAATTATCTTTAACAATGGATAATATCTTAATAGAGTCTTAAAGGGTCTGCCACGTATTTGTGATGCCTCTGGTGTTACAAGTATAGGCGACGGTAACTGCTTACGATCAGGCGGCCCGTCTGCTTGTTTGCCACCTATGGCATAAAATAAATTTGGAATCACGTTCTATTAAATTAAACAAGGCAGGATTTATACGAAAACTTTTTTAATTTTTAACCGACTTCCAAAAAGAAGGAGGTTCTATGTTCGTCTGTATGTATTTTTTTTATTAATTTCATTCCCTTTTGTTATTCTCTACAGACAACTTGGATCCTTTATGGGTATTATCAAAATTGGCTTAGGTGACAAAAGTAAAAAAAAAACAGTGCTTAGGCTACATTTACACTTTTTTTCTTTACGTAAATCATCGAAAATGAAAATATAACGATGTAAAAATGTCAAAAAAACGTATTAGATGTAGGCATAGATATTATATTCAGATATTAATATAAAAATAAATATTTTATGTATATTTAGATGGTAAATAATCGCTTCTCGTTAATATGTGTATGATTTTATTAGGACGAGTCCTGATATCGAAGTGAAAACTTTTTAGTTAAAAAATAAATAATCCAAATATATAAAGACCAAAGAGAAGCTATTGATTTTTAAAGTTTTTTTTTTTCCATTTTTAACCTAAATTTATTTCAAAACCCCTTAACACAGTATGGTTCTTTTGAAATTTTATTTTATTCTGCAAAAAAAAAACGAACGCCTACTTTTTTTTTTTTACTAAAAAGTGTTTAACTTTAGAAATTGGGATTCCAAAAGTCGCTTTTCTATACTGTGCTTGAAGAACAATGTTTTTATTCAATAAAATATAATTTAAAATAATAACAACTATTATTGATACACTTCTGACACTCGTGAAATGCTTTTGACGGTTCTTGTATATATGTGGTTAGGATCTCATTTGTAAGTTCCTTTTTTTACAAATGTTGTGTGATTAAGTTGAATTAATAAAAACGGAAACTGGAAAACGACATCGTCATTTAGAACATTGTTTATGGTTTAAAAAAAACTTAATAAAACATTAATAAGTTCAAAGTCCAAAAAATAAAAAATAAAAATATTACAGTCATATAACTATTTACGGGATATTTACCGTGGTAAGGTTGCGGAAGGAGCTCCCGATATTTCGGCGCAGTTACATGCACCATGTTCACGGGAAGACTGAAGAATGCGGGTGGTTGGTCGAACAGTTCAAAGTTAGGTGCAGACAAAACGATCTACCCTCTTTCTTAGTCTTTTGCTACGGTTATCAGTGGAACTCGAACTCAAACTTAAGTCCCAACAAACACAACCTTACCACGGTAAATATCCCGTAAATAATCATATAACTATAGTGAACAACCGTGATAGTTTAAAACAGTGTTTTAGTTAAAAGAATGTTACAAAAGGATCAGCGCTATTAAGTGCTATAAAAATATGTAAAAATACTTTTAAAGTTTTTAAAAGTAGTTGTAATGGTTTCAGAAGTCGTTTTATCAGTTTCAAAGGCGTTTTACCGGTTTTAAAAGTCGTCTAAAGAGTTTTATAAGTCATTTAAGGGGGGTTTAAAAGCCATTTTACCAGTTTTAAAGTCGTTGTAATGGCTTTTAAAGCAATTATACTATGTTATAAGTATTTTAAGGAGCTTTTCAAAGTTGTTTTACTGGTTTTAAAAGTCTTCTAAATGATTTTAGAAGTCGTTCTAGGGTTTTCAAATTCGTTTTAACAGTTTTAAAAGCAATTATATTATAATCATTTTTAGGACTTTGTCAAAGTTGTTTAACCGATTTTAAAAGTCGTCTAATTGGGTTTAGAAGTCGTTCTCGGGTTCTCAAAGTAGTTTTAACAGTTTTAAAAGCAATTATATTATAATAATTTTTAGGGCTTTGTCAAAGTTGTTTAACCGGTTTTAAAAGTCGTCTAAAGGGTTTTAGATTTCGTTCTATGGTTTTCAAAGTCGTTTTAACAGTTTTAAAAGCAATTATATTATATAAGCTTTTTGTAGGAGTTTTTCAAAGTTGTATTACCGGTTTTTAAAGTCGTCTAAAGGGTTTTCAAAGCCGTTTTAACAGTTTTAAAAGCATTTATTTTAAGTTATAAGCATTTTAAAGAGCTTTTTAACTATTAATAACGTTTTCTATTTGTGTTTCCGTGTGTAACTAATGTAATAATGTTTTGCAGTGGGTGGACGCTAACAACGACGAGGTAATTTCAATATGGAATATTCCTTCTTTCTTTTAACATGCTGTTTCTTTTTCTTTCCTGGACGGGGTCTATATTTTTAGGAAGATTTACAGGTTGTAAACCCTTCATTTTCAATATTCACATTGGGCAAAATCGGTGAAAGTGATAAGGCATTATTATTTAAAAACTCAGCTGTCACTTTTATACTGGTGCAATATTGGAGTGGTTTTTATTTTTTTGAATAAAAAAATATATAGAAAGAAAAACAAGAGGAAAATCAATGTGATTAAATGATTCTCGTTTTTTTTATTTATCCAAAAACTAACCTCTTATTAATGTTTTTTTTTGTTAGGTTTTGTATTAGGGTAATCGTCTTAAGGTGAAACGTTTCACTTTGGCGGGAAATTCAAATTTCAAACAGTTTTTTTGTTCTTGTAGCTAGGCCGGGTAATTATTGTAAACGATCATGATGTTCTCGAAAATTGATTATTATTCTTTACAAACTCGCGTCAAGTTATTAATCTCCAATGCACATTATTACATACATTTGTCAATAAACAAATTTATGCTGTCTCAAACGGTTTATTGTCAAATGTAAGTAATATGGTGAGTAACTGATTAATAGCTGTACATGATAATGTAAAGAACAACCAACAATTTTCGCGAACACCAAATTAATAATAATATGCCATTTCACAATAATTACCCGGCCTAGCTACAAGGACAAAAAAAACTGTTTGAAATTTGATTTTCCCGCCAAAGTGAAACGTTTCACCTTAAAGTCTTTTTCTTCTTACTTTTTCTGTCTTCTTTTATAGGCTATATTATATTTGGTGAAATCGGGTTGTCGTTTGCCACAGTTGCGGTGTTCATAATTTCCATAAAGCTTAGGATATTCCTAACATTAGAATTACTTTCAGTCGCTTAGTAACAAACGCTTTAATTAAAAAAAATAATGAAAAAAGACGTCAAAAGCATTTCAATGATTACCCTGGTTGTAGAAGAATGAAATTATCTTTTCCAATAATAATTTTATTCAAAATTTTCGAACATCGAGTTTGTACAGTGTAGAGAAATAAAAAAAAATGGTATAAAATGTTGCCACATTTTAAATCCTTTCTCCCTGCACAACCTTTATTTCTTCCCATTTAATATCCTAAATTCCGTGGTTTTTTTTTAATTCATTTAGTTGAAAATGTTGCATGATTGTCTTAGAAAAAAAAATTGCTTTTGTTTTGTCAAAAAAGCTTTGCATGGGGAATGGCGATTAGTTTTTTTTTTTCGCTTACAAAAAAAACGATACTGTACATGCTCGATGAACCAGGATGAAGCGTTATTCTTTTTTCTTTTATTTCTCACCTTGTTTTTCTATGCACTATGCCACTCACCTTTCCTTACTAATTCACCCGAAAAATTGGGAGATTTTCCGGCGCCCGGCAACATTTATACTAATTTCTTTTTTCTCTCTCTTTCCTTTACAAACTCGGTGGTGCATCGGGGATACGAAACTGGTCGACATTTGGTCCAAACATTTGTGATTGGAACCAAAAACATGGAAATCGGATACCAAACACTGATCATCGCTGCCGTTGGATTTTGGTCGTTATTCCGTACAAAAGTGGGTGCAAGATGGATCGCCGAATCACTCCAGCACTCCGGTGAAAATCGACACGCTTCAGTTCGTACCTAAAAACACCAATCCTAAGGAATTCAAGAAACTGCAGCAATTGGTATGTGTGTTTTTTCACTATGTATTAATTTTGTAGTCTGTAGTGGTAGGACTCTTTTGCAGGGGTCCGCCTGGGGAAGTACCACACCTTTGCAAATTATTCAACCGCCAAGCAGTAGTGTGCAAACACTACTGTGTTCCGGATTGAAGGGTAATTTTTCCAGCGAAATCACAGGTAACACAGAGATTTGACATCTTATATCTCGGGGTGACGAGCGCAGTGCATTGCCATCCAGGGTTTTGAACTGTTGAAGTTCAAAATTCTAAGTGGCGTTGTGCTGTTATGGGCAAGCGTAAAGAGCCAACAGGCGAGCGACTTCGCTCGCCTCGTCACCCAGTATCATTAAAAAAATAGCTGATACCCGCTACTAAGTACGCGTTGAGCTCAGCCTTTGGCCTCGCTACTTAGACCCGCTCCAGGGACGCTGAATTTCATCCAAATCGGTCCAGCCGCTTACTCACCCTTTAAACCTTCCCTGAATTTCCACAAATATTTCAACTACAAAATTAGCCAAATCGGTCCAGCCATTTATTCATCAAGTTATAGCGTGACCAGGAGAAATAGGACATAATCTACACTAATATTATAAAGAGGAAAGATTTGTACCTATTTTTGTATGTTTGTATGTTTGTAATGAATAGGCTCCGAAACTACTAAACCGATTTGAAAAATTCTGTCACTGTTGGGAAGCTACACTATCCCCGGGTGACATAGGCTATATTATATTTTGTAGCGAGGCCGAAGGCCGAGCTTACACTCGTGCGAAGCCGGAGCGGACGGCTAGTATATATAGATTACCACTCCTTCGGTGGAATTGTAACGAAAGCTCAACTTATAAATTACTAATGTAGATGGTATATTCACAAAAATAATTTTATTTTTTTCTCTATCACTTTTTATATTAATAACCAGTGAAACAAAAAATTCATCCACATATCATAGATCGGTGGAAATCTCACACTGTGCGTTTTAAGCGTTCCTTTTTGCCTTACACCTGCAATATGTGGAATGAGCCGCACTGTTTCCGAGTAGCTTCAATATGGGGTTCTTCAAAAGGGCTGTTAATAGAGTCTTTAAGGGTCGGCAACGTATCTGTGATGCCTGTGGTGTTACAAGTATCCATAGGCGACGGTGATCGCGGCGGCCCGTCTGCTTGTTTGCTACCTATGGCATAAATAAAAATAAAAAATAAAATATTTACCTAAATGTGAACAGATTAAGGACAACCGTCGAGCGGACAAGATAAGCGCCGGTCCCCAGTCCCACATACTGGAGGGCGTCACCTGGGACGAGGCAAGCAAACTGACCGAGGATGCAGTCAACACGCACACTGGAGACCACGTGGTGAGTACTTTTTTAACCGACTTCCAAAAAAGAGGAGGTTATTCTTATTTGTTATGTTACCTCAGAACTTTTGATTCTCAGATTTTTGACTGTTTTCACTTAGAGGTTGTGAATCTATAGAAATTGTATCTCGATGCCGGTTGACCTACGTATTTTTAACCGACTTCCAAAAAGGAGGAGGTTATTCGACTGTTTTTTTTAAGAAAGAAAAAAAAGAAAAATGTTTTTTACCTCAGAACTATCGACTGTGAATAGATTTTGATGTTTCTTTTTTTATTTGAAAGCTGGTGCTTCCTGTATCCCCATTTAAATTTGGTCCAGTTCTGACATTTTTATGAAGTCGGTTTTTTATATTGATAATATTTTTTTTATGTTCGTTACCTCTCTACCCATAGTACAAGATGTGACAGTTTTCGAAAAAAAAAATTGTTTTCGTATTGTTCCATACATTTTAGTAAAGCGCCTCCAGCGGTAACGCGGAGGAACTAAAATCTGTAGTAATCGACAGTATAGGTTGCTTCACTCAAATACGAAAAAAGTTTTCGAATAGCTTTCAGCCCACCAATGTATGGAACAAAACGTAAACGAAAAAAGTTTTCGAAAACTATCAAATCTTGTACTAAGGGTACAGAACTTTCGACTGGGTGAACCGATTTTGATGATTCTTGTTTTATTTGTAAGCTGATGCTTCCCGTGTGGTCCAATTTGGTCCAGTTCTGACATTTTTATTATATTGATAACAGGTGCTGATGGGAGCGGCGTCGAAGGGCATCATCCAGCGCGGGTACCAGCACAACGCGACCATGTACAGCGCTCCGTACGCGCGCAACCCGTTCGACCACGTCACCGACAACGAAATAGAGGCCTACCGACGCGCCGTCGAGAGAAAGGGACGCAGCGACTGTGAGTGTCTCCCTCTAGCCATCGCCGTAACACTAGTTATTACATGGGGTATCTTTTGTAGTGGTAGGACTCTTTTGCAGGGGTCCGCTTGGGGAAGTACCATACCTTTGCCAGTTATTCAACCGCCAAGCAGTAGTGTGCAAACACTACTGTGTTCCGGATTGAAGGGCAATGTTTCCAGCGAAATTACAGGGCACACTGAGATTTCACATCGTATATCTCGGGGTGACGAGCGCAGTGCATTGCCATCCAGGGTTTTGAACTGTTGAAGTTCAAAATTCTGAGTGACGTTGAGCTGTTATGGGCAAGCGTGCAGAGCCATCAGGCGAGCAACTTCGCTCGTCTCGTCACTCAGAAACATAAAAAAAATAACTTACAAAAATGGCTTGACAGCCGTTCTAATTAATTTAAACAAAAAAAAATGTGGACAAAACGGAACCAGTGACTATTTCTGAGATGTTGCCTTCCTGTTTGCAGATGATACAGACCTGTCGGAGTCTGAAGCCATCAGCGGTGCGCAGATCACCTCGCCCGTCTCCGCGACTGAGACCGAGGAAGAGTCCCGGGATGGTTAGTACTGAACTGAACTGTACTCCATAGAGTGACATACGGCGCTTTAAAGCCACATAACTAGGCGCGTATACCATTTGCGACTACCACAGAAAAGAGAAGTAAATAGAACGGAAATGAGAAGGAAACTCTGTCGCCGGGTATAGTGACAGATATGTGATTGAACATTCTTATTTGTGTCAACGCGTCGAACTCCGCGTCACAGTTGCTAACACAGTTGCTATGGGTTTATATGGGTGCAAGTGGATACAACAAATTTCTTACAAAAATGCCTTGACAGCCGTTCCAATTTACAAAAAACAAAAACAAAAAAAAAACTTTTCTGTGGCGACTACATTATTCTCGGCCTAAACATTTATTTTTTAACTGATTTCCAAAAAGGAGGAGGTACTCAATTCGACTTTTTTTTAAATATGTTTGTTATATCAGAACATTCGACTGGTTAACCAATTTTGATGATTCTTTTTTTATTTGAATGCTGGTGCTTCCCGTGTGGTCCCATTTCAATTTGGTCCAGTTCTATAATGTTTTATTTTTTCACCATGTAACAATTAAAAAGTCATTTTCACACAAAAATTATCATATGTGACATCTGTCGGAACACCTCAGTACTAAATCAGGCATGCGCTCTCTAAAACCGATAGCGCCTAATTAATGCACGCGCTATGGGATAGAGGTCGCATATTTGGTCCAGTTTTATGAAGTCGGTTTTTTAATATTGATAATTATTACAATCTTATTGCATTTGTCAGAAAAAATGCTTAGACCGAGTTTAGTATTTAATCAGGCACAGTATTTTCATTCTACATTTGTTTCGACAGAGCACCGCGTGCTGAGAATCGAGACAACACAGGCTCCCGTGCGAAGCCAACCGGAAGTAGTACTCAGCGACGGTAAGTACCTTACTACCCTCTTATTCATAATTGTTCGTCACTGTTCAGATTCAGATTTTTATTCACCTTATAACAATGGTTCGTTATATTAGGTAGGTCAAATACATTTGTTATAGAAAATGTTGTTGTTTTAAACTATCACGGTTGTTCACTACAGTTATATGATTATTTACGTGATATTTACCGTGGTAAGGTTGTGGAAGGAGCTCCCGATATTTCGGCGCAGTTACATGCACCATGTTCACGGGAAGACTGACGGTAAATATCCCGTAAATAATCATATAACTGTAACAAACGGTTCTGTCAACTAGTCGCGGCCTAAAAACGTCACGCGAAATCGAGACAGCATGCTTCAACTAATACATCCTTTCTGGACAACACCATTAACTTTGCCCATTGAAAAAGGCAAAGATTTCTTTTACTAGGGAAACAACTTTATTCTACAGTGTGATTCACGGTAGTACAAACACAAAAGAGAATCAACATTATTTTACTTCCCGTAAAAACTGTCTGCTTCACAGAAAAAAGCGATTGAAAGGAAAAATATTGGCAATTTAAAATATAAATATAAAATAATTATGGCTTGCATCCTAGGGCAACTGGTATAAGAGCGAGCTTCAGTCAAAACTACATTAAAATGTTTTATGACATTGTTTCGCTAGCCAATGGCACGCCAGTATATTATAGGCAAAAAGCATTCAGTATCTCATCCTTGCACATCTCAGCATATTTTGCTTTAATTGCAAATAAGTTTGATGTAATGTCCACAAAGAATCAAGTCGTTGGACATTTTTTGTGAGCGATTTCAAGGTCCCATGGTAAAACTGGTTCATAAAAAGTGTAAAATACTGGACATGAAGAGATTTGACGTTTAAATATATTTTTCATTACTCGGAAAGTAGGTCTGAAGTTGCCTGAGGAGCGGGTTGAAAGTAATACATTTCAGCCCTAGGGAGAATTACTTTCAACTGACAGTGACAGTTGACAACTGACACACTCAAATAAAAAAAAACTGGTTCTATTTTCACATTTGTATCAATGAACCATGATCCAACTTTTTTTTCTCCTCAGAGGATTATGGTCCCGCACTTCTCGCATTTGGCACATATTTTCTTTAGTCAGTTCATGTTTTTATTTTTAGTTTCCTTGTATTCGTAATGAAAAGCACCTCGGGGTTAAAGACTTGTTTAATCCCTCGAACTATCGGCGTTACCAAACCCTGTCTCGGGACTAAATAAGTTACTTTCACCCCTAGGATAACAATGTACTATTTTTGACAGGGTGATGAGCGTAATGCATTGCCGAACAGGGTTTTGAATTGTTTACGTTCAAATTCTGGTTGGCACTGAATTGTTACTGATTACCGAGTGATTTGCTCGTTTCGTACAGTTGAATAGCAAAAAAAAATTAAAGGAGTATTATCACTTATTTGTACATATCGAAAATCACACTGTATATAAACGATAGCGCCACTGATATTTTTTTGCCTGTTTTAACGCATGGTACTGCATACCAATTGAATTTTGGATTTTTAGAATTTGGAGTTTTTTATATTGATTTTAGTGTACAAAATTTTGGCAGCATTTTGGCATTTTTGATTTTCTTTTCTTAGTTTGAGAAATAAAACATAAGTTGAGCAGAATTTGTTTCATGAAATTGTAAAAAGAGAATAGTATTTCTTTATTTAAAAAAATAACCAAGTTCAACAGCAAATTCTAACTCAAGTTCAAAAGCACATTGAAAATAAGTCCGTTCAACATTTTCTCTTCAAGATTTAATTTAACATAGCTACAATTTACTCAAGTTTGGTTTATGAATTATTTCTTATGTATTATTATTTTCAAATTTTTTTTATAGTCAAAATGCACAATTAATAAATAATTAAAGGCAGTCGTCTGCTGATTTGTTTAAAAAGATGTTGAACGGATTGCAGCCTTTTTTTTCAATGCATGCCTTCAAAATTATTGTTTTTTCATAGTTGATACGACCGATTTCTTGAACGCCGAGCGCGACCACGCTGACAGGACAAAAGGTAAGATAATATACAGCCAAGCTACGCATTGGTGTACTGTGATACTAACTTGGCCGCCATTTTACTTTTGCACATTTTTTTGTTTTGGATGTTTGGAAAATATAATCTTTAACGTTATCTTTTTTTTCTTAGTCTGACTTTCTTTAGATAAGAAAAAAGAATACTTAGTTATATATTTTTGTATATATTAATTCAATTTTGTTTTTTAAAGCCAAAACGAAAATGTGTGAAAAATATGATTTCGTAACTTTTATATTAATTGCATTTCTTGTACTAACATTGTTTGTTTTTATTTCTAATATCTTTGGTTGACTTACTAATGTCCTTCCTCTGACTTATCTTTACTAATAATTTTAACTTCCCCTTTTGTGTGTATATTTTTATCTCATCCTATTTTTATTTTATTTCGATGGGTGAAAGCGATTCCCGAAATAGTACTATGCCGTACGAACGAACATGACAGAACTACAGGTATACCATAATTTGTCACGAAACGAAAAAACTACTAGAAAAGATTATTCTAAAAAAAAACAATCGCTTAAAAATACACATACATATATATCTTAATATATATAATTCTTCTGTACGTGTGTTAGTCACCTAACTCCTCTTAAACGGATGGACCGATTTGGATGAAATTTTGTGTGTATATTTCAATGTGTTCCTGTATGGATTGAAAATACAATTGGACCCGGTAGCGGGCAGGATAACGTCTGCCGGGTCCGCTAGTTATATATAGAATAATTATCAATATAAAAAAAACCTAATTCATCCAATAGTGTCAGAACTGGACCAAATTAAGATGGTACCACACGGGAAGCACCAGCTTTCAAATAAAAAAGAATCATCAAATTGGTTCACCCAGTCGAAAGTTTTGAGGTAAAAAACAAAAAAAAAACAGTTGAAATGAGAACTTCATTCCTTTTGAAATTCGGTTAACAAACAGAATAAATGTAAATAAAATTTTTGTGTATTCGCTTATAATATTATAAATAAATTCGCTTTCACCCGTCACTCTGTCCTTTTCTAACCCACCTTTCCCTCCAATAAGAAACCCGCGATCCGATGCCGTTTTCGGATGACGATGTGTTTCTACCGTCCGCTATCAAGTCTGCCGCGCGCAACGTCATCACTGCGCGCGCGCACCACCGCGTGCCGGGGAGAGGTGAGACGACTCATGTCATAGTAGAGTGGGGGGGATTGTGTCTATATGGGCAGTAGATAGGTTAGGAGTGACAGTTATGCGCTGAAGAATGAGTGTGGTTAGGGTGAGGGCTTGTAAATGACGTAACAAAATGTGTACAGGAATACGCATATAGACTGTGCTAAGGCAAAAGAAGGTCATTGTACTCGTCATTATGAAAGAAGATCAATGACCTTTGTGCCAGAACGCCTTGAGTTCATTACAGTTTTATCGCTGTTACTCAAAAAGTCGTAATCAGATAATGTTCGAAATAATTTTGAATGAAGGTTTTATATATGACCTATCCATATTGTAAGTTACAAGTTTCTATGTCTTATAGTTTAGAAATGCAGGGCGGAAGGCAACTTTTTGCTGCTTTGGCGTAAAATCACGAAAAAGTAATGTATCAAACCTTAACTTCTTTTTAAAAGGCCTATTCTACGATACCTACACGTGGAGGTGGAGTGAAAAAATAATTTTCATCCCCATTTCACACGTACCAGAGCCAGCCCTAAAATGCAATATTATATTTTTTTTATACCTTTAAAAGTGAGATCTATATTACAACTGTAATTTTGCAAAGTTTTATGTACTTATCTTGATAATTATAAAAGTTAGAAGGTTCTAAATAATTCGGACGGATGAACCAAACTGAAATGGGACCTAACGGGAAGCACCAGCCTTAAATTAAAAAATAATCATCAAAATCGGTGCAAGTCGAAAGATCTGAGGTAACAAATTAAAAAAAACAGAACTAAAAAAGTATAGTCGGAATTGATAACCTCCTTCTTTTTGGAAGTCGATTTATAAAATAGGTGTCATTAGATTCGTTTATTATGATGGTCTTTTGGAAAAACTCAGAGTCACACAACGGGCAATGGAGAGAGCTATGCTCGGAGTTTCTTTACGCGATAAAATTCGGAACATAGATATTCGCCAAAGAACCAGAGTCACCGACATAGCTATTAAAATCTGCAAGTTGAAGTGGCAATGGGCAGGCCACATCGCTCGAAGAACTGATAACCGATGGGGAAGAAAGGTTCTTGAGTGGAGACCGCGAACCGGAAGACGCAGCGTAGGTAGGCCTCCCACTAGATGGACCGATGACATTGTGAGAGTCGCGGGCATCCAGTGGATGCAGATGGCAGGATGTCGTTCAGTGTGGAGGTTAAAGGGGGAGGCCTATGTTCAGCAGAGGACGTCTTCTGGTTGATGATGATGATGAGATTCGTTTTAGCTCATGTATGGTTACTGGGTAGGTGACGTCATCATACATACAACAGGACGACATGAAAAGTGGGGATGGTAAATATAAATATGACTGCACCGTCATGTGACGTATCATTGAATTGGTTATGTTAGAGTGAATGAGGTTTGGTACATCATGAGATGTTTAGGTGTACCTTTTTTCCTTTTAACACGAATGAATTGGTGAAAGACAAACAACAATCCAAGCAAAGAGAGCGAGTGTATGAATAGAAAGATCTGTGAAGAAGAGTTATGAATAAGAGAAGAGAATACAAGTAAAGCACATTTTATGTAACTGAATCTTCATAGTTATTGTGGATATCAGCTATTTGTGAAAGTCGTGGTGGCGGTAATTGTTTTTTACATATCTATTTCTAAAACGAAATACACGTTCAAAGATCCGAACCTGCTATCCGATGACGAGGTCTTCTTAGACTCTGCCGCGTCTACCGTCACCTCGAGTATGACGTCGGGGATGATGTCGGGTGTGACGTCACCCCAGCCTCCGGCTACGGTGGTGATTAGGGCGCAGCATACCGCTGTGGCTCAAACTGTCAGAGGTGAGGCGTTGGGCAGATTGAGTTGGGAAGTGTCTTCGTGTGGGCTGACTCTGTCCGTCCATTCGCAATGCAAACAATCCAGACAAGGTTGTTGGTCGTTGAGTATTGAACACTGATTGGTCCGCTAAAGGTTCTATCGGTTCTGGCTTGTCATTGGTTAGTGACGTAACATAAGCGGAATGGCTCTAATGCGTTGTCCAAAGCTGGATATTCTTTTACACTGGTGTCGGTCGCCCGTACGAATATACATTGCGGTCTATAAAACACGATACTGCGACGCTGATGACCAGCGACGTGAGAGTTTGCAGTATGGATAACGTTACCGACGTCAGAGTAGGAGAACTCAAGCCTAAAACTGTCCGCTGTGACAATTCTGCGTTAGCGTTGGAGTTAGAAAGCTTATGTGATCATTTATGAATGTGTCAGGTGGTATAGTATTCATATTGAATCGGTGTGTCTGATATGTGACTGTGCTCAAAATCATTTGTGCGGTCATTTGTCATGTATGTAGTTTAGCTACTAAGACATCAGTCTTCATTTTTATCATTCTACATTCTAATCGTTTATATACCTCGCCCTTGTTCTTCATTTTCTCGTTGATTCTCCTTGTTCTATATTTTTATCGTTTATTTTCTTCGTTCTTCATGTTTTCGTTCATTGTTCATTCGTGTCGTTCCTTCCCCTGTTCTTAATTTAGTCGTTCATTCCCTTCGTTCTTCACTTTTGTCGTTCATTGTCTCTCTTCATCCTTATAATAGGTCGGGGAAAAAGTCTTTTCGTATTTTGTATGTATAAAGTTGTAGTAAAATCTCATCGGTTGCACTGTTTGTATCTGGCTGGTTTTGATACCATTAAAAAATATGACATTTGAAAAGAGGAATACAAAAAGTAAAAAGCAATTTCCCGCCATTTTTCAATTGTTTTTTTGTTCGATAAAATGAGTGAATCTAACGAAGAAATTCGATATATTGTGAAATTTTATTACAAAAAACTGAAAAATGCGACACAAGCCGCGAATAAAATTTGTGACATTTATGGACCTAATGCAGTGTCATCAAGAGTAGCACAATGTTGGTTCAAGCATTTTCAGTCCAGGAATTTTGATGTCAAAGATGCAGCTCGCTCTGGTCGCCCTGTTACGGATAAAGTCGATGCCATTTCTGAAAAAGTGGACCAAGATCGGCATATTAGTAGTTACGACGTAGCTGAAGACCTGGGGATTGACCACAAAACAGTTTTGACCCATTTGAAAATAACTGGGTATACAAAAAAACTCGATATTTGGGTGCCACACCAGCTCACTGAAAGAAACCAAATGAATCGTGTACTCATTTGCGATTCTCTATTGAAACGTAAAGAAACCGAACCGTTTTTGAAAAGATTGATCACTGGTGATGCAAAATGGATCACCTACGACAAGAATGTGCGCAAACGATCATGGTCAAAGGGCAGTGAAGCACCACAGACTGTAGCGAAACCCAGATTAACACGTAATAAGGTGATGCTGTGTGTATGGTGGGATTGGAAGGGCATCGTTCATTATGAGCATTTACCGCCGGGCAAAACCATCGATTCGGATCTCTACTGCCAACAGCAGATGAGACTCAAACAAGAAATTGAGAAAAAACGGCCGGAATTGATCAACATAAAGAGTGTGGTCTTTCATCATGATAACGCCAGACCGCACACATCTTTGGCCACTCAGCAAAAATTTAGAGAGCTTGGTTAGGAAGTGTTAATGCATCCATATTGATCAGAATTCCCAAAATTTCTACAGCAACGGGGTCATGTCACTACCTAAAAGATGGCAACAAGTTATCGAACAAAATGGTACATATATATTATAATTAAATGTAATTAAACTTGAAAAAAATATGTCTTGAATTTGTTTATAAAATACGAAGAAACTTTTTCCCCGACCTATATTTCCATTAGTTTCTTTTGTGATTGTTAGTTTGGTGATTGATTTTAAAATAGTTGAATTTGAGAGCTTGGTTCAGTGTTAAGACATATCATATTACTGTTGCTATGAGAGAGTGCTGTACATTCTGTGAAGTCCTTGTGACGTGACATTCTGCTGAGCCTTAGCAAAACGTAGGGTTTCAACCCAGCCGTTCAACCCGTTTCGCTTCTAGTCCAGGAATATTAGGGGTTTCACCTCGAAATGAGATATAGTCAGGTATAAACATGTTTAAACCTTTATTTTGGTACCCTAAAACTTGTCTCAAAACCTACTTATCGTAGGGTGTTCGCGACTACAGATATTCTTGCCCTCATTTGACTAATGTTCTTGGACTATTCGGTGTAGTCGAATCGAATGTTTGTTATATTTCATCTTGAGTTAGACCCACTAATAAATAAATCAACAATCTCCTTTTAATTATCCTGTCTACTTTTCTTTTCTTTTAATTCTAATAATTTTTACTTAAACTTTTTATATTTTGTTTCTGTTTGTTTATTGTCTATGTTTTGTCATGTATGTTGCGAATATGGCCGAGCAATGCATTTGCTTACATCTGATCTAAAATGAATGGTTGAGATTTTCTAACAAAATATAATTTTATTCTCTAAAGGTGCCTTTTCGAATATGCCCGCAGATTGTAGACACCATTGGAATCATAACTTTAAGTGTAATAAAAAAGTCGAAAACTAAATGAATTGCTAAGTTGGCGGCTATACTTCAATGCAAGGAAAAATATGATTGGGTGTCTACGATCTGCAGTATGTTGCCTACCATCGGAATAAAACCTTAGCGGTGACGCGTCTGCCCTGTCATATTCCCAACCAAACTAACACTAACCTAACACGCTATCACGTTTGCACGCTTTCCCTGCTTACAGGTACAACGGAAGCTAACTCCCTCACCGAAGCACTCACAGCTAATAAACGGTCCTCTCACGACTATACCCGTAGTCCTAACTTCGAAAACATTGTCAAAATATACGAAAGTTCTAACAAAAATGACGAAAACAAAAATTATCCGAAATGCAAAGTCAGTCTCAATTCTAGACTCAACGATAACGCCGAACCGTTAGTTAGTAGCAGATCTAGTTTGTATTCTATACCGTCGATTGAGTGGGATGGTAGAGCCAAAAGTGACTTCGTTTGGCGAACTAGGTCCTTGCCGCGACAGAGAGTTAGTAACCCACATAAAATGTACAGGACGAGGTCTAATGGTGGATTTATTAATGCCTTTATGAAAGACCCTGAACCAACTCATTACCACTTGCCCAAGTGCCGATCTTGTGGTGCTATTAATAATTCCTACGCATGGGAACTGACTAAAGAAGAAAAAGAACGAAAAGCGAAGATACAAACATCGGTATATTTCTCTGTAGAAAACATCCCTCAGAAATGTGCCGAAGAAAAGGAGCCCTTCAAAGTAAAGGAATCCGCAGTGCCTGTATTTAAGATAGAAAAGGTACCAGAGTTTGTTGAAAGTCAAGAGTTTACGGAAGATAATTATTTAGGAGAGTTAGGGAATAGTTTTTCGTCTGAAAATCAGACTGTTATTGAAAAGCCCACTCCGAAAACTGCCGATTGTGACATCACTGTCACTGAAGACAAGATTGAGAATAGAATTGAAATAGATAATGAGAACGGCGAACTATACAGAGCAGAATATGTCAAAATAACACCAGCAGAAGAAGAATATGTAGAAACGATTGAAGGTGAATACCATAGCTTCACGGATGATTTCGAAGATGCTTATGTCAGTCCCGTAAAAGATCTTGTTGAAAAAGACATTAGGGATTATTCTGTGCCTATTGACTTATATTGTGACGATTATATGAAACGCAAAGAGAGCAGTCCAACAAAGAAATCGCCTCACAAACCAAGAGAAGTATCTAAAACAGTTCTAGAACCGATATTGGAGGAGTCCAAAAGTTCTAACGGTGATAATTCTAGCAATTTGTCAATCAGTGGAAGTAAACGAGATTCAGACGTACAAAATTTGGCTGAAATGACCATGGAAGTCGTGCTAGACGCAGCTATTACAGCTGTAGAAACGGAAGATCAAAGGAAATTATTTAGAGTAGAGTATTTAGATACAAATACTGAACTATCATCAAATGAAGCCGATAATAAGCAAGATCAATGCAAAATCAGTGATGCGAATGATGCACCTCTGATCATTAACTTTCAAATCGAAAATCAAAAGATTGCCAAAGCCAATTTAGACGTTATTGCAGGTGCTAATAACACACCACACCACAGAAAAAGTTCTATAGAATACAGCGTGGCGAGTTCAACAAATGAACTAGTAACTCTCGATTCAACTGATGAATTTGAAAAATATGAGGCTGTTTCCGAGCTACTTATTGGCTTACTGAGCAGAGTAGATTATGAAAACGTCAATAAAGATATTTTTTTCAACAACGATAACAGAAGTGAAAAAATACAAGAGCTTTATAATGAAAGAGTTAAAGATGTAGTATTAAAAGAAGGAGATAATAATGGAAATGTACAAGACAACAAAAATCCTTGTAATGGTTATGAAATTAATCATGCAATTGTCAGTCAACATTGTAACGTTGCTATGCCCATACATAATATGGATACAGAGCTCTATTCAACGTCTGATAAAGCACAAGAAAATAAAGATCCGATAGACGAACAGAATAGCACGGAATGTCTTAGCTCACAAGAGGTGAATAATGATGAAACCTTTTCTATAACTAAACTCGTGGAAGATATTGAATCTAATTTACACCTGCACGAATCCCTTCTCACTGAGGCAAGTGACAGTGGCGTCACAGAGTCTTTGAAAATTGTTGAAAGTCTCATCTTTTACATTTTTGATAGAGTTCTATACATATCCAATAATAGAAACAAGAAGAAAACATTGAAAAAAGTAGTAACTGTTGTTGATTCAGAGGATATACTCTATACAGCTCAGAATATATGGCTTAACGCTGACGGAAATATAAACCTAAAGGAGGAAAAAATCGATTACGATTTGAAAGATCTGTATGACGACGAATTGTTGGATACTAATATTACTAATACAGAACTAGTATATCGGCCTATTGAATCTAACTGTTGCGTTGATATCGAAGAACAAATAAGAAACAAACCTGTTCTGAACTTCTCAACAAGTTCTAACGGCAACATTATTCAATTTGACCATGTTGAAGATTCTGATACTGTCAAGGCAAATTTGGACTTGGCAAAGAATTTTCATTCGAATATTGATTATTCAGTCCAGCGATTCGAAACTGACATCTCTAAAGACAACAAGCGCAATAAAGACTTTATCGAAAACAATGAAGAAACTAACCAAAATGTTTCGTACAATATTTCTGTAGGCAACATTAGCCTATTCAATGTTTCTGGTTATCTTAATGAAGGTTCAGAAGGTGACTCTATTAAAAACATTGAATCTGAAGAAGCTTTACACAATCTCAATAATTCAGGAGATTTTGGTACTGAAAACGCTGAAAAAAATGTAGCCGATGATTCGTCTACAGATGACGAAGAGTGCAGAGAGCTGTCCGAAAACAGTGTCGAGATAGCTGATGATATTATTTACAAATTATTCAGTAACATTTCGTATAATGACTTAAATGACAATACAACATTCAGTACTCACTCTCAGCATGTTTTAAACGAAACTTTTGTTGAACATTCAAAACAAAATGTTGATAAGAATTTGAATGAAATGTACAGTGACATTAATGTATGCTCAGATGAAGATTTAAACGCAACGGTTGTTGAAACAAATACGGATACAGAGACAACTCTAAATATAGATCAAAGTTTGAATAGTTTAAGCAAAACTTTTATGGACAACGACGACAAAATGAATATGGCCTTCGTTCACACATCGTCGTCACCCCTAAAAGGGTGCAAGTTATTTGAATCTTGCTCTGAATCGCCTATTAGAAACCCTAACGGCAGTTTCGTAGGTCAAGACTTGACAGTTCTTCACGAAAATAATGACACAATTTTGGGATCACCTTTCGTAAAACGGGCATCAGTGATTTCAATGTCGCAAACAGAAAACACCGGAGGCATAAAATATTGGGTATCATTCGATGAAAACATGACAGATGATACAATAAATAGGCCAATTAACGACAGCGTAACTCAGAGAGTTTGGAAAAAAGCTGGAGGGATGGACGATGCTATACCGAGCTTTTACGGAGTTAACTTTGAAAATGACTATGAAAGTCATAAAAGTGAGACTTTTAGAAGGTTCAGAAATCGCTCTGTTTTGATTCACACTGAAGCTGCAAAAAACTTGCAGGAATCAAACAATAAGAACGAAAGTGAAATTAATTTAAGCAAGTCACCAAATATCGAAGTGTTAATTTCGCATAACTCACCAGAAATGCACCCATTCTCTTCGCATAAATTAGAAAATCTGCAAGAGTCAATTTCGCACAAGTCAAATGATATGCAAGAGATGTCTCTGCATAACTTAGATGACATAAAAGTGCTAGCTTCCCCAGACTTACAAACCTTTGCGTCGCCCATCAGTTCAGAGTTTTACCAAACTTGTGAATCGTTTCAAAAACTAGACAGCCCGCAAAAAAAGTTCATATATAAACTCCACAGAAAACAAAGACTTTACAATTCTTGGCCTCCGTTCGAAGATACGCTCTTTTATAGGATAATATCAAAATTCAGAATGTCGGAAAGTTTTGATCCCAGTGATTTAGACACAACAAGAATCGGTTCTTTGTAAACATTTTTAACAAAGAAATGTTAAGAAAACTGGGGCTTTAGTCATAAATTTCGTCATGATGTTTTTTTTGATTGCTTTCCCATAGCTAATCTGTCAAAATTTGGATTTTATAGGCCCTGACGTAACTTTTACGCATATGTTTTTTATTATTCGGGCATTGCTTACAATATTAGATTAAGCAGGACACTATAGCCGTAATCGATACTCGACACCACTTCGTCAAAGTTTTGCCCCTGCGCGAAACAGTGACTATGCGATCTGTCTGCAGGAAGATATGCGCACGAGTGATCCGCCTCAGAACTAAAAAACGTAAGCGACAAATGAAGAACCACTTATAATATAAAATGTAAACTAGTTTACATCAAAATACATTACTTAAATGGCCATTAGAATATGAAAAATTAAATAAAAAAAGAATTTATAACTAGATTCGAAGAAAAAACTAAGAATGAGTCTTAGAAAGCCTGTTTTCGCCGAATTATTATAGCGAGAAATTTTCACTAATCATGTTTCAAAAATTACATTAATATTATTTATAATATAAATAAACCGCGCAAACTGATGCAAAGCAACTCAAGTTAACGACCTATTAACTAGTCAGAGTATCCAGTTTAATGTAATAAGTAATTATCTATACATATAATAAAAACGTAGAGATAAAAAAACCTGTAATTGTGAGATATAAAAAATAACACGGCGTCTTAAAATAAGCAGCTGGACACAGTGAACACGTTAAGTTAGTTTTTAGAATTTTTGTCTGTTTGTTTGTCCACGCACATCTAAACCACTGGACGGATTTAAATGAGGTTTTCACGAGTATGCTTAGCTATGACTAGATTGAAGTATAGGAGGAATAACGGTTTGAAAATTTATATAAAAAACTGCGCATGCGAAGTCGCGGGCAACGGCACCTAGTTGAATAATAAAAATATTATGGGACGTGCTCAGTGGAAATGTCAAGTCTTCTGCGTAAATGTCTGATATTGGAATATTCTGAAGTTTCTGAAAGAATATGATAAACTGAAAAGGCAATTATACCCCTAATTATGAACAATTTTAATATAGAAATCGCGAAACAATATCAACTGTTCCAAACTTCGCGTCGAGTGTCAATGACGTTTTGCTAACGAACAGCTGTTTTCTCGCGATTTCAAGTTTCGTTCCCAAAAGTTTTTTTTTTAATGATAAATAGCTCAGCCTTGTGGCTCAGTATATTCTTTCCGAATATAAATATTGATAAAAAAAAATACTGAAAAATACGTTTTTTTCGGGTGTAAGATTTTAATGGGTCATATAATTGGAACTGGTCATGATTTTGCATTTAAAAATACATATTTTGATGCTGAAGGTAATTGAATGTGGATAACATTTTATACTACGGGTGTAGTCTTATTTAAGAATATTTTTACATTATAATAATTTCATTTGTGAGCATGCTATTTTAATGTTTTATGTTTATTTTAAGTTTCATACGTTGTGTTGGTGATTTTATGTTTTGTTTACGCATAGTGTGAAAATAAATGTACATAATGCTTTTTAAATATGGGAAACGAAATACACATAATTTTTATCTAGATAACATTAAAATACGTAGGTCTAGGACGAAGGATATAACTGAATTTGGCTTTCCGTACTCGCAAATCTCATCCATAATTCTGTACCGATTGGATTAGTGGATTTGCCTTATTATAAATTCTCTGCGGAATTTAAAAAGTGCCTAGTGAGCGCATGCTTTTACTCTGTTAATTTTTTTTTAGAATAAGCAGCTATTTGCTGACTAACTAGCTATCGCGAAGGATGTTGAAAGACATTTTTTCTATTATATTATATACTTAATTATTCATTTGCATGCCTGGTTTAAGGTGGTTTTGCCTAATCCTAATATAAGAATATTATGACTGTAGCAAAAGATATGTCAGACCAAACTGAAATGTTGCACAAAATGGCCGCCTTAAATCATAAAATCTACAGTAAATAATGACTTCTGCGTTTAAACTGTTAATACTTCTATGATAGGTGCTATAAACACGTAAAAACGATGAGTCGTGTTTAAAGCAAAAATTTATAAACGAATCAATACCAAACCGGCAGGGCTATTATGAATCTTTGATCGGGATCGCGACTTGTCAAAATAATGTAAAAAAAAACCTTAAGACGCAAAAAAAAAAAACAGCTTTGTCTATTTCCAATTTCATACTACCAAATTGGAAATAGACAAAGCTGTTTTTTTTTTGCGTCATAACCCCTTTCAAGTGTCAAAATTCTGTCAATTCTGACACTGACTGATCCCGATCAAAGATCCATAATAGCCCCGCTGAAAACGATGGCTGGGCTTAAGTGCAGTTACAAAAATAACCCGACGTTCCGTCAGAGTTTAAATATTGTCTGTAGTTTTTGTTATACAGTATTTATTATGTTTATTTCACACGCAGATCTTTATCAAGTTAGAAGCAGCACGTAAAGTTGTGTGAAAACTAAGCGTGCGACATTTTAAGTCGTGAAAGTAATTAAATGGTAGTTTAACTAAATAAGCACGGGCTTTCAAAGAGTTGTTACAGTGTACTATGACGATATTTGACATTTTTGTATTGACGTCTGACGTCTGACTGCCAAGACGACTAAGAACGATCTGAATTAAGTTGGAGCAGTGTGGCAGACGTGCTTCCGGCTAGGTAGGTCTGGCCTGGTGGTAGGCGCAGCCGGAGTCGTCTGCTTCATTACAGTTTGGCGCCCAACGTGGGGCAGTTGAAATTGGCTGAGTATTGTCAAGTGTTTGAAGAAAGTCAGAATGTAATTGGGTTAGTGGAGGATTGTGTAATTCTACTAACACTTCTGAAGATGACCTTTCAGCATCATCCACATATGCTCCAACTTAGACGGAAAACAAACGCGTTAAGTTGGCGAACTGGCAGCATCTTGCATGAAATAGATCTATGATTTCGTTCATTTCTGGTACATTCAGATTGCAAATCCAGTTATATCCTTCATCCTAGGCAGGTTTATGATTTTGGTTCCGTATGTCATAAGTCCAGGATAATAATCTCAATATTGGTAGGTAATGAATTTCATCCAAAACCATACAGATTTTATATTTTCACTGTAAAAAGTAATGTACCAAGTTTTACACATAATTGAACAGGGTGTTCTGAAAGGGTATGCTATGTCGAATAGTGCTCACTATCCTCATAATTAGAAACAAAGGGATCAACCAAACAGCGGAATAACAACTGTGTTTTAATATTTATTGGGACTTATCGCGCACTATTAAATATAGGTAAAAATAGATACCTTTCGCTCGACTTTTCGACCATGTTACAATGGCCGTGGTCACGAGCTAACTCTGGTCATGTGGTCACGAGCTGGAGTTAGCTCGTGACCACGGCCATTGTAACATGGTCGAAACGTCGAGCGAAAGGTATCTATTTTTACCTATATTTAATATTGCGCGATAAGTCCCGATAAATATAAAAACATGTGTTCAAATCGCGGAAGTTTAAAAAAAATTACTAAAACCAACTGTTTCAAACAATAGCTAGTCAAGTGTGAAATTAGCGTATTTCTATGGCGTTGTATACCTTTTCTGAATAACCTGGTATCGTTTTTGAGGTGCTTAGTTATTTGTTTTCCAATTTTCCCCGAATTCTCATGTCTGTGACATTTTATGTTTATTTTAACATTTTTAACACGCATGTTCTATGTTACGGCATTAAAGTCTGACTAATATTGTACAGAACTGTTTTATTTCCATGTGTAGTTGCGTCAAACTTTATGGCGGCTATGAACATGTCGGCTTTTGTAGTGGTAGGAATCTTTTGCAGGGGTCCGCCTGGGGAAGTGCCACACCTTTGTCAGTTGTTCAACCGCCAAGCAGTAGTGTACAAACACTACTGTGTTCCGGATTGAAGGGCAATGTTTCCAGCGAAATTACAGGGCACACAGAGATTTGACATCTTATATCTCGGGGTGACGAGCGCAGTGCATTGCTATCCAGGGTTTTGAACTGTTGAAGTTCAAAATTCTGAGTGGCGTTGTGCTGTTATGGGCAAGCGTGAAGAGCCATTAAGCGAACGACTACGCTCGTCTTGTATCATTAAAAAAAAAATGCCTCGACTATAGAAGAGACACCAGAGTTCAGAGCGGTCAAAAATTTTGACACAATTTTTATACCGGGTGACTTTTATCGAAACCGAAAACCAAAGATTATCCATGTATTGTTCACACTACAAATTGTATTACATAAACGATATAACTCAATAATCAATATGAAAAACTGACTTCATAAAAATGTCAGAACTGGACCAAATTGAAATGGGACCACACGGGAAGCACCAGCTTTCAAATTAAAAAAAGAATCATCAAAATAAGTTCACTCAGTCGAAAGTTCTGAGGTCACAAACATAAAAAAAGAACAGTCGAGTTGAGAACCTCCTCCTTTTGGAAGTCGGTTAAAATAGATAAAAAAACTAGTGCAGAAATCGGGGGCCTTATCGCTAAAGTCCGTTGCAGACGATGCGCAGTATTTGCGCGAGTATTACTCGTGACAGTTACTTGCACAGTGTTTGAAACGAGCTACATACAACACTTTTTGGTTACTGCTAGTGGCAGTGGAATTTGCTTAGCCTTCCATGTCAATTAATAATTATCAATATAAAAAAACCGACTTCATAAAAATTGAAAAACAGAACTGGACCGAATTGGGGCCACACGGGAAGCACCAGCTTTCAAATAAAAAAAGAATCATTCAAATCGGTACACCCAGTCAAAAGTTCTGAGGTAACAAATATAAAACATAAAAAAACAGTCGAATTGAGTACCTCGTTCTTTTTGTAAGTCGGTCAAAAAAGTCACCCGGTGTATAAATTAATCTTTATTTTTACTAATGCTTCTTAACCGTATCAGTAACCCGCACAAAAGCACAATGCACGGATGATACGAGTACATGCATCACTTTCAGCGCAACTTAGATGCGCCGTGTGCAAGGAGTTTAGGGTGGAACGTTTCACGTATGGCGGGAAATTCAAATTTCAAACAGTTTTTTTGTTCTTGTAGCTAGGCCGGGTAATTATTGTAAACGATCATGATGTTTTCGAAAATTGATTATCAATCTTTACAAACTCACGTAAAGCTATTTATCTTTAATTCACATTATTACATACATTTGTCCATAAACAAATTTTTGCTGTTTCAAACAGTTTATTGACAAATGTAAGTAATATGGTGAGTAACTGATTAATAACTGTACATGATAATGTAAAGAACAACCAACAATTTTCGCATACACTGTGCCATTTCACAATAATTACCCGGCCTAGCTACAAGGACAAAAAAACTGAAATTTGAATTTCCCGCCTAACATGAAACGTGTCAGCTTAATGTCCGTTATTTTTGGTTGCGGGAGCCATATTGTGTTGATATTTTTATTGCAACTAAAACTTGACTCAAATCTTAGTTTTCTTTCCAACTTACTACAGAAAGTTGCACACCTACATTTTTATCGATTAGATTAAAAAAGAAACTAATGAATTGAAAACTATCTATAATTTTTTTCTAAAACAACCTTCGATCATATATTTCTGTAGATGCACTGTTGCTGCCTTAAAAATGGCACAACAAAACAAGGAATATTAACGAATTAACTTTAACGAATTTGTGCTTTATTGTAATTCATTAGGCTTAATTTTTCTATACTTTTTTACGACAAATGTTTCATTTCTGATTTTTCCAAAAGTCGTAAAATCTAAAATCTTGGGTGTTAATATATATTTAAAAATATATATGTATGTATATCAGTCTCTGGCAGCCATATTACAAGCTTTGCTTAGTTTGGGGTCAGATGACCATGTGTGCAATAATGTCCCAGATATTTATTTATTTATTGGGGACAATTTTTTGTTCGATTTTGTATGGAACTGTGCTTCTACAGATATATAATGATCAAAGAAAACTACCTAGTATTTCTTCTTGCTCACTACAAGAATTTATTTCTTCTATTTTGTTTTAATTCTTTCTTTTGTACATGACTGTCTTTTAATTTTCTTTCTGTTGTGTTTATGTTAAGTAGCCTTCTGGTATTATTTTTAAAATATTTTTTTTTTTTGCCACGTATATGGGCTTTTATGTGATTGGCAATACAATATGGCTCGGCTTGTTTATTTTGTGACTGGCAACATTGCTTTTTGTGCACCCGCATGGAAGCCGTTGGGTGGTTTCGGGAGAAACGCTTCTTAGTTATTACTAGAAGTAAGTCACATTTTCATTTTCTTATTTTACAGATTTTTCCTATTATAAGAATTCTCTTTGTAAGATAAAAAGCTCAATCTTAATTTCCAAAAGGTTTCGCTTTTACAACCTGCTTAGCTTTCCTTCATATACCTAGCAACTTTTGTTCCATTTGACCTCTTCACCACTTAAAATCAGGTGGTTTGTGGTCAAACGCCTAGCCTGAAGCCCGTTGCAGACGATGCGCAGTACCGATAAGTTGTAATAATAATTTAGGCTAAATCTTATTTGCCGGACTTTTTTTTTCTTCTTTTTTTTTATTTATTATAATTGACATTGTAAATTGAAATTTTAAGTAATTTTGTGTACATTTTAATTGGAATGAGGTTAATTTAATTGGAATGAGGTGTAATTCAATAATTATCAATATAACAAACAGACGTCATCAGAACTGTACCAAATTGAAATAGGATAAAATGTGAAGCACCGGCTTTCAAATAAAAAAAGAATCATCAAAATTAGTTCACCCAGTCAAAAGTTATCAAACATTAGGTAACAAACATTACAAAAAACAGTCGAATTGATAACCTCCTTTTTGGAAGTCGGTTAATAAATGCATGAAATTCGTTTAATAGTCATAGTAGTCAGTAATTTATACTTAAAAAATAAAATTTACACGTCAATATAATCACAATTATCTAAAATTCTACCATTATAAAAAATCCACAAATACGTTATTGTACAAATAAAAAATAATAATTATCTTATTATTGGAATGTTTAAGTTGATTATTATTGTATGTTCACAATTAACTTGACTGTTGATACCTACTTATAATCATTAATTAAAACCATACATGTAACACAGTTTAACAATAAATATTATCTGAATCTACTTGTTGGACCCGGGTATGTTCTAAAACTGCGACCAGAACCACCGGAGGATGGGCAGCAGCGTCCTAATAGTACACGGTGAACGTACTGCGATCCCCAAGCCGCCTGCCAAGCGTGGGGATTATGGCAACACCCCTCTCTATGAGGGAGGCCTTTGTCCAACAGTGGACGTTAATTGGCTGATGATGTGTGAATCTATTTGTCCAAGCATTACTCGCGTGAGTTTACTGCACATCGTCTGCAACGGGCTTGACAACCATAAAGATGTAGCCCAGATGATGATGGTTCCTGGTTAGGGGAAACTGATGGAGGACCAGAGCGATTCTAACGTGCAAATCGATTATCGGAACTAGGGCGGAAAGACTAATCGAACTCGTCTATTGGCTGGTTCGTCCGAATTTTCATGAAAGTAAACTTTTTTTTTTAAACCACATCCGACGGAGGAAAAATGTTCTTTGAGTGAAGACCACGAACCGGAAGACGCAGCGTAGGTAGGCCTCCCACTAGATGCACCGACGAAATTGTGAGAGTCGCGGGCATCCAGTGGATGCAGATGGCAGGTTGTCGCTCAGTGTGGAGTTAAAGGAGGCTTATGTTCAACAGTGGAAGTCTTTTAGCTGATGATGATTTAAAAAAAATAGGAATAAAGGTAGCCTATGTGTTAATCCAATCTAACTTAGGTCTAATATCTAAGCTACCTCCAGGATCCTAGTCATCTCCAGGGACTAAATTACCTTTAGGATGTAAGCCACCTCCACAATTTAAGCCATCTCCAGGGACTAAACTACCTTTAGGATCTAAGCCATCTCCAGTGACTAAGCTACCTCCGGAGTCTAAGCTACCATGGGTTAACCGTAATTAACAGTAACTTATGTTGTGTCCAGGCGAGCACACCGTGAATGGCGACCATTCGGACGCGCACCAGAGCACATTCTCGCATAGCAGTAAAGAGGTGAGTTGCATCCATTTCTTCCGTTACGTCTGCCCGTTGCAGCATCGCGGTCGTTGCACTCGTTCGATTGTGCGTGAAGTTACTCCCAAGCGTGATAGGGATCCGCCCGGCTGCGGTACTCTTTAGGGTTCCGTACCCAAAGGGTGTAAACGGGACCATATTACTAAGCCTACGCTGTCTTTCTGTCCGTACTACCTTTTAACGGCTGTATATTTCGTACCATAATAGTAATAGACAGCCAAAAGCCAAGTCATCGAAATTAAGCAACGTCGGGCGCGGTAGTGAGCATTTGACTTTGTGGCTTTTTTCCGGGCTGTCAAAACACCGTCAAATGTGTTGCAGGTGGCCATAGGCGGCGGTATTGCTTACCATCAGGCGGACCGAATGCTTGTTTGCCGCTCTTGTTATTAAAAAAAAACAGGAATTAACTTGTTTTATTATTACGTGGGTGCCTGATGGACGACGCAGTCAAGGAAGCGTTAGGAAAAGCTGGCGTGACGATCTTGACTCATTCCGGAGAGGTTGGCAAGAGGTGGCGGAGGACCGAGATTTATGGAAGGAAATGGGGGAGACCTTTGCCCAACAGTGGGACAGTATAGGTTAAGAAAAAAAAACGCTACGTATACTATGTTATTTGTATTTTTCTTCAGGGCTCCCCATCGAAGGAGGTGTCAACCGAGGACTCTCCAAAGAAGGACAAGAAAAAGAAGAAGGGCCTGCGGACGCCTTCCTTCTTGAAGAAGAAGAAGGAAAAGAAGAAGGACAAGTCCAGCACGCCGCAGCCCGCCTAGATGTATGTACAAACTACCTTCAAAAACTAAGTCATGTCAAAATACTTGAAACGGTCTAAAATACTGACACTATAGGGCAAATACAATACCCATAATTATCAATATAAAAAACCGACTTCATAAAAATTACAGAACTGGACCAAATATGCGCCCTCTATCCCACAGCGCGTGCATTAATTAGGCACTATCGATTTTAGAGAGCGCATGCCTGATTTAGTACTGAGGTGTTCCGACAGATGTATCGTATAGAAATTTTTGTGTGGACATGACTTTTTAATTGTTACATTGTAAAAAAAACATTAGAACTGGACCGTTTTGAAATGAAACCAAAGGGGAAGCACCCCTTTCAAATAAAAAAAGATCATCAAAATCTGTTCACCCAGTCGAATTGATAACCACCTCCTTTTTTGAAGTCGGCTAAAAACAGTTAGACTGCCCAGACAGATAGACCGTTGAAGGTCTAAAGACAATCATTAGGATTGACAATAGGGTATTTGACTATATTAAAAATATAATTAATACTGGTGTAATCCTAGAAGATTATTATTTTCAAAAAGTATTTAATGACTAAAAACTAAAAAATAAAGTCCCTATTTCTAGAAAAATACATAATAAAAATATGTTTTTCACTGATCACGTGACTTGACTGCAAACGCTCTATGTTATGCGAATGTCCTTTTGTCGTCACAGAAAAGTAAATAGAGGCAACAATTGTATGCCGAGATTAACTCGTTTGTTTATGTGTGACGTCACTAATGTCACGTGGCCCCATGAATGTCAAAGGTAGCGTTTACGCGGTAGTTTAATAATTTGAATTTTGATCCGTCATTTAAAACACAAATACTGAAAATTATGAGGATTAAATTTCAAGATTGCTTTATTTTAATGTAATAAACAATTTAAAATGGTTTTGTTAAATCAGTCAAATACCCTATTAGTTAAGTTGATACGTATCACGTATGGCGGGAAATTCAAATTTCAAAGTTTTTTTGTTCTTGTAGCTAGGCTAGGTAAATATTGTAAACGATCATGATGTTTGCGAAAATTGATTATCAATCTTTACAAACTCACGTAAAGCTATTTATCTTTAATTCACATTATTACATACATTTGTGTATAAACACATTTTTGCTGTTTCAAACGGTTTATTGACAAATGTAAGGAATATGGTGAGTAACTGATTAATGTACATGATAATTTAAAGAACAACCAACAATTTTCGCAAACACTGTGTTATTTCACAATAATTACCTGGCCTAGCTACAAGGACAAAAAACTGTTTGAAATTTGAATTTCCCGCCAAACATGAAAATATTTCGCACCAGATGGACTAAGCAAAATAACCGTATCTACATTGGAACATTGAAATAAAAAATAAAATTTAAAACTCATGTTTAAAAACTGTTAATTCTAAACGAAATTACGGTATCTCATAAAAACACACAAAAAACAATAATATTGGATTTTTAAACATAAGCACATAACTGAAAATAAATTAAATTATATGTAATTAAAGTAACAAAAAATCAATTTTCACAAAAACTCGATTTTCTCGAAATACACCTAGGTTTAGATACCGCTCTTGGGATTATAAGGGCAGGATAGACCGTTGAAGGTCTAAAGACAATACAAAAACAAAATTAATTAATTTGACACAATAATAATATGCACAAAGTAAATTCGAACCTATTGGCTCCGAGCTAGTTTTCACTGTTTCAGAACCAATGGCCTCTCCCATATCTATAACACAGTAAAAATTATGCCAAAACAAAACAGATTAATAAAAAATAAAAAAAAAGCAATATTTAAAAACTAACATCTAAAATGCTGGCCTATATTTGGGTCAGAAAGTTAGCCTCGCCATCCAGCGAGGCAACGCGGCCAGCATTTTGGGCACTCTACCTGAAATTAGTTATCATTTAGGACTACTTAATTAACTCTATTTTAATTATAGTAACAATTACATTTAGATACATCTAAAATAAAAAATAAAAACCAACAAATTTTGAAAATCTTTAAAAACTACGTATATAATTGTACGTACTAGGAATTAAAAAATATATAAATGAAGTGTAATTAATATACATATATCTACACTAATATTATAAAGAGGAAAGATTTGTACCTATTTTTGTATGTTTGTAATGAATAGGCTCCGAAACTACTGAACCGATTTGAAAAATTCTTTCACTGTTGGGAAGCTACACTATCCCCGGGTGACATAGGCTATATTATATTTTGTAGCGAGGCCGAAGGCTGAGCTTACACTCGTGCGAAGCCGGGGCGGACGGCTAGTTGTAAATAAATAAAGAGTATGTACTAAAATGAGCATATGAGCCGGACGCTCGCTTCGATATCCCAAATTTCATAGTCTGGCTTCGAAACTATGATGCCCGTGATGAACTATGAACTATGATGTTTCGTGTGTTTGAGACAAAAGTTATGTACACCATTTTCTAACATATATTTACGTACACCATTTTGTAACATATATTAACATATATATATTACAATCCATTAGAACATTTTTTTTTATTATTATAAGTTTTTTTTTAAAGATATATTTGTTTTAATATATAATTGTTTCTTTTCAGGTAATACCTACAACTCCCCACTGCCATCTCGCTTTCAGAATACTTGTAATTGTTTTAATGAATGTTAAGGTTAAATTCCGGAAGTGCGTAAACGGATACACGACGTAGCCTTACTCGTATCAGCTTATATACAGTGTGTAGTTTGCCGTGGGGTGTACATAATCGTGTGGAAATAGAACACGCTGTATGTATGACGCGGTCGCCATACTGGATTTTTATGTTACTTTTTTATAATAATAAATTGACTATAAAATGTTGTATCAAATGAAATTCCTATATTATTGTAATTTTGATGAAGTTTCGATGTTTTGTATTTTTGACGTGAATTGAGGGTATTTTAAAAAGTGCACTAAAACCAAGATGGCGACCGCTGCGCCGCTCAAAAATAGCGCTGCTGTTACTTTTTGCAATAAAAATGGGCTTTTCTATTTCAAAAATTACACTTTGAGGCCAAAAATCAATTTTTGGTCGAGGAAATAAGTGAAAAAATTAGTAGAAAAGTTCGTTTTGAGTAAGTAATAATTATACCCACCTATTGGCGTTTTTAAGTTTGGTGCACTGGCTGTAGTGTTATTCTCTTTCCCTCTTATAGAAAGTCTATATCCATCTCTGTCAGATGAAAATCTATGATTAACTTGCTCTTTTGGATAATAGGTGGCGCTGATATAAAATGCTCACTTCATGAGCAATGTGATGAGCAAAATGCTCACGAGCGATTAAGAGCAAATTTAATGCTATATGATAGATTTTTTAATACAGCACGATATTTTATTATTTATTTTGACTTATGCGATTGGTATATTTTTTTTTACTTGTAACTTGCCAACCATCTTATGTCGAAACAAATATTTTTATTACTCTACGTAATTTTAGTTTTTTTTTTCTCTTCTGAGTGTTAAGTACGATTTGACCGAAAAAATAATTGGGCAGCTTCTAACATTTTTATGTAATATTGGTACAAATTTCAAACATGCACTTTATTATATTTTTTTTATTTGGAATTGATTGAAAAAAATACTCATTTAAACGTGACAAGATATTTCGTGTAAAAATCGCGCAAGTACAAGTTTTTTCGTTTAAAATCGTACTTGGCAATACTTTGGTGCATTCTTTACTTATAAATACTGGCATGTAATGCTTTATTCGGGGGCCAGGATGGACGGGCCCTTATGCCATGCGTGCTTGAATTACTATTAATTAAAAATAGTTTATAATCTTGTTACACAAAAATATCTTATACGCAAAATAAAACTCACATCATATAAGTTTTGAAACGACCTAAATTTAATAAACAAAACTCTATTCAAATTTATGGACGTAGATTTTACTGTAATTATTTTTCTTTTTACGATACTGAGTGACGAGACGAGCATAGTCGCTCGCCTGATGGCTCTTCACGCTTGCCCATAACAGCTCAACGCCACTCAGAATTTTGAACTTCAACAGTTCAAAACCCTGGATGGCAATGCACTGCGCTCGTCACCCCGAGATATAACATGTCAAATCTCTGTGTGCCCTATAATTTAGCTGGAAACATTGCCCTTCAATCCGGAACACAGTAGTGTTTGCACTCTACAGCTTGGCGGTTGAATAACTGGCAAAGGTGTGGTACTTCCCCAGGCGGACCCCTGCAAAAGAGTCCTACCACTACAAAAGAAGATGGTTCAGCTTCAAGTAAAAGAAGATATTTTTGTGTAACCCGAAATTAGCTATTATTAAAATATAAAAACAAAATATAATATATGTTAGCACTTATGTACATGTAAGATTGGCTAGCCTACGTAGATTGTTTTAAATTATTACTTTTTTACTGTTCGGTCCCTTATAATAATTTCGCTTTACCATTTATGTTACGATTTTTAGGATTGTACTCTAAAAGTCCGGGAAAGTAACTTGTCTCATCTAAAAGTCTATTGAGATTGTAGTGTATTTTACAAATTGACAGTTTACATTTATCCATGATAAACCATGATTTATCGATTCTATATGCCACCATTGACAATGACAAAACAAATTTTGATGCCATATTTGACATTTGCCGTAGGCGTAAACCAATTTTATCGATTCTAATATCCATAAATGTCATGTTTTGTTGTCAAAAATCAATTATATCGATTCTAAAAGATTTGACAAGTTTGGTTGCCAAAAATCGACTTTATTGATCCTAAAATCCAGATGACATGTTTTGTTGACAAAACAAATTTTATTGATTCTAAAATCCATATATGACGTTTTTTTGTCAAAAATAAATTTTATCAATTTTTTTAGCTATTCTAAAAGCCAGTTTTGGCATGTTTTATTGACAAAACCAATTTTAACGATTTCAAATGTGAAATTTATCAGATTCATAACATCATTATGATGAAATGTATTTGTAACCTGCTTGTTTAAAGGCCGAGTGGCAAATTTGTGCCTAAAGAATTTGTAGACCATCTGAAGACCTCTACCATGGCATAATTGGCACAAACAAACATCCGAAATAAATTTGTAACATATTGTTCTAGCCAAATACGATATCAAAATTTTAGTTCAATACGGGGTCCATATTGAATTTAAATGTTTTATTATTGCTGATCCGGGCCTCCGTATATCAATTTGACATTACCTAGTTAAGTCTAGCGTTGTAAAATGACAAGTTGAATCGTTAATTGTGTGTACGGCTCAAAATGAAGTGAAATTACCAAGAAAAAACAGCAAAATACTCGCTTACTTATCACGAAATCTTATCTTAAAAACTACTTTACTTAGATTTGATATAGAGGTCCGCTAAGAAAGGATTTTGCGAAAGGACGTATTAGATTAGTAATTGGCGTAGGTGGCATGGCACAATTGATTTATTTAATTAGGTAAATTCAGACATACCATTAATGAATTTATTGTACTATTGATTGATTTAATTTGTTAAATTAAGAGGTATCATTATTAATGAATGGCACGATTGATTTATTCAATTTGATAAATTAATACGTATCATTAATTAATACATGGCACAACTGATTGATTTAATTTAGACGTATAATTAACTCATGGCACGATTGGTTTATTTAATTTGTCAATTTAAGTAGTATCATGAAAAATCACATTAGAGTTTGATGAAATTAATATTATTGTTTTATTATGACAATTATTTTATTTAAAAAGTAATACGTCGCACTTCAGAACCTTGTTTGAGAGACAAAATTTTAATTTATTTTGAGCAGCACACACATAAGGGGTTTAATATTAAATAATCGGATTCTAGGCGATCTAAAATATCGATTAAAGAACTCCCCGTACATTTTATCTTATTATGACATTGGCAATGAAAAACGCAATCTTATGTATTTTTTATGAATAAATTCATTATTACTTTTATTAGACATTTCGTTTTTATTATTTTTCCTTATTATTTTTTATGGGAACTGTAAAACTTTATTTTGAACCTAGTTATTGCTTATGTTAAAGCTTTTTTTAATCATATAAATGTAGTTTTTCCATCAAATGTGTACATTTAATTCTGACTGATAACATTATATGACTAAGAACCGATTTTTCAATCCTCAGTTGAAGAATCAGATAGGATTTATTCTATTGATAGCATGATTTCAAATTTTTCAATAGTTATAGGTTATCTGCGGAGTAAAACCTGTAATTTTATGGGACAGATAAATTTATTGATTAGTTAACTATCTGACCCTTTGACTGCGGATTAAAAATCGGCGCTTAATCGCCGTTTTATTTTTAATAATACAAACTGAGTGTCTTCCTTCCATAAAATACTTTATTATTTTTTAATCGTCATTTTTTTTTTAAGTTTGACAGTTCCCAGTATTGCCCGGTCACAAATTCAGCGGATATTCTTATTAATTATGAAATAATATAGCAATTTTTAGAAATAAGTTATAGCTTAAAGTACGTTATGTTATGGTTTTGTAACGTGATTTTTTTAAATATATGCTATTTCGAAGATTATTATGGAGATGGTGTTTTATTGCCGGCTTCCTTGTTACCTGAGATATACTCTAGGTCTTCGAAGTCAGACTGGATAGGTATCTTATAAGTCTGCGAGTATCTGCGACCATGTCAGGGCATACCAATAGGCTAGTTGGTAGTGAAACGCGGACATACACGCGATAAAAAAAACAGTCATACAATAACGATTATGTATTATTAAAGGGTATTATTTTACACTACAATAAGGATTACATTTATCGGCACCAATTAGGGAGCGTTCAAGTATTACATAACGCAATTTTTGGAGATTTTGGACGCCCCCTCCTCCCCCCCCCCCCCCCCATGTAACGCGCCGTAACGTTTTTCTGTAGCCCCCTTCCTCCTAGTAAAACGTTACGTAACCACCAAGTGACCATTTTACCTAAAAGTCACAATTATGCGGCGTCAAGTACCGGAAAGTCGGTAAAATACCTTTGTTATATAAAAAATTCGCAATAGAATCTCTTTACACAACCGTTCTAAAGGTTTAAAAAAATAAAACAATGTTACGTAACGCGTAGTTCAAACACCCTCTCCCGCCCCTGTAACGCATCGTAACGTTTTACAAGGCCCTCCAATTTCGTTACGTAATACTTGAACGCTCCCTTACAACATTATTAACACAATAAGTATACAAATACAAGCTACTATTTACTAGTTTAGTTTCCAGGACCCGAGAAACATCAAGTTAAAGCTACTATTTATTAGGTATTCGTTTCCAGGACCCGAGAAACATCAAGTTAAAGCTACTATTTATTAGGTATTCGTTTCCAGGACCCGAGAAACATCAAGTTAAAGCTACTATTTATTAGGTTTCGTTTCCAGGACCCGAGAAACATCAAGTTAAAGCTACTATTTATTAGGTATTCGTTTCCAGGACCCGAGAAACATCAAGTTAAAGCTACTATTTATTATGTATTCGTTTCCAGGACCCGAGAAACATCAAGTTAAAGCTACTATTTATTAGGTATTCGTTTCTAGGACCCGAGAAACATCAAGTTAAAGCTACTATTTATTAGGTTTCGTTTCCAGGACCCGAGAAACATCAAGTTAAAGCTACTATTTATTAGGTATTCGTTTCCAGGACCCGAGAAACATCAAGTTAAAGCTACTATTTATTAGGTATTCGTTTCTAGGACCCGAGAAACATCAAGTTAAAGCTACTATTTATTAGGTATTCGTTTCTAGGACCCGGGAAACATATACAAGTTACAGCGGGAAGTAGTGTCGTAAGCGAGCCACCTGATCGAGAGTCAGAGTGTATTGATGCCAGAAGCGATCACTCCTGAGCCGAGCTCAGATGTTGAGAAGGACAACCGGTAAGCGCAGCGTAGGATATCCACCACAAGATGGACAGACGAACTAAAAGAGACCGCAGGAAAACGCTGGATGCAAGCCGCTTCCAACTGGCCCTTTTGGAAATCGATGGGGGAGGCTTATGTCCAGCAGTAGACGTCCTATGGCTGAAATGATGATGATGAGTTGTGACTCGCTCCTGTCGACTTACCTGGCCCCGATTTTACTAAACCAATTGTTTTTAAATTCTTAATAAATTGCCCTTTTGACACGTTTGGTATAGAAAAAGTGTCAAAATTGAAAAACCAATTGTTTTTAAATTGTTAATGAATTGCCTTAAAAATTAGATAGAGTCAAAAGTAAAAATAAATGAGGCAATTCATTAACAATTTAAAAACAATTGGTTTAGTGGAATCGTGGCCCCTATATGTTCATAATGATGATTACAATAATCTCCTTTCGGCTAAGTACAGTGTAAATGCGCAACCCTGTATTCTTATTTGAGATGGGGGCGATAAGTCCTGCACTGACGTCCCGCTTGAGGTGTATTGTGCTTTATACGTATTGTTTCTTGAGCACATTTTGCTGTTTCTTACACCCGTGCAAAGCCGGGGCTGGTCGCTAGTTGATATCATCATCATCATCGTCAGCCAGAAGACGTCCACTGCTGAACAGGCCTCCCCCTTCAACCTCCACACTGAACGACATCCTGCCATCTGCATCCACTGGATGCCCGCGACTCTCACAATGTTGTCTGTTCATCTAGTGGGAGGCCTACAATACGCTGTGTCTTCCGGTTCGTGGTCTCCACTCAAGAACTTTTCTTCCCCTTCGGCTATCGGTTCTTAGAGCGATGTGGCCTGCCCATTGCCACTTGCAAATTTTTAGCTAGTTTTTTTTTTATTTTTTTTATAATCACGCATGTCACATTTATATGGTTTTACTCCAGTATGTGTTTGTTTATGTCGATTTAAAACATCTACTCTTGCTGCTTTATAATCACACATGTCACATTCATATGGTTTTTCTCCAGTGTGTATTTTCTTGTGTTGTTTTAAAACATGTACTCTTGCTGCTTTATAATCACACATGTCACAATCATATGGCTTTTCTCCATTGTGTGTTTGTTTGTGTTGACGTAAATTACCTATCCGTGCTGCTTTATAATCACACATGTCACATTCATATGGTTTTTCTCCAGTGTGTGTTTGTATGTGTTGCTTTAAATTACTTCTTTGTGCTGTTTTATAATCACACATGTCACATTTATATGGTTTTACTCCAGTATGTGTTTGTTTATGTTTATTTAAGTTACTTCTTTGTGCTGCTTTATAATCACACATGTCACATTCACATGGCTTTTCTCCAATGTGTGTTTGTATGTGTTGACGTAAATTACCTATCCGTGCTGCTTTATAATCACACATGTCACATTCATATGGTTTTAGTCCAATGTGTGTTTGTATGTGTCGCTTTAAATTACTTCTTTGTGCTGTTTTATAATCACACATGTCACATTTATATGGTTTTACTCCAGTATGTGTTTGTTTATGTTTATTTAAGTTACTTCTTTGTGCTGCTTTATAATCACACATTTCACATTTATATGGTTTTATTACTCCAGTATGTGTTGGTATGTGCCGCTTTAAAGCATTTGGATATTCTGTTTTAAAATCACACATTTTATATTTAAGGTGTGATGTTTCTAACCATACATTGAGCGCTCACTCAATATCTCTACTTCTCTCTTTTTAATAACCCTCCCTGATTCTTCTCGGTCACACTTTCAGTTGTACTACCAGAAAAAATAGGTAACAAAATCCAAACACAGTTCTCAATAATTTTAGCGTCGTGACCTTGTCTAGGATCAACTGCAGCGAACTTTAATGTAAGTTTGTTGAGATTATGTACTTAATAAATGCTGCGACTGAGCCTCTACAATCGCTGCCCCATGAAGTATAAACGTTGTATTGTCTCTGCAGTTGTAAGACGTACATTCAAATGTACTGTGGGTACGTCGTTTTGGGTCGTAGACTGACACAAGGCCCAGTGTAGAACGCTGCTTGATTTATTTCTTTCCACTCAGCGCCATAAACAAACTACTAAGAACAGTTTACCAAGAGCTCAACCGGAAGCTAGGAAGGCACTTAAGAGATTATTTGTTCAGTGAATTACTATACAGAATTACTTGAGAATTCCAACAGAAATCAAATCAAACAAGAAGACAAGAGTTTTTTGACAAGCAGGAGTGAACTGGTTTGTATCTTTTTTTGTTTTCGCCCATTGTTGAGCAGGCTATAGTCATTACGGCCATACCGCCTCGTCTCGTGTATTTATTGTCAATAAGTAGTATTGCCCCAGTAAAATAGAAGACTTTACTAGAGGCTCTTCTTTTGGAGTTTTGGAATCGACATGAAAATACACGTTTCACCTCATTATATCACTTGGCCACAGTCGAGCACATATACGAACAGTTAATTACTCTACATAACATCATAATGTGAAAGTTTGGATGGGTGGATGTTTGTTACTCAATCACGCAGAAACGGCTGGATGGATTTGGATGAAATTTGGAATATACATTGCTTATGTCCTGGATTAACACATATGCTACTTTTCATCATCATCGTAGTCATCACCGATTTTCATCACCACGTGGGTGAAACCGCGGGGCGCAGCTAGGAAATAATAATACACCATTTATTACGGCTGTGCGCTAGCGATGGTTAATCAAGAATGTACACGGCATAAAATGAGAAACTTATTAATTACCTAAATAGGACCTCGTTTTTCTAGCAATTTATTTTTTAGACCGATCTCAGAAAGAGTAGATTTTTGAAGTTTTTTATTTTTGACAGCGTTTGCCAGACTTTCCGATAGTTAATAAAGAAGTAAAATTACTGTAAAAATCTGAAAATGCACTTCAGGTGCAGAAATTCAATGTGATTAGTATGGGAACGGTTAGAGACATCTGTTGGAGTTCAAAGGTAAGGATTTAATTACTTTTAGAAGAAAAAAAAAACCGTCTAACTACTGACTCTTCTGCGCTTCACAGCACCAGAGATCATTCATGGAGCTAGATTGACTTTGGTCTTAGATAATATATAGTTTAGATCTGCCCTTAAACTCGAGCTAGTACCGAAAAAATTCTGCCAAAAACTGAAGGAAGCGAGGTAATCACGTATTGCACACACTGACATATTCTTACTAGTTTTACAAACGCACACTTCAATATTGAGCGGCACACAACTGCAAACGAGATGATTAAAATATGCAACAACTGCAAACGATGTGCTCAAAATGTATACGAATGGACGACCGAGGGGTGGGGGGGGGGGGGGGGCAGTAAGCGCTAAAGGGGAAACTGTAGGTATAACGCTTCTATTTATTTATTTTTTCTGAGACTGGTAGACGCTGGTAGGGGTAATGCACAATATACACCAAGGGCCGAATTCACCATCAAAGTGAACGCGATCAACGCAAAACTAAATTGGTATAAAGTGGAATAAGCCACTTTATACCAGTTTAGTTTTGCGTTGATCGCGTTCACTTTGATGGTGAAATCGGCCATAAGCGTCATTGATGTAAGGAAATAGTGGGAAGGTGCGGGACGAACTCTTTGACGTGGACCGCACAAATTAGGCCCACGGGCCTAATCAACTTCAGTCACAATCGAACTGGCGTTTGTGATAGCACGTGAAGTACCTACTTATCATAATTTTGTTTGAACCGAGCCATTTAATGGTGCAATGTTTGGATGTCACGCATCTTTCCCCTTTTTGAAACAGTCATTGCTAAGTGTGTTTTAAATGTTTATGGGTCCTACCGCGCAATATTTTATTACGCGTGTGTTGTCGTCCATATAAACAGATAATAATAGACACGCCGTACGGGAGTACGGCGGGCGCGCGTCGTGCGCGGTGCGAGCTCCCGCTCGCACCGCGCACGACCCGCGCCCGCGTTCTGTGTGTTTTAGCCTATAAGGTAGCTTTCGCTCGACGTTTCGACCATATGAAAATGGCCGTGGAAACGGGCTGACCACCAGTTTTTTTTTGAAAAAAAAAGCCTATAGTAGCCTAGTTTCAAATCGTGAAAGTTTAAATGTTACTTTCACAAGTTTTTTATCGGTAGGCTGGAGTTTAAGCCAAATCCAAACTATATATCACACTTTGGGATCTGGATATAACTCCGGATCCCCCTTGTATAGTATTCTGATGGGGTGACGACGATCGAAGATAAACACCGTTGTAGTTCACAATTATTTTACTGTTCGAAGAATTACAAAGGTCAAACTGTTGTAAGGCAGGCTCCTACGGTCAAACGTAATGGAATGCCGTTGCCGTTTTACATAACCATTGAATAATTAAGTGAAAAGGTAATTCTCAAGACTACATATTACGTCCGAGATAACAAGAGAGAGAAAAACCAGTTACATTTTGTCTATGACCATTTACCAATTAGTGATGGGGTCGACTGCACACCGAATCGGTCGATTTAACTAGTGATGTGCACGCGACCCACAAACAAAGCAATAAACTTAATATAAATGTGCGTTTATAGAACGCCACAACACTAATATTATAAATGCGAAAGTTGGGAGTGTACGAGTGTGTATGTTTGTTACTCCTTCACGCAGAAACGGCTGGATGGATTTGGATGAAATTTGGAATATACATTGCTTATGTCCTGGATTAACACATATGCATCTTTTCATCATTTTTCATCACCACGCGGGCGAAACCGCGGGTCGCAGCTAACCAAGTATAAAAGGGAGACAGGTAAGAGAAAATTTGAACTGTTCTCCGAACGAGCCCTATTAAGGGGCTCGCTTTGACCACATTAGTAGAATAGGGAACAAACTGGCTTCGTACCCTGGTGTTCCCCGATAGTTACAATTCGGGTGTCTTCAAATCACGAGTGAATTGGTTTCTTCTAGGCAAGAGTGCTCCATCAGAAACCGCTAGGCGAGTTGGCGGTCAACGCAAGACTATTTATTCAACAGTTTCTTAAAAAGAAGTTACTAAAATATTACCTTGTCTCCAGTATCGCAAGCAGCTTCAAACGAAACCTCTGAAGGACGTCATTCAACCCAAGCCTGCCGAAATCCCCAAACAAACAGTCAAATCTACTAAGAACCCTACCAAACCTGGCTTCAGATTAAAACCGAAAAAGCAGGACTCCTGTCACGATTTCGCGAAAAAACTTGACAGCTTGCATATATTCGACTTAAAAGATTCAACTCCAAAAGAAGGTCAAGTATCCCAGGTGTCTCTTTGTCTCAAGCCCAGTTCAAGACCCAACGTTGAAGACTTCTCAAAACTCTGCGATCCGTGTTGCCCTGCCGACGACTGCCAATCAAATAACGGGAGAAAAGATATGTGTCGACGTAAAAAGCCCTGCCCGGGACCATGTCAACCAGAAGAAGAGCCGGAAGTATGTGTTTCTGAAGAACCCAAAGCACAATGTTGTTCTAAAGAGAAAGTGAAAGAAAAAAGTTGTTGTCAAAAAGAAAAGAAGGATTCTAAAAAGGGTAAATGCTGCCTTCTGACTGATATAAAGTGTTGTGAGCCTCGGCCTAAAAGAAAAAAGGTTAAGGGGCGAAGATCAAAAGCCAATTCTTCTATATGTGTCATAAACGAAAGCGCAAAAGCTAATTGTTGTGCGTGCTGTTGTTTGCTGGCCGAGTACTTTAAAGAAATTTTGCGTCTGTTTTGTATAAAAAATGACACGCGTATTTCGGAAATCTTATGTGAATTGTGCGACGTGGCCAGCTGCATTTGTAACGATTGTCTAAACTTCTTGAAAAAGCTCATCAGTTGCATATGCATGCTCAGTGGTAAATGCTGTTAAATTTTTGAAGGTTAGCAACACAGAAAAGTTTTTTTTTGTTTAAATTAGAACAGCTGTCAAGGCATTTTAGTAAGAAATTTGTTGTAGCCACTTGTACCCACATAGCAACTGTGACGCGGAGTTCGACGCGTTGACACAAATAAGAATGTTCAATCATATATCTGTCACAATACCTGGCGACAGTTTCCTTTCCCATTTCCGTTAGAGAGTCAGCGGTATGTCGTACGTATTGTTTATAAATTGTAAAGTTATTTTTTTATGTTTTGGTATCTATTCTTATTTTCTTTCAATTAAATACGTATTTACAATGAACAGTGATAGTTTTACTTGCTTATTTTCGTTGAATGAGAATGGGAAGTTTTCTAAAAGGCATTTAAAAAAAAAGTGCGTTGGCATTGACGAGACAAGTATACCTATGATAATAAAAAAAAAACTTGTTTTATTCTCATAGACCAGTTTTTCAAACTGTGGGTCGCGACCTCCTGGGGGGTTGCCATACCTATATAGGGGTCGCGAAGCCTCGGTAAAAAAAAAATATAAAAAAAAAAAACTATAAGAAAAAATAATCAATGAGTAATTATAAAAACAAAAAAAGGTTGTACGTATTTGATATTTGTAATAAAATACAGATTATAAACTGTGGAAGGTAGGGGGTCCCGATTTTTTTTCATACTAAAAATAAAAAAATGAAATAAAAGGTCGCGTCGTGAAAAAGTTTGAAAACCACTGTCATAGACAATATACGTCTGTTTGACACTGTCTGTCATGCCTGTTTTTGTTTTTTTAACCGATTTACAAAAAGGAGGAGGTTATCATTTTTTTTTATGTTTAACACCTCAGAACTTTCGACTGGGTGAACCGATTTTGATGATTGTTTTTTATTTGAAAGCTGATGCTTCCCGTGTGGTCCCATTTCAACTTGGTCCAGTTCTGTCATATTTATGAAGTCAGTTTTTTATATTGATAATTGTTACATCCTGTCACAGTAATGGTGTAAAATGAAACAAATAATTTATTATAAAAATCACATTTTTATTCAATTTTTTACAAAATCAACAACTTCCATTTAATAATACACTACACCAAGTATTTCTATATTATAGTAAAAATGCCTATTCACCATTAATAGTATCTAGTATTTCAATAAAACTATTGGGCGTCCCTACTGGCTAACATTCGTACTAATATACGATGCGATTTCGTCGCGCGAACAATTTTCAAACTTACTTAAATTATGATTTAAATTAAAAAAAATAGGTTTAAAATAAAACCGGCCAAGTGCAAGACGCGCTCGTGCACCGAGGGTTCCGTATCACCCCAAATTACAATAATTATATTAAAAAAAAACCGTAACAAAATTAGTAAAAAATGCAAACTCGATTTTGTGAAAGAAATGTTGAAGTCGTCCAAATAACCGAATACGTTGCTTAACTTTGTAATGAACATAAATGTGTCACCGACTCGCACTTGGCCATTATTTGTTTTTATACTTTAGAGTGTGTACTATAATCATGCCAAGTTTGACGCTTGTACGTATTACCGTTTTTACATTAGAGCAATAACAAAAATACGTTTGTTGTACGGGGACCCCCATTAATTTTTTGACTATTATTATTTCTTAGTTAATCCGCCGTAACATTAAAAATTCTGTGAAAATTTCAACTGGCTATCTATTACGGTTCCAAAGATACAGCCGTTTAAAGGTAGGACGGACAGACAGCGTAGGCTCAGTAATAAGGTCCCATTTTACCATTTGAAGCCTAAAAACAGTGCTGACACGGGACGCCCGGTAGATAGATAGATAGAAACTATTATATACACCAGAAATTAAATTACAAACAGATAGAAAACACTTACGAGCTAATACCACAAGTGGCGGCCTTATCGCTAAAACATGACGGCATAAGATAGCGTAAGTGTTTGCCGTCACGGCATACGATTCGGTTTTACGCACAGACCTTGCATTTTTCTGCTAATGCACACCAATAAATGTTCACATCAAAAACTATATTTTTGTTTTACAAGTGTGATTTTTATATTAACACGCTTTTATTAGCTTGGTGTGAATGTAAATATGCATGTTTGTATGTATGAATGTAACGGAATCTTTGAACTTGATTTTCAACTACATCAAAACGTCGAATTAAATTGAAACTTTGCACACTTATCAAGGACTGATGACAATGCAATAATTTAAATAGTTTGTCCCATTATACTTACCAGGATCTTCAGGATTAGCGATTTTAAAGCGCGTTTTTAACACGCTTTTATTAGCTCAGTATGTACCTATGTAATGGAATCTTTGAACTTGATTTTCAACTACTTCAAAACGACGGATTGATTTGAAACTTTGCACACATATCAAGGACCGAAGCCAATGCAATAATTTAAATAGTTCCATTATCCTTACCGGGATCTTCAGGGTTAGCGATTTTAAATTTAATTGTTACGAATTGCCTCAAAATTGACACTTTTATCTATAGCGAAAGTGTCATAACTTCTGCGCTTGGGGGCGTGGGTTCGATTCCCACCTAGGACAAACATTTGTGTTTGTTCTATGTCTGGGTGTTAATATCTATTTAAGTATGTATTTAAAAATATATATGTATGTATATCAGTCTCTGGCAGCCATATTACAAGCTTTGCTTAGTTTGGGGTCAGATGACCGTGTGTGCAAAAATGTCCCAGATATTTATATTTATTTATCATAAAACGGTAAAATAAATCGGTTTCATCTAGACAAGCGTGCTCCATCGTAGACCGCATCATCGCTTAACATCAGGCGAGTTGGCGGTCAAACGCAAGTTAATACATTAATATCTATAAGAAATTCAATTTCTGTAATAACTATTTTTTATTGAAAATAAAGGGAAAGACATTTCAACCATTACCTGCTATTCACATAAGTTTTTCGTAAAATTCTTGGAGGTAAAGTTTGAGAGTGGATTTCGTTAAATTACTGACATTAAATGAACAATTGTTATGTTATTATGGTGTACTTATATTATATTTGTCTTGACAATTAGGGCTTTATTTTTTAGTTCTATTCTCGAAAATCTAGATACCTAATGATGAATACAATACCTCCTTTCGGCGTAGCATAACCGTTCTGTCTAATGGTGCACATGAAAAATACTTACATCATTATATATACTAACAATTTGAAATTTAAACTTTATACACAAACCGACTTCAAAAATATATGAAAAATTTACAAGTACCTATAAAATTTGAGGGTTGCCCTCGATTACCTTGGGATCCCATCATCAGATCTTGACTTGGTGACAATGGGACCAAATGGGAAGTATACACAACAGAACAAGTTTTTTTTTTAAATCGGTCAAAAGTTGGCGGAGAAATCGGTGAACATACATAAAAAAAAAACCTGGTGGATGACTGGTAGAAAATGTTTAGCATTAAGTCCTCCATTTGTGCATTGTACTTAATTTGTAAGTGTGCAATAAAGTATTAAATAAAAAAAAAATAAAAAAAAACCTTGAACATAGGACCGTCCTCTTTTTTTGAAGTCGATTAAAAAGGCAAGAATTTTCAAAGGCTTTTTAAATATAACTAAAAATATGAAAAAAATTTGAGCCCCCCACCTTTTTGAAATAACAATATTCTGAATATTTACAAATAAGCAATCATACTTATTTTTTTATTATTATCTTATTAATAGCTAACAGCCAGTCACCAAAAACCAAATTAAAAATTAAGAGAGTTATAATCATTTTATGGTGAAACGTTTCACGTATGGCAGGCCATTCAAATTTCAAACAGTTTTTTTGTTCTTGTAGCTAGGCCGAGTAATTATTGTAAACGATCATGATGTTCGCGAAAATTGATTATTATTCTCTACAAACTCACGTAAAGTTATTTATCTCTAATGCACATTATTACATACATTTGTCAATAAACAAATTTTTGCTGTTTCAAACGGTTTATTGCCAAATGTAAGTAATATGGTGAGTAACTGATTAATAGCTGTACATGATAATGTAAAGAACGACCAACAATTTTCGCGAACACTATGCCATTGTACTCACAATAATTACCCGGCCTAGCTACAAGGACAAAAAAACTGTTTGAAATTTGAATTTCCCGCCAAACATGTAACGTATAACGTCTTGCTAGACAGATAGCGCACTATACTCACAAATGACGTCACTTGTAATCACGCCATTTTACACTAATTTTTAAGTTTTTTCATATTTTCTTTTTTGTCCTCTGTATATATTTTTTGTGAACAATAAAGAGTTCATCAATCAATCTTTATACTTCCACTTTGCGGGAAAGGGGCAGAGCATCCTTTCCAAATCCGGGCAAAACTTTAAACTTTAAAAACTTTAGAGCTTAATCAGCCGATATTTTCTTCAGTACGCGTTTTACAATAATAATCATTTGTCCAAAAAAAAAACTTTTTCGGTCGCTTCATTGTACCATAAATTTTTAAGCAGAGTTAAATTAAGTACTTAATAATATTTTTTTACTTAATACTTAAATATTAAAAAAAAAACTAACATCCCTCCCTTACCTTAACCAATTTTTTATTAAGTACTTTTTATTTACAAAATAGAAATTAAAAACTAGCACCGAAATTTAATTTTCCCCGTATTTTACGGAAAAAGCATTCTAATGTACAGCCCCAAAATGCACAGTATTTCTTTGACATTTTTTTTTAAATCGGTTTAATTCTTTAGTCGTAAAGGTAACATAGACAAAGTTATTTTTCTAATTACAAGGTAACACACATACGGTATTAAGACGAAAGGAGGTATTTAATTATGAATAACTTTATCATCAAACTAATTCAGAACTCGCGAAAAAAAATTTAGTTGCCGTTTCATATACTTAGTCGAGTGAACTATTTTAACACGCTTTTATTAGCTTGATATGTTTTTTTTTTATGATACTGGGTGGACGAGACGAGCGAAGTCTCTCGCCTGATGTCTCTTCACGCTTGCCCATAACAGCTCAACGCCACTCAGAATTGTGAACTTCAACAGTTCAAAACCCTGGATGGCAATGCACTGCGCTCGTCACCCCGAGATATAAGATGTCAAATCTCTGTGTGCCCTGTAATTTAGCTGGAAACATTGCACTTTAATCCGGAACACAGTAGTGTTTTCACACTACTACTTGGCGGTTGAATAACTGGCAAAGGTGTGGTACTTCCCCAGGCGGACCCCTGCAAGAGTCCTACCACTACAAAAATGTATGTATGTAACGGAATCTTTGAACGTGATTTTCATCCCTTTCAAAACGACGGATTGATTTGAAACTGCACACTTATCAAGGACGGGTGACAATGTTATAATTTAGTTTGACCCATTATCCTTACCAGGATCTTCAGGATTAGTGATTTTAAAGCGCGTTTTTAACACGCTTTTTTTAGCTTGGTATGTATGAACGGAATCTTTGAACTTGATTTTCAACTCCTTCAAAAGGTCGAATTAAATTGAAACTTTGCACACTTATCAAGGACTGATGACAATGCAATAATTTAAATAGTTTGTCCCATTATCCTACAAGGATCTTCAGGATTAGCGATGTTTTTTACTTTTTAAGGTTCCGTACCCAAAGGGTAAAACGGGACCCTATTACTAAGGCTCCGCTGTCCGTCCGTCACCAGGCTGTATCTCATGAACCGTGATAGTTAGACAGTTGACATTTCCACAGATGATGTATTTCTGTTGCCGCTATAACAACAAATACTAAAAAATAGACTAAAATAAATGTTTAAGGGGGACTCCCATACAACAACGGTGATTTTTTTGTTCGTTTTCGCTCGATATTGATAACGGTAAGAGGTAGACGCTTGAAATATTCACAGAATATTTAGTTATATATTCACTTTAAAAATAAATTATTAAATTAATATTTAAGGGGGGCTCCCATACAAAAAACGTGATTTTTTTGCCGTTTTTATAGAAAATGGTACGGAACCCTTCGTACGGAGTCCGACTCGCACTTGGCCAGTTATTTTTAAATGCAAAAATTATTTCTATGAAACTAATAATTTTCTTTCCACGATTTCAAAGTTAGTCTTATAGAAAAAGTCATTAATAATGAAGACTAAAATGATCTCCTTTCGGGTTACTACCATCGTTTCGTGTAACCCTATGAAATATTATTATAGATAAGATTTTTTACTATTAATAATTTATATTACATATGTGTCAGTTTATTTACATCTCTGGTACTTTTATATTCAAAATATTTTTAAAGCTAGTATACAGGGTTGCACTGAAAGGGTGTACTCAGTCGAAAGGGGGGCCATAGTATCCACCATTTTGAACAAGTTTTACTATGGGACCAACCCAAAAATCGCAAATTAAATATCAGCTGTACATTTTTTTCGAATGTCAATGACTTTCTATCCATATTCTCGCTGTCGCGTCTACGCGTGGATAAAAACGGTGGAAAGACAATCTGTCCACGGCCCGTGCTAGGCCTGCAGGGCCCCCGAGACACTTGACTGTACGTCTCATTTTAAATTTACCCCATTGGTTTGCATAACCCACAGAAAAGATTTTTTTTTGTTTAAATTAGAACGGCTGTCATGGCATTTTTGTAAGAAATTTGTTGTAGCCACTTGCACCCATATAAACCCATAGCAACTGTGTTAGCAACTGTGACGCGGAGTTCGACGCGTTGACATAAATAAGAATGTTCAATCACATATCTGTCACAATACCTGGCGACAGTTTCCTTCTCATTTCCGTTCTATTTACATCTCATTTCTGTGGTTGGTGCCATTGTAAAATTTGTTCATAATGATGGGTACAAAAACCTCCTTTCGACTTATTACACCCTTACCGCGTAACCTAATAATCAAATATATTTTAAACAGTTTTAATTACGAAACAGGCTCTCAAATAATTATGCAAACTTAATTCACGTACCTAACCCGTTTAAATAAGGAGGTAATACATTTATTTGATGATTAAAGAGAAAAAACTTAAAAGTAAAAGGAAAAATGGCATTCAAAGCTACCAAATTACATAGGAAACTGGTGCATCATATACATAACTCCTAAAATAACAGTTAACAAAATTATCGGGACATATCCGCTTATATACAATGGTCATGATTTCCAGCACTTGTAAGCAAATTAATCATGACTTTAATCACCTGTTGGCAAATTAATGCGCTTATAGGTAAATTAATCATGACTTGAATCATCCATAGGCAAATTATGGCGCTTTTAGGCAAATTAATCATGACTTGAATCATCCATAGGCAAATTATGGCGCTTTTAGGCAAATTAATCATGACTTTAATCACCTGTTGGCAAATTAATGCGCTTATAGGTAAATTAATCATGACTTGAATCATCCATAGGCAAATTATGGCGCTTTTAGGCAAATTAATCATGACTTGAATCATCTATAGGCATATTAATTCACTTATAGGCAAATTAACCATAACTTGAATCACCCATTGCCAAATTAACACTTATTGGCAAATTAATCTTACTTGAATCACATATCGGCAAACTAATCATGACTCAAAGTGCATATAGGCAAATTAATTCTGACTCAAACCTATTACTTTTATGGGCTAATTAATCCTACTGTAAGCACTGAAATAGTCTTCGGGCAAATTGATTATGACTCAAATAATCAAGCGCCCATAGGTTCAACCAGATCACCTACGACTCAAAGTGTATTTAGGCAAATTAATCCTGACTCAAACCTACTAAATGCAAAAGAATCATAACTTAAATCGCCTTTAGGCAAATTAATCATGACTCAAAGTGCAAATAGGCAATTTAATCACAACTCAAAGTACATTTAGGCAAATTAATCCTGACTCAAACCTACTAAATGCAAAAGAATCATAACTTAAATCGCCTTTAGGCAAATTAATTATGGCTCAAAGTGCATATAGGCAATTTAATCACAACTCAAAGTGCATACAGGCAAATTATTCCTGACTCAAACCTATAGGCACACCAATCCCATAATCCCTGAAATTATAATCTTGCGTCCCATGGATAGTCCTCACATGTATCCTTAAATAACTGGGTCTAGTGAAAAACTTATAACATATATGACATTGGTACTTTTTGAGCCCTTGGTGGGTTTCTAGATGGCGCTTCAGTTTGCCTTTAGTAATGAAGCCTTTGCCACACTGTTGGCAAATAAATGGCTTTTCCTTCGTGTGGGTGTAGCTGTGCAGTTTTAGATAGTAGGGCAGCTTGAACGATTTCGAGCAAACCTGGAAGGGAGACAGTTTATTCGTTAGTTTATAACAAGCTATTTTTAAGTATTTTTTTAACACTGTATTGAAATGTTCGGATTTTTAAAAAGTACATAACACATCATCAGCCAACGTCCACTGTTGGACAGAGGCCTCCCTCATACAGAGGGGTGTTGCCATAATCCCCACGCTTGGCAGGCGGCTTGGGGATCGCAGTACGTTCACCGTGTACTATTAGGACGCTGCTGCCCATCCTCCGGTGGTTCTGGTCGCAGTTTTAGGACATACCCGGGTCCTAACATAACATAACTAAAAGTAACATCCTAAAAGTATTTAATTATTATTAGTTTTTACTTAGCTGTACTATTAAGTATTTTTATTGACATTTTATATTATTTTCTTTACATCTGACATATACTGATCGTATGAATAATGTGTATGAGTATAATTTTTGGTGAAAACGATGTTCAATCAAACTCAATTTTATTCTACCCTCCTTTTTTTTCTTCAAAATTTGTAAACGCCTTTCAAGTTTCTTTAAAATCTATGAAAGGTTTTCTAAGGACGTTTTGAAGCTATAACGGTTCAACCCTCTTAAAAAATACTATACCTATCTGTTCCACCCCGTATAAAACGTCAACGTCCAAAATAACACAGTCAAAAATAAGTCAAACTTCAGAATAACACAAGGTCTAAAAAAAGTCAAAGTCCAAGATAACATAAGGTCTAAAACAAGTCACAAGTCCAGATAACATAAGGTCTAAAACAAGTCAAAAACTAACATACCATATGGTCTAAAACAAGTCAAAGTCCAAGATAGCGTGAGGTCTTAAACAGGTCAAAGTCCAAACTGAATCAAAGTTAACAATATTAATGCAGTAACATACCTGGCAAGTGTGTTTCTTCTCCTCTTCTTCATCGAAATCTTCGAGCGCCAGTTTCGTTCCGTGCGTCTTCAGATGCTCCTCTAAGTAGTAGAAATGTTGGAATATTTGTCCGCAAATGTTGCAAATACGCGACCTGTAAGATTTAAGATCATTTTATAGTAGATTTTTTATGCCCGATTTTTTATGACTGCCCCTGTGGCTCAGTTGGTAGTGTACCTGCCTTCTGTGCTTGGGGGCGTGGGTTCGATTCCCATCTAGGACAAACATTTGTGTGATGAACATTTGTGTTTGTTCTATGTCTGGGTGTTAATATCTATTTAAGTATGTATTTAAAAATATATATGTATGTATATCAGTCTCTGGCAGCCATATTACAAGCTTTGCTTAGTTTGGGGTCAGATGACCGTGTGTAAAAAAAATGTCCCAGATATTTATTTATTATTATTTATTTATTTTTTATGCCATAGGTGGTAAACAAACAGACGGGCCACCTGATGGTAAGCAGTCACCGTCTCCTATGGATACTTGTAACACCAGTGGCATAACAACCACGTTGGCGACCCTTTAAGAATATATTAACTCGCCTCTTGAAGCGTTCTGGTTCAAATTGTCCCTCAGTTCCAAAATGTTCCTTCACCAAAATTCCTCTTTCCCAATATGTCCCTATCCCAAAATGTCCCTTGCTCAAAATGTCCCTCGGTTCCAAAATGTTCCTTTCACAAAATGCATCTTTCCCGATATGTTCCTTTCCCAAAATGTAATTACCGGTTTCGATCGCGTTAAAAATGAAAAGTAAAAAAAATTATGTAGGTCTGTACCACACAGACATATTTTTTTTTTATAAATAGATATCTGGTACATCATTGCACACATGCATCTGACCCCAAACTAAGCAAAGCTTGTAATATGGCAGCCAGAAACTGATATACATACATATATATTTTTATAATACATACTTAAATAGGTATTAACACCCAGACATAGAACAAACACAAATGTTTGTCCTAGGTGGGAATCGAACCCACGCCCCCAAGCACAGAAGGCAGGTTCACTACCAACTGAGCTAACGAGTCTGTCTGTACATAAATCTACGTTAAGGCACCACTTTTTAACCGACTTCCAAAAAGAAGGAGGTTCTTAATATATTTTTTTATGTTTGTTACCTTAACTTTCGACTGGGTGAACCGATTTTGATGATTCTTTTTTTATTTAAGTTGCTTGTTACCTCTCATCCGTGCCGGGGTCAGGTAAGGCGAGAGCGGTTGTGGGGGCGGCGACGTCTGTGCTCTTCGGTATTTTTCGCGCATTTTGTAACACCATTGCGAGCACTGCGTTGCGGTTCTCTTCTAGGATCCTGCAAAACAAATAGGTTTTTTTATAACACTATTTTAAACTATCACGGTTGTTCACTAAAGTTAAATGATTATTTACGGGATATTTACCGTGGTAAGGTTGTGGAAGGAGCTCCCGATATTTCGGCGCAGTTACATGCACCATGTTCACGGGAAGACTGAAGAATGCGGGTGGTTGGTGAAAAGTTCAAAGTTAGGTGCAGACAAAACGATCTACCCTCTTTCTTAGTCTTTTGCTACGGTTATCACTGGAACTCGAACTCGAACCTAAGTCTCGACAAAACACACTCACTGTATCATTGCGTATAGTATTTTGAACACATTTTGAACGCGGACTTTTATTTTTAAGGCAACCTAATACTGGATTCCACGCATGAGCTCCTTCCACAACCTTACCACGGTAAATATCCCGTAAATAATCATTTAACTTTAGGTTTTTTTATGATACTGAGTGACGAGACGAGCGAAGTCACTCGCCTGATGGCTCTTCACGCTTGCCCATAACAGCTCAACGTCACTCAGAATTTTGAACTTCAACAGTTCAAAACCCTGGATGGCAATGCACTGCGCTCGTCACCCCGAGATATAAGATGTCAAATCTCTGTGTGCCCTGTGATTTCGCTGGAAACATTGCCCTTCAATCCGGAACACAGTAGTGTTTGCACACAACTGCTTGGCGATTTAATAACTGGCAAAGGATGGCCCCCTACCAGGATCTTCAGGATTAGCGATTTTAGAGCGTGTTTTTTTTAAACTATCACTATTGTTCACTAAAGTTATATGACTATTAACGGGATATTTACCGTGGTAAGGTTGTGGAAGGAGCTCCCGATATTTCGGCGCAGTTCCATGCACCATGTTCACGGGAAGACTGCCGAAATATCGGGAGCTCCTTTCACAACCTTACCACGGTAAATATCCCGTAAACCTAAATATATATATAAAATGCTAATGTTAGTACATAATGACAGGGTTTTCTCTATCACCACCAACTCCAATAAACTTCCCGTTGGGGTGGTAAATACACCTTGGTCTCCAGCTGGGAGTAAGGGAGTTTGGTTGCGGGGGGTGGAAGGGAGTGGTTGAGGGTGGCGAAAATATGAAAAAAATATTTCAATACTTTTCTAACTCATAAGAACTTCCCATGAGAACTCATGAAAACTTCTGGAAAGATCTCAAAATTTCTGGAATGTTCTAGAAAGTTCCAAAATGTGTAAACCTAATATTATCGATCTGGAATGTTCTAGAAAGTACAAAAAAATTCTGGAATGAGCTAAAAAATTCTAAAATGAGTGCAAACTATTATAATCAATTTAGAATGTTCGAGAAAGTTCTATTATACGTGAAATATATGACATTTTTTTGGACCATTAAACATGCGATGTATTTTTACCCGAGCAACGCCAGGTTTCACTGCTAGTAATCATACAACTGTATTATTTTTTTAGTTTTATAAAGTGTTAGAATGATTGTGAGAGTGTTCCAGTATACTGACAGGCCCTCCTTGATGTGCGAGCGCAGGTGCATGCGCACGTGGTACCGCGTGTGGAACATGTGCGCGCACACGGGACACTCGTAGCGTAGCGAGTACTGCGACACCGCGTGCGTGCTCACGTGCCGCTAGAAACAAACACACACAACTTACTTATACATCAGAATACATACGAGGGGTGATCCAAAAGTAATGATAATCAATAATAAACACAATGAATAAAATAAAATAAAAAATTTATTTCTCAACATAATCTCCTAGCAAGTCTATACATTTAGTCCATCTCTTTTCTAAACCTAAAATTCCCTTAGAAAAAAATCTTTATCTTGACTCTCAAAAAAGTCCTCAACCGCGGCCATCACGTTATTACGTCACATTACGAGGTGGTGACAATTGCAAACTGACACACCTACCTTCCTCCTCACTCAATGACACCTACCTACCCTCAAAACACAAACATGACACACACGAGACAAAATTGGGCCCTAATCCACAATTATTTTAGTATGTAAGTCATTGTAAGTAGTACCTAATTAGTTAGTAGTCCTAGTTGGTAATTTTAACAATGTATTTAATTTTTATTTTTTATTTTCTACTCGCTTTTCTTTTTATGTACCTTGTCAAAGGAAGAGCCTGAAGCCCACAACACAGGTCACCCTAGTGTGAGTTTCAGTGCACACCGAGGAAACACTGTTAGAAAGGGTTAATTTTGTTACCTACTTCAGCATCTTTTGTTAACTCGATGTATGTATTTAGTCAGTAAGTTATTTTGAATTAATAAACTTTTATACTTTTTTATACGTCGCTATCATCGTCAAATTTCTTGCCTCGGAGGTGTTCCTTGAGTCGTGGAAAGAGATAGAAGTCACTGGGGGCTAGATCTGGTGAATAGGGGGGGTGTTCCACCAGCTCAAAGCCCGCTTCCTGAATGGCAGCCATGGCAATTGCAGCTTTGTGAACCGGTGCGTTGTCTTGATGGAACAGTACTCCAGCCCGCAGTTTGCCTCGCTTTTTCTCCTTAATAGCCTCCCGCAATCTTCTTATTTGTTCTGCATAGTAGGAGCCTGTAATAGTGGCCCCCTTTTCCAAGTAGTCCACCATGATTATTCCTTCAGCGTCCCAAAAAACAGACGCCATAACCTTCCCTGCTGAGCTTGACACTTTGAATTTCTTCGGCGTCGGTTCATCGGATCGTTTCCATGTCATCGATTGTTGTTTTGTTTCAGGATCAAAATGGTGGATCCAGGTCTCGTCCATGGTCACAAAACGTGACAAAAAATTATCCTTGTCTGCCTTGAACTTTTCGAGATTTGCTCTTGACATGTCGACTCGTTTCTTCTTTTGCTCGTCGTTTAACATTTTCGGTACCCAACGCGCGGAGACCTTTCTCATATGCAATTCGTTTGCAAGGATTCTTTGAATGCTGCCCCATATGAGAGCCCTGTGACCTCAGCGACATGCCTGATAGTCACTCTTCGATCTTCCAATACAACTTCTTTAACTTTTTTCACATTTTCTTCAGTGAGGGACGTCGATGGGCGTCCTTCGCGGTGTTCGTCTTCCGTCGATGTTCTTCCCAGCTTAAACTCCTTAGCCCAGCGTGCAACTGTGGAATATGGAGGAGAAGAGTCCCCTAATGTTTCCACCAAGTCGCTGTGTATGTCTTTGGTAGAAATTTTTTTCAAGCAGAGGTATTTAATGACAGCTCTGATTTCGTGTTTTTCCATTTTGATGTTCACTCCTTGACAGTCCGTATTCAAATGAATGTAGCTCCCTTTTTTTTTTTCTAATGTGACTTATTGCTGTTGGCCTTGCGGCCTCTACAGCTTGACCGGACTAGTTGGTGAACGCAGAGGGCGTTGGGCCAACATGGTTTAGATTTTGGGCGACAAGCGCAAGGGCACCTCGGAGGTACGAGCCTCGGCTTGGACCGTCGCCGGGAGTGGGGGATTAGACTTGCCCTGGCACCCCAGAAGGGGTGTGCCCTGGGGCCCTAGTGGGTTGTTGAACTGAATGATTATTTGGAGAGAATCTAACCGATCTTCTAACAGATCCTGGGGGTCTCCGATCCCGCCGGCGGGATCGTTGTGTGTATGTGTGCCTGTGGTAACCGGCGCCTATACCAAAAACTGAATATTTCCTGTTGCCAGGAGCAGTCGGATCGGATGAGAATGTAGCTCCCGGGAATCGTGGCCTATTTATATGATTTTTTTTTTCTAACTGAGCAAGTGACTGATATTTTTTTTTGTATTTTTGTGTGCACTAGAAATAACTGATTATCATTACTTTTGGATCACCCCTCGTATCTGTAGTTTATAATATGTATTGTATGATTTAATAGATACATTGCATACCTGTAGTTAAGAATGTGTATTGTATGATTTAGTAAATACATTGCATATGTGTAGTTTAGAATGTGTATTGTATGATTTAGTAAATACATTGCATATGTGTAGTTTAGAATGTGTATTGTATGATTTAGTAAATACATTGCATATGTGTAGTTTATATTGTGTATTGTATGATTTAATAAATACATTGCATATGTGTAGTTAAGAATGTGTATTGTATGATTTAGTAAATACATTGCATATGTGTAGTTTAGAATGTGTATTGTATGATTTAGTAAATACATTGCATATGTGTAGTTTAGAATGTGTATTGTATGATTTAGTAAATACATTGCATATGTGTAGTTTATAATGTGTATTGTATGATTTAATAAATACATTGCATATGTGTAGTTAAGAATGTGTATTGTATGATTTAATAAATACATTGCATATGTGTAGTTAAGAATGTGTATTGTATGATTTAGTAAATACATTGCATATGTGTAGTTTAGAATGTGTATTGTATGATTTAATAAATACATTGCATATCTGTAGTTTAGAATGTGTATTGTATGATTCAATAGATACATTGCATACCTGTAGTGTAGAATGTGTATTGTATGATTTAATAGATACATTGCACTCCTGTAGTTTAGAATGTGTATTGTATGATTTAATAGATACATTGCACACCTGTAGTTTAGAATGTGTATTGTATGATTTAATAGATACATGACATACCTGTAGTTTAGAATGTGTATTGTATGATTTAATAGATACATTGCATACCTGTAGTTTAGAATGTGTATTGTATGATTTAATAGATACATGGCATATCTGTAGTTTAGAATGTGTATTGTATGATTTAATAGATACATTGCATACCTGTAGTTTAGAATGTGTATTGTATGATTTAATAGATACATTGCATATGTGTAGTTTAGAATGTGTATTGTATGATTTAATAGATACATTGCACACCTGTAGTTTAGAATGTGTATTGTATGATTTAATAGATACATTGCATATGTGTAGTTTAGAATGTGTATTGTATGATTTAATAGATACATTGCACACCTGTAGTTTAGAATGTGTATTGTATGATTTAATAGATACATGACATACCTGTAGTTTAGAATGTGTATTGTATGATTTAATAGATACATTGCATACGTGTAGTTTAGAATGTGTATTGTATGATGTAATAGATTCATTGCATACCTGTAGTTTAGAATGTGTATTGTATGATTTATTGCAGAATTCACAGAGGTACTTCTTGCCTTCGCCCGCCTCCTCCTGTCTCTTGCATTTCTTCCTGTGGTATACCTGAAGACAACGGCAACTCCTTAAACTTAGTCCAAGCATTTATTTCAATCAATTCAATTTATTCTTACTAAATGAACATGGTAGGTACAAAATTACACGTACATTAAAACCACTAATAACACAATAAAAGTTGGATCAAGGCAATGCTGTGTAGATAATAGATATATATTACTACTAGTCGTCCGCCCCGGCTTCGCACGGGTGTAAGCTCGGCCTCGGCCTCGCTACAAAATATAATATAGGTAGTTTATGTCACCCGGGGATAGTGTAGCTTCCCAACACTGAAAGAATTTTTCAAATCGGTTCAGTAGTTTCGGAGCCTATTCAATGCAATCAAATCTTTCTTCTTTATAATATTATAGTATAGATTACTACTATTTGCTATGACAGTTGCAAAAGGCTGAATAAAAACATTTTCTATTAATATTTCATTGAATTGTATCAGGTACCATTTTTTTTAATGTTACTGGGTGACGAGACGAGCGAAGTCGTTCGCCTGATCGCTCTTCACGCTTGCCCATAACAGCTCAACGTCACTCAGAATTTTGAACTTCAACAGTTCAAAACCCTGGATGGCAATGCACTGCGCTCGTCACCCCGAGATATAAGATGTCAAATCTCTGTGTGCCCTTTCATTTCGCTGGAAACATTGCCCTTCAATCCGGAACTCAGTAGTGTTTGCACACTACTGCTTGGCGGTTGAAAAACTGACAAAGGTGTGATACTTCCCCAGGCGGACCCCTGCAAGAGTCCTAAAACTACAAAAAGTATTTGTGTTTTTTGACCGACTTCCAAAAGGAAGAGGTTTTCAATTCGACTGTATTTTTTAATTTTTTTGTTATTGTTGTTACCTCAGAACTTTCGACTGTGTGAACCGATTTTGATGATTCTTTTTTTTATTTGAAAGCAAATTTTAAATCGTGCACGTGTCCGACTCGCACTTGGCCGGTTTTTTAAGCAGTGTCATCGTATGTAATTTGTGGTGTGAATAATAAAGATTTTATCCATCTATGTTTCTATGGTAACGTCTTTCCTTACTCACCATGGTCCCTCGTTTCGCGTACTGGTGTCCGCACATAGTGCAGAGATACGGTTTAGGCCCCGCGTGGGAGGCCTCATGCGCCTTCAAAGCCTCCTTGTCTCCGTAGGCCTCCAGGCAATAGTAGCACTTCATGTCTTCACCCTCGTCGTGACATTTCTTGTGAACTTGCAGCGTTTCTAGATGTAAAAATCTAAAAATAAAATAAATAATTAGTTGATTGAATCAGGCGTTACTTTGCGGAAGTCCATTTTCAAAACTGTTTTAATGATGAATTTCTAGTGTAATTCCGCTTCTACGTCGCTTCAAGTACAATAAGGAATATATATATATATATTTTTTTTTAATTATTGTCAATACAAAAAAGTGTGTTGGGGGGTGAAAGCGCTGTTACCGTTGGTTAAAACCTTGTCAATGGCATTGTATAATAGTCATGGTAAAAATAATTTTCAGTTCCACCGCTAGATGGCGTTGTTACTAAAAGGTGCAAAATTTTGTCTGTTAAAACTGGTTCAATAATATTTGGTAATAATTTTCACCACGACCACTAGAGGGCGATTACGATAAATACTAAACTTATAGTAAAAAAATATATTACAAAGTAGACCAAAGAAGAAGTAGAAGTGGACCAAATTGAAATGGGACCACACGGGAAGCACCAGCTTTTAAATAAAAAAAGAATTCTTAAAATCCGTTCACCCAGTCGAAAGTTCTGAGGTAACAAACATATTTAAAAAAAATAAAAAGTCTAATTGATAACCTCTTTCTTTTTGGAAGTCGTTTAATAAATATTCGGGACATTATTGCACACACGGTCATCTGACACCAAACTAAGCAAAGCTTGTAATATGGCTGCCAGAGACTGATTCTTATTCTTATTCGAGATGGGGGCGATAAGTCCTGCACTGACGTCCCGCTTGGGGTGTATTGTGCATATCCGTACCAGCAGTTACCCGAGCCAACCCAACTCCTTGAAGTATCGGAGTGAGGCTCTGGGGCGCTGGCACAGTTGCTCCAGTGGCTTAGATGGAATTGTGCATAATGATGATGACGATGAAAAGCAGTCTAGCTGGTGATGTGGTGACATGGATGATGAAGGTAGCGAAGCCTCATGCAACCCGGTAGCGATTCTAGTTTCCTCTGTGGCTTCACAATGCCACAGCACACGCTCTACAGTTTCTTTCTCCTTCATGCAGCCACGACACAGTGGACTGTCCGTGGCTCCCAGTTTATACAAGTGGCTATTCAAGTCGCAATGACCGGTTATGAGGCCTACAATCAGGCGAAGGTCCTGTCGTTGCAACTTCAATAGATTATTCGTGATCTTCCTTTCAAGAATTGGGAAAGCAGCTTTAGCATGCTTGCAGTCATCTTTCTTGCCAGAGACTGATATACATACATATATATTTTTAAATACTTAAATATTTATATTAACATCACCACATGAATGTTGATCAAAAGCAGCCTATGTGATAATCCAGGACATAAGCAATGTATATTCCAAATTTCATCCAAATCCATCCAGCTGTTTCTGCGTGATTGAGTAACAAACATCCATCCATCCAAACTTTCACATATATGATACTAGCTGCGGCCCGCGGTTTCACCCGCGTGGTGATGAAAATCGGTGATGATGATGAAAAGAAGCTTATGTGTTAATACAGTACATTAAGCAATGTATATTCCAAATTTCATCCAAATCCATCCAGCCGTTTCTGCGTGATTGAGTAACAAACCTCTATCCATACATCCATCCAAACTTTCACATATAGATACTAGCTGTACCCGCGACTTCGTCCGCTGTTTCTTCAGAAAAAAAATCCTATGTCCGTCCTCATGATACATACTATTACCTCGCAAAATTTTATCGAGAACGGTTAAGCCGTTTAGCTGTGATTATGAAGCAAACAGACAGACGGACAGAATTACTTTCGCATTTATTATTTACTAGCCGGCCGCCCCGGCTGCGCACGAGTGTAAGCTCGACCTTCGGCCTCGCTACAAAATATAATATAGCCTATGTCACCCGGGGATAGTGTAGCTTCCCAACAGTGAAAGAATTTTTCAAATCGGTTCAGTAGTTTCGGAGCCTATTCATTACAAACATACAAACATACAAAAATAGGTACAAATCTTTCCACTTTATAATATTAGTGTAGATTAATATTAGTGTGTTATATATATCCGGGAGGAGCGAGAATAAATTAAATACTTACTTCTGATTACAAAATTCACAAACATGCGTCCATTTCTTGTATTTCTTTCCTTTTTTCTCGAAGAATATTTTCTTGGATTTCTTCAAAAGCAGCTTAGTCTTAGCCTTTTCCAGTAACTCCCTGAAAATAATTATCAAAATAATAAAACAGACTTCATGAAAATTACAGAACTGTACCAAATGGTAATGGGACCACACGGGAAGCACCAGCTTTCAAATAAAAAAAAATCATCAAAATCGGTTCACCCGGTAGAAAGTTCTGAGGTAACAAACATTAAAAAAAATACAGTCGAATAGAGACCTCCTCCTTTTTGGAAATGTATAACAGCCAGCGAATTGTAGTTATCGCAATTCGCTGGGAACAGCCGTTTTTTTTTTCGCTATTTCAGGTATGATCTCATAGAAAAGTATTTTTTTATGATACTGGGTGACGAGACGAGCGAAGTCGCTCGCCTGATGACTTCACGCTTGCCCATAACAGCTCAACGACACTCAGAATTTAACTTCAACAGTTCAAAACCCTGGATGGCAATGCACTGCGCTCGTCGCCCCGAGATATAAGATGTCAAATCTCTGTGTGCCCTGTAATTTCGCTGGAAACGTTGCCCACAATCCGGAACACAGTAGTGTTTGCACACTACTGCTTGGCGGTTGAATAACTGGCAAAGGTGTGGTACTTCCCCAGGCGGACCCCTGCAAAATAGTCCTACTACTACAAACTTTTTGCTCGTAGAGCTGGATCACAGAACAGAGAAGAGTCTCGTGTGGTGGTCGCCAACATCCGCTAGGATATGGTACCCGAAGAAGAAGTATAAATCAACTTACTTGTCAGGCTTTTCATCGCCATTTTCGTTCCCCTCCGATTCCATTTCTAATTTAACTTTCGCACCGTCTTCCGGTTTGATTCTATCTTTACCTGGAAACAGCATCAATTCAGATTTAGTTTTTTTAATGCCATATGTGGCAAACAAGCAGACGGGCCGCCTGATGGTAAGCGACCACCGTCGCCTATGGATACCTGCAACACCAGGGGCATCACAGATACGATACAGATTTAATTATTTATTTTTGCACCGGGTATGTCCTAAAACTGCGACCAGAACCACCGGAGGATGAGCAGCAGCGTTCTAATAGTACACGGTGAACGTACTGCGATCCCCAAGCCGCCTGCCAAGCGTGGGGATTATGGCAACACCCCTCTGAGAGGGAGGCCTTTGTTCAGCAGTGGACATTGATGGCTGATAATGTGTAGTGTGATTTAATTTACTTCTTAGTTAAAAACTATGGCATAAAAATAACTATTACCTTCCCATGACTCGTCGTGTGTAAGTACATGTCGGTGCATTTTGCTCGCCGTTATAAAGCCTCGTCCACAGAGATAGCATGAGAAGGGTTTCTCACCTGAAACAAACAGGTTTATTTTGTAATCATTACCAATTTAAAAAAAAAAACATTTTATTTTATTTTAAATAATTACTAGCGACTCGCCCCGGCTTCACACGGGTGCAATACTATCGTTTTTTTTATGATTTGACTTTTGCTGTTGGCCTTGCGGCCTCTACAGCTTGACCGGACTAGTTGGTGAACGCAGAGGGCGTTGGGCCAACATGGTTTAGATTTTTAGGCGACAAGCGCAAGGGCACCTCGGAGGCACGAGCCTCGGCTTGGACCGTCGCCGGGAGTGGGGGATCAGACTTGCCCTGGCACCCCAGAAGGGGTGTGCCCTGGGGCCCTAGTAGGTTGTTGAACTGAATGATTATTTGGAGAGAATCTAACCGATCTTCTGACAGATCCTGGGGGTCTTCGATCTAGCCGGCGGGATCGTTGTGTGTGTGTGTGCCTTTGGTAACCGGCGCCTGTACCAAAAAATGAATATTTTCTGTTGCCAGGAGCAGTCGGATCGGACGAACCCAGCGCCGCCGAGGTGACGACGGCGATGGGGTCGTCCGGGTCGCCTAAGATGTTTCTGGGGCGTCTACGGAGGGGTATCGTAAATAGACTGCCCCGGTGGCTCAGTTGGTAGTGAACCTAACTTCTGTGCTTGGGGGCGTGGGTTCGATTCCCATCTACGACAAACATTTGTGTGATGAACATTTGTGTTTGTTCTATGTCTGGGTGTTAATATCTATTTAAGTATGTATTTAAAAATATATATGTACGTATATCAGTCTCTGGCAGCCATATTACAAGCTTTGCTTAGTTTGGGGTCAGATGACCATGTGTGCAATAATGTCCCAGATATTTATTATTTATACACAACGCCCCCCGGCTGGTACCGCCGCAACCGCTATGTCCCTGCATTTTAAATCTGTAATATCTTAAAAAATATTCATTCAAATTACATGCTGTAAAGGGCCATATTGATCTATATTAAATGTACAATGTAGTTAAGGTACTTAATTGGATAAGGATTTTGCTGTATTGCTTAAAATCGCTTCGTAAATAAGCCATTATTTCTCGTAAAAAGTATAGGATAAAAAATGGTTATCGTGGGTTATCCCTAAGAGATAGACATATACCATCGCGGACTTTTTTGTAGACCTTTCTAAGGTGTACAATACTGTAGTACATTATTTTGATATATCTCGTAGGGTTCAGCCAGCGTTTGCAATGTAAGCGCAAAAAATGAGTTTATTTACGACATCACATTAGAAACCTCTAAAATTATAAGTGTATCTATACTATATTATACATGTATTATACATATAAACCTCCCTCTTGAATCACTCTATCTATTTAAAAAAACCACATCAAAATCCGTTGCGTAGTATTAAAGATCTAAGCATATATAGGGACAGACAGCGGGAAGCGACTTTGTTTTATACTACGTAGTGATAAATGTTTTAATCTGGCAGCTTTTTGGCCAATGTCGAACACACCAGTTATGGAGAGGAAAATTGCATTTTTTTTTATCTTACATCGACTCCTTTTGCTATATAGATATATAGAAAACTATATATAGTACATACCAAAAATGACATGCAAAAAAATAAAAAATACTTAATACTAGTTTAACAACTGGCAGCTTTATCGCTACAAGCAGTCTCTTCCAGGCAGTATCTTATCTTGATTTCATCTCGACCTTATCTCTAACACACCGCGATAATATTGAGACAAATGTTCTGACATCTTTGACATCCGTCACTTTGGCGTATGTCAGTTTGACATCCGCCACTTTGTCATCTGTCACTATGACATGTAGCAACATATTTGTATTGTTATTTATGTTTGTATATAAATTAAGATATATATATATATATATATGACCAAAATGCTGGCCTATATTTGGGTCAGAAAGTTAGCCTTGCCATCCAGCGAGGCAACGCGGCCAGCATTTTGGGCACTCTACCTGAAATTAATTATCATTTAGGACTACTTAATTAACTATACTTAATTAGATATTAACACCCATTAACCATTGGTTAGTATCTAAATAATTTTATGATGTATGTTGACTGATTTTATACATATATATAAATTAAAGTTTGATTGTGAAGTGCGTTAAAAGAAAGAAAAAAAAAGATGAGCTCACTAGTATTTAAGTTTAATTTAAGTCAAATGTTGTTAATATTTTTTTCATATGAGTATTTTTTTGTTAAATCACCAACCAAAGGCATGGACGAGTTTGTCCATGGTGTAAATGTATTAAATAAAAAAACATGTTTGTATAATGTTCACATGTACATACCGGTATGGGTCCGCATATGCACCGCTAAGTAAGTCTTGGAACACAGTTGCTTGTTGCATATCTGGCAGGTGATCTTGCTCCGGCGGGGGGGCTGCTCCGACGGCTCCGGGAGAGGGGATGGGGACCGGGCCCACGTCTCAGACGGGAAGTACTCCTCGTCCGACCCTGGATCACTGGGGAAGAAAGGTATACAGTTAATCACTGAGCATATGCATCAATGATTGGTCCTTAACTGTTGGCATTTTGGAAAAACTCAGAGTCACACAACGGGCAATGGAGAGAGCTATGCTCGGAGTTTCTTTGCGCGATAGAATCCGGAACGTATATATTCGCCAAAGAACCAGAGCCATCGACATAGCTATTAAAATTTGCAAGTTGAAGTAAAAAACAGAATAAAATAAATATTTAAACGAGCAAAAAATCACGCGTAGGGGACTACGCGATTTTTTGCTCGTTTTTTCTCCATGTACTTATGTTAGCAGCCCAAGCAGGTAGACGCGGCGTGGGCTTGCAACCACTCGAGATTGTTTCGACCCCTCATCTATTTTAAGTGTGTTACATCTAAGTAGGTTAAGATTTTAAAAGGGATTAAATAAGCTCATGTCCTTCTGAGCGGACCTCTACATCGGTTTTTAATTTAATCATAATTTTAATATCACCATCGCGACGCTCCCTGAATCTTGACTACCTACATACCTATTGCCAACCTCCCGCGCCTCGCCACCGGCGCGCGCGTTCATTTTGTGTTGTGCCTACCGTTCGCAGAAGTCGATAGCAATGTTGATTTCTTCATACCCAATTTGTACCTAATTACTCAATATAGAAACTTTTGACAACACAAGTGCTTTATTCCTCGTCTCCCGAACAGAATGTACGACCGCCAGCGAACCACACAAATCACCGTTCGTTACACATTTTAATTTCATGCTAGACAGAGAGCGCACTATACTGAGCTATGACGTCACGCCTCAGGCGCGGCATACAAATGCTATACTAACACGCGTTTTGCGAGAAAGATATGGAGCATCCCCTCTCTATCCTCACCTAAAACTTTAAACGCTCATATCTCAGAGATTAATCAGCCGATTCAATTAATTTTTTCGGTATGTGTAATGTATTTAGTTATATTCATCACTAAGCCTGTTTTTTTATAATAAATTAAACATTAGGCCACATGCCTATTCTATTTACTTACTCTTTGGCATTTTCCATATCCGGTTCCGATAGAACTTCCGTTTTCTCTTTAGTGGCTTCGGTCTCTTCCGGTTTAGGTTCGACGCCATCTTTACCTGATACAAAGTTAAAACAGTTTTAAGAGTCGTAACACACATGTCAACATAGCTGACGGATCGCCGTCTGACCAGGGGTGCGTTTACGTAGTCAGCGAATTTTTCACCAGCTAAAAATTTTACTAACGGAGGTTCGATGAACGCCGTCATAGCTTTATGTCAATACTAGCTGTCAAATTAAATAATAAATAAATATCAAGTAAAATATTGAAAAATAAACTGGTACATAACAGTAAAATATCAAATATCAATCTATCATTGTATAGATATAAACTTTTATTTTAAATTAAAACGTCTACAACAAAAAGATTCGAACAAAATAATATCAAAAGCAGCTTAACCTCCTCAACAGCTGTCAATCTGACAGCAGACGAAAATTTAGCGACCTCAAAAGGTAGATAAAACTTAATCTAGTCAGGCGAAAACTTATACCAGCGGACGCCCGTAAACGGGCAGTTTACATTTTCGCCGGTTTAATTTTTCACCTCGTGGAGTCCCAAAACGGGTGTTTTGACGTTCATCTAGTATAAGTTTCAGTCTGGATAATTGCCGTAAACGCACCCCAGCGGGGACAAAGATAAAATTTTCTCTTTCTCTGCCGTTAGGGGGCATCCATTAATTACGTGAGGCGTTTAGGGGGGGGGGGGGGTCAAGCCGAATCTCACTCAACCTCACGTGGGGGAGAGAGGGGGTCTCGGCAAATATCACGTAATATTTTTTCCCGCAACAAATATTGTAAAATTGCAAAAAACTGGGCTAAATTAGGTAAAACATGTTTATAAATAAATGATAAAATTAAAATATGTTAAAGTTTCTCCACTAAAATATCGTTAAATCCTATACTTACAACTTATTACATACTAATACGTTATATACTAAATACAAGAAAATACACATTTTTAAAAATCTCACGTGAGATTACGGGGTGGGGGAGGGGGTCGAGCCAAATCTCACGACATCTCGCCAAGGGGGGATAGGGGATAGAAAAATCACCAAAAACACCTCACGTAATTAATGGACGCCCCCTTATCAGATCAGACGGCGTTCCGTCAGCCAAGTTGACAAGTCTGTTACGGCTCTAAGATAAACGTGCATCACTAATATTATCTGAATTTAGTTACAATACATTCATTACAATCCAAAGAACCGAAAAAATATATAAGTTTACTAAAAAAAAAATACTTTGTGTCACATCACAACACATCATCAGCCAATTAACGTCCACTGTTGGACAGAGGCCTCCCTCATAGAGAGGGGTGTTGCCATAATCCCCACGCTTGGCAGGCGGCTTGGGGATCGCAGTACGTTCACCGTGTACTATTAGGACGCTGCTGCCCATCCTTCGGTGGTTCTGGTCATAGTTTTAGGACATACCCGGGTCCGGGACATACTTTGTTTATTAGCATAAAATTATTGACAGTTGACATTGACATTGAAGTGACATTAAAAACCGACTTCAAAAATGTGTGAAAAACTTAATAAGTGCCTATAAAATTTGAGGGTTGCCCTCGATTTCCCTGGGATCCCATCATCAGATCTTGGTGACAATGGGACCAAATAGAAAGTATGCCATACCGAACTTTTTTTTTTAATGAACTTACATTTAGATAAACTAGTTAATTTAAACATAGAACCGTCCTCCTTGTTGTTCGTCGGTTAAAATGTAGGGCACTTGTATAAAAATTTCTGCATTTATATATAAACATGAGTTTGTATAAAAACTGTTTAAGTCATAAGTGCTTCACTCCTGGGTTTATTTAACTTAGCGTCTAATTTTCACAACACTTCAGTAGAAACAAAACTAAATTATTATCAATATAAAAAACCGAATTCATAAAAATTTCAGAATTGGACCAAATATGCGCCCTCTACACCATAGCGCGTGCATTAATTAGGCACTATCGGGTTTAGAGAGCACATACCTTATTTAGTACTGAGGTGTTCCGACAGATGTCTCTTATAATATTTTTTGTGTGGAAATTACTTTTTAATTGTTACATTGTAAAAAAATAAAACAGTAGAACTGGACCAAATTGAATTGATGAACCCCTGGCATCGTCACGCTGTACCGTGTATTTTAAAACAGCGTCATCTCTTGTAGAATAGGTGAACTACTACTTAAGTTTTCACTTCTGACGCGCAGTCCTTTGACTGATGTGTTTTTGTTTTACTGTTTTCACTTAGATTGCGACTCTATTTATTGTATCTGGATGCTTAACCTAATACCTAACCATAATAGCTGCAGGCCTGGCGCACTCCGCACTTTAGGTATGAAGCTACAAGTAGTCGTCTTGTCGGACTTGCCGTGCCCGCTGCCGCGCGATAGACAGAGATAACGCGACAAGAGTTACGCGATAGACAGAGAGGCAACTTCTAGGTTAATATAGCAGTATGTAGTTAGCGCTCGCACGTCCTGAATTGGACTTTATTGTGTGGTAGTAAAAGTAGCTACTTATTTAAACGCTTTTGCGGAGTGAACCTTCTGTACGTGTACTTTTTGTATTATGTGCTTTAACTTACCTAGTTTAGACTTCTCGTGTATTAAAGAGTGACGTTTCAACGCCATCGCTGAACTGTATCCGCGTTTACATATTGCACAAGGGAATGGTTTCTCACCTAAAACAATACATAAATAACTCTTTATTGTTCACTCCAAAATTACATAGTTACATAATATGACAATAATTATATCAATATAAAAAACCCACTTTATAAAAATGTCAGAACTGGACCAAATAAGCGCCATCTATCCCATAGCGCGTGCATTAATTAGGCACTATCGGTTTAATAGTGCTCATGCCTGATTTAGTACTGAGGTGTTCCGACAGATGTCTCTTATAATAATTTTTGTGTGGATATGACTTTTTAATTACATTGTAAATAAAAAACATAGTAGAACTGGACTAAATTGAAATAGGAATAAACGAGATGCACCAGCTTTGAAATAAAAAAAAAGTCATCGAAAATCGTTTCACCCAGTCGAAAGTATTGAGAAAACAAAAAACATACTGTCGAATGAGAACCTCCTCCTTTTTGGAATTCAGTTAAAAAATAAGTCTTTTCTCGTAACTGGTATTGAACAAAACATAATTTTGCATCGATCGTAACTGGTTACATGGAACTATGGTTACATAGTCGGCCAAAGCGGCCTATTCTAGAACTCCAACATACCAGTATGACTTCTCATATGTACTTCTAGACTGCTTTTCTTGGTGATGGTCTTCTTACATATCGGACAGTTGGTCGGTGGATCGCGTTTCCGCTTCCGGCTCCTTATTAGGGGGGAGTGGGGACGGACCCAGGTCTGGGACGGAACGTAATCCTCATCCGACCCTGGATCTCTGCGAGAGAAATAAACATAATTATAACAGAGTTAATTGAAAGCCAGAACCCGGTACACCGATCTAGCTCACGCATTTGATGTCTTTTAATATATAAATTAGATTAGTTTAGTTTAATCAGAGTTTAATATATTTATTAAAACTTAAAACAATTATACAAAAACTTGAGCTATAATTATCAATATAAAATAAATGACTTCATAATAATGTCAGAACTGGACCAATTATGCGCCCTCTATCCCATAGCGCGTGCATTAATTAGGCACTATTGCTTTTGCAAAGCACATGCCTGATTTAGTACTGAAGTGTTCCGACAGATGTCTCTTACGATATTTTTTGTGTGGACAGGATTTTTTAATTGTTAAATTGTAAAAAAATAGAACATAGTAGAACTGGACCACATTGAAATGGGACCAAAAGGGAAGCACCAGCTTACAAATAATAAAAAAAAAAACATTAAAATCGGTTCACCTTGTCGAAAGTTCTAAGGTAACAAACATAAAAACAAAACAAGAAACAGTCGAATTGAGAACCACCTCCTTCTTGGAATTCGGTAAAAAAGTTAAGTTATATTAAGTTTTAATTTTTTTGTTAGTATTTTAAGTTTTCGTAAATTTTTTGTTTTGTATGTTGTGCATAATAAAAAATATATTTTAATACAAAATTTTATAAAAAAACATGTAGTCAAGTTTCTCGCTAGTATTACTTAAATAAAATAATGCGCGATAAACATTTATTAGGGGGGTAATAATTAAAAAAACGGATAGAATTTCACACATGGTCATCTGACCCCAAACTAAGCAAAGCTTGTAATATGGCTGCCAGAGACTGATATACATACATATATATTTTTAAATACATACTTAAATAGATATTAAGCTGTGTTTGTATTATACTTACTCACTCATTACTCATTTTATTTTTACTTACTCATTCTTAACACCATCATCTGCCACATCATCATCCTGGAAACCATGATCGATAAAACCTTGATCATTATCAACAGCATGATCATCATCAACACCATGATCCTGGTCAGCGTCCTGATCATCAACTTCCTGCTTGAACTCAAAGTCTACTTTCACTTCTTTGATACAAACAGTGGTGGCCGGAGTTTCTGTATCTTTATTTTCATCGAAAAATTCTATATTCAACGGCAGGACAACCTAAAAATAACAAAAAGGTATTATGGTACATTGTTATCCTAGGGGTGAAAGTAACTTATTTAGTCCGGAGACGGGGTTTGGCGCTAATAGTTCGAGGGACTAAATAAGTGTTTAACCCCGAGGTAAACACTGTGCTTTTCATTACGAATACAAGGAAACTAAAAATAAAAACATGCACTGGCAAATGCACGAGAAGTGCGGGACCATTATCCTCTGAGGAGAAAAAAAAAGTTGGAATATCATCATCATCATCAGCCAGAAGACGTCCACTGCTGAACATAGGCCTCCCCCTTAGTTGGAATATGGTTCAATACAAATGTGGAAATTGATCTAGTTTTTTTTAAATTTGAGTGTCTGTCGTTGTCAACTGTCACTGTCAGTTGAAAGTGATTCTCCCTAGGGCTGTATTACTTTCAACCCGCTCCTGACCCAACTTCAGACCTATTTATGAGTAATGAAAAATATTTTTTTGCTTTAATTACTCAGTTTAGCAAGGTGTGTAATTTACTTTTTAACGGACTTCCAAAAGGGACGAGGTTATCATTTTTTTTTTAATCTTTGTTACCTCGGCGGCTCGGCGGAATAAAAATAATTGGAAAAATTTAAATGATTGAGGAGAAGATGGTAAATTTTATCACGGTTGGTAGATTGGTAGTAGAAAGATAATTATCAATATAAAAAAAACCGACTTTATAAAACTGTCAGAAATTGACCAAATGGAACCACACGGGAAGCACCAGCTTTCAAATAATAAAAAAAGAATCATCAAAATCTGTTCACCCAGTCGAAAGTTCTGAGGTAACAAACTTTAAACATTTTGTAGTGGTAGGACTCTTTTGCAGGGGTCCGCCTGGGGAAGTACCACACTTTGCCAGTTATTCAACCACCAAGCAGTAGTGTGCAAACACTACTGTGTTCCGGATTGAAGGGCAATGTTTCCAGCGAAATAACAGGGCACACAGAGATTTGACATCTTATATCTCGGAGTGACGAGCGCAGTGCATTGCCATCCAGGGTTTTGAACTGTTGAAGTTCAACATTCTGAGTGGCGCTGAGCTGTTATGGGCAAGCGTGAAGAGCCATCAGGCGAGCGACTTCGCTCGTCTCGTCACTCAGTATCATAAAAAAAAGCAGTCGAATTGAGAACGTCCTCTTTTTTGGAAATCAGTTAAAAACTTACTTGGTCCTCTTGCTTTGTGACGAACATTTCTTCCTTGGCCACCTCGACCGTTGCAGTTTGTCCCGTGGTGTCAGTAACCGGTGGAAGGCCCCACGGATCTTCTGTTTTTGGTTTCTTATCATTTTCTAGTTTCAATTGTTCTTCCAGTTCCTTTAAGTATGGTAAGATGGCGTTGTAATCTGAAAATTAATAAAAATAAAAACTTTTTTTTTTAAATTAAAAAAAATTACCGACTTTCAAAAAGGAGGAAGTTATCAATTTAACTGTTGTTTTTTTTTTAATATTTGTTACCTCAGAGGTTTCGACTGGGTGAACCGATTTTGATGATTCATTTTTTATTTGAAAGCTGGTGCTTCCCGTGTGGTCCCAATTAATTTGGTCCAGTTCTGTAATTTTCATGAAGTCGGTTTTTACTTTGATAATTATTTAAATCGCGAGTAAGCCCGCGTTTGACCGCCAACTCGCCTGATGTTAAGCGATGATGCGGTCTACGATGGAGCATGCTTGCTTAGAAGAAACAGATTCACTCTTGACTTGAAGATACCTAGATTGTAACTATCGGGGAACACCCATTCAGGCAGCGCATTTCACAAACTAGCAGTTCACACAATAAAAGTGGAATCAAAGCGCTTCGTACGGGTTTTCGGAATATATACCATAAAGCGGTGTCAATTTTTCGTGACCGCTCTGGCAGTCTGATAGAAAAATGTGCAGGAGGAATTAAATCATGCAGATCTGACGCACACTCTCCGAAATGTATCCGATAAAAAACCGATAGACTAGCAACTTTGCGCCGATGCTCAAGACTAAGAAGCTTAGTCTGAACTAGGGCTTCGTTGCTGATGAGCCTCTTGGCACGCTTCTCAATTAATATTTTTTGATTGTGACCACAATTATACAGTTTTGGCTACGGAACCCTACCACATTCATGTCTCGACTCGCTCTTGGCCAGTTATTTACTCACCATACGGTTCACCGTCTAATTTGTCTTCAGAGTGTTTGATGTCAAAATGTTTTACCAGCAATTCGAATCTGAAAGAAAAATAAAATTAATAATTTACAAAAAAAAAAAAAAATATCAACAATCTTTTAGGCGTCCGCCATACTGAATTTCTTGTGACATGATTTTATTTTTAACCGACTACAAAAAAGGGGGACGGTAATACTGTTTATTTTTTTCTCCGCTAACTGTTGACTGAAATATTTTTCTTTTATTCAGTAGTACTTCCAGTAGGTACTTCCAATTTGGTCCCATTGTCACCAAGTCAGGATCTGATGATGGGATCCCAGAGAAATCGATGGCAATCCTCAATATTTTTTGGCACTTATAACGTTTTTGACTGCCCCGGTGGCTCAGTTGGTAGTGAATCTACCTTTTGCGCTTGGGGGCGTGGGTTCGATTCCCACCTAGGACAAACATTCATGTGATGAACATTTGTGTTTGTTCTATGTCTGGGTGTTAATATATCTATTTAAGTATGTATTCAAATATATATGTATGTATATCAGTCTCTGGCAGCCATATTACAAGCTTTGCTTAGTTTGGGGTCAGATGACCATGTGTGCAATAATGTCCCAGATATTTAATGATCCACTTACTCGTATTCTTCTCAGCAAACCTTTTCATTTGATATTACGGGGGTGCATGAAAAATAACTAGTCCATCATCTTTGTAAGTCCGCCATATTGGATTTAGAATGACGTCACTTAGTTAACCATGCATTGTCATTCAAACTAAACGTGTACACATCATCATCATCATCTCGCGGGTGGAACAGCGGGGCTCAGCTAGTAAATAATATGTCCATTGATATTAATGCTTGTTATTTTTGAACTGACCTGCTAAATATCTTATAGCATATCCTGCACTGGTGTCTGATGGCGAGGTGTATTCTCTTGGTGTGTCGGCCCAGCTTGCTCGCTGTTATGAAGCACTGTCCACACACACTGCATGTGTAGGGCTTCTCATCTGGAATAGGATATTTCATCATCATCAAAAACTTTGTAGTGGTAGGACTCTTTTGCAGGGGTCCGCCTGGGGAAGTACCACACCTTTGCCAGTTATTCAACCGCCAAGCAGCAGTGTGCAAACACTACTGTGTTCCGAATTGAAGGGCAATGTTTCCAGTGAAATTACAGGGCACACAGAGATTTGACATCTTATATCTCGGGGTGACGAGCGCAGTGCATTGCCATCCAGGGTTTTGAACTGCTGAAGTTCTGAGTGGCGTTGAGCTGTTATGGGCAAGCGTGAAGAGCCATCAGGCGAGCGACTTCGCAAGTCTCGTCACTCAGTATAATTTTTTTTTAAATGCAAGAGATGGGAGAATGACATCAAACTGACAGCTGGACCCAACTGGTGAAGGGCTACCCTTCACAGAATACAATGGAAAGAGTTAGAGGAGGCTTTTGCAGAAAGTCACACTGAGATCAGGGACATTTTATAAAATCGTATCTCAGTTGAAAAGGCTGTAAAAAAAAATTGCAAGTAATGGCACATTTTTGGCAAGCCTGGGACCCGGGCCATTGGACATCCTGGGACAATCCCATTGAGGCCCGGCCATCTGGCAACCCTAGTCCGATGTAAAAAAAGCGTGGTGCTAATTCTAATTTAAAGTGGGGGTGATAAGACCTGCACAGACATCCCGCTTGGGGCGTATTGTGAATTTGCCCCTGACAGCCTACACAAACCAGCAGAGCTCCTTCAAAATCCAACCGTTCCGTCTTCAACCGTTATCAACGGAGCACGGCTTTGGGTCGCTGCCTAAACTGTTCTACCCTAATGTCGCCAGGTGTTGTGGTATTGGAGACTTGTTGCTGAGTTTCTTCGAGGAGTCTCGACCTTAATAGTATGTCTTCTGTGGCCTTGCAATGCAGTAGTACATGCTCCACGGTCTCGTTTTCCTGTAGACAGCTTCGGCACAGAGGGCTAATAAAAGCGTGGAGCTAATAAAAGCGTATAAAAAAACACTTACCCGTATGAGATCTTACGTGAATCCTCAAATAGTAACTCAACGCAAACTGCTTATTGCATCCGAAACATTTGTACACATTAACGTAGTTCTGTTGATTCTCATTCTTACTAATAGCTGGGTTATTTTCATTGTTTTCCGCAGTCGCTGGCTTTATATCATTCTTGTTGTCTTCTACGTCAAATTCTGACGCTTTCTCCGTACCAATATATCCCTCTTCGGGTTTAATTTCTATTTCGAATTCTTGTTTCACTTTGGTTTCTTTCTTTTGCTTTTTCTTTGCTTTCTTTAGACGCTTACGTTTCTTCATGTTTATCAATCTTAAATCGTAGCTTGTGAGACGGTTTGAATGAATGACAACGTGTTGATCTAGTTTTTGCAGGTCGGTGTACGCTATGTTACACACGGAGCAACCGTAGAAAGCAAAGTCCTTATCAGTAATCTTTTTATTCCAATAGTTGCTAGTTTTTCCTTTAGATTTTTTGTTTTTTGTCTCCGTCTCTTTTGGTACTATATCGGGTTTTATGTCCTCTTCTTCGATGTTTTCAGAAGTGGGATACGTTTCATCATTTGTAGTATTTTGGTTGTCGTTTGAAGCGTAGTTGGTATTTTCTGTTGGTTCTGGTAACGTTGGTTGGTAAGGAGCTTCGGGGTAGCTTTGGGGCTGAAAAGTGGAAAACATGCCAGAATTATTTAACGAGAGACAGACCTGCTGTCTTTTTCTATTATATTTTTATCCCCAACGCAAGGGGTATTGTTAAAAGTTTAATGTGTGCCTGTGTGTCTATATGTGGTATCGTAGCTCCTAAACCGTTTTTTTTTTAAAGTTGCGCTTGTAATTAGCGCCCCTTCATTTAATTACAATCTGGCCTAATGTAAGGCTGATATGTAATTTAATTCTACTTAAACTTAGTAATAAAGAATGTCTCCATTAGCAAGTGAAAATTGACATGTATATTTTATTTTTATTTATAATGTTTTTTTTTTATATTATGTGATTGTGTATTAACATAGTGAGTACAATGAATTTACCTGACCATCCTTGTATGTGTAGGGGGCAGGGGGGGGAGGATGTTGGTAGTAGTGTGCATTTGGGAGTGGGTAGTCATATGATGCTTCGTAGGAGCTCAGCGGGTCAACATCCATCATCATTCCATTATTCATTTTGGTGATCTGGAAATCAATATAAGAGTTTTGTATCTGTATAAGTTTTTTTGTTCCTTGTAAAGAGTTTTAATATGTACATTTAGATGTAACCTCTTTTGTCATTGAATCTATGGTCAAAGTTTTCCGCCATTTTGATTTGTTAATTAAACCGGCGAGCATGAGCCAGGGTATCGTACACCCTGGTAATTTTTTTAAGTTGTGTATTTTTTTAAACCTTCGTCTGACAACACTAGCTCGCTCAGTAGCTGGAGCCAGGGGCGTGCGGGAGAGGATAGTGGCGTGATCGCAGTGTGGCATGGGACATTGTACGGGATATTCATGTGCAAACCTGTTTCGGGTATGTTATACCCTGCCTCATTTTTGACGTATTTTTTTTAAGTAATTTTTCCAATTATTAATTTTATCTGTTTTATTAGTTTTTTTGTATTATCTATTGTTCTTTTTTTATGATTTACTATATCGGTTGTCTTTCGTTCCTATAGTTGAGTTTTTTAAATAAATAAATAAATAAAATAAATTTTGTTAAATTATTTTCAGTTTTTGCTCAAAATGGATATTGAAAGACAAGAAAAGCGAATCCGTGCCATGTTAGAGGAAGAACTAAGTGATTATTCTGATGAATCCAGTTCAGAAGGTGAAACCGATCACTGTAGTGAGCACGAAGTAAATTATGACACAGAAGAAGAGCCCCGTTGTAGAAAAACCAAGCATTCCTACAATGCTTGTGCCAAGCCCATATGTATACATCATACATCATCAGCCAAATAACATCCACTGTTGAACAAGGCCTCCCTCATAGAGAGGGGTGTTGCCATAATTCCCACGCTTGGCAGGCGGCTTGGGGATCGCAGTACGTTCACCGTGTACTATTAGGACGCTGCCGTCCATCCTTCGGTGGTTCTGGTCGCAGTTTTAGGACAACATATGTATGGAGCATGCAAAATTTGTTTGCGAAAATTGTGCTGATCTCGACAGTGGTCTTTAGTCTCGTTTTTAGTAAAAAAAAGTACAAATAAGTTTATTAACGAAAAGAACCTCAATATCTTTCGGTATTAAGTTGATTTACATTCCAATGAATAATATTTTTGCCAAATTGTTGATTTTTGTAAACCTCTACACTTTTGTTCCTATAATTATAGATTATAAGAAAAACATTAATAAATAATAATTATTTCATAATTAAAAACTTCTTTCATTGAATTCTATTAAATAATTTATTATTATACAAAATGAGATCAACACAATTAAGAAAATAATAATAAGAACTGTATTATGGTACATCAAATTATGGGTATGTCGTACCCTGCCACATTCTTGATGTAACTTTTTTTCACCTCATGCTCGCTGGGTTAATGGATATGCTACTTAGCACAATTATAATAATTTTAGTTAATAATTATCAATTTAAAAAACAGACTACACAAAACTAGTAAAATATGCAGTTTTCATTCTTTGGATGACATAATATTGCATCAAAGTAACAAAATTTTCCAGTTATTTTAATTGAAAAGCTAAATTACTGAACTGACTGATGAAATTTCTGTGGGACCAATCTGACAGTACCTGGTTAATTAAAATAGAATTTTCAAAATCGGTTCATTAATGACGGCGTTCTGAGGTAACAAACATTGAAAAAACCTTTTTGAAAGTCTATTAAAATTATCGTAAATCTTACAGATCGTGTATTTGCAACATTTGCGGACAAATTGGAACATTTCTACTATTTAGAGGAGCATCTGAAGATGCACAGAACGACACAAAAACCACATAAGTAACACAAAAAAAATACTACCAAATTCAGAACCCCTCTTTGTTTTGCACTCGGTTAAAAAGCCAGACAAAGGTCTAGAAGTTCAGACAATACCTGTCCTAACAGATGCACTGCCTGAATGGGTGTTCCCCGATAGTTACAATCTGGGTGTCTTCAAGTCAAGAGTGAATCGGTTTCTTCTAGGCAAGCGTGATCCACCATAGGCCGCATCATCGCTTAACATCAGGCGAGTTGGCGGCCAAAGCGCCTATTTTACAATAAAAAAAAAACTAATTACAGATAAATAGGTACAAAATTGCAATCAAATTTTTTTTACTAAAGAGGTCTTTTTAAATCTAGCCAGGTCAATCTTTACTATGGATGTAAAAAAAAGTTAGAATGGACACTGCCATTACTTGCTGGTAGGTATTTCTTTTTCCTCAATAAATATCATAAATTATACTAATTATCAAAATTTACAACTGTTTATTTGATGAATACTTAATGATAAATGTCATAATGATAACACCTATTAAATAACATTATACACAATATGCTTGCTATTGATTTTAATTAACAAAATAATTCAAGGGCAATGTAGGTAGGTACCTAAGTACAAAGATAATAATGAAATACTTAACCTTCAAAAACAAACTTTTGTGTAGACAGGGACAATAATGTGGAAAATTTCATGTAAAATAAACTAGCTGGTATTCAATATAGTATGTTAATAATTAAAAAATTTGGTGTTTTATGCATTGCTATTTTCAAAACATCCCACGAAAATGTAAACAAACACAATAAATTACAGAGTGGAGAAGTTTCTGAACGAAATGGCTGTAAACACAAGTAGCTTCGACCTTTGCTAGGACAGGCCACCAATCAATACTTCAAGACAAAAAAAACGTACCTGCTTCCCAACTGACTACAAAAAAACACCTTTTTTTCAACTCCTAACAAAATTACACACAACAGGAAAATGATAGATTTCCCCTCCAAAAGTTGTTCTTAGTTCACATTATATACACCAATCTATAGAAAAAACTTTCTACATGGTTTCTGCGTAGTTCAAATAGAAAATAATTAAGCGAAACGAAGGTTAATTACAAGAAAAAAATCATTTTTTAGTTCGCGTGACCAAGTTTAACATCAATGGCAGACGGATTGTTGCCATTAAAAAATTTTAAACTGCCTCATTTGTGTCAATTTTTAACGATATTGTTGGGGGCCCGTGTTTAATGAGATCATTTGAAATCTTGTTTATAATATGTTAAGACCAAATAATCACTAGGCATGTTTTAAAATAATTTTGTGATAGAACGCATGACTGGAGCTATCAATGTGGCTTCAATTACTATAAAACTTAATATTTTAAACTTATCTAAATGGTTAGGTTATTTCTACACTACTCGTAATAAAAATCACACATGGTTATTTGGGGCATAAGCCTAGTGCCTAGTGTATCTGGCATATGTAGTTACAAGGCCGACAAAATATTCCCCTTTTCAAAGCGTTATCAAGGCAAGGTACAGCAAGACGGCCTATACTCACCACTCAGCAGTAAGATAAAGATGGCTGTGGAGTAAAAGTTGATGAAGATGAAGGTTTCATCATATGAACAAGCACTCAACAGTATTGTGACATGTCAATTTAACATGTCATGTTATGTTTGTTTTTAGCTAACGTTATTTTTAGAAAAGCTTTCATGTTAAGGTTGCCTGGAAGAGATCGTTTATAGTGATAAGGCCGTCAATTATTTCATTAGTCTTAAGTTGTTTTTGTCTTATGTATATCACTTATATAGAGTTAGTTTTAACTATATAGACTAATAACCACATCTAAATATATTTTCAAACAAACTATAAAATAGTAATTATATACCTATCTAAATTTTAACAAACTATTTAATCTAATATATTATTAAGTAAAAATTCCGTATTAGGGTTTGTCTGTGGACAAGGTGCCCACAAATTTATCGACATTATCAATGGCCAAAATAATTTTGGTGGCAAAGGTAAGCACCAGCTTTCATTGGGTTCAGTGATTCACCATTAGTCCGACACAAATAAACTAGGAGTCTGGACCGCTCTTTTACCAAACAACTCCACGGTCCAATGGATAAGTTATTATGCTTATATTATTTTTTTCGTATTATCTACGAAAGCTTTCTAACTGAGCTACCAACATAAAAATTAAATTAAATGTCGAGAACACTGTAACGAAATTAATTGATTCTGCCTTTTTTTTTATTACGAAAGGTAAATAATTTAAGTACTGGCAGCACCATCCCTTCAATCGCCACTTTTCTGAGATTGTCAATGTTAACTGTCACGAAAGAGTTTTTTTTCTCACGTACTGGGCAGGCTAAAGCTATGAAAACCATACCTTCTCGTATTACGCATTTTGCAGTGGACTCCACTAAAATTCGCTTATTCCTGTCGTGAATGAGCCAAAAAATCTCGTGGATAAGTGATATATCTCTTGCTGATACTAGAACTCATTACGAACACGTAATAAATAATAATCCACCATTTATTACACTAAAAATCTCAACGAGCTTAAGAAAATAATACATAGAGCGAAATACTTTTTTTTCACGATGATCCTGTTTTTTCTAGGATGCATAACCATGTCATGCTGTTTTGTGAATATACCAATGAGTTTAGTAGGGCTATACTATGATAACATAAACAATAACGCATTTCGTATCACGCCAATCACTACTATTGGCGCAGAGCTATTAAGAACCAATACAGCCTGACCGTCGCTAAAAAAAAACACTTTAGTCATAGGACTTCACGTCAGAATTGAAAACTTAAAGTATATTAGCTGCCACTCTTATTAGTAGCATTGAAGACGCCACTGTCGCATTTTTTAACAAACTACAGCCCAAGAGAATGTAATACTCCTACGACTACAGCAATCAATGGGGGTTAGTACGAGAACTTGCGAAAAAGTTATCGTTACGTAAACGATAGCAAATGTATGAAACATTCAGTTTCCTTTCACGTCCGATAGAGGCGCTGTTCAATTTTTCATACATTTTGCTATCGTTTACGTAACGATAACTTTTTCGTAAATTCTCGTACTAGGGCCACTGTTGGTCAGACGGCAGTCCGTGGTATGTGGTACGTATGTCTGTTACGGCTTTTAGTAGTAGCATTGAAGAAGTCACTGTCGCATTATTTAACAAAACTGCAGCAACTGGGGTTAGTACGAGAACTTGCGAAAAATTATCGTTACGTAAACGATAGCAAATGTATGAAAAAAGTCAGTTTCTTTTCACGTCCGATAGAGGCGCTGTTAATTTTTTTATACATTTTGCTATCGTTTACGGAACGAATACTTTTTCGCAAGTGCTCGTACTAGGGCCACAGCAGTGGAAGCTAGTCTTCTGGCTGATGATGACAGTTGGGCGTTGTCATATAGCTCGTCGAAGACATCAATGATGATAAGATTTAGACGTAAATTAAGTTTCTCTCGAACGTATTTTTCGTTAGGGATGTACGATACATACGTATGTAGCCAAAACGGGTTGACAGATTTTGAACTGTCGTTTTCGTGTTAATTTTGAAGATTCGTCTTTATGTCCGAACTTTGATCAAATAGTTTTTGAGTGGTGTCAGGGAATGGTTTTTTCATAGATACTTAATTTTAACTAAGTAAAATCATTTTAGCAAAGAAATAGGTAGTAACTTACGGTACCTACCTACCCAAGAATATTATAAACACTTTGAGAGGTGTCAAGGGAGACCCGGATGGAACGAAGTTCCTTTCTATGAGAGAGAGAGAGAGACAGACAGAGAAACACGCGCACGCCGCACGGCTTACAACTATAGCAAAAAGTGTCGTTACAACTTTTAGTCTTAATTTTTTCCGTCTAGCCCCTTTTCGCAACGCGCGATAGGGAACTTCGTTCCAATATTCTTGTACCTACCCACTGTTATGTAAAGACAGAGTTCAAACTCTCAAAGGTGGAGTAAAAATAAAAATCCATACAAAAATGCACGATATTTTCACTTCACTATTCCTTACGATATCACAATAATTACATCACTAACTACCTACCAGTCGCGCGGGAAACCGCACTAAAAGAAGACGTGTGTCATGTCTTTGCCTTTTCTCACTTTTTTTTTTAATCCAAAAAGGTTTTAAGTGTTTTAAATATAAAGTAACCTGTAAAAATAACTTTACATGCGTATTGTGTCTTTTATTTAATAGGACAAAAGTTCGTGATTATGTTTTCCTTTGTGTTAATTTGTTAATATGGATTTGTGGACCATTGTATCACAAGGTAAGTCGCACTAACAATTGAAAACTTAAATTGATCTTGAAGGACATCCTTTTAAAATAGTGCAAGTCCAATATCGACCACCAATGCATGGCTGTACAAAAAAAAAAGTTTAAAAAGGTTTTGTGAGTTAGCATTTTTTTTTATAAACCAGGTTTTGTTTTCATTTATTGAGTTCCATATCTGTGAGTTCCATTGAGACATTTTAAATTTTTATCCTGTGTTTTTTTTCCATAGTAACCCAAACGACTTTTTAATTTCAAATTTTGTTGGCTGATCACGGAACATCATTACTCCTAGTGCAGCATTCTTCTTGTCTTTTTAGTAGGTACATGTCATGTAATGTAGTAGGTAGGAATAATAGAATTGTCAAATGTTTCGCCGATTTTGAAATGTGATGTGTTAGATTCGTCTTGTTGATAATATTCAACGTTATATTGACTCCATTGTAAGTTGAATCCGGAAGTAAGAGTCAGTAATTCAATAGAAGAGTCAACTGGTTGTCACTGTCACGATTCATGTGACAGCTGTTTCGTTTGTGTTTTCAACCGACTTCCAAAAAAGAGGAGGTTCCCAATTCGACGGTTTAAAAAAAATATGTTTGTTACCTCAGAACTTTCGTCTGGGTGAACCGATTTTGATGATTCTTTTTTTTATTTGAAAGCTGGTGCTTCCCGTGTGGTCCCATTTCAATTTGATCCATTTCTGTCAATTTAATGAAGTCGGTTTTTTAAATTGATAATTATTGACAATTAAGGGACCTCTCACATTTTGACTAAAAAAGTAATATATGATAATAATTATTGGAAATGAAATGAAAATTTGCAGAATAGATTTTCATGCAATTATCTTAATAATTATAGAAGTTAGAAGGTTATAAAAAATCCGACGGACGGACAGATAGACAGACAGACGGTCGGACAGAACGAATATAAAGGTTCCTTGTCGGGCTACAGAACCTAAAAACGAAGAGGCAGTATTTGAACATTACCGGTTCATAGCAGAACATGTTTGGGAAACACTAATATACGATCACTTGCTTTTTAACCGACTTCCAAAAAGGAGGAGGTTCTCAAGTCGACTGTTTAAAAAAAATATGTTTGTTACCTCAGAACTTTCGACTGGGTGAACCGATTTTGATGATTCTTCTTTTATTTGAAAGCTGGTGCTTCTTGTGTGGTCCCATTTCAATTTTGTCCAGTTGTCATTTTTATGAAGTCGGTTTTTAGGGTTCCGTACCCAAAGGGTAAAACGGGACGCTATTACTAAAGGCTCTGCTGTCCGTCCGTCTGTCACCAGGCTGTATCTCATGAACCGTGATAGATTATTAGACAGTTGACATTTTCACAGATGTATTTCTGTTGCCGCTATAACAACAAATACAAAAAAATAGAATAAAATAAATATTTAAGGGTGCTCCCATACAATAAACGTGATATTTTTTGCTCGATATTGATAATGGCAACAGGTAGACGCTTAAAATATTCACATAATATTGAGTTATATTATTATAATTAAAATAAAGCAAATACCATACCTTTGCCAGTTATCCAACCGGCAAGCAGTAGTGTGCAAACACTACTGTGTTCCGGATTGAAGGGCAATGTTTCTAGCGAAATCACAGGGCACACAAAGATTTGACATCTTATATCTCGGGGTGACGAGCGCAGTGCATTGCCATCCAGGGTTTTGAACTGTTGAAGTTCAAAATTCTGAGTGTCGTTGAGCTGTTATGGGCAAGCGTGAAGAGCCATCAGGCGAGCGACTTCGCTCGCCTCGTCACCCAGTATCATAAAAAAACAAATATAAGATGATGTACTTATTTCTGTTGCCGCTATAACAACAAATACAAAAAAAAAACAGAATAAAATAAATATTTTATCCCTCACAAGAAACGTGATTTTTGCCGTTTTTATATATAATGGTACGGAACCCTTCGTGTGCGAGTTCGACTCGCACTTGGCTGGTTTTATTTATATTGATTATTTAGTTTGACAGTACATATATATTATTAGACATGTCTCTTATCTCCGCTATAACCGCTCTTTGTAATCGTTATCATTAACAATGGAAGCATTGAGACAGCTCGTGGAAACACGTGCTTGGTTTTCAAATATGTATATCTGTTGCTACCTACACGTACGAGATAAAACAAGAAAAAAACACGCTTTATTGCATTGTCGTCGGTTGATTAGTATACAAAGTTTTTAATCAATCCGTCGTTTTGAAAGGGGTGAAAATCACGTTCAAAGATTCCGTTACATAGATATATACGAGTACCAAGCTAATAAAAGCTTGTTAAATAACCGGCCAAGTGCGAGTCGGACTCGCGCACGAAGGGTTCCGTACCGTTATCTATAAAAACGGCAAAATAACCGGCCAAGTGCAAGTCGGACTCGCGTACGAAGGGTTCCGTACTATTATGTATAGAAACGACAAAAAATCACGTTTGTTGTATGGGAGCCCTCTTAAATATTTATTGTATTCTGTTTTTTGTATTTGTTGTTATAGCGGCAACAGAACTACATCATATGTGAAAATTTTAACTTTCTTAATATCACGGTTTATGAGATACAGCCTGGTGACAGACGGACGGACAGACAGACGGACAGCGAAGTCTTAGTAATAAGGTCCCGTTTTACCCTTTGGGTACGGAACCCTAAAAAACATTTCTATTTAATTTTTCATTGGCTGTTAGCCAATCAAAGGACACCATCTGGAAATGTCAATAAATAAAAAAGATAATTCTAATCTAAGACATAGCAAAAAGTTTTACAAAAACGTAATTAAACCTGCTGCACATATTTTTTTTATTTAACCTGGCGCCTTTATGCCTGGCTCGTGGGTTATCCCAGGGGCCTTACCCCTAGCTCGAAAAGTTGACCCGCATAGGTGTTATTTGTCTAAACGGTACCATCAACTACGATAAGCGGTAGTTATTTGATAGCCGCCACGCTTTGTTATTTTCACGCACACACGCATAGTAAAACGCATTTTCGTTCATTCAAGTTAGACGCTTTTAAACGATGCAGCTTAAATGAGTTGGTTAATTTTAGGTACCTATCAGGTACCTACTAAAAGTTGGCTCGCAAAAGTAAAGCTAGGGGTAAGGCCCCTGTCATTATTTGCGTCAGGACGCCTTCTAAATTTAGTGTCCTCACTATTTTATAGGACTCTATTGCGTCGGGGAAGAAAACCTTTGTTACAGCTGCAGTTTGCTCAGTTTTATATCTCCGATTCCATTTGTCAAGCGTGTCCATACGGATTTGTCGCTTGACAACTCGATGCTTGACAAATGAAATCGGACATTTGTCATAAAATGACCTTGTTTTTATTCTAAGAGCCGCGCTTTTTGCCAACTCATCTGCTCTTTCATTCCCTTCGAGTCCCGCGTGAGCTTTTATAAAAAAAAAAAAAAAAATCTTTTTGTGTTATACACTGTTTTATAGTCTAAGATCCCGCCATATATTCTGGACTGAATTTTTTTAGACAACCCATTTGCAATATATTTATTGACATATTTAATTAAATATAAAATACTTTTCATCCATTAACCAGCTCGGTGAAGGTCGTTCTATGGCGGGGTCCTATACTATTAGTTTTTTGCGGATTTCGACTGCTAGGGGGAATTGAAATGAAATATTGTATGCACTTATCTACAAAATTTGAGACAAGACAGAAACTTACAGTCAGAGCTTTCTTTTTAACCGACTTCCAAATAGCAGGAGGTTCTATGTTCGTCTGTATGCATATATGTATATATATTTTAAATTATAAACGCATTAAACAAATAGCATCTAACAGAAAAAGCTATTATTTATATTTACGTACTTATTATCTTTGCAGGTGGTTAGGCTAATAAATACAAAATGGCGACTTCCGGTGACGTAGCGGTCGCACATGATGGCAGCCAAGGCAATGTCAAGCTTCATCCGTATTTGATCACCTTAGTGTGAGTATAAATATAAAACAAACTTTTATATTAGATCTACTAATTTCATTATATTTTTACATTAATATTAGATTCCTAAGTATATTGGCTCAATTGGCTGCCAAAAAGCTAGGTATCCTATCGAAGGTGCGTCGGTACTTCACGTCGGAACAGTCGCTTACACTGTACCAAGCACAAGGTCGGTCGTGCATGGAGTACTGCTCTCACCTTTTGGATGGATCAGCTAAATATCAGCTCGGGGCCTTGGAGTCAATTGAGAAGCGTGCCAAGAGGCTCATCAGCAACGAAGCCCTAGTTCAGACTAAGCTTCTTAGTCTTGAGCATCGACGCAAAGTTGCTAGTCTATCGGTTTTTTATCGGATACATTTTGGAGAGTGCGCATCAGATCTGCATGATTTAATTCCCTCCTGCCCTTTTTTCTATCTGCCAGAGCGGGCACGAAAAATCGTTTTTGTTTTTCAAAAAAACAATCAATTTTTTATACATTTTGCTATCGTTTACGTAACGATAACTTTTTCGCAAGCGCGTAGTAAGGACACTGCTGCCTGCACGAAACAGTGACGAATCTATAAGAGGAGATTCAGAGAAAAAGCTTATAAATTAAAGTTATATGATTATTTACGGGATATTTACCGTGGTAAGGTTGTACCGCGTTCAAAATGTGTTCAAAATACTATACGCAGTGATACAGTGAGTGTGTTTTGTCGAGACTTAGGTTCGAGTTCGAGTTCCAGTGATAACCGTAGCAAAAACTAAGAAAGAGGGTAGATCGTTTTGTCTGTACCAAACTTTGAACTTTTTCACCAACCACCCGCATTCTTCAGTCTTTCCGTGAACATGGTGCATGTAACTGCGCCGAAATATCGGGAGCTCCTTCCACAACCTTACCACGGTAAATATCCCATAAATATTCATATAACTTTAGTGAACAACCGTGATAGTTTAAAACAGAGCTTATAAATTGTTTTAGAAGGCCTTTTTTCGTCCCATTATTTTCACAAATCACGTTTCTAAATTACATAAAACTGAATCATATCCCTAACTATTTATAACCAAAATATGAATTTGGAACTGCTTCCCATTTATTTACTAGCAACTAGCGACCCGCCCCGGCTTCGCACGAATGTTGCTCGGCCAATACCCTCGCTACTATGACCCGCTCCACGAACACAAAATTTCATCCAAATCGGTCCACCCGTTTTTAAAGTAGCCTATGTGCTATTCAAGACTATAATCTATCTCTGTGGCAAATTTCATCCAGATCCGTTCAGCCGTTCTGGCGTGATTGAGTAACAAACATCATGGATGTAACGTACTTAGCAAACATCCATCCATCCAAACTTTCACATTTATAATATTGTTCGGATTGAGATATTACACGGTCAAGCCAATTACATAACTATCTCACAAATTACAATTATAGGCACATACAAATTAAAAAAATAAAAATGAAATATATTAATCACAAAAAACAAGCTCAGAAGAAAATTATAAGTACATATAAATAAATTAAAAACCAAAGATTTAAGTCTTAATAATCTTAGGTAATAATTATCAATGTAGAAAACCGACTTCATCAGTACAGGGGCCTTACCCCTAGCTTCACTTTTGCGACCCAACTTTTAGTAGGTACCTGATAGATACCTACAATTAACCAACTCATTTAAGCTGCATCGTTTAAAAGCGTCTAACTTGAATGAACGAAAATCCGTTTTACTATGCGTGTGTGCGTGAAAATAACAAAGCTTGGCGGCTATCAAATAACTACCGCTTATCGTAATTGATGGTACCGTTTAGACAAATAACACCTATGCGGGTCAACTTTTCGAGCTAGGGGTAAGGCCCCTGGACCAAATTGAAATGGGAAGCTCCAGCTTTCAAATAAAAAAAATAACCATCAAAATCGGTTCACCCGGTCAAAAGTTCTGAGGTAACAAACATTAAAAAAACAGTCGAATTGATAACCTCCTCCTTTTTGGAACTCGGTTAAAAACATTGAAAACCATAACTACACAAATTTATGTAACACCCATGGCAACACATATCGCAACCCAAGTTGACGACATATGATTATATCACTCTTAATTTTATTAAATTACGAATCTATATATACAGTAGATAACTCGATAAGTTGAAAACCTCCAACTCTCTAAAAAATGTTTTGTTCTCTTCCCTTCAAACACCAAAACCTCGAAATCTCAACCCTCTATTAGTCGAAATAATCGGTGAGTCTCTACAAGCCATTTTAGTACATACTAGCCGTCCGCCTCGGCTTCGCACGAGTGTAAGCTCGGCCTTCGGCCTCGCTACAAAATATAATATAGCCTATGTCACCCGGGGATAGTGTAGCTTCCCAACAGTGAAAGAATTTTTCAAATCGGTTCAGTAGTTTCGGAGCCTATTCATTACAAACATACAAAAATAGGTACAAATCTTTCCTCTTTATAATATTAGTGTAGATAGTGTAGATATTCCCTCCATGACTAAAGAAATTAAATTTTACCTCTGTATCTCGAACATAGCAATGTTTTATTTTACAACCTTTACAACTCGATTATTTGAGACTTATAAGACCTTTAAGAATTCGCCGACAGTTTCGAAATTTAGGAGTATACAATGAATAGAATTACCACGAATTTATGACTCACGTTAACACGTGTTTGCTTGCTTGGTGTCAGGTGTTTTTATTTTATTTGAACTTTAGCGAAGCAAGTAATTGGTTGTCGAGTGAAATATTGCAATTTTATTGTTTTTTTACTTAATGCTATTTATTTATTTATTTTAAGGATGGTTTGAAATGATGTTGATTAATAATAAATAAAAATATGTGTTTAAATCAAAATTTATAAGAATGAATCTCAACCTCTTTAAGGCGAATCTAAATCGCCTAAGTCAAAATTCTCTATAAGTCGAAATCGCTACAACTCGATTTTTTTGGCGTCTCCCTTGATGTTCGACTTATAGAGGTTCTACTGTATATATATAAAATGCTAATGTTAGTACATAATGACAGGGTTTTCTCTATCACCACCAACTCCAATCAACTTCCCGTTGGGATGGTAAATACCCCTTGGTCTCCAGGTGGGAGTAAGGGAGTTTGGTCGCGGGGGGAAGAAGGGGTGGTTGAGGGTGGCGAGAATTAAAAAAAAAAACTGTCCTTTTCTTACTCATAAGAACTTCTGAAAAGACCTTAAAATTTCTGGAATGTTCTAGAAAGTTCCAAAAAAATCTGGAATGATCTATAAAGTTCCTTAATGAGTGCAAACTGTTATTATCGATTTAGAATGTTTGAGGTGATTCTAGAAATTTCTGGAATGATCTAGAAAGTTCTAAAATGAGTGCAAACTCATTATAATAAATTACCCGAGCAACGACGGGTTTCGCTGCTAGTAACTTCGACCAAAATAAAATGAATGGACGGGCCCTAACCATTGAACTTGATCAGTAAAAACGAGTCAAAACCGTCGGACATATACTTCAACACCTAATTATAAAAATGTACAGTATATTTGTTACAAAAAATAGATATCGGTTTTATTTGTATATTTACACTTCGGTAAAGCATACGAATTCATAATTTTGTCAGATGTTTCGTTATCGCGTAACAATTGACTCGTGTTTCACTTCCTACGGCTAGAGACCGACTGAAACGAAGTGAGCGCTGGCGCTCATTTTGTAATCTTCAAACACGCGCTTCTACTGGGCCCGTCCATTAATTTTATTTTGGTCGAAGGCTAGTAACTGTTGTCGTATAAAATAGTAGAGATATTGTCCTATAAATAGTTGTCCTATAATAATCTATACATTTTTACTTCTTTCCAAATATTTGGCAAACACGCCAACATTAATATTGCAGACACGTGAATTCGTGTCAAAAAGAACGACTCTATTTTCGAATTCATACTTATTAGTTTTACGCCAAAGAGGTTTTACGCAACCGGCCAGAGTAGGCCACGGCAGTTTATTACGTCAACTAATATTACCTATGGACGAGTTGAATTGAAACCTCAGAGAAAGAGACCTTCTTGAGTTCACAGATTAGAGTCTGGATAATGAAAGTAAAGACTAAAAAAGAGTAAAGAAGGAATAACCTGACTTTTAATTATTATTTAGATAATGGTACTGAACCCTCCGTGCGCGAATCCGACTAGCACTTGGCCGGTTTTATTTTAATTATTTTAATAGGCTTGCGTTTCGTTTCTTATAAAATAAAGTTGACATATTTTTGGCAGTTTTTACAAGCTCTAAATTAGCTTGCCTTATGACTAACAATATTTTGACTGCCCCGGTGGCTCAGTTGGTAGTGAACCTAACTTCTGTGCTTGGGGGCGTGGGTTCGATTCCCATCTAGGACAAACATTCGTGTAATGAACATTTGTGTTTGTTCTTTGTCTGGGTGTTAATATCTATTTAAGTATGTATTTAAAAATATATATGTACGTATATCAGTCTCTGGCAGCCATATTACAAGCGTTGCTTAGTTTGGGGTCAGTTGACCGTGTGTGCAAAAATGTCCCAGATATTTATTTATTTAATATAAACAAATCGTGGAAGTCTATTTTGATCTAATTCTAATTGTCGAATCGATTTAAAACATTGTAATAATCCGGATGACAATAGCTACAATAATTTGGCAGCATCCAACTCTCAGATCAGACGAAGGAATTTATATAATGGAGATATGCCTCAGACACACAATTAAATTTATCATCATCATCAGCCAGAAGACGTCCACTGCTGAACAGGGCCTTTTAGAAAAACTTTTAGTCACACAACGAGTAATGGAGAGAGCTATGCTCGGAGTTCCTTTGCACGATAAAATCCTGATCGTAGATATTCGCTAGAGAACCAGAGTCACCGACATAGCTATTAAAATTTGCAAGTGTGGCAAGTGTGCGAAGTGGCAATGGGCAGGCCACATCGTTCGAAGAACTTATGACCGATGGGGAAGAAAGGTTCTTGAGTGGAGACCGCGAACCGGAAGACGCAGCGTAGGTAGGCCTCCCACTAGATGGACCGACGACATTGTGAAAGTCGCGGGCACCCAGTGGATGCAGGTGGCAGACTGTCGTTCAGTGTGGAGGTTAAAGGGGGAGGCCTATGTTCAGCATTGGACGTATTCTGGCTGATGATGATGGCAACACTAACATAGTGGACACTGATCTAGCACAGAATAGTGGATCCAGGCTAGTTATATTTTCATTTGACAATTGGCGCCGTGACCGCAACCAATGCCAAAAGGTCATTGCTCCCACTCACACATATAGCTATCATTGAATAGACAAAGCAAATCTACAGAGGATGACGTAATAGGTACGTTATAGCGAGCATCTTATCTGTATTCATATTTACTAGAGATGCCGCGAATACTCGTAGTTGATATTATACTCGTCTATAATATTAGTGTAAATGTAGATCTACATCTATGTAGGTAGGTACCTAGATTTGCGATGTAGCATTAGCCGATTATGAAACTTGCAACTCGTGATTTAGTCGCAAATTTGACAGTTTCACTGTGACCGAACTGTCAAATTAGCGACTAAATCTTACTAATATTTTTCATTGAAAAATTATTTTCCTACGCTGTTTGTTTATGTCAAATAATAGAAGATATTTATTATTCACATAATTGTTCTGTGAAAATTTCAACTGTTTGTCTATTAGGTACGTTTCGACAGATACACAGCGTAGGCCTAGTAAAGGGTGTCCTTTGGGTACGGAACCCTAAAAAGTAATGCGAAAAGATAACATCACACCCAAGCGGTCACCCATCCAAGTACCTACTACAACTTAATAATTCTTAACCTAATACAACAAGGAAACAATGCGTGTTACTATTTCCTATTCTACGTCGTACACGTGTAATACAAAGTAGGTAAGTATTTATGTCAATTGTCAGCCATCAGTGACATGACATTTATCAAGTTATCGGCATGCGGCACTCTATGCCGATATAATGACAGGCTCGCTGCGCCCCGCAGCTTCACCCGTGTTATATCCGGGACAATAGTAGCCTAAGTTACTCCATAAAACTTCAGCTATCTGTCAGGGAAAGATGAAAACTATGTAGGTAATCTTGAAGCGACCTCCTTGGTAGCGACAGCAACCTCCTTTGACATAGATGACAATTTCTAGATCTGATACCTACTAGGTATCAAAGAGTTTAGGAAGACTTATTTGTATTTCTTCGTCATTGTGTGGTACCTATCATATGGCGCTTGTGATTGGAGAAAACAAAAGTCATTCGTTCAATTCGCGCCTAGGATTGGCCCGCTCAAACAAGATTCTGCTGAAAAAAATATCATTTGTCAACCATACATTTTAACCGTCATATTTATTAGGCATACCGGTTTCCTTGCAAAGGTTTCCTTGGTTTTCTAACAATGTTTTTCTTCACCGTTGTTGAGCGACATCGAAACTGCACATAATTTATTTAAGTATAGTATCGAGGATCGAACCGGGTGCTGTCAGATTTTAAAGCGCACATGTCACCGGCCAACATTGCATATTTTTAACCACAAAAAAGAGTGAGGTAATAGGTAGGTTTGATCAATGTTTTTACCACAGTTAATATACACCGACGTACTATTAATAGTGTGGTAGGCAGTGAGATGATATAGATATAGACGTTGTTGGCGAACAACACTGCTTTAAAACTAATTAAAAGTGGCAACCGGCTCGCCACCGCCGTAGTGATCGGCTGAATTCGGCTTTGTTCGTCGATTATGCTGCGATCTCTATCACTCTCCCACACAAGACGATCTACACATCTCGCTCTTACACTTCGTAGTGACAACAGCCGCCTAAGATAAAACAATTTTTATAACTTTTCTGTTATAAAAAATAACCTACGCGTGAAATGTTTTTTCTTTCTTGTCTCTCACAGAGCGTGTGTAGTTTGAGCAGTTTATAAAGACACAGGAAGGCATTTTATTACAATTATTTTTGCTTACTGCGATGTGTTGCCGGACACTCGGAGTGCGTGACTGAGAGACGGTAGTGACGAGTACGGTAATTTACCTTGCATTCGTCTAGTCATTATGGTGGCGGGCACAACCTATCTACAGGTAAATTATCTTGGGTGGTAGGTAGGCATGTTCTATTATGTCTGATATGACAATGATTATGTACCTACCGTAGAGACAGGAAACTATAATCACAACACTATTGTAACGGGCTTTACGCTTTATTCTGTGGCACTGATAACACAGTTCGTCCGACTTTATTTATTACTAGCTGTTGTCCGCGAATAAAAGCCGTAACAGACGTTGGCACCTACCACGAACCACGGACCGCCGCCGCCGTCTGACCAACACGAGGGAAAGAGAAAAAAGGTTAACGGCGCCGGCGGTCCGTGGTTCGTGATACGTACGTCTGGTACGGCTTTAACATAGCCTGGGGTCTTACGTCCAACTCTAACCGCGGGCTAGAATACACGCAGATTGCAAAATCACGCGAACGCGCCGAAAATTCTAAAAACTGTCTTAACGTGTTCATTTACTTATTTTAAGACGCCCTGTGTGTTTTTGAAGTGAAAACTTCAGGTGCGTTGAGCACATTTCAGTGAACAAAAATCATGGAACTCGCGTCATCGTCGCATTGTACCGTGTATTTTAAAACAGCGCCATCTCTCGTAGAATAGGTGAATTACTACTTAAGTTTTCACTTCTGGGACATTTAAATAAATATCTGGGACATTTTTGCACACACGGTCATCTGACCCCAAACTAAGCAAAGCTTGTAACATGGCAGCCAGAGACTGATATACATACATATATATTTTTAAATACATACTAAAATAGATATTAACACCCAGACAGAACAAACACAAATGTTCATCACACAAATGTTTGTCCTAGATGGGAATCGAACCCACGCCCCCAAGCACAGAAGTTAGGTTCACTACCAACTGAGCCACCGGGGCAGTCTAGTTCTGACGTGCATGCTATGACTGATGTGTTTTTTTATTGGTTTAACGCCTTCTGCGTACCGCTACGGTAATATAATGTAGGTACGTATATATCTCTGACGTAACTCCGCTATAAGGTTTCTAATACTGGCCTTGGCCGCTGAATTACCAACGGAGCTAACAATACCTGACTAATATATATATTGTAGAGATAATAAAACTGTTCCGCAAGCGAATAAGTACAATTTCGTTCAGAAAGTGGCCTTTGTCTCAATTGACTGTTGCCTTATTTTAAAAGACTGATCTGTTGACTCTTGTATTGTCTTAATTGTTGTCTTATTTTAAACGACCAAACCGTCGACTAATGCCTTGACTCAACTGACTTGTCTTATTTTAAAAGATCAAACTGTCGACTGTTGCCTTTGTCTCAATTGACTTGTCTTATTATATAAGATCAAATTGTCGACAATTATCTTGACTCTACTGACTTGTCTTATAAAAAAAATTGACTATCGACTTAATTGACTGGGGCCTTACCCCTAGCTCGAAAAGTTGACCCGCATAGGTGTTATTTGTCTAAACGGTACCATCAACTACGATAAGCGGTAGTTATTTGATAGCCGCCAAGGTTTGCTATTTTCACGCACACACGCATAGTAAAACGGATTTTCGTTTATTCAAGTTAGACGCTTTTAAACGATGCAGCTCAAATGAGTTGGTTTATTTTAGGTACCTATCAGGTACCTACTAAAAGTTGGCTCGCAAAAGTGAAGCTAGGGGTAAGGCCCCTGATCTGTTGGATCTTGTATTGTCTTAATTGTTGTCTTATTTTAAACGACCAAACCGTCGACTAATGCCTTGACTCAACTGACTTGTCTTATTTTAAAAGATCAAACTGTCGACTTGACTTAGTTGACTGTCTTATTTTAAAAGACCAAACTATCGACTGTTACTTTGACTCAGCTAACTGTTCTTATTTTAAAAGATCAAACTGTCGACTGTTGCCTTTGTCTTAATGGACTGTTGTCTTATTTTAAAAGACCAATTTGTTTTCTCTTGCTTTGTTCTTAGGAATCAATCTTATTTTAAGAGACGTGTCATTAATGTCATTATGTGCCGCTGACGTGCTGCCAAAGAGTATAATTGCGTACTGCGGGTATGTATTCTTAAAGCCGTAGTAGACGTATCGAACTTGGCTGAGTGCTGACGAACCGCCGTCTGACCAACAGGAGGGAAAGGGAAATTATCTTTCAATAATAATTTTATTTATCTTTCTCTCCCGTTGGTTGTACGGCGGTTCGTCAGCCATGTTGACGTGTATGTTACGGCTCTTAGGTATAACTTGATAGTTATCAAGCTTGTTAACCTTGCGTGCGCACGTGACTTGAATGATTCACCTTGACATAACGAGTGTTTACAGCATTCATGGTGGTTATCAACTTGGTATCTAGTTCTCTACTGAACTGGAATGATACTTCGCATATTGGCCCACTACGACATAACGTCTGAGCATAGAGTGGGCTCTGAAACTTTCTTCAGACTATTTCGATACTAACACAATTTAAACTAACAAGAAATGTACTAAAAGAACCCAAATACTAACAAGAACGCACGAATGCTAGCAAAAGTGGTCAAAGAGGTAAATAATGTAAATGTAAATATGACAACTTTTTATTCATCATCAGCCAGAAGACGTCCACTGCTGAACATAGGCCTCACTCTTTAACCTCCACACTGATCGACATCCTGCCTTCTGCATCCACTGGATGCCCGCGACTCTCACAATGTCGTCGGTCCATCTAGTGCGTCTTCCGGTTCGTGGTCTCCACTCAAGAACCTTTCTTCCCCATAAGTTATCAGTTCTTCGAGCAATGTGGCCTGCCCATTGCCACTTCAACTTGCAAATTTTAATACCAATGTCGGTGACTCTGGTTCTTTGGCGAATATCTACGTTCCGGATTTTATCGCGCAAAGAAACTCCGAGCATAACTCTCTCCATTGCCCGTTGTGTGACTGAGTTTTCCAAAAGGTAAGGACCACGTCTCAGTACCATATGTCATCACTAGCAACACACACTGGTCATAGACCCTTGTCTTTAGGCACTGTGGTAACTTGGACGAGAAGAAACTTTTTATTGACACCACATAAATTATATTACAAGAAGAATACATGAAACACTAGCAGTGCCCGGCGTTTTCACCCGCTTTCCTACAGGAAACATTATTTTCGGGATAAAAGTAGGAAGTGTACAAAATGGACAAAAATTATTACGTTTCTATCGGTTACAATACAAAATTGAACGGAAAACGCGTCTGCATATTCTCAGAAAATAATAATAAATGGAAGCATGGAATAAATGGAATGGAATTAAACGTTTCGATTCTACGTTTGTTTCTAATCCGTACGGCCAAGTATTGGAACAACCTGCCGGCTTCCTTGTTTCCTGAGAGATATAATCTGGGCCTTTTCAAGGCAAGAGTGAATAGGTATCTTCTAAGTCTGCTTGCTACATCTGCGACCGCATCGTCGCTTACCAAAAGGCGAGTTGGTGGTCAAACGCGGACTTATTCGCGTTAAAAAAGCGTTAGTAGTTTCCCTTTTAGCACTTACACCCCCCATCGGTCGTCCATTCGTATACATTTTGAGCAAATCATTTGCAGTTGTGTGCGCTCAATATTGAAGTGTGCGATTGTAGAACTAGTAAGCATATGTCAGTGTGTGCAATACGTGTTTACCTCGCCCCCTTCAGTTTTTGGCAAAGTTTTTTCGGTACTAGCTCGAGTTTAAAGGCAGTTCCAAACTATATATTATCAAAGCTGCCGATTGGATACTAGGTAAATTCTCTATATAGTTAGACAAACGCACACGTGACGCGCTAGCTGGCTCCACGTTATAAAGAGACCTCATTAGTGCGATTGCGTTGCGTTGCGTCGTCACAGCGTAAACGCTGCTTCGTTTTTAACCGAATTCCAAAAAGAAAAAAATCACACACTGTGCGTTTTACGCGTTCTTTTTTGCCTTACACCTGCAATTTGTGGAATGAGCTTCCTCAAGCGACATTTCCGAGTAGCTTCAACATTGGGTTCTTCAAAGGCCTGTTAATTACGAGTAGATTCTTTAAGGGTCGGCAAGGTATCTGTGATGTCCCTGATGTTGCAAGTATCCATAGGCGACGGTGATTGCTTACCATCAGGCGGCCCGTCTGCTTGTTTGCCACACCTATGGCATTAAAAAACACATGACATTGCCTTTGGTTGAGCCAGAGAAATTTTTGAACTTTAAATTGCCGTCCGAAGCAAAGACCCGCCGTTTTACCATACCATACCTCCGGGTATCCGGGGCTAGCTAATATAATTAACAATGTACGTAAGAGCGGATCCAGCTTTGGTGCCAGGGGGGTCACATGGTCGTGGTCAAGTCACAAGAAGTTATAATTTATTTTTATAATCATAGATACAAGTAAAAAGTAGGTACGGGCTGGATCCAGGGGGGGTCATGACCCGCATGAGCCCCCTTGGATCCGCCTTTGAATGTACGTATTGTTTGTTTTCAGTCGATGGTGCGTGTCTTGCTTCTGGAGCACTGCCACCGTCTTCCTCCATCGGCTGATGACTACGCCGCTTCAACCGGTCACAGGTACATCGTAGTACATTGTTATTCTAGGGGTGAAAGTAACTTATTTAGTCCCGAGACGGGGTTTGGCGCTAATAATTCGAGGGACTAAATAAGTCTTTAACCCCGAGGTACCCGAGGTACCCTGCTACCATACAAATGAATAGAGCAAAACAAACATAAAATAAGTAAATAGGGGGAAGATACGAGACGAACTCCTTGAAGTGGACCGCACAAATTAGGCCCACGGGCCTAATCAACTTCAGTCACAATCGAACTGGCGTTTGTGATGATAGCACGTGAATTTGAGCCCACAGAAAAGAGAAGTAAATAGAACGGAAATGAGAAGGAAACTGTCGCCAGGTATTGTGACAGATACTTGATTGAACATTCTTATTTATGTCAACGCGTCGGGCTCCACGTCACAGTTGCTATGGGTTTATATGGGTGCAAGTGGCTACAAAAAATGTCTTACAAATATGCCTTGACAGCCGTTCTAATTTAAACAAAAAAAAAATGTGTTTTCTTTTCTGTGTTTGAGCCGAACCAGGCCAGGCGATATTTAATAGGTACAATGTTTTTGAAACAGTCATTGCTTCCAATACAAAAAATATTAAATTTCCAGGTCCAAAGCCAGCTCCCCTTCGGGTTAAGGTCCCGAAGCGAGCTGCTGGAACAGAACACCTACACCCGGAGCCCCGCGTCGAGTGCCAGCTGCTCCACCACCCTGCCAGCCACACCATGGACGTCATATTTGTACATGGACTTTACGGTGAGACCCTCAAAAAACCCTAACTTGAAAGCTTATCCACATATTATCATAGATCTGTGGAAATCACCACAGAAAAGTATAAATAGAACGGAAATGAGAAGGAAAATCTGTCTTCAGGTATTGTGACAGATATGTGATTGAACATTCTTATTTATGTCAACGCGTCGAACTCCGCGTCACAGTTGCTAGCACAGTTGCTGTGTGTTTATATGGGTGCAAGTGGATACAACAAATTTCTTACAAAAATGCTTTGACAGCCGTTCTAATTTAAACAAAAAAAAAATATTTTTTACTTTTCTGTGGAAATCATATACTCTGCATTTTACGAAATCTTTCTAGAAACGTTCGCAAATTTTGCGATTTTTTCCTCTAATCCCGTAACCTTAACAACTTTACTGCACTGCACCCATTTAGTTACGCTTCTGAACCGATTTATTTACGCCACTACACTCATTTATTTACGCCACTGCACCCATTTAGTTACGTATCTGCACCCATTCAGTTACGTCTATGCTCCCATTTATTTACGCCACTGCACCCATCTAGTTACGCCACTGCACTCATTTATTTACGCCACTGCACACATTTCTTTACGCCACTGCACCCATTTATTTACGCCACTGCACCCATCTAATTACCAAGCCACTGCACCCGTCTTTAAGTAAGTTTCAATTGTGATGTTTGTTTTAGGTTCCCTGGGCAATACATGGCGACAAGGTGACTGGCATCAAAAATACGTAGCTGACCCTAAAATGGTAACCCTTCGAGACCATTCCAAACCAAACGCTTGCAATTGCCACAAAAACTCTTATAAAAACCACATACATAACGACAATAAATGTGATGACTCTAAAATAACAGAAAACTCATATACCAATCACATGCATAACGAAAATAAATGTAACGATGGCAATATAACTGATTTAAATGACCCTGAAATGACATTCAAGAAAATCAATGAAAAACTGTCGAAGAAAGTGATACCCGAAGAAAATGACTTGATAACTGAACAATTCTATAACAACACACTTAGAGACCAAGTTACTATAGAAAACTACGACACACAAGCAAAATTTGTCCGTGATATGTTTAAAAAAGACTGTGATATAAGCTGTGAAAATAATACATATAAGTATGATGAAGAAAATAGATTCAAACGTGAGAGTAGTGATAATGATTTTAAATGTATCTATAAAGAGAACGACACATTCACATATAATGATGAAAACGGGTTCAAATGTGATCAAAACGATTTTAAATGTGATGAAAACAGTGATAACGATTCTAAATGTGATGACACAGATAATGATTTTAAATGTAAATATAACGAAGTGAATGATTTTAACGAGTGTAAATGTGGTGAAGAAAAGAAATGCGAAGTGGGTTGTGGGTGTATTTGCAATGGTTGTTATTCTACTTGCTGGCCAAGGGATTGGATTAAAATGGATTTTCCCGGCGCAAGAGTGATTTCAATCAACTATACAAGCGATCCGTATTTATGGAGGCCTTTGTGGATAAAAGAGAACAAAAGGTACGTATTTTGTTAGGTCGGAGCCACACAGTACTCTTATTACGAGATCCGGCTGCAGAATTACTTCGATCGTCGAGTTTTTGCTTAAAACCATTTTTTTTCGAAATTTTTAGGAGAATATAGATATATCAACCAGGGTGCCAATCAAAATGTGGCTGTAAAATTCATTCAATTGTTTTTTTAAATAAAATATCGTCCACTTCACGGCAGTACAAGAAAAAAAAACCCATAAATTAATTAACAATAATTTAATTTAAAATACTAGCGGCCACATTTTTATTGGCACCCTGGTTGATATATATTCTCCTAATCATACATATGCGTAAAAATTTGGTTTTAGGCAATATCTCGATGACCGAAGTAATTCTGCAGCCGGATCTTAGACTATTACTTAGATAGTTTACGAAAACATTTTTCGATTTCGTATTGTTCTAAGTAAATTAAGTTAAGGATGATGGTTTTCTGTCATCACACTAAAATATATATACTTACGTGAAAGTTTGGATGGATGAATGGATAGATGTTTGTTACTTAATCACGCAGAAACGGCTGGATGGATTTGGATGAAATTTGGAATATACATTGCTTATGTCCTGGATTAACGCATATGCTACTTTTCATCATCATCATCCCAGATTTTCATAACCACGCGGGTGAAACCGCGGGGCGCAGCTAGTAATGAATAAATAAGGTTTTAATCGATTAAGACCGATCTTAGTGTGCCCCCGGCCTTACATGAACATTGTTTAAAGTAAAGTCAAAGGTCTTTTGTTTTAATTATACGGATTGTTTTAAAACATAGCGGATTGACCCTTTTTGTTCGTATTCTTGAATAGATTGGAATTCTTTGAGTAGTTTAAACAAATCATGTCAAGAAATAAATGTTTCTAAAATAGGTTCTAATGCGTTCTTAGAGCAACGCGGCCACCGTGTCCCGGGCGTCCCGGAGGGACGCCCGAAGCCGAGACGTTTTCCCAAAGAGTGGTTTCAAACTGTCATTTTAGCATTATTTATCTCTCGCTAGATGGCGTTGGCGACGGTTTTGGTAACAGTAAGTTTCAGTTTTCCATGACAGACAAACTTCTGTCATTCGTTTTTAGGGTTCCGTACCCAAAGGGTCAAACGTGACCCTATTACTAAGGCTCCGCTGTCCGTCTGTCACCAGGCTGTATCTCATGAACCGTGATAGTTAGACAGTTGAAATTTCACAGATGATGTATTTCTGTTGCCGCTATAACAACAAATACTAAAAACCAGATTAAAAATAAATATTTAAGGGGGCTCCGATACAACAAACGATTTAGTTGCTCGTTTTTGCTCGATATTGATAACGGCAACATGTAGACACTTGAAATAATCACAGAATATTTAGTTATAGGTATAATCGCTTCAAAAATAAATAATTAAATTAAAATAAAACAAATATTTAAGGGTCCCTTACAACAGACATTATTTTTTTGCCGTTTTTATCTTCGACCAAAACAAAATGAATGGACGGGCCCTAACCATTGAACTTGATCAGTAAAAACGAGTCAAAACCGTCGGACATATACTTCAAAACCTAATTATAAAAATGTACAGTATATTTGTTACAAAAAATAGATATCGGTTTTATTTGTGTATTTACACTTCGGCAAAGCATATGAATTCATAATTTTGTCAGATGTATCGTTATCGCGTAACAATAGACTCGTGTTTCACTTCCTACGGCTAGAGACCGACTGAAACGAAATGAGAGCTGGCGCTCATTTTGTAATCTTCAAAAATGCGCTTCTACTGGGCCCGTCCATTCATTTTATTTTGGTCGAAGGTTTTTATAGATAATGGTACGGAACCCTTCGTGCGCGAGTCTGACTCGCACTTGGCCGGTAATTTTTATTACACGACTGAATAAAAAGTTTGGTTGGATGGAAATGAATGTACGTAAATATTCCAACGTAACTATCACAAGCTTAGTAATGATTACATAATTTTACAGGATTTTGTATTTTTTTTTAAACTATTTACGTTGGCTGAACAAAGTTCTCCACTGCAAAGATAAAGTTTAAAAAGTAAATACGAAAAGTTACGGGGACACCATCTCTTGACGATGAAAGAACTATACTGACAATGCCTAATTAGAAACTGCTCATAGCAGTAAATTACAGTTTTAAAAAGACTTATTTCCTTGTTATTGAAGTGTAAACTTCTGTAAAACTTCTTTATTTTAAAACAGCGCCATCTCTTGTAGAATAGGTGAATTACTACTTAAGTTGTCACATCTGACGTGCAGTCCTATGACTTTTTTTCCAGATTGAATCTCTACCAGAGAGCCGAGCAGATGATAGAGCAGCTACTGGATATGGGGGTAGGGGAAAGACCTATCGTTTGGGTGGGACACTCCAAAGGAGGTCTGTTTATCAAGCAGATATACTGCGAAGGTAGGATAAATTTCTAAAACATGCCTGAAAATAATGAACGGAACAGTGCTACTTAGCCGAAAGGAGTTGATTCTATACATCATTATACTTTTAGGACAAACTCTCATATAGTAAAAAAAAACAGCTTTACGTAATATTTAATTAATAGTAAAAGAAATTTCACCATGGAACAGCTGATTGCTTATTCGCGATTTCAAATTTGGCCCCATAATAAAACTTGTTTATTTTGATTGTTACCTAATGTTGGCTTAGAAACATCGTTCTGTGTAACTCTGTCTATATAACCACCGCATATTGGGTCATTTTTAGCTCATCAATGTGAAATTTATTGTTTTAAATATCTTTGGAGTGGAGTTTGTAACTTTTTCATTATATCTTCCAGCTTTCGAAGCCTACATGAAAACAAATAAGAATCTCAGAACAAACGATGAAACGAAACAAGTATTTTCTAATAAAATGGAAGATAATTCCCCGGAAATACATAATGGTATCACTGCAGAAAACATAGACACAATCATTGGTCATTTCAGTCATAAAGAAAGAGAAAATAATAATTGTACTAGAAAAGTTGATAATCACACGAAAGAAAATGAACATTACACAAATGAAGATTATATCAATGTAAATGATGATTACACCAGAGAAAATGATAATTACACTAGAGAAAATAATAATTACACCAAAGAAAGTGTTAATCACACAAGAGAACATGATAATTACACGCAAGAAAATGATTATAACACAAATGACGATCACGCCAATAAAAATGATAATTACAATAATAAAACTGATAATTACACCAAAGGAAATGATAATTGCGAGAAAGAAAATGATAATTACAAGAAAGAAGCAGACAATTACAGAAATATAGATATTATAGCAAATAATAACTCATGTGTTATGAACGAAACAGTTAAATACGAAAATGTTTTTGAACAAACAAGTGCCAAAAATAGTGATAATAATGATTTAGAATATGTAAATGTAATTAATGATAATATTCGTAATTTAAGAATTGAAAATGGTGATGGGACAAATGGGAAAAAGCTAAACGATGCAACGGAAAATGAAGATCTCACTTCAAGTATTGAAGGTAGGTTCAAGTATTATTAGCATCAGTTTTTACCCGATGACGGATAACCAATAGAAATCGTAGTTAGCGTGTTCTAACCTACAGCATTAACCAATGAACCCACTAAATAAGGAAGTAGACAATTAAAATATATAGTATAGATGGCGTTGACGTTACATGAATATGAAGATTTATTTGAAACCACAGACAAAGAAATGTCACTAGAAAAAACTTGCTTATTCTCACAGACAGACAACTCATACTGTCTGTCAAGCTTGTTTTCGAGTTATTTTATAAATAGGTAGAATTTTGTAGGTTTGCTAACAAAGTACTTGTTTTTCCACAACACAATAAAAATTAGTAGGTACATAAGTGTGCCTTGTCTAGACGTGTTGTAAAATGTCTCTTCCTTGTAGGTTTTTTTCCATTCTCCATTGTATTGTCCATACCTCGTCAGCTCCATCTATCGATGGTTGCAGGGGCCTTACCCCTAGCTCTATTTTTGCGAGCCAACTTTTGGTAGGTACCTGATAGGTACCTACGATTATTGCGACAACCAACTCATTTAAGCTGCACCGTTTAAAAGCGTCTAACTTGTCTCTGACTGGATGCACAGCGGTTTAAAATCTTTACTTTATCTGTGGAATCTTGGTGTGTTGTGTATATCACGCCCGAGGTACCGAGACCTACAGATTGAATGAAAGAAAATCCGTTTTACTATGCGTGTGTGCGTGAGAATCGCAAAGCTTGGCGGCTATCAAACAACTACCGCTTATAGTAGTTGATGGTACCGTTTAGACAAATAACACCTATGCGGGTCAACTTTTTGAGTCAGTCATGTCTCTCAGCTGTGCAATGTCCATAAATATACTTCTAATTCTTTATTTCGTGATAACTATAAATTGAAATGTAAATATTTTATTTGGAAAATATACAGGCATAAATAACTAGATTACTGATACATTGAATAATTAAACACCATTTAGCAGTCTTCGCATATTGAAATATGTATATTATATAATTCCAGAGTGTGTGTTGAAGCGTCGCGCGTCGCTCTGGTCCTCTAGCCGGGGCTTCATGTTCTACTCAGTCCCGCACCGCGGCTCCCCTCTCGCTGACATTAAGACCCCCGTGACGGCGCGCAGTGTTGACCTGCTAGAGATAGCTAAAGGTACGACATCTTGTTATCAACTACAATACCCGGTAGGGTTACTGGTAATACACAGACACGCAGATACATTTGACAGCCCCGTTAGCTTAATTGGTAGTGACCTGTACCCTTAGTACAAGATTTGACAGTTTTCGAAAACTTTTTTCGTTTCCGTATTGTCCCATACATTTTAGTAAAGCGCCTCTAGCGGAAACGCGGATGAACTAAAATGTGTAGTAATCGGCAGTATAGGTTGCTTCACTCAAATACGAAAAATAGTTTCGAATAGCTTTCAGCCCAGCAATGTATGCATCAAAACGAAAAAAGTTTTCGAAAACTATCAAATCTTGTACTAAGGGTACTGCCTTCTGCGCTTGGGGGCGTGGGTTCAATTCCTACCTAGGACAAACATTTTTGTGATGAACATTTGTGTTTGTTCTATGTTTGGGTGTTAATATCTATTTAAGTATGTATTTAAAAATATGTATGTCTATATCAGTCTCTGGCAGCCATATTACAAGCTTAGCTTAGTTTGGGGTCAGATGCCCATGTGTGCTATAATGTTAAATAAAACACGTCATATAACACCCCCTCTTTTTGCGTCGGAGGTTAAAACGTTGAAAACAAAATATTAAATCTCACGAATTAGCTACGAAATCCTACTTATATTTTTTCGTATAATTTTTTTTTTCGTATAAATTATAATCTCATTACCCCCAAGGTAATTAATAATTAAAGGAAAGACAAAAAATTATCTTTCTCTCTCAGTACGTGTCTGTTACGGCTCTACGAACGTGGACCAATCAGATGAAAGAAAGCTCAAACTCCCGTGGGAACAAACTTGAATTTTATTCCCGCTATCCTTTAAAGCCAGTTGTCGTTTTTAACAAACTTCCAAAAACTTATCAATTCGTTTTTTTGTATGTTTGTTAACTCAAAACTTTCGACTGAGTGAACCGATTTTGATGATTTTTTAGAATAGAATAGACATCTGTCGGAACACCTCAGTACTAAATCAGGCATGCGCTCTCTAAAATAGTGCCTAATTAATGCACGCGCTATGGGATAGAGGGCGCATATTTGGTCCAGTTCTGACATTTTTATGAAGTCAGTTTTTTACTGAATTATAATTATGCATACTATCACATCACACTAATATCATATACTTATGTGAAAGTTTGGATGGATGGATGTTACTCAATAACGCAAAAATGGCTGGATGGATTTGGATGTAATTTGGAATATACATTGCTTATGTCCTGGATTAACACATAGGGTACTTTTCATCATCATTATCACTGATTTTCATCACCACGCGGGTAAAACCGCAGGGCGTAGCTAGTTATCAATAAAATTGTTTATCTGTAATATTTATAATTATTATTTGAATATGTGTGATAAAAAATAACTTTTACTTTGAGCTCGGATTACTATATGTTCCAGACTGCCCCCTAGTACTGGAGCTGCAGTGCAGGTGGGAGCGCGCGGTGGGACCAGGTGGGACGCGCGGGCCCCCCGCCGTGCGCAGCGTGGTGGAGACTTGTCGTACTCTCATGTCTGTACTGTGGCTACGGATCGTTAGCACAGACTCTGCCGGTGAGACCTACTAGTAGTGCTAGTTTTGGTAGGATCTGGCTGATAACTCATCTCCTACATGTTTCTACTCCAGAAATGAGAAGTAAATAGAACGGAAATGAGAAGGAAAATCTGTCGCCAGGTATTGTGACAGATATGTGATTGAACATTCTTATTTATGTCAACGCGTCGAACTCCGCGTCACAGTTGCTAACACAGTTGCTGTGGGTGCAAGTGGCTACAACAAATTTCTTACAAATATGACTTGACAGCCGTTCTAATTTAAAAAAAAAATATCTGTGGTTTCTACCAATTATAAATAATTTTAGTTTGCAGCATAGATCCTAGGATATATTTTTTTAGGTTGTGGTTCTCAACCATGACTGACTTTTTCATAGAAAAACTGTCACAAGTAAAAACTAAGGCTATTGCCATTTGGCCCATTTATCAATATTAAACTTATCATGCATATCAGAACTTTTGACTGGGTGAACCAAAGACTTTCTATAACTAGACATTTAATACAGGGCGAACATGTTCAGACACTTCATCAGTTGACCACTACTGATATAAAAACACGCCCACTGATTCCACTGAACCTCACGTCATTTCCGACCAATACCGTAGGTACGCCATCACTATGCTTTGTTTACATAACTGACGTTGAATGGGCCAATTAGCATTTAGTAACCCCTCACCCCGCCCCTCAGGTATTTGACTGAATTGTTTCCATTGAAAATAATCGTAACTACAAGTCTGTTGGTATTGTAAAACGCCTATTGACAAACATTGTTTTTACCTTATGTGTTCATTGTTTTTGGCAATAAAATAAATGTTATTCTTATGTTTGTTTGTGTACAGACGCGGGTATCGGCACGCTGTCTGGTATCTCAGTGGACCACCGAGAGATCTGCAAGCCCACCAGCCGCTCCTGTCTGCTGTACACCACGCTGACAGGCCTCATACACGACGCTGTCTCATGTACATGCCACTAGAAACTCTTAGTAGCTACCTAGTCTGTGCTCTTGAGGTTTTTGGTGCGTGGAAAAAAAAAACACATCAGTCATAGGACTGCACGTCAAAAGTGAAAACTTAATTAGTAATTCACATATTCTACAAGAGATGGCGCTGTTTTAAAATACAAGGGAATACATAATATACAGTAGTGTATTATGTATTCTGTGACAGCGTGACGACGACGCGAGTTCCATGATTTTTGTTCACCCAAAAAGTGTTAACGCGCCTAAAGAAGTTATCACTTCAAAATTTCGCAAATTATTTTTCCTATTTTTTTCGTAAACCTATCTTGTTTCATCCCTATTTCACATGTCCCAAAGCCACCACAAAAATGAAAATCTATTTCTCTTACAGTTTTTAAATTGGGATCTATACAAAAACTGTCATTGTGCAAATGTTCATGCACTTATCTCTTTATATAATTATTCTGTATGTGTGTTTGTCACCTAACTCCTCCTATACGGCTGGACCGATTTAGATGAATATTTTTATGTATATTTCAATGGGTTCCTGGATGGTTTGAAAATACAACTGGACCCGGTCGGGCAGGACGACGTCTGCCGAGTCCTTACACCCAACTCTAAACGCGGGCCCGAATAGGTACAGTTTGCAAAATCACGCGACCGCAAACGGTATATCAGCATTTTAAAGTTCGCGTTCACGTGATTTTGCAAACTGCACTTATTCGGGCCCGCGTTTAGAGTTGGGCGTTAGGCCACTGTATTTTATAATTGAGAGTTCTAAAAAATCTGAACGGACAAACGGAGAGACAGAACGAACTTATAAGGATTCCTTGTAGGACCACGGAACCCTAAAAATCAAGCAGACCGGAATAGCTATAACTAAATTTTCAATTACGAATAGTATTTTTTGAGTGCATTTTTATTAAATGTATAAATAAGTGTGTATTCATTTCATTATTCATAAATGTGTATTGAAATACAGTGTAAACTCCATATAACGACACTCGATTTAACGACAAACTCCCTGAAACGTCAAAATTACTTGACTTTGGTTTACCTTGTTGTCCATACAATGATACACTCTATGTAGCATCACACACACTCTAAATAACGACAAAAATACGTCGTTATAAGCAATAAACAGTATTTTCCAACACATCGTATTTACAATAAAACAAAATACTGCAGCAGCAAATAATTTGAGACGAAGATAACAGACTATACGCACTATGCGTTGCTATATGTATCAAAGTTAATGTTTGTTGTACATATGTACATTTTATACGTTACTAGTAAATACATAGGTATTATTATAATAGTAAAATACTATTGATTATTCTTCTCTCCATTTCACGACAACTCTCAATAACACCATAAAACGCGCAGTCCCTTAAGTATCGCTATATAGAGTTTACAAAGTATGTCATTTTAGAATAATTAAACCTAAGCAATATATGGTGGCAATATTTTATTTTTAATATGTTGAATTTATTGTATCAATAAATATATCTATACTTATTAAATAACTTGTTTGTTTCATACCTTGGGCCTTACCCCTAGCTCAAAAAGTTGACCCGCATAGGTGTTATTTGTCTAAACGGTACCATCAACTACTATAAGCGGTAGTTGTTTGATAGCCACCAAGCTTTGCTATTTTCACGCACACACGCATAGTAAAACGGATTTTCTTTCATTCAATCTGTAGGACTCGGTACCCTGGGCGTGATATACACAACACACCAAGATTCCACAGATAAAGTAAAGATTTTAAACCGCCGTGCATCCAGTCAGAGACAAGTTAGACGCTTTTAAACGGTGCAGCTTAAATGAGTTGGTTGTCGCAATAATCGTAGGTACCTATCAGGTACCTACCAAAAGTTGGCTCGCAAAAATAGAGCTAGGGGTAAGGCCCCTTGTAGGAAAGAATATTATTTATTATTTTTTGGTCCTTAACTGTTGGCCTTTTGGAAAACAACGGACGACGGTGACGGTTGTGGCCATAGATTTAGGATACAAAAAATTTTTTTAGGTCTATGGTTGTTGCCGAGTCACACAACGGGCAATGGAGAGAGCTATGCTCGGAGTTTCTTTACGCGATAAAATTCAGAACGAGGATATTCGCCAAAGAACCAGAGTCACCGACATAGCTATTAAAATTTGCAAGTTGAAGTGGCAATGGGCAGGCCACATCGCTTGAAGAACTGATAACCGATGGGGAAGAAAGGTTCTTGAGTGGAGACCGCGAACCGGAAGACGCAGCGTAGGTAGGCCTCCCACTAGATGGACCGACGACATTGTGAGAGTCGCGGGCATCCAGTGGATGCAGATGGCAGGATGTCGTTCAGTGTGGAGGTTAAAGGGAGAGGCCTATGTTCAGCAGTGGACGTCTTCTGGCTGTTGATGTATTTCTATCAAGCGAAACGTCCTTAATCGTGATCGGTCTTTATCAATGAGCATCATCAATGGGCTATATGGGAATTGAAATTAACATCTGCTCCGTGGGGACAGCTGGGATTCGAAATATTCCTAACGTCCCCAGCAATGTGGCAGATGGGAATTTAAATTCCCACCTGCTCCATTGGGGCAGATGGGGCTTGAAATATTCCCAACTGAGCCATCAACGTCCTCATCAATGGGGCAGATGGGAATTTAAACTAATCTGGAAACAAACTATATACATACGTCTCTTTTCTTCACAACATGCGAGAAAATGGCAAAAATAATTATATTTAAATGACGTCATTCTAAATACAATATGGCGGACGCCTAAAATTAATAATTTTATTTTTAAAACACAAGATTAGACAAATAATTTATTTTCATTTCTAATTATCATATTATAAGGGAACATACCCGTATACTACGTGACCCGTTCATAGATGGCGCTAAAACTAAATCTAAGATGCGGTCCAAAAGAAAAGGACCTCCTTGGACACTTCTAACGGATTTTATGGAGTTTAATTTGACATTATTTTAAGTTTTTTTTTATACACGTGATTAAATCCTTTGATAGTGCTACTTATTTATACACGCGATCAAATCCGTTAAAAGTGTTTAAGCATTTTTTATACACGCGATAATATCATTTAAATGTTTAAACATTTTTTATACCCGCAATAATATCAGTTAAGTGTTTAAACATTTTTTATACACGCGATAAAACTCCTTAAAAATGTTTAATTCAATGTGTTATGTATAATCGCGAAAGCATAATAAATATTTATTTTTGGACATTAATCATTTCAGCTGTTAACGCCATCTAGTGACATTTCCGGAAGAAATGCCTTGAAAAGCTGTAGTTATCTTCAATAAGTATAATAATTATTATATTAATTAATTTTTGGATAATTTCAACATTCTACTTAAACATTAACTTTGGTAACTATTATTAAGCTCAGAGGCCTCTCCGACCACAGCCTATTTCTTTCGCACATTTTAAACATTTTTAGGGACAAAAAAATCAAGTTCAAATTTCGTTTTCTTTACATCTATGTGTTATTAACATTATCTTTGCTTATGAATTACAAATGTTCTAAGTTAATTTTCATTTTGAATATCATTTATTATGACAAATCCTAAAACCAATTTTTTTATTCCTTCGCTTCGGGTTGAGATATTATTAGAAGATAATAACCTCCTTTAGGCTTAGAAAAGCCTATATGCGTAACCCTGTATAAGGGTGACATATTATTTGAAGATATCATGGTCCTAGTCATTATAAACAAGTTTTACTATGGGACCAACTCTGATATCGCGAAAATTAATCAGTTGTTTCATAGAAATGTCGTTACAAGGAAGATCTTTTAGCGATATCAAGGTTGGTCCCGAATTAAAAGTTATTTATAAGAAATATAAGTAAAGAAAATGCGCGAGCGAGATGGCTGTGAAGCCCTTAACGTAGACGACGGACTTTCGTTAAGGCGAGCTTTTCCCACTTTTAAGCAACGATTTTTATAGATGAGAATAAGGTTTAATGCATTGTATTAAAGTCGCATTTAGTGGAGCAAAACTATGGCGCTTATCTAGTCGTTTCGCTACTTCTATTTTTGAGGTGTTACTCATATTTTTCGAAAAGTATAGCTGTAATGTAAAATGTACCTTTACGGTTCCCTCCATAATGATCAAATTTGTATACAAAGATATCGTAGGCACCATTTAGTAAATAGATATTTGAATGAATCCAAAAACAGGGAGGAAAGCGCATATCAGGGTTGGTTGTTTTTTTTTTTTTTTTTTTTTTGATTATTTTAGTTTTATATCGACAAACTTTTATTGACTTATTAAATGATGTATTAATTCTAATCAACTAATGTAATTGGCTTTTTGTATCCGTTTTAGTTAAGAACAATAAATAAATATCAGTGTTACTTAAATTTGTATTTCTATCTATATATATATATTATTTGTATGTATTTAGAAATGTTGACTGATGAAGAAAGGTTCTTGAGTGGAGACCACGAAACGGAAGACGCAGCGTAGGTAGGACTCCCACTAGATGGACCGACGACATCGTGAGAGTCGCGGGCATCCAGTGGATGCAGATGGCAGGATGTCGTTCAGTGTGGAGGTTAAAGGGGGAGGCCTATGTTCAGCAGTGGACGTCTTCTGGCTGTTGATGTATTTCTATCAAGCGAAACGTCCTTAATCGTGTTCGGTCTTTACGGTTTCTTAGATAAAACATTCCATTTTGATATGACACCATTTTAACCGACTTCCAAAAAGGAGGAGGTTTTTTAATGTTTGTTACCTCAGAACTTTCGACTGGGTGAACCAATTTTGATGATTATTTTTTTATTAGAAAGCTGGTGCTTCCCGTGTGATCCCATTTCAATTTGATACAGTTCTGACGTTTTAATGAAGTAATTATTTTATAATGAAAATTATTATAATTTTAAGCTAACCATGGAAGTAGACAGACAAATTAGAATGACCAATTGCTAAAAGTCGGAAAAGAGTGCCTTAAAAGTCCGCCGTTTGCGTTTTTTTTAAATAAAATCTGTCACTAAGGTCGATGACCACCTATAATTATATAAAACGATGCAGTTAGTTATGGTATTTTAAAGTGCTAAGTCTTATCTTTTTCTATACATATTACATCGAAAATTTAAACGGTCGAATGTCTGTTAGTTAATTGGATAAATAACATATTTTAATAAATAAATAGATTTGACTATTAAAATTAATTCTACCTTGTTTTTTCTTTATTTTTTACTACAATATTTACGGTATTTTTATGCCATCTCTTTAGATTTGTACGCGTCCTGACTATGCAAAACTTGATACCATGTGAGTATAATACTGTTACATCTATTTTGCATGTGTTTTGATATCGGCAAGACAACAGGCGCTCGAACAAAATTATTGATGTGGCCAAGTCAACAGGCGCTCGAACAAAATTATTGTTATTGCCAATTAAACAGGCGCTCGAACAAAATTATTGACATCGCCAAATCAACAGGCGCTAGAACAAAATTATTGATATCGCCAAATCAACAGGCGCTAGAACAAAATTATTGATATCGCCAATTCAACAGGCGCTAGAACAAAATTATTGATACCGCCACGTGAACAGGCGCTAGAACAAAATTATTGAGATCGCCAAGTCAACAGGCGCTCGAACAAAATTATTGAGATCGCCAAGTCAACAGGCGCTCGAACAAAATTATTGACATCGCCAAATCAACAGGCGCTCAAACAAAATTATTGATATCGCCAATTCAACAGGCGCTAGAACAAAATTATTGATATCGCCAAATCAACAGGCGCTAGAACAAAATTATTGATATCGCCAAGTCAACAGGCGCTAGAACAAAATTATTGACATCACCAAATCAACAGGCGCTCAAACAAAATTATTGATATCGCCAAGTCAACAGGCGCTCGATCAATATTATTGATATCGCACAATCAACAGGCGCTCGAACAAAATTATTGTTATACAATACCCAGTATTGTAATATTTTCAAAATGGAATCATTTAAATAAAAGCTAATTTAAAAAAAGGCAGGCACTTGCGCCCAAATAAAAACTTTGTAGTCTAGTACAACGCTTTACAATGTTTTTTTTTGTGACTTGAAACACACATTATATTAACTTAATATTAAAGGATTTGAATATGGCAATCCCGGTAAAGCTAAAACGTTGCACACGTTGCAAGCAGCTCGAGCGAGTCCTAATTAAAATTACTAGATCCAGTATCGTTTTGTTAATGAATGACCGTGAATAGCTTGTTGATAATGACTAATAACTTGTGACATTTCTGATTTTGTATTTGTGCGTAATATTATATACACATTTCTATGTTTTGTGTATTGTGATAGTGGCAAATAGGCTGTCTGGCTGTAACAATTAATATTTTCTTCGTTTTCAGTGTTATTTATAAATAGTGATTGTTTATTTTAAATGAGGCAAAGGTAAAATATTATAATATTTGATTGATTGATTGTAATGTTTTATTGCTAAATAGGCTCGCGCTTGACCGCCAACTCGCCTGATGTTAAGCGACGATGCGGTCTACGATGGATCACGCTTGCCTACAAGAAACCGATTCACTCGTGATTTGAAGACACCCAGATTGTAACTATCGGGGAACACCCATTCAGGCAGCGCATTCCACAGACTAGCAGTTCGCATAATAAAAGTGGAATCAAAGCGCTTCGTATGGGTTTTTGGAATGTCAACCATAAACCCGGTGTCAATTTTTCGTGGCTGTCCGATAGAAAAAAGGGCAGGAGGGAATTAATTATTATTTAATTGTAATTATTTAGTTTCCATAGCATGTTAGTTCAAATTTTGCATGCTGAAAGGCAGAATAATGGCGAACCATTGTTTTCATTCCACCTTTTTGTAAACCCCATTATACGCAGTAAATAATACAATACAATTTTGCATTTTTAAAAAGGTTTCACGTTTCTTGCGCTTTCACTTGCGCATACAATATTTTTGAAGTTATAAAAATTAGTAATATTTGTTAACGTTTACAATTTATTATTTGAATACAATCCATTTTATTTCTATAATATATTATTTTCATTCTCAGAGTAGACACGCAAAGGGCGTTTCATGTTTGATATTCTGAAAACCTTTTTGATTCCACTTTTACTGTGCGAACTGCTAGTCTGTGGAATGCTGTCTGAATGGGTGTTCCCCTTTGATAATATATAGTTAGGATCTGCCTTTAAACTCGAGCTAGTACCGCAAAAGTCTGCCAAAAACGGAAAGGGGCGAGGTAACACGTATTGCACACACTGACATATTCTTACTAGTTCTACAACGCACACTTCAATATTGAGCGCACACAACTGCAAATGATGTGCTCAAAATGTATACGAATGGACGACCGAGGGGGGTGTAAATGCCAAAGGGGAAACCGTAGGTATAACGCTTACATTTATTTTTTCTGAGGTGTTCCCCGATAGTTACAATCTGGGTGTCTTCAGATCACGAGTGAATTGGTTGCTTCTAAGCAAACTCGCTCAATCGTAGAACGCATCATCCATAGTTTCATCGCGATAGGAAAGCAAATTATGAATAACACTATACACTAAAAAAGGATCAAAATAAAATTTTGTAACATTTTAATGTTACAAGTAAATTTTTCAAAAACACAAATTATATCATTAATAACATTAAAAGTGCGAAAAGCAAGAAACATTTTTATTTATTGTAAAATAGGCTTGCGCTTGGCCGCCAACTCGCCTGATGTTAAGCGATGATGCGGCCTACGATCACGCTTGCCTAGAAGAAACCGATTCACTTTTGACTTGAAAACACCCAGATTGTAACTATCGGGGAACACTCATTCAGGCAGCGCTTTCCACATACTAGCAGTTTGCACAATGAAAGTGGAATCAAAGCGCTTCGTACGGGAAACTCTATCTATAAAATTAACTCTATCCGGGTTCACACTTAGCTAACTCCAATTTTCGTCTTAATTTAATTTAATTTGAATCGTGTTTTTAAGAACATTGCCTTTATTTGTCACTGTAAGCTGAGGAGGCATATATAAAGTTGCAATTTCCCTTGTATTTAAATTATTTTGTGTTAGATTATTCTGTATAATTATAAGTCTTGGTCAAATTCGAAGCCAGACTCGAAATATGTTTATGTTTTGCTAATCTGTTTGATTCCGAATTGACTTGTTCGTTATCTGTTCTGTTCGAATTGAAATCTTCGAATACGTTGTTTTTAATATTTAGATCTGTTGTTTTAAATGTTGCATATGTTTCGCTTTTGGAAGAAATTCCTTGCTTTGAATTAAGTTTTAAATGTAAGAACTCGTCTTTGGATGAAATTCTTTAATCATGTTTAAGTTTTGAATCTATTAATTCTTCTCCACATGTGCCCTTTATTTTATATGTGGTTGTAATAGTTTGTTTTATATTTTTATGAGTTAAATTATTGTCTTCTGCATTCGTAGCTCCATTTTCCGTGCTAACTTTTAGTTGCCTAAATTTGATTATTAGATTTTCGACGGAGTCTCTTGCGGGATATTTATCTTTTGTACCATTATTGTTTTTAGTATTTGTTTTTATATCAGTGAATTCTTTGCAATTTCCGGTAACTGGATCGACATTTTCTTTAGCAGAGTTTAGATAACAGTTATCATCAAACAAATTCTTGATATTTTCTAATTTTCGTAACAGAAATTTATTTTTCGGAATTTGACCTGTTATGTTCATATTTTTACTAAAGACGTTTTGATCAGTGTTGTTTTCGTTTTTTCGAATGTTTGGACTCTTAGCATTGTATATATCTATATAAAATTTGTCTCTTTGTGATGTGTTATTATTAAAATTATCACAAACATTATGTGAAACTTGCGCGGTTTTGTAATGATCAGATTTTTCATTAGCATTAATTTCGTTGTTCTGATCAAAATTATCAGTTTTGTCTTTGAGCGTATAATTTTTTTTAACGCGTATTTTAGTAGAAATGGGAGAGTCAGAATGTTCTAAATATGCTTTTCTCTTTAAACTAGAACTATTATCAATCATTAATTGACAATATTTTCTGTTTTTGATGTGTTTGCTGTGAAAATCAACGTAGTCTTGAATCATTTGATGATGATTGACTTCAGCATTTACATTTTTAGCACTTTCTAGACCACCTGTCTCATTACAACCATCAGTAATATTATAACTTTCACAATGATCATCTTTCTTACCAATTTCTCTACATTCAACACCATTTTCATCATCAATCTTCACATTTTCATCATCAAAATCATTGTTTTCATTATCAATTTCACTATTTACATTATTCTTGCCATATTCAATTTCTTTAACATCGTTATGTGGTCCCTGCATCGTTTTATATCGTAGGTTGTCATCTGCCTAGGCAAACAGATGTTTGGGATCTGCGTCGATTATTTCACAACAAAATTCGTCCTGTTCCAAGGGCTTCTTAATCCATTTGCCGAGTTTCGCATTCTCGAACGCTTCGAAGAGACATTTTTTCGCCGCCTGGGAAATGACGATTTGGTTAGTCGGTGAAGGTTGAAAGGCTAGCCTTAAAAGACAGCCCCGTTAGCTTAGTTGGTAGTGAATCTGCTTTCTGTGCTTGGGGGCGTGGGTTCGATTCCCACCTAGGACAAACATTTGTGTGATGAACATTTGTGTTTGTTCTATGTCTGGGTGTTAATATCTATGTTAGTATGTATGTAAATCAGTCTCTGGCAGCAATATTACAAGCTTTGCTTAGTTTGGGGTCAGATGACCGTGTGTGCTATAAAAATTTCCCAGAAACATTTATTATATATTGTGCATAACTGTGTTAGGTTGAAGCGATGCGAGTCCCAAAATTTGCAGGCCGATAAGTGTTGAAAGCAATGGCATTAAAACTACTTGACTGCTAACCTTTTCCCGCGCATGATGAAATTATTCAAGATTTTCAGAATAATCTTTTTCGTGCGGGTAGATCCTAGGCGCAAATTGTATGAATGACTTTCCAATCATAAGCGCCATTCGCCAAAGTACCAGAATCACCGACATTGCTATTAAAATTTGCAAGTTGAAGTGGCAATGGGCAGGCCACATCGCTCGAAGAACTGATGACCGATGGGGTAAAAAGGTTCTTGAGTGGTGACCGCGCACCGGAAGACGCAGCGTAGGTAGGCCTCCCACTAGATGGACCGACGACATCGTGAGAGTCGCGGGCATCCAGTGGATGCAGATGGCAGGATGTCGTTCAGTGTGGAGGTCAAAGGGGGAGGCCTATGTTCAGCAGTGGACGTCTTCTGGCTGATGACGATGACGATGAACACATTTACAGCGTATTGTGTCTGTGGTGTCATACAGAGTAAGGCCCTGTCAAAAATAGTGTGGTACGTGCGCGTTTCTCAAGAAAAATTGTCGCGTTTGATTAGTTGGTTGATTAGTTGTCTTCTAGATCAGCGTGTTCTATCCTCAGCCACACCGTCGCTTACCATCAGGCGAGTTGGTGGCCAAACGTAGAAATATTTAATAAAAAAATATATATAAAAAAAAGTTTAGTTTTATAACCATGGTAACCATGTTGTAACGCGTTTACACGTTTTATGTTTTTTGAGACGAGCGAAGTCGCTCGCCTGATGGCTCTTCACGCTTGCCTATAACAGCTCAACGCCTTTCAGAATTTGAACTTCAACAGTGCAAAACCCTGGATGGCAATGCACTGCGCTCGTCACCCCGAGATATAAGATGTCAAATCTCCGTGTAATTTAGCTGGAAACATTGCCCTTCAATCCGGAACACAGTAGTGTTTGCACAGTACTGCTTGGCGGTTGAATAACTGGCAAAGGTGTGGTACTTCCCCAGGCGGACCCCTGCAAAAGAGTCCTACCACTACAAAACAGACACAGAATCAGGGAATCATTTCATACAGAATCGGGGCCCAGTACCTGGTATCCAGGACACAGCATCTTGGCCTCATTGTAGAGCAGAGTAGCAGGATCCTCAGGCAGCGACGGCGGCTTGCCTTCCAACTCCAAGGATTCCTACAAACATTGAACACAAACACTTTAATTAGACATCTGAAATGGATTATATGGAACAGTGTGTTAGAGGTCACCCTTTAATCACGTGTGGTTTAAATAGGGTTTAGGGGGGTTTGGGAGAGATCACGATATGAGGGGAGAATGTTGTGATAATCACGTGTATAGACCATGTGAAACCCCGAAATTGTCTCTAAAAAGCAACACAAGTCAAATAAATCCATAGTTCAAAGACTGTGCCTTGCAAATGTAGATGTTCCATCTGTTAAATATTCTGTTTTACACAATAAAACACCTACACTGGTGGCCAACTGTGGTCCTGACTGGTATCAAACTGTGGTTAAGACTGGTACCCAACTATGGTAGAGACTGCTTCCCAACTGTGGTCAAGACTGGAACTCAACTGTGGTTGTGAATGATTTCCAACTGTGGTTAAAACTAGATACAAGATACAACCAAAATATGGTTATACTGGTGCCCAAATATGGTCAAACTGGGTCCCAACTGTGGTGTGGTGGTAACGGACCCGGGTATGTCCTAAAACTGCGACCAGAACCACCGGAGGATGGGCAGCAGCGTCCTAATAGTACACGGTGAACGTACTGCGATCCCCAAGCCACCTGCCAAGCGTGGGGATAATGGCAACACCCCTCTCTATGAGGGAGGCCTTGTCCAACAGTGGACGTTAATTGGCTGATGATGTGATGATGTGTATGTGTGGGTCCCAATTGTGGGCAAGACTGATACACAACTGTGGTCAAGACTGGTACCGAACTGTGTTCAAGACTGGAACTCAACTGTGGTCAAGACTGATACCGAATTCTGGTTATTAATGGAGCCCAACTGTCCTCAATACTAGTACGCAAATGTGGTTAAACGGGTTGCCAACTGTGGTCAAGACCAAACCGAAACCGGTGGTACCGGAGTGTGGTTCCGACGTGTGCCCAACTGTGGGTGCGATTGTGTACCTGCGGCAATGGCTTCAGCTTGTTGAGGAGATGGTGCCAGCGCGCGAACATGGTCTGCTTGCAGAGGAGGGAAGGCTGACCATTCTCCAGTTTGCCCGTCATGGCGTTCAGGATCTCCGGTTGCTAGAAAAATACAAAATCAAGTAAAACCAAATTCTATTAGCCATTTCGCGATACAGGCCTAGCCTAGTGCGGGAATCGCTGTTATAATTTATTTACCTTACTCACTCGTAAGCATAAGCCTTAATAGACTGTTCGTTAGATGTACATTATTTATTTTAAGCGTAAATATATTTTCATGTTTTTTTTTTGTTCATTTTATTAGAAAACTAGTGTTGTTGCCCGCGACTACGCGTAGATTTTCATATAAATTCTGAACTCTTTTTTCCTCCCTCAATCCGGCCCTTGCGCAAAATAACATAGCCTATACTTCAATCTGGTCATGTAAGTGCTAAAGGTGAAACTGTAGGTATAACGCTTTTTTTTCTGAGAGTTTTGTCCATATTTCAAAATCCACTTCGGCAATTTTCTAGACACGATGTCGTGCTGTGTTTGAGTTTTAGCCCTAAGGCAGGCGTCGGGTCAGACAGCATTAGCATAGACATGACCCTCTGTATATGGGACATGGAAGTCATGTGACTGTACTCTTCCAGTCAAATGGCTGCGTTGGCGCATGGCGCGTCGCTCAGTGCTCACGCTTTAGCCGATATGGCCACGGCAGCACTGACACGTGACTCTCGATGATAATACATGTACTCGTATACTGACAGGGGTAGCGGTGCACCAGCACACGCTGAAGGAGGGCGCGCGCGCCGGCGTGCGAGCCTCAGTGCTAGCCGCGCGCGCCAGCAGCGGCCGGTGGAGCCGGTACGGCCACGGCAGCGCTGACATGTGGCTCTCGATGCGGCCGCATAGTGCACTGCAACATAACACGTTCTTATTGACACAGCCACAGAATACATAAAGTACAAGTACAGAAGGTTCACTCCGCAAAATCATTTAAATAAGTAGCGACTCTTACTACCACACAATAAAGTCCAATTCAGGACGTGCGAGCGCTAACTACCTACTGCTATATTAACCTACAAGTTGCCTCTCTGTCTTTCGCGTTATCTATGTCTATCGCGCAGCGGCGGGCACGGCAAGTCCGACCTGTCGACTACTTGTAGCTTCATACCTAAAGTGCTGAGTGCGCCAGGCAGAATGCAGGCAGTCGGGGCTTCGGTAGCCCTACCGAGAGAGAAAGTGACAGAGCTATTCTAAAACGATTAAAACAAGCTTACTCGAACGCTTCCAGCGTCTTCGTTATTGTAAGTTATGAAGCGACGATTGCTCATGGTTCATCATCATTACAGCTTATTATAATCTCCCATTGCTGGGACACAGGCCTTCTCTCAGAGAGAGGATGGGCCCTAATCCACCATGGTGGCCCAGTGCATGTCGGTGAATGTCATATGTCTGAACTTGTGAGGGTCTTGGACATATCGGTTTCCTCACGATGTTTTACTTCACCGTTGTTGAGGGATGACATCGAAACTACACATAATTTAATCATCATCAGCCAGAAGACGTCCACTGCTGGACATAGGCCTCCCCCTTTAACCTCCACACTGAACGACATCCTGCCATCTGCATCCACTGGATGCCCACGACTCTCACGATGTAGGCATGCCTCCGCATTTAGGTAGGCCTCCAACTAGATGGACAGACGACCTAAAAGAGACCGCAGGAAAACGCTGGATGCAGGCCGCTTCCAATCGGTCCTTTTGGAAATCCATGGGGGAGGCCTATGTAGAGCAGTGGACGTCCTGAGGCCGAAATGATGATGATGACACCCGTTTCAGAAATATGATGCGCGAAAAATGTCCCTTTTAAGGAAAGAAACTTGTCAACCTGTTTATGCAGCTGGTTGTATAAAATATTCAGTATTACGCCAGAGGTGGGTGAAGCAAGCTAGTAATTATAATAACGAGAAGTACCGTGTGGCGTAAGGGACAGGTTATTCAAGAAAAACTGTTTAAACGCATGAGTAGGGTGGCCGTGCGTGCTGGACCAATCAGGGTACGTTTAATTAGCAATGGGCGGTTTTCTGACAGCTCTAGGAACATAGTTCTGCAACCATTAGTTCATTGATATCTTCGGTTCTTCAGTTTCTTCTTTACGAGTAATAATATAATAATAATATATTTATTGACCAAAAAAAAAGTACAGAGGTGCTTAAATACACTAGACTTACAAATTTCAACAATTGGTGGTTCCGTACTATATCTGAAATGGATCAGCGGTGAACCCCAAACTAGGCACAAGGTCTGTTTCTTGGGGCTCGAGTGCGAGGTTACCAGAAAAAGTACAGTGTTTAATAGGAAAAGTTTGCTATCTATACCAGGGTTACTTAACTCTGGCAGCACCAAAAAATCTGGGTATCAGATAAGATTAGGTTATGATTATATACTAAAATTCTACAAGATAAAAGTTAACAAAGAAAAAAAGTGTTACGAGTTTAAATTTCAAGATAATTTATATTATAATAATTATGAGTAACATAGTGTAAAGACTTTTATATAATACTCGGAATAACATTGTATTTCGATACCTATTTCAGTTGAATTTTAATACCAGCATCAGCCATAAAACGTCCACTGCTGAACATAGGCCTCTCCCTTTAACCTCCACACTGAACGACAACCTGCCATCTGCATCCACTGGATGCCCGCGACTCTCACGATGTCGTCGGCCCATCTAGTGGGAGGCCTACCTACGCTGCGTCTTCCGATTCGTGGTCTCCACTCAAGAACCTTTCTTCCCCATTGGTTATCGGTTCTTCGAGCGATGTGGCCTGCCCATTGCCACTTCAACTTGCAAATTTTAAAAGCTATGTCGGTGACTCTGGTTCTTTGTCGAATATCCACGTTTCGGATTCTATCTCACAAAGAAACTCCGAGCATAGCTCTCTCCATTGCCCGTTGTTTGGCTCTGTTTTTGTATACATCATATTTATTGGGTAAGTAGTACGTACCTGTTATGTTAAAGGGTACTAAATTTTTTTATATGTACACTGTGTTCACTCCAAGTATGACGTACACATAGGCGCATACTTTTTTTCTGTTTAACCAAGTTATATTTGTTTATTTCCAGTTCTGAGAACCTATAAAAAACTATAATAGAAGAAAGAGGCAGTGTCATACAGGCAGATATATATTGTCTATCTATGAGAATAAGCAAGGTTTGTTTAATGACCTTTCTTCGTCTGCCCATGTCTCCTCAACGCACTCTATCGCTCGATTTTTATGAACTAATATATTTTAAATTGCCTTTTGGAATGATGGATGCATTCTGTAATACGCTTTAAAGCATATGTCATTATGCGTGAAATCTGATATTTCAACTTTTTGTGCCCAAGAAAAATGACAATATCGACGTAAGAAAACGAAACTGCTGTAAGTAGCCAAATTCTAACTTTACACCAGAGCCAAAAAAATGTATAATAAAAAAAAGTTATTAAAAAACGGTGCCTGATAGAAACATGATGTAAAAAGATAGTATATTTGTTTTGTCATCGTCTATTTTTTTTATGAGACTGAGTGACGAGACGAGCGAAGTCGCTCGCGTGATGTCTCTTCACGCTTGCCCATAACAGCTCAACGCCACTCATAATTTTGAACTTCGACAGTTCAAAACCCTGGATGGCAATGCACTGCGCTCGTCACCTCGAGATATAAGATGTCCAATCTCTGTGTGCCCTGTGTCTATGAATCTATATTAATATCTTAGTCCTAAAGTTATTAGAAGCATGTTTTTCACTACTTACAGAAATTGATTTTTTATTCACAAACATGAAGAATGTCGTAAGTATTTGACACAATTGTATGAAACCCGTTCGGCGCAGTTTTTTTTCTGATTCTAACTGTATATTTAATTCTTAGTTTACTTTATTATACTTACAGCAGTTTCGTTTTCTTACGTCGATATGGTCACCCTACAGACATATCGGTTTAGCACATAAATTATAATGTCCTGGTGAAGGTATCAGGTCAAAATTATCAGGCACTAGCTGCGTCCTGAGGTTTACCCGCTTAGACATTTCCTTAGGAACTGTAAATGTTTAAATAATAACTAGCCAAGAGCGTGACGAGACACGCATATAGTAGGGATCCGTAACCAAAGCCATATAATTGTAGTCATAGTTCAGAAATTGATAGTTATAGAAAAATTCGAACGATTGAAGCTCTGTCTTAGCCAAATTTCAGAGATGTCCCATCCCGACATAGCATATACTTTTTATGGTTTAAGGTGATACGTTTCACGTTTGGCGGGAAATTCAAATTTCAAACAGTTTTTTTGTTCTTGTAGCTAGGCCGGGTAATTATTGTAAACGATCATGATGTTTGCGAAAATTGATTATTATTCTTTACAAACTCACGTAAAGCTATTTATTTCTAATGCACATTATTACATACATTTGTCAATAAACAAATTTTTGCTGTTTCAAACGGTTTATTGTCAAATGTAAGTAATATGGTGAGTAACTGATTAATAGCTGTACATGATAATGTAAAGAACGACCAACAATTTTCGCAAACACTGTGTCATTTCACAATAATTAATTGGCTTAGCTACAGGGACAAAAAACTGTTTGAAATTTGAATTTCCCGCGAAACATAAAACGTATCACCTTAACCACAGAGAACAGAGAAAACTGATTGAGAAACATTCTTTATTAAGATCATTTTACTAAGAGGTCATTCGTTATTCCGTTACTTGGACGACCTCTTCATTTCTTTTACCGAATCCAAAAGACACATTTTACTATTTATAAAGTCGTTTTTTTTTGATAATTAAAATAATTATCAATAAAAAAACCGACTTCATAAAAATCTCAAAACTGGACCAAATTGAAATGGGACGACACGGGAAGTACCAGCTTTCAAATAATAAAAAATCATCAAAATCGGTTCACAAGTCGAATGTTCAGAGGTAACAAACATTAAAAAAATTAAAGCTGGTGCTTCCCGTTTGGTCCCATTTCAATTTGGTCCAGTTCTGACATTTTTATAAAGTCGGTTTTTATATTGATAATTATCATCACTACATAGTATAAAACAAAGTCGCTTCCCTCTGTCTGTCCGTCCCTATATACGCTTAGATCTTTAAAACTACGCAACGGATTTTGATGCAGTTTTCACTATCAGTTAGACAATTGTTCACGGACGGTTTATATATATAATAAAACATATACCCGTGCGAAGCCGGGGCGGGTCGCTAATAGGACAATAAAAAACAAAACAGTCATGTAGCCTATTACACTAAGGCATCCATCAGCATGGATGGCACAATCTCCATCCTTTGATCTGAGGTCCTAATAAAAGTCTTTGGTACCTATGCCCCTCTTCTACGCTCAGCCTTTGGTGGGAACCAACCCCACGGCTCGCCGTCTATTTCACTGCATTCTAATTCGTATCACGCGCACATCTTTACAAACTAGCTATATTTGATTTCATTTAATATATTTTAGTACAAACGTTGTACGACAAATTAATTATTTTAATAGATGAATTTTTACCTTTGACTTTATTAGTTTTAAGTGTTTTGTGTGAATATGCAAGCAGCAGTGCCTTTAGCATGTTTTCTGTCAATGATACGTAAGTGTTTTTAAACCAATCATTTTTTCTTTTCTTAATTAATTAATTTATTGATATTGATATTTTTATTCATAATTAGATGTTACCCGCGAATAACATAGCATATACTTCAATCTGGTCATAGCTAAGCATATTCTTGAAAACCGCATTTAAATCCGTCCAGTGGTTTAGGAGTTGTGCGTGGACAAACAAACAAACATTCTAAAAACTGTCTTTACGTATTCAGCTGCTTATTTTAAGACCCTGTGTGTAATTGCGAGATATAAAAAAAAAACACAGGGCGTCTTAAAATAAGCAGCTGAACACGTTAAGGCAGTTTTTAGAATTTTTGACAGCATTCTTTTTGGGATCCCAGGGAAATCGAGGACATCCCTCAAAGTTTATAGGCACTTAAAAGTCGGTCTTTAATGTCGGTTTCTATGTGAAAACACTTGCACTATGAAAATGTATGGCGCCGCTTCCGAGATATGCGTCAGACGTCGGAAGTCGTCCGACTTACGTCGCTATAAATCAGATGTCGCATTTCGGAGAGTGTGCATCGGATCTGTATGATCTAATTCCCTCCTGCCTATTTTTCTATCGGACTGCCAGAGCGGGCACGAAAAATAGACACCGCTTTATGGTTGATATTCCGAAAATCCGTATTAAGCGCTTTGATTCCACATTTATTAAGCAAACTGCTAGTCTGTGGAATGCGCTACCTGAATGGGTGTTCCCCGATAATTACAATCTGGGTGTCTTCAAATCACGAGTGAATCGGTTCCTTCTAATAGGCAAAGGTGCCCCATCGTGTCATATTATTTGATAATTGGAAAAGCATTCTAGCATATTTTTTGACATATTGTGAAAATCTGACCGATCAATGGGATAGGGGTAAAGAGCCTGATAGCTCAACTTTTGATTGGTGACATTATTATTATTATGACTATTGAATAATGACATTGTATAAATAGTGTTGTAATAATTTTAATTTTACTTTATCTTGTGACATAAATGTAAATGCATGTTCGTTTTTATGTCAATAAATAATTTGAATTTGAACGATGCGCCTTGCTTAACATCAGGCGAGTTGGCGGTCAAACGCGAACCTATTTCTTATACACAAAAAAATAATTAGTGCGTGTATTGTTGCATCAGCCGCGCGCGTGAGATTACAATTAAATTTGGTCCAGTTTTGACATTTTAAAAAAGTCAGTTTTTATATTATTAAGTAATTATTTTGTTCGTTACCTCAAAGCTCAGCCATTTATGAACAAATTTGGTTTTTATGTGAAAGGATATACTTTTAGGTTGGTCCCATAGAAATTTCATTAAAATCGATTCTTTAGTTTGACTTTTAAATGAAAATAACTGGAAAATTTGGGTGTTAATATCTATTTAAGTATGTATTTAAAAATATATATGTATGTATATCAGTCTCTGGCAGCCTATTACACGCTTTGCTTAGTTTGGGGTCAGATGACCATGTGTGCAATAATGTCCCAAATATTTATTTATTTAATTACCGAAATTTACACAATTTCGGTAATTTTCCAGTTACACTAATTTTGAAGTCGGTTCTTTATATTGATAACACAACTCAACACTAAAAAAAATATCTGATTTGGTTCATATTGTTTTATATCGAGGTTGACTAATAATAAATATATGTAGGCATATTTTTTTTTCGCCTAGAAACTGAGAAATATGAATTTTAAGTTTTGACGTAAGTTTGATTTTTACCTATATTGCGGGTATTTTGAAAATAAAAAAAAATGAGATGTTATATTAAAATCCTATTTACATATTTGTATTAAGGTCAATAACAAGGAATTATAATCACATAGTAGGAACTCAGATAAAATAAATAGGCCGTAGGCCGCATCATCGCTTAACATCAGGCGAGTTGGCGGCCAAGCTCAAGCCTATTCTGCAATAAAAAAAAAAAAAAAAAACTATTTACATATTTGTATTAAGGTCAATAACAAGGAATTATAATCACATAGTAGGAACTCAGATAAAATAAAAAGTTTGTTATTTGTTGAATAGTGTAATTATTCGTCAGTTAAAAAGGCTCGAACCAATTAACCTGTCAAGCTCCCAGTGTGCCAAGAGTCACGGTTGGAGGACCAAGAATCCAGCGCAATATAATTTATTTCATAACGATTACTTGATACTTTTGTAATAGCAATATGGGTCTGTAATGTTTGTATGTCACGCATCAACGGAACGGGTGCAGGTTTTACAAGTGTTGGGTCTTAAATATGGTTATATAACATTATAATAACATATATACTATATAGCACACTGCGCTCCATAACTGGTGTGTTCGACGTGGGCCAAAAGGCTGTCAGATTGAAATGGGATTGGGCGGGACATGTGGCGCGTATGAACTCCGACCGATGGGCCGGGATCGTCACACAGTGTGCCTGATGGACGACGCAGTCAAGGAAGGCCTAGGAAACGCTGGCGTGACGATCTTGACTCATTCCAGAGAGGTTGGCAAGAGGCGGCGAAGGACCGAGATTTATGGAAGGAAATGGGGGAGACCTTTGCCCAGCAGTGGGACAGTATAGGTTAAGAAAAAAAAATATATATACTCGCGAATTCATCGCGAGTATTTATGTTATTTAGTTAAGAGTTATTTATTAATTATGTTATGGCGGATTAATTAAGTAATAATAAAAAAAAAATACAATAAAAAAAACGAAAGGGTCCCCGTACAAAAAACGTATTTTTGTAATTGCTCTTATGTAAAAACGGTAATACGTACAAGCGTCAAACTTGGCATGACTATAGTACACACTCTAAAGTATAAAAAAAATATATAATGGCCAAGTGCGAGTCGGTGACACATTTTTGTACTTCAAGTTAAGCAACGAAATTCGGTTACTTGGACGATTACATAATTTCTTTCACCGAATCGAAATTGCATAAGTTACTAATTTTGAAGTCGGGTTTTTAAATTGACAGTTATTGTATTTTGAGGTGGTACGGAACTATCAGTCCGCGAGCCCGACTCGCACTTAGCCGGTTTTATTTGAACGTTTTTTGAAAGAAGGCCATTGTTCTCATAATTATGTGTTTTTTTTTTACTTTGTGACTAACCCTGAAATTGCGAAACAAAAAACTGTTCCATAAATTTTGTCGAGTGTCAATGGCCGTTTTCCATTTCAGTGTTGGTTCCGTAGTAAAAATTGTTCATAATGATGAGTACAATGACCTCCATTCAGCTTATTACAGGGTAAGTATATGCGTAACCCTGTATAGTACTCCTAGGTAGAAATATCCTTAATATAACGGCTTTCTATATGTTAAAGGGGCAAGTTTCCAAGCTTTTCCACTTTAAGATATTTCTAAGTAAGCCGGTTATGGCGCGTTGCATAATTTTATCCATTTCAAGAGTCAGCACTCGACACCACGTCGTAAGTACATATTCAACTTTTTCCCGTGCGCGTCAGTGACAAATCTATGCGATCTGCAAGAAGAGCTAAGGGGGCATCCATTAATTACGTGAGGCGTTCAGGGGGGGGGGGGGGTCAAGCCGAATCTCACTCAATCTCACGTGGGGGAGAGAGGGGGTCTCGGCAAATATCACGTAATATTTTTTCCCACAAGAAACATTGTAAAATTGCAAAAAAAACTGGGCTAAAGTAGGTAAAATATGTTTATAAATATTTTCTCCACTAAAATATCGTTAAATCCTATACTTACAACTTATTACATACTAATACGTTACATACAAAATACAAGAAAATACACATTTTTAAAAATCTCACGTCAGATTAGGTGGTGGGGGAGAGGATCGAGCCAAATCTCACGACATCTCACCCAGGGGGGAGAGGGGATCGAAAAATCATCAAAAACACCTCACGTAATTAATGGACGCCCCCTAAGTTCGAATCGGCGTCCGCCTCATAACTAAATAACGTAGTGATAAATGAATAACTCTAAGAAAATTTCAACTAGCTATTTCTTATCGAAAGACAGCCGATGAAAGGTAGGACAAACACACAGACAGACAGCGTAGACTTAGTAACAGGGTTGTTACATAATAAAAGAATCGGTAAACCAAAACATTGGCTTTATTCAGCTTGAATGACATCCGTCATATCATAAACAAATAGACAATACCTACCTATGTAAAGGACTTGAACTAAGTAAAGAGTTTACACTACATTCACCCCTCCTTTTAAATTAAGTGGCGTCGTTATCGCAGACGTAATCACTTAGATGTGCAGGAGCTCGCCTTTCGCGTGATGATCGGCGTGGTGCTGTAACTTCCTGCGGTACAGGTGCAATTGCAGGTTCGTCTGGCTCTGAGGTATGTTGTTCTGGTCTGACTAACTCTGAGTTAGGTTCGTCGACCGCGTCTTCAAAATTGTCTTCGTCTGGTAGTGGTGCTAAGTGTCGATTTGATACGGTAGTTTCCGTCCCGTTTTGAAGCCTTATGTGGGAGTAGAGCGGATTTGCCTCAATTAGTTCCGCTTCTTCCACTAGCGGGTCAAACTTGGAATTCCTCACATGCTTTTTTAATAGAACTGGTCCAGGGGACAAAAGCCATGAAGGCACAGACTCTCCAACCGGTGAGCGTCGAGGATGATTGAACATTCGTTCATGTGGGGTTGCATTAATACTCGTACACAATAGAGAACGAATAGAATGAAGTGCTAAAGGTAGCACCCGTTCCCATTGGGTGACCGTCATGTCTTTTGTATGCAAGAAAAGTTGTATTGTTTTCCACAGAGTCCCATTTAGTCGTTCAACTTGTCCGTTACATTGCGGATTATAGGGCGTTGTTATGCTGCATGCTACGCCTAATGGAACTAAGAAATTTCTGAGTTCATTTGACATGAATGATGAACCTCTGTCTGAATGAATAAATTGTGGAGTTCCGAACATCATGAAGATTTCCTTTAAATGTTTTATAACAGTATTAGTAGTCATGTCCTTACAAGGAAACGCGAATGGGAATCTTGAGAATTCATCGATGATCGTCAAAATATATTTGTTTTGCGTATTCGATGGAAGAGGTCCTTTAAAGTCTACATTCAGGCGTTCAAAAGGCATTGTAGCTTTGATTAAATTGCCTTTTGTTGTTGCATAGCGAGGTTTGATTTCTGCACATATTCTACAGTTTCCAGTCATTATTTTTATATCATTAGTCGAATAAGGAAGATTTTTCATTCGAATCCAATGGGTCATTCTTACTATCCCTGGATGACCCAGTGCATTATGCAATTCATGCAGTCTTTGAGGGTTCACGTGCGCACATACGCGAGAAAAAGCATCTGCTACTGTATTCTCTCGACCAGGTCTATATACAACATCGTAATGGTAGCATGACAGTTCCAAACGCCATCTCTCGATTTTCTCATTTTTTATTTTGCTTGTATGATTTTGACTAAACATGAATGACACCGATTGTTGATCAGTAATGAGAATAAAGTGTCTCCCAAGCAAAAAGTGACGCCATTTCTTTAGAGCCTCTACAATCGCAGCGGCCTCTTTTTCTATAGCAGGATGTCGGCGTTCCGGATCTGTTAGTGCTCGAGAAAAAAATGCCACAGGTCTGCCATTTTGTGACAGTGTTGCAGCCAAGGCATGGTCCGAAGCATCTGTTTCAACTGTAAAAGTAATATCCTCTAGAACTGATGTAAGGACTGCTTCAGCAATATCTGACTTCAAAGTTTGAAAACATGTGGTGGCATCATTGTTCATAGGAAATTTAGTAATATGTATTAGTGGATGAATTTTTCCTGAAAAATTCTTTATCCATTTCGAGTAGTGCGCAAACATGCCCAGCGCTCTTTTCAAAGAAGGCATATCTATAGGTACGGGGAGATTCATCAGTGGGGCTAGGCGATCCTCATCTGGTCTCACTGTGTTATTTTCGATTTTGTATCCTAGAAGCTTTATTGATTCTTTTCCAAATACGCATTTGTCTTTGTTTAAAGTTAGTTTGTATTTTTGTACGGCTTGCATGAAGTTTTCTAGATTTTTATCATGATCCTCTTTATCTTTGCCACAGACAGTGACATCGTCAAGATAAGCGTAGGTGCCAGTTAAATTCTCTTTCGAGATGATGTATTGTAAAGTTCTCTGAAAAGCAGCTACCCCGTTAGTAACGCCGAATGGTATACGTGTAAATTGATAGAGATTTCCACAGGCTTCGAAAGCTGTGTAAATTTTTTCGCTTGCGAGAATTGGCACTTGATGGTAAGCGCTTTTAAGATCAATTTGGCTAAAATATCTGTTTTTGGCCACCTTCGATACGATTGATTCAATGTTTGGTAAAGGATAAGCATCCAATAGAGTATATTTGTTGATTGTTAGTGAATAGTCTATGACCATTCGTTTGCGGTGTAGTCCCCCACTAGTAACTAAGACTTGAGCTCTCCACGGAGATATACTAGGTTCTATGACGCCATCTTTGAGAAGTTTATCGATTTCCTCGTTAATGAAAGCTTCATCAGCAGTGCTGTATCGTCTTGACTTTATGGCGATTGGTTTTATTGCCGGTGATAAGTGATGGAATATAGATGCTGCTGGTACGCCGGCAGCTAAAACATTGCATATCTTAAGTGGCTTTTGACTACCTCCAAAATTCATTTCTACAGATGAGTGATTTTTCAACAAATCATGGCCTATTATGATATCAGCGCAAAGATTTTCAATAATTAGAAGTGGTACATGCTTGTATGTATATCCTTCTAGCTCGATTGTGGCGAAGCACACTCCATCTATATCGAAAGTATGACTTAGTGATGCTAGAGTTATTCTTTGACGATATGCTTTATGTCTCAGATGCAATGTTTGGGCAACACTTTTATTGATAAAACTTACCGAACTGCCTGTGTCTATCAGAGCATCAGCGCGAGTCTGGTTTATTATTACAGGAATTGTTGCCTGTTTTAGACTTGATGGTGCTGCAGCGCACATTTCAGCGGGAAAGTCTGTATCTGTACTTGCTGAATTGGCAAAGGGTTTGGAACTGCGACACACTTTGCTAAAATGCCCTCTCTTTCCGCATTGTTCGCAGTTCCTATTAAATGCGGGGCATTTAATGCGTTGGTGTATGCTTCCTCCACAAAACCAACAACGTTTCCCCGTCGAAGTTGGTGGCGTTGCTGCAGCTAGTTTTTGTTCAAGCGTTGGCTGTAGGTCTTGGTTTTGAGAAGCATTAAGAGACATTTTTGTTTCATTTACGTAGGACTTTGCATTTTTTTCAGCTGTTTCAAAAGTGATTGCTTGATTAAAAGCTTCGTCTAGGGTGAGATCTATGTTTTCAAGCAGTCTTTGACGAATATTACTTGACAGTAGACCTGTTATGAAGGCATCTCGTGTAAACAGATTTTTGTGTTGTTCAGAAGTGACAGATTCGAAGCTACAGTTGATTGCAAGCAATTTCAAAGATTGTAAGTATTCAGAAATTGTTTCTTCAGGTAGTTGGCGCCTTGTTGCAAGCACATATCTTGCGTGCACTACGTTTTTGGGTTTGAGATATATTTTATCTAGTGTTTCAATAGCTGCTGTATAAGTTTGACATTCTTGGATTTGTACGTACACATTTGCATCTAGATGGTTAGATAATAGCATCAGTTTCACAGTATCGGATGTAGAAACCTGTAGTTCAGCATTTAGAAAGTTTGTGAATAGGATCTTCCAATGTTTCCATTTATTTTCAGAGTGCGGAGAATCTGGCGTAACGTCGAACTTTTCTGGCCGTAAGTATTTGGAGAGTAAAGACGGCGGTGCATTGGAAGTAGATGATTTCATCGTGTTATACGGTCATTCAAGCTGAATAAATTGTTACATAATAAAAGAATCGGTAAACCAAAACATTGGCTTTATTCAGCTTGAATGACATCCGTCATATCATAAACAAATAGACAATACCTACCTATGTAAAGGACTTGAACTAAGTAAAGAGTTTACACTACAAGGGTCCCATTTATACCCTTTGGGTACGGAACCCTAAAAACACAGACAAATAGAGAATTGTCTATTCATAAAGTCTGTTGAAAAAACGTATTAAGCTAAACTAAAATTTTACGCATCGGTCTAAACCCATTGTACAAAAACAACTGTTTTTAACACGCTTTTATTAGCTCGGTATGTTTGAATGGAATGGTCCCAAGCCGCCTGCCAAGCGAGGGGATTATGGCAACACCCCTCTCTATGAGGGAGGCCTTGTCCAACAGTGGACGTTAATTGGCTGATTATGTGATGTGTGTATGAATGTAACAGAATCTTTGAACTTAATTATCAAATACTTCAAAACAAAGACTTTCTATAACTATACATTGAATGCAGGGCGAACATGTTCAGACACTACATCAGTTGACCACTACTGATATACAAAACACGCCCACTGATTCCACTGAACCTCACGTCATTTCCGACCAATACCGTAGGTACGCCAACACTATGCTTTGTTTACATAACTGACGTTGAATGGACCAATTAGCATTTAATAACCCCTCACCCCGCCCCTCAGGTATTTGATTGAATTGTTTCCATTGAAAATAATCGTAACTACAAGTCTGGGCTACGTAGTAGCTATACCTAGTCTGTGCTTCAAAACGTCGAATTAAATTGAAATTTTTCACACTTATCAAGGACTGATGACAATGCAATAATTTAAATAGTTTGTCCCATTCTCCTTACCAGGATCTTCAGGATTAGCGTATTTAAAACGTGGTTTTTAGTTTTTTTACAGATTTCAAAGGAAGACAGTTCTATGTTCCACTGTTTTTTTTTATGCATGTTCACCGGTTTCTCCGCCTACTGTTGACCGTTTTTTTTTCTTTTGTTCGGTAGGGTATACTTCCAATTTGGTCCCATTGTCGCCAAGTCAGGTTGATGATGGGATCCCAGGGAAATCGAGGGCAACCCTAAAATTTTATGGGCACTTATTATGTTTTTCATACGTTTTTAATGAGATCCACTTGTTAAACTGCGAGTCTTTTTTATGATACTGAGTGAGGAGACGAGCGAAGTCGCTCGCCTGATGGCTCTTCACGCTTGCCCATAACAGCTCAACGTCACTCAGAATTTTGAACTTTAACAGTTCAAAACCCTGGATGGCAATGCACTGCGCTCGTCACCCCGAGATATAAGATGTCAAATCTCTGTGTGCCCTGTAATTTCGCTGGAAACATTGCCCTTCAATCCGGAACACAGTAGTGTCTGCGCACTAGAATACGTTTACACTACTACGTTTTATTATTGTATAAAACGTCTGCCCATAGACCGTAGACGGTCCAAAGACAACCCAAATGCTCGAGCCCAATAGTTACGTGTCCCTTCCCTGATAAGCGGTAAACCACCAGCCATGATGGCTTCAGATGGTGCATGTTTACGATTCGCCCATTCATCTGCTGTGGTAAAGTTTGCGCAAGCGTCGTGTCGGTCATACGACTTTCTAGGCTCAATAAACCATAGACTTTACGATCTTTGGCGGTATTACAGTGAAGATTTACGAGAAATATAAAAGCAATATGTTGTAGGGATTACGTATTTCATCATCATCAGCCAGAAGATGTCCACTGCTGAACATAGGCCTCCCCCTTTAACCTCCACACTGAACGACAACCTGCCATCTGCGTCCACTGGATGCCCGCGACTCTCACAATGTCGTCGGTCCATCTAGTGGGAAGCCTACCTACGCTGCGTCTTCCGGTTCGTGGTCTCCACTCAGGGAACTTTCTTCCGAACTTGAGTAACGTTTTTAAGTAAGGCCCGTACAGATTAACAGTGATCCCCAAACTAGGCGAGGAACCCTGTGTTTTGGGGTTCTGAGCACGAGTTGTGTAGGTACAATTGTAAGCTTAGCGTATTTACTATGTTATGTTATATTATTACAGCTATTTGTAAATATAAATGCAAAGTAGATATTTAATAGTTAAAATTAAGGTAACAAAGACTTATTAATTAGATTTTGTAGTTGTGCTTCGACCAAAATAAAATGAATGGACGGGCCCAGTAGAAGCGCATTTTTGAAGATTACAAAATGAGCGCCAGCCCTCACTTCGTTTCAGTCGGTCTCTAGCCGTAGGAAGTGAAACACGAGTCTATTGTTACGCGATAACGAAACATCTGACAAAATTATGAATTCGTATGCTTTACCGGGACCCGACCCCGGCATTTTTTGGACCCGGGTATGTCCTAAAACTGCGACCAGAACCACCGGAAGATGGGCAGCAGCGTCCTTATAGTATACGGTGAACGTACTGCGATCCCCAAGCCGCCTGCCAAGCGTGGGGATTATGGCAACACCCCTCTCTATGAGGGAGGCCTTGTCCAACAGTGGACGTAAATTGGCTGATGATGTGTGTGTGTGATGCTTTACCGAAGTGTAAATACACAAATAAAACCGATATCTATTTTTTGTAACAAATATACTGTACATTTTTATAATTAGGTGTTGAAGTATATGTCCGACGGTTTTGACTCGTTTTTACTGATCAAGTTCAATGGTTAGGGCCCGTCCATTCATTTTATTTTGGTCGAAGGTTGTGTGTTGTAGGTATGTGGGGTGTGAAAGGATTGTATGTACGAGATGCATGCTATGATAAATAATTTAACAGAATATTCTGGTTTACACTTCCCAGGTCCTCCAGGAGTTCAGTACGAGAACGCCCTGTTGCAGATAGCACCAGTGGACAAGTCCAAATGTCCATACGTGAAAGATAACAACGACGTCGGCTTCCAACTCTTCACCAGGTCACCCAGACTCACACTTTGTTTTAAACTAAAACTGCGGTTTCTGGTGGTTCTAACTGGTGATTAAAATCAGTAATGATGATGATGCAAAGTAGCCTATGTGTTAATCCAGGACATAAGCAATGAATATTCCAAATTTCATCCAAATCCATCTAGCCGTTTCTGCGTGATTGAGTAACAAACATCCATCCGGTGGCTCAGTTGGTTCGATTCCCATCTAGGACAAACATTTGTGTGATGAACATTTGTGTTTGTTCTATGTCTGGGTGTTAATATCTATTTAAGTATGTATTAAAAAATATATATGTATGTATATCAGTCTCTGGCAGCCATATTACAAGCTTTGCATAGTTTGGGGTCAGATGACCGTGTGTGCAATAATGTCCCAGATATTTATTATTATTATCCATCCATCCAAACTTTCACATATGTGGTACTAGCTGCGCCCCGCGGTTTCACCCACGTGGTGATGAAAACCAGTGATGATGATGAAAAGTAGTCTATGTGTTAATCCACACCATAAGCAATGTATATTCCAAATTTCATCCAAATCCATCCAGCCGTTTTTGCATGATTGAGTAACAAACATCCATCCATCCAAACTTTCACATTTATAATATTACTAGCGATCCGCCCCGGCTTCGCACGGGTATATGTTATATTATATATATATAAACCTTCCGTGAAAAATTATCTAACTGATAGTGAAAACCGCATCAAAATCCGTTGCGTAGTTTTAAAGATCTAAGCGTATATAGGGACGGACAGACAGAGGGAAGCGACTTAGTTTTCTATACTAATATTATAAAGATGAAAGATTTGTACCTATTTTTGTATGTTTGTATGTTTGTAATGAATAGGCTCCGAAACTACTGAACCGATTTGAAAAATTCTTTCACTGTTGGGAAGCTACACTATCCCCGGGTGACATAGGCTATATTATATTTTGTAGCGAGGCCGAAGGCCGAGCTTACACTCGTGCGAAGCCGGGGCGGACGGCTAGTATACTATGTAGTGATAGTGAAGTGGGATTTCAGGCACAACCCAACGGCCTACCAGGAGCTGACACTTGGCGACGATGAGACACTGTTCGCATCGAATATGGACTTCAACGACAAGACGGTGGTGTACTTCCACGCGTGGATGGAGCAACCTGATGATGGCAGCGGGATCATGGTCAGAGAAGGTATATAATTGACCGAGCGAAGAGAGGTCTCAGAATGTTATTTAGGGTTCCGTACCCAAAGGGTAAAACGGGACCCTATTACTAAGACTCCGGTGTCCGTCTGGCACCAGGCTGTATCTCATGAACCGTGATAGTTAGTCAACAGACATGTTTTTATGCCGTATATAGATAATAGTACCTTCCCCTTCGGGCGCGAGTTCGACTCGTACTTGGCCGGTTTTATTTTAATTGATAATTACTTTTTCAAGTATTACCGTTTGCCAAAAATATAGTTGTCGAGTTTATTATGTACGTTTTTACAGAAGTACACTTGTTCATTTCACCGACTTCCAAAAAGGAGGGGGTTCTGAATTCGACTGTTTTTTTTTTAATGTTTGTTACCTCAGAACTTTCGACTGGGTGAACCGATTTTGATGATTCTTTTTTATTTGAAAGCTGATGCTTCCCGTGTGGTCCCATTTTAATTTGGTCGAGTTCTGAAATGTTTATGAAGTCTTTTTTATATATTGATAATTATTCCCAGCATACATGCAGAAGGGCGACACCAACGTGATAATGGTGGACGCGCACCACCTGGAGGCGGGCCCGTGGTACTTCACTGCGGCCCAGAACACCTGGTATATCGGCCGCTTTGCAGCGCTCTTCGTAGACTATCTGGCATCCAGGTAACACCAACCATGAAGCGGTACTACAGACATTTCTACGAGACGATTCTCTGCCAATAAATGATCTGGGTGAAATAGCTCTTTCCGGGGCTATAGAATAATGAATATGCCCTGCCTGTGGTAAATATGCTAAAAGGGGATCTCTAGGCTCGGGAGAGGCTACCATCCACTCAAGCGATTCACGGGAGATGACGCTGTAGGACCCTAGACAATACGCAGTTATCTCGGGAGGAACCGCAGCTAAGGCTTCGGTATGTTTTTCTAGGAGACCTCTTGTTAGGCACTAAGAGTAGTCAAGCGCGGGGGGGCGGTGGTTATAATGGCACATAACCTAGCTGCACCCCAATGCCGCCAGGGATCTTAGGAAGATTTCCCACTCGTTAAAAAAATATTGTAACAGAATGTTTGCTTAAGCCATCCAGGGCAGTTTGAACCACATTTGTATTTAGCGAAGACTGATTTTTTATTGTCCATGTCGTGCCTTTACTCCTTAAAAAATCTTTTACTTATGTCTGGTCGTTCAAATAAGTTCAGTTCGTCCTGTTAACTCCGTCTGGGCCGTTCGAGAGGTCGTTTGCCACCCTGTGGAAGCCACTGTGTTGTGGTTTTGGCCCAAAGATCCTCCGACATTCGACTGACATGACCGGTCCATTTCCACTTAGGGCAAGCAGCCTTCTGAGCTACGTCAGCAATCTGAGTCCTCAATGAAGTTATCAAGAGAAGTAATCAATGTTGAATAATTTCTTGACTTCCAGAGGTCTGAATCTGAACAACACGCATCTGATCGGACACAGTCTGGGTGCGCACGCGGCTGGCGTGGCGGGCAGCGCTTTGAAAACAGGTGGGTTATACCAGCTCCTACGATATTAGTTTTGTCGCGGCATGAATGAGTTTTTTCTGCCATAGGTGGCAAATAATTAGATTAATAACATGATATTCTAACTGGCCAAATAACCAGAGTCACCGACATAGCTATTAAAATTTGTATGTTGAAGTGGCAATGGTCAGACCACATAGCACGAAGAACCTATAACTGATGGTGAAGAAAGGTCCCTGAGTGGAGACCACGAACCGGAAGACGCAGCGTAGGTAGGCCTCCCACTAGATGGACCGACGATATTGTGAGAGTCTCGGGCATCCAGTGGATGCAGATGGCAGGCTGTCGTTCAGTGTGGAGGTCGAAGGAGGCCTATGTTCAGCAGTGTACGTCTTCTGGCCGATGATCATGCGTTTTGTTTGTCAGGACGCGTAGCGAGAATCACCGGCCTCGATCCAGCCCTGCCACTATTCGATAACCTGCCCTTGGAGCAACGACTGGACACGACAGACGCGCACTTCGTGGATATTATACACACGGACGCTGGGATATTTGGTAAGATTCTTGATTAACTCGCGTTCACCGGGCCTATCTTTTTCCGCAAGTTTTATTAGATAGAACATCGCTAATACGGAGTAAAAAATAACTACGATGGCTTGTAGTTTGGGTCTAATCCTGCAGCTGAATTTTAAAACAGTAATCCTCAACTGATTAAGCTGAAGTTTAAGCTTTGTACACGTTTAAATTTTCTATTTACAGGATACAAAGCTCCCATGGGGCATGTGGACTTCTACCCTAACGGTGGCATCAGCCCCCAACCTGGCTGCGAGCTGGAGGTGGTGCTACCGAAACAACTGCTGCTCAACAAGTGTACGTACCTTCTTTTAAATCTTCTGTCCATTATCTAAACCAACTGACCCATAGCCCAGCCTTACTCGTATTCAAAAACGTCTCATAAGCCCGTTTTAACTAAAATGTGTACATTTACCACTTGACTGTACAATAACCAACTGACACCTAGATTAATCTTTTAACTACTAACTTAATCTTTTAACTACTAAATTAATCAACTGACCACTAAATTAATCAAGTGACAACTAGCACTGATTACTAAATTTATCAATAGAACCCTAGATTATTCATCTGACTACTAAATTAATCAACTGACCCAATATTTGTAGCCCCAAGCTACTTCTGATCTCTACAATACAAACTAACCATAACAATTGGTTCTCATTGTCCCTATAAACTGACTAATACTAAAGAACCTATCTGCAAATTTTTCAGCAACCATGAGCGTTTTTACATATTGCACACCTCTATGCTTACCAAGTGACCTATAACATTTACACTAATCAACTGCCCCTTAATAACTAATACTAAATAACCTCTCTTTCTCTAGTTTTCAGCAACCATTACCGTTCCGATATATTTCATACCCTATGCTTATCAAGTGACCTCTAACACCTACACTAATCAACTGACCCCTACACTAAAAATCCTTTTTCATTTAGTTTTCTGCAGCCACTGGCGTTCCTACATGTTCTACACGGAATCCGTCCTGCGTCCCATGGCGTTTGTAGCCAGCGAGTGTGCTTCGTGGAAGGATTATAAGCACGGGAAATGCGCTGGAGCACGGACGCAGCGCATGGGCTGCAACGTTGATACTAAGTGAGAAACCGGGCTTAATGGTTAGCATGACCTAGTTGGAGTTTTGGACCCGTGTTTCAAGTGTAGCACAAGTGTACAGCGTAGCACGTGTGTTCATGACGTAGCACATAAGTATATAACGTAGCACATGTGTTCATGACGTAGCACATATGTATATAACGTAGCACAAGTGTACGTTGCTTAGCACAATTGTACGTAGCATAGCACATGTGTACATAGCGTAGCATTTGTGATCATAGTGTAGCAGGTGTGTTTTGCAGTCGATTTTACGGTTTCACTCAGAAACTTCAATTCATCATCATTTCAGCTATAGGACGTCCACTGCTGGACATTGGCCTCCCCCATCGATTTCCAAAAAGACCGGTTTGAAGCAGTCTGCATCCAGCCTTTTCCTGCGCTCTCTTTTAGTTCGTCTGTCCATCTTGTGGGTGGACGTCCTATGCTGCGCTTACCGGTCCGTGGTCTACACTCGAGAACCATTCGGCCCCATCGGCCATCTGTTCTGCGTGCTTGGTGCCCTGCCCACTGCCACTTCAACTTGCAAATCCTTTGGGCTATGTCGGTAAATTTCTTTCGTCTACGGATCTCATCATTTCTGATTCGATCTCTTAGAAACATCAATTAAGCGTGTGTTAATTTGCTCTTTCGTTTCCACGAGTTTCCGTTTGCGAAAGAAAATTCAAACACAGATTAACTTGGCTAACGTTTTCAAGTAAAGCCGTTAAATAGTAACAGTTGTATATGAAGCGTACAACTTGTGTTCGTAGCGTGGCATGTAGCGTGGCTCTTCTGTATATTCCATAGCACACGTATTTTGGCGTAGCATGGAACACGTTTCTCAGCTTATTAGCACAGGTGTTTATAAGCACATTTTTATACCGTGGCATACATTTTGATAATTAGTAATATAATATTATCAAAGTCGCAATATGGTAAATTTTGACAGGAAATACGGTACTTCATGCACGTTATTTTATATTATTATATTATATTTATTTATTGAAAGTATATACTGGTGTTTCCGAGAAGTTACAACATGGGGTTCTTCAAAAGGCGAGTTAATAGAGTCTTAAAGGGTCGGCAACGTATTTGTGATGCCCCTGGTGTTACAAGTATCCACAGGTGACGGTGACTGCTTACCATCAGGCGGCCCGTCTGCTTGTTTGCCACCTATGGCATTACAAACACATCTCACTGTATATTTTAATCAATGCACCCTCACATGCACCTCTGCACTCCGCAGGTGACAGAAAAACACACACTCGAGGTTTCTACTCCTACTACCTGACTGCCAATCGAGATTCACGCCTCAGACGCAAGAGCTTAGAGTCCAAATTGGAAAACCTATTCACTTACATACAATCTGTTAATACTAAGAATGGTGACAAAGATAAAGAAAATGTAGATAAATCAGATAAAACACTTCAAGAAAAGGAAAATAATACTAATATGACACAAGAACATAATAGCAATTCTGAAGTTGTTAAAGAAAATGGTCCGATGGCATCTGAAGAAAGTACGAATGATTCTATCAAAGATGTACTAGCAAAAGAAGATAGTGGCAAAATAGATGACTACGTAGAAGATCAGATAGCCGAAGCATCCGAATACGACGTAACAGAAGTGGAATACAATAAGGATGGCTACAAAAATAAAGAAACTGTTTCACTTATCGAAAACAGTGAAAGAATTATGTTGGAAGATAAGATCACGGATAAGGAAATTCTAAAAAAAGACAGAGAAATTATCAGTGACATTAAAGTTTTGAATATTAGTAAAGGTATACCTTCGGAAGTGGAGACAAAGAAGACAGAACAAATTCAAGATAAAGAAAAATTTAAAGGAAATGATACAATAAAAAATGAGAAATTAAAACTAATAGAAAACCAAGACACATCCATGTTTACACATTTCAATACAGATTTAGAATCTTTAGAAGACGAAATAGATGTCACAATAGAAAATAATAATAATAAACAAACGTATAAGAGAGAGAGTGGTCTAACTGTTCTAAATTACAAAGATCCTTGTGAACCCAACAAGGTAAAAAATGCAAAAATTGAAACAGAACCAAATAATATCACTACAATTCCACCAAAAGAAATCAACAAGCTCAAAGAAATAAGTAAAGCTAAAGATAAACCAAAACAGATCAACATTTTGAATTTACTAGGAACGACATACAGAATCTCCCAAGTTATATCAACTCTTAAAGATAATAAAAAACCTGTCAAAGACAAAATTATAAAGCTTTTTACAAAAGAAAGAAGAGAAACAACAGCAAAGCCAAATATATTTCAAAACTTATTCCTAGAGAAGGATAGCAGATCGACAAATAACCACGTAGTGAAAAGACAGAAGAGATTCCTACCATTTTTTCAAAGATCCGATGAAGGGGAAAGCAATAACATCTTGTTTAAAATGTTAGATTTTCTCATCAAAAACAGGAAAAATGTCCTACCAGTGTTTACAGTTATGAGAGAAATAAATACCTTAGTGAGGAGTGGTAATGGAGAATTAAGCCATACGACAAAAGAGCAAAATAATTATATAGGAGCAACGCCGCCTGTTTTTACACCGGTCACATACGATTTAGAGTTGGGTAATGAAAACAAGGCGATGGCGTTTGTGAAACGATTGCTAGGGATGAGTCCTACGGGCGACCGGTTGACTATAAGTGGTAGAAAGTAGGTGGTGTGGGTAGTTTGAAATAATATTTAAGATTGTATTAGAAATTAATGTCTTATGTGAAAATGCGACATGGCTTGATGAATGTGGTCAAAAGTGGAACTACACTTCTCTTTGGGGTTAAGGTTAACCCTGCAGTGGTCGCGACCTATAAAACACATTCAGTCATAGGACTGAACGTCAGAAGTGAAAACTCTACAAGAGATGGCGCTGTTTTAAAATACACGGTACAGCGTGACGAAGCAGCGAGTTCCATGATTTTTGTTCACTAAAAAGTGCTCAGCGCACCTAAGAAGTTTCACTTCAAAAGTCATTTAGTGTACTTAATGTAGTCCATTTTGATTTTAATTTATTTAATGGTGTACTTATGTAATCTTGTGTTTTTACAAGTTTTTAATTAACTTGCCTTATTAGTATGGGTTAAATCATGCAACTGAATTTTAAAACAGTTATCCCCAACTGATTGAGCTGAATTTTTGCATTCACGTTTAGTTTGGATGACAATGCATGGTTAGCTAAATGACGCCATTCTAAATCCAATATGGCGGACTTACAAAGATGGCGGACCAGTTATTTTTATGCACCCCCATGATATAAGTACCAAATGAAAGGGTTTGCTGATTAAAACAACGAAAAAATATTGTTTATAAAAAGTTTTTCTTTTATATTAATAATGTTATTATTTAAGGAACTAATTTTAAACAATTTATCAACCATCCATTGTATTTAAAATTTGAATAGCTTTTTATTGGTGTGATATCGGCATTTTGGATATTTAACATTAAACTTAAAAAAACATGATTGAAACTTTTTTAAATACAGTGTAAACTCTTTATAACGAAACTCAAGGGACTGAGCATTGTTTGTCGTTATAGAGAGTTATCGTTATATGGAGTGAACAAAAAAAAACAACCAAATTAACAAGAATTTTTAGTATGTATGTGTTTACTGGCCATGTTAACAGTTTCAAAGTAGGTTTACGACTGATAATACGATAGGTATCCAGTATGCTTGGTCGAAAACCATCACTTCCGAGAAAACAATGCGTCATACTGCACGTGTTCAAGGCAATTAAGGATAACAAAAGCTAGACCGACCTCGGATGTTTCGGAGCTTCAAAGTCTTTTGTTACCTGATAACACAACATAAACAATAATATCGATAATAAATATTTACTGTCTAAAAATATGAACAAATTTCTTCGTAATAGAGAATGGCGTATCGCTATAAAGAGTGTTTCAATATGTGGGTTTTAACGCAAACCAACCAAGTTGGGCTCACTTCAACGTTACAGGGAGTTTATTGTTATAAAGGATAACGTTATAAAGAGTTTACACTGTAGTTGGTTAAAATATAGCGCATATATCATAATGCACTTATTTCTGTACTCAAAACAGATTCCGTAAATTATGTAACAATACACGGAGGCGCAACTAATTGACACAAACCATTTCTGAGAATTAGTCGATTTTAGATGACCGTGCGACCACTCCAGGGCTAATGAGAGACAAACGTAGAGCCGTAACAAACATGTCAACTTGGCTGACGAACCGCCGTCTGGATTTTGCATGCCAAACTGGTTAGAGCATGGCTATCTACTTTTATTTGTAAACCATCGCAACACAATGTACCCATGTTTCTGCAAATAAATATTTTGAATTTTAATTTGAATTCTGACCAACGGGAGAGAAAGAGAAAATGTTATCTTTCAGACGTCGTTTTGTCAGACGGCGGTTCGTCAGCCAAGTTCGACACGTCTGTTACGGCTATAACTCACCCCAACAACGTTCTCATCCACATTCACTGTACTCTTGTCATAGACAAAGATAACACTACTAAATCTCATCCCTCTCTTTTCCAAAGTGCCATTTCTTATCACACTAATCACATTAATATCATGTGTGAAAGTTTGGATGGATGGATGTTTGTTACTCAATCACGCGGAAACGGCTGGATGGATTTGGATGAAATTTGGAATATACATTGCCTATGTCCTGGATTAACACATAGGCTACTTTTCATCATCATCATCATCACCGATTTTCACCACTACGCGTGTGAAACCGCGGGGCGCAGCTAGTATCATATATGTGAAAGTTTGGATGGATGGATGTTTGTTACTCAATCACGCAGAAACGGCTGGATGGATTTGGATGAAATTTGGAATATACATTGCTTATATCCTGGAGTAGCACATAGGATATTTTTAATCATCATCATCATCACCGATTTTCATCACCACGCGGGTGAAACAGCTATTGAAGTATAAACAATCATACTATACTTTGTTTTTTTTTTCCAAGGGCTCGAGGCACTTTTTACCTGATAACCCATCGGACATCGCCGTACTCTTTGGAGTAACTATTATATAAATATCAACGCCAACAGAGCGTCGAGGTGACGTCCAGTGCTGGATTTATATTTTTAAGAGTGTAGGCCACTTTATTTCCGCCGCCCCATGTATCTTTCTAAAATAATAATTTTTGAGCTTCCTCTAAAATCTGCCGCCCCTAGGACGCTGCCGCCCCTAGGCCGCGGCCTTTATGGCCTATTGACAAATCCAGTACTGGTGGCGTCGCGTACAAGCGGCCGTGATAATGAAAATTCTTCCTAGTTTAAGTTCGAAATGCTTCAGCGCCGCGTCTCGACTGTTCTGAACGCATCTAGAGTTCAGTAAAATAGTACCCAATTTAGATACAATTTTGAACCTAGCGAAAACCGAATACAGTTTATTTTTCCACGACCGCTTATACGCAGCAACGCCATGCAGGTGCAAAACGTCCCTTTCCTAAAATGTCCCTCGGTTCTATAATGTCTCTTTCCCTGTATGTCCCTTTCCCAAATTGTCCCTCGTTTCCATAATGCCGATCCAACATTTGTGATCGTCTGTATCTGGGTGTTAATATCTATTTAAGTATGTATTTAAAAATATATATGTACGTATATCAGTCTCTGGCAGCCATATTACAAGCTTTGCTTAGTTTGGGGTCAGATGACCGTGTGTGCAATAATGTCACAGATATTTTCATTTAACTCCCGAAATGTCCCGTTTTTAAAATGCCCTTTCCTTAATTGTCCCACGGTTCCAATAATGTCCCTTTCCCGAAATGTCGCTTTCCCAAATTGTCCCTTTACCAAAATGTGTTTTCCGACCACCTCGACTATCCAGTGAGCGTGGCTTTCGATTTATGTTTTAAGTAATGTAAATAAATTTGTTCATAATGTAGAAAACTAATAAATGTTGAATTTAAAAACAGATGTCGTTTTTTATTTTCGATTTCCAACAAGAACCTTTTTCAAGGTAAATGCGCACGCGCTACTCCGTCTAGCTTTGTATCGCGGGCCGTACATCGAGCACGTGATGAATGCTCCAGCAGGGCTATTATGAATCTTTGATCGGGATCGCGACTTGTCAAAATTATGTAAAAAAAAAAAAAGTTTGCCTATTTCCAATTTCGTAGTATGAAATTGGAAATAGACAACGCTGTTTTTTTTTTTGCGTCATAACCCCTTTCAAGTGTCAAATTTCTGTCAATTCTGACACTGACTGATCCCGATCAAAGTTTCATAATAGCCCTGCTGATCACGTACTGGGAGCGCACTACAGCTCTGATTTTAATGGAACTGAGTGATGAGACGAGCAGGTCGCTCGCCTGATGGTAAGCGTCACGTTTGCCTATAACACTTCGTAGCGTTGCGTTCGTTTTGAATCTTCACAGATTGGTCGACACTTGCGCTAAAATTTGCCTGGAATTGTGCACACTACTCACCGGTACATGTGATCGGGGTGTAGCAGCGAGCCCAGCACTAGTGAGTGCAGGTACACGGGGCGAAGCACCCGCGATAGCAGGGCTCCCTGTAGCCCCACCACGCACCACCGAGCCACTTTGTCGGAGCACGACATCGTGAGCAAGCGCTCACCCTGTGAAAAAATGAATTTTTAAATTCTACTATAGATTTTTTTCTTACTATAGAAGGTTCTTGAGTGGAGACTGCGAACCGGAGGACGCAGCGTAGGTAGGCCTCCCACTAGATGGACCGACGACATCGTGAGAGTCGCGGGCATCCAGTGGATGCAGATGGCAGGATGTCGTTCAGTGTGGAGGTTAAAGGGGGAGGCCTATGTTCAGCAGTGGACGTCTTCCGGCTAATGATGATGATAGATATTTTTATCCAAGAATGGAATTTATGACTTTAGCTATGGAATTATTGGCTTTTAAAAAGAAATCCTTGAAATTATTGAATGCAATTTTAGAGTTTAGTAGATAGATAGATAAACTCCTTATTGTTCACACCACAAATTACATAATACACGATAAAACAGCTTTAAAAAAACTAGCGTAACAATCGGCGGCCTTATTGCTAAGAGCAATGTCATCCAGGCAACCTTAGGATGGAGAGGACTCATACAGGATACATACATTCATAAAGACATATTCTACAAGTTCTTTAGAGCTTAGCATACCCTTTTTGAATAGTCTAATAGAATAATATATTAAGGTGAAACGTTTCACGTTTGGCGGGAAATTCAAAGTTCAAACAGTTTTTTTGTTCTTGTAGCTAGGCCGGGTAATTATTGTAAACGATAATGATGTTCGCGAAAATTGATTACTATTCTTTACAAACTCGCGTAAAGTTATTTATCTCCAATGTACATTATTACATACATTTGTCAATAAACAAATTTTTGCTGTTTCAAACGGTTTATTGACAAATGTAAGTAATATGGTGAGTAACTGATTAATAACTGTACATGATAATGTAAAGAACGACCAACAATTTTCGCAAACACTGTGCCATTTCACAATAATTACCCGGCCTCTACAAGGACAAAAAAACTGTTTGAAATTTGAATTTTCCGCCAAACATGAAACGTATCACCTTAAATATTTCAATTTACGAATGGATTATTTAAATATTAGAATGGTGTACTTGAATTTTAAAATGAAATTCTTGAATTCTAGACAGGAATAATGGAGTGTCAGAGTGGAATATTTGAATTCTAGATTGGAATAATTGGACTTTAGAATGGAATATTTGGATTTTAGAATGTGGTTACGCCAGATTATAATAATAATATTGATTTGTTTATTTTTTGATGCATTTCCAATTTTTATTCATTTACCCTCAAACAGCACTAGCAAGAACCTGCTTCGTGAACTATATTTGCAAACGGACATGTACCTATGTGGATATTAGCGCGCAGCTCAGGAGCCATCCGTAAAACAGTGTGTTCCGCGCGCATCGCATTACATAGGTGTAATTATTGACCTGCTTTCGCGTTTTGGTGCACTCATCCACGTAAGGTGATCTGATACCTTATACCAGCTGACCATTGTGGTCTAGCAAATGTAACGAACAGTGATTCGCCGTGTAAACAATTGTGGTGTGTGAAATAAGGACCCGAAAGAGTGACGCGTGTCGAAGGCGTCACGCCTTACCGGGCTTTTGGAGCGGACAACGAGGACGATCAAGTAAGTGCTGTTCCCGTCTGTGCGAATCCCTCTCTTTGTTTGCATGCACCACTTTTCAATCTTACAAAAATACAGTCCACTCATTCCAGGGACCGTATTTTTGTAAGATTCCACTCATTTTCAGATAACGGTAAAAACTTTGTAGGTGCGCGCGAGCTCACTTCGTTTTTTTGAAAGCAATAGTCAACCTATTCTTGACTATTCAGCAGAAAACAAAATTAATTTTAAATTTTTTCCCGTTGCAACACCTCATTTTGGTTCCTTGTGGGAGAGGGCAGTTGCCAGCTGCAAACATCACGTGTGATCAAAATGCAAATTTAACTTATGAGGAATTCAATACAGTTTTGATACAAATCGAAGCCGTCCTGAATTCCCGTCCTATGTATCCTATGTGTTCAGATCCGAACGACTTTACTCCACTCACTCCAGCACATTTCCTGATTGGCCGACCTTTGACCAGTCCGGCTGAGCCTGACGTCACCGATACGGCGCTCTTCCCGCTCCAACGTTACAAGCGCGTCGAACAAATCAGGCAGTCATTTTGGAAACGGTGGTCTATGGAATATATATCCGAGCCTCAGAAGAGGACCAGCTGGCAATCTAAGAAAGAAGACATCAAGACCGGGACTCTGGTTCTCATCAAGGAAGACGGCCTGCCACCCCTAAGATGGAGACTAGGCCGAGTCACTGAAAAAGTATACAAGGGAAGCGACGGAGTTGCACGAGTCGCTGAAATCAAGACACAGAACGGCGTGATAAGAAGGGCATTCTCTAAAATATGCCCTTTACCAATTCCAGTAAACACACCTGCAGCTGCCCATGAAGCCGGAAGCCGGAAGCCCTCATTGTCCCACCTTAATTCGGCGAAACCAGGATGGAATATTTGTATTCTAAATTTATTATATTGTTTATTGATTTACACCCTTATTAAAAATTCCAACATTTAAATATTAAACACCTAAAGAGAATCAAAAACTATACACATAAATAATTAGGTGTCAAAAATTATAATTAATCAGATTCTTAATTGGAATATTTGGATTTTAGAATGAAATATTTGGATTTTAGAATGAAATATTTGGATTTTAGAATGGAATATTTCAATTATAAATCAAGTTTTTTTTTTATAAGCTTGCGCTTGGCCGTCAACTGACCTGATGTTAAGCGATGATGCGATGAACGATGAATCACGCTTGCCCAGAAGAAGCCGATTCCCTCCTGACTTGAAAACACCCAGATTGTAACTATCAGGGAACACCCATTCAGGCAGCGCGTTCCACATACTACCAGTTCGCACAATAAAAGTGGAATCATAGCGCTTCGGGTTTACGGAATGTCAACCAAATTATACTAACCTGCATAACTCCGTCCCATGTCTGTATGTAGTTGCTGCTTTTGACAGGAATGGTGCCTTCCCCGGATTCAATCTTAGTTCTCAGTTGACCGCGGGCTTGTCTGTTAGAGAATTATAATTTAGTTGATTGCATCAGCGTTACTTTGCGAAATTCCATCTTCAAAACTGTTTTTCTGATGAGTTTCTAGTGTAATTCCGCTTCTACGTCCCTTCAAGTACAACAAGGTATTTGGGATACATTTTACTTGGTAGATATTTGTTAATAAAGTTAATTTTATTTAGATTAATTTTGCCTAACCTGAAATAACATAAAAAAGAAAATTAACCTCACCTGAAACAAAAATTAATTAATTATGAAACATGAAATATATTTGAATATATTTAAAATTGCCATTAAAAGTTATATTAATGAAGTTAATTTAATTAAGTTTAATTATGTTTAATTGGACAGGCCCGGTGGCTCAGTTGGTAGTGAACCTAACTTCTGTGCTTGGGGGCGTGGGTTCGATTCCCATCTAGGACAAAAAAAAAAAAAAACATTTGTGTGATGAACATTTGTGTTTGTTCTATGTCTGGGTGTTAATATCTATTTAAGTATGTATTTAAAAATATATATGTATGTATATCAGTCTCTGGCAGCCATATTACAAGCTTTGCTTAGTTTGGGGTCAGATGACCATGTGTGCAAAGATGTCCCAGATATTTATTTAGTTATTAATTTAGCCTAACCGGAAGTAAAATATTAATTGAATAAAAGATAAAATTAAGCGTAATTACACTTGGGGATTCATCAGAAAAACAGTTTTGATGATAAGTTAGTTGCGTTTGCTTAACGATACGATTCTACAGGCCCAGCCTAAGTCTAGTTGAGTCAGTGCAGTAGAGTGCAGGAAAATTTATAAAAATATGTGGCTGTCACACAATTTTTGTCTTTCGTCATGAGTGACGAGACGAGCGAAGTCGCTCGCCTGATGGCTCTTCACGCTTGCCCATAACAGCTCAACGACACTCAGAATTTTGAACTTCAACAGTTCAAAACCCTGGATGGCAATGCACTGCGCTCGTCACCCCGAGATATAAGATGTCAAATCTCTGTGTGCCCTGTAATTTCGCTGGAAACATTGCCCTTCAATCCGGAACCCAGTAGTGTTTGCACACTACTGCTTGTTTTTGGCGTCGCACGTCTTGTGTATTTGCTTGGTATTAATTTTTTTTAAAGATTTATTATATTCTATTTGCGCCCCGTGGTTTCACCCGCGTGGTGGTGAAGATCAGTGATGATGACGATGAAAATTAGTCTATGTGTTAATCCAGGACATAAGAAATGTATATTCCAAATTTCATCCAAATCCATCCAGCCGTTTCTGCGTTATTGAGTAACAAACATCCATGCATCCATCCAAACTTTCACATATATGATACTAGCGACCCGCCCCGGCTTCGCACGCACACAAACCCGCTCCAGGAACACAAAATTTCATCCAAATCGGTCCAGCCGTTTTTAAAGTCGCCTATGTGCTAGCTATTCCAGACTATAATCTATCTCTGTGCCAAAGTTCATCCAGATCAGTTCAGCCGTTCTGGCGTGATTGACTAACAACCATCCATCTATCCAAATTTTCACATTTATAATATTATACATACCAATTGTGGGATTAGTGTTATCATCAAATGAGTCATAGGCACAGTCAGAGTCAAGAGTCAATCTCGGTCAAGTCCAATCCATGCCCTAGTGAAGTGGTGGAGAATTTACTACAAGTTTTTTGGAGTTTTGAATGTGTATGTGTTAATCCAGGGCATAAGCTATCTCCATAGCAAAATACATTCAAATTGGTTCAGCTGTTACGGACTTGAGTGGATTTGGAGTGTTTTTTGTAACCAAAGTAAAAGCTTGCAAGGCTTATTTTTCTTTTTTTTTGCAAAATAGGCTTGCGCTTGGCCGCCAACTCGCCTGATGTTAAGCGATGATGCGGCCTACGGTGGATCACGCTTGCCTAGAAGAAACCGATTCACTCTTGACTTGAAGACACTTGTCTTAACGTGTTGGGATGTGGGTCGGGCGCGGGTTCGTTTTGTGGGGGTGAGAAGATGCGCCCGTCGCCGTAGCCGAGCACACATTGCGGGTAGACCCAATGGGATTTCACCCAACACTTGGACCCAATGTGGGTCCACACTGAAGATGGTCCCACTGTAGGCACCCCAGCAAATTTACTCAGATGGACCCACATTGGGTCCAGGCATATCCCACGAACCTGTTCGGTTGAGTCGGACGGTGGTTCCGCGACTGTCGCCGACAAACAACACATTGCGGGTGGACCCAATGTGATTTCACCTAACACGCAGACCCAATGTGGGTCCAGGTTGATAATGGTCCTACTGTAGGCACGCCCAGCAAATGTACTCGGATGGAATCACATTGGATCCAGTCACATTCCACGAACCTGTTGGGGCTCAGTTGGGAGTGAGTCGGACGCTGGTTTTCTGCGCACATGAGGTGAGTAAACGCTTCTGTCGCCAACCAACAACACATTGCCGGTGGACCCAATTTGTTTTCACCTAACACGCGGACCTAATGTGGGTCCACACTGAAAATTGACCCACATCCTGAAAATGTACTCGGGTGGACCCACATTGGGTGACTGGACCCAATGTGGGTCCAGTCACATTTCACGAACCTGTTGGGGTGTGGGTCGGGCGCAGGTTCCCTGTGCTCGTGGGGTGAGAAGATGCGTCCGTCGCCGCAGGGTGCCGTCGACACGTAGAGGTGGACCCGCCGGGAGGGCTTCAGTTGGTAACCCCCGGAGGGGTGAGGCTCTATGTCGGACGAGGCGATGGGGACTGTAGGGTCTGTGAATGAAAATAGATACTATAGGCATAATGACTAATATTTTTTTATTACCTCATAAAAAAGCTGATCATCAATAGAGCCTATCATCGAAAACATAATTTAAATTAGTTCATAAATAAATAAGTATTTTAATTTCATGCTAGACAGAGAGCGCACTATACTGAGCTATGACGTCACACCTCAGGTGCGGCATACAAATGTTATACTAACACACGCTTTGCAAAAAAGGGATGGAGCATCCCCTCTCTATCCACACGTAAAACTTTAAACGCTCATATCTCAGAGATTATGAATTCAATTTATTTGTCAGTATGTGTAATGTATTTAGTTATATTCATCGCTAAACCTGTTATTAGCAATAAATTAAACATTAGGCCACATGCAACATTGATAATATCAATATAAAAAACGGACTTCATAATAATGACAGAACTTGACCAAATTAAAATGGGACCACACGGGAAGCACCAGCTTTCAAATAAAAAAAGGTTCATCAAAATCGGTTCACCCAGTCAAAAGTTCTGAGGTAATAAACATAAAATAAAAAAATACAGTCGAATAGAAAACCTCCTCCTATTTGGAAATCGGTTAAAAAGTTATTAAACCACATACCAGGTCGTCGAGCGTATTCCAGAAGCTGAGCGTACAGATGTCGTTGTAAGCAACGTCGCGCTGCGACCTGCAACAAATGCCAGTGTTTTTTTTTTCTTATTCAGTGATAGGCTTGCGTTTGACCGCCAACTGGGACATTTCTGAGACATTTTTGCACACACGGTCATTTGACCCCAAACTAAACAAAGCTTGTAATATGGCTGCCAGAGACTGATATACATACATATATATTTTTAAATACATACATAAATAGATATTAACACCCAGACATAGAACAAACACAAATGTTTGTCCTAGATGGGAATCGAACCCACGCCCCCAAGCACAGAAATTAGGTTCACTACCAACTGAGCCACCGTGCCAGTCGCCAACTCGCCTGATGTTAAGCGAAGATGCGGTCTACGATGGATCACGCTTGCCTAGAAGAAACCGATTCACTCGTGATTTGAAGACACCCAGATTGTTACTATCGGGGAACACACATTCAGGCAGCGCATTCCACAGACTAGCAGTTCGCACAGTAAAAGTGGGATCAAAGCGCTTAGTACGGAATTTCGGAATATCAACCATTAAGCGGTGTCTATTTTTCGTGCCCGCTCTGGCAGTCCGATAGAAAAATGGGCAGGACGGAATTAGATCATACAGATCCTATGAACTTAATAAAAAATGCATTAAAGAAAAATTTTGATAGAAATTAACTATAAATTATTTTTAACTAAAAAAAGAAACCGACTTCAAAACCAAAAAAAGGCACTCATAAGCGAAAAATAAGTATAATTATTATAAGCGCTAGCCACTGATCTATTTGAAGTCGGTGCCAGTAAGTTGTTTTTCCTAGATTTCCTTGAGATTCCATCATCAGATCCTGACTTGATGATAATGGGACCACCTCGGAAATATACCCTTTCGAACTAAAAAAATTTTTTGTTAATCGTTTCTCAATTAGCAAAGATATCGATAAACATACACAAAAAAAAACAACATACAGACGAACATAGTACCTCCTCCTTTTTGGAAGTCGGTAAAAACAACAGAAAATTACACACATATTAGGACAAAAAATTTAAAATACACTGGGAAAATTACAAAAATACTTTCAAGCATTTATTTAGCCAGTGTTTCCCAGACATTGTTCCGCCATGGCGCGGTAATTTACATACTGCCTTCCCCCTCCCCCCCCCCCCTTCGTGACCCACTTTATAATGTTAACCCCTATTGCACCCCCTGTATTTAATATTCTATATAGTATTGTTTCTGTCATTAATAAATATTTTTCTTTCTTTCTTTCTATTGGGGTTACAGACAGTCCCCTATGTAGAGGGTGTATGGAGACTGAAGAAACAGCCGCGCATTTGCTGTTGGAGTGCAGCAGCGTGGAAGAACAACGAAATACTATCCTCGGATCACCGAGGACGCTCCGGGAGGCCTGCACAGGCATCAGCGACCTGCTCGCCTTTCCTGGAGGAAACCGGTTGGCTGAACTAGCTGCAGCTGGCTGACGCAAAATTGGCCAATGTATGGCCTGGTTGCGGAAAACGCCCACTACACATGTCACAAGTAATGTTAACCCCTCCCCTGGTTACATCAAGTAACATAATACACATTTATTGTTATTAGAAGTAGGTATGTATATATTGAAAATACCGATGGGGAAGAGAGGTTCTTGAGTGGAGACCACGAACCGGAAGACAGCGTAGGTAAGCCTCCCACTAGATGGAGCGACGACACTGTGAGAGTCGCGGGCATCCAGTGGATGCAGATGGCAGGATGTCGTTCAGTGTGGAGGTTAAAGGGGAGGTATGTTCAGCAGTGGACGTCTTCTATAGCTGATGATGATGTATATATTACGAAATTATGAGTATTATGTATAACAATTAAAAATGTTACCAAAGAATCCAAGTTCACCGTAAATGCTGCGACCCGGTATTTTATTTTGGTGGCCAAATGGGAAACGCTGATTTAGGCTAATAGCTCACCTCAGCGTGGCAGTCGTTCACGGCTCGTCCCCTCACTGACATATGCTCCCCGGAGACGCATTTGGTGCCCGTTGTCACCGCTATTATCTGACAATACCAAACAATAATTATCAATTCAATAAAAAAAAACAATATAAAAAACCGACTTCATAAAAATGTCAGAATGCGCCCTCTATCCCATAGCGCGTGCATTAATTAGGCACTATCGGTTTTAGAGAGCGCATGCCTGATTTAGTACTGAGGTGTTCCGACAGATGTCTCTTATAATATTTTTGTGTGGAAATTACTCTTTGTTATATTGTAAAAAAATACGTAGTAGAACTGGACCACATTGAAATGGGACCACACGGGAAGCACCAGCTTTCAAATAAAAAGTCATCAAAATCTATTCACCCAGTCGAAAGTTCTGAGGAAACAAACATTAAAAATAAAACAAGCTAATTGGGAAACCTCCTCCGTTTTGGAATTCAGTTAAAACAACAGTTAAAAAAAAAAAAAAACACTTATAAAAAAAAAAACTAACTACTAACAATATCTACTTTATTAACCCTATCTATTCATGTTATATTGTTCTCGTGATAATATTGCATCATTATGGCTACCTAATCTGGCTAAATTAATGTTTACAATACAGAAAACTGCGTAAGCAATAAGTTCAGCTTGACAATGTCCCCGGCTTATGTTGGGGGAAGTAAAGGTGGAACAACAAAAAAAAAAAAAAAAAAAAAAAAAAAAACAGACATCTAGCCTATTCCTTCATCCCGGAAATTGAAGATCGCTGGTAAACTGTAGGTACCTTAGAGCCTTCAATCTTGTCTTCAGTAGTGATGACGATGCCGGCTAACACTTTTCTTTTGGAGTGTACGAGGTCATGTTTCATTAGCTCGTTGAATTTCTCATTCACTGCCCTGGAAACATATGAACACCATTCAAATCAGAATAATTTTGAAATTATGTTCTGTGGGGTTAGTACGGGGACTTGCGAAAAAGTTATCGTTACGTAAACAATAGCAAATGTATGAAAAATTCAGTTTCCTTTCACGTCCGATAAAGGCGTTCAATTTTTCATACATTTTTAAGCCTATTTGTGGTTTTGAAGTCGGTTTTTTTTTGTTAAAAATAATTTATAGTTAATTTCTATCTAAATTGTTATTTTTCTTTAATGCATTTTTTATTAAGTTGATCTAATTCCGTCCTGCCCATTTTTCTATCGGACTGCCAGAGCGGGCACGAAAAATCGACACCGCTTTACGTTTGATATTCTGGAAACCCGTACTAAGCGCTTTGATTCCACTTTTACTGTGCGAACTGCTAGTCTGTGGAATGCGCTGCCTGAATGTTCCCCGATAGTTGTAACTATCTGGGTGTCTTCAAATCTTTTTACGTAATGATAACTTTTTCGCAAGTCCTCGTAGTAAGGCCACTGGAGGCCAATGCAGAAGTATGTTCGCAGATTGTGAAACGAATTTAGTGTTTCTTTTTTAAGGTTCCGTAGCCAAGGAACCCTTATAAATTGATACAATGAAACAGATATGACATGACATGAGAGATAAATTGATCATTAAAACAGTTTTGAAAATGGACTTCCGCAAAGTAACGCCTGATTCAATCAACTATGATACAATGACTTTATTGGTCTGTGAAACTAGGTAATTGTATGGTAAGTACATAGATGTCAAACAGTAGTGTGCGCTCTAGCTTCTACCTAGAAATGGTATACAGACATCATGATAACTATAACTACAAGAAAGAAGAAGAATTCGTTCTGTCTGTCCGTCCGTCCGAATTTTTTAAAACCTTCTAACTTCTACAATTATTAAGAGAAGTCCATGAAAGTTTGCAAAATGACAGTTGTAATATAGATCTCTATTTTAAAGGTATAAAAAATAATATAATATTGCATTTTAGGTGGCTCTGGTACATGTGAAATGGGGACGAAAAAAATGTTTTTACTGCACCTCCTCGTGTTGAAAAGGTCTTTTAAAATGAAGGTAAGGTTTCATACATAACTTTTTTTTAAGTCTATCCTTTGCGAAATATGGCCCGCCAAAGAGGCAAACTATAAGACATACAAACTTCTAATTTACAATACAGATAGGTATTATTTAAAACCTTCATTTAAAATTATTTCGAACATTAACTGATTATGACTTAAACACGTCGTCGTGTTTTAAACTATCACGGTTGTTCACTAAAGTTATATGATTATTTACGGGATATTTACCGAGGTAAGGTTGTGGAAGGTACGGTCATCCCTTGAACATGGTGCATGTAACTGCGCCGAAATATCGGGAGCTCCTTCCACAACCTTACCACGGTAAATATCCCGTTAATAATCATATAACTTTAGTGATTATGACTTATTGAATAACAGCGATAAAACTATAATAAATTCAAAGCATCATCATCAGCCAGAAGACGTCCACTGCTGAAATTCAAAGCATTCTAGCTCAAAGGTCATTGACCTTTTTGCAAAATAATCTTAACAAATATTTTTTCTCCATCAGTTTCCTATATGTTTAAACCATGAAAAGTATATGCTATTACGGGAGCATACATCTCAGAAATTTGGCTAAGTCCACAGAGCTTCGTTCGTTCGATTTTTTTAATAAATATAAATAAATAATAAAATAAATATCTGGGACATTATTGCACACACGGTCATTTGACCCCAAACTAAGCAAAGCTTGTAATATGACTGCCAGAGACTGATATACGTACATATATATTTTTAAATACATACTTAAATAGATATTAACACCCAGACATAGAACAAACACAAATATTCATCACACAAATGTTTGTCCTAGATGGGAATCGAACCCACGCCCCCAAGCACAGAATGACTATAGATTTCTACTATTATGTACTAACTTGGCGATATGGTCGGCCAGGACTTGTGGTAGGGCTCCGTGCGGCGAGGCTGTCACGGCTTGCGGCTCCGGTCGGCCTTCGTTTAGGACCGCTAGGGCTGAGCGTGCCGCCGCTAACTTCGCCAGCTTTTTACTTGATCCTATATTGGAAAACAAGTACAGTAGAACCTCTATAAGTCGAACATCAAGGGGAAATTCGAGTTGTAGTTTTTTCGACTTATAGAGAATTTCGACTTAGGCGGATTTTGATTCGAGATAAAGAGGTTGAGATTCATTCTTATAAATTTTAATTTAAACACATTTTTATTCATTATAAATCAAAATAATTTCAAAACATCATTAAAATAAAAAAATATGGCATTAAAAAAATTCTGTCAATATTTCACTTGACAACAAATGACTTGCTTCGCTAGAGTACAAATGAAATCAAAATTAATAAAATTAAACACCTGACACCAAGCATGCAAACTCACTGATTATTTCGACTAATAGAGGGTTGAGATTTCGAGTAATGGAGCTTTTGGTGTTTGAAGGGAATGGAACAAAACATTTTTTCGAGATTTGGAGGTTTTCAACTTATCGATGTTCGACTTAACGAGGTTCTACTGTATAACTTTTTTTTTTATGGACATTATTGCACACACGGTCATATGACCCCAAACTAAGCAAAGCTTGTAATATGGCTGCCAGAGACTGATATACATACATATATATTTTTAAATACATACTTAAATAGATATTAACACCCAGACATAGAACTAACACACATGTTCATCACACAAATATTTGTCCTAGATGGGAATCGAACCCACGCCCCCAAGCGCAGAAAGCAGGTACACTACCAAATGAGCTAACGGGGCTGTCAATTCTATATTTTATTATATAAGTCTATTAAAAGACTATAGCTGTTGCCCGCTACTTCGTACGCGTAAATTTTCATATAAACTTTCAACCCTTTTTTCCTCCCTAAATCCGGCCCTTGCGCAAAACAACATATATATACTTTACTATATTAGCCTATACTTTAATCTGGTCATAGCTAAGCATATTCGTGAAAACCGTATTTAAATCCGTCCAGTAGTTTAGATGTGCGTGGACAAACAAACAAACAGACAAAAATTCTAAAAACTGAAACGGGGAAACATTCCCACTAGATGGACCGACGACATTGTGAAAGTCGCGGGCATCCAGTGGATGCAGATGGCAGGATGTCGTTCAGTGTGGAAATCTAAAGGGGAGGCATATGTTCAGCAGTGGACGTCTTCGGGTTGATGATGATGATGACGTCAAAAACCAAGTCTGAAATTTACAAGGCAGAGGACCAAGTCTGACATTTACAAGGCAGAAGACCAATTCTGAGAATTTCAAGGCAGAAGACCAAGTCTGACATTTACAAGGCAGAAGACCGATTCTGAGAATTTCAAGGCAAAAGACCAAGTCTGACATTTACAAGGCAGAAGACCAATTCTAAGAATTTCAAGGCAGAATACCAAGTCTGACATTTACAAGGCAGAAGACCAATTCTAAGAATTTCAAGGCAGAATACCAAGTCTGACATTTACAAGGCAGAAGATCTAGTCTGAAATTTGCAAGGCAGAAGACCAAGCTTGACATTTACAAGGCAGTACCAAGTCTGAAATTTTCAAGCCAGAAGACCAATTCTGAGAATTTCAAGGCAGAAGACCAAGCCTGACATTTACAAGGCAGAAGACTAAGTCTGAAATTTACAAGGCAGAAGACCAAGCTTGACATTCACGTCTGAAATTTTCAATGCAGAAGACCAAGCCTGACATTTGCAAGGCAGAAGATCAAACTTGACATTTACAAGGCAAAAGACCAAGTCTGAATTTTACAAGGCAGAATACCAAGTCTGAAATTTGCAAGTTATTAAATACTTCAGGTTTTCTATGGTTTTTAGAACTCGACAAACTTTTTCTCGCGCGTTTCAACCACAAAATGCTTCAACGTGGGGTTGAAAGTTTATATGAAAGTTTACGCGGACGAAGTCGCAGGCAACAACTAATAATAATATATTGGTCATTTCAGACCTGGTGCACTCCGCACTTTAGGTATGATGCTACAAGTAGTCGTCTTGTCGGACTTGCCGTGCCCGCTGCCGCGCGATAGACAGAGATAACGCGACATCAGTTACGGGATAGACAGAAAGGCAACTTCTAGCAGGCCTGGCGCACTCCGCACTGTAGGTATGAAGCTACAAGTAGTCGTCTTGTCGGACTTGCCGTGCCCGCTGCCGCGCGATAGACAGAGATAACGCGACAAGAGTTACGGGATAGACAGAAAGGCAACTTCTAGCAGGCCTGGCGCACTCCGCACTGTAGGTATGAAGCTACAAGTAGTCGTCTTGTCGGAGTTGCCGTGCCCGCTGCCGCGCGATAGACAGAGATAACGCGACAAGAGTTACGGGATAGACAGAAAGGCAACTTCTAGCAGGCCTGGCGCACTCCGCACTTTAGGTATGATGCTACAAGTAGTCGTCTTGTCGGACTTGCCGTGCCCGCTGCCGCGCGATAGACAGAGATAACGCGACAACAGTTACGGGATAGACAGAAAGGCAACTTCTAGCAGGCCTGGCGCACTCCGCACTGTAGGTATGAAGCTACAAGTAGTCGTCTTGTCGGAATTGCCGTGCCCGCTGCCGCGCTATAGACAGAGATAACGCGACAAGAGTTACGGGATAGACAGAAAGGCAACTTCTAGCAGGCCTGGCGCACTCCGCACTTTAGGTATGATGCTACAAGTAGTCGTCTTGTCGGACTTGCCGTGCCCGCTGCCGCGCGATAGACAGAGATAACGCGACAAGAGTTACGGGATAGACAGAAAGGCAACTTCTAGCAGACCTGGCGCACTCCGCACTTTAGGTATGAAGCTACAAGTAGTCGTCTTGTCGGAGTTGCCGTGCCCGCTGCCGCGCTATAGACAGAGATAACGCGACAAGAGTTACGGGATAGACAGAAAGGCAACTTCTAGCAGGCCTGGCGCACTCCGCACTGTAGGTATGAAGCTACAAGTAGTCGTCTTGTCGGAGTTGCCGTGCCCGCTGCCGCGCGATAGACAGAGATAACGCGACAAGAGTTACGGGATAGACAGAAAGGCAACTTCTAGCAGGCCTGGCGCACTCCGCACTGTAGGTATGAAGCTACAAGTAGTCGTCTTGTCGGAGTTGCCGTGCCCGCTGCCGCGCGATAGACAGAGATAACGCGACAAGAGTTACGGGATAGACAGAAAGGCAACTTCTAGCAGGCCTGGCGCACTCCGCACTTTAGGTATGATGCTACAAGTAGTCGTCTTGTCGGACTTGCCGTGCCCGCTGCCGCGCGATAGACAGAGATAACGCGACAACAGTTACGGGATAGACAGAAAGGCAACTTCTAGCAGGCCTGGCGCACTCCGCACTGTAGGTATGAAGCTACAAGTAGTCGTCTTGTCGGAATTGCCGTGCCCGCTGCCGCGCTATAGACAGAGATAACGCGACAAGAGTTACGGGATAGACAGAAAGGCAACTTCTAGCAGGCCTGGCGCACTCCGCACTTTAGGTATGATGCTACAAGTAGTCGTCTTGTCGGACTTGCCGTGCCCGCTGCCGCGCGATAGACAGAGATAACGCGACAAGAGTTACGGGATAGACAGAAAGGCAACTTCTAGCAGACCTGCCGCACTCCGCACTTTAGGTATGAAGCTACAAGTAGTCGTCTTGTCGGAGTTGCCGTGCCCGCTGCCGCGCTATAGACAGAGATAACGCGACAAGAGTTACGGGATAGACAGAAAGGCAACTTCTAGCAGGCCTGGCGCACTCCGCACTGTAGGTATGATGCTACAAGTAGTCGTCTTGTCGGACTTGCCGTGCCCGCTGCCGCGCGATAGACAGAGATAACGCGACAAGAGTTACGGGATAGACAGAAAGGCAACTTCTAGCAGGCCTGGCGCACTCCGCACTTTAGGTATGATGCTACAAGTAGTCGTCTTGTCGGACTTGCCGTGCCCGCTGCCGCGCGATAGACAGAGATAACGCGACAACAGTTACGGGATAGACAGAAAGGCAACTTCTAGCAGGCCTGGCGCACTCCGCACTGTAGGTATGAAGCTACAAGTAGTCGTCTTGTCGGAATTGCCGTGCCCGCTGCCGCGCTATAGACAGAGATAACGCGACAAGAGTTACGGGATAGACAGAAAGGCAACTTCTAGCAGGCCTGGCGCACTCCGCACTTTAGGTATGATGCTACAAGTAGTCGTCTTGTCGGACTTGCCGTGCCCGCTGCCGCGCGATAGACAGAGATAACGCGACAAGAGTTACGGGATAGACAGAAAGGCAACTTCTAGCAGACCTGCCGCACTCCGCACTTTAGGTATGAAGCTACAAGTAGTCGTCTTGTCGGAGTTGCCGTGCCCGCTGCCGCGCTATAGACAGAGATAACGCGACAAGAGTTACGGGATAGACAGAAAGGCAACTTCTAGCAGGCCTGGCGCACTCCGCACTGTAGGTATGATGCTACAAGTAGTCGTCTTGTCGGACTTGCCGTGCCCGCTGCCGCGCGATAGACAGAGATAACGCGACAAGAGTTACGCGATAGACAGAGGCAACTTGTAGGTTAATATAGCTGTAGGTAGTTAGCGCTCGCACGTCCTGAATTGTACTTTATTGTGTAGTAGCAAGAGTCGTTTTACGGAGCATATATCTTCTGTACTTGTACTTTAACTATTCTGTGGTCATTTGAAGTCCGTTTATAACCGACTTCCAAAAAAGGAGGAGGTTATCGATACGACTGTTTTATATATATTTTTTGTTACCTCAGAACTTTCGACTGAGTGAATCAATTTTGATGAATCTTTTTTTATTTGATAGCTGGTGCTTTCCGTGTGGTCCCGTTTCAATTTGGTCTATTCTGAAATTTTTATGAAGTCGGTTTTTTTATATTTATAATTATTAATGGTGCAAATTTCGTCCATAACTAAAACTTACCATATCCTTCGTAAATCTGATCTTTGATTTGGCAGACAACCTTGAACCGCATGCTGTGACTCAACTGAAGTGGTGCTGGAACAAATATAACCAAATTTTAGATATATATATATATAACTTCGTCAAAAAATAAAAATAAAATAGATAGTAGCCGATTCTCAGACCTACTGAATACGCATATAAAATTTGGTAAAATCGGTAAAGCCGTTTCGGAAGAGTACGGTAACTAACATTGTGACATGGAAATTTTATATATATAGTGAATTGATGATGATAGATAAATGAACTCTTTAGCTTGGGGTTACATTCAATTTGAAATCAATCAGGACTAAACACTGTTTTAAACTATCACGGTTATTCACTAAAGTTATATGATTATTAACGGGATATTTACCGTGGTAAGGTTGTGGAAGGAGCTCCAGATATTTCGGCGCAGTTACATGCACCATTGTCTTCCCGTGAACATGGTGCATGTAACTGCGCCGAAATATCGGGAGCTCCTTCCACAACCTTAACCCGGTAAATATCCCGTAAATAAGCATATAACTTCAATCAGGACTAGACTAAAATTAATACATTTAATTATTATCAATTTAAAAAACTCAATAGACATTTTTTCAGCTATTTTGATTTAAAAACCAAACTATTAATGTATAATTTACAACGCCGCGTGTTGCCAGTGCTACGATGACAGTGGACAAGCGACGCTGAACACTATGCAAGCGACATAACGTCTAAATTGTAGTAAATGTTGTATTGTGAACTATATAATAGGCATGATGCTAAAATTTTTTTTTACTACCTCATACAAAAGCTGATCATCAATAGAGCCTATTAACGAAAACAAAATTTAAATTAGTTCAAAAATAAATAAGTTATAACTATTTTAATTTCATGTTAGACAGAGAGCGCACTATACTGAGCTATGACGTCACGCCTCAGGCGCGGCAAAAACAAATGCTATACTAAGAAATGCTTTGCGAAAAAGGGATGGAGCATCCTCTCTATCTCTAAAACTTTAAACGCTCATATCTCAAAAATTAATCAGCCAATTCAATGTATTTTTTCAGTATGTGTAATGTCCTTTTTTATATATATAATGACCTAATAAGAAGGGGGGCAAGTGCCTTTATTAACTAAACAAAATACTAGCTAAAACTAACAATAAACAGTTAGACTGTCCATAGACCGTTGAAGGTCTAAAGACAATCCAAATGCTCAAGCCCACTATCAGTTGGCAGCGTACCCAGCATGCTGGCGGCATTACCACGTTGAATGGCAATGCTTATACGTTGAGCCAGATACACGCCAGCATTTTGGTCACGCGTCCCGTTAACCAGACGCTCTGAAAGGTTTTTTAAAATGAGGTGAGCTCCCGGTCCCCAAGGGCCCAATGTCTCGACCCCAAACGCCTCAAATATGTAACCACTGCCGAGGTTAGCATATTTGCGCCACTTGTGCTGCTCTGCCGAATTGCCGTAATGTATTTAGTTACATTCATCGGTAAGCCTGCAGGCCTAGCACGGGCCGTGGAAAAATTGTCTTTCCACCGTTTTTATCCACGCGTAGACGCGACAGAGCTAGAATATGGATACGTTTGCCTCTTTCTAGCGGGATAAAAACGGTGGAAAGACAATCTGTCCACGGCCCCTGCTAAGCATGCAGTTATTTGTAATAAAAATATTATAAAGAGGAAAGATTTGTACCTATTTTTGTATGTTTGTAATGAATAGGCTCCGAAACTACTGAACCGATTTGAAAAATTCTTTCACTGTTGGGAAGCTACACTATCCCCGGGTGACATAGGCTATATTATATTTTGTAGCGAGGCCGAAGGCCGAGCTTACACTCGTGCGAAGCCGGGGCGGACGGCTAGTTTGTAATAAATTAAACACTAGACCACATGCCTATTGATGTCTAGGTATGTACAACGACCCTCGGACGTTTTATGACCGTTTTCATTTAGAAATTGTGACTATCCGTATTGTATGTCTATGACTACAATATTGGATATTGTATTCTTACTAAAACTAAAGATGTATACAACATTTCAGCATAATCAGTTAGGAGGGGCTGGTCCTAATTGAACTTGCACCTTTTTTTTAACGCGAATAAGTCCGCGTTTGACCACCAACTCGCCTGTTGGTAAGCGACGATGTGGTCGGAGATGAAGCACGCAGACTTAGAAGATACCTATTCACTCGTGCCTTGAAAAGGCCCAGATTACATCTTTCAGGAAACAAGGAAGCCGGCAGGTTGTTCCAATCTTTGGCCGTACGGATTAGAAACGTAGAATCGAAACGTTTGGTACGTATCCAAGGAAAGTTCACAATGTATGGGTGGTAATGGGCCGTTTTCCTACTTGTCCTGTAGTAGAAAGAGGGTGGTAGGATAAGGTCGATTAGAGTTAGATTTAGGTCGATAGACTTGACCTATACCAGCATGGCATAAACAACCCTCTGTGCCGAGGCTGTCTACAGGAAAACAAGACCGTGGAGCATGTACTACTGCATTGCAAGGCCACAGAAGACATACTATTAAGGTCGAGACTCCTTCAAGAAACTCAACAACAAGTCTCCAATACCACAACACCTGGTGAAATAGGGGTAGAACAGTTTAGGCAGCGACCCAAAGCCGTGCTCCGTTATCTGAAGGAGCTCGGCTGGTTTGTGTAGGCTGTCAGGGGCAAATGCACAATACACCCCAAGCGGGATGTTAGTGCAGGTTTTATCACCCCTACTTTGAATTAGAATTGACCTATACCATCACTACAAGAACCGATAACCGATGGGGAAGAAAGGTTCTTGAGTGGAGACCGCGAACCGGAAGACGCAGCGTAGGTAGGCTTCCCACTAGATGGACCGACGACATCGTGAGAGTCGCGGGCATCCAGTAGATGCAGATGGCACGTTGTCGTTCAGTGTGGAGGTTAAAGGGGGAGGCCTATGTTCAGCAGTGGACGTCTTATGACTGATGATGATGATCACTACATATTTTTTTTATGATACTGGGTGACGAGACGAGCGAAGTCGCTCGCCTGATGGCTCTTCACGCTTGCCCATAACAGCACAACGCCACTCAGAATTTTGAACTTCAACAGTTCAAAACCCTGGATGGCAATGCACTGCGCTCGTCACCCCGAGATATAAGATGTCAAATCTCTGTGTCCCTGTAATTTCGCTGGAAACATTGCCCAAGTTAAATAAAAGCTTATAAAAGAATATGGTTCCTAATGGAATATCCACGCAGGTAATGCCAGTGTTTTTATCTCACCCTGGGGTCCAGAAAGTGGGGAGCCGTCTCCGAAGGTGCAATTGAAGTTCAGTCCAGGGTAGCGCTCGTAGAGCAAGTTGATGGGACTCTTAGCGAACGCAGCGGACTGCTTCACGGCACCAAATATCGCAGAAGATGGAGAAACATCCATCAGTGGTGGGGTCACTGGAAATACACAAAGGTTCATCATCATCATCATTATCAGCCATTAATGTCCACTGCTGAACAAAGGCCTCCCTCTCAGAGGGGTGTTGCCATAATCCCCACGCTTGGCAGGCGGCTTGGGGATCGCAGTACGTTCACCGTGTACTAATAGGACGCTGCTGCCCATCCTCTGGTGGTTCTGGTCGCAGTTTTAGGACATACCCGGGTCCAAAGGTTATGGTAAAACTAATATCACGCTAATATCAAAAATGTGAAAGTTTGGATGGATGGATGGATGGGTGGATGGATGGATGGGTGGATGGATGGATGGATGGATGGATGGATGGATGGATGGATGGATGGATGGATGGATGGATGGATGGATGGATGGATGGATGGATGGATGGATGGATGGATGGATAGATGGATAGATGGATAGATGGATGGATGGATGGATGGATCGATGTTTGTTACTCAATCACGCAGAAACGGCTGGATGGATTTGGATGAAATTTGGAATATACATTGCTTATGTCCTGGATTAACACATACGCTACTTTTCATCATTATCATCATCACCGATTTCCATCACCACGCGGGTGAAACCGCAGGGCGCAGCTAGTATTCTATACAGGGCTATAACCTTGGGGTGTAACTAAGCCAAAAGTAAGTCATTGTACTCCTCATTATGAACAACATTTACAATGGGACCAACCCTGAAATAAATAAATAGTAAAAAAAAAAAAATGGATTTAAAAAACCGACTTCATAAGAATGTCAGAACTGGACCAAACGGGAAGCACCAGCTTTAAAATAAAAATAAATAATCAGCAAAATCGGTTCATCCAATCGAAAGTTCTGAGGTAACAACATATTTTTTTAAAACCAGTCGAATTGAGAACCTCCTCCTTTTTGGAAGTCGGTTAAAAACAGCTTCTCCATAGAAATCGGTTATTCACACTTGGCCAAATGTATGGAACAGTTAATATGCTATCCGCGATTACAGAATTAGTCACATAGTAAAAAAAGAACAATTGCGAGTCTAAAAACCCCTTTCGGCCTAGCATACCCTTTCGTTATAATCCTGTATAGGTAAAAATTACTCAAGACGCTTTATTAGTGAATTCTGTAAAGCACACCAACAATGTATTTAATTAAATCAATGGGGTATGCCACAGAAAAGAGAAGTAAATAGAACGGATATGAGAAGGAAAATCTGTCTTCAGGTATTGTGACAGATATGTGATTGAACAATCTTATTTATGACAACGCGTCGAACTCCGCGTCACAGTTGCTATGGGTTTATATGGGTGCAAGTGGCTACAACAAATTTCTTACAAAAATGCCTTGACAGCCGTTCTAATTTAAACAAAAAAATAATCTTTTCTGTGGGTTATGCAAACCAATGGGGTAAATTTAAAATGAGACGTACAGTCAAGTGTCTCGGGGGCCCTGCAGGCCTAGCACGGGCCGTGGACAGATTGTCTTTCCACCGTTTTTATCCGCGCGTAGACGCGACAGAGCGAGAATATGGATACGTTTGTCTCTTTCTAGCGGGATAAAAACGGTGGAAAGACAATCTGTCCACGGCCCGTGCTAGGCCTGCTGGATTCTTATATCTGAGCCAGGCTGTGCCCTACGGTTCAGCCCTGAGTTTTTTCTGATATATAACTAACATAGCAGTTTTATGAGAAACAGGTGGAAAATAAGGGTGAACGGGTTACGAGTCTCAAGTAGTGATAATCGGGAACTCTTGATCAGGAAAGGATAGTAGACCAACGCAGTCACAGAACTATGGCCGTTGACCATTGGGAAGTTCACCACCTCGCTGGTCACACTTCGTGGAAGCAGGAAGGCTGTGGATAAGACTGGTACAAGACTTAAACCCTGACTTCGTAATTTTTTTTGGTCTTTGCTTGCATGACAGGCAGTCTGGGCTACAAGAAATCTAGACTAGCCTTCGAGAAACCCAGATAGGCTTTTAAGAAACCCAGACAGGCCTTTAAGAAACCCTGACAGGTCTTTAAGAAACCCAGACTGACCTGCCTGAAACCAGGCTGGGCTTTAAGAAAGTCAGACTGGGTGTCTTCAAATCGCGAGTGAGTCGTTTCCTTCTAGGCCAGCGTGCTGCTGTTGTCATCATCATCGTTTAGCATCAAGCGAGGAGGCTGTCAAAGCAAACCTAATATTTAAAAAAACCAGACTAGGTTTCAAGCAACTCAGTCAGTGTTTAAAAAACCCCAGGTTAGGTTTTTTGAAGGCGAAGGCTACTATCGGAAAAGTTACGCAGTAAAAAAGAACAGATGGCGTAGTGGGGGGAAACAATCATCATCAGCCATAAGATGTCCACTGAGCATTGGCCTGCCCATTAGAACTCCACACTGAACGACATCCTGCCATCTGCATCCACTGGATGCCCGCGACTTTCACAATGTCGTCGGTCCATCTAGTGGGAGAAATATCTACGCTGCGACATCCGATTCGAGGTCTCCAGTCTACACTAAAAATCATTTCATCCACATCGGTTATTCACTTGTCCATGTATTCTACGATGCATGTTTAGGTAAAAACTCACCAGGACTTTTTTGGGAGCTCAAATTTGCAGATTCTGTTGAATATAATCGGTCAAAAAAACATATAACGAAACCTGTTTTATAATAATAGAATACATTTTCGTTATAATATTTTTTATGAAAACAAACTAGAATATTATTATTGTTTGTTGCTATAATCACAGAAAAAATGCTTAATAACGCGCGACGTGGCCTGCGTGCGAGCCGAGCGGCCACTGTGTGAGGCCCGTTAGAAGGTGCGCACGTACCTAAACTGCGGAGTGAAACCCCCCTACCCTACCGATACGCGGTCTCCATTCTAGAACGGTCTTTTTTTTTTCTTTTTTTTTATTGTAGAATAGGCTTGCGCTTGGCCGCCAACTCGCCTGATGTTAAGCGATGATGATGATGCGGCCTACGTTGGATCACGCTTGCCTAGAAAAAACCGATTCACTCTTGACTTGAAGACACCCAGATTGTAACTATCGGGGAACACCCATTCAGGCAGTGCATTCCACAAACTAGCAGTTCGCACAATAAAAGTGGAATCAAAGCGCTTCGTACGGGTTTTCGGAATGTCAACCATAAAGCGGTGTCGATTTTTCGTGCCCGCTCGAAAAAAGGGCAGGAGGGAATTAAATCATGCAGATCTGATGCACACTCTCCAAAATGTATACGATAAAAAACCGATAGACTAGCAACTTTGCGCCGATGCTCAAGACTAAGAAGCTTAGTCTGAACTAGGGCTTCGTTGCCGATGAGCCTCTTGGCACGCTTCTCAATTGACTCCAAGGCCCCGAGCTGATATTTAGCTGATCCATCCCAAAGGTGAGAGCAGTACTCCATGCACGACCGAACTTGTGCTTGGTACAGTGTAAGCAACTGTTCCGACGTGAAGTACCGACGCACCTTCGATAGGATACCAAGCTTTTTGGCAGTCAATTCAGCCTTGTTTTCAATATAGGAGCCAAAGTTGAGTGAGGTCTCCATTAATGTAGGTAGGTGTAGATTATTAAATAATATTTACCAGGACTTGAAGTTACTTCCGGTTTCCCTTCAGGCTGTGGTTTCTTTTCGATGTATTGGAATGCAGAAACTGTAACAAAATTATCAATGTTTTATTTATATTACACGGGAATTACTCACGTAAGATTAGGCCGGATACTCCGACTATAGTTTCAACCGCATACCGCGGTCTTTATACAAATAAAATGTGTGAAAACCAGGGGCCTTACCTCTAGCTCGAAAAGTTAACCCGCATAGGTGTTATTTGTCTAAACGGTACCATCAACTACGATAAGCGGTAGTTATTTGATAGCCGCCAAGCTTTGCTATTTTCACGCACACACGCATAGTAAAACGGATTGTCGTTCATTCAAGTTAGACGCTTTTAAACGATGCAGCTTAAATGAGTTGGTTAATTTTAGGTACCTATCAGGTACCTACTAAAAGTTGGCTCGCAAAAGTGAAGCCAGGGGTAAGGCCCCAAGTCAGTGTCCATAATAAAATATTACATGTCATAATAAAACAATTTTGTGATATAATCTTCAAAATCTTGAGTATGTATTTATATTATAAATCAACAATTAAATTCAAATTATTTAACTACCACGCAATCGCTCTCTTTGACATTTATGGGACCACGTGCCTTTGACGTCACAGCACAGACTTTCGACTGGGTGAACCGATTTTGATGATTCTTTTTTATTTGAAAGCTGGTGCTTCCCGTGTGGTCCCATTTCAATTTGGTCCAGTTCTGACATTTTTATGACGTCGATTTTTGATATTGATAATTAAAAACAGACTGCCCATGGACCGTTGAAGATCTAAAGATAATCCAATCGCTCTCGCCCACTATCAGTTGCAGCGTACATGTAGCATGTTGGCGGCATTACCACGCTGAATGGCAATGCTTAATCAATTTACTTGCCTGTGACATCATAGCACATTCGATTCGAGCGATTTCAGTCAAGTCACGTGATAATTTGAACCTCCGCCTTTTCGACAGATTTCCAAAAAAGAAGGAGGTTAATATCAATTCGAGTGTTTTTTTAATGTATGTTACCTCAGAACTTTCGACTGGGTGAACCGATTTTGATGATTCTTTTTTTTATTTGAAAACAGGTGCTTCCCGTTTGGTCCAGTTCTACTATGTTTATTTTTAACAATTAAAAAAGTCGTTTCCAAACAAAAAATATTATAAGAGACATCTGTCGGAACACCTCAGTACTAAATCAGGCATGCGCTCTCTAAAACCGATAGTGCCTAATTAATGCACGCGCTATGGGATAGAGGGCGCATATTTGATACAGTTCTGACATTTTTATGAAGTCGGTTTTTTATATTGATAATTATTTGAAGTCAGTTTAAGAATCACGCACCTGTATCCTTGGGCAGTACGTCCTGAGTGAAGTCGTGGTGGTTGTCACCGCTGGCCAACACGCGACCCGCGCGCGCCAGCAACGCCGACAGACACGCACGGGCCGCAGCCGCGCGCGCCTCGCGCTTGCTGTGGCCCCAGCCTTCGTACGTCATATCTGCGACCTGGGGACAATCAGTTTTGTTTTTAACAGACAGAAAAAGTAGGTTATCAATTCAACTGGTTTTTTTTGTTTGTTACCTCAAAACTTTTGACTGGGTTTTTTTACGTTACTGACGAGACGAGCGAAATCGCTCGCCTGATGGCTCTTCACACTTGCCCATAACAGCTCAACGGCACTCAGAATTTTGAACTTCAACAGTTCAAAACCCTGGATGGCAATGCACTGCGCTCGTCACCCCGTGGTGATATAAGATGTCAAATCTCTGTGTGCCCTGTAATTTCGCTGGAAACATTGCCCTTTCAATCCGGAAAACAGTAGTGTTTGCACACTACTGCTTGGCGGTTGAATAACTGGCAATGGTGTGGTACTTCCCCAGGCGGACCCCTGCACAAGAGTCCTACCACTATAAAAGTTTTAACTTTTGACTGGGTAAACCTACTTGGATGATTCTCAAACAAAAAAAGACGAAATAAGATCTTCCTGATTTTAGGAAGTCGATTAAAAACCAGTTTCTATAACAATAACATGACTAAGATCTTACCTTAATTAAGACTCCAAACACAGGTTTGTGATCTACACCAGACTTCTTAAAGTCTATAAACCGATGATGCAGTCCAAGACTCTGGCACAGTTCATTGACGACAGAAATGGGATGCTTTGTCGACATGTTCGATTCAATCATCATTCTAATTTTCTTTCTGTTAACGCTGCTAAGATTCATGATGGATAGAGTTTTTAAAATTTCCTGTTAGGCCTTCAAACACAGACTAGGTATAGCTACTGCGTAGCCCAGACTTGTAGTTACGATTACTTTCAATGGAAACAATTCAGCCAAATATCTGAGGGGTCGTGGCTCGGAGGATACGTAAAATTGTGGGTCTCGGTTGCTCGCCTTGATATTACAACATATGATATTATGCGAGCACTCGTTAAAAATCATATCCACTTTCCTTTCAACTATCCACTATAATATAAACACACAATATAACTTTTCGAGCCTCCCCCTAACACAAAATCTATAATCTTAACCTTAAAAAAAACCTGAGGGGCGGTGTGAAGGGTTACTAAATTCTAATTGGTCCATTCAACGTCAGTTCAAAATGTAAACAAAGCATAGTGATGTCGTACCTACGGTATTGGTCGGAAATGACGTGAGGTTCAGTGGAATCAGTGGGCGTGTTTTTTATATCAGTAGTGGTCAACTGATGTAGTGTCTGAACATGTTCACCCTGCATCCTCCTCCGTCAGTTTTTTTTTTTTCAGGCAAGTCTATTAGTCTTATTATTATTTTTTATTGTAAGATAGGCTTGCGCTTGGCCGCCAACTCGTCTGATGTTAAGCGATGATGCGGCCTAAGATGGATCACGCTTGCCTAGAAGTAACCGATTCACTTTTGACTTGAGAACACCCAGACTGATAGTCTTACTAGACTGATAGTCTTATTAGACTAATAAACAGGCAGGCAAGTCTATTAGTCTTATTAGACTTGCCTGAAGTTATTTACTTCCTATATTCAGTCTCTAAATTCAGGCAAATGCAATAACCCCATTATGTCAACTGCTAGTCTGTGGAATGCGCTGCCTGAATGGGTGTTCCCCGATAGATACAATCTGGGTGTCTTCAAATCACGAGTGAATCGGTTTCTTCTAGGCAAGCGTGCTCCATCGTAGACCACAGCATCACTTAAGATCAGGTGAGACGTTAATCAAACACAATCCTATTTCAAGAATCACACTATATATGTGAAATATAATGTGATGTGAAGTCACACTAATCCACACTAATATTACAAATGTGAAAGTAACTCTGTCCGTCTGCCTGTTAATGGTTTAAGGTTTTATTTTCTCTAAAAATTACAATAATTCACTTAGGTGAGAATATACAAGGTTTTATTTAACTAAGGTATGTAGATTGCAAACATTCCAAACTATTTTATAGTAATTATCGTAACAGTTAATTGCCACATACAAAACAATAACTCTTTAGTAAAAACCACAAAAACAAGAATAACATTAAAAATTACAGTAATTATCTAGGCTTTTAACAGGCCACACAATCACGGCTAAACTGCTAAACCGATCTTGATAAAATTTTGCGAGGTAATAATATGTATAATGAGGACGGACACAAGCAATTTTTTTCTGAAAAAGCCACGGACGAAGTCGCGGGTACAGCTAGTATCATGTATGTGAAAGTTTGGATGGATGGATGGATGTTTGTTACTCAATCACGCAGAAATGGCTGGATGGATTTGGATGAAATTTGAAATATCCATTGATTATGTGTTGGATTAACACATAGGCTACTTTTCATCATCGTCATCATCACCGATTTTCATCACTACGCGGGTGAAACCGCGGGGCGCAGCTAGTACATAAATGTGAAAGTTTGGATGGATGGATGTTTGTTACTCAATCATGCAGAAACGGCTGGATGGATTTGGATGAAATTTGGTATATCCATTGTTTATGTGTTGGATTAACATATAGGCTACTTTTCATCATCGTCATTACCACCGATTTTCACCACTACGCGGGTGTAACCGCGCGGCGCAGCTGGTTAACAAATATAAATTGAATTTTTGTTTCAATCCCTCGATTAAGCTAGCTGATAATCTTCAAATGGCATTACAGATTTTCTAGAATCATAGAACACTAGCTACACTCTCGATCAGGTCACCATGCAAACAAATTTTTAAAATCAATATGGGTTCAGCCATTTGGGAGATACGATGCAACTTATAACATCCGTCTTTAACAAACCAAAAAATCATGGGTTTCTTAATTAGAGAAAAAATAACTTTCAAACTTTGAACAAAAACACTTGAACATTATGCTGAGTTGAGGCCATTTTTGTGACACAACTTCACTACCTAAGGACCATATTATATTTGTTATTTATGTTAAGTCATTGCTACAAAATGCATATTCCTTTCTTTCTTTCTTTAAACATGAAGGCCTCATAAACCCCAAAAACAATGCACCACAACTCACGATATGTAATAAAAAAATCAATGTTTAACGTTTTAGGAACAAGTCTAAACTTGTTCTGCCGAAAATTAGATTAGCTAAAACTGGTAACTCTTTTGTCATGAATAGTTTGTTATATTATAACCTACTACCTGAAAGCTTAATAAATAAGAAAGATGCTTCGTTTAAGAAAATACTTAAGAAATTTTTAATACAAAAAGCTTATTATAAAATTAATGATTTTATCTGTGACAAAGTATCTTTGCGCAAATTGTGTTTAGACTGCAAAGATAACTGATTAATTCAATGGACATACATACGTATTTGTAAATTACTGTTATATTGTAACTATAATTTTATTTATTGCTGTTGACATTTTTATTTTATTCATAATAGTCAAGTTAATTTTTTACACAAGTAAATTGTAATGTTGACGTTCATAAGTGTACACTAATGTACCCATATTTGATAATAAATTAATTGAATTGAATTGAACGTAGGTAAGTCGATATTGTAAGGTTTTATTGTGTTTAAACTTCAAAGCGTATCACAATTTACCTATCTTATATAAAAGGCGTTGTGTGTAAGTATATATGTTTGTAATTATGTATGTTCCATGGGGACTCTAAAACGGCTCGATCTTGATGGAACTTTCACTGGCAATAGATAAGATAGATGTAATGATGGAGCATATCACGCGGGTGAAACTGTGGGGAGAAGCTAGTTATAAACAAATATATCATGAAAATGGAATTGACTGAAACAATGAAAGCGTCGTTTTCCCAAATCGTATTTGAAACACACACACACTGAATTCACTTCACACAAATGTTAGATAAGTTATCCTGGCTTAACTAATCTTTAAATAACACTGCACGTATTTCCTAGAACGATAAACGTTCCAATTTGCAATAAGTAATTAACTTTTAAAACTTTTTTCACAACAGCCGGTATCGCACCAATCCAACACCAATCATCAACGAAGAGTGTACCGGTACGAACAAAACAAATCGAGTGTTGCCAGACGATCGCCTCACGTTCCCACCAAATCTTACCCGAAATCCCCGAAGGACAAGAGGCAAAAATTAAAATTAATGAAATACAATTTTTAATCGACTTCAAAAAGAAGGTTCTATTTTCCACTTTTTATATGTATGTTCACCGATTGCTAAGCCAATTGTTGACCGATTTAAAAAAAAAACTTGTTCGGTATGATATACTTCCATGGACAGGGATGATAGCCGAGTGGGCAACTCGAGCGCAGCATTGTGATTTGTGCTAGTGTTCGTGAGCTTTCGTGCAAAGATGATTATAGGGTGTATAGTTAGTGATTTGATCGCGTTATATTTCTATTCTATGTATTATGAATCTTTGATCGGGATTGCGAGTGTCAAATTTTGACACTTGAAAGGCGTTATGACGCAAAAAAATGCGTTATCTATTTCCATTTTCGTATTACGTCACCTACGCCATAATACGGCTGTTTTGGTTCTCATTAGCGCTGTTGGCGATATTGGTGTGATTCGGAACGTGTTTGATTGTCGATTTCATGGCCCTTATTCCGCACGGGCAAACGCGCGCTATCGTGGCCACGGTAAGTTTCCCTCAAAAAGTTGGCCTCTATTGCTTAGGAAATAAAGTTCAACTTTTGGAAGTTAACTTACCGCGCCACGATAGAGCGCGTTTGGCCCGTGCGGAATAAGGGCCCTGGTGTTTATCACCAATAGCCACATATAAACACTCGAAATAAACTTAGAAAAATAAATAAATGGAAGCGTTACACCTACAGTTTCTCCTTTAGCATTTACACCCCCCCCTCGGTCGTCTATTCGTATACATTTTGAGCACATCGTTTGCAGTTGTGTGCGCTCAATATTGAAGTGTGCGTTTGTAGAACTAGTAAGAATATGTCAGTGTGTGCAATACGCGTTACCTCGCCCGCTTCGGTTTATGGCAGACTTTTTTCGGTTTTTCGGGTTACTAGATCGAGGTGATAGGCAGATCCAAACTATATATTATCAAAGTCAACAATAGACACATTAAAACACTCGAAATAACACTTAATAAACAATAATAAACCAGATTATTGTTTATACGGTGTTTTTGAACGATTTCGAGGGTAACGAATTGATATTGTTTGACTGTCCCGGTGGCACAGTTGGTAGTGAACCTAACTTCTGTGCTTGGGGTGTGCGTGCTTCTGTGCGTGGTTTCGATTCCCATCTAGGACAAACATTTGTGTTTGTTCTATGTCTGGCTGTTAATATCTATTTAAGTATGTATTTAATAATATATATGTACGTATATCAGTCTCTGGCAGCCATATTACAAGCTTTGCTTAGTTTGGGGTCAGATGACCGTGTGTGCAATAATGTCCCAGATATTTATTTATTTATATTTATTTATAGTGGAACATGGTGTTTTCGTGATATTTCCGAAAGTCCACAGAAGCCTCTTGTAAAATCTTCACTACTTTACAGGGCCCTTATTCCGCACGGGCAAACGCGCGCTATCGTGGCCACGTTAAGTTTACCGCAAAAAGTTGGCCTCTATTGCTTAGGATATAAAGTTCAACTTTTGGAGGTTAACTTAACGCACCACGATAGAGCGCGTTTGGCCCGTGCAGAATAAAGGCCCAGGAGCAAAAACTTTCTATAACATTGAATGCAGGGCGAACATGTTCAGACACTACATCAGTTGATCACTACTGATATAAAAAACACGCCCACTGATTCCACTGAACGTCACATCATTTCCGACCAATACCGTAGGTACGACATCACTATGCTTTGTTTACATTTTGAACTGACGTTGAATGGGCCAATTAGCATTTAGTAACCCCTCACCCCGCCCCTCAGGTATTTGACTGAATTGTTTCCATTGAAAATAATCGTAACTACAAGTCAGGGGCTACGTAGTAGCTATACCTAGTCTGTGCCCAGGAGCGTGAGTTTGACTTGACCGTGACTTACTTTGCTTGACTCTGACTATGACTTGTTTGTCGTTAACACTTATTATTATTCCGACTGACGGACTCTGTTGACATTGTCACGAAAAAACAAGTGAGACAAAAAAAGCTCAAACTGAAGCCTTTTATTTTTAAATTGGTGGGAGTTTCGGCGCCATAACGTGAAAACCAGTAAATTTTCCTCATTAAATCTCTTAAACTTGTGTTTTTTTTTCTTCATCATCAGTCAGAAGACGTCCACTGCTGAACATAGGCCTCCCCCTTTAACCTCCACACTGAACGACAAACTGCCATCTGTGGCCCTAGCACGAGCCTTGTGAAAAAGTATTCGTTTCGTAAACGATAGCAAAATGTATGAAAAATTGAACAGCGCCTCTATCGGACGTAAAATGAAACTGAATTTTTCATATGGCGGCTCCACATTATTGCCGTGAATTCTCGGCACAAATCGTGCCTTCCACATTCACGGGATGTTCACAGTCGTTCGTGAAACCCGCCGCGAAATGGACGTAGAATCTGCTGCTGCAATAACTTTGTTTGCTGTGGCAACATATTACTATTTAGACGTCCAAAACAAGAAAGTTATTAAAAGCGTTGGAAAAAAAGAAGATGGTGGATGAAGTCCGTACGCCTTTATAGACCGGAGTAAACAAGTAGTAAACTGGCGCGGGGCCGTGAATGTGGATGTGTACGCGTGAACGCCGCGCGAAGGGGGCGCGAACACTTTGTCGCGGGACAAAATACAGACTCTGATCGGGGAACAGGCGTGAACGTCGTGAACCCCGCGAAAACCCTCCACATTCACGTTCACGCTTGTTCTCGGAGCTTCACGGCACTAATGTGGAGCCGCCAATACATTTGCTATCGTTTACGTAACGAATACTTTTTCGCAAGTTCTCGTACTAACCCCACGGCATCCACTGGATGGCCGTGACTCTCACAATGTCGTCGGTCCATCTAGTGGGAGACCTACGCTGCGTCTTCCGGTTCGCGGTCTCACTCAAGAACCTTTCTTCCCCATCCGATATCAGTTCTTAGAGCGATTGGTCCAGTTAATTGTGACATTTTTATGAAGTCGGTTTTTTAAATCTACACTTATATTATAAAGAGGAAAGATTTGTACCTATTTTTGTATGTTTGTAATGAATAGGCTCCGAAACTACTGAACCGATTTGAAAAATTCTTTCACTGTTGGGAAGCTACACTATCCCCGGGTGACATAGGCTATATTATATTTTGTAGCGAGGCCGAAGGCCGAGCTTACACTCGTGCGAAGCCGGGACGGACGGCTAGTTGATAATAAATATAAAGACAAAGAACTGATATCGACTTCACAACGGTTCTGTTGTTTCATTATTTAACAAAGCAGCTATTTGATACTGGAGGAGATGTTATCAACAATTGACACAAAAATAATAATGATTAATACAATATTTGGGGTTCACCGAAATGAATATCAGAATACAATACCTCTTTATCACACACAGATAAAGGCTTCTCACATTTTTAACCGACTTCCAAAAAGGAGGAGGTTCTCAATTCAACTATTTTTTTTTTTTATGTTTGTTACCTCAGAACTTTTGACTGGGTGAACCGATTGATGATTCTTTTTTTATTTGAAAGCTGTTGCTTCCCGTGTGGTCCCGTTTCAATTTGGTCCAGTTCTGACATTTTTATGATGTCGGTTTTTTATATTGATAATTATTTGATATTATAATATACTAGCCGTCCGCCACGGCTTCGCACGAGTGTAAGCTCGGCCTTCGGCCTCGCTACAAAATATAATATAGCCTATGTCACCCGGGGATAGTGTAGCTTCCCAACAGTGAAAGAATTTTTCAAATCGGTTCAGTAGTTTCGGAGCCTATTCATTACAAACATACAAAAATAGGTACAAATCTTTCCTCTTTATAATATTAGTGTAGACTAGCCGTCCGCCCCGGCTTCGCACGAGTGTAAGCTCGGCCTTCGGCCTCGCTACAAAATATAATATAGCCTATGTCACCCGGGGATAGTGTAGCTTCCCAACAGTGAAAGAATTTTTCAAATCGGTTCAGTAGTTTCGGAGCTTATTCATTACAAACATACAAAAATAGGTACAAATCTTTCCTCTTTATAATATTAGTGTAGATAACGAACAAGTGGATCACATTAAAAAACCAACTTCAAAAATATATGAGAAAGTAATAAGTGCCCATAAAATTTGAGTGTTGCCCTCGATTTCCCTGGGATCCCATCATCAGATCCTGACTTGGTGACAATGAGACCAAATAGGAAGTACAGTACTGTACTGACACATGAAAATTTTTTCATGTGTCAGAATTAATTAATTTTTGTTTCAGATTACTTTAATAATTTTATAATTAAAAATAATTCAGAATTAATAAATTTTTGTTTTAGGTTACGTTAATTTTAAATTTATGTAATTAATATTTTACATCAGGTTAGGCAAAATTAAACTCAATAAAATTAACATTATCGACAAATATTTACCAGGTAAATTTATCACAAATTCCTTATTGTACTTGAAGCGACGTAGAAGCGGAATTACACTAGAAATACATCAGAAAAACAGTTTTGAAAATGGACTTCCGCAAAGTAACGCCTGATTCAACCAAATACGAAGTATAATAATGTAATTATATATCATGTCAGACTGCTTCCAACCGGTCCTTTTGGAAATCGATGGGGGAGGCCTATGTCCAGCAGTGGACGTCCTATGGCTGAAATGATGAGGAAGTATAATACCGCGGAATATAGAACCGTCCTTTTTCGTGGGTTAAATCCGCAATGAAAACTGGATTTTTGGCATTCTGATTCTATCATAAAGAAAGATCTCTAGGAAACTCAGTTTCTTACATAGATTTGTATGGAATAAAATAAACTTTTATTCTAGTAGTATATATCAATACATAATATAATAAAAACCTAGCGATAAAAGAATTTGTAACTGTCAGATATTTAAAAAAAACTCACAGGGCGTCTTAAAATAAGCAGCTGAACATGTAAAGACAGACTGCCCCGAGGTGGCTCAGTTGGTAGTGAACCTACTTTCTGTGCTTGGGGGCGTGGGTTCGATTCCCATCTAGGACAAACATTTGTGTGATGAACATTTGTGTTTGTTCTATGTCTGGGTGTTAATATCTATTTAAGTATGTATTTAAAAATATATATGTACGTATCAGTCTCTGGCAGCCATATTACAAGCTTTGCTTAGTTTGGGGTCAGATGACCATGTGTGCAAACATGTCCGAGAAAAAATATATTAGAATTTTTGTTGTTTGTCGGCAACTTCTAGCAGTCCTGGCGCACTCCGCACTGTAGGTATGAAGCTACAAGTAGTCGTCTTGTCGGACTTGCCGTGCCCGCTGCCGCGCGATAGACAGAGATAACGCGACAAGAGTAACGCGATAGACAGAGAGGCAACTCCTAGGTTAATATAGCTGTCGGTAGTTAGCACTCACACGTCCTGAAGTGCACTTTGGTATGGTAGCAAGAGTCGCTACTTATTTAAATGATTTTGTGAAGTGAATCTTCTGTACTTGTATGTATTCTGTGCCTATGGTCAAAGACCCATGGCATGTTACCCGTTCTGCCACTGATTTTGTACAAACGAATTATGATCTTTAAACACTCACATGTACAGCCACATTGAAACTAGGGCAGTGGGCGGGACCACCCTGCCTCAGCATCGTGTACCCGACCCTGACTCCAAGCTCGTTCAGGGCTGATACTGGAGACTTGCCGCACAGCTCCACCGCGTCCGCTGCGTTAGCCAGCGCCTCAAGGGTTAACAGAAATAATTATCAATATAAAAGACTTCATAAAATGTCAGAACTGGACCAAATATGCGCCCTCTATCCCATAGCGCGTGCATTAATTAGGCATTATCGGTTTTAGAGAGCGCATACCTGATTTAGTACTGAGGTGTTCCGACAGATGTCTCTTATAATAATTATTGTGTGGAAATGACTTTTTAATTGTTACATTGTAAAAAATAACCGCTCGGAGAACCGATGGCCGATGGGGAAGAAAGGTTCTTGAGTGGAGACCACGAACCAGAAGACGCAGTGTAGGTAGGCCTCCCACTAGATGGACCGACGACATCGTGAGAGTCGCGGCCATCCAGTGGTTGCAGATGGCAGGATGTCGTTCAGCGTGGAGGTTAAAGGGGGAGGCCTATGTTCAGCAGTGGACGTCTTCTGGATGCTGATGTATGCTATATTATCTTTTTAAATAAACCGACCAAGTGCGAACCGGGCTTGCGCATAGAGGGTACCTCAACATTAAGCCCAGGCGGTCACCCATCCAAGTAACAACCGCGCCCGACGTTGCTTCACTTGGTGGTGAACAAAAATGTATTCGAAAATCAGAAAATAAATTAACGATGTATTCCTTTACCGTTTTTGAGTGATGGTAACGAAACTGTACATAATTTATAAATACACATATAGACTGTAACTAAGCCGAAAGGTCATTGTACTCATAATTATAAGTAACATCAGAAGAATCGAACCCAACAAGTCCCTGGAGGGTGCTGTATATTATTTTTATGATACACTGAACGAACTTAGGACTAGTTAGGACCTTTTAAGACAGTCACATCTACGCAGAAATACGCTCCTTGGTATAAAAACCACTTATCAAAGTATTAAAAGAAAAATTTAAGCATCACCAGGGGCCTTACCCCTAGCTCGAAAAGTTGACCCGCATAGGTATTATTTGTCTAAACGGTACCATCAATTACGATAAGCGGTAGTTATTTGATAGCCGCCAAGCTTTGTTATTTTCACGCACACACGCATAGTAAAACGGATTTTCGTTCATTCAAGTTAGACGCTTTTAAACGATGCAGTTTAAATGAGTTGGTTAATTTTAGGTACCTATCAGGTACCTACTAAAAGTTGGCTCGCAAAAGTGAAGCTAGGGGTAAGGCCCCAGAAGTACAAAATTTATGGTAATCGTTCTGACCTTCAATCGTTCAATCGTTTCGTTCGTTATCATTATGAACAACTTTTTACAACGGAACCAACCCTGAAATTATGAAAAAAATATCAGCAGTTCCATAGAACCGTTTTCTATGGAACACTCATGTCATTTCATTGACATTTCATTTGTCATTGTCATTTCATTGACACTCGACAAAATAATAATAAATATCTGGGAGATTATCGCACACACGGTCATCTGACCCCGAACTAAGCAAAGCTTGTAATATGGCTGCCAGAGACTGATATGTATATTTATGTATATATATATATTTTTATACATATTTAAATAGATATGAACACCCAGACATAGAACAAACACAAATGTTCATCACATGAATGTTTGTCTTAGGTGGGAATCGAACCTACGTCCCCAAGCGCAGAAGGTAGGTTCACTACCAACTAAGCTACTGGGGCAGTCGAATGAATTGGACAGCTGGTTTTTAGTCGGCTCCTTTCAGCTTAGTACAGTCTATATGCGTAACCCAGTATATGATTAGATCAGTTATCCCATACCTGCAAGTTCCATTTGAATCCGGATGCGACGCGTATTGAAAGAGCTGGCTTTTTCACAGGGGGCTCCCCATCTGCAAACAATAGAAACACTTTACTTAAAGCGTGTTTTTTAAACTGCACGAATTATTTATATTTTAACCGACTTCAAAAAAGGCGGAGGTTCCATGTTCCACTTTATTTATACTAATATTATAAAGAGGAAATATTTGGATTTTTGGATGTTTGTAACGAAATAACTCAAAAACTACTGAACCGATTTTAAAAATTCTTTCACTGTTGGGAAGCTACACTATCCCCGAGTGACATAGGCTATATTATATTACACCCGTGCGAACCCGGGGCCGGCGGCTAGTATATATATATATATTTATTTTTTATGTATGTTCACTGATATCTCCACCAACTGTAGAACGATTTAAATGTTTTTCTTTTTGTTCGGTAGGGTATACTCCCAATTTGGTCCCATTGTCACACAAATCTGGATCTGATAATGGTATCTCAGGGAAATCGAGGGCAAACCTCAATTATTATAGCACTTATTACGTTTTTCATATAGCAGCATGTTCGCTGAGGGGCGCGCGCCCTGCTGGCAGGCGCTGCTGCGGAGCCGGTCAGCCGCCGTGCGCACCTTGCACCGCTCAGATAACACACTGGTGGCTGCGGTACGGGTGGCACTCCAGCCCTATACATCGCACGTGGAGGGTGTCACACGCCTATCACTTCATTATCATAATGACTAATCTTAATTTTCAATTTTTAATGTATGTAATCGATTATTGTGTTATTTAATCTTAATTTTATTTTTAATGTGTAGTATAATTTTCGTATATTAATTTTTATAAGCTACGGATGCAAATCTGGACAATAAATTATCTCATTTCATTATTTCATTTCATATATTTTTTAAGTCGGTTTTTGATGTGATCATCCCATCATGATATTATTTTTTAAACATTCTAGTAATAAATATAGCCTATGTTATAATGTAGCATTCTAATGGTGAATGAATTTTTAAAATCGTTCAGTAGTTTTTAAGTTAATTCGTGACAAACATCCAAAATTACAAGTCATTCCTCTGTATAATATTAATATTAGTGTAGATATAATTTACTTTAATTTATATTAATGTCTATGCCTAAATAGTAGAAACTATTAAGCGGACGCGTTTTATTATTGTATATATATGTGTTAATATCTATTTAAGTATGTGTTTAAAAATATATATGTATGTTAAACACTGTTTTAAATTATCACGGTTGTTCACTAAAGTTCCCGTTACATGCACCATGTTCACGGGTCCCGTGAACATGGTGCATGTACGATATTTCGGCGCAGTTACATGCACCATGTTCACGGGAAGACTGAACGTGAAAATGATGTCTTCCCGTGAACATGGTGCATGTAACTGCGCCGAAATATCGGGAGCTCCTTCCACAACCTTACCACGGTAAATATCCCGTGAATAATCATATAACTTTAGTGAACAACCGTGATAGTATAAAACAGTGATTATTAGTTAAATTTTTAGTATGTATTATAAATTATTAGGTTATTAACATCATCATATATATGGATATGACTAAAAGCAAGGGTAGACTGACCCTTGTCTTTAGTCATATCCATATTTACTCGTATATCCATTAACTTACTGAATATCAATACTTTTAAGTACAAAACAGCTAAAGACGGTGCCAGATAATATGGCTTAAAATTTAAATTCTAACACAAGGTAGTGAAGTTTTTAAATCAAAAGAATTTTATTTTAACCAAAAAAATATATATAGGTTACTCTTTCTAAAGTTTAATGCACATAAATATTCCATTTAAGTGATCAAAATTAATTTGTAATATTAGTATTTCTGAAAATATTGTCCATTATAAGTTTTGTATGGGCTCGCTGCTTGCAAAACAGAATCATTAGACGATTGCACATCTAGGACGAAAATGTTCACCAGAAATTGTGCAAATGTAATTATGTATATAAGTAACTAGCGACCCGCCCCGGCTTCGCACGGGTGTATGTTTTATTATATATATAAATCTTCCGTGAAAAATTATCCAACTGATAGTGAAAACCGCATCAAAATCCGTGGCGTAGTTTTAAAGATCTAAGCATGTAATATAGGGACAGACAGAGGGAAGCGACTTTGTCTTATACTATGAAGTGATAAAGAAATTTTGAAAATTGATAAGTACAAGACATAAATATATAAAGATAACAAAAAACTTACTGTAATTATTACCATCAACAACTTCACACATCACTTCAGACATCTAACAGTTTATATCTTCAACAAAGACAACAAACCCAAAAAGCTTAGGTTTCCTTGTTTTGCTGCTGAACTTTACATAAAACAAATAAAATAATAAAAGATTGTAGACCAAAAAATAAGCACAACTTAACAAGCCTCTGACACTGGTGACAGTCAAAATAAAAAGTGAGGGTAGTTTGAGATATTTTTTTACTGTCACAATTTAAATTGTACAGTACTACCGACATATCCATACAACTGTCTGAAGTTTCTGAACGAAAATAAAAGTTAACTTTTTTTATTTATTAAAAAATAACTCGTATATAATATCTATTACGGTTCGAAAGATACAGCTGTTAAAAGGTAGGACAGACAGACATCGTAGGCTTAGTAATAGGGTACCGTTTACGCCTTTGGGTACGTAACGCTAAATAATTATGAATTTAAATAACACTTCACTTCACACTCATCACACTGTCCAGGTAACAAAATTTTCCACTTATTTTGATTTAAAAGCCAGACTACGGAACCTATTTTTATGAAATTTCTAAGGGTCCAATCAAAAAGTATGTCTGTTCAATTAAAAAAAAATTATTTCATAAATATCGGAGTTCTGATCAGAACCAAATTGTAAACCCCCTTTTTTTGAAGTCGGTTAAAAACAGATCGATTTGAGAACCTCCCTCCTGAATTCGAGTAAAAAGGATCTTAAGGTCAGCATGGTTAATGTATATATGTAATAATTATCATTCTGCATTATAAGTCAGTCATTAAAACATTGTGGTTTTTAATTAGGCCATAGACAACACCATAACAGTAACTTTATTCAGTAAAATTCTAATTAGATATGAAGACAGTAGTGTATTAAACTCATATCAAACGACCTTATTAAAAACTAAAAGGCCATTAGTGGAGCGAAAGGTCCCCAGAAGGCTGGCGGCATTGCCCATCGATTCGAGCCTCAGCAAACATACAGTCCTAGCAGCATCCTGAGCATGATTGCCGATAAATACGATAGTCCTATAATACAATTTTGGATAAAAATTATTATTTGATTTAGATTTCTGTTAATTGGATATGTAGGGAGCTAAATGTAATTTCTTGTCTCTAGTTGTAATATTATTTTAGTGTTAGCCTATTAATGTTCCTATAATGTGAATGTGTTTTGTTTAACTGATATGGATCTTGGATCTGAAATAAAGGTATAATAATAAATTGCTCTGCAATGCTCAATTTCTGTCCGAAATAGAAACCAGCATTCTGAACACCTGACCAACGCCTCCACCGATCGCCTGGCCAAGTCCCGATAAAGCAAATACTAATATATTTGTTACTCACATAAATTCCCACGGTGTCGGGCTCTTTTCTGCCCCACCTCTTCAGGCATGATGAAGTCCGAGGTAGAACTTATGTCTCCAGAAGACATCTGAAACTATTTAATTATTCATTGATTAAGCACATCTACTTTTGTACATTTAATTACATCAATAGGTGGTACGGCATGTGCGGTGGCATTTTAACTGATTTCCAAAAAGGAGGTACTCAATTCGACTGTTTTTTTTTTTTAAAGTTTGTTACCGTATACCTTTGGACTGGGTGAATCGATTTTAATGATTCTTTTTTTATTTTAAAGCTGGTGCTTCCAGTGTAGTCCCATTTCAATTTGGTCTAGTACTGTCATTTTTATAAAGTCGGTTTATCATTTGTGATAATTTTTAATTTATTATTATTATTACTTTTAGCATTGTATTATAACTGTTAGCTCATTTTGTGTAATAAAATGAATGGACGGGCCCAGTAGAAGCGCATTTTTGAAGATTACAAAATGAGCGCCAGCGCTCACTTCGTTTCAGTCGGTCTCTAGCCGTAGGAAGTGAAACACGAGTCTATTGTTACGCGATAACGAAACATCTGACAAAATTATGAATTCATATGCTTTACCGAAGCGTAAATACACAAATAAAACCGATAACTATTTTTTGTAACAAATATACTGTACAGTTTTATAATTAGGTATTGAAGTATATGTCCGACGGTTTTGACTCGTTTTTACTGATCAAGTTCAATGGTTGGGGCCCGTTCATTAATTTTATTTTGGTCGAAGCTTGTAGGTATATATTTTTATTTACAAGCCCAATTGACCGGGAGCTCATCTCAATTTCAAAAATCTTTCAGAGCGCCTGGTTTAAACGACGCGTGAGCAAAATGCTGGCGTTTCTGGCTCAACGCATAATTATTGCCTTTCAGCGTGGTAATGCTGGGTACGCTGCCAACTGATCATGGGCGCGAGCATTTGGATTGTCTTTCAACGTTAAACGGTCTATGAGCAGTCTAACTGTTATTGTAGTGTTAGAGTTTGCTTGTATAATATTTAGTTAATAAAAGCCCTTACTTACCTTTTAAAAATAAAATATACCAATGAATTTTTCTTATTTACTGAATACACTTAATACGTATTTTATGGTTATTTAGTACATACAATAATATTATATCAATAGTTATTTATTTAAAGAATTAAAAAACAAACTTGGTTGAATTTGAACTGGCGCGCCGCACGGCGATATAAACCTACCGATTTGGTACACTGTACAGCCTTTACGATTTTTATTATTCAGTTAATTACTAAAAAATTGTGTGCTTTTCTGTTATCTTTTAGCACAAAACTAAACTCAACATTTTTGATACATTTTATCAAATCAACAAAACACTTTTGTGTTGTCGTATATCGACCACAGAGATTTTTATATTATTTTCTGAGTGAAACTGTGTGACATGTGACACATAACTGACACAGAAAACCACAGTTTTTTATTATATGACCATAGATACAAAGTCCTTCAGTCAGAATAATAACAAGATTGCTTACATAAGACGCTTGTTTGTGCAACTTGTGTGTAATTCACGCTGTTTCGTCAAGCAGCACAATGTTAGCTCAAGTCTTTGTGTCTCAATACAAAAATCGCCAGATTTGTTGAATTTGTAGATCCTTCTCCAATTCAGTAGAACTACCAAAATTGTACAGAGTATATTATTTTATGCTTGATAGCCTAGGCGTGACCACAGCTTACCTAGATGTTAAGAGACGGTGTGGTTGAAGATGGTAAACACCCCTTTGAACGAGAACTGGCTCACAAGTGATGCTGCTGGAGCACACCGTTAGGTGCTTGACGACAGCTGATATTCAACAAGTGTGTAGTATAGAAGGTAGCCAGCCAGGCATTAGAAAGTATCCTGCCATCATTATATGGTTTCCTCATGATGCTTTTCCTTCACCGGCAGCTTAAAAGCTCTTTGATATTTACTTCATTAGCCGACTTCCAAAACAGAGGTTCTTAATGCGACTGTTTTTTTTAAATATTGGTTCACCTCAGAACTTTCGACTGGGTGAACCGATTTTGATGATACTTTTTTATTTGAAAGCTGGTGCTTCCCGTGTGGTCCCATTTCATGTATGTCCCCCATTTGTGATAATTATTCAAAAACCTTTAAGCGACGGTGGCTTAGCGGTAACTTGATGTATGACTTCTCTTAATTATTCCGTGGGGTAGCATAATATTATATGCGCTTTACAATCTGACGTGAAATGAAAACACAAATTATTAGCTGTACTAACTTTATTAATGTTGTACTTACATACAAATATCTTTGGTTTAAGTTATTTTATGAGTGAGTACTTATTCTTATGGCACATTTCATTATACACACTACCCAGACTAGGTGCGCCATGTGGCGATAGACAGACATTAGCAGCGCTAAAGAAATTTTCCTATCTACCCGCATTTACCAGGATAGTAAATAATAGGATCTCAGAACACAGAAAGAACTGTTTTTTTCTGTATTCTGAGAGTAGGATAAGTATCTAAAGCACAGAATACATAATATTCAACACATCTAAAGTAAATAATAGAATTGACGTTCGCGAAACTCAAATTTCAAACAGTTTTTTTGTTCTTTTTTTTATGATACATGGTGACGAGACGAGCGAAGTCGCTCGCCTGATGGCACTTCACGCTTGCCCATAACAGCTCAGCGCCAATCAGAATTTTGAACTTTAACAGTTCAAAACCCTGGATGGCAATGCACTGCGCTCATCACCCCGAGATATAAGATGTCAAATCTCTGTGTGCCCTGTAATTTCGCTGGAAACATTGCCCTTCAATCCGGAACACAGTTGCTTGGCGGTTGAATAACTGGCAAAGGTGTGGTACTCCCCCAGGCGGACCCCTGCAAGAGTCCTACCACTAGAGAAAGTCTAGCTTGGCCGGGCAGCTTCTTGTAGCTAGGCCGGGTAATTATTGTAAACGATTATGATGTTTGCGAAAATTGATTATTATTCTTTACAAACTCACGTAAAGTTATTTAACTCCAATGCACATTATTACATACATTTGTCAATAAACAAATTTTTGCTGTTTCAAACGGTTTATTGACAAATGTAAGTAATATGGTGAGTAACTGATTAATAACTGTATATGATAATTTAAAGAACAACCAACAATTTTCGCAAACACTGTGTCATTTCACAATAATTACCCGGCCTAACTTAAAGGACAAAAAAACTGTTAGAAATTTCAATTTCCCGCCAAAAATGAAACGTATCACGTTAACTAGCAATCTTGCATGTTAGTTTAGGTCAAATCTTGCAAGCGATATGAACCAGTTCCTTTAAACCAATTTTGCTGCGTGTAGCAACTTCATTCTCCTGTAGGGCTACCATGCATTCCATGACAAAATTTGTCGACTCTTTTTATTGCAATAGAGCAAGAAAAGCATACACGAAAACGTAGGCACCTTGTCACTTTCTAGCTCAACAAGGTGACAATAAGATTTTGTCGCAGTGTGCATGTTAGCCCTGCTGGGGATTGCTATTTGGCCCGGATATAATGTACCCTTTGACATAATGTGAGATTCTCCATATTGGTCATTAATTTGGTCTATCATGTTCATTCGAAGTTCAGTCTCGAGGCTTGTCGTACTTTTGGATATGCGGGTAATAAATATTATTTTTTCATTATTTTAACTAGTTGATAATGGTCCATCGTGATGGTTTCTCGCACTCCCCAACATCAGGACAGAGCCTATTAAATGTGGTATCACTATCAAACCCTAAAATCTCTCTTTCTTCTTGAATCCTATATGTAAACGTACTCTCGTGAGTACCGATAAAGTACACACTACGAGAGCAAATAATCTGCTCAATAATAGCGACCTGACCATCCACGTAATTCCCAACATCTGGTACATAAAAATGAGCTATGTAACCCAACGTTCTTAATTCCGCTTCCAGTAATTCTAATTCTTTATTCGTACCGTCCGAGGCAATAAAAATGTTTTGAATCCCCAAGGATTTGTTCTTAATAGTTCTGTCTATTTGATTTGCAGTTCCTTTGATGGATGTGCTACGATTGGCACGATAAAAATCTTGTCTTCTCCAATGAATAGATAAATAGTTAGAGCATTTCGTTTTGAAGCAATTTAATTCCTTGACGATGTATGAATCAGCTGCATCAATAAGCTCCGAATTGAACTGCATGCTTTTTCGACAGTCCCAATAACTTTTCGTTCCATATGAGCTGTGTAAAGGTATTTCTCCGTGCGAAAACATTACTTTTCTGTCTTCAGGCTGCTGATCAATAATCTCCCAGAGCTGTGTGATGCTTCCTTGAAACTGAACACATATAACTCGTTTTGAAGTTATGTTGCGGTATCCCCAAAAATCTCCTTTATATCGACAATGGCCTAGAACACTCCATTTATCTCTAAAGTCATCATTTTCAAACGGTTCGTCATAATTTTGGAGGATGTATAAAGAGTCTATTTTGAGACCGTATAGGCCAGAGTTTTGAATTATCTGGTGTGATTCGAGCACTGGAGCGTATGAGCCAAGGGAATGGACATCGAAAAACATGCTCCAAGGCTTAGGAGTGTTATAAGTCTCAGTTTTCCAATGATATAAAGAATACCAAGGAGGCAGGGCTAGGTACCAGTTCATCCTTTTCCCATGTTTTTGGGCTTCCGCAAGCATGATAGCAAACCTCATGTACACGTCACGGCGTAGATTGAACCCTTCGGGAGGATTCACGTCGTAGAATAGCAGCCTTTTTTGATCTGAATCGAAGTTTTGAGGGTCTTCATTTACACAGTCACCTTTGTTTATGTCGCATTGCCCGTTGTGTTTAGCTTGGTCGGCGGTAACTAGTAACAAATGAACGCACAATAAGTGCAATAACATCATTTTTATTTGATTGGTAATTATTGAAACACAATTACAAACGTCCTAAACACCGGCTACCCACGGCTACCCGGCTTTGACCCGGCTTTCCTATATTAAAAAGTACTCTTTGGACCCGGCTACCCAGTCTGTCGCGACTTAGAAGAAAAAAACGAGTATGAAACGAGGCGAAAATGTATTGCATATCTGTGGCCAATGTGTGGTAAAGAATGCTCTATCACTCACTTCCTCAACGGTTCTCGTTCTTTCCTTGATTGTCAATCAGTCCCGAATTCTCCCGTGTTTTGTATTTTTTCCTGAGTGAATTATTTAGGATTTTGTTTACTTCTCTACAACTTTACTAAAAGAGATACTTATTGAAAAGGGGTTTATATTACTAGTGTATGTTTTGGTGTGTGTAATGCCTCCGAAAAAGTATCTGAGCCAAACGAAGTGCGAAATATGCGGCCTCAAAACAGCACGAAAAAACGGCACAAAACGTGATTTTATGGCGAGATATCCTCTGGATGAAGATCGGTATGTTATCATTAGTTAAATTATGAGTCCCATATACTTCTTTTGAGCCAAAATATCTAACAATCATCATTATCTATTTTGATTCTGAAAATAGTGTGGTGCAACGTAACGATATATTTATAAAATATCGATAACGATACTCTTATTTTTTAGCGTTAAGAAATTGGTGAAAATGTCGGTTCACGAAGATTTAGCGCATATACCGATCGAAAGTCTTCACCAAAATAAATTTGTATGTGGAAAGCATTTTGAAGATAAGGACTACAAAAGAAAAAAACAGTTGAAGAAATCTGCAGTTCCATCAATAAGACCATTGTTGTGCTAAGCCATTGTCAGATGACAAATTAAAAATTAATTAATCATTTAGTTAATTAATTAATTAAATTAATCATCTAGTTTTGAAGTCCAAACTTTTGAAATTGTGCGGGACTTTTTTCGTGAAAAAGAACACATTTTCACGTAACTTTAAAAAATCATAATAACAATATCTATTTCAGGTCGTTTCATCCTACAATTAATTACCGCCGTGACGACCAGAACTGATTGACCGTATTATAAATCGATGGTGGCCGAGCGGTAGCATGTGCGCTACACAACTCAGTCTGTCGGCGTTGCGTCCGGCGTCAGGTGCACAATTATGTTTTTACTACTGTAGCTATACGAAAATGATGAAGATGATAATAAATAAAATACAACATTTTAGTCTGTGTTTTTATTGTACTTACAAAAATCACAATATACTGAATGTTGTGGCACAGATTTTGTTTTGCACCACTAAAACAAAACCAGTGGCGCAAGGTTCTGTAATAAATAATATTGGATTCCATATGTAGTAGGTATGAAATCGATATCGATACATTTTGGATAGGAGGTGGCACATCCCTATTAAACCTGACATTAAATCGTGTATAATTATTGACATAAAATCTCGCTCCGACTTGACGTTTGGCAAACTTTTTTTGTCTATGGTGTCCCGTCTCTTCTTCTATTGTATTCTCTTTGCGGCTACCCAGCTAAAGTCAACCGGCACGTCCGGCACGGAATTCTAATTTCTAAGCTCAAAATCAACAAAATCTTTTTTATTACATATTTGCCTTATTATGTTGAGAGGATTTTGGCGTCGCATGTCTTGTTCATTTGGCAATGTAAAGTTTAACATATTTCCAAGTTTTACTAGTTATCATCAAACAAGTAAGAGTGTAGCAAAGTAAGTCACGGTCAAGTCAAATTCAAAGTAATGTAGACTGTACGAGAGACTTCTATGGAGCTTTTTAACAAGTTATTATTCCGATCGAAGGAAAATGTATCCTAGGTCACGAGACAAAAACTTTATCACAGTCATGGCTGACTGACAATAACATAAGACAAAGTTTCATCAAAATCAAAATTTATTTTATTTTATGCTCGCTGGAGTAGCTGGAATACATACGTTATTAAATTATTAAATCCACGACGACAAGAACCCAAAGAAAACTGAAGTATAACTTTTCTTAGCGGTTAGCGGCACAGATCTTTATCAGGCGGGTATTATCTATATCTATCCTATACTTAGATTTGCGATACAAGAGGCAAGATTGTTCGAAACCAAAAAGTCTACAATAATGGAAAAGGAACACGCTGAAGAAGTGAATCTAATAACAGACGCTAAATCTGCAATTGCAGAATACCCGAAATGTGACATGCCAAACGATCATGAAACGCCGTTGTTTGTCTCAGCGGGAACACATGCTGAAGAGCCTGAAGAACAAACTAAAGAAAAACTTTACAAATGCAATATGTGTGATTTTGAATCTGTGCATGCAAATAGTTTAAAACAACACACACGCACACACACTGGAGAGAAACCATTTAAGTGTGATATCTGTGATTATACAGCAGCTAAGTCAGATACTTTAAAGAAACACATACGTACACACACCGGCGAAAAACAATATAAATGTACCTTGTGTAAATATAAAACAATACAGGCGTATAATTTAACAGTGCATATGAGAACACATACAGGACAAAAACCTTTTAAATGTGATTTGTGTGATTATTCATCAACACAGGCAAGTGGCTTAAGAGGGCACATGAGAAAACATACTGGAGACAAACCATATGAATGTGATATATGTGATTATAAAACGCCAAGTGTGGGTCACCTAAAAAGCCACATACTCATACACACTGGAGAAAAACCCTATAAATGTAACATCTGCCATTACACAGCAGCTAGGACCGATTCTTTAAAAAAACACATACGTACACATACAGGAGAAAAACAACATAAATGTAAGTTGTGTGATTACAAAACAATACAGGCGTATAATTTAAAAGTGCATATGAGAACACACAACGGACTAAAACCTTTTAAATGTCATTTGTGTGATTATTCAGCGACGCAGGCAAGTGGTTTAAAAGGGCACTTAAGAAAACACAACGGAGACAAACCATATGAATGTGACATGTGTGATTATAAATCCGCACATGCAAATGATTTAAAAGCACATATAAGGTTGCACACAGGAGCAAAATCATATAAATGTCATATGTGTGATTATACAACCACAAAATCTAATTATATAAAAACACACATACGAACACATACTAAAGAAAAACCATATAAATGTGAAGTATGTGGTTATAAATTGGCTCATATGAGCTCCTTGAGAAGACATGGAAAAAAACACAAAAGACCAACTGTCTGATTAAATTTTATTATATTTAGGAATAGGCTAGTTTGCCTTCTAACTTGTTTTGTTTTTTAATGATACTGTGTGACGATACGAGCGAAGTCCTTCGCCTGATGGCTCTTCACACTTGCCCATAACAGCTCAACGCCACTCAGAATGTTGAACTTCAACAGTTCAAAACCCTGGATGGCAATGCACTGCGCTCGTCACCCCGAGATATAAGATGTCAAATCTCTGTGTGCCCTGTAATTTCGCTGGAAACATTGCCCTTCAATCCGGAACACAGTAGTGTTTGCACACTTGCTTGGCGGTTGAATAACTGGCAAAGGTGTGGTACTTCCCCAGGCGGACCCCTGCAATACCTACCACTACAATAAAATACAATATCATGAATATAATTAAATAAAAAGTGTAAATATTCGGTATTTGTTTATTTCATTAGAATGGTATTTCATGAATTAATATCATCTAAGTATTTATGAATATGTATTAAATAAAATTATATGCAGCTTCAATGCCATAGCTCAAAAACGGTGGCACAGAATACCTATAGCACAAGTACACTGCCCTCATAAGCCCAAGAGCGGTATCTCAGCCAATGTGTATTATGAGATAAGCGAGTTTTTGTGAAAGTTGATTTTTCGTTACTTTAATCTACACTAATATTATAAAGAGGAAAGATTTGTACCTATTTTTGTATGTTTGTAATGAATAGGCTCCGAAACTACTGAACCGATTTGAAAAATTCTTTCACTGTTGGGAAGCTACACTATCCCCGGGTGACATAGGCTATATTATATTTTGTAGCGAGGCCGAAGGCCGAGCTTACACTCGTGCGAAGCCGGGGCGGACGGCTAGTGATATATAATTTAATTTATTTTCACTTATGTGCCTATGTTAGGACCAATATATTTCTTAAATATATGTTTAAACACCCAACATTATTGTTTTTTAAGAGATACCGTCATTTCGTTTAGAATTAATAGTTTTTAAACATGAGTTTTAAAAGAAAAAAAATCTTTTTAGTGTTTTATTTCAATGTTCCAATGTAGATACGGTTATTTTGCTTACTTCATCTGGTGCGAAATTTCGTAAGCTATCAGATTCGCGAAAAAAACAGAAATATATTTTTTTTTGTTACCGCTCTTGGTCTTATGAGGGCAGTACAGTAGGTTCACTCCGCAAAAGCATTTAAATAAATAGCGACTCTTACTACCACACAATAATGTCCAATTCAGGATGTGCGAGCGCTAACTACCTACTGCTATATTAACCTAGAAGTTGCCTCTCTGTCTATTGCGTTACTGTTGTCGCGTTATCTCTGTCTATCGCGCGGCAGCGGGCATGGCAAGTCCGACAAGACGACTACTTGTAGCTTCATACCTAAAGTGCGGAGTGCGCCAGGCCTGACGGTGATGAAGATAAACATAGTAAATAACCAGTAGAATGTTCATGAACGTCAAAAGTTTAGACACAACGTGCTCTGGGCCAGCATGGTGAATTACGGCCCATCCTCTCTCTCTGAGAGAAGTTCTATGTCCCAGTAGTGGGAACAGGATAGGCCGGTAATGATGAAGAAAAATAACCGGCCAAGTGCGAGTTGGACTCGTGCAAGACAGGTTCTGTACCATTATCTACAAAAACGGCAAAAAAATCTAATAAATCAAATATTTATTTTTAAAGTTAATATATAACTAAATATTCTGTGAATATATCAAGTGTCTACCTCTTACCTTTATCAATATCGAGCAATAACAAGCAAAAAAAATCACTTTTGTTGTATGAGACCCCGTTAAATATTTATTTTATTCTATTTTTTAGTATTTGTTGTTATAGTGGCAACAGAAATATATCATCTGTGAAAATTCCAACTGTCCAACTATCACGGTTCATGAGATACAGCTTAGTGACAGATGGACGGACAGCGGAGTCTTAATAATAAGGGTCCGGTACCCTTAGTACAAGATTTGATAGTTTTCGAAAACTTTATTCGTTTTCGTTTTGATCCATACATTGCTGGGCTGAAAGCTATTCGAAACTATTTTACGTATTTGAGTGAAGCAACCTATACTGCCGATTACTACCGATTTTAGTTCATCCGCGTTTCCGCTAGAGGCGCTTTACTAAAACGTATGGGACAATACGGAAACGAAAAAAGTTTTCGAAAACTGTAAAATCTTGTACTAAGGGTACTGTTTTACCTTTTGGGTATTGAATCCTAAAAAAATACAGCTGAATTGAGAATCCTCTACTTTTTTGAAGTTCTTTTAAAATGACCTCGTTTCAGTTTAGTGTCAACGTTCCGTATAACGCAACCAAAGAACGCAACAAAGTACATACTATATAATATATACAGAATGTAGCAGAAACTTACTTTGGCTACTTATTGGCACAGTAATCACAACTCTAAATTGTTATTAAAATATTTTTTTACTAATTTTAAAATGCTTTATTTCTGTTTTGGTATAATTAATTAGTTGATACATTAATAGGAGAAGCCATTGGCACAGTTTCTGACTAGTTCGGGAGCCTCTGGAATCAATACTATAACCTACCATAAATTATGCCCGAATAAATGATTTGATTTTTTGAATTATTTGATTTTGTGCTGTTAGTGGCCCTAGTACGAGCACTTGCGAAAAAGTATTCGTTCCGTAAACGATAGCAAAATGTATGAAAAATTGAACAGCGCCTCTATCGGACTTAAAAGAAAACTGAATTTTTCATACATTTGCTATCGTTTACGGAACGAATACTTTTTCGCAAGCTCTCGTACTAACCCCACATGTCATGGTAAAACTTAAAACCGGCTATTATAATAAAATGTGTACAGAAAATTTCGTGTCTGCTGTTGACCGTTGAAGAGTTCCTTTATCTCGAGCTAATCCTTGGTGTCAATTTTCATGCTTACCATAAAAATGCATCGTTTTCGGATCTGAACAAACATGCAAAAATTCCACTCCGTAGGTTAAGAGCACAGAGAAGAAAAGGTTTTTATCTCTTCTACTAGGTCATTTTGTTTTGTTTACAGTTTCTGCCACTGATTGCTAGTGGCGTTACTGTTCTTACAAGTTCTGTAATAGCCGTAACAGACGTGTCGAACTTGGCTGACGAACCGCCGTCTGACCAACGGGATAGAAAGAGTGAGAATATAATTCCCCTCTCATTTTCTCGTTGGTTGATGTGGTTGACGTCACCATGTTGACGTGTCTGTTATAAGAGCCGTAACAGAAACGTCAACATGGCTGACAAAGAAGATAACATTTTCTCTTTCTCTCCCGTTGCTCAGACATCGGTTCGTCAGCCAAGTTCGACATGTCTGTTATCTACTTTAGAATAACGCGTCGTTAAACTTCAGTTTGATGCAAGTACCTCTAGATGGCGCTGGTAGGAGCTTAAAACGCGCAAACGGTCACGGGTGAAGCCTTGTTGTAATAATATGAATCGAGTTGTCTTTCATGAGAAACAATTAGTTAAATAGACATAGACTTTATTTTTTTAATCCTCTAGATTTAGTAGAGGATATAACAGATAACGGACTAAGTTATTTTTAACCTAAAAAAAAACCGACTTCAAAACTACAAATAGGCACTCAAAAGCGAAAAATAAATTATTATAAGCGCTACCCACTCATCTATTTGAAGTCTGTGCCAGCCAAGCATAGATCAGAGTATGAAGCCAAGTAGGTACCTTGCAAAGAGAATGTAACGCTACGCTAACCTAGTAGATAGATTAGCTTGTAGGTAAGCTATAGATACAAACCAAGCTAATAAAAGCGTGTTAAAAAGCATGCAGTTGTGAAATGTGTTATTTGCGTATGTATGTAGTTTTGATATGAAACATCTGCTCGTGTACCGAGACGGCAAAGATATTACGTTCTCATAATTATGTCGGTAAGTTTCACATCTTCCGTGCGTCCCGTAGAGGTATGCGTGAAGGCCAACTTTACCTCACAACCACATGTCGACATATTCTCAGATAAATGGTCGTTATTTATTAAAAATTCAATGATGTACAGTGAGGCGTATTCTATTTTTTTAATTGTTTATTTAATTTAATTTTTATTGTTATTTAAATTTTTATGCCATTGTTTTATATTTTTTCTTATTGTAAATATTTGTTAATTAATTAGTGTATAAATTGGTAGCTTTAGTAAATAACGTCATGGTAAAAAACTGTTAAGTTATTTGCTCGATATATAAAGAACTAGCCGTCCGCCCCGGCTTCGCACGAGTGTAAGCTCGGCCTTGGGTCTCGCTACAAAATATAATATAACCTATGTCACCCGGGGATAGTGTAGCTTCCCAACAGTGAAAGAATTTTTCAAATCGGTTCAGTAGTTTCGGAGCCTATTCATTACAAACATACAAACATACAAAAATAGGTACAAATCTTTCCTCTTTATAATATTAGTGTAGATTTAATTGAATTTATTACCTATGGTTTTGTGTGGTAGATTCCTTTATATGGATCTAATCGTTATGGTCCGCTAATTTACTGATGAAACAATAAGAAAAAAAGGTAAAGGGTTTAATAAAAAAATAATAAAAAAAAGTAGCAAGTTCTTTTTATCACATAATTTATATACCTAGTACCTACAGATATGCAAATTCTTAAAGTTATATGATTATTTACGGGATATTTACCGTGGTAAGGTTGTGGAAGGAGCTCCCGATATTTCGGCGCAGTTACATGCACCATGTTCACGGGAAGACTGAAGAACCTTACATCCTTACCACGGTAAATATCCCGTAAATAAGCATATAACTTTAGTGAACAACCGTGATAAAATTCTTGTTACTAATTTACCATAATAGGCCGTCCATTAATCATGTGATGTTTTTTAGCACTTTAAAACTCCCCCCCCCCCCCCCCCTATGTTAAGACGTGGTGAAGTTTAAAACTACTTCCACCAATCGTTAACCCACTCAAAGGTACCCAAAGGGTAAAACGGGACCCTGTTACCAGCCCCGGATCTAGGGGGGGGCAAGCCGGGGCCTATGCCCCGGGCGGCAAGTTCAGGGGGCGGCCAAATTCACACTTCACGGATCAATGGACAACTCACCATTTATTTAACTTTGACCACGGAATAAATAATAGCACAAGTACAGCAATTTCATGGCCATATCAACTTGACCGATACCCTGAGCGCGGAGTGAGACGTGCTGCACGAACATTTATTATTCGCGAGGCGCGTAGGCATAGTTCAAAATACGCGCCCGGCTCCCGCTCGCCGGCAGGATCCGCAGATCGGGGCAGCACGCGTCTGGTTACCGTGAGTGCAAAAGAGATAAAGCTATATCCGAAAACTTCCTCGTCGATCTCTCTCCACGACAGTGTTTTGTTTTAAAAATGTGAGTTGTTTGTTTATGTTTACTATTTAGTAGTTGTCGATCTGCCGAAAGTAAAATACTCATTGTATTAGTGAAGACGCGACGCACCAATAAATCTATCACAGCTCATCGATCGCTTTTTTAGGTAAGTATTTTATCATAACAATTATTATGTTTTTTTAAGTTACTATATTTATTTTTTAAATTAAATTTAATACGTGCAATCACTTACGAACGTTAAAAACCGAAGCCGCGCGACGAAAATTGACCGCGAGGCGGGCGGACGATTCTTTTACAAAAGGTTTTTATTGGCTACAGTTACAAAACTTAATTTAAGGAAATTAATCATAATAATCATTATTATTACTTTTTGCGCGTTTACTTCTTTTGCGTTATTCCTACGCTGTCGACGACGACGGCGCGTTGGTACCTATAACTCGGGCGGTTGCCACGCACTTGCAAGCACTCTTCGATATCATTTTCCTACTCTACTTCCTGCTCGTAAATTATAGCGTTAGTGAAATTGAAGTCAGATCGTAGTACCTACATTGCGTCGAGTTGATTTAATTAATTGTTTCATGTAATGATCTTGTCTGGTCGATTTATCTATGCCTAATATAAAAATGAGTCGCTGAATGTGTTGCTAAGCGCAAAACTCGAGAACGTTTGAACCGATTTCGCTAATTCTTTATTTAGAATATTTCTTGAAGTACCAGGATTGTTCTTACGGAGAGAAAATAATAAAAAAAAAAAATTACGAATCGACTGTTAGGCGGTACGAAGTTTGCCGGGTCAGCTAGTTTACTAAAAATATTGATTAGATTAAAATGTTTTCAACAAGGAAATTAATTAGGTACTTAATTTGTTTACAGGTTGTAATTATGAGTGCACCAAGAAAAAAACTATCAGGAGCGGAATATAGGAAAAAGGCTAAATATAAGGAGTTGCAGGGAAAACAATCTGCAGATAATATGAAAAATTGGCTTCGCAGAGGGTGTGACCCGGTAGGATCTGCTGCAACTTACGAAGTTGATATTGAGTTAGTGGATGTTTCTGGCACTTTACCCGATCAAATGGATCAAGATAGCACAGTGCCAACTTCACCATCTTTATTGATGTGCGAAGAGCAACATGAGCAACTTGAAAAATCGAAGCCAGAGTACGAAGGATCTAAATCCCTGGACTCGGAATTGAATGAACTACAAAAAACCGGATTTGATTTGACGGACCCAGGCAATTGGCCAGCGGTGGAAAAAATGACTGACCAACAACGATCTTTCTTTAGCAATCAGGCTATAATATTAGCAGAAAATCACCCCGAAAACATTGAATTTAGATATACTGAACGCAATGGCAGACATTTGACATCTTCTATGTGGTACAGGACGTTGGCTAATTGCGAAAGGGTTAAAAGATCTTGGCTTTTAAATTCTAAGACAAAAAATGCAATTTTTTGTGCGTGCTGCAAGATTTATCAGAAAGTATCTACTACCGCTACATCTGCATTGTGTTCTACAGGGATTATTAATTGGAAAAAAGTCTCAGAGAGATTAGCTGAGCACGAGGCAACCAAATGCATAAAGAGTGTATGATCAAGTGGAAAACACGGGTACAGCAAATGAAATCATGCCAAGGTATTGATCAAGACCTTGAGAGAGTAGTTAACTCAGAAAAAGAAAAATGGAGAGAGATGCTGCGGATTGTTATGAATGCTGTATTGTATTTATCCACAAACTGCCTCGCTTTTCGCGGATCCAACGAAACTCCTAGCGACCTTATCACGCAATATCCTCAGCCTAGTCAAGGTAACTTTTTAAACTTAATTTCCCTGCTCGCGAAACATAATTCAACTCTTAAGTTTCAATTAGAAAATTTAAAAAAGGGACAGGTATCATATTTATCAAAGACAATACAGAATGAAATAATTGAAATAATGGCAAAAACAGTTAGAAATAGCATTTTAAATGACATCAAAGAAGCCAAATACTTTACGATAATGTTCGACTGCACTCCAGATGTATCCCATACTGAACAAATGAGCCAAGTTATACGATATGTTAAAAGAACTGGCGATGTATGTGAAATAAAATAAAGTTTCATTGATTTCATAGAAGTTGCTGGAAAGACAGGAGAGGACATTTGTCAACAGATTTTAGAAAAATTAGCAGTTGATGATTTAGATATTGGACAATGTCGTGGCCAATCTTATGATAATGGGTCCAATATGGCCAGCATCCATAAAGGAGTACAAGCCAGGATTGCAGAAAAGAATGAGCTGGCCGAGTTCGTACCGTGCTTGGCTCACTCCTTAAATCTTGTAGGGGTTCATTCTGCCTCATCATGCCAGGAAGCTATTAACCTATTTGGACTAATTCAAAAAGTATATTGCTTTTTTGTTGGTTCCACTTCTAGGTGGAACATTATGAAAAAATACGCAAAAACAAATTTAAAAGGAAGTAGTCAGACGAGATGGTCGGCAAAACACGTTGCTGTGAATGCCCTATTAAATAATTTGCCAGAAATAGCGGAAGCCTTAGAAGAAATTAAGCAAACTTCTTGTGCTCCAGAAGCCAAGTTCGAGGCTGGTCATCTCTTAACTGCTATAAAGGATTTTAAATTTATTCTTAATTTAACTATTTGGGTGAATATTCTCCGCGAAATCAATCGAGTGAATATAGAAATTCAGAAAGAAGATATTATCCTTGCCCGTTCCGTCGCACTAATGGATGGTCTGCTCAAAACTTTGCAAAAAATGAGACAAAATCCAATGGAATATTGGATAAAAGAAGCTGGCGAAGTAGCTGAAAAATGTGGTGTTGACCCTATTTTGCAAAACAAACGAATTCCAAAACGTAAAAAACATTTCGACGAGATGTGTGAAGACGAATTGCCAACACTCCAACCTGTTCAACTTTTTTCTAAAGAAATAATGATGGTATTTGATCGAATCATATCCGAAATTAAAAAGAGATTTGATTGGGCTACCATGCTGAATTTGAATTTTGCTTTTCTTAATGGTACTGATATTTTGAAAATGTCAAATGAAGAACTGCAAAAGTGTGGAGCAGATTTGGCTCGAAAATACGAGCGAGATTTAAGTGCCGTTGAATTCTGCCAGGAACTTCATGTTTTTAAAGAGCAAGCTCCGGTTTTATTTGGTGATATAGAAAAGGCTAACAGTTTTTATCTCTTGCAACAGATCATGCGCATGATTTGCAGGATGCTTTTCCTAATATTTGTATTGCTCTGCGAATTTACTCTACGCTTCCTACTACGTCCGCAAGCTGCGAGCGAAGTTTTAGCAAACTAAAACTGATTAAAAATTATTTGCGATCTTCTATGAGCCAGGAACGCTTATCGGGTCTTGCAATCTTAGCGATAGAAAATCGTATTGCACACGAGTTAAATTATGACAAGGCTATAGATTTATTTGCTGAACAAAAAGCTCGAAGAGTAAAATTGTAATTTCAATTCACAAATTTAATAATATATTTGATTTTTATTTTTATTATGCATATTTATTTTTATTTTAAACCCTACCCTGTTAAATATATATCCTACATATTGAAAGCTGAAATTATATGGATGATAAAGGTGAAAATAAACATAAGTAGGTAGGCGGGGCGGCATTTTTCAGTTTTTGCCCCGCCTAAAAAAAATTGAAGATCCGGGGCTGCCTGTTACTAAGGCTCCGCTGTCCGTCCGTCCGTCTGTCACCAGGCTGTATCTCATGAACCGTGACAGTTAGACAGTTGAAATTGTCACAGATGATGTATTTCTGTTGCCGCTATAATAAAAAATACTAAAAAATATAATAAAATTAATATTTAAGTGGGCTCCCATACAACAAACGTGATTTTTATGCTCATTTTCGCTCGATATTGATAACGGCAAGAGGTAGACGCATGAAATATTCGCAGAATATTTAGTTATATATCCACTTTAATAATAAATTATGAAAATAAAATTTATATTTGAGGGGGGCTCCCATACGCTCCCATTTTTATAGATAATGGTACGGATCCCTTCGTGCGCGAGTTGACTCGCACTTGGCCGGTTATTTAATAATTGTAATACTTTTTTATTGATTTTTGAACTACCTATTTATTTGATAATGTTTTAATTACCACGTATATATCTATTACTCGTAACGTTTTCTAAATAAGGGTGAGTCCTGTTTGAATTTCGCGGTTTTTTAAAAAACTAACGAGATTTTCTTTGATCGCATAAAAAGACGTAATCTGTTACAATCTGTGGTTACATGTTTCATATGATGTCATTCTTGTTGTTTCTTGTCAGTTGTCACGTCTGCAATATTTCTAACTTTTGCCATGAAACCAAGACAAAACTATAATGATTTCTCTAGAGTAAAAGAGAAAGAAGTACAAATCGATTACTTACTTCGACACGACAGCGACACCATCCGAATTCCGAAACGAAACCAAGAATCTGGAACGTATTTCATAAAATTGGACCGAATGTGTATTGTAGAATTGTAGATAATATTTTTCCAATATTTAGAGAAAATTAAACCATTTCTTAATTATATCAATGAAGATGGAACTAAACGATGTAATAGTCAACCAACCTGTGGTTATAGATAACGTAAGTGCTTCACGAATTCCATAAAAGCGTTTGTTTCGTATGTCTTCATTGGCGCACCTATTATTTTTACAAAAATCTTATTGTAAACTGTTACAAAAGTACTAAAAATTAGGACACTACGTTGTTAAGAGTTTCCCACGTAAATTCACCAATACATTTGTTATTTAGCTTAATTTATTCATAACATGACTCATTCTTCTATCTTACGTCAATATTGCAGCTTATTTTCATGCCGGTTTATGTTGTTTTAGGGCTCCGGCGTCATCAAAGCAGGCTTCGCTGGCGACCAAATTCCAAAATGCAGGTTTCCAAACTAGTAAGTTTCCAATCCTTCCTTAAAGAACCATGGCAAATTGGAGTTGTATAAAAGGCTACGATACCCTTAAAGAACCATGGCAAATTGGAGTTGTATAAAAGGCTACGATACCTAATGCCTCTGCATTTCCTCAAACAATGACATATGATGGAGTGTGCAGCGTGCCCTTCAACCTGTCTCTGGACGAAGGCCATGGAGAGTGCTATCGGGGTGGCTGAATTCCTGAAAATCTTTACAGTGTTAAGTCGTAGTTATACAACATTCGGGAATGGACCAGCATCAGGGCTCATTTGGCTGTCAAATAGCATATCTTTTTGAAGGTTCAAGGGTACTTCACGTCTGCCCCCGTGGGTCAGTTGATAGTGAACTTACCTTCTGCGCTTGGGGGTGTGGGTTTGATTCCCACCTAGGGCAAACATTCATGTGATGAACATTTGTATTTGTTCTATGTCTGGGTGTTAATTGATTGTAATGTTGTAATGAAAAGTATGTATTTAAAATATATATGTATGTATATCAGTCTCTGGCAGCCATATTACAAGCATTGCTTAGTTTGGGATCAGATGACCATGTGTGCAATAATGTCCCAGATATAGATGTATAGATAAGTAACTGAACATGTGAAGACAGTTTTTAAAAATGTTCTCTGTGTTTGTTTTTTTGTGCACGCACATATTCTTAACCGCTGAACTTTTAACTTCACAAATAGGTTTTCTAATAGTACAGGACCCTATTATAAAGCCTACGCTGTCTGTCTGTCCGTCCGTTTGTACATCCTACCTTTAAACGGCTGTATCTTTCGAACCGTAATAGATAGCCAGTTGAAATATTCACAGAACCCTATCCCCTTTGAAAATGAAATTAAATTTATTCACAAAAAATAGGGTTATACACTGGTCTTGGGTATTTTATATATAGTTCTTCTTTGGGTACGGAATCCTAAAAAGTCAATGTAAAAAAAAATGTTCTGGTAGTTAATAAATAAATAAATATCTGGGACATTTTTGCACACACTGTCATCTGACCCCAAACTAAGCAAAGCTTGTAATATGGCTAGTTGAAGACTCAAAACGAACAATGTTGATATTGGTTGTCTTACATACTTCATGTTACCATCAGACTGAAGAACTGCTCACAGGGTCATTTTAGACCCCAGACTCATTGAAAGTCCACCCTAATATCAGCTCTTGTTCCCAGTATCGGCCGTCCGAAGCACGTGCGTGTGATGGCTGGAGCACTAGAAGGGGAGCTGTTTGTTGGTCCAAGAGCGGAGGAGCACCGCGGTCTCCTCACCATCAAATACCCCATGGAGCATGGGATTGTGACGGACTGGAACGATATGGAGCGAGTTTGGAACTATATCTATAGCAAGGTGGGTTCCATCATAGTGTAAAAATCTAAAGTGAAATTTGATAATACTCAGGCCGCTCTCTCCCACTGGGCACTAGCCCAGGGCCCTGCCATCGATGGGGCTCCAAGTTCCCGCCAGATCACGAAACAATAACTGATACTTATTACTGAAAAACATACTTATTTGGAAAAAATTAAAGGATAATGATTGACTACAATACCTGCTTGCTTATTAGTTTTTGCATGTGCGAAGCTACTCTACTCTGGACCGAAAATAGTGCTCAGTCAAGGTCATAGGGTCCACAATCCTAATGTGCCCAGGGCCTTCCATAGGTTAAAGACTGCCTTGATAATACTAAAAATAATTTGGCAAAAAATTGTGAAGTTAAATATATAAAAAAAAATCATGTAATTTGTATGAGGTTTTTTTTATTTATTTTGAAATAGGCAGCTTCTTTCTGGTAATTAACTTATTATCTGTTATGTTAAAGACATGTTTCTTTTCGGAATACTATTTGTCTATCCAGGCCATAGTTGGTGTTGCAACGGGCTTTTACACTATTTTGTTTGTATTAGTGAAAACATCTTTTTGGCTTATGTGTTGTTTATCTCATATCTACTGTGTTAATAAGCTGTTTTTATTTTGTGGCTAACAATGTAGTCAAAAGTCGATATTGATGTCGTTATTAGGGTTCTGTACCCAAAGGGTAAAACAGGACCCTATTACTAAGGCTCCGCTGTCCGTCCGTCCGTCTATCTGTCACTCCGTCTGTCACCAGGCTGTATCTCATGAACCGTGATAGTTGGACAGTTGAAATTTTCACAGATTTTGTATTTCTGTTGCCGCTATAACAACAAATACTAAAAAACAGAATAAAATAAATGTTTAAGGGAGGCTTCCATACAAAAACGTGATTTATAACATTTGAGTACCTTGATTTTGATACTCAACACTAGATGTCTCCTAATGCTTTCGAGGCAAATTGTATTATTGCCGCTACTCTATCATAGATGTCGTGGCAATACAAAAATAAATAAATAGGTACTCTTTTGCTTATCTTTACATAAATTATAGTCGTAACTTACGACTCGGTAAGTCGTGATCGTATTTTTTTATTGATTATTCCATTATTGATTATTTATTATTGTATTTTGTGGTGATACGGAACCCTTAAGTGCGCGAGCCGGACTCGCGCTTGGCCAGTTTTTATTCCATCACTTTCTGCAACGTCATAAGTGACATGGTAACTTGGTTTTACTCCTCATATCCACAGGACCAATTATCAACATTTTCTGAGGAGCATCCGGTGCTGCTAACGGAGGCCCCGCTCAACCCTCGCCGGAACAGAGAGAAGGCAGCCGAAGTCTTTTTTGAGACTTTCAATGTGCCTGCGCTCTTCCTTTCCATGCAGGCTGTACTAAGTTTGTAAGTATAGCATACGATTGTCACTAGGACCAGCACTGTTTGTCATTTATTGATGGGGTTGCACAAGGTTGTCACCTAGGATCAGTACTGTTTGTCATATATTGATAGGGTGCCACAAGGTTGATACCTAAGACAGTTACTGTTTGTCTTTAATTGATGGGGTACCTCAAGGTGGTTACCTAGGATCAGTAATGTTTGTCATTTATTGATGGGGTTCCTCAAGTTGGTTACTTAAGATCAGTACTGTTTGTCATAACTGTAGATATAAATAACACTTCCATAACAGGACAATCTAACTAAAGTATGAGCTAGAGGGGAAACTGTAGGTATAAATAACACTTCCATAACAGGACCATCTCAAGTATGAGCTAGAAGGAAAACTGTAGATATAAATAACACTCGCATAACAGGACAATCTAATTAAATTATGAGCTAGAGGGGAAACTGTAGGTATAAATTACACTTCCATAAATGCACGATCTAAAGTATGACCAAGAGGGAAAACTGTAGGTGTAAATTACATTTCCATAACTGGTCGATCTAAAGTATGACCAAGAGGAAAAACTGTAGGTATAAGTTACACTTCCATAACTGCACTATCTAAATTATGAGCTAGAAGGGAAACTGTAGATATAAATTACACTTCCATAACTGCACGATCTAAAGTATGACCTAGAGGGGAAACTGTAGGTATATCACTACCATTCATTTTTTCTGACTCCCTTTGGTGCTTACACGTAATACCAGTCCTGGCGCACTCCGAACTTTAGGTATGAAGCTACAAGTAGTCGTCTTGTCGGACTTGCCGTGCCCGCTGCCGCGCGATAGACAGAGATAACGTGACATGAGTTACGCGACAGACAGGGAGGCAACTTGTAGGTTAATATAGCTGTAGGTAGTTAGCGCTCGCACGTCCTGAATTACGCTTTATTGTGTAGTAGCAAGAGTCGCTACTTATTTAAACGATTTTGCAAAGTGAATTTTCTGTACTGTGCTTATATGTATTTTGTGGTAATACTTGAATGGTCCCGATATGATTACAGATACGCGACTGGTCGCACGACGGGCGTAGTCCTGGATTCAGGCGACGGAGTGACGCACGCCGTTCCAATATACGAAGGGTTCGCGATGCCTCACAGCATCATGAGGGTCGACGTTGCGGGGAGAGACGTCACTAGATACCTCAGGTAATACACAGAGATATATATTTTTGAAGTGAAAACTTCTTTAGGCGCGTTGAGCAATTTTTGAGTGTTCAATAATTTTATCAATATGAAAAAAACCGACTTTATCAGCACTGGACCAAATTGAAATGGGACCAAATGGGAAGACCCAGCTTTCAAATAAAAAAAGAATTATCAAAATCGATTATTTGACAGCCCCGGTGGCTCAGTTGGTAGTGAACCTACTTTCTGCGCTTGGGGGCGTGGGTTCGATTCCCATCTAGGACAAACATTTGTGTGATGAACATTTGTGTTTGTTCCATCTGGGTGTTAATATCTATTTAAGTATGTATTTAAAAATATATATGTATGACATGTATGTATATCAGTCTCTGGCTGCCATATTACAAGCTTTGCTTAGTTTGGGGTCAGATGACCGTGTGTGCAATAATGTCCCAGATATTTATTTATTTATTTTGATTCACCCAGTCAAAGTTCTGCGGTAACAAACATTTAAAAAAAAATTTTAATTTAAAAATCATGGAACTCGCGTCATCGTCACGCTGTACAGTGTATTTTAAAACAGCGCCACTTAAGTTTTCACTTCTGACGTGCAGTGCTATGATTGATGTGTTTATTTTTAAACTCATTTTTTACCGCAGCCACCAGTGTGTTATTTGAAATAGGGTTCCGTTTTTACCCTCTACACATAGGACCCCTAAAAACGAACTTGTTATGACCAGGTTCTGTATTACATTACAGGTTACTCCTGCGCAAGGAGGGCGTGAATCTACGCACTTCAGCAGAATTAGAAATAGTCAAGTCTATAAAGGAGCGCGCTTGCTATCTCTCCCCCAACCCGCTCAAAGAAGAGACTTTAGATACTGAGAGAGCACAGTATACGCTACCCGATGGCACGCAGTTAGAGGTAAGACAATCCCCACTGGTGGGGAAAATGACTCTACTGATGACAATAAATTACCCACCTGTTTTTGTGTAAAATGACCTCACTTGCGGGGGATTATTCAAATATATATCAATAGCCTCGTTGGTCCGATTGGTAGTGAACCTGTCTTCTACGCTTGGGGGCGTGGGTTCGATTCCCACCTAGCGCATACATTCATGTGATGAACATTTGTGTTTATTCTATGTCTGGGTGTTAATATCTATTTAAGTATGTATTTAAAAAATACATATAATAAAAACGTAGAGATAAAAAAATCTGTAATTGCGAAATATAAAAAAAAAACACACAGGGCGTCTTAAAATAAGCAGCTGAACATGATAGGACAGTTTTTAGAATTTTTCTCTGTTTGTTTGTCCACGCACATCACAGGACGGATTAAAATGTTGTTTTCACGAATATGCTTAGCTATGACCAGATTGAAGTATAGGCTATGTTATTTTGCACAAGGGCCAGATTAAGGGAGGAATAAAGCAAAAGGGTTGAAAGTGTTTATGAAAATCTGTGTGTTAACGTGTTCAGCTGCTTATTTTAAGACAACCTGTGTGTTATTTTTTGTTATCTCGCAATTACAGATTTTTTTATCTCTACGTTTTTATTATATCCACACTAATATTATAAATGCGAAAGTAACTCTGTCTGTCTGTTTACTACATCACATCACACATCATCAGCCAATTAACGTCCACTGTTGGACAAGGCCTCCCTCATAGAGAGGGGTGTTGCCATAATAATTGACTCACGTGATAGGTGCCGAAATATATAACTGTTTGCCAAAGGATGTCACGAGTACCGCCAGTGACAATATATTTAAAATTAAATTAAAGAACTGGCTCGTTGAAAGAACTTTTTACTCCATCGACGACTTTTTTAAAAGTGAAAGGAAATGTTATTTAAATAACTACGGACGAAATATAATAATTAAGTAATGATTTATGAATTAATTAATTGGAATTATTTTTATTATTGTTTTACAAGAACTTCATTATACTGACTTATAATTATGCACACTATTATCAATAAAATTGTTTATCTGTTTATCTGTTAATCCCCACGCTTGGCAGGCGGCTTGGGGATCGCAGTACCTTCCCCGTGTACTATTAGGACGCTGCTGCACATCCTCCGGTGTTTACTACATAATCACCGCTAAACGGCTTTACCGATCTCCACAGACTAGGTATAGCTACTACGTAGCCCAGATTTGTAGTAGTATTATTTTCAATGGAAACAATTCAGTCAAATACCTGCGGGACGGGGTGAGGGGTTACTAAATGCTAATTGGTCCATTCAACGTCAGTTCAAAATGTAAACAAAGCATAGTGATGTCGTACCTACGGTATTGGTCGGAAATGACGTGAGGTTCAGTGGAATCAGTGGGTGTGTTTTGTATATCAGTAGTGGTCAACTGATGTAGTGTCTGAACATGTTCGCCCTGCATTCAATGTCTAGTTATAGAAAGTCTGCCGATCTCGATAAAATTTTGCGAGGTTATAGTATGTATCATGAGGACGGCCATACGCTATTTTTTTCTGAAGAAATCGCGGACGAAGTCGCGGGTCACCTAGTGTATAGATATGTATAGATTAGTTTGTAATTTATGGGTCAAAAAAGTGCCTGAAACAAATGATTTTTATTAATTTTATTTGTTCACTCACTTAATTTTATTTTTATTATGGATTTCGAGTTCATTTCCCAACTAGTCCTGTGTTATTATTGAATTGTAATTAAAACTAATTCCAGATTGGTCCGGCGAGGTTCCGTGCACCGGAAGTGTTGTTCAGACCTGACCTCATCGGTGAGGAATGTGAAGGTATGTTGACGATACACACACATTTCACATTATTATTCACATTAAACACTGTTTTAAACTATCACGGTTGTTCACTAAAGTTATATGATTATTTACGGGATATTTACCGTGGTAAGGTTGTGGAAGGAGCTCCCGATTCTTATTCTTATTCGAGATGGGGGTGATAAGTCCTGCACTGACGTCCCGCTTGGGGTGTATTGTGCATTTCCCCCTACCAGCAGTTACCCGAGCCAACCCAACTCCTTGAAATATCGGAGCGAGACTCTGGGGCGCTGGCACAGTTGCTCCAGTGGCGTAGATGGAATTGTGCGTAATGACGATGAAAAGCAGTCAAGCTGATGTGGTAGCGTGGATGATGAAGGTAGCGTAGCCTCATGCAACCCGGTAGCGATTCTAGTTTCCTCTGTGCTCCCGATATTTCGGTGCAATTACATGCACCATGTTCACGGGAAGACAATATCGGTAAGTATCGGGAGCTCCTTCCACAACCTTACCACGGTAAATATCCCGTAAATAATTATATAACTTTATTATTTACATTATTCATCATTCATCACCATAAGCCAAAAGACGTCCACTGCTGAACATAGGCCTCCCCCTTTAACCTCCACACTGAACGACAACCTGCCATCTGCATCCACTGGATGCCCGCGACTCTCACGATGTCGTCGGTCCATCTAGTGGGAGGCCTACCTACGCTGCGTCTGCCAATTCGTGGTCTCCACCCACCTTTCTTCCCCATCGGTTATCAGTTCTTCGAGCGATGTGGCCTGCCCATTGCCACTTCAACTTGCAGATTTTAATAGCTATGTCGGTGACTCTGGTTCTTTGGCGAATATCTACGTTCCAAATTCTATCGCACAAAGAAACTCCTAGCTTAGCTCCCCCATTGCTCGTTGTGTGACTCTGAGTTTCTAATGAATGATAATGAATGAATGAATGATTAATATACAAACATATTAATTAATTACATGTAAAAAAAAGTCAAATTATATAATTATAGGTATGCACTGCCTGAATGGGTGTTCCCCGATAGTTACAATCTGGGTGTCTTCAAGTTAAAAGTGAATCGGTTTCTTCTAGGCAAGCGTGCTCCACCGTAGGCCGCATCATCGCTTAACATCAGGCGAGTTGGCGGCCAAGCGCAAGCCTATCTTACAATTAAAAAAAAAACATTCATATGTCAGGTGTATAAAGTTAATTAAATTTGTCTATCGTAGACCGCATCATCGCTTAACATCATTGCAGTTGGCGGCCAAGAGCAAGCCTATTATTGATTTTAACCGACTTCCAAAAAGGAGGTGGTTCTCAATTTGACAGTTTTTTTTAATGTTTGTTACCTCAGAACTTTCGACTAGGTGAACTGATTTTTATGATTCTTTTTTTATTTGAAAGCTGATGCTTCCCGTGTGGTCCCATTTCAATATGGTCCAGTTCTGACATTTTTATGAAGTCCTCTTTTTATATTGATAATATTTTTTTAAATCTTCCCCAGGTCTTCACGAAGTGCTGATGTTCGCTATACAGAAGTCTGACATGGACCTTCGTAAAGTGTTATACCAGAATATAGTCCTGAGCGGGGGCTCCACGCTGTTCCGGGGCTTCGGCGACCGACTTCTAGCTGAAATACGGCGGCTCGCACCTAAGGATATGAAGATTAGGGTAAGATGCTTCATCTTCGACCACATCGTTGCTTACCAACAGGCGAGATGGTGGCCAAAAGCGGACTCATTCACGTTAAAAAAAAATGTCAGACTGCGCCCTCTATCCCCTAGCGCGTGCATTAATTAGGCACTATCGGCTTTAAAGGGCGCATGCCTGATTTAGTACTGATGTGTTCCGACAGATGTCTCTTATAATATTTTTTGTGTGGAAATGACTTTTTTATTGTTAGACTAGCCGTCCGCCCCGGCTTCGCACGGGTGTAAGCTCGGCCTTCGGCCTCGCTACAAAATATAATATAGCCTATGTCACCCGGGGATAGTGTAGCTTCCCAACAGTGAAAGAATTTTTCAAATCGGTTCAGTAGTTTCGGAGCCTATTCATTACAAACATACAAACATACAAAAATAGGTACAAATCTTTCCTCTTTATAATATTAGTGTAGATTGTAAAAAAATAAAACACCGTAGAACTGGACCAATATGAAATGGGACCAAAGGGGAAGCACCAGCTTTCAAATAAATAAAAAAATCATCAAAATCGGTTCACCCGGTAGAAAGTTCTGAGGTAATAAACATTACAAAAATATATTAAAAAAATACAGTCTAATTGATAACCTCCTCCTTTTTGGTAGTCGTAAAGTAAAAATAATTATAAATTAAAAAAAAAAACGACTTCAAAATTAGTAAGTACGCATTCTCTTTTACTTGGATGACATATTTTTTCAATTTCCATTTCATTTTCATTTCCATTAAAAAACCAAACTCCTAAACCGATTTTAATGAAATGTATATGGTACCACCTCTGAAGTATGGCCTACCAAACAAAAAGGAGTCATCAAAATCAATTCATAACTGGCGGAGAAATCGGTGAACATACATAAATATTTAGTAGTAATAGGTTTAAAACTTGGCTCACATTTAAACTGGAAAACGCACATACAAAAAAATCTAAATGAAATTGAGCAGTTTCACTTATGCGCTGACAGAACTACGACGAGCTACGGATCAAAAAACAGCCATTACTGCATACTATGCATATGCCTACTCGTGGCTCAGGTACGGCATTATATTATGGGGAAACAGCGTAAACGCATTAGATGTCTTCATTGCCCAGAAAAAGTGTATCCGTATTCTGGCCAATATAAAATCCCCTGATATAACTATAACAAATTTTCATAAGCCCTACTTCATTGAATTTAAAATCTTGTCGTTGACATCAATTTACATATTAGAAACTAGCCGTCCGCCCCGGCTTCGCACGGCTGTAAGCTCGGCCTTCGGCCTCGCTACAAAATATAATATATCCTATGTCACCCGGGGATAGTGTAGCTTCCCAACAGTGAAAGAATTTTTCAAATCGGTTCAGTAGTTTCGGAGCCTATTCATTACAAACATACAAACATACAAAAATAGGTACAAATCTTTCCTCTTTATAATATTAGTGTAGATAAGCAAATTCGTTAAAAAATACCCCGACTTCTTTAAAAGAGCAATTGACAAGCCGCGAACAATCAGATCACAATATAGACATAAACTTATCGAACCGAAATCTAATCTAGTAATTCATAGCTCAGGCCCTACAACTATGGCCGTAAAAATATACAATAAGCTACCAAATATAATAAAAGACATAGAAAAAGAACCCAGCTTCACTAATGTTCTCAAAACTTTCCTAGAATCAAAATGTTACTATACCCTAGACGAATTTTTCAAGGATAATTTCGATGATTTACAAATAGACCGTTCCGTTCTTTCTGTTGCCATACCCTAACAGGGTCATATGTACTACATGTATTTAAGATGTGTTAAGACAAAAACATGTTATTTAAGGTCTGCATGCATACATATATCGCATTAATTAAATTGAGAATTGAGTATTTGACTGCCTTGGCCCAGTTGGTAGTGAACCTACCTTCTACGCTTGGGGGCGTGGTTTCGATTACCACCTAGGACAAACATTAATGTGATGAGCATTTGTGTTTGTTCTATGCCTGGGTGTTAATATTTATTTAACTATGTATTTAAAAAAATACCGTATATCAGTCTGTGGCAGCCATATTACAAACTTTGCTTAGTTTGGGGGGCCTTTTTGAGGAAATAAAAATTTTTTAAATCGTATACCTAACAGTATTTCTCTGTGTGATTCCAGATCTCAGCGCCCCAGGAGCGCTTATACTCGACATGGATAGGCGGGTCGATTCTGGCTTCCCTCGATACATTCCGCAAGATGTGGGTCTCGAAGCGAGAGTACGATGAAGAAGGCCACCGCGCCGTGCACAGGAAGACATTCTAGAATATTCTGCTTGCTTCTAGAAGAAGAAACGTTTTAGAAGGTTCTAGCTAGAGTGTTTTTAAAATGTTCTGATCGGTTTTAAGGGGTTCTAGAGTGTCTTAAAAGCGTTCTGAGAGGTTCGAAAGTGTTCTAGGAGGTTTTAAACTATTTGAGCAGTTTCAATAAAGTGTTTTGAAACTTTCTAAGAGTGTTTAAAGTATCTTGGGAGATTTTTAGCTTGTTTTGGGATAACATAGTGTTATATGATTATTAACGGGAAATATACTGAAATTTGGCTTCAACCACAACCTTATCACGGTAAATATCCCGTTAATAATCATATAACCTTGATAGTTTAAAACTTTCTAGATCTAGAATATATTGGGGGTTTCTAGAGTGTTTTAAAAGTGTTATGGACGATTGTAAGAGGTTCTAGATGGCCCCAAAAGCGTTTTGATAGGTCTTAAAGCGTTCCGAGCGGTTTTAAAGTGTTCTGAGAAGTTTTAAAGCGTTCGAAGAGGTTCTAAAGCGTTCTGAGAAGCTCTAAAGAGTCCTGAGAGGTTTTAAAGTGTTCTGAGAAGTTTTAAAGCGTTCTAAAAGGCTATAAATTTATTCTGAGAAGTTTTAAAGCGTTCTGAGAAGTTTTAAAGCGTTCTAAAAGGCTATAAATTTATTCTGAGAAGTTTTAAAGCATTCTGAGAAGTTTTGAAGCGTTCTGAGAAGTTTTAAAGCGTTCTAAAAGGCTATAAATTTATTCTGAGAAGTTTTAAAGCGTTCTGAGAGGTTCTAAATTGTTTTAAAGCTTTCTGAGAGGTTCTAAAGTGTTCTGAGAAGTTTCAAAGCGTTCTCAGAGGCCTAAAGTGTTCTGGGAGACCCTAGACTGCTTCGAGTCGACCTTAATCTCTACAACCTAGCCTAAAAGGATTTAGAATATATTTGGAATCTACAAAGAAAGTAAAAACGGTTCCCTGTGACGAACTGGTTCACAAATATTGAACTGCAGACATTCTATAACTCTCTAGCTAGGAGAATGTTAGGAAGGATCATATTTAATAACGCATCATAAATAATTTATTGTGCACCAAAATATGCACACCAAAATTTAATGTGCAAGAGAGAACGAAAATCGATTTCTGTCTATTAATTAATGTATTTTGGTCATACGGACTAAATTAATAAAACTAAAATCGATATCTGTCTATTAATTAATGTATTTTGGTCATACGGACTAAATTAATAAAACTAAAATCGATATCTGTCTATTAATTAATGTATTTTGGTCATACGGACTAAATTAATAAAACTAAAATCGATTTCTGTCTATTAATTAATGTATTTTGGTCATACGGACTAAATTAATAAAACTAAAATCGATTTCTGTCTATTAATTAATGTATTTTGGTCATATGGACAGTATTAAAATGTCGAAGAGAACGAAAATCGATTTCTGTTATAATGTGTTTTGATGTGCAATTAGATATTTACCTTTTAAAACGAGAGCTTTTCAGGGCCTTCCGGCTTCGTTAGATGGCGTTAATATCAAATCAACTGTCAGCAAAGTCCAAAAGGATATATTTTTTCATTCAGCTTTTCAATTTTCCACTGATCACACGGGACTAAACAAATTTAGTGCTGTCAAATTTAGACAGCACTCAAACGTGGTCTCTCACTATGGGCCTCATTAGCAAGCTCAAAGTCGCAGAACGAGCTATGGAGAGGACTATGCTTGGGGTTTCTCTACCAGATCGAATCAGAAATGACGAGATCCGTAGACGAACTAAAGTTACCGACAGCACACCGGATTAGCAAGTTGAAGTGGCAGTGGGCATGGCACATAGCACGCAGAACAGATGGCCGATGAGGCTGAAACGTTCTTGAATGGAGACCCCGGAACGGTAAGCGCTGCGTAGGACGTCCACCCACAAGCAGGGAAACGCTCGATGTAGGCCGCTTCCAACCGGTCCTTTTGGAGATCGATGGGGGAGGTCTATGTCCAGCAGTGGACATCCTATAGGAGAAATGATGAATAATGGTAGAAACAATCGACACCAATTATAAACCATACCTTAGATTCAGTTGTGATAGAAACTGCCATCTATCGTGGCAGCGGGAACTATTTTTATTATTGTCTCTGAAAATCTCTCAATGGGCGGTTTTCTGTCAGCTCTAGGAACATAGTTCAGCAACCATCGCTAGGTGGCGCTGACTAGATATGTTTTTTTGCATTTGTTCAATGAAACCTACAATACAAGGAAGAGGAGATTTTATAGGCACACTTATGTACCTACTAATTTGTTGTGTTGTGGAAAAACAAGCACTTTGTTAGCAAACAATAACCACAAAATACTTATACTACGAAATAAGCGAAAAAAAACAAGCATGACAGACGGTGTCAGACTGACAGATAGATATTGGTTGTCTATGAGATAAGCAAGTTTTTTTTATTGACACTTGGTTTTGGTTTGGTTTTCATCTGTGGTTTTGCAAAATCTTCATATGTCCTCAACGCCATCTATTGCAGTTTTATGAAAACTTTAATGCCTCTTGGAAAACTTCCCATTGTTTAGTATATGGAGATTATCTGCTTAAAGTCAGTGTATTTATAATTTTTTAAGATTAGTTTAATTTTAATAGTTAATCAATGGCAGTTAAAGTTTATAACATTTTTTACGCTTCAAGTTTTTTACTTTTTTTTTATATTTATATCCAGTAAAAGGTTGTATAATTCTTTAATAGTTTATCTGCAATTTGTAACATTTGTTTTTTTAGAATAAGACACCTACAGTGCGGCCACTGGAAGAATGCGTCTAACAGTTGCCATAATACGAAAATAGTAAATTCTGATGGCTTTTATCACAGAAAAGAGAAGTAAATAGAACGGAAATGAGAAGGAAACTCTGTCGCCAGGTATTGTGACAGATACTTGATTGAACATTCTTATTTATGTCAACGCGTCGAACTCCGCGTCACAGTTGCTAACACAGTTGCTATGGGTTTATATGGGTGCCAGTGGCTACACCGAATTTCTTACAAAAATGCCTTGACAGCCGTTCTAGTTTAAACAAAAATATTTTTTCTTTTCTGTGGCTTTTATAACATAAGATTGTAGCGGGTAGCAAATATACTACATTGGAATAAAAATTATCAATATAAAAAACCGACTTCATAAAAATGTTAGAACTGGACCAAATTGTCTTATTTTGTTTTATTTAAATTTAAAATTTGGCATTCTGACAATATTCTATAAACAGATAAATTCCTGTACATTGCCACGGGCAGAGCGCGCTATTACCGTTGGTTAAAACCTTGTCACATGGTATTGTTTAAAAGTTATAGTATAATAATGTTCAGTTCCACCGCTAGATGGCGTTGTTATTAATTTTGTCTTTGTTAAAACTGGTTCAATAATCTTTGGTAATAATTTTCACCACCACCACTAGAGGGCGTTGGCGATTTCGAAAAATACTTAACTGATTGTAAAAAAATAAAACATATTAGAACTGGACCAAATTGAAATGGGACCACACGGGAAGCACCAGCTTTCAAATAAAAAAGAATCATCAAAATCGGTTCACCCAGTACAAAAGTTCTGAGGTAACAAACATAAAAAAGTCGAATAACCTCATCCTTTTTGGAAGTAGGTTAAAAAAAAAAATCTTTTGATTTTTACATTTGTTATTGCAGGTGTCAAACGCATTCTTTCAGCGGCTGGATTGCAAGTCAAAGTCTCACCCTGCCACTAAGATCTCGGCAATGTAAGGTTTGACAGCTCGAAGTGACTCATAAAATCTGGTTATAACCATGTTACCACTTCTCTCAATAGATGGGGTTGACGCGCTTTTTATTTAGGCTTTGCTTTTATCCCCGTCTGCTATAGAGATGAAACGGATATCCGATACCATTCTGATATGCTATACAAATTATTGCATTGTCATCGGTCCTTGATAAGTGTGCAAAGTTTCAAATCAATCCGACGTTTTGAAAAGGCTGAAAATCACGTTACATAGATACATACCATGCTAATAAAAAAAAAAAGAAAATGCATGCATGCATGTTAAAAAAAGAAAGAAAGAGATGAAGAATGTCAATCTCGAAATAAATTAACACAACAAAAACTTATGTAATTTTTAAAAATTTATGTAAAAAACTTAAACGCTAAGTAATGAAATAAATATCTGAATTAATAATTATCAATGTAAAAACCGACTTCATAAAAATGTCAGAACTGCAGGGCTATTATGAATCTTTGATCGGGATCAGTCAGTGTCAGAATTGACAGAATTTTGACACTTATGACGCAAAAAAAAAGCGTTGTCTATTTCCAATTTCATACTACGAAATTGGAAATAGACGTTTTTTTTTTTGACAAAATTTTGACAAGTCGCGATCCCGATCAAAGATCCATAATAGCCCCGCTGGACCAAATTGAAACAAACACACCCAGTGGAATTAGTGGGCGTGTTCTTTATATCAGTAGTGATCAACTGATGTAGTGTCTGAACATGTTCGCCCTGCATCAAAAGTCTAGTTATAGAAAGTCTGTTCGTACGCACTACGCCATCTGTGTGAGCTTCCTTGTTATTCCACAGAATACATAAAATACAAGTACAGAAGGTTCACTCCGCAAAACCATTTAAATAAGTAGCGACTCTTACTACCACACAATAAAGTCCAATTCAGGACGTGCGAGCGCTAACTACATACTGCTATATTAACCTACAAGTTGCCTCTCTGTCTATCGCGTAACTCTTGTCGCGTTATCTCTGTCTATCGCGCGGCAGCGGGCACGGCAAGTCCGACAAGACGACTACTTGTAGCTTCATACCTTAATTGCGGAGTGCGCCAGGACTGGTTATACGGCAATATTCGGCCCGATATCCGGCTATCCATTTCATCTCTAGTCTGCTATTGAGATAAAGTCGAGAATGGAAAAACTCGGGGTGGTTTTTGTTTGTTGCTGGTGTGTAATGTGAACAATGCGTTAAGTACATTCTGTATTTGCAAGCAAGCACTAAGAATAAATAAAAAATATTTAAAAATGTATAATTAGTAAGCATACCACACCTAACTTACTAATAATGAAAATATATACTTTTGTAAAAACTCAAGTTTTTTATTATCACTGCCTATTTCATATTTTTATTTAATACTTTATTGCTTCGACCAAAATAAAATGAATGGACGGGCCCAGTAGAAGCGCATTTTTGAAGATTACAAAATGAGCGCCAGCTCTCATTTCGTTTCAGTCGGTCTCTAGCCGTAGGAAGTGAAACACGAGTCTATTGATACGCGATAACGAAACATCTGACAAAATTATGAATTCGTATGCTTTACCGAAGTGTAAATACACAAATAAAACCGATATCTATTTTTTGTAACATATATACTGTACATTTTTATAATTAGGTGTTGAAGTATATGTCCGACGATTTTGACTCGTTTTTACTGATCAAGTTCAATGGTTAGGGCCCGTCCATTCATTTTATTTTGGTCGAAGCTTTATTGCACACTTACAAACTAAGTACAATGCACAAATGGAGGACTTAATGCTAAACATTTTCTACCAGTCATCTACCAGGTTGAACAAATGGTATGTAGGCGTGCATGAAAAAAAAACTTTTAATTTAAGAAATAAAAAAAATTGGTCAACTAAAGAAAATAAAATAAAGAACAAAACTTTTACAAGAAATAGATACTTAACCAGATACATAATAAATAAATCCAACTTAAATTAAACCTATATCAATACACAATTATATAAATATATTATTTTACTACATAAATATTATACAAACTTAAATTATACCAATATCAATATAGACCAGGGTCGATCATTTTTGAAACCAAAAAAAATAGTAGTAGGATGAAACCCATTAAAAAAGGAGGGGAATATGATAAAAATGAAAGGAAAAATAAATTACGGGCGATCTGAGTTCGGGAAGTGAATTTAGATTTTTTGCAATTTTTGAAAACATTTACTATTGTAATGTATATTTTTTTTTAACCATCAGAAAGTAGAGATTTCAACGAAGAAAAAGCACACAGACTTTAAAAAAAAGCTAATATTTTGACACGAGAATTTCAATAAGGTGAAAAAATAAATATTTTAAATCAAATAAATTACAGTGTATTTGGGATATAAAAAGGTAAGTTTTCACCAAATTTCGTAGTTTTTTTTTTAATAATAAAAAACCAAAAACTTGGTTATTTGAATTTTTCACATAAATTTTGAGGTTATGTAAAAAAATGTATTTATAAAAGTTGTAGATCTTTTTATTACCTACAACTTTGCCATTTAACTTTTTTTCATAGGACTTGTAGTTTTACCGGAAATCGAGATAAACCATTTTTTACCCTTAAACCCCCCCCCCCCCCCCCGGGGGGGGGGGGGTTTGCATGCATTGCATTTGATGCATTTTTATAAGTTTAGCAATTCATGGCCGTTGCATTTCAAATGCAGCGGGATAGTCCTATAGGCCACTCCAATGAACTTTTACAGTCATATAATTCAAATGCGGCGAGATAGTCCTTCAGACTACTCTGATGCACTTTTATGGCCTTGTGGCGATGCCGAAGGCGTTGCCGCCCTCGACGAGTTTGATGAAGCTGAAGACTGGCTTGATGCTGATTACGAACTTAGTTACTTAGATAGAATTTACTTACATGATCGACGGGCGATGCTAAAACACTTTTAATAAAATTTAATTTAAGTAGGTAATATAAATATTACCTACTAAATGACTTAGCACGGAAAAGTAAAAAAAAATACGTTCCGAACGTCATACTTCCCTTTATAAATTCTGAACTTTTCTATTTTTTTGTTAGGTATGTATAACTCCAAACTACTTTCGTTAGCACTTTATTAACTTTAATAACTTTGTTAATCTATTTTGTGCGAGATTATTGCACGAACGAGTGAAGTGGTCGAGCACTAAAATGCGAATGAAGAGCAGCAGGCTGAGCCATAAGAAATAGGATAAATAAGTAAAAGGGGGTAGAAGGTAGATTTTTTTGTGCTGCCACCTAGTGTGGCAGTTTTCTTTAAACTCTAGTGCTGAAGTGGTGACACCTGTGCGGTACTACATTGTGTTAAATAATACTCTGACGTTACTAATCTCGAGGACGAAGCACTTCGTATAATTATGATAGAACTTCACGTACAGGTAAGTTCGTTTAATCATTAATTATACTTTAAGTACACTGTAATGTATTTAATTACATCATTAGCTAAGACTGTTAGTTACCTTTCTCATATCTATACATATAATAAAAATGTACAGATAAAATAGTATATAATAGCAAGATATTTAAAAAGTTATCACACAGGGCGTTTTAAAATGATCAGCCGAACAAGTTACAGTTTTAAAAAAAAGGTTTGTTTGTATACATCTAAAACAGTGGACGGATTTAAATGCGGTTTTCACGAAAATGCTTAGCTATGACAAGGGGCCTTACCCCTAGCTCGAAAAGTTGACCCGCATAGGTGTTATTTGTCGAAACGGTACCATCAACTACGATAAGCGGTAATTGTTTGATAGCTGCCAAGCTTTACTATTTTCACGCACACACGCATAGTAAAACGGATTTTCGTTCATTCAAGTTAGACGCTTTTAAACGATGCAGCTTAAATGAGTTGGTTAATTTTAGGTATCTATCAGGTACCTACTAAAAGTTGGCTCGCAAAAGTGAAGCTAGGGGTAAGGCCCCTGGCTATGTTATTTTGCGAACGGCCCGGATTAAGAGGGGAAAATGGAGGTTGAAAGTTTACATGGAAAATCTACGCGTACGAAGTCGCGGGCCACAGCTCGTTTGTAATAAATGAAACGCCAGTCAACTAGTCTACTAATACCTCATGCCATGACCAGATAAAAATCATCAAGTACTCACCACAATAGCCCAGAAATTTTCGATTCTATACTGTACAATGGTTTCATATTCTATTTTATACACTTTCAATCTTCGACCAAAATAAAATGAATGGACGGGCCCAGTAGAAGAGCATTTTTGAAGATTACAAAATGAGCGCCAGCGCTCACTTCGTTTCAGTCTGTCTCTAGCCGTAGGAAGTGAAACACGAGTCTATTGTTACGCGATAACGAAACATCTGACAAAATTATGAATTCGTATGCTTTACCGAAGTGTAAATACACAAATAAAACCGATATCTATTTTTTGTAACATATATACTGTACATTTTTATAATTAGGTGTTGAAGTATATGTCCGACGGTTTTGACTCGTTTTTACTGATCAAGTTCAATGGTTAGGGCCCGTCCTTTCTTTTATTTTGGTCGAAGCTTTCAATAGTAATATTGTAACTTATATTAAACATGGCCTCTTGGTGTTGGCTTTGGTCTAACCAATGCCTCTCAAAAGTCCGGAGGTCTAGACCTGAGAGGGGATATTTGAAAGAAAAAACTTGATATTTATTAAATCACCTATAATTCATAAATAACGTAATATTGCTGGAATAGTTGCAACACTTGATTTTAGTAATGGCAACATTACACAAGATGGCGATGTACACTATTTACTTACAACTAAGATGTTCAGTTTTTACTTCATTTTTTAGGCGAGACCATGTCTTCCAAGTTCTTCAGTTCAGCTGAAATAGACAGAATTAAATATCAACTAATGCAATTTACACTAAAGACAAGGAAAAAAAAAACACATCAGTCATAGGACTGGACATCAGAAGTGAAAACTTAGGTAGTAATTTACCTATTCTACAAGAGATGGCGCTGTTTTAAAATACACGGTACAGCGTGACGATGTGCGAATTTCATGATTTTTCTTGTGCTCAACATGAAGAAGTTTTCAATTTTTCAAACACTTTCGTGTTTTCCCAATAATTAAAATGTTTGGGTACCTAACTCAAATGTCATTAGTATTATGTCTCTTGAGAGGAAATTAGCGTCGCACGTTCTATGCATTTGCCAGAGTGAGTTGAGTTGTAGTGTAGATGCAATAGAATATACAGAAAGTGTATTTTAGTAGATATCATCTGCTGGGGGACTACGGGAGAAAAATGTGTACCCATCCACCAGTGGTGGATAATGAGAATAATTTAAGTTGTATCGCTGTCCAGCACTGGAGGACAGTAACACAACTACAGTTATATGAATATTTACGGGATATTTACCATGGTAAGGTTGTGAGAGGAGTCACCCGCATACTTCAGTCTTCCCGTGCACACGGTGCATGTAACTGCGCCGAAATATCAGAAGCTCTTTCCACAACTTTACCGTGGTAAATATCCCACAAATAATCATATAACTGTGGCCATAGTAAGAGCACTTACGAAAAAGTATTCATTCCGTAAACGATAGCAAAATGTATGAAAAATTTAACAGCACCTCTATCAGACGTAAAAGGAAACTGAATGTTTCATACATTTGCTATCGTTTACGGAACTATAACTTTTTCTCAAGTTCTCGTACTAGCCCCACTGTAGTGAACATACCATGATAGTTTAAAACAGAGTAACACATTTAATTTTTAATGTGTCATTATTTTTCTTTCTTCCACTGTCCACCTGGAAACCGGAAATAATCAGTATTTTTTTGCAAATGCTAGTTAGAAATAAGAGTGCACTGTACCAGCAGCAGCGATTTTCTTCTCCTCAGCACGCTTCGCGTCCTTGATGACCTTCTCCATGGCCTCAATCTCGCGGAACTTGGTCTCTTTCTTGGAGAGTCTGCTCTGGTGGAACGCTCCGTATAGCACACCAGCGGTGAGGAACGACCAGCGGCCAAACTGGAATTTGAGGAAATAATGATTAGTTGTCATCGCTGGCATATGGTACTGAGACGTGGTCCTTAACTGTTGGCCTTTTGGAGAAACTCGGAGTCATACAATAGGCAATGTTAAAATTTGCAATTTGAAGTGGCAATGGGCAGGCCACATCACTCGAAGAATTGATAACCGATGGGGAAGAAAGGATCTTGAGTGGAGACCACGAACCGGAAGACACTAGATGGACCGACGACATCGTGAAAGTCACGGGCATCCAGTGGATGCAGATGGTAGGTTGTCGTTTAGTGTAGAGGTTAAAGGGGGAGGCCTATGTTCAGCCGTGGACATCTTATGGCTGATGATGATGAATGATTAGTTTCATGAATAAAGATTTTTTTCCATGAAGTGTCAAAAGGTATTTAAACATTTTTGTACTTTTTTTTTCTTTGGTAACTGTACCCAGAGTACAAACCTTTTTACTAAGACTACGCCATCTTTGTTTTTCTTCTGTCTTTGTAAAGGCTAGTTTCTTTATATAAGGGTTCTCTTCTGTTGTCTATGGAACCCTTGAAACTTAGTACTGGAGGTTTTTTATTTGCAAACTACCTAAGTCCTTATAGGAAAGGAAATATCAAATGTCAATGTCTTTGATATTGTTTAGGAGCACTATCATTATGTTTATTTTATAGCTTATATTAAATAAGAAAAAGAAATGCTTATTTTAAAGGACGGTTGGTAGGCTAAACGAACAAAATACAAATCAGACTCCTACTGCAAATAATATGAGGTTATGATTAAAGGTTTACATACAAAATTTACAAAAATACTGGCTATAATTATTGAGCAAAGTTTGAATTAACTGAACTGGCTTGAAATAAAAATATGTGATGAAGAAAAAGTATGATTTAATGAAGGAGTTTGTGTCGAAAAACACTTGTTACATAATAATGATATTCTCAAGGTACACAAGTTTGTTTAATATTTACCCTTATCAATGGCGACACTCGCACAGGGGGTCCGTAGGGAAGGCCAGACATTTTAAAATATTATTGGGACTTAAAAATCCAAACAGGAATTCTTTAAAAATCCCAAAATTATTTTCGATCGATGGAGGTGAGGTTAGAAAATTGCTAGTTGGTACTGCCAGCTAGAAAAATTGAACATTGTTTTTATTGGAACGCTCATTTATTCCCCATAAACCTTATTTCTAACAATCAAAGTATAAACCGATATCACATATATATAAATAAGTTAGATGGAACAAAGCTATAGTAAAAAGCTATGCGTAGTATGGAAAATAATTGATTATGAATAGTAATCTGCGTAGATTGAAACGAGTATTTTTTTCACCTGGCGAGAAATACTAACTTTGACATTTCTGACAGCTGATCGACGAATGAATGGCGGTCCGGCTGATTCATTCATGGTCAATCGCCAATCAATCAATCAGTCGTCAAAATGGCGTTAATCATGGCGTTTGTGTCGGTCGCGGTATCAATATTGTACACGCCGTTTCTACTTCTAATTCTGTGCGTTATCTTCCTCGCGTCTATCGGTAAATCCTTGGGTGTGCGACGATTGTACGTGAACATATTGCTCAAGCTATTTGAGGTAAGCCACTTGTGCTACACTTGCGTAAATAAAAAGATCTTCGTCTTACTTTTTAAATCGATTCAAACATTTGTTTACACTTTACAGGCTATAAAATAACTAGTGGGACAATCTAAATTTACATGTAAATTAGTTTTATGCAGTCGGATGTAGTTTATGTATATTTCTTAGATGTTTATTGTTATGCAAGGTTAGGTTATAAGGTCTTCAATTTACATGTCTTGAAGATAATCACGCAACGTATTTGTTTTGTAACCTTCCCTATAAACACCTGAGTTTCATCATCACGACATTATTTTAAAATAGCGTTTGGTATCTATCTCATTCTTCACTACTATTAACTGATTTCATGACGTTTGCAATTACGTTTATTATTATAATTTTTTATGTATACGACATTTAGGAACATATTTACGTGTTTTTCAATAACATTCTCGGGTCTAACCCGGGCATTTGGAATGGAAGGCATTGGTGGAGCCGAAGCCAACACCAAGAGGCCCTGTTGAATATAAAACATACAATTATGGAATGTGTATAAAGAGGAATATGAAACTATTGTACAGTATGGGATTTAAAACAAACTGGGCTATTGAGGTGAACAACTAGGTGGATGGAATAACAGATCTATAGAATGAGAAACGGCATTAACATATTTACGTGTTTTTATTAGTATTATGTGGTGGAGTTGAATTTTGGTCCCACTAAAAATGCATTTCGGTACTGATTCCTTAATTCAGACTAAGCTTTTTAGTCTTGAGCATCAGCGCATATTTGTTAGTCGTTTTTTTTTATCGGAGAGTGTGCATTGGATCTGCATGATCTAATTCCCGCGCGTCCATTTTTCTATCGGATTGGCAGTGAGTTTTTTTTATGATACTGAGTAACGAGACGACCGAAGTCGCACGCCTGATGGCTCTTCACGCTTGCCCATAACAGCTCAACGCCACTCAGAATTTTGAACTTCAACAGTTCAAAACCTTGGATGGCAATGCACTGCGCTCTTCACCCCGAGATATAAGATGTCAAATCTCTGTGTGCCCTGTAATTTTGCTAGAAACATTGCCCTTCAATCTGGAATACAGTAGTGTTTGCACACTACTGCTTGGCGGTTGAATAACTGGCAAAGGTGTGGTACTTCCCCAGGCGGAACCCTGCAAGAGTCCTACCACTACACTACAAGTCATTTGAATATTAAACTAGTTGATTAAAAATTAACAATCTCATACTAAATGTGCTGTTAGAACTCAGTGCAGTAACTTTAGCTTATTATTCCTCTTACTTCTTAAAATGTCATAGTCTTTTATATTATTCCTTACTAGCAGAATTTACTCGTAGATATATATCAAAGGAAGAGTCAACAGGTTTAATTTTTAAAATAGGGCTTACATGAGGTTCTTCTATTTAACCCGCATATTGCTCGAGCACAACGGGCAATGGAGAGAGCTATGCTCGGAGTTTCTTTGCGCGATAGAATCCGAAATGTGGATATTCGACAAAGAACCAGAGTGATCGACATAGCAATTAAAATTTGCAATGGGCAGGCCACATCGCTCGAAGAACCGATAACCAATTGGGAAGAAAGGTTCTTGAGTGGAGACCACGAACCGGAAGACGCAGCGTAGGTAGGCCTCCCACTAGATGGACCGATGACATTGTGAGAGTCGCGGGCATCCAGTGGATGCATATGGCAGGTTGTCGTTCAGTGTGGAGGTTAAAGGGGGAGGCCTATGTTCAGCAGTGGACGTCTTATGGCTGATGATAATGATTGCTGAATGCACTTTTTTTGAGATTTAAAGGCAGACAGTTCACCCAAATAAGAACACCGTATTTTAAAGTGGAGCCTGTATAATAGGCTATAATAGAATAGGCTAGATGACCGTTTTTTATTGTCCTATTAAAATATAGCTCATAAATATAGCTGACTAATAAAAATCTGAAAGAAAATAAGCAATTTATAAGCATTTTAATATCATGCTAGACAGAGAGCGCGAAACGGCAAATTTATGACGTCACTTCTCTGTACACCATATAAATTATATTCTGACAAGTATGGCGCACAGAGGCGTGACGTAATTTTTTGTTTTGTGGGAAAGCGACAGAGTTTTCTCTATCATAAACTTTAAACGCTCATATATCAGAACATTAATAACCGATTTCAATTATAACTTACTAGCTGCGCCCCGCGGTTTCACCCGCGTGGTGATGAAAATCGGTGATGATGATGAAAAGTAGCCTATATGTTAATCCAGGATATAAGCAATGTAAATTCCAAATTTCATCCAAATCCATCCAGCCGTATCTGCGTTATTGAGTAACAAACATCCATCCATCCATCCAAACATCCATCCATCAATTCATCCAATCTTTCACATATATGATATAAGTGTGATTATATTTACTTACATTCTTCATCATAGCTATTGGTTTCAATGATATAAAAATCTGTTATCTACCCTATTAACTACGAGGTACGTAATTTACCTGTGAAGTTCGTACAGATTGTGTTACCCCAAGCCTTCTACCAGTTAGCTGTGTTTCTACCCAGCATGATGTGGACATTAGGGAGCGTTCAAGTATTACGTAACGAATTTGGGGGGTTAGGGGGGGGTCTTGTAAAACGTTACGATGCTTTACAGGGGCGGAAGGAGGTGTTTAAACTACGCGTTACGTAACATTGTTTTTTTTAAACCCTTCATAACGGTCGCGTAAAGTCATTCTCTCGCGCATTTTTTATATAACCTTTGTTGTATAAAAAATGCGCGAGAGATGGTTTTAACGACTTTCCGGTACCTGACCCGCATAATTGTGACTGTGTATTATGTGCTTTTAGGTAAAAATGGTCACAGGGTTGTAACGTAACGTTTTACTAGGGGGGGGGGGGTACAGGAAAACGTTACTACGGCGCGTTACATGCGGAGGGGGCGTCCAAAATCACCGTTACGTAATACTTGAACGCTCCCTTACCACGCTGAATGGTAAATTGAAGTTTCAAGGTTGAACAGCCATGATTATAGGTAATTAGAACACAATCATCCTGTTTGTGAATGACTCAGCTGAGATCATCAGTATTATCTTGACTTTTTCAATGGACACAGACATTTAAAACGCTTGGGGGAGTGGGTTCGATTCCCACCTAGGGCAAACATTTATGTGAAAAGGAGGGAATCAGATCATGTAGATTCGTTGCACACTCCGCGATGTGTATTTTATTTGCCTCAATATTCGATTGCAGCGTAATCTGAACTTCGAGTTTGAGAGCCCATGCATGACACGAGCAAGATGCTTTGACTGCCTCGGTGGCTCAGTTGGTAGTGAACCTAACTTCTGTGCTTGGGGGCATGGGTTCGATTCCCACCTAGGGCAAACATTTATGTGATGAAGATTTCTGTTTGTTCTAGGTCTGGGTGTTAATATCTATTTAAAAATATATACGTACATACGTATATCAGTCTCAGGCAGCCATATTACAAGCTTTGCTTAGTTTTGGGTCAGATGACCGTGTGTGCAATAATGTCCCAGATATTTATTATTATTTAAAACTGGATATCCGGTCAGGGTCCATTCAAGTATTGACTTACTCGATTTTCCTATACAATACGTTATTAATAACTCCATAGTTACAAGTCAAACTTCTCCAGTACACTCTTCTACAATGTATATAAAAATTATATCTAATATTATAAAGAGAAAAGATTTGATTGCTTGTTTGTTTGTTTGCATCGAATAGACTCTGAAACTACTGAACCGATTTGAAAAATTCTTTCACTGTTGGGAAGCTACACTATCCCCGGGTGACATAGGCTACACTATATTTTGTAGCGAGGCCGAAGGCCGAGCTTACACTCGTGCGAACCCGGGGCGGACGGCTAGTACTATGATATAGGTCTAGGTACATCAAATTTAATAATAATTTATTCAGTAAAAAAAAATGAACAAAAGTGTCATTGCAATAATAATTAGACATGTCATATTCAAAATCGTCCATTGTTATTTACCACAGCAAATATTCATGGATGAATCCATTAACGTTTCAGGTAGTTTAATATAGTCATTATAATTATCAATATAAAAAACCGACTTCATAAAAATGACATAACTGAACCAAATTGATATAAGGACCACATTGGAAACACCAGCTTTCAAATAAACAAAAAAATCATCAAAATCGGTACACCCAGTCGAAAGTTCAGAGGTAACAAACATAAAAAAAACAGTCTAATTGAGAACCTCCTTCTTTTTGGAAGTCGGTATTTTTTTTAAATATTGTCGGTCAAGAGGCCAAGTTTTATGCCTAGGTCCCCTGGGTGGGGCAAAGGGCGTCCACAGCGACTTTCATCATGTCGTTTTGAGCTTCATGCTTCACTTTGTGCCATGTTTTGCCAATTATTTTGTTTTGCCTAGTTCAGACTAAGTTACTTAGCCTTGAGCATCGGCGTAAAGTTGCTAATCTATCGGTTTTTTATCGGATATATTTCTCCACCTTTAAACAACATAACCGGCCAAGTGCGAGTCGGACTCGCGAAGGGTTCTGTACCATTATCAATAAAAAGGCAAAAAAATCACGTTTGTTGTATGGGAGCCCACCTTAAATATTAATATTATTATTTATTTTTGAAGTGAATATATAATTAAATATTCTGTGAATATTTCAAGCGTCTACCTGTTGCCGTTATCAATATCGAGCAAGAAGGAGCAAAAAAATCACGTTTGTTGTATGGGAGCTACTTCAATATTTATTTTATTCTGTTTTTTAGTATTGTTATAGCGGCAACTGAAATACACCGTCTTTGAAAATTTATACTAACTATCACGGTTCATGAGATACAGCCTGGTGACAGACCGACAGACAGGGGAGTCTTAGTAATAGGGTCCCGTTTTGCCCTTTGGGTACGGAACCCTAAAAACGAAATCAAAATCACTTCAGCCGTTTGGGAGCTACGATGCAAACACGTTAAACTTATAACACCCCTCTTTTTGCATCAGGGGTTAAAATTACAGACTTGTTTGGTAATGCTCAGCCTTTGAGCTTATCTCTTCATCTCTACATAGTCTTCTCTACAATATCTCTTTTCTACATAGTATAAAATAACATCGCACTCCGCGTCTGTCTATATATCCGCTAACTCCTTCGATCAAAAAAATACAAAGATGTCACAATGACGAGCTAATCGCAGCAATACTCAATCTGGCTGGACTCAATACGCAGCCAGAATGGATCCACAGTCACGCGATAGTTGCACAAGCCGTGACACGTTAGAGCCGTAACAGACACGTCAACTTGGCTCACGAACCACCGTCTGACCAGCGGGAGAGAAAGAGAAAATTGTCTCATTCTCTCAGGAGAGAGGTTCCCACTTGCGATTCAGACATAATCGCCGTCTCGCTTGCTCAACGACGGTTCACGAGTTTTGACGATGTTGTGCAAATCAAACAGACATTAGAGAACTGAGCCTTAAATCTATAATTATACGGTTAGTTTTGGTAAAATAGTTTTTTTTCGATGTAAATTGTATACCTATGTTCATAGGTATATGAAGCGGACGTTTATTGACTATAATTTTCTACGCGTTGTGACTTCTATGTATAATTTTTCGAAGACCAACTCCTAATCCATCGGATTTTGGTGCGATTTTCACCATCAGTTAGATAATGTTTCTCGGAAGGTTTATATCACACTAATATAATATATGTGAAAATTTGGATGGATGGATGGATGGATAGATGGATGGATCGATGTTTGTTACTCAATCACGCAGAAACGGGTGGATGGATTTGGATGAAATTTGGAATATACATTGCTTATGTCCTGTATTAACACATAGGCTACTTTTCATTATCGTCATCATAATCGATTTTCATCAACACGCGGGTGAAACCGCGGTGCGCAGCTAGTATATAATAAAACTCACACCCGTGCGAAGCCGGGCCTGTCGCTAGTTATGATCAAAACTGTATTTTCCATACGACCTTTGGATGTAAAGTAGGCGTTGGACGATATAACGTGACCTAACGCCCTAAGTCCTAAACACAACTGATAAGTGCCCTTTTCACCTACAGCTGCCACATGATGCATCGAGGCGTTGTGATGGCAAATAGTAGATTGTGCACGTGCTTGAAACAATCTATTTTTAACCGACTTCAAAAAAGGCGGAGGTTCTATATTCCATAATATATATGTATGTTTTTTTTTATGTATGTTCACCGATATCTTCACCAAATGTAGACCGATTAAAAAAAAAAACTTGTTCGGCTTCAATTATCAATAAAAAAAAACCGACTTCATAAAAATGTCAGAACTGGACCAAATTGAAATGGGACCACACGGGAAGCACCAGCTTTCAAATAAAAAAAGAATCATCAAAATCGGTTCACCGAGTCGAAAGTTCTGAGGTAACAAACAAAAATAAAATAAAAAATACAGTCGAATTGAAAACATCCTTTTTGGAAGTCGGTCAAAAATAAAACGACGTCACATAAAATTCAATATGGCGGAAGCCTGAAAGCTTGTTTTTTTTAAATTATACATTTTATTTACTCGTAGTTCCAATTGTTTTATAAGATGTTTGGCCACCTTATACGACATGACAATATAATGAAAACCATCATGGTACTAGAAGGTAAGAGAGGACCGGAAAGACCAAATAAAAGAGAAGGCAAATGTCATGTCGTACAGGGAAGTGAAAACGATGGCAGAAGACCGTCAAGCCTGGAAATTACTCCACCGACAATATATATTTTTCTTTTTTCTAAATGTGACTTTTCGCTGTTGGCCTTGCGGCCTCTACAGCTTGACCGAACTAGTTGGTGAACGCAGAAGGCGTCGGGCCAACATGATTTGGATGAAGGAGTGGGGGATCAGACTTGCCCTGGCACCCCAGAAGGGGTGTGCCCTGGGGCCCTAGTAGATTGTTGAACTGAGTGATTATTCGGAGAGAATCTAACCGATCTTCTAACAGATCCTGGGGGTCTTCGATCCCGCCGGCGGGATCGTTGTGTGTGTGCCTTTGGTAACCGGCGCCTGTACCAAAAACTGAATATTTCCTGTTGCCAGGAGCAGTCGGATCGAAACTCCACCGACAAGATTGAGCTGCGCTCTTAACTGTTGAATCATCATCATCAGCCAGAAGACGTCCACTGCTGAACATAGGCCTCCCCCTTTAACCTCCACACTGAACGACATCCTGCCATCTGCATCCACTGGATGCCCGCGACTCTCACAATGTCGTCGGTCCATCTAGTGGGAGCGCTACCTACACTGCGTCTTCCGGTTCGCGGTCTCCACTCAAAAACCTTTCTTCCCCATCGGTTAACAGTTCTTCGAGCGATGTGGCCTGCCCATTGCCACTTCAACTTGCAGATTTTAATAGCTATGACTCTGATTGTGACTCTGATTCTTTAGCGAATATCTATGTTCCGAATTTTATCGCGTAAAGAAACTGCGAGCATGTAAATGTTGCATGAATAGTTCCAATAATGTACCCCAGTTTTCGGCCGATTACAGTGACGTGTATTATATAATAATCCCCTGCAATTTTATCCGATAAAATGCATTTTATTTATAGTACATATCTACATACATATTATATATTTTATCTAATCTAAAGAAAGCATTAAGCACAATCGAACGTTGTCCAGATGTTTTAATATCTTTTTCCCCGGAACATAACAGAGGTTATCCATATAATATGCTTACTTTTTACTGCCCCGGTGGCTCAGTTGGTAGTGAAGGTACCTTCTGCGCTCGAGGGCGTGGATTCGATTCCCACCTAGGGCAAACATTCATGTGATGAACATTTGTGTTTGTTAAATGTCTGGGTGTTAATATCTATTTAAGTGTGTACATATTTAAAAATATATATGTATGTATATCAGTCTTTGGCAGCCATATTACAAGCTTTGCTTAGTTTGGGGCCAGATGACCATGTGTGCAAAGATGTCCCAGATATTTATTTTATTTATTAATATATATTTTTCTTTTTAGAGTTCCGTACCTAAAGAGTAAAACGGGATTCTATTACTAAGACTCCGCTGTCAGTCTGTCTGTCTGTCACCAGACTGTATCCCATGAACCGTGATAGTTAGTTGAAATTGTCACAGATGATGTATTTCTGTTTCCGCTATGACAACAAATACAAAAAATAATAATAAGGGGGTTTCAGTACAACAGACATATTTTTTGTGCCGTTTTTATAGATAATGGTACGGAACCCTTCGTGCGCGCGTCCGACTCGCACTGGCTGTTTTTTTTGTATTTTAGTTGTTAACAATTTATATGGTGGTACGGAACCCTTAGTGCACGAACCTGACTCGCACTTGGCCGGTTTTTATTTTCTGTACCATATGTTCTATAATAATAATAATTTAAAAAATACATTTAAAGTTTCATATGCTCGAGTGACAGAAATGACGCATGAAGCATTAATACTTTGTAAAGAAAGAAACTTGTTTTTGTACATTGTTTTATTTGAACTCCGAGTTGCGCGCGCGCACCTCAGTTCAGAATGATTCAGACAGCAGTCCCTACGTGCAGTACCTATGTGTTGATCTTAAAGTTCAACCGCGCATGCGCACGCGACGTGTCACACGCACTTTGCACAGACAAATCACAAGATCGGGTTATTTGGAACGGCTTTGCTTAGCCGAAAGGGGCGCAAGGGTTAGATTTTTTTTAATAAACCAATAAGTATAAATAATTTTTGAAGTGAAGACTTCTGTAGACGAGTTGAGCGATTTTTGGATGATCAAAAATCATGGAATTCGCGTCATATTCACGCAGTACCGTGTATTTTAAAACAGCGCCATCTCTTGTACAATATGTGAATTACTACGTTTCATGTTTGGCAGGAAATTCAAATTTCAAACAGTTTTTTTTGTTCCTGTAGACCAGGGTCGATTCGAACTACTCGAACTATTTCGATTTTTTGCATTTTCTGAGAACATTTACTATTGTAATGTAAATTATTTTTTTTACCATCATAAAATAAAGATTTCAGCGAACAAAAAGCACACCGACTTTTTAAAAAAAGCTAATATTTTGACACGAGAATTTTCGATTGAAAATTAGGGTGCTTTTTTTGATATTAAGTCAAAATAAGGTGAAAAAATAAATATTTTAAATCAAATAAATTACAGTGTATTTGGGACATGAAAAGGTAAGTTTTCACCAAATTTCGTAGTTTTTTTTTTTTTGAAAAAAATAAAAATAAAAAACCAAAAACTTGTTATTTGAATTTTTCACATAAATTTTGAGGTTATGTAAAAAAATTGTGATTTGAACCATTTTTTACCCTTAAATCCCCCCCCCCCCCCCCCACTTCCCGAACTCAGATCGCCCGTAATTTATTTTTCCTTTCATTTTTATCATATTCCCCTCCTTTTCTAATGGGTTTCATCCTACTACTATTTTTTTTGGTTTCAAAAATTGTCGACCCTGGTCTACTGTAGCTAGGCTGAGTAATTATTGTAAACGATAATGATGTTCGCGAAAATTGATAATTATTCTTTACAAACTCGCGTAAAGTTATTTATCTTTAATGCACATTATTACATACATTTGTCAATAAACAAATGTATGCTGTTTCAAACGGTTTATTGACAAATGTAAGTAATATGGTGAGTTACTGATTAATAGATGTACATGATAATGTAAAGAACGACCAACAATTTTCGCTAACATTATGCCATATCACAATAATTACCCGGCCTAGCTACAAGGACAAAAAAACTGTTTGAAATTTGATTTTCCCGCCAAAGTCAAACGTTTCACCTTAAGTTTTCACTTCTGACGTGCAGTCCTATGACTGATGTGTTTTTTTAAGGAGATTTGAGAGTTGATAGTCTTCAAATGGCTGAATCAATTTTAATGAATCATAGCTAAAAGCACTTTCGATCAAGTCACTTTTCAAACAAAAAAAAAACTAAATTAAAATCGGTCCAGCCGTTTGGGAGCTACGATGTATCAGATAGACGCAGATACACAAGTATTTTTTTATTTATTATATACTAGCTGTGCCCCGCGGTTTCACCCGCGTGGTGATGAAAATCGGTGATGATGATGATGAAAAAAAATTTACCTCGCAAAATTTTATCGAGATCGGTTAAGCCGTTTAGCCGTTATTATGTAGCAAACAGACAGAGTTACTTTCGCATTTATAATATTAGTATGGATTTATTTGAATACTTATTTATTTTATTAACCGACTAGCCGTCCGCCCCGGGTTCGCACGAGTGTAAGCTCGGCCTTCGGCCTCGCTACAAAATATAATATAGCCTATGTCACCCGGGGATAGTGTAGCTTCCCAACAGTGAAAGAATTTTTCAAATCGGTTCAGTAGTTTCCGAGCCTATTCATTACAAACATACAAAAATAGGTACAAATCTTTCCTCTTTATAATATTAGTGTAGATGAAAAAGGAGGATGGGTCTATGATGCAATGTATATTTTTTTTTATATATGTTCTCCGATTTCTCAGCCAACGCAGGCCTGGCGCGCTCCACACGTTAGGTATGAAGCTACAAGTAGTCGTCTTGTCGGACTTGCCGTGCCCGCTGCCGCGCGATAGACAGAGAGGCAACTTGTAGGTTAATATAGCTGCTGGTAGTTAGCGCTCGCACGTCCTGAATTGGACTTTATTGTGGGGTAGTTAGAGGCGCTACTTATTTAAATGCTCTTGCGGTGAACCTTCTGTACTTGTATTATATGTATTCAGTGACCAACGGTGGACCAAATTTTTGAAAAAAAAAAAACTTTTGTTCGGTTGAGTGTACTTCCAATAGGATCTGATGATGGGATCCTAGAGAAATCGAGGGCAACCTTCAAATTTTAAAGGCACTTATTACGTTTTTCACATATTTTGAAGTCGGTTTTTAATGTGATCCTCTTGTTATTTATTATCGTTGTATGTCCGCGTCTTTGTGTGCGTGTGCCTGATGATGCTCGTTGTATGGAGCTGGACTTCTGTACCTATTTTTATTTTGTGGCAATAGAGTAGGGCAGGGTCCGTCCAAGGCAGTGCCGGATTCATATTTTTTACGAGTGTAGGCCACTTTATTTCCGCCGCCCCATGTACCTTTCTAAAATAATAATTTTTGAGCTTCCTCTAAAATCTGCCGCCCCTAGGACGCTGCCGCCCCTAGGCCGCGGCCTTTATGGCCTATTGACAAATCCAGGACTGGTCCTTACGTGCGATATGTTTTCCTCAAAACTTTTCCTTTACAACTCTACAGGATGACATTCCATTATTTACTTCGAATGGGAAGTAGATTTTTATACAACTGAGTAAGAGACGAGCAAGCCGTTAAAATAATTCTCAATATAAAAAAACCGACTTCACAGAACTGGACCAAATTGAAATGGGACCACACGGGAAGCACCAGCTTTCAAATAAAAATAAAAACATCAAAATCGGGTAACCCAGTCGAAAGTTCTGAGGTACAAACATAAGAAAAAAATACAGTCGAATTGAGAACCTTCTCCTTTTTGGAAGTCGGTTAATAATTTTCGTTCAAAGACAAAATTCGCAAAAAAATATCTGCTTTTAGGCCGCCCTTAAGAGGGTGCTAACTGATTCTCCAGTAGCCCTGTATAAATATGAATCTTTTAATTTCTGTAATACATTAAAAATTAAGATCAAATCCGACAACAAATCAATCCGTCGCTTTGAAAGGGGTAAAAATCACTCCTCCTTGACTATGGTGTCACAATTCTGCCAATGTCCGTTTCGTGGCAGTTTTGTAAACGGTATCTTATGACGTTAACTAATAATATGATCGGTGTTATATTCTCGAGTCCTCAGTTGATTATTCTAGAACAAAAGAGACAATACAACATGACAACACAACTATTAGTAGGATATATAAGGGTATTATAGGATAACATATAATAATGTTAGTACAATCAGCATGCATATGTTTATGGGAGTTGTGGTCCAGGTATCGGGATACGTCCCTCTGGACATTTCCATATATTATTAATGGCGAAGGTTAAATAAAACTCTCATTGCGATTAATTAGATATCAGACACGGTAAAAGTATGTGAGGAGAAAACTTGTCTCTTTTCTTTCCAGTCTCTGTCTGTCAGTGTTGCCACTCTCAGATCACTAAAAGTGACGTTCGGTTTCCGAACGCCACATGTTATTTAAAGATTACAATCTAATATTATTCATATTTATAAACTTACATAATATAAAGTTAATTAATGGGGAAGAGGTGAGGGTTAGTAGACATTTTAGGGAAGTAGGACGAGGGATTACATTCTCACACTGTCGTCACGTCACGTCATGTCACGTGTCAGCGTGCTCCAACCTAGTCGCTCCTAGACGCTCCAACCTGTGACAGGTGATATCATATGATGCAGTAAAATATATCCAGTAAGATCACTTCGCAAGTTCACTGAGTTATCGCTTGACCTTCCGTGTGTTGTCAAGGTAGTATCACAGAGTTATAACACATACTTATACCTAGACTAGGTTAAAGCATGCCCCTCAGTACAAATATAAATCAGTTATATCATCTTGTATATCGGGGTGACGAGCGCAGTGCATTGCCATCCAGGGTTTTGAACTGTTGAAGTTCAAAATTCTGAGTGGCGTTGTGCTGTTATGGGCAAGCGTGAAGAGCCATCAGGCAAGCGACGTCGCTCGTCTCGTCACTCAGTATCATAAAAAAAAGAAAGAAAAATAAGAAAAATTTCATGAATGATGATATACAAATGAGAGAAAAAAAAACATTATATATACTAGTATAATATATGATATATGTGTGTGTTTCTATAATATAATTAAATATATGTAAGTCAAATTATAATACTTTAAGGTGAAAATAATAGAGAATTATAAAAAAAAACCGAGTAAACTGCTATGTAATACGTTTGGCCTAACAATGTCTCCGGCATGTGTCGAAGAAAGCATAGAAAAGTTTTTTTTTTAATTTAAATTAGAACGGCTGTCAAGGCATTTTTGTAAGAAATTTGTTGCAGCCACTTGCACCCATATAAACCCATAGCAACTGTGTTAGCAACTGTGACGCGGAGTTCGACGCGTTGACATAAATAAGAATGTTCAATCACATATCTGTCACAATACCTGGCGACATAGTATCCTTCTCATTTCCGTTCTATTTACTTCTCTTTTATTTGGGAGAAAGAATAGACGGAACAACAAAAAAAAAGTCTCAAATATCCCAAGGTTTATAAAAAAATATAAGCTGCGCTAGTAATTACCGTCCCTCAAATTAATTTAAGGTTCACGAGTGGAGACCACGGACTGGTAAGCGCAGCGTAGGACTTCCACCCACAAGACGGCCTAAAACAGACCGCAGGGAAACGCTGGATGCAGGCCGCTTCCAACCGGTCCTTTTGGAGATCGATGGGGGAGGCCTATGTCCAGCAGGGGACGTCCTGTGGCTGAAATGATGATTATAATATACCGTGTTCGCTTTGTGAATAAATCATCTAAAAAAAAATACACCCGGATCACAAATACTTGTAAATTTTCATAACGATGCAACATTTAGATGTAAAATTAACTTCCAAGATGTGTTTACATTGTTTACAAATCTTGCTAACAATAGATTTGTCAGAAAACCCTAAAATAGCTTTGCTTTGTATAAGGATATGAAAACCAAGAGTTGGCAAAGTCGCAACTTCAGTGCCAAAACCAGAAAAAAAACGGTATTCTTTCAAATGTACTACAAAAATTCGTTTCTTCCTTTGTAGTTCTAGTCTTTGCTTAGAGCCGTAACAAACACGTCAACATGGCTGACGGACCAACAAAAAAGTTTTTGTTTTTGTTTAAATTAGAACGGCTGTCTAGGCATTTTTGTAAGAAATTTGTTGTAGCCACTTGCACCCATATAAACACATCACAACTGTGTTAGCAACTGTGACGCGGAGTTCGACGCATTGACATAATTAAGAATGTTCAATCACATATCTGTCACAACACCTGGTGACAGAGTTTCATTCTCATTTCCGGTCTATTTACTTCTCTTTTCTGTGGACGGACCGCCGTCTGACCAAAGGGAGAAAAAAAAACTCTCCCGTTGGTCAGACGGTGGTCCATCAGCTAAATCCGTCATGTCTGTTAGCTACTATATAGCCGTAACAAACATATCAAACTTGGCTGACGAACCGCCGTCTGACCAACGGAAGAGAAAGAATTAGAACATTATTTCCCTCTCTTTTTCTCTCGTTGGTTGGTTGGTTAGTTGACGTCAGCCATGTTGTCTGTTACGGCTTTTAGATGACAAAGATACAAACAGGGCTGCACAGAACGGCGGTACTAAGGCGAAAGGAGGTCATTATAATTACAATGAAAAACTTCTACATTGGAACCAGCCCTGAAATCGTAACATAAATTTCAGCTTTGTAATAAGCATGTGGCCTAATGTTTAATGTATTACAAATAACAGGCTTAGCGATGAATATAACTAAATACATAACACATACTGAAAAAATTAATTGAATTGGCTGATTAATCTCTGTGATATGAGCGTTTAAAGTTTTAGGTGGGGATAGTAGATGCTCCATCCCTTTTTCGCAAAGTGTGTGTTATTTATAGGATAGCATTTGTATGCCGCGCCTGAGGCGTGACGTCATAGGTCAGTATAGTGCGCTCTCTGTCTAGCATGAAAGTAAAACACTCATAACTTATTTATTTTTAAACTAAAATAAATTTTGTTTTCGTTGATAGGATCTATTGATGATCAGCTTTTTTATGAGGTAATAAAAACATATTAGTCATCATTCACTTGTGCTTCCCGTGTGGTCCCATTTCAATTTGGTCCAGTTCTGACATTTTTATGTTGTCAGTTTTATATATTGGTAATAATTATTTAATTTACATATGATAGATTTTTATTATTTGGCGTGCGGCATCAATAAAGATTGTATATTTATTAGCAACACTGTTGTTATCGCACTGGCTTAACCCCGCGGTTTTTATCATGTCTATATTAATTATCTTTTAAACTCGGCAGTTTGTATTACCGGTGAAATAAATAAAATATAATGCAATATCACTTTATTATCAACTAGCCGTCCGCCCCGGCTTCGCACGAGTGTAAGCTCGGCCTTCGGCCTCGCTACAAAATATAATATAGCCTATGTCACCCGGGGATAGTGTAGCTTTCCAACAGTGAAAGAATTTTTCAAATCGGTTCAGTAGTTTCGGAGCCTATTCATTACAAACATACAAACATACAAAAATAGGTACAAATCTTTCCTCTTTATAATATTAGTGTAGACTAGCCGCCCGTGGTAGTGTTTTTGAAGTGAAACCTTCTTTAGGCGCGTTGAGAACTTTTTGGGTGAACAAATTGGAGGGTTGTGGTCGTGATCTTCCTCGGTGACCAGCTGTATTGGAAGATGTTTCTGGTTGTTATACTCATTAGAAATTGCTGTATGCGAGCGGGAGACAAACTGCAGTCCGAGTCACAGTTTAATCTAGTTCGGAGGGTAGCATGAATCCCAATCAAATACCAGTCTGTTACAAAATAAATCTGTTAATACTAGCAAGAATGATGGTTCTTGATACTAGTTAATAAGCACAAAGATGTTTGAACCTCGATTTCATAAATTGAAATTTTCAAACCATTTCATTATGTACCTACCCGCATATTTTAAATTGTTCGTGAACGCTTTGTTAACTCATTTTGCCTTAAACTCTAAATTAGTGCATTGTGAATTCACTAACTGAATGGGTGCCTACAATGTGAAAGTCTTTACCAACTTATAGTTAAAAAAATAGCCAGGTAGCTACAGCAAACATACCTACAGTGAATGTTTTTTTTTTTTTGTTAAAAATTATATTCTGGTTACCTTACATACCTTACTAGTAAGTTTAGTATTATACGAGTTTAAGTACATGTATGAATGTAATAGGTTAAGATTATTAAATAAACGATTGATTGATTGAATAAATTCATGTATGAGATCTTCGTTGTAGTTTTGGTTGCTATGTGTTCGTCTCTGCTGTCTTGGGATAATGTACATTAGCCCAAGTAGCATTATTGAAGTCTAGGTATGATAATAATAAAAAAGAGCAAAAAACTTACACATGTCATGGGACCAACAGTATACAATATGTTGCCTGAAAACATTACTAATTCTCCAAGTCTAAGTTGTTTTAAAGTTCGTCTTAAACGCTGGCTTATCGCGCAAACTTTTTACGATTTTGACATTTTTAAAGAAGCTCAAATTTAATACTCTATATAAGAAATAATTGACATTCTTTGTACTAACATGACTATGAATACTATTTTTATATAATTTTATTACTATTACTTTAATTTTGTGTTTTTTATTATTATTTAATAGTATTAGATAAGTATTTTAATTTTTGTTGATGGTATTAATTAGTTAAATTTTTCATGTTTTTTTCTAAATTATTATAATGTTTTATTTATGTTACACGGGAATTACTCACGTAAGATTAAGCCGGTTACTCCGCAAAGCGAGACGCAGCCGCGCGCGTGCATTCGCCTTGAAAAAGGCCGTCTAATGCGGTTGAAACTATAGTCGGAGTAACCGGCTTAATCTTACGTGAGTAATTCCCGTGTAACATAAATAAAATGTGTGAAAACCACGTCAGTTTCAATAATAAAATATTATAATGTTATTATATAATTAATTAATAATTTAAAGCAATAATTATCATAAGTTAATAATAATCTGTATGTAAACGCAGGGGCGGCTTTATGGAAACGCAGGGGCGGCTTTATGGCGAGCCGTCGGTGAGTGGCGACACCGCGTACCCCGATTCCATGGGGCTAAATGAGACCCCTGACCCCTGGCTTGCCTTAACCGGCCGTCCAGGGGTGGAAACCGCAAGAGCTAAAAACCTAAGCTCCAGGGTGGAAGTGTTAAAGGGCATAACGCCGCGAGTAGCTCTTAGTGAAAGTGCAGCACACCTCTCTACACCCTAAGCCACCCACGCCGATGTTGCCCCTCCGGTGCCAAGATACGGCAGCCTTTATGGGGGGCCCATTCAGTGGGTGGCAAGTCATCACCTGCTTAAATATATTTTGAGGTGAGACAGGATAAGGCAGGTGCCGTTTCTCATTCTATAGACCTGTTATTCCATCCACAAGTTGTTCACCTCAATAGCCCAGACTTTTTAAATCCTATACTGTACAATAGTTTCATATTCCTTTTTATACATATTCCATAATTGTATTTTTTATATTCAACAGGGCCTCTTGGTGTTGGCTTCGGCTCCACCAATGTCTACCAAATGTCCGGGCTAGACCCGAGAATGTAATTAAATAAAGTGTAATAATCTGTATGTGACATGTATCTTTCTGATATGAATAAATTAACTATGAACTAACTATGTGCAACGATGCTCGGACGTTTAAAAAAACTAGGCTCCTAAGATTTGTTTACATGATTCGTTGGTTAGGCAACAGTGAACAAAAAGTGTGTTACAAATTAATCATGATTAAAATCTAATTAATTTAATCACCAACTCTATTTGCTTAGCAATTGCGTGTTATTAACAAATACTTATCAAAACAAAGGTCTTTGTCCTAGCTTCCACAGTATTCTTAGATATCGTATCGACGTCCATCGAAGGATCGTATATGTTTTATCTACTTGGTTAGATAACTAATCTTTCCACTCTGATAATGTGAAGGGATTACGTATGAAGAGTTAATGACCAAAAGAATTAGTCGTGAAACGTAAAACAGTCGCGAGTTGGGCTCGCGCACTGAGGGTTCCGGGTAAAAGTCTTAAAAACAAGTCGCCTTCGTGGGGGGTTGGGGGAGGGATGAATGGGGAGGGGGAGTAACCCCCCCACGTACCCCCCGCCGCCAGAGAACTACACTTTTCGAGAAAACAATAAAAATGTATTTTGAGGTTAAGTATGGAAAAAATGTTTATGAATAAATGTATCAACTGACTTCATTGACCACAATGGTCTTTTTGTTGAATGCTCACTGTCAACCTAACAAACCTAACGAGTTCTATGTAGTAGTCGGACTTGAAATCATCTAATTTCTGTCACTGTCGATATCAATCTGCTGCCAGTCCAATTTTCAACATGGCTAAAGTCGATGTGCTCAGTGTCTGACTCTGGTCTGACCAGAAGCTCTAGCGGTCAGCCCTGAGTGTCGCATCGCCATACTCGGCCTTCGCTACGCTACGGAGATCGCCGGCTCGCTTCGCTCGCCACCTCCCACCACTCAGTCTTGTATGGCTCTCTCTCACTCAGGTCCTCCCTTGAGCTTCTGGCTCCCATGCTTTTTATATACACTCTAGGGGTAGGGACCACAAGTTAACTTGGTGGTGAACAGAAATTTGTCACCGACTCGTATTTGAGCGAGTTACGTTTTTAAAATTATTTAGTAATAGGCTTGCGTTTGACCAACAACTGACCTAAGTTAAGCGATGATGCGGTCTACGATGGAGCACGCTTGCCTAGAAGAAACCGATTCACTCGAGATTTGAAGACACCCAGATTGTAATTATCGGGGAACACCCATACAGGCAGCAGTTCGCACAATATAAGGAATAATTATCAATATGAAAAACCGACGTCATAAAAATTTCAGAACTGGACCAAATCGAAATGGGACCACGCGGGAAGCACCAGCTTTCAAATAAAAAAATAATCATCAAAATCGGTTCACCCAGTCAAAAGTTCTGAGGTAAAAAACATTTAAAAAAAAACAATCGAATTGATAACCCCCTCCTTTTTGGAAATCGGTTAAAAGTGGAATCAAAGCGCTTCGTACTTGTACTTGCTCGTCTCGTCGCTCAGTTGTGTATAAAAATTGTCTCTCTCTTTCCAGTATGGCAGACAGCACATCGAGGTCGCAAAGAAGATCCAAAGAATCGACAGTTCCTCTGATGATGAAGATGAAGACCCTCCTGTACCTGATGATAAACCACCGTCAGCCATCATCAAGGAGAACGGGGTCGGGAATGGTGAGTTGCTTGTCATCACCAGCTGTTGTAGTGAAGCAGACGACTCCGGCCGGACTCCGGAAGGTTCTTGAGTGGTGAGCACGAACCGGAAGATGCAGCGTACGTAGGTCTCCCACTAGATGGACCGTGAGAGTGGTTCATCGTGAGAGTTGCGGGCACCCAGTGGATGCAGATGGCAGGATGTCGTTCAGTGTGGAGGTTAAAGGGGGAGGCCTATGTTCAGCAGTGGACGTCTTCTGGATGATGATGAGACGACTCCGGCTGCGCCTACCACCAGGTCAGATCTACCTAGCCGGAAGCACGTCGCCACACCCAGTTACTAGGGAGACGAGCAGTTGAGGACTCTACCTATAAAATATGACCACAAAAAAGCACTTCAAAGCCAACACGTTTAATAAATTTACCCTCAACCCTCAGTGCGCGAGCCCGACTTCGGTTTTTTTAGTCCAAACTTTCTTTCTGATGTGCAAAGGCACTATAGAGGTACAATTTCCCCAAGTCATTGTACCTTTATGCTACATATGCTTATCTCTGAAATGTTCTGCCAATCTTTGCTGAATTCATCCTGGTAGTCACGCCAACTTGTCCGAAGGTCGCTGCCCGTTTTGAGGCATCACAGCATGACTTTCTGCGCATCTTTCTGGATGTCTTCTGCAAATGTTGCTTGCCCATTTCAGCCTGACATCTTGTCACCTGTGTCAGCATTTTTACTGCAGTAATTGAAGTCATGGCTTTGGATAGTTATGACCTAGCTCAGTATCATCATCATCATCCTCATTTCAGCCATAGGACGTCCACTGCTGGTCATAGGCCTCCCCCATCGATTTCCAAAAGGGCCGGTTGGAAGCGGCGTGGATCCAGCGTTTTCCTGCGGTCTCTTTTAGGTCGTTTCTCCATCTTGTGGGTGGACGTCCGTGGTCTCCATTCGAGAACCTTTCGGCCCCATCGATCGACCAACTGTTCTGCGTGCTATGTGCCCTGCCCACTGCCACTTTAACTTGCTAATCCGGTGGGCTATGTCGGTAACTTTCGTTTGTCTACGGATCTCCTCATTTCTGATTCGATCTCGTAGAGAAAAATTGTATATCTCAGTATGTATGATACTTATTTCAGGTACAAAGATGACTGTGATACAGCGAGAAGAGATTCTCGGTCCCTCACCAGAGCTGAACTACAAGCGCAGCTCGAGCCAGGAGCGTGTAGCGAACGGACATCGCGCCCTCAATACTAAAGGAGAGGTATGTAAATGGATCGGAAAGAATGTGGGTAGATACAAATAAAAGCAACGAGGAGGCTCGACCCCAGGTGGAATGGACCAGGGGCATGAGAAAGCGGAATCTCGGAAGATAGAAATATCAGCAGACAGGTATGTGGGAAAGACCGAAATATCGGTAGTTTGGGTAATAGAAACATGACTGCCCCGGTGGCTCAGTTGGTAGTGAACCTACTTTCTGCGCTTGGGGGCGTGGGTTCGATTTCCATCTAGGACAAACATTTGTGTGATAAACATTTGTGTTTGTTCTATGTCTGGGTGTTAATATCTATTTAAGTATGTATTTAAAAATATATATGTATGTATATCAGTTTCTGGCAGCCATATTACAAGCTTTGCTTAGTTTGGGGTCAGATGACCGTGTGTGCAATAATGTCCCAGATATTTATTATTTATTTATTTATTATGATGCGTATACAGGAATGTGAGATCTAGAAATATTCATATTTCTTTTTCCCATATTCCCGTCTACCGATATTTCTGTAGATTAGATACTTCTAGTATCTTCCTTGCTTCTAGGCTGGCGTGTTCCTTCTTAAACCGCTATATCAAGCTACCTGTGGCGTAAAAACAAATATGGCTAGACAGAAATTTTGGAAATAAAAAAATTCCAAGGCCTATATCAAGAAATGTTCTATCTCGATTTCAGACGAACCTTCAGTTCCATATATCACATTGCATGGACTTAGTGAAGGCTGGTATGGAGTCCATCATTGAAGACCAGGTCACTTCCGTGTTCGAGGCCGAGGAGCTCAGGAGCTGGAACCTGCTCACCAGGACCAACAGGTGACCTTCATCATTCATCATCATCTTCATCACCTCTAAATAACACGCTGCATAGTATAGGCCTTTGTTTGTACAAGTTTGTACAAATCCATCCAGCCGTTTCTGCGTGATTGAGTAACAAACATCCATCCAAACTTTCACATATATGATATTAGTGTGATTAGTGTGATAGTGTGACTAGCTGATACCCGCAACTTCGTACGCGTAGGTACACAAAATTTCATCCAAATCGGCCCAGCCGTTTTAGAGTGTTTTTTTTTTCTATGATACTGAGTGATGAGACGAGCGAAGTCGCTCGCCTGATGGCTCTTCACGCTTGCCCATAACAGCACAACGCCACTTAGAATTTTGAACTTCAACAGTTAAAATTATTACTCCTGATTACTCCTTATATCATCAGCTATCTGCCAGTGAGAGTTCCGTTAAAGTTGGTCGGTTAACAAACATTTTAAAAAAAACTGTCGATTTGTGAACCTCCTCCTTATTTGAAGTAGGTTAAAAACCAATGTATACTTCAAATTCAAATTATTTATTGACATAAAAACGAACATGCATTTACATTTATGTCACAAGATTAAGTAAAATTAAAATTAATACAGTGCTATTTATACAATGTCAAATATTCAAGTCACAGTAACATAAATTATTCAAAATATTTATTGAAATAAAATTAGAAAATAAAAACTAACATGCATTTACATATATGTCACGAGATTTAATACAATTAAAAATAATAATATTACAGCACTATTTATACAATGTCATTAATCAATAGTCATAATAATAATAATCTCACCAATCAAAAGTTGAGCTATCAGGCTCTTTACCCCTATCCCATACTTGTTATTTCCAGACAGTACGAGTTTCTGACATGGCGTTTGACCATCATATGGATGATGGGTTTTGTCGTCAGATATTTCTTCTTGCTGCCTCTGAGGATTTTCATATTCTTCATAGGGGTAAGTTTTAGTAAATTCACACTAATCTCGGTCGAAGCATTTAATTGCCCTGAAACATAAATGGAATAACATTGTATAAAGCAGAATACAAACATTTTCTTGTAGTTTTATATTATACTAGCCGCCCGCCCCGGCTTCGCACGGGTGTAAGCTGGGCCTTCGGCCTCGCTACAAAATATTATATAGCCTATGTCAAATTGGAAGAATGTAGCATTCTATTGGTGAAATAATTTTTTAAATCGGCCCAGTACTTTTTGAGCCTATTCATTACAAACATACAAAAATAGGTACAAATCTTTCCTCTTTATAATATTAGTGTAGATTTATTGATTTATTTATTTATCCAAATTACAACTATCATTACAGGAATGTCCTAATTCAATTTCTCGTTTTTTTATTTTAATCAATTCATTTTTTTTTTAATAAATATACTTGCTGTTATTTATTATAAGGAATATGTACAAAGGTATATTAAATGAAGCAAACACAAAAACAGCCTTAAATAATTAACTTAAACTAAAAATCAATTCAATTAATTTTTTTTATTTTTCATTAGCCGCGGGTCGGGTGTTTTTTTTAATTTTTTAATAAAATTTATAATATTTTAGAAATTCTATAGCCTATGTTACTCAGGGGTAATGTAAATCTTTCCTCTTTATTGATGGACTAGCCGCCCGCCCCGGCTTCGCACGGGTGTAAGCTCGGTCTTCGTCCTCGCTACAAAATATAATATATCCTATGTCACCCGGGGATAGTGTAGCTCCTCAAAAACGAAAGAATTTTTTAAATCGGTTCAGTGGTTTTTGAATTATCATCACTTCACTATATATATAAAATTTCCATGTCACAATGTTAGTTACCGTACACCTTCGGAACGGCTTTACCGATTTTTACCAAATTTTATATGCGTATTCAGTAGGTCTGAGAATCGGCTACTATCTTTCTTTTTTAAATTTTTTTACGAATTTTTTTGTTTTTATTTTTTTATTAATTTATAAGGCAAAACAACGTTTGCCGGTCCATCCCCGCTTCGAACAGGCGTTTTTTTTTATTTTTTATGTTTTAGTAATAAATATAGCCTATGGTACTCAAGGATAATGTAGCATTCTAATGGTGAAAGAAGTTATAAAATCGGTCCGGTAGTTTTTAAGTTCTTACGTTACAAACATACAAATCTTTCCTCTTTATAATATTATTGTAGTTTCTAACGAAATAACTCAAAAAACACTGAACTTATTTTAAAAATTATTTCACCATTAGAATGCTACATTAGCCCTGAATAACATAATTTATATTTATTACTAGAATGTTAAAAAAACACATCGGTCATAGGACTGAACGTCAAAAATGAAAACTTAAGTAGTAATTCACCTATTATACTAGAGATGGCGCTGCTTTAAAATACACGGTTCTGTGTATATTATTTATTGTGACAGCGTGACTATGACGCAAGTTCCATGATTTTTGTTCACCCTAAACAAGTTTTAACTTCAAAAATCTCCCCCAGTGCGAAGCCGGGACGGGCGGCGTATTCAATAAATATAATATTGATATTTCACTGAAGTACATCGGATTCCTGCTATAGTCTTATGATCAAGAACCTAGCGAAGGTTATCAGAATTCTTGGTTCTCATTCAGCTTTTTACAATGTTGCAGCGGTTAGAGCAAATTAATGCTTGTATAATGCGATTCAACAAAGTCAAATGTCACAAAGAAACGTCATAATGACATATAAGCATTACAAAGATAATAAACTCGCTATAGTGCGTTTCACCAAAGAGTTCCCTCGCCGCTTTCCCTGTAATGTATGGGCAGTGCAGGGGAGCCAACATTACGGCGAGGGAACTCTTTGGTGAAACGCACTATAGCGAGTTTATTATCTTTGTAATGGTTATATGTCATTATGACGTTTCTTAGTGACATTTGACTTTTCCAAATAAAATTATATAGAAAACCCCCATATAAAAGGTACAAATAGCTTGTACTTTATATGTGTATAAAAAAATTACTGGCCAACACCATTCATTCTTCTGTTGATAGACTAGACGTTTGACACAGCTCACCTGGTGTTAAGTGACCTGACCTGATGTGGCCGTGTTTTTCTTTTTAACTGACTTCCAAAAAGGAGGAGGTTATCAATTCGACTGTTTTTTTAAAGTTTTTAAACCTCTAACTTTTGACTGGGTGACAAAAGTTCTGCAGGCCTAGCACGGGCCGTGGACATATTGTCTTTCCACTATTTTTATCTCGCTAGAAAGAGAAACGTATCCATATTCTAGCTCTGTCGCGTCTACGCGTGGATAAAAACGGTGGAATGACAATTTTTCTACTGCCCGTGCTAGGCCTGCGGGGGTTAAAAAGAGAATCATCAAAATCGGTTCACCCAGTCGAAAGTTCTGAGGTAACAAACATTAAAATAAAAAAATACAATACAATAACTCTTTATTAAAAACCACAAAAACAAGGATAACATAATAAATTACAGTAAGTAAGTAGTAGTTAATTATCTAGGCTTTTAACAAGCGGCCTTATCGCTTAAAGCGATCTCTTCCAGGCAATCGTGCACGGAAAGGAATTACAATAACAAAAATAGTGGCCCTAACTAAAAATACAAAAGGAAATACCAATGCAAAAAACGTACAGTCGAATTAATAACCTCCTCCTTTTTGGAAGTCTGTTAAAAATATCAGCTGTTCCGTAGAAAACTGTCATTGACACTTGACAAAACACAACGACAACCAGCAACATGCTGAGTTGGGGTCGGTTTTTGTGACAATGTACCAGGGCCCCGATACTACAAAACCATTTTTTTTTTATTATGATACTGGGTGACGAGACGAGCGAACTCGTTCGCCTGATGGCTCTTCACGCTTGCCCATAACAGCTCAACGCCACTCAGAATTTTGAACTTCAGCAGTTCAAAACCCTGGATGGTAATGCACTGCGCTCGTCACCCCGAGATATAAGATGTCAAATGTCTGTAATTTCGCTGGAAACATTGCCCTTCAATCCGGAACACAGTAGTGTTTGCACACCACTGCTTGGCGGTTGAATAACTGGCAAAGGTGTGGTACTTCCCCAGGCGGACCCCTGCAAAAGAGTCCTACCACTACAAAAATTGTTTTTCAATTGTTAATGAATTGCCTATTTTTTTACTTTTGATCCTTTATCTATACAAAAAGTGTCAAAACGGAAATTTTTGAGAAAAATCATTAACAATTTAAAAAAAAATAGTTTAGTAGAATCGGGGCCCTGTTTATTTCTATTATAATATTTCTTGTTTTATTGTTTTTATTTCATTGTCACGAAATAAACTTTTTTTTTTGACAAAATGTATGGAACTGCTGATATTTTTTTCTCGATTTCAGGTTTAGTCCCATAGTAGAAGTTGTCCATAATGATGACTATAACGAACTTCTTTCAGCTTAGCACACCCTTTCCTTATAACCCTGTATTTCAGCAACTTCGTTTCATTCGTATACTAATTTAATATTTTTCTGTTTTTCTCTTCCTTCGTCTACCTACATGGCAACACCGAACCGACAAATTTACAAAAATCTACCGATTTTGACCCAAATGACCATACTTTCCGTATGTTTCTTCTCTTTCTAAATAAATGTTATAAAAATCCCTATTTCATATCAAATTTACTGACTGACATTATTCACATGCACAAAATTGCAATCATTTTGTCGGTAAACGACTTAATGGCCAACCTATCCCCAAAAATTACCATAATGGTCAACATAATTCCGAAAACTACCAACACTATTGCCATATTTCGTCTAAAATTACGGACAAACCAAATCTACCAAAATTACTGTAACATTTCTACTAACATGGCGACGAAATATGTCAAAATTTACTTTAAAAAAAAGGTCGCAACCATGTTAGTGACAACCTCCTTAGTTAGTCTCCTACCGTCCGGTAAGATTCGCCGCTACTTCGGAGCGCTTTCCTACATGATTTCGATCCGCACGATTATGCGCGGGCTTTCCTGTACGACTACGTTCCACGATCTGCAATATATGCCGAAAAATAGCGGATTCTGTGTTGCCAACCACACCAGCCCGTTGGACGTCGGGACTCTGAGCGTTAACCAGTGCTTCTCTTTGGTAGTATTTTTTTAATGTTGCCCGGAATCGGGAATATATTTTTTCAATGTTGGTGGGATTGATTTTTACCGGGATGTTCACTCATTCTCTTTGGTATAACTAGATTTTTTTTCGCTTCTGGAGCTGTCGAAATTGCATTTGTCCACCGCTTGCGTAAGGCGTCACCGGTGGTGGGATTTTGACAGCTCTAAAAGACTTAAAAAAAATCTAATCATAGATTTTTTGCGGGAAGATGTTTTTGGGACTCATTTGACGGGTAATTTTGATGCGTCATATAAATGACGTTTGGATGTTGACAGATGTTTGCGCGGGAAGTGTTGTCTATGCTATGTGTTTGTCCTCTTTTATTTAGGTTTTATTTGATTGTTGTATTATGCATGTTTATGTGTGGGTATTTTATAATCATTTACCTGCATTATTTTAAGTGAATTTGACTAAGACACGATAAAATGACTAGATCCCGTATTTTAAGAAGCGGGATATTTTTGACCACTTGAAAGACTACAGGCGACTAAAATGCAAATGGAAACTTTTAACTATTAATAAAAAGCCCAAAATTCATTCGTCGAACCCTGATTTGTTTTTCCTAGCTGCGTTTGCAATTCATCATCGTTTATCATCACACTATCCATTGTCGATTGATTGTATCTATATAAACTGACGAAACTATTGTAATTTAACGTTGACGAAATGCCTGTCCTTTTTAAACTTTTGTCAAAAACCAATTGCCAAGCAAATCGACGTAATGACAATAAACTATAGTTGATGTAAAGAATAATCTACGATTGACGAAGAAACTACAAAGCTTGACAACAAGAAGAAGCTTGATATTAATTCCATTCGTCTGCCTGTTTTTCATAAGATTGATTATCATTTATCATCGTTTTTCATCACCCTACGGTTCGCTAGGTTTGGTGGCTGGTAGTTTCCACGTCGGCCTTCTCTCCAATTTAGCGTTTAAAAAATGCATCAACTCTTTTAAACTTGCTACCGAAACTACTACTCAAAAATTGTCAAAAAACAGACGACTAACTAAAAAAATTGACGAAATGACAATAAACTATAGTTTACGACCATTGTAATATATACTACGATTGACGAAAAGAGTACAAACTTGACAACAAAAAGAATCTAGATATTAATTCCATTTTTCTGTGTTTATTTAGACACACTACTAAACCTCTGTTATATGTAAGTAGAGAAGGCATTAAAATTGACAAAAAGTCAATTGTCAAGTGGCAATTGACTAACAAAACAAATTGACGAAATGACAATACAGTATAGTTGACGACTAACAATTTTAACAACATACTACAATTGACGAAAAGACTTACAAATTTGACAACAAAAAGAATCTAGATATTAATTACATTTTTCTGTGTTTTTTCACACACTACTAAACCTCTATTATATTTTAGTAGCAAGGCAATAAAATTGACAAATAGTCAATTGACGAACCAAACAAATTGACGAAATGACAATACAATATAGTTGACGACTAACAACTTTAACAACATACTACAATTGACGAAAAGACTTGACAACATAAAGAAGCTGGATATTAATTAATTTTTTCTGCGTTTCTTCACATACTCTACTAAACCTGTATTACATTTTAGTAGTAAAGGCATTAAAATTGACAAAAAGTCAATTGACTATCTAAACAAATTGACAAAATGACAATGAAGTATAGTTGATGTAAAGACTACACTATAAAAGACTACAAACTTGACAACAAAAAGACTACATATTAATTCCATTATCTGCCTGTTTGGTCATCATTTACCATCGTTTTTCATCACCGTACGGTCCGCTAGGTTTGGTGGCTGGTAGTTTCCACGTGGTGCGTCGGCCTGCTCCCCGATGCGGCGTACAAGCAGCGCATCAACTCTTCGGTTGCGCACGCGTGCTTCAACTTTCTATCGAGGTGCATATCGATGGTGATCACCTACCATGATGATCACAACAAACCCGGGAACGGGATCTGTGTGGCGAACCACACGAGCCCCATAGACGTGCTGGTACTCATGTGCGACAATTGCTACTCATTGGTGAGTAAGTATAGTCTATTCCACCGTTATTATGCCTTCGGAATAGACTACGGATGTTTTTTACCATTCTGAAAGAAATTAGGAAAAATATTTAAAAAAAGCATCAAAATAAAAACCCAAAATAGTCTTAAAAAGCGTCAAAATATCCCGAAGAGCAGAACAATCCATCGAATATAAAAACCACATAGATGTGCTGGTTCTTATGTGCGACAATTGCTACATTTAAATCGATGATTCCACCATTATTATGCTTTCGGTATAACTGTAGATGTTTTTTACCATTCTGAAACAAATTAGGAAAAATATTTGAAAGAAACACCCAAAATGGCTAAAAAATACGTAAAAATATCCCAAAAAGTTGCTGTACTGTAAGATTAGATAGAAAAAAAGTTGAAAATTGGTTACTAAAAATGGTGCATATTAAAATACTAAATGAGCGACTGGAAATACTGAGTGGCCGACTGTAATAACAAATGAGTATTGAATATTAGAATAGGGCCTGTTTGTAAAAAATATTAGTCTAATATTATCAGTATTCATCATCATCATTTCAGCCATAAGACGTCCACTGCTGAACATAGGCCTCCCCCTTTAACCTCCACACTGAACGACATCCTGCCATCTGCATCCACTGGATGCCCGCGACTCTCACAATGTCGTCGGTCCATCTAGTGGGAGGCCTACCTACGCTGCTTCTTCCGGTTCGCGGTCTCCACTCAAGAACCTTTCTTCCCCATCGGTTATCAGTTCTTCGAGCAATGTGGCCTGCCCATTGCCACTTCAACTTGCAGATTTTAATAGCTATGTCGATGACTCTGGTTCTTTGGCGAATATCCTCGTTCTGAATTTTATCGCGCAAAGAAACTCCGAGCATAGTTCCATCCCATCTCCATTGCCCGTTGTGTGACGCTGAGTTTTTCCAAAAGGCCAACAGTCAAGGACCACGTCTCAGTACCATTCATATAATACTGTTAATATTAACTAAATTTTTTTAGGGTTTAAATACTACCCTTTATTAAAGGGCTTAGTATACTATGTTTTTAATTATTTACAGAATTAACCAGTACTGTACTACAGGTATGCGTAAGTTTTGAATATATTGGGCAAAAGTAACTCATTTACAATCATATAAATCAGGGTTTGTCTGTCCGTCCGCTTGCGAATATTGTTGGGTTAGCATGACAGTGCTTTGGGGAAAGGCAATGTTTAGAATGTGGTATTTGCATCGATATCCAATGCCTATAGAGTCGCAATCTCTAAATGAAAATAGTCAAAAAACGTCCGAGGATCGTTGTACGTACCTAGACATCAGTACCCTTAGTACAAGATTTGATAGTTTTCGACAACTATTTTCGTTTTCGTTATGTTCCATACATTGCTGGGCTGAAAGCTATTGGAAACCTTCTTTCGTATTTGAGTGAAGCAACCTATACTGCCGATTACTACCGATTTTAGTTCATCCGCGTTTCCGCTAGAGGCGCTTTGCTAAAATGTATGGAACAATACGAAAACGAAAAAAAAGTTTTCGGAAACTATCAAATTTTGTACTAAGGGTACTGTTATATAGTTCGCAATGCCACGTTTATTTCAATTTAGACGTTATGTCGCTTGCATAGTGTTCAACGTCCGATAAGGCATCTTAGCACTGGCATCGCGCGTTGTATTCGGATCGCAGTTGCCTTACAACTAACCAAAAAGTCTGCGCAATGCGTGCGCCGAGTTTTGGTTCGGACATTTTTTTGTTACGATCATGACTCTAGGTTTTGTATCTCGATGGGTATTTGCAATGAATATATTATTATAAGTTACAATTTGTTGTTTATTTTGAATACGATTGTCGAGACGGAAAATCGCTCGCCTGATGGTAAGCGCCACTGCTGCTCGTAACAGTAGCAGTGGTACCCAACATTTTGAAGTTCAAATCCTAACTCAATCGAAAAAAACAATATTTTAACCAAAATGGTTAATATTTTTTATAAATTCCGTTTTCAAGTACTTAACTGAACTACGATTGCTTGTTTTTTTTTTATCGCAATCAACTTAAAAAAATAATTAATTGTATGTTTATTTTTGTTCTTGTTCGTTAAGGTGTAACGTTTCACGTTTGGCGGTAAATTCAAATTTCAAACAGTTTTTTTGTTCTTGTAGCTAGGCCGGGTAATTATTGTAAACGATCATGATGTTTGCGAAAATTGATTATTATTCTTTACAAACTCGCGTAAAGTTATTTATCTACAATGCACATTATTACATACATCTGTCAATAAACAAATTTTTGCTGTTTTAAATTGTTTATTGCCAAATGTAAGTAATATGGTGAGTAACTGATTAATAACTGTACATGATAATGTAAAGAACGACCAACAACTTTCGCAAATACTATGCCATTTCATAATAATTACTCGGCCTAGCTACAAGGACAAAAAAACTGTTTGAAATTTGAATTTCCCGCCAAACGTGAAACGTATCACCTTAAATAATAAAATGAGTTCTGCTAAATAGCAGTCGTTTTAAACATATGAATTAAAAGTTATTCCAGCGTATAGCAGTTGTTCTAACTGGCAAATGCTATTTTTACATGCATTGGCAGTTATTAACCGACTTCAAAAAAGGAGGACTTCTATGTTCCACTGTTTTTTTTTTAAATGTATGTTCATCGATCTCCGCCAATTATGAATTGATTTTGATGATTCCTGTTTTGTTTGGTAGGCCATACTTCATAGGTGGTCCTTCCTAATTCATCAAAATCGGTTAAGTTTGGTTTTCCAAATTACTGAAAAAAATATGCCATCCAAGGAAACGCAAAACGAACGGAGAATAGAGTCCTCAAAGGTAGGTAACGCACTGACAATGCCCCGGGTATTGTAGGTGGTTACCACTTACCATCAGGTGGCCCGTAGCTTGTTTGCCACTTATTCTAATAAAAAAAAACGCAATTGCGTATTTACAAATTTTTAAGTCTGTTATTTTCAAGTTGATCGACAGCATTTTTTTTTTAATGATTATGTTAGTGACTAGACGAGCGAAGTCGCTCGCCTGATGGCTTTTCACGCTTGCCCATAACAGTTCAACGCCCTCAGAATTTTGAAATTTTCAATGAATGAATTAGCAGTTATTCTAACATTGGAATGATATTTCAGATTGGTCAAAGGCACAATGGTTTTCTAGGGCTGCTACAGAGAGCACTCGCTAGGGCTTCGCCCCACATCTGGTTCGAGAGGTCCGAGGTTAAGGACAGACACGCTGTCGCTAGAAGGTAAAAGTCCCTGTTCTACGCACTTTTTTTTAAAATGATTTTGAGTGACGAGACGAGCGAAGTCGCTCGCCTGATGACTCTTCACGCTTGCCTAAAAATTTCATCACAATTGATCCAGTCATTTCGGAGTCCATAAAGGACATATATACACACATTTCCTGTTATATGGAAGAAGAAAGAAGAAGTAGATATATCATAACTAGCTGCGCCCTGCGGTTTCACCCGCGTGGTGATTAAAATCGGTGATGATGATGATAATAAAAAGTAGCCTATGTGTTAATCCAGGACATAAGCAATGTATATTCCAAATTTCATCCAAATCCATCCAGCCGTTTCTGCGTGATTGAGTAACAAACATCCATCCATACATCCAAACTTTCACATATATGATATTAGTGTGATTGTCTTTAGACTTTCAACGGTCTATGGACAGTCTAACTGTTTATGTAGTGTTAGCTTGTACTTTGTTTAGTTGATAAAGGCATTTGCCCGCGTAAAAAGGACCTAAAATAATAAAAATTTCCAGGTTAAAGGAGCACATCTCCGTGCCAGACAACCCTCCCATCCTGATATTCCCTGAGGGCACCTGCATCAACAACACCTCGGTGATGCAGTTCAAGAAGGGCAGCTTCGAAGTCGGCGGGACCGTCTACCCCGTCGCTATCAAGTAAGGGCCTTGCATACAACATATTCACACTTCTTACTGTTTTAATACCTTTTCTTACTGTTTTAATCACTTTTCTTGTTGTTTTAATCACTTTTCTTGTTGTTTTAATCACTTTTCTTGTTGTTTTAATCACTTTTCTTATTGTTTTAATCACTTTTCTTACTGTTTTATTAACTTTTCATGTTGTTTTAATCACTTTTCTTACTGTTTTAATCACTTTTCTTGTTGTTTTAATCAATTTTCTTATTGTTTTAATCACTTTTCTTACTGTTTTAATCACTTTTCTTGTTGTTTTAATGATTTTTTTTATTGTTTTAATCACTTTTCTTACTGTTTTAATAACTTTTATTGTTGTTTTTAATGACTTTTCTTGTTGTTTTAATGATCTCACTTTCACTTATTAATTTTTGTTTGTTGTGTTATTGTGTTTTAGATATGATGCCCGTTTCGGCGATGCCTTCTGGAACAGTTCCCGTTACGGCATGCTGCACTATCTTCTGAACATGATGACTTCATGGGCCATAGTGTGTGACGTGTGGTACCTGCCGCCGATGACGCGGGCAGCAGATGAAACTGCGGTCGACTTCGCGAATAGAGTGAAGGCTGTTATAGCGAGGAGGGGTGGACTGGTGGATTTACAGTGGTAAGTTGATGTTGATACAGGTTTAACGGACGAGCTGCGCGCGCGCACGCTTGTACGCTTTACATTGATGGTTTGTAAAATTGTAAACCAGTTAAACCTAACCTTTGCTTCGGGACTGTTTCTCTACACCTGGTATATCTTATTGTCGTATTTAAATTTAATTTAAATAAATTTGAAAAAAAAAATATACTAAATTTTATTTAAATAATAGGTCGGGGAAAAAGTCTTTTCGTATTTTGTATGTATAAGGTTGTAGTAAAAATCTCATCCGTTGTACTGTTTGTATCTGGCTGGTTTTGATACCATTAAAAATATGACATTTTAAAAAAGGAATACAAAAAGTAAAAAGCAATTTCCCGCCATTTTTCAATTGTTTTTTTGTTTGATAAAATGAGTGAATCTAACGAAGAAATTCGATATATTGTGAAATTTTATTACAAAAAAGGGAAAACTGCGATACAAGCCGCGAAAAAAATTTGTGACGTTTATGGACCTAATGCAGTGTCATCAAGAGTAGCACAATGTTGGTTCAAGCGTTTTCAGTCCGGGAATTTTGATGTCAAAGATGCAGCTCGCTCTGGTCGCCCTGTTACGGATAAAGTAGATGCCATTTCTGAAAAAGTGGACCAAGATCGGCATATTAATAGTTACGACGTAGCTGAAGAACTGGGGATTGACCACAAAACAGTTTTGACCCATTTGAAAAAAACTGGGTATACAAAAAAACTCGATATTTGGGTGCCACACAAGCTCACTGAAAGAAACCAAATGAATCGTGTACTCATTTGCGACTCTCTATTGAAACGTAAAGAAACCGAACCGTTTTTGAAAAGATTGATCACTGGTGATGAAAAATGGATCACCTACGACAAGAATGTGCGCAAACGATCATGGTCAAAGGGCAGTGAAGCACCACAGACTGTAGCGAAACCCGGATTAACACGTAATAAGGTGATGCTGTGTGTATGGTGGGATTGGCAGGGCATCGTTCATTATGAGCTTTTACCGCCGGGCAAAACCATCGATTCGGATCTCTACTGCCAACAGCAGATGAGACTCAAACAAGAAATTGAGAAAAAACGGCCGGAATTGATCAACAGAAAGAGTGTGGTCTTTCATCATGATAACGCCAGACCGCACACATCTTTGGCCACTCAGCAAAAATTTAGAGAGCTTGGTTGGGAAGTGTTAATGCATCCACCATATAGCCCTGACCTTGCACCCTCAGATTTCCACCTGTTTCGATCTCTTCAGAATTCTTTGGGTAGTGTTAGATTAACATCAAGAGAGGACTGTCAAAACTACTTGTTGCATTTTTTTGATCAGAAGTCCCAAAAATTCTACAGCAACGGGATCATGTCACTACCTACAAGATGGCAACAAGTTATCGAACAAAATGGCACATATATATAAGGTCGGGGAAAAAGTTTCTTCGTATTTTTTAAACAAATTCAAGACATATTTTTTTCAAGTTTAATTACATTTAATTATAATATATATGTGCCATTTTGTTCGATAACTTGTTGCCATCTTGTAGGTAGTGACATGATCCCGTTGCTGTAGAATTTTTGGGACTTCTGATCAAAAAAATGCAACAAGTAGTTTTGACAGTCCTCTCTTGGTGTTAATCTAACACTACCCAAAGAATTCTGAAGAGATCGAAACAGGTGGAAATCTGAGGGTGCAAGGTCTGGGCTATATGGTGGATGCATTAACGCTTCCCAACCAAGCTCTCTAAATTTTTGCTGAGTGGCCAAAGATGTGTGCGGTCTGGCGTTATCATGATGAAAGACCACACTCTTTCTGTTGATCAATTCCGGCCGTTTTTTCTCAATTTCTTGTTTGAGTCTCATCTGCTGTTGGCAGTAGAGATCCGAATCGATGGTTTTGCCCGGCGGTAAAAGCTCATAATGAACGATACCCTGCCAATCCCACCATACACACAGCATCACCTTATTACGTGTTAATCCGGGTTTCGCTACAGTCTGTGGTGCTTCACTGCCCTTTGACCATGATCTTTTGCGCACATTCTTGTCGTAGGTGATCTATTTTTCATCACCAGTGATCAATCTTTTCAAAAACGGTTCGGTTTCGTTACGTTTCAATAGAGAATCGCAAATGAGTACACGATTCATTTGGTTTCTTTCAGTGAGCTCGTGTGGCACCCAAATATCGAGTTTTTTGTATACCCAGTTTTTTTCAAATGGGTCAAAACTGTTTTGTGGTCAATCCCCAGTTCTTCAGCTACGTCGTAACTACTAATATGCCGATCTTGGTCGACTTTTTCAGAAATGGCATCGACTTTATCCGTAACAGGGCGACCAGAGCGAGCTGCATCTTTGACATCAAAATTCCCGGACTGAAAACGCTTGAACCAACATTGTGCTACTCTTGATGACACTGCATTAGGTCCATAAACGTCACAAATTTTATTCGCGGCTTGTGTCGCAATTTTCTCTTTTTTGTAATAAAATTTCACAATATATCGAATTTCTTCGTTAGATTCACTCATTTTATCGAACAAAAAAACAATTGAAAAATGGCGGGAAATTTCTTTTTACTTTTTGTATTCCTTTTTTAAAATGTCATATTTTTAATGGTATCAAAACCAGCCAGATACAAACAGTACAACGGATAAGATTTTTACTACAACTTTATACATACAAAATACGAAAAGACTTTTTCCCCGACCTATTATTATAATTAAATGTAATTAAACTTGAAAAAAATATGTCTTGAATTTGTTTAAAAAATACGAAGAAACTTTTTCCCCGACCTTATATTATTTCGCTCGAAGAACTGATAACTGGTGGGGAAGAAAAGTTCTTGAGTGGAGACCACGAACCGGAAGATGCAGCGTAGGTAGGCCTCCCACTAGATGGACCGACGACATCATGAGAGTCGCGGGCATCCAGTGGATGCACATGGCAGGATGTCGTTCAGTGTGGAGGTTAAAAGGGGAGGCCTATGTTCAGCAGTGGACGTCTTCTGGCTGATGATGATGATGAAATATTATTTTATTTTAATTTAATATAAATTTAATTTTAATCAAATTAAATTAAAATTTCCTTTAATACAATTTGATAGTTATAGTACAAAATACATATTAGTACAAGTACAGCAGATTCACTCCTCAAGATCATTTAAATAAGTAGCGACTCTTGCTACGACGTTTATAGATGTTAAAAATGTCATTTCAGTATATTTTTAACAGTACGTTGTTATCCTAGGGGTGAAAGTATCTTATTTAGTCCCGAGACGGGGTTTGACGCTAATAGTTCAAGGGACTAAATAAGTGTTTAACCCCGAGGTAAACACTGTGCTTTTCATTATGAATACAAGGAAACTAAAAATAAAAACATGAACTGACACTGGCAAATGCACGAGAAGTGCGGGATCATAATCTTCTGAGGAGAAAAAAAAAATGGAACATGGTTCAATACAAATGTGAAAATAAAAATATGTTTTTTTTTTACAATTTGAGTGTCTGTCAGTTGTCAACTGTCACTGTCAGTTGAAAGTGATTCTCCCTAGGGCTGAAATGTATTACTTTCAACCCACTCCTCAGGCAACTTCAGACCTACTTTCCGAGCATGAGTAATGAAAAATATTTTATTGTAAATTTTCCAGGGACGGGCAACTAAAACGCATGAAGGCAAAGACAGAATGGCGAGAATTACAACAAGAAGAATTTAGCAAACGGTTAAAAGGCGAATAAATAGTGTTAAATAACGAATAATTCTAGAAACAGTGAAAGCATTTGCAAAAGAAAACGTGCAACGTCCTAAGTTATAATTAACAGTGAAAAATAACGAATAGTGCAGTGCTAATAGCATAAGCAAGATAAGCATTGTGCTAATAAAAAATCGCGTGGTAATTAGCAGTGAAAAATAAATACAAGTAACAAGAAACTGTTAGCATTGAACGAAAAATAGCATGCTATTTAATTGCTAAGTGAAAGTGCTAATTATAAAACAGGTACGTTATTAGTGCAAAAGTATACGTTACTTCGAAATGTAGGAAATTAAAAAAAAAGTGTTGTGATTAAAAATATGTTGAGAATTAAAAAAAAGTTTTACAAAATATTTGAATTTGCATTTATTCTTTGTGATTTAACCAAATTCTATTCAGCTTTTTTGGCGTATTTGATATGCCTTCAAACGAACAAAAATAGATTTTTTAAAGTTTTTATATCCTCGAAACAATTGGAAAATTCTGGAATTTTTCCAAATAGTTGCAAATTTTTGTTCCAATAGTTGCAACCTTTTGTTCCAAATAGTTGCAACTTTTTGTTTCAAATAGTTGCAACTTTTTGTTCCAAATAATTGTGATTTTTTTCCCAATTTTTTTTTTTCTCAACATAAAATGTGAAAAGAATGGCATAGAGAGTTAAGCTATATATTTTTGGAATGCTCAAATTGTGATGGAACTTTTACGAATGGAGTTAATATTTTGCTGAGTTGATCTGAACAGATAAAGTTTTAAATAACCAATAAGAAATGACGCTCATATCATGTTCCTCACTCATAGGTCCTTACGGCTCCCGGGGATGTTGTGGACACGCAAAGACATCCCAAATCCCAAAAAAAAAAATTGGAGCAAAAAATGTCCGGTCGAGAATTGAACCCGGAACTACGCAGACAGATAACTACCATTTGCTCATTGTACGTTTCAGGGTGTGAAGAAAATGATAATATTTGCGTCATCATTTTTTTTTAATCCTAAAATACTTTGACGGGCAGATCGGCTCAGTTAGTTTGAAATTTAAACTTTCTTATTAAAAATTTAAAACGTAACTAAAAATGTATTTTGTCAGTACAAGTGTCAATTCTGATGTACCATTACCTAAACTAATACTAAACTTATCGGCGTCTCTTTTTATTCCAATACATCAGAAAAGGATGGCGACAGGTTTAGAGTTGTCAAATATAGCTTAGAGAATGATACAAAATAATAGACGTCACTGCCACGGCGAAGACAAGCTTATAATTAAACTTAAAATTAAAATACTCAGTGACTAGAACTTAGAAGAATCTATAGACAATATTTTTCATCGAAATGGGTTCAGCCGTTTGACTGTAGAAGACACGTTAAGCATATTTCTTTTTGCTCTGCGTCGCCAGTTAATAAATAGCTGTAGTTTCGATTTTAACCACGCTTACAAGCAGCGTCGCCACCGTACATACATGAAACTTTTTTGGCAGTTGGCAAGATACATTTCAATTTTGAAAAGCCCTCGGAGCCCCTATTTAAATGTTTTGAAAACTGTTCTGATTTTGACAAAACCTGGTATGTTTATAAAAGCTTTTCGGAGAGACAATGTTTTTTTCCCCAAAAGTTGCCAACTTAATCATATAGATGGCAGTATTGCAAATAATAAGGCATGGCAACTGAGTTATTTGTGTTAGCACCATCTATTGAAATTTACCAGAATGAACGCCTTATCCTATTGGCAATATTAATTTTTGTAACAATTTACTTATTTTTTCAAGGCAAAATGAGTTCCAAAATGTTTTTCTTTGAGTTGGAAATTACATACCATGTCCGGGGATTTCATTTTTTTTTCTCAAAAATTAGCAATTAAAAAAAAAAGTTTTGGCAATTTGAATATACTAATACAAACCAAGTTTTATCAAAATTATACAATTTAAAACAAAAAAAAATGAGAAGTTTTTTTTTATTTTAATAATTTACTAGCAAGTTTGTAGGAAATTGGCGGTGCTCCGTGACGCCTTAAAATATTTGCAGGACGTTTTAAGTTTTTAATCATAAAGGTGTTTTATAATGTAAGTATTATATTCTTGTAGTCACTTTTAATAATTGTTAAAAAACTGTTAATAAACAATCTTGTAATTATTAATAATGGGTACAGTTTAGTAGAATTTTTTAATATAACATTCACATAAGATTCAAAACTGTTTTAGCTTTGATTCCTGTGGATATATGATGTAGGAGATATTTAAAAAACACATCAGTCATAGGACTGCACGTCAGAAGTGAAAACTTAAGTAATAACTCACCTATGCTACAAGAGATGGCGCTGTTTTAAAATACATGGTACAGCGTGGCGATGACACGAGTTCCATGATTTTTGTTCACCCAATAAGTGCTCAACGCCTAAAGAAGTTTTCACTTCAAAAGTTATTTGTAAAGTAACGCGGTTTTAATGTAATTTCATGAATTAAGGCCTAACATCATCATTATCATCTATGTCCACCAGTGGACGTCCTATGGCTGAAATGATGATGATGATGAAGGCCCAGAATACGGCGCTGTTATCTTGCTCGCGCATTTTTTGTCTTTTTAAGATATAAAATTACTGCATCTACTTGAGAATAATTATAAATATAAAAAACCGACTTCATAAAAATCTCAAAACTGGATCAAATTGAAATGGAACCACACGGGAAACACCAGCTTTCAAATAAAAATATAATCATCAAAATCGGTTCACCCAGTCGAAAGTTCTGAGGTAACATAAAAAATATAACAGTCGAATTGAGAACCTCCTCCTTTTTGGAAGTCGGTTAAAAATGCGTGCTTGGTCGTTTTGCGAATTTATTATTTCAAAATATTTAGAACAAATTTTAGTGCTATACTTATATATTTTTATTATGACCACATAAATGGGATTTATATTTATTCTGTTTTTTTTTTTTTTTTTACATTTTGAAATATTTACTTTGTAAAATGACCGAAACAAATTAAAACGATTATCACGAGTGAATCGGTTTCTTTTAAGCAAGCGTGCTGTGACGTAGACCGCATCATCGTTTAACATCAGGCGAGATGGCTGTCAAACGTAAGCCTATTCCTAAAAAAATACAAGAAAGTAGACAGTCAATTTATATCTTAAAAAAACTTCAAATGCGCGAGCGCAATAGGTGCACCCGGTATTCTGGCTCTTAAACAACGAAATAGAAATGAATAGTACAATCCGTTTATAACGACTTCGCTTAACAAAAATACTAAGTTTGATTTTTGTACCAACCGGATATGTCTGTAACTGGTTAAAAGGACCGACGACAGTTCGACCCACTCCGCCTAATTAATGGACGACCCCTAAGTCACTATAACCGGATTTCACTAGATTTTTCATACAAATTGTGTTAGATTACGAATGTAATATTGTTTAAAGTATTCTGACTTCGTCTTCAGAAATGGGATACTTTTTTGTATATTTGTGTATTTAATTGTATTTAATGTGGTTATTCACAAGACAATAATAAATCAAAGCATTTTAAACTAACGTTCTGATACACAAGCATTCGATAAAAGTTATTTTAGTTAAAATTAGCTGCGAAAATGCGAAGCGGGCACGAAAAATCGACACCGCTTTATGGTTGATATTCCGAAAACCTGTGCGAAGCGGTTTGATTCCACTTTTACTGTGCGAGCTGCTAGTCTGTGGAATGGGCTGAATGGGTGTTCCCTGGGATGCGTTTACGGCACTTATCCAGACTAAAACTTACACTAGATGAACGTCAAAACACCCGTTTTGGGACTCCACGAGGTGAAAAATTAAACCGGCGAAAATTTAAACTGCCCGTTTACGGGCGTCCGCTGGTATAAGTTTTCGCCTGACTAGATTAAATTTTATCTACCTTTTGAGGTCGCTAAATTTTCGCCTGCTGTCAGATTGACAGCTGTTGAGGAGGTTAAGCTGTTTTTGATATTATTTTGTTCGAATCTTTTTGTTGTAGATGTTTTAATTTAAAATAAAGTTTTATATCTGTATAATGATAGATTGATATTTGATATTTTACTATTATATACCATTTTGTTTTACTATATTTTACTTGATTTTTATTTATTATTGAATTTGACAGCTAGTATTGACATAATTGACATAAAGCTATGACGCCGTTCAGCGAACCTCCGTTAGTTAAATTTTTAGCTGGTGAAAAATTCGCCTAGTCCGTAAACGCACCCCTGGTAGTACAATCTGGGTGTATTTAAGTCAAGAGTGAATCGGCTTCTTCCAGGCAAGTGTGCTCCATCGTAGACAGCACAGAAAAGCAATATTTTTTTGTTTATATTAGAACGGCTGTCAAGGCATTTTTGTAAGAAATTTGTTGTAGCCTTGCACCCATATAAACCCATAGCAACTGTGACGCGGAGTTCGACGCGTTGACATAAATAAGAATGTTCAATCACATATCTGTCACAATACCTAGCGACAGAGTTTCTTTCTCATTGCCGTTCTATTTATTTCTCTTTTCTGTGGTAGACAGCATCATCGATTAACATCAGGCGAGTTGGCGGTCAAACAAGCAAGCCCGTTAATACATTTAAAAAAATATGCAAATTTTAGCTAAAACATGGTTTATCGGTAGCTTGTGAAATAGATTAAAATATTCTTCATGATAATTCCTTTACCTTTTGTAAATTATTGCTATTTAATTAATTAATTATTTATTCATGATTAAAATTGTATAGTGGATTATTCGTTTTTAACGTTTATTTATTGGAACGAAGTTCCCTTTCGCGCGTTGCGAAGACGGAAAAAATTAAGACCAAATGTTGTAACGACACTTTTTGCTATAGCTGTAAGCCGTGCGGCGTGCGTGTGTTTCTCTGTCTGTCTCTCATAGAAAGCAAGCCAGTTTTTTTTTTAATTAAAAAAATGATAAATTTTTTATTACAATTCCTTAACTAATTAATCGAAAGGAACTTCGTTCCATCCGGGTGTCCCTTGACACCTCTCAAGTTTTTTTTTAACGTTATAATGGACTGTTTCACTAAAATTTAAACAAAGTATTTATTATCCGGTGAGATATTTGCATTTTAACCGACTTCCAAAAAGGAGGTTATCAATTCGACTGTTTTTTTAAATGTTGTTACTTCAAAACTTTCGATTGCAAGCGTGATCCATCGTAGGCCGCATCATCGCTTAACATCAGGCGAGATGGCGGCCAAGCGCAAGACTATTTTACAAAAAAAAAAAAAGACTTGTCGGAACCCTAAAAAGTGTAATTTAAAAAAATGGTGGTGACGAAAAAATTATATGATATTTGAACCAATTTTTTTTACAGTGCAATATCACTTTATTATACACCATATATATAAAAAAAAAAGTAACTCAAAATTAATACAAAAACCGGCAGTATAATAGGCCTTATCGCCTTAAGCGATTTCTTCCAGGCAACCTTTGGATAGACATGAACTGAAAGAGGAGTACAAAGTTTATTCTATTCTATAACCGACAGTTAAAACGTGAAACAGTCCAGGAACGTATTAAGTTAATTATCACAACTATTTATTTCATTGTATAAGTAACAAAATAGTTTTAATAATAGCAACGTTTTAGTTATTAATTTTATATTGAAGTGTTGAACAATTTTGTTTGTTTTTCACACATTTTATTTATATTACACGGGAATTACGTATGATTAAGCCGGTTACTCCGACTATATTTCAATAATCTTTATCAAGGTGAATGCGCGCGCGCGGCTGCGTCTCGCATTGCACTACGTGCCGCCGCGCGACGCGCACGTCACGACAACGGATGCTGATCGGGTGCGGGGGTGGGGGCGCGTGGAGTAATATGTTGCGCCGGCGCATACTAAAGCCCGTTACAGACGTAACTATAATACTCAAATTCAAATTTATTTATTTCACATTTAGGTACATCAATATACATTAAGCGGCCCTAGCCACCAAACTGAGCGCTAGCCTGTATCTTGGTAGATAGAAATTAATATTAATATAAGTCATAGCTAAGCATATAACTTTATATTTTCAATACTTTCTCTGTGTTACCACACACACACACAATTATAATATAATATATATTATAGCTGCGCATAGAAATTTAATGTATATTAATCACACTTATATTAATCACACTAAATAATCAAACTAGTATCATATATGTGAAAGTTTGGATGGATGTTTGTTACTCAATCACGCAGAAACGGCTGGATGGATTTGGATGAAATTTGGAACATACATTGCTTATGTACTGAATTAACACAGGCTACTTTTCATCATCATAATTATCGCCGAATTTCATCACCACGCGGGTGAAACCGCGAGGCCCAGCTAGTATATAATATACTAGCCGACCGCCCCGGCTTCGCACGAGTGTAAGCTCGGCCTTCGGCCTCGCTACAAAATATAATATAGCCTATGTCACCCGGGGATAGTGTAGCTTCCCAACAGTGAAAGAATTTTTCAAATCGGTTCAGTAGTTTCGGAGCCTATTCATTACAAACATACAAAAATAGGTACAAATCTTTCCTCTTTATAATATTAGTGTAGAAATACGCCTGTAACGGGCTTAAAGCGCGTCCCCACTCGAACCTTCATGTGTTTCGGGAATACTCCAGCACACGAAGCTCACCACGTTGCCACCGATCTTAACTGAGTAATTCCCGTGTAATATAAATAAAATGTTGTCCAACACTTTAGGCTTTACTATTTAAATGTTATGGATAATTCAATAATTGTACGTCCGGCGAGGTTCGAACCTGCACCGCCTGAAGGTTCATCCACATATCATAGATCGGTGGAAATCTCACACTGTGCGTTTTAAGCGTTCCTTTTTGCCTTACACCTGCAATATGTGGAATGAGCCGCACTGTTTCCGAGTAGCTTTAATATGGGGTTCTTCAAAAGGGCTGTTAATAGAGTCTTTAAGGGTCGGCAATGTATCTGTGATGCCCCTGGTGTTGCAGGTATCCATAGGCGACGGTGACTGCTTACCATCAGGCGACCCGTCTGCTTGTTTGCCACCTATGGCCAAAAAAAACCGGTATAAAGTTTCTACGGTCAATGTAAATTTTACGCATGGAAATACAATAGCTATAGTCATAATCATGCCATAATAATGTCCGAACCAAAACTCGGCGCACGCTACGCGTTGCGCAGAGTTTTTGGTTAGTTGTATGGCAACCGCGATCCGAGTACAACGCGCGATGCCAGTGCTACGATGACATAGCGGACAAGCGACGTTTAACACTATGAAAGCGACATAACGTCTAAATTAGAGAATCAGATCTGCATGATCTAATTTCTTCCTGCCCATTTTTCTACCGGACTGCCAGAGCGGGCACGAAAAATCAACACCGCTTTAATCAAAGCGCTTTGATTCCACTTTTATAATGCGAACTGTGGAATGCGCTGCTTAATGGGTGTTCCCCGATAGTTACAATCTGGGTGTCTTCAAATCTCAAGTGAATCGGTTTCATCTAGAAAACCCTGCTCTATCGTAGACCGCATCATCGCTTAACATCAGGCGAGTTGGCGGTCAAACGCGAGCTTATCACTGAATAAAAAATAAGTAAAAAAGTAACTGAATAAAACTTTGCCAGTTATTCAACCGCCAAGCAGTAGTGTGCAAACACTACTGTGTTCCGGATTGAAGGGCAATGTTTCCAGCGAAATTACAGGGCACACAGAGATTTGACATCTTATATCTCGGGGTGACGAGCGCAGTGCATTGCCATCCAGGGTTTTGAACTGTTGAAGTTCAAAATTCTGAGTGGCGTTGAGCTGTTATGGGCAAGCGTGAAGAGACATCAGGCGTGCGACTTCGCTCGTCTCGTCACTCAGTATCATAAAAAAATAGTAAATTTGGCATTTTAAACTATATAATTAATGTTTAGGTCACAGACTAGGTATAGCTGCTACGTAGCCCAGACTTGTAGTTACGATTATTTTCAATGGAAACAATTCAGTCAAATACCTGAGGGGCGGGGTGAGGGGTTACTAAATGCTAATTGGCCCATTCAACGTCAGTTCAAAATGTAAACAAAGCATAGTGATGGCGTACCTACGGTATTGGTCGGAAATGACGTGAGGTTCAGTGGAATCAGTGGGCGTGTTTTTTATATCAGTAGTGATCAACTGATGTAGTGTCTGAACATGTTCGTCTGCATTAAATGTCTAGTTATAGAAAGTCTTTAGTTTAGGTATGTACACGACGCTCGGACATTTTTTTGACTGTTTTCATTTAGAAATTATGACTTTAGGTATTTTATTTCGATCACATACCATTCGAAGTCATAATTATTGGAATTGCATGTAATTATTTAATTTGTTATGCATTTAGAATAATATAAATAAATCAATTGGCAAATAAATAAATATAGAGGATTTTGTACATGGAAAAATGTATGTACAGTTTTTAATTTTGATTTTGTATGTAAATGTATGATTTTGTAAATAAATGTCAAATATACGGCCTGTTATATTTGGACTGTAATATATTTTTTTTAAATTATTGTTCCAAATGGCGCAAGGTGGCAACACGGCAAGTATTTGACTGCCCGGTGGCTCAGTTGGTAGTGAACCTACTTTCTGCGCTTGGGGGCGTGGGTTCGATTCCCATCTAGGACAAACATTTGTGTGATGAACATTTGTGTTTGTTCTATGTCTGGGTGTTAATATCTATTTAAGTATGTATTTAAAAATATATATGTACGTATATCAGTCTCTGGCAGCCATATTACAAGCTTTGCTTAGTTTGGGGTCAGATGACCGTGAGTGCAATAATGTCCCAGATATTTATTTATTTATTTTTCACCCAAAATCTTAAAGTATGCTTTATGTTTAATTTTGCGGTGCTGGCTTCTATGGCGCTAGTAGCGTGATTCGGAACGCGTCCCTTACCTTATTATTCCAAATGTCTAACTTAAGGTGGCAACTCAACAAATAATTTTCACATGTTTTTCACCTAAAAATCTCGAAAGTATACTTTTTAATTTTGCGGTGCTGGCTTCCATGGCCTAGCGCCATGGAAGCACAGTCACCTTTTCATAGTCACTTTTGAATAAAAAAAACTGTAAATCAAAATCGGTTCAGCAGTTTGAGAACTACTATGCTACAGACAGATACACACGTTAAACTTATAACACCTCTCTTTTTGCGTCAGGGGTGAATGAAACAAAAAAATTTACAACATTGCCTTTATTGATGAATACGTGGTATTATAAATATATTCTATTATATATTTTACATACTAAGGTAACAATTTTACATTAAAGTTACAACTTAGGACTCGTGTTGTATCTTTATTTGATACGTGGTAATTATTTATGGATACATATCTTTTTTAAATACACATAAGGAAACAATTTTAAACTAAAGTTACCGTTCAAAACTTGTCACTTCGTATCATTCGTGGATACGTGGCCGTGATTTGTGGATACGTGGCAGTGATTAGTGGATACGTTGGTTGTTATAAAATACACATATCATACGGTAATAATTTTAAATTAAAGTTACCGTTCAAAACTTGTCACTTCGTATCATTCGTGGATACGTGACAGTGATATATGGATACATGGTAGTGATTTGTTGGTTGGTTGTTATAAAATACACATATATCATATGGTAACAATTTTAAATTAAAGTTACCGTTTAAAACTTGTCACTTCATGTCATTCGTGGATACGTGACAGTGATTAGTGGATACGTGGCAGTGGTTTTTGATACGTGGTAGTGATTTGTGGATCCGTTGGTCGTAATAAAATAAACATATAATACGGTAATAATTTTAAATTCAAACTGTTCAAAACTTGTCACTTCGTGTCATTGGTGGATACGTGACAGTGATTACAGGATACGTGGCAGTGATTACAGGATACGTGGCAGTGATTACAGGATACGTGGTTGTTTTAAAATATGTATACATATACCATTTATTACGGTAATACTTATAAATTAAAGTTAAAACTCGTCGTTTTCGAACGGATGATCCTTGTGGCCCAGAGATCTGGAAATAAAGACATTACCTTATTATATTTTATTGGCATATTTTTATCTAAAGTTGGGCTAATATAATAGATCATTATTTGACATTTCATCAAAATTGTACAACGTAATCTTGTAACGATATTCTTATTTTTTTACCGACTTCCAAAAAGGAGGATTCGACTGTGTTTTTTTTGTGTCTGCTACCTCAGATCTTTCGACTGGGTGAACTGATTTTGATGATTCTCTTTTTATTTAAAATCTAGTGCTTCCCGTGTTGTCCCATTTATATTTGGTCCAGTTTTGTCATTTTTATGAAGTCGGTTTTTTAATATTGATAAATTATTCAAAGTTAGAACTGCACAATTGCCAACGTTTTTCAGTTTAAAATACATATTTATTGTAATAATGACAAAAGAAGGCAACTTTACTATTTACTTTGATTAATAAACAATAAAATGACAGTAAAAAATACTGACAGGAATACATCACTTTCCATCAGGTGAGGTGTGGTCAAACGCTAGCCCATTTTATCGTTATATAACATTAATTTAAAAAAACACGCTTTAATGGAACAATTTATTAAAATTCTTGCATTGTCATCGGTCCTTGATAAGTGTGCAAAATATCAATTAAATTTGACATTTTGAAGTAGATGAAAATCAAGTTAAAAGATTCCGTTACATACATACATACCAATCTAATAATTAAAAAAACACGCTTTAATTGGACAATTTATTAAAATTCTTGCATTGTCATCGGTCCTTGATAAGTGTGCAAAATTTCAATTTAATTCAACGGTTTGTAGTTGAAAATCAAGTTAAAAGATTCCGTTACATACATACATACCAATCTAATAATTAAAAAAACACGCTTTAATGGAACAATTTATTAAAATTCTTGCATTGTCATTGGTCCTTGATAAGTGTGCAAAATATCAATTTAATTTGACGTTTTGAAGTAGTTGAAAATCAAGTTAAAAGATTCCGTTACATATATCAAGCTAATAAAAGCGTGTTAAAAGAGCACTTACGCCGTCATGGGCACGAGTCGTCCGTTGCAGTCGAAGGAGTCAATCAGCGCCATGTCTTCCTGCGACAGCTTGAAGTCCAGCACGTTGAAGTTGGACTGGATGCGGGACTTCGTCACCGACTTCGGGATCACGATGTTACCGCGGTCGACCTGGTACCTATATAATTTAAATATAATAAAAACGTGGAGATAAAAAAAACTGTAATTGCGAGCAGTGCCGTAACTAGCCTTTTATGCGCCCGGTGCGAGCTTCTATAACTGCGCCCTTGAAAACAAAACTTGGTCCTGTACCCTTAGTACAAGATTTGATAGTTTTCGAAAACTTTTTTCGTTTTCGTTTTGATGCATACATTGCTGGGCTGAAAGCTATTCGAAACTATTTTTCGTATTTGAGTGAAGCAACCTATACTGCCGATTACTACCGATTTTAGTTCATCTGCGTTTCCGCTAGAGGCGCTTTACTAAAATGTATGGGATAATACGGAAACGAAAAAAGTTTTCGAAAACTGTCAAATCTTGTACTAAGGGTACTGTTGTGGTCATTTCTGTCTCCCTCCAGAGTCTGCGCCCTGTGCCTGGGCACCGCTGGCACAGCCCTATTTACGACACTGATTGCGAGATATCAAAAAATAACCGGCCAAGTGCAAGTCGGACTCTCGCACGAAGGGTTCCGTACCATTATCTATAATAAGCAAAATAGTACGTATTTATTAAATTTTTGTATTGCCACGACATCTATGAGTGAGTAGCGGCAATAGTACAATGTATCTAATGCTTTAAACGCATTAAGAGACATCTAGTGTTGAGTAGCAAAATCAAGGTACTCGAATGTTAGATATCACGGTTTTTTTTGTGAGAAGCAAGTATTTATATTATTCTGCTTTTTAGTATTTGTTGTTATAGCGGCAACAGAAATACATCATCTGTGAAAATTTCAACTGTCTAACTATCACGGTTCATGAGATACAGCCTGGTGACAGACGGACAGACGGGCAGCGGAGCCTTAGTAATAGGGTCCCGTTTTACCCTTTGGGTACGGAACCCTAAAAAACACAGAGCGTCTTAAAATAAGCAGCTGAACACGTTCAGACAGTTCTTAGAATTTCTGTCTGTCTGTTTGTTTGTCCACGCATATCTCCTAAACCACTGGACGGATTTAAATGCGGTTTTCACGAATATGCTTAGCTATGACCAGATTAAAGTATAGGCTATTTTGCGCAAGGGCCGGATTAAGGGAGGAAAAAAGGGTTGAAAGTTTATATGAGAATCGACGCGTACGAAGTCGCGGGCAACAGCACTAGTCTAAGGTAAGATCATTTTTAGCCGACTTCCAAAAAAGAGGTTCTCAATACGACTGTTTTTTTAATGTTACATCAGAACTTCCGACTGGGTGAATCGATTTTGTTGATTCTTTTTTTATTTGTAAGCTGGTGCTTCCCGTGTGGTCCCATTTCGATTTGGTCCAGTTCTGACATTTTTATGAAATCGGTTTTTTTATATTGATGGTTCAGTGGGTACAATCCCACATAACCTGGCTGCACCGCAATGGAGACGGGTATCTTTGGAAGATTACCCCCTCGAAAAAAAAACTTAGTATTTGTTGTTATAGCGGCAACAGAAATATATCATCTGTGAAAATTTCAACTAACTATCACAGTTCATGAGATACAGCCTGGTGACAGACGGACATACAGACAGGGGAGTCTTAGTAATAGGGTCCCGTTTTACTCTAGGTACGGAACCCTAAAAAGGTATAACACTTCCATTTTATTAACCGACCTCAAAAAAGAAGGACGATTCTATGTTGCACTGTCATACTCGTAGTCATATTCATTTATTCAAGTAGGTACAGTTACATACACTTTCTAACGTCAGTTCACAATTTTGTCAAGAAAAGCTTAACAATTAATAACATTTAACAAATCATCAAGTTAACAAATTAAAAAAATATATATATATATTAAAAAAAAAAAAAATATGTATATATTAAAAATATATATATATATATTATTATATTATAATATATATTAAATTACATATTTATATATATATTTTTATTTATGTACACCGATTTCTCCACCAACTATTGGCGATTTAAATTCTTTTGTTCGGTAGGGTATACTTCCAGTTTGGTCCCATTGTCACCAAGTCAGGATCTGGTGATCGGATCCCAGGGAAATCGAGGGCAACCCTCAAATTTTATAGAGTTTTTCATATATTTTTGAAATCTGAAAAATGTTTTTAATGTGATCCACCAGTTATTTCTGAGATCTCACCTGATGAGGACTTGAGCGACAGTCTTCTTTAGTCTGCTGGCAATAGCCTTCAGTTTAGGGTCCTCCATCAGTTGTGGGTCGTCGGGCTTCGCCCAGGGACGGTCGGGGGACCCAAGGGGGGAATACGCCGTTATTTTGATGCCGCGAGCCTCGCAGTAGTCCTTGAGACGCCTCTGGTTGAGGTACGGGTGACATTCCACCTACAATTTTAATTTATGTATGAGTTAAACACTGTTTTAAACTATCACGGTTGTTCACTAAAGTTATATGATTATTTACGGGATATTTACCGTGGTAAGGTTGTGGAAGGAGCTCCCGATATTTCGGCGCAGTTACATGCACCATGTTCACGGGAAGACTGAAGTCGCGGGCATCCAGTGGATGCAGATGGCGGGGTGTCGTTCAGTGTGGAGGTTAAAGAGGGAGGCCTATGGCCTAGGAGGGAGCAGTAGACGTCATCTGGCTGATAATGATATATTCATTTATTTTATGTGATCCACTTGTATCATTCAATAACCCTCACCTGGTTGACGACTGGCTTGACAGTGGCGACCTTCAATATCCTGTCAACCTGTTTGGCGTTGAAGTTTGACAAGCCCAGGCTCTTCGTCAGGCCTTCCTTGACGAGGGGCTCCAGAGCCTTCCATGTGTCCACATAGTCAGCATCAGAATATTGGATTTTTCCAGCTTCGTCTGTAGGGAATAGGGGGCCATCTTCCTGGAATTGGAATACATTATTTTATTTTATAAGATCTGACATAGCCCACCGGATTAGCAAGTTAAAGTGGCAGTGGGCAGGGCACATAGCACGCAGAACAGATGGCCGATGGGGCTGAAACGTTCTCGAATGGAGACCACGGACCGGTAAGCGCAGCGTAGGATGTCACCCACAAGATGGACAGAAACCCTAAAAGAGACCGCAGCACAACGCTGGCCGCTTCCAACCGGCCCTTTTGGAGAATGATGGGGGAGGTCTATGTCCAGCAGTGGACGTCCTATGGTTGAAATGATGAAGAAGATGATTAAATAAATGATGTGCAGTTTGGACGCCATCACTCAACAACGGTGAAGGAAAACATCATGAGGAAACTATGTTCAAGAAACACAAGAGTTTTCGTTTTTCCGACTTCCAAAAAAGGAGGAGGTTATCAATTCGACTGTTTTTTTAATGTTTGTTACCTCAGAACTTTTGACTGGGTGAACTGAGTTAGATGATTTTTTGATATTTCAAGCGTCTACCTGTTGCCGTTATCAATAACGAACAAAAAAGTCACGTTTGTTGTATGGGAGCCCCCTTGAATATTTACTTTATTCTGTTTTTTAGTATTTGTCGTTATAGCGGCAACAGAAATACATCATCTGTGAACATTTCAACTGTCTAACTATCACGGTTCATGAGATACACCTTGGTGACAGACGGACAGCGGAGTCACAGTAATGGACCCTATTACTAAGACTCCGCTGTTTTACCCTTTGGGGACGAAAACCTTAAAAACAATTATCTCAACTACAAAATATAGCCCATAATACTCCAGACATGAAGAGAAATCCAGCGCTACCTCGTTCGTTTTTGGAAGTCGGTTAATAAGTGGGATTTGTTCATAACAAAAACCCGTACGAAGCGCTTTTATTCCACTTTTATTGTGCGAACTGCTAGTCTGTGGAATGCACTGCCTGAATGGGTGTTCCCCGATAGCTACAGTCAAGAGTGAATCGTTTTCTTCTAGGCAAGCGTGCTCCATCGTAGGCCGCATCATCGCTTAACATCAGGCGATTTGGCGGCCAAGCACAAGCCTATTCTGGAATATAAAAAATATGTTTTTCTAAGCATAGGAAACTTCTAGATAGATACAAACTACTCACTTTGTAAGCTTGCGGCCAGTGGATTAGGTACAGGTCAACATACTTGACGTTTAGGTTCTTGAGGGTCTCCTGCAGGGCTCCACGGACCAGGTCTGGTCTGTGGAACGTGTTCCACAGCTTGGATGTGATGAAGAGATCCTCTCTGAAAGATGTTCATATATGGGTTAATCACATCATCAGCCAATTAACGTCCACTGTTGGACAAGGCCTCTCTCATAGAGAGGGGTGTTTCCATAATCCCCACGCATGACAGGCGGCTTGGGGATCGCAGTACGTTCACCGTGTACTATTAGGACGCTGCTGCTCATCCTCCGGTGGTTCTGGTCGCAGTTTTAGGACATACCCGGGTCCGGGTTGATCATAATAAATTTATTGGTAACATCAATTACTGGTCATTTAGCAACCCCGTTAGCTTAGTAGTGAACCTGCCTTCTGCGCTTGGGGGCTATGTTTGTTTGTTCAGGTAAAATCTTGCAAGCTATCCTACGGAGTTACAAAAATCACGTTTGTTGTATTGGAGCCTGTAACTATCACGATTCATGAGATACAGCCTGGTGACAGACAGACAGACGGACGGACAGCGGAGTCTTAGTAATAGGGTCCCGTTTTACCCTTTGAATACGGAATCCTGAAAAATTAAGTACAAACTTTCAAACGAGCTAGTTTGCTAAATATGGACGTCTTATAGCTGATGATGGTGATGATGTATCGAATCGTAGAGGTTGGTATAGTCTATTAAATGTAAGTTGATTGAAATGAAGTATGTCAAAATCTTCGATTAGTGCTGGGACAATTGGGACCAAATCGAGAATAATGTGTGTCTTTAATTATCGACTGGAAGTGTCTTATATTTCTGTTGTAGTACTATTATGATGAGACTTTAGGATAATGAAATAAAACAGAAAAAGCGAGTACAAATTTTTGTAATATAAATAAATCTTGTACATTCCAAATCAGTGTCATCATCATCATCAGCATTAGAGTCACTTGTGAAATCCTGCAGATTAATAATAAATGCTATTCAATCAATAGTCAGTCTAGTATGCTATTCTAGTAGTCAGTCTTTGGATAAAGATGCTTCGTTCCGTAAAATTTACTAAGACAGTTGCTAGTAATTCGATATTATTATACTAAATCTAGGTTTACAAAAAATTGTACGTTATCTGTACGAGTTTTGTACTTCGATAGTACGCAGAGGAAATTCTGAAAAAACATTTAAAATAAAACTATTTAATTCACACAGCAAAATAAAACGATCGATTTTACGTTTATCGATTTACCACGTCCCTAAATTTTTTGTCAAGTTGACGTAACCTTGTTATGACAGAATGGAAAAATATGGCTATTGTATTGTGATAATCCACACTAAATGCAGTTCCGTTTTAAAATTCAAATATACTTTTACTATTTATATGTACAGCACTTGTAGTTCATAATAGTTTAAGACGCAGAAAACCAGTGATCTTTGTGTTACAAGTAAATGCAATTCGCCAGACGTTATTACAAAGACATGCCCTGAAATGTCGTCAGCTGTCGTTTCAATCAAGCTACATTTAAAGGACTATAGGGGCGGCAAAATTTTAATAGCCCACTGGCGGCAAATTTGTAAACCACCACTGCGTATAGATATGTTTTTTTTTAAGTAATTTAGGGGCTTTTGAACAAAAATCATGGAACTCGCGTCATCGTCACGCTGTACCGTGTATGTTAAAACAGCGCCATCTCTTGTAGAATAGGTACTTGTTACTTGTGTAGCGGGCGTTTTCAACCAGGACATTCATTGGCCCATTTTGCGTCACCCGGCTGCAGCTAGATCTTAGAATATGTGAATTACTACATATGTTTTCACTTCTGACGTGCAGTCCTATGACTGATGTGTTTTTTACTTTACCTCTTAACAACTCCTTGGGCGATCTTGGCTGTGATGGCTTCTCCTACTTCTTTCTCGTTTCCGTAGACATACGCGCAGTCGATGTGACGGTAGCCGATATCAATGGCGTCCTTGACTGCTTGCGTCACTTCACCAGGCTTTGACTGGGGACAAACATTCAAATTTATTTATTTCATAAATTGGTACATTTCGTATATCGCACTAATGTCCGAACTAGGTGTGGAATACACCCGTATCTTGGGAATTAGGTCTACCCGTTTATAAAACAATAATTTGTACACTCATTTCGTAACTCAGTGATTTTATTCTTAAGCGGCCCTAAACTTTGGTAATTTTAGAGTTTCGAAAGCGAAAGGAATCTATCAGAGGTTTTTTTTTATATAATTAATTTACACCATGGTTAAAATTGTCCATGCCTTTGGTTGCTCATTTAGCAAAAAAATTCTCAGACGTAAAAATATTAACAACATTAGTGTCCATAATTTTTTTCTAATAACTGTGTAATTGAACATGTGTTTTCTATTAGGGTTTCGCAACCGAAAGGTGTCAACATGACTATTAGGGTTTCGTAACCAAATGGTGTCAACAGGACTCTATAAGGGTTTCGTTACCAAATAGTGTCAACAGGACTATTAGGGTTTCGTTACCAAATGGTGTCAACAGGACTCTATTACGGTTTCCTTACCAAAGGCTGTCAATAAAACTCTATTAGGGTTTTGTTACCAGATGGTGTCAACAGGAATCTATTTGGGTTTCGCAAGCAAAGGGTGTCAATTAGACTTTATTAGTGTTTCGTTACCAAATGGTGTCAACAGGACTCTATAAGGGTTTCGTAAAAGGGTGTCAACAGGACTCTATAAGGGTTTCATTACCAAATGGTGTCAACAGGACTCTATAAGGGTTTCGTAAAAGGGTGTCAACAGGACTCTATTAGGGTTTCGTTACCAAAGGGTGTCATCAGGACTCTATTGCAGAAGCCGGTCTGCTTTAGGCTCGGTTCCTTGGTCTTGTTCATTATATAAATATAGTGCGAAAAAGTGGGGAAAAATGGATGTTCAATTATAAAGTTATATAAAAAAATATATGGACAAACTAGTATTTAAATTTAATTTAAGTCAAATGTTGTTAATATAACGTCTAAGAGAAAAATATTTTTTAAATTAGCAAACAAAGGCATGAATCGGTTTCTTCTAGGCATCCATGATCCTTTGTAGATCATTGCTTAATACAAGGCGAGGTGGCGGTCAAACGCAGCCTATTAGTTAATAAAAATAAACTACTCTCAACTAGAATACCTCCATCACTATCGTTATGATAACAAGGTCCCATGACACTTATGGTACCAATAAACCTGATAAGAATTGACATCGGCACCTCTGATAACTATCATATCATGCTCTTATACTCATGGAAAAATACCAAAAAATTTCAGGCACGCCAATAATTAAAGAATTTATTTCCATCTAAATAATGTTTCGTCTACATTTGACGTCATGTAGGTAACAAAGTTTTTGATCATACAATTATGATACGTATACAATTAAGTCTGTAATAATAGCCGTAACAGAAATGTCAAACTTGGCTGAAGAACCGCCGGCGCCGCCGTCTGGGACCATTCAAGTATTCCGTAAGCACTATAATAGAGGGGCGGGGGGGTCTATGATTTGCTTATTTTTGATGACATGGGGGGTTGGGGCCCCCCCCCAACCATCTACCATCTAAACCCCCCGGTCTAGATGGTGATTACGTCAGCAGTAATTACACATTATGGCACTGCTGCTTATGAATCAATAAAAAAAACTGAATTTGTTTACGTAAGCATGGAAGAGGGGAGTTTTGCTTACTTTTGCTGACAAGGAGGGGGGGGGGGGGGTAAATAATTGTAATAAATCTGCTTACGTAATACTTGAACGGCCCTGCTGACCAACGGGAGAGAAAGAGAAAATATTCTATGGAGAGGGCTATGCTCGGGGCGGAGATCGAATCAGAAATGAGGAGATCCATAGACAAACGAAAGTTACCGACTTAGCCCACCGGATTAGCAAGTTGAAGTGGCAGCGGGCAGGGCACATAGCACACAGAACAGATGGCCGATGGGGCCAAAAGATTCTCGAATGTAAACCACCGACCGGTAAGTGCAGCGTAGGACGTCCATCCACAAGATGGACAGATGACCTAAAAGAGACCATAGGGAAACGCTGGATGCAGGCCGCTTCCAACCGGCTCTTTTGGAGATTGATGGGGGAGGCCTATGTCCAGCAGTGGACGTCCTATGGCTGAAATGATGATAATCATGAATGTTGTAGTGAAAAAATTTCAAGAGGTGTTCTTGCTATATTAATGCCAGTGACAGTTGTCAATCACATTAAGTGTCTGATAAAAACTTTAGTGTTTTCAAGAAGCATTGTTTCTGCCAAAGATAAGAACATTGGAATTAATTTGTCAACTAGTATTTACTTATGACATGTTGAGATAAAAAATACAATTTATGTGCTGAAATAAAATTGGACTGCTGCATTTTTATCTGACTAGCGTTTATTTTATAACCGACTTCCAAAAAGGAGGAGGTTCTGAATTAGACTGCCTTTTTTTGTTTATTACCTCAGAACTTTTGACTGGGAGAAGCGATTTTTATGATTATTTTTTATTTGGTAACTGGTGCTTCCCATGTGGTCCCATTTCAATTTGGCCCAGTTCTGATGAAGTCGGTTTTTTTAATTGATAATTATTTTTGTGAGTCTTTATCGCTTGACATGATTATAGTACATTCTCTAGAGCAGGGGTCTCCGGTCTCCAAACTTTGAAGCCTTGGGGCCATAATATTTTTTTCGGTATGTAGCAAGGGCCGTAACATTTTTAATTTTTCTGCCCACCTAAGCAAACATAGGCTTTTATTGCATTTCAATTACTATTGATTGTGTATTGTGACACGTAACTACATCTAGTGTCGAGTAGTGATACTATGTACGGTTCTAGGTACTATCTTTTTCAGCTACAGTCTTCAGTCCTTGTGCGGAAAATGCTTGGAATTATCTGAATTTCTAAGACCAGTCATATCAGTTGTTAATTTTATCAGATCTACAGGGCTGAATCACTGACAATTCCGCGAGTTTCAATTCCAGTCGCGGGCCGGATTGATGGCAGTGGCGGGCCGGATTTGGCCCGGGGGCCGTAGTTTGGAGACCCCTGCTCTAGAGCATAACAACAAATAATAAATAATGGCCAAGTGCGAGTCGGTGCCACATTTCTGTTCATTACCAAGTAAAGCAATGTGTTCAATTACTTGGACGACCTCATCATTTCTTTCACCGATAAATTGCATATTTAACAAATTTTGAAGTCTGGTTTTAAAATTGATAATTATTGTATTTTGTGGTGATACGGAACCCTCAGTGCGCAAGCCCGACTCGCACTTGGCCGGTTTTATTTCATGTGGTGTGATATCTTTGCTGATAGTGTACAGATTTTTATGATATTTTTTAATTGATTATACTAGCTGCGCCCCGCGGTTTCACCCACATTATATACCTCCTTAGTAGTGATAGCAACCTCCTTCGACTTAGATGACAACTTCTTTTTTTTCTATGATTTAATAAGTCACTGACGTCGATTTTGACGTACCATTCTCTAAATTTGACAGCTCTAAAACTGTTGCCATCCTTTTCTGATGTATTGACGTAATTAGTTTAGTGAATGGTACAACAGAATAGAGCGCATTGGGGTCAATTCTGTTGTACCATTCTCTAACTAATTTGACAGGACTAAAATTATCAGCATTTCGTTTCATTTCAATGCGTCAGAAAAGGATGGCAACGATTTTAGAGCTGTCAAATTTAATTTAGAGAATGGTACATCAGAATCGCCGCCATAGTATAGTATAGAGTATAGACTCCTGTTTTTTGTAGGGTAAATATTAAAAGACCAAAAAAAAGTTGGTCCTATTGCTACCAAACTTCATAGGATCACTTACTGGGATAATCTGAATATTGCCTTGGATTGGATTTAGGCAGTATGATATAATACAGTGAAACTTGTCTTTTCGTGTTATTTTCATAACACGAAAAGACAAGAAGCAATAGAAGCCTCCACCACTTTACTTGGTTTTGACCATAACTTATTTTTATCTTGACTGCAACTTGTTTAATTAGAATTTTCCAAACCTTAAAATTATTGACTAGACACACATACTTGACCCTGGCTAAAAAGATAAGATGTCTGCAGCCAAAATTTACAAGAAAAATATGTGTTTTTCGTCTTTTCCGAATGGAACAATAACTCCTAAAATAACCTCCGATCAACAAAAAAAACCTCCTTCAACGGAAAAGTAGGTCGCCGCGTTGTTTATCTAAGATCACTACCAGCATAGGGCAAAAAGATATGCACTTTTCCAAAGATAACTAACTGATAATGTTGATAAAAATGTTTTTTAATATTCTTACCTTCCAAGTGCCAATTCCTAGGATAGGACATTCGTAGCCGTTCTCAAACTTCACATTGGGTACTTCCGAAGCCATTTCTATTAAGTTTAAACGGAAAAGATAGAGAAAATTGGAAAAACACAAAGATGCCGGCAAAATTAAAAGAAAATCAACACAGACACCGCAGGCAGAAATGCAGAGTAGCAGCAGAGTACAGAGTACAAAGACAAACAGCGCAGCGCCAGCGCTCTGACTTTGACAATTAAAATCAATTGACAATAATGAATGTAAAAATGACAGTGACAGCCAAGTCGGATTTTTTTTTTTTCTTCAGATTTGGACTTTCAGCTTGGCGCGATCGGGTTTTCTCATGAAACATTCAATTTTGATATGACACAGTGTTTATAATTTTACGCTAACCATGTAAGTAGACAAACTAAATCTAAATCTAACTAAATCTAGAATGACCATCATTGTTCAAAGTGGGAAAAGAAAGCCTTATGGTCATCTGTAATAAAAAGTTTTGCTAAAAAGTAGGTAAACCTCGTGCGGAATACGATGGAGCCATGATGGAGCATGTTTGCTTAGAAGAAACCGATTCACTCATAATTACACGCTAGCGGCGCGGTTTAGTAGTGAATCCAATGAAAATCTAACTGGTTATGTTATATCTAAACCGAAACTAACAACATATACATAAATGTATGTAACAAATAACAACTGTAACGAAATATACCTTAGTAACAACCGTATCTAATTACGAGTAGGTATGTGACAAAAAAAAAACATTTTTATTTTTAATTTGTAGAAAACAAGGCTGGGTACGTGTCTAATCTAACATTCATCCAAAATTGTTCGAAGTAATAATGTCATGCATATAAATTATGTCATGTCTTCTCATATACGAGCAAAGAGTTTAGGAAGACATGGTATTTCTTTGTCATTGTAGACGAGTCGTTTCATGTTTGGCAAGAAATTCAATTTTCATACAGTTTTTATATCCTTGTAGCTAGGCCGGGTAATTATTGTGAAATTACACAGTGTTGCGAAAATTGTTGGTCGTTCTTTACATTATCATGTACAAGTTATTAATCAGTTACTCACCATATTAATTACATTTGTCAATAAACCGTTTGAAACAGCAAAAATTTGTTTATTGACAAATTTTTGTAATAATGTGAATTAGAGATAAATAACTTTACGCGTGTTTGTAAAGAATAATAACCAATTTTCGCAAAGATCATGATCGTTTACAATAATTACCCGGCCTAGCTACAAGAACAAAAAACTGTTTAAAATTTGAATTTCCCGCAATACGTGAAACGTATCATTAAGCAGGTTTATAGAATGAAAAATCATGAAGTATATTTTTTGTCATTTCAAGATTAAATGAGTTTTTTTTAAATATTATATAGGTATGACATTCAGATCAGACAAACAAAGGTAATGTGCCTTAGTACAATAATAATTATCATTTCTACGTGTACAAAAAAATACCTACGCCAGAACTGTGAGGTTATGATTTTTCTTCATTATAGTTTACGGAAGATGCCAAAAGGAGGGTTTTATCATTTTTTGGTCGTTGAGAAATAACTTTATATCTACAGAATTTGCAAAAGGTGAGGTCCGTCTAACATATCTTCGCCAACATTTTCAAATGCTAATAATCAGACGTCTATTCTACAAAAGGTTGTTAAAAATTTGCTTTAATAATAAACCGGCAAAGTGCGAGTCGGGCTCGCGCACTGAGTGTTCCGTACCACCACATAAATTGTTAATTACTAAAGTACAAAAAAGTTGCGCAAAACAAGATCACGCACAGGCGGTCACCCATCCAAGTATCGAGCGTGCCTAACGTTGAACCTTCAGTGGACAGAATTTTGTCACCAACTCGCACTTGGCCAGTATTGATTATAATTATGCTCTTTACTATAGAGCGTGTACTATATAGGTAATCTTCCCAAGTTAGATGCTTGTATGTATCATCGTTTTTACATGAGCTAATACAAAAATACGTTAAAAAAACTTTTTTTTATAGGGATGATGGGGATCTATTTTATAATTTTTAACCGACTTCCAAATAGAAGGAGGTTCTCAATTCGACTGTTTTTTTTTTGTTTATTACCTCAGAACTTTCGATTGGGTGAACCCATTTTGATGATTCTTTTTTTATTTGAAAGCTGGTGCTTCCCGTGTAGTCCCATTTCAATTTGGTCCAGTTCTGATATTTTTATGAAGTCGTTTGTTTAAATTGATAATTATTGATTTATTATTACTCACTTTATAGCTGTAACATTACATATTCTGTGGAAATTTCAACTGGCTATATAATATCACGAATCGAAAGATACCTACAGCCGTTAGAAGGTTAGGACGGAGAGACAGATGGACAGACGGACAGACAGAAAGACAGCAGAGGCTTAGTAATAGATTACCGTTTTCATCCATTAGATACGGAACCCTAAAAAACGAAAGGCACGCATCAAAAGTTGCTAGAAACAATGTTGCAGAAAGGTGCCTGCAAGAGGTTGTTAGGTAAATTATCCATCGCAGTTTAAAAAACTAAAAAACACGCTTTATAATTGCTAATCAAGATCCTGGTAATAATAATGGGACAAAATATTTAAATTATTGCATTGTCATCGGTCCTTCATACGTGTGCAAAGTTGCAAGTCAATCCGTCGTTTTGAAAGGGGTGAAAATCACGTTTAAAGATTCCTTTACATACAACATACCAAGCTAATAAAAGCGTGTTAAAAACACGCTTTAAAATCGCTAATCAAGATCGTGGTAATGATAATGGGACAAAATATTTTAATTATTGCATTGTCATCGGTCCTTGATACGTGTGCAAAGTTGCAAGTCAATCCGTCGTTTTGAAAGGGGTGAAAATCACGTTCAAAGATTCCGTTACATACTCGTAGATACATAATAAAAACTAACCTTCCATGTTCCCAATCCAACCACAGGAATTGTTTGTCCATTGTTGAAAGTCGCGACCGGGACACGTGACATTTTGACTTATTATAAATCAACTTTTTTGGACACTACCGCTTCTTGTGGCTCAGAAACGAGAAGTGAAGTCATAACATAAAATTAGCGTACAGTGGATAGGTTATCTCCGTTATCTGTTATATTTATTATATATACGGTGGCGTGTTATTTGATGTGTATTATGTAAGAAACGATAAAATTCAGTAGGTATTTGTTTATGCAGCTCAATCCGGTATTACAAGTTAGGTGATTTATTTTATAATGTTTTCCACAGGGACAACACACAAAACAATCGAATTGATTACCTCCTCCGTTTTTGAAGTCAGTTAAAAACCGACTTTATAAACATGTCAGAATTGGACCAAATTGAAATGGGACCACACGGGAAGCACCAGCTTTCAAATAAAAAATAACTGGCCAAGTGCGAGTTGGACTCGTGTACGAAGGGTTCCGTACCAGTTTCTATAAAAACGGCAAAAAATCACGTTTTTTTGTATGGAAGCACCCTTAAATATTAATATTATTTTAATTTAAGAATTTATTTTTAAAGTGAATATATAACTAAACTAGCCGTCCGCCCCGGCTTCGCACGAGTGTAAGCTCGGCCTTCGGCCTCGCTACAAAATATAATATAGCCTATGTCACCCGGGGATAGTGTAGCTTCCCAACAGTGAAAGAATTTTTCAAATCGGTTCAGTAGTTTCGGAGCCTATTCATTACAAACATACAAAAATAGGTACAAATCTTTCCTCTTTATAATATTAGTGTAGATATTCTGTGAATATTTCAAGCGTCTATCTCTTGCCGTTATCAATATCGAGCGAAAATGAGCAAAAAAACACGTTTGTTGTATGGTAGCCCCCTTAAATATTTATTTTATTGTTTTTAGTATTTGTTGTTATTGCACAGAAATACACCATCTCTGAAAATTTTCAACTGTCTAACTATCACGGTTCATGAGATACAGCCTGGTGACAGACGGACAGACAGACATAGGTACAGACAGACAGATGGACAGCGGAGCCTTAGTTATAGGGTCCCGTTTTACCCTTTGGGAACGGAACCCTAAAAGGAGTCAAAAATGGAAAGTTCTGAGGTAACAAACATAAAAAAGGTCGAATTAAGAACCTCCTCCTTTTTGGAAGTTGGTTAAAAATAAATGAAGACTCGTCAAGAAATCTCGAAAATTTGAAATACTGACCTACGCAGCTGAAACTTAGCGGGTAGGTAGATAGATTCATAATGGTTATAATCAATTAATCATTGATCATTAATATATAGTTAGGATTTGTCTTAAACTCGAGCTAGTACTGAAAAAAGTCTGCCAAAAACTGAAGGGGGCGAGGTAAACACGTATTGCACACACTGACATATTCTTCCTAGTTCTACAAACGTACACTTCAATATTGAGCGTACACAACTACAAACGATGTGGTCAAAATGTATACGAATTGACGACCGAGGGGGGGTGTAAGTGCTAAAGGGAAAACTAGCCAGGTATAATGCTTCCATTTATTTTTCTGACAACTCCACACATAAAATTCGTCTTAATAAAATAAAACAGCCTTTTTATTCCTCAACCTATTAAATTAGCATGCATTATTACTTATGTTATTTAATTTAATTTTATTATTATTAATTGAAGTACATTTATATTTATTGAAACCCATACATAACTAAACATTTAAGTTGATCACAGACTTTTATCTGTATTACAAGTCTGTGAAGTTGATACATTATCTTATATTTAAATAAAAACGTGCATAATGCAATTTCCGTATATAAAAAGGCACTATGTCAAAGAGAATACAATAGAAGAGTGATAATGCACTTCAAAGAGAATGTAATATTGAATTTAATTTGTTTGTTGATCCTTAAATAAATTAAAAAAAAAAAGAGAATGTAATACCTACTACCAAAGAGAATGTAATACCTACTACCAAAGAGAATGTAATACCTACTACCAAAGAGAATGTAATACCTACTACCAAAGAGAATGTAATACCTACTACCAAAGAGAATGTAATTAATGCACTTGACAGCTATGCTTGACAGAGTTGTTGATGTAAATTTTTTCATAACCATGGCTACAAAAAAAAAAAAATTATGTTAGTCGATTTACAATTAGAGTAAATCGACTAAAATTTGTCGTACTGTAGCAATAAAATAAAACCATTTATAACAGTGTCTTTATTCACAGATAATATATGTGGTAGTTAAATATCTTATAATAAAATGGCAACAATTTTAATATTAATGTTACAGTTTAAAACTCGTCGTTTTCGAACGGATGTTCCTTTAGGCCCAGAGATCTGAAAAAATCATACATACGCGATAAAATAAACGATTTCTTTTACTTTATGGGATGCGGGTGAAATTCTATACAAGATATTCATTAAAAAATATCTGAATTAACACGGCCGTACCACACGCATATAGTGCGTTTTTACCAAAGAGTTCCTTCCCTCGCCTTTATGTTGGCTCCCCTGCACTTTCCTGCTTTCCTCACAGGGATGTGCAGGGAAGCCAACATTACGGCGAGGGAAATCTTTGTTTTTTTTCTAATGTGACTTTTTGCTGTTGCCCTTGCGGCCTCTACAGCTTGACTGGACTAGTTGGTGAACGCAGAGGGCGTTGGGCCAACATGATTTAGATTTTTGGGCGACTAGCGCAAGGGCACCTCGGAGGTACGAGCCTCGGCTTGGACTGTCACCGGGAGTGGGGATCAGACTTGCCCTGGCACCCCAGAAGGGGTGTGCCCTGGGGCCCTAGTAGGTTGTTGAACTGAATGATTATTTGAAGGGAACTCTTTGGTGAAACGCACTACATAATTATAAGCGATTCAGTTTAGGTGATTGCGAAAAGTTGCGCGACCCCAGACCGTATTCCCGTGGTTAGAGTTAGATGATGCGGTCTACGATGTTACGACTTTTTAGAAATGTCGTCTATTGAATACTAACACTGTATTAGGCACGAGTCGTCCGTTGCAGTCGAAGGAGTCAATCAGCGCCATGTCTTCCTGCGACAGCTTGAAGTCCAGCACGTTGAAGTTGGACTGGATGCGGGACTTCGTCACCGACTTCGGGATCACGATGACGCCGCGGTCGATCTGGTATCTATGGAGGAAAAATATCAGTTTGAATCTTCTTTGGGCTCTCTCCAGGAAAGAAGACTTAAGAGTATGCTACGAACGGTTACTATTTCGTTCGCGTGTTTCAACAATTTCAAAATATCGCACAACCTCTGAAAAACTGTGGTAACACAAAAATGCTATTGAGATAATCGAGTTTTAAAGTTTTTGTTCATTTTCTCAGGACTATTGTTACTCAGCGGGTATGAATAACCAGCTTGGTATATTTTAAATCAACGAAGAATTTATTAAGCTATTTCAGGACGATAAAAACAATAATATAGCAGCAATATTCACTATATTTTTTAGACAAAAACTGAAATATGACCCAAGATATGACACTTTTCCACATTTAGTGTGGTGTAGTTATCTCAATAAAATAACATTATTATGCTAAAAACTATATTTTAATAAAATTTTAGGAACATTTTGTGGGTTAAACTATTGCGGTGGTATAAAATCTATAATTGGTCATAAGTCATAAGTCATAAGTAATTTATTGGTAAAATGGCAATTTACATTTATTGGTAACAAATACTTATAATTAATAATAACCATTTTACTAACTTGAAACTGAAACTGAACTGAACTGGGGCCTTACCCCTAGCTTCACTTTTGCGAGCCAACTTTTAGTAGGTACCTGATAGGTACCTAAACTTAACCAACTCATTTAAGCTGCATCGTTTAAAAGCGTCTAACTTGAATGAACGAAAACTCTTCTAAATAAGCTTAAACAAAAAATTTGTTGAGTAGAATACCATCATAACCTGTGATGTGACACCTTTTCAGATACCGTAAGAACCGTAATTATAGCAAAAGACACCTAAAACACATCCGTAAAACAGTTTGTGACAATTTTCACGAGCACCAACACACACCACAGTTATGGCTGTTTTATTGACGAGAATGATTCAAGAGGACAGTTTATATGTATAATACATATCTACATAATAATATAGTAGAGAAACACTGATAATTTTAGAGGTTTCTAACGTGATGTCGTAAACAGCATTGCACCCGTGCGAAGCCGGGGCTGGACGCTAGCCTATAATAAAACCGGCCAAGTGCGAGTCGGACTCGCATACGAAGGGTTCCGTACAAAATAAAAATGTATGGACAAAATAAAACAAATTTATCTCACCTGATGAGGACTTGAGCGACAGTTTTCTTTAGTCTGTTTGCAATAGTCTTCAGCTTTGGATCCTCCATCAGTTGTGGGTCGTCAGGCGTCGCCCAGGGACGGTCGGGGGACCCGAGGGGGGAATACGCCGTTATTTTGATGCCGCGAGCCTCGCAGTAGTCCTTGAGACGCCTCTGGTTGAGGTACGGGTGACATTCCACCTACAATTTCAATTTATACATAAGTTTTTGAACTTGTGTCTTTCTCGACACTTCTACTGTCATATTATACAGGGTTATAAGAGTTATAAACTTTAGGCTGAAAGGAGGTCATGGTATGCGTCATTGTGCTCAATTTTAAACAACCCTGGAAACCAGTCGAATTGATTGTCCTTCTAACCGGCTTCAACAAAGGAGGATGGTTCTATGTTCCACTATTGTGTTTTCCCGCCAACAGCTGACCGATTTAAAAAAAAAAACTTTTGTTCGGTAGGGTATTCTTCAAATTTGGTTCCATTGTCACCAAGTCAGGATCTGATGATGGGATCCCAGGGAAATCGATGGCAACCCTCAAATTTTATTGGCATTTATTATGTTGTTAATATATTTTTAAAGTCGGTTTTTAATGTGATTTTATTTATTTATTAATAATAATTTTATCTTTACTGTGTTCATGTCATGTGTGTTTTCTCACCTGGTTAACGACTGGCTTGATTGTGGCGACCTTCAATATCCTGTCAATCTGTCTGGCGTTGAAGTTTGACAAGCCCAGGCTCTTCGTCAGGCCTTCCTTGACGAGGGGCTCCAGAGCCTTCCACGTGTCCACGAAGTCAACATCAGAGGATAGGATGTTGCCGGCCTCGTCTTCTGGGAATAACGCGCCTCCTTCCTGAGACCAATCAGGTTTAATAACATCAATTAAAATGGTAACCTTGGCAGTGGTTACATATTTGAGGCGTTTGGAGTTGAGACATAGGGCCCTTGGGGACCTAGCTCACCTCATTTTCAAAAATCTTTCAGAGCGCCTGGTTAACGCGACGCGTGACCAAATGCTGGCGTGTATCTGGCTCAACGTATGAGCATTGCCATTCAACGTGGTAATGCCGCCAGCATGCTGGGTACGCTGCCAACTGATAGTGGCCTTGAGCATTTAGATTGTCTTTAGACCTTCAACGATCTATGTACAGTCTAACTGTTTATTTAGTGTTAGCTTGTAATTTGTTTAGTTAATAAAAGCACTTGCCCAATAAAAAAATTCAAATGATGTCAATATTGAGCGATGATGGCCGAGCAGGAGCATATGCGCTTTACAATTTGACGTCACCCGGTTCGATCCTCGGCCAACGACTTTAGTACTCCAATAAATTATGTGCTGTACCCTTAGTACAAGATTTGACAGTTTTCGAAAACGTTTTTCGTTTCCGTATTGTCCCATACATTTTAGTAAAGCGCCTCTAGCGGAAACGCGGATGAACTAAAATCGGTAGTAATCGGCAGTATAGGTTGCTTCACTCAAATACGAAAAATTGTTTCGAATAGCTTTCAGCCCAGCAATGTATGCATCAAAACGAAAACGAAAAAAGTTTTCGAAAACTATCAAATCTTGTACTAAGGGTACAGTTGCGATGTCATCACTCAACAACGATGATGGGAAACATCGTGAGGAAACCGGTATGTTCAAGATCCTCAAAAGTTTAAAAGCATATGACATTCATCTACATGCATAGTGGAGCTCCAGAGAGCTCATTTGTACGGGCCCGAGATTGAACCCACAAGGGACCTCACGCTTTCAAGTCTAGCTGTCTCCCAAATAGGCTACCACAGCTATTTTCGAAAGTACCACATAATTATTTGCAACTCTACGGCAACCTTGACTCTCTAATCTCTCTCTTTGGGTTGAGGCCATATTGATACTCACTTTGTAGGCCATTGGCCAGTGAATCAGGTACAGATCGACGTATTTAAGGTTCAAGTTCTTGAGAGACTCCTGCAGGGCTCCACGGACCAGGTCTGGTCGGTGAAACGTGTTCCATAGCTTGGATGTTATAAAGAGATCCTCTCTGAAATAGATCAAATAATATTAGTCAAGTAATCCACGGTAACAGATAACCGATGGGGAATAAGAAAGGCTGTTAAGTGGAGACCACGAACCGGAAGACGCAGCATAGTTAGGTCTCCTACTAGATGGACCGACGACACCGTGAGAGTCGTGGACATTCAGTGGATGCAGATGGCAAGCTGTCGTTCAATGTGGAGGTCTAAGGGGAGGCTTATGTTCAGCACTGGACGTCTTCTGTTATGTGCAGTTTCAATGCCATTGCTAAAAAACGGTGAATGAAAACATCGTGAGGAAACCGTTATGTCCTAGAAACTTGAAAGCTAAAAGACTCATCCTCTCTGAGAGAAGGCCTGTGTCCCAGCAGTCATGATAGGCTGATTATCAGGACCATCTTTAACTTATTGGAGGCACTATTTTTGGCTTCGCGCATGTAAAAAAAAGCTAATAAGCAAGCGGGTATTGTAGTCAGTAATTATGCTTTGATTTTTGAAATAAATATGTTTTTCGGTAATAAATATCGGTTATCGTTTGATGATCTGGCGGGAACTAGGGGGCCTATCTATCGCGGGGCCCTGGGCAAGTGCCCAGAGTGCACAGTGGGAAAGAGGGGCCTGCTGATAATCGCACATCACACTAATATCATATATGTGAAAGTTTGGATGGATGTATGGATGGATGTTTGTTACTCAATCACGCAGAAACGGCTGGATGGGCTTGGAAGAAATTTAGAATATACATTGCTTATGTCCTGGATTAACACATAGGCTACTTGTCATCATCATTATCATCACCAATTTACATCACCACGCGGGTGAAACCGCGGGGCGCAGCTAGTGATGTTATAGTTGCCAGTTGGGTAGCACATCCTTACCTCTTGACGACTCCCTCAGCGATCTTAGCAGTGATAGCATCTCCCACCTCTTTCTCGTTCTCATACAAATATGCGCAGTCGATGTGACGGTAGCCGACATCAATGGCGTCCTTGACTGCTTGCGTCACTTCACCAGGCTTTGACTAGATAGAAGTAGAACAGAATAACTTTTATTTTAGATTCAGATTATTTATTCCTTCCATACAGTACAAAGGTGGTAAATAATACATTAAAACTAGTACAAAGTTCATATGGACCCTGTCGGGCACATGTCTATTCTGCATGCTAAGTGAACGCGCAAGTGAAGTGATAAGCTAAGTGAATGTAATTTTTTCTAGCCTATTTCTGCAGATAAATGTCAAAACATCGAATTATAAGGGTAAGGGACTACAGTCAAGGATGATCACTGGACATTTTGACATTTCTCTATAGTATTCGACAAGAAAAATACACGTTCACTTAGCTTATCACCTCACTTGCGCGTTCACTTAGCTTGCAGAATAGCTGGCAGCACAGTGGAGTGAGGAGGATGGCTATATAAACATTTCAATTTATATTTTCACTTAAATATTCAGCAATCGAATAATAAGCTTTTCAGTTCAGAAACTGCTTTAGTTTACGTACAAAGATAACGTTATTTTCTATATCTTACAGCAGTGCAAGTAGGTAAGTACCGTTCTTATTGATCGACAAATTCGACAGTTGAATTCGACAAATTCGATAAAATGCCGTCGAATCGAGCGAGTGCGGTGATCAACTTTGAAATCGTGAAAAAAGTAGGTAGTGCAAAAAAGACAACATCACGCCGGCGGTCACCCATACATTACATACACCAACCGCGCCTTAAGTTGCTTAAATTCGGAATAAACGGAAAGTCACCTACTCGCACTTTGCCTTTATTTATTCAATAACATTCTCGGGTCTTATTATTTATTATAATTAGTATTACGAAACCCTAGAAATGATATAGAAAAAAATAATTAAATTAACAATGAAAAAAAAATAAAAAATTATTTAAATTATGGCGATTATTATTAAATATTTATTTGATTTTGTTTTTTAGTATGTGTTGTTATAGCGGCAACAGAAATACATCATCTGTGAAAATTTCAACTGTCTAACTATATATCACGATTCATGAGATACAGCCTGGTGACAGACAGACAGACAGACAGACGGACAGCGGAGTAATAGGGTCTCGTTTTACCCTTTGGGTAAGGAACCCTAAAAATGAAACATCGACTCAAAAGAAGATAAAAAAAAAGTTGTTGCAATCCGCTTTTCGTTTCGCAATACCACAGAAACTGTATTTTTTCGGGATAAAAAATAGTTTATGTTTATCCAGGATACAAATTACCTCTAGGGCCTCTGATTAGGTGATTGCGAAAAGTTGCTCGACCGTAAACCGCATATTCGCGCGTTCGCGTGATTTTTCGCATTGAACTGTTGTTTAGCCACAGAAAAGAGAAGTAAATAGAACGGAAATGAGAAGAAAAATCTGTCGCCAGGCATTATGACAGAACCTTGATTGAACATACTTATTTATGTCAACGCGACGAACTCCGCGCCACAGTTGCTAACTGATTTCGAATGACTGACGTTTCGTTTATATGGGTGCAATTGGCTACAATTAATTTCACTATGCCTTGACAGCCGTTCTAATTTAAACAAAGAAAACATTTTCTGTGGTTTCAGCGCTGTTTCGAATCAAAACAGCGGAACTGTCGAGACCCAAGGCCCCTGTACTAAATTTATTTCAAATCTATTCCGAGCTGGCGATCAAACGCGAGCCTATTTCTAACTAATAAAAAAAAAAACTTGTACACACTTCGTGGATTAAAAACTAACCTTCCATGTGCCCAACCCAACCATAGGAATGGTATGTCCATTGTTGAACGTCGCGACCGGGACTCGTGACATTTTGACTTTTTGTTGATTTAACACAACCTCTTTCTGTGGCTGAGAAACGAGAAGTGAAATCTTAAAATGTTATCAGTTGTTATATTTTTAAATACAATATGTTTGTATTCAAATCTAGAGTAAACAGGTTCTTTCAAGGTAAGCCTGCTCTATCCTAGTCAGGGCTGGGCAAAATACATGCTTTGCTTTAATTGAAATACAAATTAAAAAATACTGTATCGCAAGTAATTAAAATACGAAATACAAAATATCTTTAAGTAAGGTATTTGAAATATAAAATACAAAATACAGTATTTTAGCTATTTTAATTGAAATACGAAATACAAATTACAAAATAAGTAATCTAGACCGGCACGGGCTGAAAATTAGATGAAAATAAGATTAATTCATCAGTAAAACCAGAGTTTCCTTTCATGAACACTACATTTTTAAATGCACTGTCAGAGAAAAAGCCTCTTGTCTGAGAGTGAATAAAACCTGCCAAAGAAAACAATCTTTATACAGGTCCTTATGAGCATTTTGAAGCCTCAAGTATTTGAAATACTAATTACAAAATACCTCGGCGTCAGGCATTTGAGTTACGAATTAAAAATAAAGGAAGTAAGTAATTGAAATACAAATACTGAATACGTATTTGTATTTCTGTTACATATTTTAATTACAAGTAATTCAAATACTGCCCAACCCTGATCCTAGTTAATATCTTACATGATGGTCAACGTCAAACGCAAGCGTATATCTATAACAAAACATTGCAAAGGCGTTATAATTTTATATATTTGTTTTATGTTATGTAAGAAGTGATAAATATAGGAGGTATTTGATAATGCAGTAATATCTTGTACTGCATATTCTCAGAAATAATAAATGGAAGTGATACAGGTTCCCCTTTAGCTCTCTCCATGGACGTCCGTTTGATCATCTCGTATGCAGTTGTGTGCCGCTCAATATTGAAGTGTGCGTTTATAGGACTAAAACCAAACTCTTTCATAATATCCTTGTACTATATGTATTCTGTGGCGTAGATCTAAATAAGAATATTCAATCACATATCTGTCACAATACTTGGCGCCAATTTCATTTCCGTTCTATTTACTTCTTTTTTCTGTGCTATTAACTCGCCTTTTGAAGAACCCCATGTTAAAGATCATCATCCATGCCACAGTCTGTAAAAACACGAAGTTATATAAGATTATGTTTAATAATGTTGGAATTGAAACGTGGTCTCTCACTATGGGCCTCATTAGCAAGCTCAAAGTCGCACAACGAGCTATGGAGAGGGCTATGCTCGGGGTTTCTCTACGAGATCGAATCAGAAATGACGAGATCCGTAGACGAACGAAAGTTACCGACAGCACACCGGATTAGCAAGTTAAAGTGGCAGTGGGCAGGGCACATAGCACGCAGAACAGATGGCCGATGAGGCTGAAAGGTTCTCGAATGGAGACCGAGGACCAGTAAGCGCAGCGTAGGATGTCCACCCACAAGATGGACAGACGACCTAAAAGAGACCGCAGGAAAACGCTGGATGCGGGCCGCTTCCAACCGGCCCTTTTGGAAATCGATGGGGGAGGCCTATGTGTGGACGTCCTATGGCTGAAATGATGATGATGATTTATGCCACAACATTTCAATCAGTGACGCGTAATAGACGTCAGTGAAGTCAGTAATAAAGAACTGCCACTTTAATCACCACAACAAACACGTCGTCTATCCCTTGTTATTTTTTTGTTGACGTCTCGATGTCAAAGGGGCTTAAAAGTCAATGGACTATTTGAAATGCATTTTTAATTTTAATCTCGAGTGCAATGCCGTCTAGTGCATTGCCGTAGGCGTTGAGAGCGTTCAACTATACGACGTTTTTATTTTGTCTCCAAGATTTCGCATGATTCGTGTGTTGTGGTGAATATAGGAATTACGCTTGACCTGATTTTGGCACACGCTTGGGCTGTGCACACCGGCCATATCTATAGCTATTTCTTTCGAAAGTTTTCAATATTTTTGATGATAATCAACAAATATAAAAAACCGACTTCATAAAAATGTCAGAACTGGGGCCTTACCCCTAGCTCGAAAAGTTGACCCGCATAGGTGTTATTTGTCTAAACGGTACCATCAACTACGATAAGCGGTAGTTATTTGATAGCCGCCAAGCTTTCCTATTTTCACGCACACGCGCATAGTAAAACGGATTTTCGTTCATTCAAGTTAGAGGCTTTTAAACGATGCAGCTTATATGAGTTGGTTAATTTTAGGTACCTATCAGATACCTACTAAAAGTTGGCTCGCAAAAGTGAAGCTAGGTGTAAGGCCCCTGGATCAAATTGAAATGGAACCATACGGGTACCACCAGCTTTCAAATTAAAAAAGAATTATCAAAATCGGCCCACTCAGTCGATAGTTAAAACAAAAACAATAAAAAATATTTAAAAAAAACAGTCGAATTGAGAACCTCCAATTTTTTTGGAAGTCGGTTAAAAAAATTACCATCCCCAAAGTGGGCACGAAAATCGACACTGTTTTATGGTTGATGTTCCGAAAACCCGTCTTAAGCGCTTTGATTCCACTTTTATTGTGCGAACTGCTAGTCTGTGGAATGCACTGCCAGAATGGGTGTTCCCTGATAGTTACAATCTGGGTGTCTTCAAGTCAAGAGTGAATCGGATTCGTGCTCCATCGTAGACCGCATCGTCACAAAATGGCGCTAAACCGATCCTATTTCTTATTATTTTCTTTATCGACGTGAATAAATATGAGTTCAGTTTTTAAATAAAAACCAGCCAGGTGCGAGTCGGACTCGCGCGAAGGGTTCCGTACCATTATCTATAAAAACGGCAAAAATAAACATATCTGTTGTATCCCACACATATACATATACATACATGTGTTGTATATCTGTGGGAGCCCACCTCAAATATTTGTATTAATTTAATTTAATTATTTATTTTCAAAGTGAATATATAACTAAATATTCTGTGAATATTTCAAGCGTCTACCTGTTGCCGTTATCAATATCGAGCAAAAACGAGCAAAAAATATCCCGTTTGTTGCATGGAAGCCCCCTTTTATTGTTTTTAGTATTTTTTGTTATAGCGGCATCAGAAATACATCATCTGAGAAATTTCCAACTGTCTAACTATAATGGTTCATGAGATACAGCCTGGTGACAGACGGACGGACAGCGGAGTCTTAGTAATAGGATCCCGTTTTACCCTATGGGTACGGAACACTAAAAATACGTCCAACCTTATCAAACTAGTAAATACCACTCATATTATTTCGCCATATTTCGTAACATTATATATCTTATCGCCATATATCTTATCACTTAGAAACAAGCCTTGTTTACAAAATAATCAGTTTTATGTATGTATTGCGATTATTTGCGATGTTAAATAAATCATTACCATACAAAATTAATCTGCAATTAAAATAATATTAGGTAGGTACAAAATGCATTGCTCAATCTTAAATATAATATTAGTAAGATTTTATACTACGAGATCGAATCAGAAATGAGGAGATCCGTAGACGAACTAAAGTTACCGACATAGCCCACCGGATTAGCAAGTTGAAGTGGCAGTGGGCAGGGCACAGCACGCAGTGATGGGGCCGAATGGTTCTCGAGTGGAGATCGATGGGGGAGGGATATGTTCAACAGTGGACGTCCTATGGCTGAAATGATGATGATGATAATTTTATGTACATTGTTGTAGAAGAGTGTACTGGAGAAGTTTGACGTATAACTATGGAGTTATTAACAGTGCCGTAAATAGGGCTGTGTCAGCGGTGCCCAGTCCACAGGGCGCAGACTCTGGAGAGGCGCAGAAATGACCACACCAGGGGCCTTACCCCTAGCTCGAAAAGTTGACCGCATAGGTGTTATTTGTCTAAACAGTACCATCAACTATGAAAAGCGGTAGTTATTTGATAGCCGCCAAGCTTCGCTATTTTCGCGCACACACGCATAGTAAAACGGATTTACGTTCATTCAAGTTAGACGCTTTTAATCGATGCAGCTTAAATGAGTTGGTTAATTTTAGGTACCTATCAGGTACCTACTAAAAGTTGGCTCGCAAAAGTGAAGCTAGGGGTAAGGCCCCTGGACCAAGTTTTGTTTTTAAAGGCGCAGTTATAGAAGCTCGCATAGGGCGCATAAAAGGCTAGTGAAGGCACTGGTTATTAATAATGTATTGTAGATGGGTCTAGGTACCTACCTAACTAGCTTTATTGGGTATACAACGATAAAATAAAGCCGTGATATTATCAAAACGTATAGTAAATAAGTTTATTTTATGTCAGTACAGGGGCCTCCGATGGGGAAGAAAGGTTCTTGAGTGGATACCACGAACCGGAAGACTCAGCGCAGGTAGGTCTCCCACTAGATGGACCGACGACATTGTGAGAGTCGCGGGCATCCAGTGGATGCAGATGGCAGGATGACGTTCAGTGTGGAGGTTAAAGGGGAGACCTATGTTCAGCAGTGGACGATTTCTACCAAGGCCTTACAGGTAAGGCCCCAGTACCTAATTTAACGACATTTAGATACTGTTAACATGTTTACCTGTCAACAATATTATGTTACTAGCTAAGCTCGCTGTTTCACCCGCGTTATGTACCTACTTCCTTGACAAACGCGTCGCCAGCCCAAAAAGTTGTCGTTACGTAAACGATAGCAAATGTATGAAAAATAGTTTCCTTTTACGTCCGATAGAGGCGCTGTTCAATTTTTCATACATTTTGCTATCGTTTACGGAACGAATACTTTTTCGCAAGTGCTCGTACTAGGGCCACAGTTATTCTAGATAGCTTTTGGTCACAGAAAAGAGAAGGAAAAAATTCTCACTTCAGTGCTCTTGACCATAGACGTAATGATTATTACCTCCATGCTTTTACCCAATAAGAAATCTGAACCGCCATTGTAAATCTATTTTGAAATTTTCCAATACGTGGGATTTTAATGAGAAAAACATCTTTAAAAAAATTACGCTTTGATGTGATTTCCCGCCATTTACGAGCTGTCAAACGATGTTTAACGATTCGGTTTTCAAACCGCGAATTCGTGTCAACGTACATCACAGACCTCAGTAAGGGCAATCCGTTCGTGTCAGAAGGTTTGGTTATAATATTGCTATTTTTAGTATTTTGGGTAGTTTCATGTTTCAAAATGCTGTGTCTGAAAACGATACAGAGTTGTAAGCATTGAATAAATTATAACAAATATTTTGCATGCTCATTGTATTGTATTGACTTGTATGACATTACATATTATTGAATTTTTTATGATATAATTCTCTAATGATGAGTGTGTGTAATATTTATATCTTGTATTTTTTATGGATTTACTGATTCTGAAGTAAATTGATTGAATTGAATTGTATCCGATTTTTTTTCAATTATTTAATGAAAACAGTGTGTAATTAAATAGCACTACGTAGTATAAAACAAAGTCGCTTTCCTCTGTCTGTCCGTCCCTATATATACTTAGATCTTTAAAACTACGCAACGGATTTTGATGCGCTTTCACTATCAGTTAGATAATTGTTCACGGAAGGTTTATATCTACACTAATATTAATTTGACTGGACCTTATTCGAAGCTTTAATATAATGAGATAGGCACTACGTTTCCCGTCTTTGACTTTTACCTACTTCCGTCGTATAGCTCCTCCTCCTTCTGACGTCACTTCCACCTTACAGTAATGGCAGCCTCTTCGGCTTGGCCATTTTTATTCTCATTGGCGTTTTGGATTCCCGTCTGAGCGGTCGCATTCACCGAGATCGACCACTCCAACGCAAATTTCAGGTTAGATTTTTCAATCTACCATCATGTAAGTACCAATTACTTCAACTAAGTGATTTAAATTTCCTTTCATAACCTTGTTCGATCAAACGGTCATATTATTCGTATTTTAACGGTTTTTCCGTTCGTAAATTAAAGTAGTTCGGATATAACGATACGTAGATATAAATTGTGTTTTTCTACCCCTTAGTATGGATAAAGACGAGGGTTCCGCAACAATAGTGGTAGGGACCGAAACGGCGTCAAAACGTCGCCGTAAACGGACACCAAGCAGTTCAAGCAGCTCGTCTTCGAGCAGTTCAAGCTCGGATTCTTCTCAACGAAAACGACCTAAGAAGAAAAGAAGGCACCATTCCACGCGGAAATTGGCGGAGGAAGTGCGCATTCTTAAAGAACAAGTTGCTGCAAGCCAAACACGTCTTGTGAGTCCAAATTATAATAACGACGATGCTATTTCACTGAGTCACGATCATAGTGACCTATACGACCAGTTTACTGATAATAGGTTAGATAGATCAACATCTCTCGATAACGATTTCACTCTGTCGTTTGAAACTAAGCTTAAAGAACCCCCAATCCCGAAAGCAAACAAATCCCAGTTGCAAACTTTAGAGATTATTCAACACTTTGGTAAATGTGATTGGTCGGACGTAAGATACGCGGAGGCTCAAAAATCTTATAATTTCACACCCGGTTTCACTGACCTCGAAGTTAACGAAGAGGTAAAAGCCATTAACATGCCCCGGCAGCTTACCTATTCTGATAGGGCATTTGCCGCCTTAACTATGTGTGTTCTCGAGCAAAAAGAGTCGTTACAAAACGGGTTACGAGATTTGTTGAACTGGGCGAAAGACAATGACGCTTTGAGCTATGACAACCTCCATCACAAGATTAACGCCCTTTGCACCTCTGGCGACTTCCATAAGAGCTCTTCAGATTTATTGCAAATAATTTGTGGTCATCGCGCTGAAGTGGTTCAGATGCGACGCGACGCTATCCTTAGACAAGTAAAGGACCCGGCAACTAAAGCGAATCTGCGCAAGATTCCGCCGACATCTGCCAACCTATTTGATGCAGATAAATTTACTGATGCGATCGATCGGGCTGGTGGTGTGCGAAAATGCTTTTGGCCAGCGAAGCCCAACACAACTTCTGTCTCGCAGGCAGCAAGAAAGTTTCGTGACCCCTCGCAGGGGCCCTTACAGTACAAACCCTCGCAGGGACCTTTGCAATATAAACCCGCGCAGGGTTTCTCACATGCATACAATCGCAATTACAACCCACCTGCGCAAGGTGAGGGTCATTCTCATAACCATGGTTTTCAAGGAAATTCGGGCGCACCGAATATTCGTAATTACCCAAATACCTTTCGTGGAATCCCTTCTCGTCGGTACACGGGACAACGAAACCAGTCAAACTATAGACGGAAGCACGGTTCCTCGCCTGCTCCCCAAAAACGACGTAAATGACTTAGTTCAGTTCAAAGCGGGTCGCCTGGCTCAATTTCGAGACCATTGGATAGAACTAGGTGCACCGACCCACATTTTAAAAATGTTAATAGGGTATCGCATACCCTTTTGCAGCAAGCCGCCCCTAGCATATCCCAGGTCGTCAGGCACCAATCTGAATGTGCCAGAGTCTCCCAGTATGACTATAGCTATAAACAAAATGAAAGATCAGGGGGTCCTAGAACGAGCAGTAATGTCTCCAAGCTTTCTGTCGTCAATGTTCCTGGTGCCCAAGACCGATGGTTCAGCTCACAGACATAACAGACTGAACATGTTTTTTACAACTACATTCGCAAAAACAGTTATGTTTGCATCTCTCTCGATTACACAAAAATCATAATATTCGTATCTCTTTTTGTCGGAACGTCAACATAATAGAAAAAAATGAGCATGTGGTACGGTGTTCCAAGTTGCCATTTTGCTAAGCTGTCAGGAGGCAGACACCGAAAACCACGGCTTGCAAAAATTTGCTAAAATAAAAGTTATTTTTACATATTTGATTTAAAAGATACGAAAATACTATGGTGAAGTGCAGTGTCCTCATGTGTTTTAATTCATCTCATAAGATGCCACCCGGTATAACGTTTCACAGGTAAGTTTCGTGTGTCATAATAGAGCTTATTTTGAATTGCAAATTTTTCTTATTATTTTTCATAAACTTTACAATTTGAAGGCTTGGGAAGGTTGTGTTTCTTCCAATTTCATAAATGTACAAGTTTGGTGGGTGTAATAAAAGTTGATAAGTAGTTTTCATTAAAAAAATATTGTTTCGATCATTGTTTGGCGTTTGAGGTACTTAGACATTGTCCAGGGAACGTATTCAGTAGTATAATAATTAAAATAGATGATTCAGCTCGATGTGATTATGATGACATGAACCTTTTTCATTCATAACTAGCTACTTTTCTTAAGTAATGTAACTAAAGTAACTACCTATTGTGGTTCATGTCATATACACCTAGTGATCTAGATGATGTAATTAAAAGGTTATTTAGACATATTTCAAGTAACAAACATTTTTATTACATTTAAGATTTCCCAAGGATGAAATGTTGAGAAAAGCATGGGTGAAGAATTTGAACCGAGAAAATTGGCAGCCCAGTACAGCAAGTTTGTTGTGCTCAAAGCATTTTGAGGCACATTTGCTCGACCGGACTGGTTTCCGAACAATCCTTAGAGAGTTTGAGGTGTAATGCTTATTGGAACAACAGTTTTCAATGAACAGTCGCTATCACTATCATGAATCTCAAGTTGTACTAACTACATTATGATAACTTGCATGTAATAATTTTCAGAGCGATAACATACCAAGTGAAAAGAAAGCCACAAAAAGAGGTGTTACTGGCAAAAGTGTTCTGCGGGAGCTGCAGAATACCTCATTTCCATCAAATTCAGATCCTGCAACCACATGACACATTTGGTAAATTGTTTTATACAAAAATAAATGATTTGACTTGGTCTGGTGTGTTTGAATATTAATACCCAATGGGAACATCCATAAATTCCATCACATAAAGAGGAGGGGAGGAGGGGTCGACGAAGTGTGACTGACAAGGGCAGGGAGGGGTCGTAAATTTTGTGACGTTACATTTCAGATACAATCTAATAGTATCTGTTAGCACTATTATAAAAGAATGTCCTTGAGTCCGGCCCGCGTTTTGCAAATGTTTGCGTGTAATGTTTATGTAGTGTTTTTTGCATCAATATTTTTGTGGCTTGTTGGTTCTGCTTGGTATTATATGTCTGTGGTTCAGCTCGCCCAATTTTCAATTTAAAAGCATTAAATCGTTACATAAAAACTCATCAGTTCAAGATAATAAATGTTCAGCGCATTCCAAATTTCATACAACCAAAAGACTGGTTGTTCAAAATCGACATTTCCCAGGCATATTTCCATTTGCCAGTTGCTCGCAGACACAGATGCTTTCTGCGTCTCATTTATCGCGACGAATTGCTAGAAATGACATGTCTACCGTTTGGCCTCAGTACGGCCCCGCAAACATTTGCATCGATTACGAATTGGGTTACCCGAATTCTCAGGCAAAAGGGCATCAGAATAATCGTGTTTCTCGACGATTTTTTAATTGCTCATCAAAACAGAAACATTCTACAGAGCCATGTAAAGATTGTGTTCGAAACTCTCGAAAAGCTAGGTTGGCTGTTGAATTACGGGAAGTCGTCAAAAATCCCAACAAAAAGCTTAGTGTTTCTAGGAATTCTTTGGAACCCGTGGACGAATCTCAAAAGTCTGCCCAAAGACAAGATTCCTACCCTAACAGCCAAAATAAATCAATTATTGTCAAAACAAAAAGTAAACCTCAGAGATCTACAGAGCCTAGTGGGTCTGCTCAACTTTGCCAGCTTCGTAGTACCAAAAGGCAGGCTCAACTATCGAGAACTATTAAAACTGTTGAATGCAATACAAAAAATTCATCCCAGAACATTACATTCGATACCTCCGGCTTCAACAGACAATCTATGGTGGTGGCTTCAAAATTGCAGGCGAGCGACGCCTATTCACTAGGACATGCAAACCGGGTACCCGAGTACCCGAAAAACCCGATTAACCGACTGATTTGAAAACCGGGTTTTTAGGATAAAAAAACCGGGTTTTTCGGGTTTTTCGAGTTTCTTTTATTCACGATTGTTTATGTTAAATACTACCAGTAGAACATTAATAAACAATGAAACTTCATAAAAACTTACTGTTTCTCTATTTCTTCTCTACTGATCGAATAAATTTAACAGTTTGACCACAATCTATAATAATAATTAGGGATTAGGGAGTAATATATGGTTAAGCTTTGGTTTGACGTTGCCTGAGTGAGGCGCTGTGAGCGCTACTAAGTGCTACTAAGTGTTATTGTATGGCATTTCTATGATTTTTTGAAAAAATTTCTAATACTACGTATTTTAATGTATAGTCTTTTTCTTTCTCAATTTTCATGTTTTTGTGTTAACATAGCTAAATCAATAACCATCATCATCCCTATTATTATTTTCAATATTTTGCTAAGCGTACGTTATACTAGTTCTTCGTATCAACAGAGATAAAAAAATAAGAGGACTGCCAGTGCCGATTCAGCAACATTAAAATATATAGAGTATAAAAAATCTGCTTGTGATAAATCATCAGCGTGGTTTTAATCATTGCATGCCACGGAAGGAAGCAGCTCCAAGGGTAAAGAATGTAATAAAATGCTGGAGATGACAGGCAGTTCTATTGAATAATCCGTCGCGGCTTTTTACACTAAAAAGTTTAACATGCCCCAACGTAGACTAATTAGTGACTCCCGCTGTCTATCGTCATCGTCATCAGCCAGAAGACGTTCACTGCTTAATATATGCCTCTCTTTGACCTCCACACTGTACGACACCTTGCCATCTGCATCCACTGGATGCCCACGACTCTCACGATGTCGTCGGTACATCTAGTGGGAGGCCTACCGACATTGCGTCTTCCGGTTCGCGATCTCCACTCAAGAACCTTTCTTCCCCATCGGTTATCAGTTCTTCAAGTGATGTGGCCTGCCCATAGCCACTTCAACTTGCAAATTTTAATAGCTATGTCGATGACTCTGGTTCTTTGGCGAATATCCACGTTCAGGATTCTATCGCCCAAAGAAACTCCGAGCATAGCTCTCTCCATTGCCCGTTGTGTGACTCTGAGTTTCTATAAAAGGCAGTTAAGAACCACGTCTCAGTACCATATGTCATCACACATTGATCAAAGACCCTTGTTTTTATGCACTGTGGTATCTTGGACGAGAAGATTTCACGCAATTTCCCGAATGCTGCCCATCCGAGTTTGATTTTTTAGGCGACCTCTTTGCCTAAGGACTTACCTAACTGAACAATCTGACCAAGATATATATAATGTAATGGTCAACAACTTCGACAGTATCGTTCTCTATAACTACCGGCACGGGTACAACATGGACATTGAACATGATTTTTGTCTTGTCCATGTTCATTTTAAGACCCACCTGTTGGGAAAGGCTACTGAGGTCGCTGAGCATTGTATTGAGATTCTCCAGTGACTCTGCCATGATAACTATATCATCGGCAAAACGAAGGTGAGTGATGTATTCGCCATTGATGTTGATGCCGAATCTGTTCCTAAGCTGTCTAAGTCTACGTCTAAGCTTGAAAACAACCTCCAATGCGTTCGTGAACAGTTTTGGAGAGATAACATCTCCCTGTCTCACGCCTTTCTGCAATTGGATTGGTTCCGTGCTCCTTTTATCGGATTGACATGGTGGCGTATCTTTACAAACACTTCAGTACTTCGATATATCTATAGTCGATATGACAACGCTGGAGGGACTGCAATACTACCCAGGTGTCGATTTACTCAAAGGCTTTTTCATAGTCCGCGAACGCTAGGCATAATGGCCGATTACACTCCTCAGTCTTCTGTATAATCTGGCAGAGAGTGTGTATGGGGCTTATGGTGCTCCAGCCTTTAAGGAAACTGGCTTGTTCGGGAGGCTGGAAGTCTCAACATTATACCAAACGTTGCTTGATTAATCTCTTGTTAGAGCTAAACAATAAGAATACGAAAGTCTAAATACATATATAATTACATTTTAGCATTTTCTTTACACTGCACACACTAAAACAATATTTTTAAGGCTTAAATAAAGAAAAACTCGAAAAACCCGAAAAACTCGAAAAAACCGGTTTTTGAAATTGAAAACTCGAAAAAACCGGGTTTTTTAAATTACCCGAGTTTTGCATGCCCTACTATTCACACGCCACCCGCTTCGCATTTCCTCACAACAGACGCATCAAACATTGCATGGGGAGCTCGTCTAGACAACCTTTCTCTAACAGGACAGTGGTTAGCAACAGAGAAGGACCTGCACAGCAACCAGAAGGAAATGTTGGCAATCCTGAAGGTACTTCAAGTTCATTGTCGTCTCCTAAGAGACAGTACATTGTTGATACAAACAGACAACAAGTCCGTGATAGCTTACCTTCGCCACGAAGGAGGGACCAAGTCTATGGGTCTCATGAGCCTAACTTACCAGGTTTTCCAAATTTTAGACCTTTATCAAATTCATGTGAACGTCTTTCACATTCCCGGATTATACAATACTCATGCGGATCACCTGTCGAGACACCGAGCGAATCCAGAATGGCACCTGACGGAAGATTGCACAACCAAAGTTTTCTCCAGGTGGGGAATACCAATGATAGATCTATTTGCCTCGAGGCGGGCTCATGTAGTGATGAATTACGTGTCAATGGACCTAACCGACGATCAAGCACTGTTTCACGATGCCTTCTCTCGTCCCTGGAACTTCAGCCTAGCCTGGATATTCCCTCCACAGTTTCTGATTCCAAAGGTTCTGAGTTACCTGAATCAAGCTCGGGGAATGTACCTTCTAATAGTTCCACGCTGGGAGCGTGTATTTTGGCGCCCGGACATAAAAGTCGCGCGCCCTAGCAGCTCCCATCACCATTTACAACCTGAACAGAGTCCTAGTGGACGTCACCACAGGACTCCCACCCCCGAATGTACTCGAAATGACCCTGGAAGTTTGGAAATGTGGGGGTGGTCTGGGTCAGTAACAGCATGGAATAGTAGTCAATTAGAACTTTTACAAAGTTCCTGGCGCCCCTCAACCCGTAAAGTTTATGGAACCGCTTGGAAAAGATGGATTTCCTGGTGCAAAACACACCAAATAAATCACTCCAGTCCAGAAGCAAGTGATGTTGCGAGATATTTATCTGATCTCTATTTAATTCACAAATTATCTTACAATTCAATTTTAGTGCACAAATCGGTGGTGTCAACACTATGTGATCCAGACACCTCAGGTCGTCTAAGTTCTCATGTGTTAATAAAGCACGTCTTAAAGGCTATAGCATTACAGAAACCATCAATTACCCATGTCAAGCCCCCAGTTTGGAATATTGATGAGCTAGCCTCGTACTTGGAAGATTACTCGTTAGACAAAGCAAATGCATTTCAAGTGCAAAGGCATACCGCTGCTTTGTTACTCCTTTGCTCAGGCAGAAGAATCCATGATCTAACGCTTCTTATGGTAGACTCGCATAGTTGTATAATTCAAAATGATTCTGTTACCTTGATGCCAGCTTTTGGCTCTAAAACTGACTCTGCAAAATTTAGACAATCAGGTTGGAAGCTTTTGGCAAATAAGGAAAACGAAAAATTAGACCCAGTTATTTGGATCAAGCGCACAATATCCCTTCTCGAAAGTCGTAGAAAGCTAGCAAAAGCATTCAACCTGTTTATGAATTTAAAGGGGGAACCTAGACCAGCCTCTCGCACCTTAATTGCTGGTTGGTTTAAATCTTTATTACAGGAGGCAGGCATATCAGCTACCCCTGGCAGTATCAGAGCTGCAGTAGCTTCAAAAAATTTCCTAGATAATTATTCCATTGAGGATATACTGGCTAGAGGCAACTGGCGGTCAAGGAACACCTTCTGTAAATTTTATAAGCGTGAGGTTCAACCTGTCTGTGACAGATCCTCGCAGTCACTAAATTTTTCACTCCCGCTGTAAATTGATAGACTAGATTGTACAAGTTGATTACACTACATTGTAGAAGTGATTACACTAAATATAAAAGTTATGATTGATTGATAGAAAAACGGATACCCTTATATGCAGTTACATTGTAATCTTATGTTCTAAATAGTGGTTTAATAATAATTATACTCTGTAAGAATACCAGGATGTTTTATTGTCTTCACTCATAACTACCTATTCGTTTACATTAGTGGTTAGATTACACAGTAGGTACATTAACATGAACATAGGAATCACCATTGCATTTCGTAACAATAATTTACAATGCTATATGATAAGTTCCACACAACACTAATCACATTTCCTATATTAAAAAGTACTCTTTGATCACAGCTGTCCATGTGTTCGGCCACCCCGTGGACGAACTCGATCACCCGTATATTATGTAGGTGGCCTGAGATCCCCGCACTCCACGGCCACGCCAGTCATTTTGCACCAGTCTTCGACTGTGAATAATCTTGAAGAGTACTTATCTATTATCGTACAAGTAATTTTTTTTTTATTATACATGACATTTATTATTTTTGTTTGCAATTTATTTGTTATCTTACTGGTTTGAATCAAAATGATGTCCTACTGAGGCTAAGTTTGGGCTAAGTACTGACACTGACAGCTAACAATATGTAGAACTTGACGGATGGTGGTCATGTCAATGTCAAATACCAGACTAATAAGTTTCGTTCAAAAAAAAAAAAAAAAAAAAATTTATATATATATATAGGCTCGACAGATACACCTTTTATTTTTATCAGACCATAAAAGTTGTTGAAAGATTTGTGGGCTATTCCTTTTATTTCACATTGGCGCTCACAGAATTAATAGATTTGTGGGTTATTCCTTTCATTTCACATTGGCCCTCACAGAATTAATAGATTTGTGGCTATTCCTTTCATTTCACATTGGCGCTCACAGAATTACTACTGTCTAGAGACATCACTTCCACCAGGCGATAACAAACACGTCTCATTATATTAAAGCTTCGAATAAGGTCCAGTCAAATTAATAGCGGCGTTTTACCTGAAATAAAACGCTTATTAATTTACTTACCTTATTCGAAGCTTACGATAAATCGCTGCCTGGTGATTAAAACGCAAATGAGAATAAAAATGGCCAAGCCGAAGAGGCTGCCATTACTGTAAGGTGGAAGTGACGTCAGAAGGAGGAGGAGCTATACGACGGAAGTAGGTAAAAGTCAAAGACGGGAAACGTAGTGCCTATCTCATTATATTAAAGCTTCGAATAAGGTAAGTAAATTAATAAGCGTTTTATTTCAGGTAAAACGCCGCTATTATAAAGAGGAAAGATTTGTACCTATTTTTGTATGTTTGTATGTTTGTAATGAATAGGCTCCGAAACTACTCAACCGATTTGAAAAATTCTTTCACTGTTGGATAGCTACACTATCCCCGGGTGACATAGGCTATATTATATTTTGTAGCGAGGCCGAAGGCCGAGCTTACACTCGTGCGAAGCCGGGGCGGACGGCTAGTATTTAATAAAACATTAACCCGTGCGAAGCCGGGGCGGGTCGCTAGTATATTATAAAACGAACCATGCGCACGCGTTTAAAAAAAATAAAGTAAATCTAAATAATTATGAGCTTCCTAATAATTAATTAAACAATATTTTTACTATTTTGTTTTTAAGTTTTTTACTATGGTACTAGTGGATCACATTAAAAAGTGACTTAACATAGAACCTCCGCCTTTTTTGAAGTCGGTTCTAATAGCCAGAAAGAGTACAACTATCGGTCCATATCGACGCAAGAAATCAAAAAGGTCGTAACTGACACATTTTGCCAAAATGCTTTTTTACACTTTTGAAATCAGCAAATTTTTCTGCGTCGAAAGATGTAACTCCCATAGCTCTACGATGAATATTAACGATTTAAGGATTTTCACAAGTAACGTTGAGTGACATATTTTGTGACTACAAAGCGCTGTAACTAATAAAAAAACCGGTGTTTTTTGAAGAAGTGAAATCAGTTACAACGTTTTTACATTCTTGAGAAAAGATAGTTTTAGAACTCGTCATACATTTTGACCCGTAGTTACAACATTCTTACTGCCTCTAAAAATACATCAAATGATGTAACTGACATAAAGCGTCTTATAAAACAACTTTGGATAGAATTGATGCACATTCATAGATTCTTTCATTTACTTTCGATTTACTGTCCAAATATCACTTTCCTAGGACCTATAAATCCCGAGATAATGTTTTTTTTGTTGAAAATCAGAAAAGTTTTTTGGCTCTGGTGAACAATTTCATTTTTGTTAGTTACTACCTTTCCGTTTTCTTGCGTCGATATGTACGTATAATTTTGAAAGAATCTTCTTTCAACTCCTAACCGTTGAGGAGTTGTACCCTTCATCATCAGCTCATCAATATGAAATGATGGTTATCTCGAATACTTGAAAAGCTTTAGAAAATATATGAAAAACGTAATTAGTGCCCATAAAATTTGAGGGTTGCCCTCGATTTCCCTGGGATGCCAATATCAGATCCTGACTTGGTGACAATGGCACCAAATTGGAAGTATGCCGTACCGAACACAAGTTTTTTTTATATTTTAAATCGTTTTACTGATGGCGGAGATATCTGTGAACATATATTACATCAAAAATAAATATTTAAACAGTGGAACATAGAACCTACGCCTTTTTGAATTTTGCAAATTGCAGGTTGTCATATCTACAACGATGCCTTTAGAGGGCGACAGGAAGACATTTCTCCTAGATGTTATATTCCCAAAAATCAGTTATCTAGGAATACCGTAATGTTTATTTACAATGTAAATATAGCGTTAAATCGTTAAACGGATCTTAAAAGCGTTCTCCAGCATATTGTAAACTCTGCTGACGTTTTAATAGCTGCTCTAGGTACGTGATTTATTTTGAAAACGGATGGACGATGTGCTGTTTATCTAATTTTATGTTTTGTTTTCTGCATTTGTCAGTGTCAAGTTTTGAAACATTTTGAAGCTTTAGGATTTATTTTTTTCATTAATTTTTTTTTGGGATCTTATATATACAATACAATATTTTATTAATAACTCCATAGTTACAAGTCAAACTTGTCTCCAGTACTCTTCTCCAAAATTGTATATTAAATTATATCTTAATAATATTATGTATAAGGCTAGGTACATTAAATAAAATAATAATTTATTCAATTAAACAAATAAAAATGACTTGATATAGATATGCTACACGGCAGTCCTATGATTAGTTTTGGGCATTTGTCAGTGTCAAGTTTTAAAATATTTTGAAGCTTTAAGACTTTTTTTTTATTCATATTTTTTTATATTATGTTGCAAACACGGACAACAAACAAACACAGGGTCAAAGGTCAGGTGACTCACATATCCGAACAGCTCCCTGAACAGTCCGAGTTGGGTTCAGACAGTAGTCTGTTAAACAGACCCACATCTAAATACACCGACAGACTAGACAGAAACCTCGAAAACTACTTGACCTGCGAAGTTAAAATTTGGCAGATTGATTGATTATGGCATGTAGAGCTGCTAAGGATTTTGTGAAAGGGCCGAATTAAGAGCAAATGGAAGTTGAAAATCCGAAAGCCTGAGCGTACGAAGTCGCAGTTAACAACTGCCGCGCGCCGCATTTTGTCAACTCTTTTTATCATGCCAAAGCATGTTTATATCATGTTTGTTGATCCTTAAATAAATTGAAAAAAAAAAGCAAGGCAGGCGTATATGAAACCGTTGGCACCTTGTCGCGTTGTCGCTCTACAAAGTGACGACAAGATTTTGTCGCGGTGCGCACAGTACTATATAAAATTAACCAAGTAAAAATAAAATCATAACAAATAAAGGAACACTCATTGCTTAAAAAAAATAGAAAAATTGCCGCCGGATGTCTAGATTTTCTACATTGAAATATGTTACATAATAATCTGTAAGCTGTAATATTAAGGTCTATTTACACTGCTGCTGATTTGCAAACAAAATATATTTCAAAGTAGATATACATAACAGTAGAATTCATATATAACGACTTCGCTTATAACGATTAACCAATTTTAGCGACGATAATGTTTACTCAAGTTAGGTTTCATAATTAGGTACTGAGAAAATATAACCGTTTAGTGCGACTCTGGTTTAAGCGACCAACTGCTTAAAGCGACCATTGTTTACGATAATACGTCCGGTTAAAACGACGCGCAGTGTTTTGTTTACACAACCTATACGCATCAATACCTCGAAGATATAGGGGTTACTATTTTATTTTTCCAATTTTTATGGCTTTGCAAGTGTAGAACTGGCCTTACAACACAACTATGAAAGCTAGCGACTGTCGGTGAGTCATTTTTTTATTATAAATTAATTTAATAGTCCGACATGAAAATGTAACGACATGAGCGCGAAAAAGAACGTAATTCGCACAAAATATTTTTAACACAAGACCGCAAAATGTATTGACGCACAAGAAACACAGATGAAAAATAATCAGATTAACAATAGAACAGTGGCCCGATTTTGAATCGCTCGTATGATATTCTACTCGAAAATTTCATGGAAAATAACAAAAGTCGCATTTTCGATAACATAACATGCGAAATATCATACGAGCGATTTGAATATAGAGCCCCTGGTTCTTTACTGATGGGGTAGTTCATATTTTGTTACAAATAGTTTTTATGTTATATCTTCTACAAATATAGACAAATGTTATTTTGTTTTCGTTAGTTATTTGTTTAAAAAAGATTTAAGGTTTCGAAACTTTCTTACGTAATGACGCGAGGATCAGCCAAATATAATTATTTGCGTTGCAAAAACTGTCAACAAAACAATACTTATCATCTGTCAATATCATTACTGAGATTTTGCTCTAGGTATATAATCACACCAATATCATATATGTGAAAGTTTGGATGAATGGATGTTTGTTACACAATTACGCAGAAACGGCTGGATGGATTTGGATGAAATTTGGAATATAGGTACATTGCTTATGTCCTGGATTAACACTACTAATACGGCTACTTTTCATCAAAATCATCATCACCGATTTTCTTCACGACGCGGGTGAAATCGCGGGGCGTAGCTAGTATTATATTTAGATATACAGTATATTTTTTAAATATGGCAGAGAACGAGATCAATATAATGCCAGTGATGACATAATTAGAGTGTACATGATTGTCAATATATTATTTATGTCGCTCCGTTTAACGTTTAACCCAATAACAAAAACGCCGTCACAGGCCGGCAATTGTGAAAAATGATGACATAAGAGAGCATATGACGTTTCTTAGTTAATCGGTTTATTCTAGACCGCATCATCGCTTGACATCAGGCGAGTTGGCGGTCAAACGCAAGTCTATTTATACATTTTGAAAAAACATCCGTTACGCCATATAAGTTAGTTCCAATGGATGTTTCACATCAAAAATGGGCAGGAGGGAATCAGATCATGTAGATTCGTTGCACACTCCGCGATGTGTATTTTATTCGCCTAAATATTCGATTGCAGCTTAATCTGAACTTCGAGTTTGAGAGCCCATGCATGACACGAGCAAGATGCTTTGTATTAAATTTTTATTGCTCTAAAAGACTCTTCTCTTTTCTGATCTGTGTATAGAGTCAAGATCAAGAGTCGGCAAGTCCGCCCCATCGATATATTAAAACTAAAAATAAACGCGTCTTGCAGTCTGTGTAGTTTTCTCCAGTCATCTGGAGTCTGCCATACCGTGTTGACAGATGCAGTTCAATTCCCGCGTGTATTATTCAAATTGGAAGTGACATTTGACTTTTTTTCAAAGAGGCCAAGGACAAGCAGTTCTTTAACTATAGTGTTTTTTTTTTTGTAAAAATATGGCATCTGTAAAAATGAGCCATGCGAGACTGTCAGTGATGGTTTTCTTGATTTTCCTGTGTATAGAAAGCAAAGCAAAATTATCTGACAATAAAACTTATGAAAATTATTCAGAGGAAGTGAAGTCTTCGTTTAAAAAGGTAAATATATTTTTTATTTATTAAGTATCTACTCTAAAACTCTGATGAGTTCTAATTTAATGTCATCCCTATATACTTCCCTATCTATTAATGTTATAAATTTGTTTATTTATTCTTCCACGCAACAACAAATTAACGGATCGACATATTTTTGTATAGAGGTAAGTGGGCCCCGATTCTACTAAACGAATTGTTTTTAAATTGTTAATGAATTACCTCAAAAATTACTCGTATGACACTTTTGGTATAGATGAAGTGTCAAAACCAAAAATTTGAGGCAATTCATTAACCAATTGGTTTAGTAGAATCGGGGCCCTGAATTAAATAAAAGTTTCTGGGACATCTGGGACATTTTTGCACACACGGTCATCTGACCCCAAACTAAGCAAAGCTTGTAATATGGCTGCCAGAGACTGATATACGTACATATATAATTTTAAATACATACTTAAATAGATATTTACACCCAGACATAGAACAAACACAAATGTTCATCACACAAATGTTTGTCCTAGATGGGAATCAAACCCACGCCCCCAAGCACAGAAGTTAGGTTTACTACCAACTGAGCCACCGGGGCAGCCAAGTTGCTTATGTAATCCAGAAAAAAAATACAGGCCCAAGGTGAAACTTTTCTTGATAGACTAATTCGGTGAAATCAGACCTTCTTTACACGTTTTTAGGGTTCCATACCCAAAGGGTAAAACGGGACCCTATTACTAAGACCTAAGACTCCGCTGTCCGTCCATCTGGCCGTCTACGCGTCTGTCACCATGCAGGCATCTCATGAACCATGATAGTTAGACAATTGAAATTTTTACAGATGATGTATTTCTGTTGACGTTATAACAACAAATACTAAAAAAGGAATACCTTAAATAAATATTTAAGGGGCTTCCATACAACAAAAGTGATGTTTTTGCCGTTTTTATAGATAATGGTACGGAACCCTTCGTGCGCGAGTCTTGACTCGCACTTGGCCAGTTATTTCAATTGATTCATGAGCAGCAGTGCCATAATGTGTAAAAAAGTAAATAACTACTGCTGACGTAATCACCATCTAGCCCGTAGGTGGGGGGGGGCACCCCCATGTCATCAAAAATAAGCAAAGTTAGACCCCCCACCCCCTATAGTGCTTACGTAATACTTGAACGGACCCTTAGTAATCTGCGGGTCCCGTTGTATACTTTGAGTACGGAACCCTAAAAATGACATAAAATAATAATTAAAGGAGTAGTTTAAAAACGGAATATTCCGTAAACGGGTAAACGTATATATATATACGTAGATAGGGGGTGGGGGGTCTAACTTTGCTTATTTTTGATGACATGGGGGTGCCCCCCCCACCTTCGGGCTAGATGGTGATTACGTCAGCAGTAGATATTTACTTTTTTATGTGCTACTTGTGTGCTATATTAAGTGCTACTGTGTACTTTAATGCCAAGTTTGACGCTTGTATACAAGCGTCAAACTTGGCATTATTAGAGTACACACTCTCAAGTATAACAACAAATAATAAATAATGGCGAATTGCGAGTCGATGACAAATTTCTGTTCATTTATTATCATTATAACAACAAATACAAAAAAAAAAGAATAAAATATATACCTATTTAAGGGGGCTCCCATACAACAAAAAATATTTTTTTTGCTCGTTTGTGCTTGATATTGATAACGGCAACAGGTAGACGTTTGAAATATACACAGAACATTGAGTTATATTATTCACTTTAAAAATAAATAATTAAAATACTATTAATAATTATTTAAGGAATAATATAGATAATGGTACGGAACCCTTCGTGCTCGAGTCCGACTCGCACTTGGCCGTTTATTATCACACCTTTGTAGATGAAAGTTCCAGAAAACTGTTGTTGCCAACACAAAAATTGTGTCTCATAAAATCAGCTATAAAAGTAATTTATCGCATTTATAATATTCGCCGCAAGAATATTATGTTTTTAATAATAAACGTTGGAAACAACTTCAATGTCGGAGCAACATTTTTTGCGTGGTAAATCAGAGCAAGCTAGACGTAATAGTTGGTTCCACTTTAGTGTCCTGAATATCTGAAACATGTGGAAAATTTGGTACATTTTATTAATTTTATAACACATAAAACATAAACGTTTAAACATTTATGTTTAAACATAATAAGAAAAAGAAAACAGTTGACGCGTTTAGGCTGTAAGTATGTTCCTAACACATATACATATACATACATGCCTATATACACGTTATAGACAACGCCCTCTGCTTTGCATTGTGTGAAAAGTCGAAGATTATACGTAGGTAGTTACAATAACAAAAACAGTCTAGCAATTCTTGAATCACTCACTAAGGCAGCCAACATCAGTCAATAAACCAAAACAAAGTCTGTTTTAAATATAATCATCACGAAATTACAATAAAAACTGATCTAAAATACGTATCGCCCACGCGTGGCAGGCGTACAAAAACACTTGAAAATGAACGCCATTTTATTTTTTTAATTCAGGATAGGCTTGCGTTTTGACCTCATTATGCCACGGACTAGTATGTAGTACGCTTTTTTTAAAATTAATGCATAATAGAAAGTAGTCGATTCGTTTGATGGTATATATGGGTGGGATGGTACTGGACATCATACTTAGTGTTATAAATCCAAAAATTCGTTTGTTTGTGTGTTTCTCATTCATGCAGGAACAGAACAATGAATCGACTTGATTTTTTTGCATACTTATACATGGGATACTTCTTACACCGAAAAAATATGTATCCAGTTCCTCAGAGAATTTCCAAGCGCGTGAAACCGTGCGGGACGCGGCTTTAAATGCTTGGTTAAAACTAAGTAAACTATTTAGTTAATAATAATTTGTTAAAAGTGGTATGACAAAAGGTTCAGTTTGGTCAGCCCCTTTTATCTTCTTTCATTTGTTTTTAGTTAAAACTAAGTAAACTAGGTACTTATTAAGTTGGAAGTAATTTGCTCATGACGGAGTGACAAACTTTTTGTTTTTTAATCTCTTATTTGTTTTTAGGATATATTTTATATAGGTATATAAAATAATAAAACAAATAAATAATATTGATATCTCGTAAGTTTTATGTGGTGCTCTTCTTATAGCCCATACTGCTTTTAAATGTATGTTACGCGGCGACCTTTGACGTTTCGTTCGATAGGTAGGACAGCTGAATTAGGCCGGGTTCGAAATTTGATTATTTGAAATTTTATAGCAAGATGGAGTTTTGGCGTCAATAGGAAAATCATATTCGCGCCAATTTTTTTTCATAAATATAGTTGCATTTGACCTTCACTTCGCCTGGTGTTAAGCGAAGATGCGATCTACCAAAGAAAAGAAAAATTAACATTTAACAATCTTCAGTGACCTATGACCTATATTCCATAAGTGTAATATACTTGACCTTGACTTACTTAGCTTGCCTATGAAGATACTTTCTGAAACAAAACTAACGAAACGAAAATTTTGTTTTAAAGTTAACTCTGGCTAAATAGACAAGATGTCTGAACCAAAACTTATATGAAAAAAAAAACTTGAATAAAAAAAAAACACGCTGATTAAATAGATAAGACGTCTGACGCCAAAACTTAAATGAAAAAATAAATAATGAGTCAACTTGTTTTTGGCTTCGCACCTCCTTTCTCAGTCTACTAAAATCTTCATAGCTATTTTTAATATAATTAATTTTAATAAATTTTCTTTCATCACCTTCACTCTTTTAATAACCGAATGAGTTTTATCTCAACTGATAGTTTTTACTTTTTAACATACAGAATATTCCTAGGTAGGCTTGCTTACTCATTTCTGTGCATGGCTACCTGGCAAGCAAATGTGAACAGGTAAGTCAATCTAGGTAACTACAGCGATCTGCTAACCAATCGAAATTGATATTATAAGTTAGATATTTTAATTACAAAACCAATCATATAAGCTTGCCTGCAAAAAGCCAAGCTAAAAAATTGCTATGAACACTTTTTGATAGGCAAGTTATCATAGGCACATTTGTTTATAAATTATATTTGATAAAAAATAACGTCTCATCTGCTGTGGTATTATGAAACTTTGATCGGGATCGCGACTTGTCAAAATTATGTAAAAAAAAAAAAGCGTTGTCTATTTCCAATTTCGTAGTATGAAATTGGAAATAGACAACGCTGTTTTTTTTTTTTTTGCGTCATAACCCCGTTCAAGTGTCAAAGTTCTGTCAATTCTGACACTGACAGACCCCGATCAAAGTTTCATAATACGCCTGCTGCAGGCGTATTATGAAACTTTGATCGGGGTCTGTCAGTGTCAGATATGATCGGTGATGGTCGATCTTCCACGTCTCCTCTACTAGCAAAGCACGTAGGTAGGTAGGTACATTGAGAATATATATCACTGCGTATCAAACCTGGCGGGTGGCCAAATGTATCGATGGTGGGTTATCGAAACTGCTAATTTATTGCTCCACCTCACTCTAATAAATTAATAATAAATGCGTGACTCGTGGCTCGCCGCGAACGCTTTCATTCAAGAAAATTGTTGAAGTAGACAGAGGCATAGATGGATTTCTGACTTCTGTCGCCTGCCGGCACACGAAAGGTTCCGTACCATTATCTATAAAAACGGCAAAAAAATCACGTTTATTGTAGGCCCCCCTAATTTTTTTTTAAGTGAATTATATAACTCAATGCAAGTGTGAGTCGAATCGCGCACTAAGGGTTCCGTACCATTGTTTATAAAAAACCAAGTTTGTTGTATGGGGAGCCCCCTTAAATATTTATTTTATTCTGTTTTTTAGTATTTTTTGTTATAGCGGCAACAGAAATACATCATCTGTGAAAATTTCAACTGTCTAACTATCACGGTTCATGAGATACAGCCTGGTGACAGACGGACGGACAGCGGAGCCTTAGTAATAGGGTCCCGTTTTAGCCTTTGGGAACGGAAGCCTAAAAACATCTCCATTTCACATCTACCAGAGCCACCCCTAAAATGCAATAATATATATAATATATATATGTATTATACTTTTAAAATTGAGATCTACATTGCAACTGTTATTTTGCAAAGCTTCATGCACTTATTTTTATAATTATGGAAGGTTCTAAAAAAATTGGACGGACGGACAGAACGAATTTATAAGGGTTCCTTGTCGGGCAACGGAACCCTAAAACCGTCACTTGTCACGTTAAAATCCTGCGCAGCACTGCGCTATGCCACTTCAAATCTTCACCCTGACACATTAGCTATGGAACACATTTAATTCGCATTTCCACGGTTTCAACACGAGATCTTTGGCATCCATCCAATGAGTGGAAATATTAATATTTCTCTTAACAAGTGTCCGAAAAATATACACTTGAAGTAACCATTCAAATCATGTTACAAAAATAGAGGAAATAGGTAATTATCTTTTATATAGGTAGGTTTTGGTTGGTCTTTAGACCTTCCAGGCTCTGCCATATCTAGCCCTGGTGCCGGGGCAATAGAATACAGCACCTACCCCTGCCTGTAGTAAGAGGCTACACAAAGGGGACCTATGAGCTCGGGATGGTCAAAGTCAAAGGCTCTGACCATCCACTTAAGCGTGCCCAGGGAGAGTACGTTGTGTGAACAACGTTGTCGCGAGTGGAGGGGCTGAGACAACACGCAGTTGTCTCGGGAGGAGCCATAGCGCAGTGCTGAGGGCTCCGGTGCGTTCCTCTGGAGATCCCGGAGCCCTCTTGTCAAGCACTAAGGCTGGTCACCGGGGGGGTTTTAGTTAGTATAATCCCACATAACCTGGCTGCACCTCAATGCAGCCGGGTATCTTAGGAAGATTTCCCAATCGGAGAAAAAAAGAAAAATCTCTGCCATATCAAATCAGTAAAATTCATAATTTGATGAAAAATACCTGTATTTTTTTTATATTACACGGGAATTACTCACGTAAGATAAGGCCGGTTACTCTGACTATAGTTTCAACCGCATTCGGCGATCTTTATCAAGGTGAATGCGCGCGCGTGGCTGCGTCTCGCATTGCACTGCGTGCCGACTGCCGTCGCGCGACGCGCACGTGACGACAACGGATGCTGATCAGGTGCGGGGGTGGGGGTGCGTGGTGAAATATGTTGCGCTGGTGCGCACTGGAACTCCTCCCCACTCGAATCTTCATGTGTTTCGGGAATACTCCAGCACACGGAGCTCACCACGTCGCCACCAGTCTCACCCTGTATTTTGGTATTTTTTATGTGAAACATCTATTGGCGCGCCTTGGTAGTAAAATGGACTCGTATGCCGTGACAGCAGACGACATGACGCTCCCTAATGCCGTCATGTTTCACACCTGCCGGGCGTCCCGTGACGGCTAACTTATTTGTTAGATATTACCTGAATGAACGAATGGTGTAAAGCCATTATCGAAAAGAAAAATTAGAAGTAAATTATGTTGTCAGCAATTGGCAGTAAATCCTACCATGTATTTATGATTTTGTACTTTTTAATCGATTTCCAAAAAGGAGGAGGAATTGAGGATGATATAAATTTTTTTTTATGTTTGTTACCTCAGAACTTTCGACTGCGTGAACCGATTTTGATGATTCTTGTTTTTATTTGAAAGCTGGTGCTTCCCGTGTGGTTTCATTTCAATTTGGTCCAGTTCTACTATTTTTTATTTTATTCCAATATAACAGTTAAATAGTCATTTCCACACAAAAAATATTATAAGAGACATCTGTCGGAACACCTCAGTACTAAATCAGGCATGCGCTCTCTTAAACCGATATTGCGTAATTGATGCACTATGAGATAGAGGGCGCATATTTGGTCCAGTTCTGTCATTATTATGAAATCTTTTATTTTTAATAGTTAATTATATTTATTTGTTAACAGCAAACGAGCGATGGTGCTGCTCTGATGTTCGCAGATGAGTTCAAACAAACGCTTGAGAGGTACCTCTTCGGCATCTGTCCACACACTTACAAGGTAAATATTATCAGTATGTAAAGTAAAAGTAAAAAAGCCTTTATTTCAAATACACACTAATTTCATTGATTGCACATTATAATTATTTTTAAAACATAATATATTAAATTTACGTGTCCATTATCCATAATACATAATTAATTTCATTGTCATGTTTTTGTTTCCGTTGTTTTTGTCATATTATTTACTAAGTTTTTTTTTATGTCAGATACAATTTCTTATTCAATTAGTTTTAAATATTATTATAATTATGTCTGTCATGCAATATTATGTCATTTTAATCCTGTGTAGATGTCGCCTCATTGGCGTAGGCTTCCCCGAGTTTAGCCCTGGTGCCGGGGCAATAGAATACGGCACCGGTACCCCCTGCCTGTAGTAAGAGCCTACTAAAAGAGGACCTATGGGTTCGGGATGGTCAAAGTTGGGGCTCTGACCGTCCACTTAAGCGTGCCCAGGGAGAGTACGTTGTGTGACCAACGTTCTCGAGAGTGGAGGGACAGAGACAACATGCAGTTGTCTCGGGAGGAGGGAGTGGCGTTGAGCTGTTATGGGCAAGCGTGAAGAGCCATCAGGTGACTTCGCTCGTCTCATCAAAAATATCATATCAATAAAAAAATGTTTTTTATATTACTTATTGATTTATAGGCTTACGTTTCACCAATTTTGACCGCCAACTTGTGCTATTCACTAGCTACTTGAAAACATTAAGATTGTAACTATCGGGGAACACCCATTTCAGGTAGCGCATTCCACAGATTGTGCACAATAAAGGTGAAATCAAAGCGCTTCATTCGGGTTATGACAGCGGCTTGTACTCAGCAATGCGCGATCTCGCCCTGGAAACTCAGAATAAATGAATAAATGGCAACGTTATACCTACAGCCTACCGTTTCCCCTTTAGCACTTACACCCCCCTCGGTCGTCCATTCGTATACATTTTGAGCACATCGTTTGTAGTTGTGTGCGCTTAATATTGAAGTATGCGTTTGTAGAACTATTAAGAATATGTCAGTGTGTGCAATACGTGTTTACCTCGCCCCCTTCAGTTTTTGGCAGACTTTTTTCGGTACTAGCTCGAGTTTAAAGGCAGATCCAAACTATAAAAAGGTTTGTGCCGACAGAATAATCTCTCCTACAGGAGCTGTCAGAAGATCGGTTAGATTCTCTCCAAATAATCATTCAGTTCAACAACCTACTAGGGCCCCAGGGCACACCCCTTCTGGGGTGCCAGGGCAAGTCTGATCCCCACTCACGGCGACGGCCCAACCCGAGGCACGTACCTCCGTAGTGCCTTGCGCTTGTCACCCAAAAATCTAAACCATGTTGGCCCATCGCCTTCTGCGTTCACCAACTAGTCCGGTCAAGCTGTAGAGGCCGCAAGGCCAACAGCAAAAAGTCACATTAGAAAAATAAAGAATAATCTCTATAATATGCAGTAGTATCGTTGGTTGCAGATGTCGCTGGGCAGCAAGGGCAAGAACTCGACCATGCTGACGTGTGACGTCGATGCTGACCACCAGGAATTGGCTGGCAGGTGAGAGCTACTCATAATTTCAGCCATAGGACGTCCACTGCTGGACATAGACCTCCCCCATCGATTTCCAAAACGGCCGGTTGGAAACGGCCTGCGCCCAGCGTTTTCCTGCGGTCTCTTTTAGGTCGTCTGTCCATCTTGAGGGTGGACGTCCTACGCTGCGCTTACCGGTCCGTGGTCTCCATCTCCATTCGAGAACCTTTCGGCCCTATCGGCCATCTGTTCTGCGTGCTATGTGCCCTGCCCACTGCCACTTAAACTTGCTAATCCGGTGGGCTATGTCGGTAACTTTCGTTCGTCTACGGATCTCCTCATTTCTGATTCGATCTCGTTCATATTCTTTCTCTCCATAGCTCGTTGTGCGACTTTGAGCTTGCTAATGAGGCTCATAGTGAGAGACCACGTTACAGTTCCGTAGGTGAGAACACTTAACCAATCATAATAACACGTCAACACATCTCTTGGTGATGAGGTACATTTGACCTGCATGTCTTTTCTGCAAGCTATCGTAAGTGAACGCGCAGGTGAAGTGATAAGCTAAATGAATGTGACTTTTTCTCGCCTATTTCTGCAGATAAATGTCAAAACATCGAATTATAAGGATAAGGGACTACAGTCAAGGGTGACTCGACATTTTGACATTTCTCTATAGTAATCGACAAGAAAAATATAGGTTCATGTAGCTTATCACCTCACTTGCGTTCACTTAGCTTGCTGAATAGACATGCTGGTGGCTGCATCAACTTCAAATATATTATTATTGAAATCTTACATTAATATTTGTCTTCTTAGTTATCCATACCTAAAGGGCAAAAACGGGACCCTATTACTGAGCCTACGCTGTCTGTCTGTCTGTCCGTCCGTCCTACCTTAAAACGGCTGTAATCTTTAATTATATCTACCTTATAATATCTTAAGGTAACTAGAGTAGAAAATTATAATTATCAATATAAAAAACCGACTTCATAAAAATGTCAGAACTGGACCAAATTAAAATGAAATAACACGGGAAGCGCCAGCTTTCAAATAAAAAAAGAATCATCAAAATCAGTTCACCCAGTCGAAAGTTCTGAGGTAACAAACATTTTAAAACAGTCGAATTGAGAACCTCCACCTTTTTGGAAGTCGGTTAAAAATAAAAATATATACATTGGAACAAAGCACCTCCGCCAGAGCAGAGCACTAGGATATGCTGTTTTATAATCACAAATGTCACATTCATATGGCTTGTCAAAATAACTGAAAAAACCATGTCATCCAAGTATTTATTTGCGTATTTACTAACTTTGAAGTCGGTTTATAATGTGATGCACTAGTTATGAAAGAACACTGAAGTGAGAATTTTTTTCGTTTAGATTAGAAGGGCTGTCAAGGCATTTTTGTAAGAATTCCGTTGTAGCCAGTTGAACACATGCAAACGATACGTCAAAATATAACTACATAGGAAGGAATGCAGTAATTCGTCGAGATTAGTATTATTTGAAAAGGTTATGAACGCCATTTTGATAAAGTTTAAAATTGACCTTCTCGTGGTGCAATACGGTTCAGTTCCCCTTGGATTTTGTGCAATTATTTTGGTAAATGTTGCTAGTGAAAAAAAACTGCACGATTATTGTGCGGTTTATAATACTAGTAGAGAAATATAAACCGTATCGTAAATTAACGTACGTCATTATTAAAACAGTTCTACCTTAAACTGCACGAAAAGTGGTTGGTAAAAAATTTGAGTTAAAGAGTTTTTCAACAATTTTGTTTATTTTAATTAACAAAAGTTGTGTATTAACGCATGTAATTGTGTTATACTAGTGAATTATTATCCTTTAAATACTATTAAGGTAAGTTCGTAGGTTTACATGAGTGTGGGCAAACAATAGGAAGTAAAAAAAAATATTTTCGGTTTTGCCCCAAAACTCCGCACAAACTTAGCTAGATAAGTTTCCATGACCTTAATAGGTCATGCTTTGACCATGATATCGATTTAGGCTATGTTTAGAGCTCGTTTTAAGTGACTTTAAATAGGTAGAAAAATAAATATTATTTGATAAGGTTAAATGCAATTTCCATGCGAAGCCATTGAAAATAAAAAGATATTATAAAATTTAGAATGTGGTATCACAGCTAGTGATGGGACAGTTTTGTGCGCAGTTTTGATTTTATCGATAACCTGTTTATTGTATACCTTATAAAATATTTTATGGTCAAACTTGCCCTAGTCGTTTAAAAAAATTACAAACTCTTATTTAACTTGCATCGTTGGTATGTCTGTCAGCTTCCCGATTCAAAATTTGTAATCCATTTTTCTAAGCACGTTTCAGTTGCACTAAGTAAATTTGATGTTTGTAAAATAATATGGTGGTACTAAACTGGCCTAATGATGGAGCCAGAAAGGTAGGCCATAGTAACCTCTCTACCACATACTTTTACTTATTACTCCGACGTGTTTGGACTCGTTGAATTCATTTTGATAAGGACTATTAGACCAAAAAGACAAAAACAATATTTCACATCACATCATCAGCCAATTAAAGTCCACTGTTGGACAAGGCCTCCCTCATAGAGAGGGGTGTTGCCATAATCCACACGCTTGGCAGGCGGCTTGGGGATCGCAATACGTTCACCGTGTACTATTAGGACGCTGCTGCCTATCCTCCGGTGGTTCTGGTCGCACTTATAGGACATACCCGGGTCCAAAACAATATTTATTGTCTGTCTAATAATTCATAGATTTACTGACGACTTGCAGCGCCCCGTGGTTTCACCCGCTATCCTATAGGAACTGCTATTTTTTCAGGGTAAAAACTATGAGTCAATCCAGAATATAAGCTACCTCCATACCAAATTTTATTGTAATCCATTCACTTATTACAGAATTCAGTGAAAACAAACATATTAATACGCAGACTTTCTTATTTATAATAATAGTGTGATAATGTTGTTGTCTACATCTACATAATAAGACAAATGAATAATAACACAATAATTTAATCTTCAAAAAATACTCCTAAAGTAGGTATTGTAGGAAATGTTGTAAGAAAAATAAAAAAATATCGATATCGATAAAATTATGGTAACCACTATTATTGTCAACGGCTTGTCAAGGGCTTATAATTAAAACACGGTGAAATCACAAAATTATCAACAATTTAGACTATACCGGAGATAGGAAATTCCACCTTTAAAAAAAATTAAAATCCATTCTAGCTCTACCACACGTAATTACAGCGCAAGACGGCATTGTGGATAAATCCGATGGAGCAGCATACGAATTCGAATTCAGTTAGCAACTGCGATGCGGAGTTTGACGCGTTGACGTGCATACTAATGTTCACTCGTATGCCTCGTAACAAATGTTCCATCTCTCTTCCGTTCTATACCCTTCTCTTTTCTGTGTGAAAGAATGAACCTATTTCCATTTGGGTATGTAAAAAAATTATGAAAAGCGTTAATGACGCAATCGGTATTAAAGTAGGTATGTTTTGGAAAAAATCGCAAAATGTTGAGCTAATGAGGTACAAACTTAGGTTTCTGTTGTGACCAATGTTTGGGTTGGCCTAGTGCCAGTCAACGGATTTGAGGTCTTCTATTTTTGTAGGGAATAATGTTTATTCCTTCTGTTGACATGATCAGGGATAATTATGAAGGTAATAAAAATAAAGCTAATAAAAAAAGACGTGTGGCACTCGGGGACTGCCGCGGTAAAGCTATTGCATAGCATTTTTTATCAACTTTTGCAATTATAATTATTTATTTACTTGTAACAAATAAAATTATGTAGGTTTTACAACTCTATGTATGTCGTTCTTTTATCAATGTTTTACAACGCCATCTAGCGGTGAGAGAAGTGAGTGTTAGGTTATTTTCGTTACGGAATTTCTGTATTCGGTCTCCACGCTCAAGGCCCGCGATAGAAGCTATGAAATAGCTTAAAAACAATTAATTATTCTCAATATACATAAGGATTATTTTTAACAATTATTCTAGGGTTTTTTTTATTATTGTAATATAGGCTTGCGCTTGGCCGCCAACTCGCCTGATGTTAAGCGATGATTCGGCGTACGATGGATCACGCTTGCCTAGAAGCATCGACAAATTATAGTGAGACTATTAATAGCGGTTCATTATGGCGTAGATCGGAAATATGCCAAAATAACGGATTAAACTTAGATGGCGCTACAATTTGATCGTGTTATAGGTTGTCTCGAACTTCCGTAAGCGCTACAGTCAGCTAGCGTACTAAAAGGTTCAACTAGTATTAGCAGACAAGTTTTGCAGCATTTCAAGAGAAGCGCAACGAAACCAGTAGATGGCGCTATTATTAGTTGATTGAATCAGGCGTTACTTTGCGGAAGCCCATTTTCAAAACTGTTTTATCACAAATTCCTTATTGTACTTGAAGCGACGTAGAAGCGGAATTACACTAGAAACTCATCATTAAAACAGTTTTGGCGCTATTATTATTTTTTTACTTCGGATGCCGCGACCAGCCTCGATATGTTTTCATAAAACCATAAAACTAAATTTATATTATATACATACCTACAGTAAGTACTTGTGCAAAAGCATTGTATTTTTGTATTTTTTAGAAATGTTTCATTAACGTGACCTTTAAACATGCTCGTTCGCCATTCGGGGCCGAAGTCTACCTGTTATAAACGATTCAGTTTGAACCTTAATGCGCCGAGATATGGATTGCTTTTGCGCAACTTTTAGCAATCATCTAAAATTTGCCTAAACACGTGACGGTACGCGGCCCTCAGATCAGACAAACAAAGGAGATATGCTTTACTACAATAATTATATTTATTATTGTTAGTTTATTAGTTCATGTTTCTGAAACTACCTAGTTATTATAATAAAGATTAGCCTGTTTTTCTAATAATTCCGGTTTTCTTCTGAGTATGCCAATTCTCAGATGGTCACTGTTGAAATTTCGAGGTAGTATTAAATTAATCCTACTAATCAATTTTGGTGCAACAAATACCTACCTACATTCCGTGTGGATTTGGTTGACCTCAACCGCCGTCTGACCAACAGGAGAGAGGGAAATATGTTATTCTCACTCTTTCTCTCCCGTAAGTTGGAAGGGGCGGCGATCTGTTCCACACGTCTATTTGTTACTTTAGGACCTAGGGCCTTACGTCCAACTCTAAACGCGGGCCCGAATAGTTGCAGTTTTCAAAATCACGCGAAACTTACCGCGCCGAGATACGATTTGCGGTCGCGTGATTTTGCAAACTGCACTTATTTAGGCCCGTGCTTAGAGTTGGGCGTAAGGCCCTTGTTCTGTTGTGAAGGTACTAACTGCTAGTACCTATACCTAGTTGCCTCTACCAGACCTGAGGCCTGGCGCACTCCGCACTTTAGGTATGAAGCTACAAGTAGTCGTCTGCCAGGCTAGCATGCGCGCTGTGACAAAATGTTGACGACTCTTTTTATCGTTCCAAAGCGAGACAGGCTATATGAAACCGTAAGCACAAATAGGCTAGGCACCTTGTTACATTCTTGCTCTACGAGGTGACGACAAGATTTTGTTGCGGTGCGCATGCTAGCCCGGCTTGTCGGACTTGTGCCGGTGCCGCGCGATAGACAGAGATAACGCGACAAGAGTTACGCGATAGACAGAGAGGAAACTTCTAGGTTAATATAGAAGTAGGTAGCGCTCGCACGTCCTGAATTACGCTAAATTGTGTAGTAACAGTCCTACTTATTTAAATGATTTTGTCCGGAATGAATTCTAAATAAATTTTAAAGCGTCCAGAATTCGAGAAATGAAATAAAAATATTTTAAAACAATCAATATATTTTTCGTACATTATACATAACATAAGTATGTGCTTCGTAATCTATATCTATATTTATTTACATTAATATCTAAGCCTAGCCTTAAGGCTAGGCTTACTCACTTTTAAGCATTGCTTGTTACTACAGATAACCATAAGGCTTAAAATGTTGTATTAAAGTCGCATTTAGTGGAGCAAGACCATGGCGCTTACACACAGTCGTGCGTTTTGCTACTTTTATTTTTAGGGTTCCGTACCCGAAGGGTTATGATAATCCACCATTATTATAAATTTCGGGCCTTACTTAAAAACGTTACTCAAGTTGACTTACGCTTAAATATGCTCCGTCTTGTTTTCGCGTGTGACGATTGCCGTCAACTAGAAGTTGAGAGAGCATTTTAAAACATAGATCAACTTGAGTAACGTTTTTAAGTAAGGCCCTAAGGTGATACGTTTCTTGTTTAGCGGGAAATTCAAATTTCAAACAGTTTTTTTTGTGTTTGTAGCTAGGCCTGGTAATTATTGTGAAATGACACAGTGTTTGCGAAAACTGTTGGTCGTCATGTACAGTTATTAATCAGTTACTCACCGTATTACTTACATTTGGCAATAAACCGTTTATAACAGAAAAAAATTGTTTATTGACAAATGTAAGTAGTAATGTGCATTGGAGATACGCGATACGAGATTTTACGCGAGTTTGTTAAGAATAATAATCAATTTTCACAAACATCATGATCGTTTACAATAATTACCCGGCCTAGCAACAAGAACAAAAAAACTGTTTGAAATTTGAATTTCCCGCCAAACGTGAAACGTTTCACCTTAAGGGGCAATTTGGGCAGCGTTTAGTCCATACAAACTTATTCTCCTGTTTCCTCCCTGGATAATACCGCTAGAGCTATATTTTTTTTTTTTATAAAATATATCTCTTTTATGGTCGGGCTTGTATCATTTATTTTTTCTCGTAAGTTAAGTACTATAAGAAATATGAGCCTTTAAAAATCCCAAAAAAAACAAATTTTTACCACCGTGTTCAGACGTATCTCAAACAAAATTGATGAGTTTCTAAAACAAAAGAAAATGTCAGAAGCCGAGATTAAACCTTTTTTAAACAATTAATTGAAAAAAATATTGAAATCGGCCTATTTTTGAATGAGAAAACGGAAGAATCCGAGATGATGATTTTGTCTACTTTTCGTAGGTATAAATCGATCCGAGCTGCAGTTGTCCTTATTGCGCTCTACGGGCAGAGGCTTGAGGTCAGGGGAGGGTCGGTCTAATACGTATACAGTTAGAAAAGAGACATGTAGTCGATAATTGTACGACACATTAGTGTTGTCCATCAATATCGATATGTAACGGTTCTCGTCTTTAGTTCGTGTTTTGTGCGTGCAGTGAATTTAGCACATTACTGCAACGGCCGGCAAGTTAGGATTTGGACAAAAATGTTGACGCACAATATGATTTATTTTTACAATGGAAACTGACGTGGTTTTCACACATTTAACATATTTAAGTACGAAAAGAAAGAATTAAAAATAAAAATAAAACTTGTGTATCAGTATCATAGCAAGTGGAAAAATTAATTCTCTTAATATTAATTAGGTTATTATGTTGCTAAGTGTTTAGATTATAGCTCATCATCATCAGCCAGAAGACGTCCACTGCTGAACATAGGCCTCCCCCTTTAACCTCCATACTGAACGACATCCTGTCATCTGCATCCAATGGATGCCCGCGACTCTCACAATGGCGTCGGTCCATCTAGTGGGAGGCCTACCAACGCTGAGTCTTCCGGTCATGGTCTTCACTCAAGGACCTTTCTTCCCCATCGGTTATCGGTTCTTCGAGCGATGTGGCCTGCCTATTGCCACTTCAATATGCAAATTTTAATAGCTATGTCGATGACTCTGGTTCTTTGGCGGATATTCACGTTTCGTATTTTATCGCGCAAATAAACTCCGAGCATAGCTCTCTCCATTGCCCGTTGTGTGACTCTTGAGTTTTTCTAAAAGGCCAACAGTTAGGGACCACGTCTCAGTACCAAATGTTATCACTGGCAACACACACTGGTCAAAGATCCTTGTCTTTAAGCCGGTATACCACGGCCAAGAAATTTGATGAATAGGTATTTAGCAACTCTATTGCTGTCGCGCTGCGCCCTGACCAGCGAGCTATTGATGTGTGCGTGTCGAACAGACTGTGCGTGTTTGCGTGCCCGCCCGTGCTCCCTAGTTGCCTACAAATTCATTTCGCCTCGCAGTCTACTCGGCTAGTTGATATCGTCGTTTGCCGAATGTCGAGTGATTTTTGTAATTTTGCGATCTGCTCATATTTTACTAACCGACTACGCCAAATAGACCATGGTCGATAATTTTTGAAACAAAAAAAATCACTTTAGGATGGAAGATGAAACCCATTAGAAAAGGAGGAGAATATGATAAAAACGAAAGGAAAAATAAATAATTGGCCAAGAGAGTGTCGAGACACGCATATGGTAGGGTTCCTTAACTAAAGCCATATAATTGTAGTAATAGCTCAGAAATTGATAGTTATAGAAAAATTCGAACGAACGAAGCTCTGTGAACTTAGCCAAATTTCAGAGATGTACCATCCCGACATAGCTTTATACTTTTTATGGTTTAAACATAGAGAAAACTGATTGAAAAACATTATTTGTTTGGATACGCTTTGAATTTATTACAGTTTTATCGCTGTTACTCAAAAAGTCATCATCAGATAATGCTCAAAATAATTTTGAATGAAGGTTTTAAATATGACCTATCTGTATTGTAAGACTCAAGTTTCTATGTAGTTTAGAAATGCAGGGGGGGGGGGGGGCAACTTTTTGCCACTTTGGCGGGCTATATTTCGCAAAGTATAGACTTTATAAAAAAGTGATGTATCAAACTTTACCTTCATTTTAAAAGACCTTTTCAACGATATCCCACACGAGTAAGTGGATTAAAAAGCTTAAAAAGTTTAAAAAGCAGTTTCCACCAGCCCATTGTTTAGTACGAACAGTTCCGCTTTCGGCCCTGGAAGCGATTATGCAGTTCGAGTTGGAAGTCTTTGGGGTTTTGGATTTGACCATGACCAGAACGGAGCGTGGACTTCACCAGACGCGACCTCTCGAGCTTGTTGATATTCAATGAGCCTCTGACAATACGGTGATCACTACCGGTTTTCCCCTTCCTGATCACAGAGACATCATTGAATATTCGCTTCTTGGCCGTCGTGATGAAGTCAATCTCATTTTTGGTCGAACCATCGGGGTCATCCACGTCTACTTCCTGCATAGTCGCTGCAAGGAGTTCATCAAATAGAGTTCCTCCTTCTCCATGAAGTCAACCAGCCGCTGGCCCCTCGAATTCCGCTGTCCATACCCATATGACCCCACTCTTAACTCATCAACATTCCGCGTGCCCACCTTTGCGTTGAAGTCACCCATAACAACAGTGAAGTATGTAACGGAGGTATGTATGGTCTCGGATATCTTCTCAAGTCCTCATACAACACCTCTACTTTACTTTAGATTATAAGATTATAGTTACAGTTATCCCATAGGAAATGTACATGGTAATCCTATCCGTAACTATCATCATATTACAGACCGGCACCCTCACAGGTAGTCTTCAAGCGTCGTGTGAAACTGCACTATATCTCGGAGTAGCTACTGTATCGTTATTATCTCGCTTTATATTTTTAAGTATGTATGTATTTAATATTTTTATTTATGTATGTATATTATTATTGTATCTGGTCTGGTATCTGGTACATTATTGCACACACGGTCATCTGACCCGAAACTAAGCAATGCTTGTAATATGGCTGCTAGAGACTGATATACATACATATAAATATTTTTAAATATGTACATACTTAATTAGATATTAACACTCTGACAGAACAAACACAAATGTTCATCACACAAATGTTTGCCCTAGGTGGGAATCGAACCCACACCCCCAAGCGCAGAAGGCAGGTACACTACCAGCTGAGCTAACGGGCTGTCAATATATTGTTTCAGTAGGTATTAGTGTATTATTATAATGTATGTATATGCTTTACATACCAGTTATTCCATTATTACATCACACCCCGTCCTTTACCTCTTCTGTATGTCCTTTACATACTAAGGTTGCCTGGAAGAAATCGCTTATAGCGATAAGGCCGCCAATTGTTTCACTAGTTTTAAGTTGTTTTTGTCATATTATGTACCTATGTAATTGTTGGTGTCAACAATAAAGAGTTATCTATTTATCTATCTATAGGAACTTCATTCAAATCCATCAAACTATATTAACCAACATATAATTATTATTATCTTGGTTATTATCAAACCAATAGATTATAAGTAGTTTTACTACAGGAAACGTGTGCTTGTCAGGGATATAAGAAGAGTTGCAAATTATTACTATTATAATTTTTTATAAATAAATTATAATTTTAAATGAAATAATAAATTTACTATTAACATTGACATAAATATAACAACATTTGTCTATGCTATTAATAATAAATTATAAATAAATTAGTGCAGTGTTTTTCAAACTGTGGGTCGCGACCCCCTGAGGGGTCGCCATGCTCCTATGAGGGATCGCGGGGGTAGCGAAGCTTCGGTAAAAGAAAAAAACAAAGTAAAAAAAGTATTTTTACTAACAAAAATTAATTAATGAGTAATTATAAAAAAAGGTGGTACTTATTTCATAATTATAATATAATAAAATACAGATTATAAACTATGGAAGGTAGGGGGTCCCGAATTTTTTATTCATACTATAGGGGTCGCGTCGTTAAAATGTTTGAAAAACACTGGATGAGAGGAATACAGTCATGAGCATACATACATACAACATAGACTGTCAAAATCATAACCAACCTTTTGGCGTAGTCGGTTAGTAAAATATGAGCAGATCGCATAATAACAAAAATCACTCGACATTCGGCAAACGCCGATATCAACTAGCCGAGTAGACTGCGAGGCGAAATGAATTTGTAGGCAACTAGGCATTCAGTGCGGGAGCACGGGCGGGCACGCACACACGCACAGTCTGTTCGACACGCACACGTCGATAGCTCGCTCGTCAGGGCGCAGCGAGACAGCAATAGAGTTTCTAAATACCTATTCATCAAATTTCTTGGCCGTGGTATATGGGCTTAACACTCCAAAATACTCAGTTTAGGGAAGTAAAACAATGTTTAAATAAAAAACACAACAGTTCGTTTTATTAATAACAAAACAACATATAATTATATTAATTATTAAAGTACTTTTCAAGAAAAAAAAAAACTAAATCAATTCATAGATAGGGTATCGTTCGCGCAAAACTTTATGAGCCCTCTGAAGTTAGGCCCAGTGGCTGCGCAGTACGCATATTATAGGTATCCGAGGGACTTTACAGGGCGTCGGGGAGGCCTCGCGCCTAACTTCAGAGGGCTCATAAAGTTTTGCGCGAACGATAGGTGACTAACTTCTGCCACAGTTATGGTTTTCATTGTTACAAAATGTGAGTAATGGCAGCTGAATTGATATACCAATAATAATCATACATTTATAATTCGATTCGTCACCTTCGACAAATATAAAGTAAATGGACATGCCATAACCATTAAACTTTCACAGTAAAAACAAGTCAAAACCGTCGGACATATACTGCAATACCTAATTGTAACCATGTACAGTAAATTTGTTGCAAAAAATAGATAGCTAATATAATAACTACGTGAGTAAAAGAGAACACCTGTGTTTGTCTATTGCTCTTGAACCGTTTGACATTCACAGGCACCAGGCGGCTAGACATGTTGAGTAGCGTTAGCAAAACCGATCGCTTATTCACTGCGTCTCGCCGTGGATGGACGTGACTGGTCACGTGACTAATAAATCAGTGTTTACTTCGCTACTTGAAAAACATCTTTTACTAAAGAAGGTGTAATAAGCGTAGGGGGGAAAGACATGTTGGTAAATAAGTTGGTAATATTATTATTATTCTGTTATTTTAGAGGGATGGGTACAGGGGTAAGCACAAAAAAAATTGTTTTAAAATCTACCGGCTGTGCCTATACATGTCAGCTGAGGATTAATTTACGCAAAACTTATTATAACTTAACCCTCCAAGTGTGTTACGGACCGCTTGTCGGCGTAAGAGAAAAGTGCCCGACGCGCGTTAGGCATGCGGTGCGTATGGGAATTGCTGCTATTCGTCAATTTATTTTCGATCGAATGAACGTTCCAACGACAACTTAAGTTCACTGACCTGTAGCTTATTTCAATCAGTACAGAATAAATACATCTTTGCTGGTTATGAAACTTATGAAGCTAAGTTTGTCTTTAAATATTTCAACTTCAGTTAGTTGTTTTTTTTGGACTCGCGCTCTGAGGGTTCCTTCCAACGGAACCCTCAGAGCACGAGTCCTACTCGTCCGGTTTTTTGTATTCGTAGTGTCTTATAAAACGGGTCAGACAAATAGACAGACCTGGCGAAACTATAAGATTTCTTTGTTGGACTACAGAATCAAGAACAAAAGAATATTTATCATAACTATTACCTGATGAGGTATAGCAGTTTTATTTAAGTATTTTTCGTCTTCCTATTTTCGTCGTGTACATTTCATCGGGTGTAAAGTGGTTAGAACATACACGGGTGTATTTATTTGAAGTCCACTCTTCATCTCGTCTCACTGCCCGTATTTTTTCCAACCATTTCTTGTGCATGGCAACATCACTAGGAAATCTACAATAAATAATATTAAAAGTAAAAATAAAACAGTTTGAAAATAACATTTAACCGAAGTATAATTTGATAATTTACGAAATTAGTTTGCTGTCGGTACATTCGCCTCAAGTTCGGCATGTCCGATGTGCGGTGAAGATTGTCGAACATAGTGATGCTTTCCTTGTCTCACTAAGTATATGCGTATATTTCTATCCCGCAACGATGGAATAAAACAAAATGGGGACTAATTAGCGATGTTTGATGAAATTAATTTACATTTTATGACAAAATAGAATGATCAATAAATACTCACAAGTGAAAAGTGACACCTGAACTTTTATTTTGTGTTTTTGTTGTGTTTTTACACTTCCGGAAAACACACGAAGGCATATTTTTGTCAGATGTTTCGTTATCATGTAACAATAATCTTGTGTTGCACTTCCCACGGCTAGAGACCGACTGAAACTTGTGATCTTCAAAAATGTTCTTCTTCTGGGCATGTCCATTTACTTTATATTTGTCGAAGTTCGTCACCTGTTATTTTCACATAAACCCATTGCAATCAAGAAAACATAGCTACTTCGATCAAATGTTGCCTACGTAGGTACCTACCTACGTTCGATTGTTATCCATGGAAAAAAAACAATGGTGATGTGGAAAATCCTGGTATTATTTTAATTAAATGTTATTTACTTCTATTCTAAATTATTTCACTAAAACAACGGATTGTTAGGCATTTTAAAATGAAATACAAAATCATTGCATACAATTATTTATAGTAAAGCGCCATCTACTGTATTTGACTTGTATTACTAAAGGCGCTAGCAACGTCGATTATCTTTAAATGCGAGGTAAAGTAAAGTTTTCGGTGCCATAATACTAACTATTACTGTATTCTGTGTATTAGTTCATTTTAATGTCTAATTGGACACTACTATCGCCATCTCAACGATCACTTTGGAGCTATCGAGAGCGTCTACGCAGTTTTCTCAGTGAATATTTATCCAAGTACGTTAATCCATGCTAGAAGAAACCGATTCACTTTTGACTTTAATACACCCAGATTGTAACTATCGGGGAACACCCATTATATGATTAAGTAATTAAATTACTAATATTAATTAAATGAATTCTAGTTAAATTTTAAGCGCAAAGCGCACCGTAGGACGTCTACCCTCAAGATGGACAGACGACCTAAAGAGACCGCAGGAAAACGCTGGATGCAGGCCGCTCCCAACCGGTCCCTTTGGAAATCGATGGGGGAGGCCTATGTCCAGCAGTGGACTTCCTATGGCTGAAATTATGATGATGATAGTTAAATTTTATATTTTAACCCAATCAGCAAGGTCACGTCATTATTTACGTGAATTTTGGGAATTTTAGACGTCAAATCACGTCACTCCAGACGTCATGCTTCACGTGTTACCGTCGTTTCAACGTGGTATGTGACGTCATTTTGAAGCAAGTGTTGACAAAGAAGATAAAAAAACGTTATTTTTGACGTCATTTATTTCCACAAGACGTAAATTTGAAAGAAATGCCCTAAAAATCACGTCATATATCACGTTTTTTTGCAGAAAATGTTGACTGGGAAGGGACAAGCTTTAAAAATGAAATTTTTAAAATAAATTAATTTGTATCTGTTTGTGAGCTTGATGCGTTACTTTCGGATTTGGTCTAGTTCTGCCGTTTTTATAAAGTCGTATTTTAACCGACTTCCAAAAAAGAGGAGGTTATCAAGTCGACTGTTTTTTTTAAATGTTTGCTACCACAGAAGTTTCGACTGGGTGATTCTGTTTTTATTTGTAAGCTGGTGCTTCCCGTGTGGTACCATTTCAACTTGGTCCCATACAAAAAACGTATGTTTTACGTATTTTTGTTGCTCTAATGTAATAACGGTAATAATACGTACAAGCGTCGAACTTGGCATGATTTTAGTACCTACTTTATAAAGTACTAGCCGCTCGCCCCGGCTTCGCACGGGTGTAAGCTCGGCCTTCGGCCTCGCTACAAAATATAATATACCCTATGTCACCCGGGGATAGCGTAGCTTGCCAACAGTGAAAGAATTTTTCAAATCGGTTCAGTAGTTTCGGAGCCTATTCATTACAAACATACAAACATACAAAAATAGGTACAAATCTTTCCTCTTTATAATATTAGTGTAGATGTAGATAATAACAAATAATAAGTAATGGCCAAGTGCGAGTCGGTGACACATTTCTGTTCATTACCAAGTTAAGCAAAGTAATTCGGTTACTTGGACGACCTCATCATTTCTTTCACCGAATCCAAATTGCATATTTTACCAATTTTACCGATTTTTTAAATAGATAATGATTGTATTTTGTGGAACGGAAACCTCAATGCGCAAGCCCGACTCGTACTTGGCCGGTTTTATTAAACTGGGTATGTATAATTATTATAATATGTCAATAGGTTAGCGACTCTTGCCCTGCGGGCACACTCCGCGTCGCGAACAGATTGCTCGCGGCTTGGCGCAGCGCTCGCGAACACGCTCGGCGAGCTTGCTCGGACAGCAGCGAGCAGACAAGTTGATAATGCTGGTAACTTGGTTTTGTATTAAGTTAGGGCTGGCCACATAAACTATGACAAAATGGCTGATACGTTTAACGATTTAGACTTTGATCAAAATATACAAAGATGCCACAATGACGCGTTAATGGCGGCAATACTCAATCTGTCTAGACTCAATACACAGCCAAAATGGATCCACAATCACGCGATAGTTGCACAAGCCGTAACACACCGTAAGAGCCGTCAACATGGCTGACGAACCACCGTCTGACCGTCAGAGAAAGAGAAAATTATCTCTTTCTGTCGGGAGTGAAGTTCCCACTTGCGATTCAGACATAATCGCCGTCTCGCTTGCTCAACGACGGTTCACGAGTTTTGACGATGTTGTGCAAATCGAACAGACATTAGAGAACTGAGCCGTAAATGTATAAATATACGGTTGACAAAAACCATATTGACAAAACCAACCGTATATATATACTGATGGTTGTGTCAAAATGGTTTTGTTTAGATATAAATTGTATACAGCTATGTTTATATACCTATTATGAAACTGCGGACATTTATTGAGTATAATTTGCTACGCGTTGTGATTTCTTTGTTTCGTTTTTCGAAGATTGAGACGAGCTCCCGACAGTCCCGACCGGTTTGGAAGATGGGACAAGACAGCGTTTTTTTTTTTATTCAGTTATAGGCTTGCGTTTGATTGCCAACTCGCCTGATGTTAAGCGATGATGTGGTCTACGATGGAGCAAGCTTGGCTAGAAGAAAATGATTCACTCGTGATTTGAAGACACCCAGATTGTAACTATCGGGGAAAACCATTCATCATTATCAGTCTTTCATGTTCCCACTGGTGGGACACAGGATGGGCCCTAATCCACCATGCTGGCCCAGTGCAATGTTGTCTTGGAACTTTAGAGATTCTTGAACATACCGGTTTCCTAGCGATGTTTTCTTTCACCGGTATTAAGCACGTCGGTATTTCACGTCGGAACAGTCGCTTACACTGTACGAAACACAATTCGGTCGTGCATGGAGTACTGCTCTCACCTTTGGGATGGATCAGCTAAATACCAGCTCGGGGCGTTGGAGTCAATTGAGAAGCGTGCGAAGATAGGGTTACCATATCTCAGGTTTGTCCTGAGATTTCAGGATTTTTCGACTCTTCTCAGGATTCCGGCCGGATTTAGCAAATCTAGTGATAGCTCAGGATTTTCAATAAAACACAGGTTACATTTTAAAGATCTCTCTTATTAAACTACTAAAAATAATTTTCTTTTGGTAACGATTGAACAGTTCAAATCAATACTTATTTATCAAAGTAAAACAAACTAAAAATAATCTTCTTTTGGTAACAATTGCAGTTAAAATCAATACTTATGTATTAATTTAAAACAAACTTAAAATAATCTTCTTTTGGTAACAATTGCAGTTAAAATCAATACTTATGTATTAATTTAAAACAAACTTAAAATAATCTTCTTTTGGTAACAATTGCAGTTAAAATCAATACTTATTTATCAAAGTGAAACAAACTTAAAATAATCTTCTTTTGGTAACAATTGCAGTTGCAGTTAAAATCAGTTGCAGTTAAAAGTAGAAAATCTCAGGACTTTTTCATGGAAATCAGGCCTTTTCTCCGGACTTTTGATTTTTTCATCTGGTAACCCTATGCGAAGAGGCTCATCAGCAACGAAGCCCTAGTTCAGACTAAGCTTCTTAGTCTTGAGCATCGGCGCAAAGTTGCTAGTCTATCGGTTTTTTATCGGATACGTTTTGGAGAGTGTGCGTCAGAGTTCGCACTTCTGACGTGCAGCTATGATGTGTTTTTTTATGTTTGTATGGTGACTTGATTGAGACTAGAGAGTGTTCATAACTGTGATTCAATAAAAAAAAACAGCCGTTTGAAGGTTATCAACCATTTTTCGCGGGTTTTTAAAACATTTTCAATTTATAATTGTTGTTTTATTTTCTTCAGCGGCCGCCGCTGCAACAGAAGCCAAAAAACGCAAATTGTCAAAGAGTCAGAAGATGAAGATTCAAGCGAAACAGCGCACCGCACTCGCCGTCAAGAAGAAGGCGGCTGCTGTGGCCGCCGCTGCTGCTGCTAAAATTACCTCTTAAACAAGACATTTTAAGAATTAGGTCTCCGTTACTAACGTAAATTGGCTTCTTTAGAGTCAAAAGAAAGATCACATTGGCTGCAAATAAACGAAAAAAAAAACTTTTCTGTGGGCTGCACCATTGACAATGAAGGTTTTTTTATTGTGTAGATTCCTCAGAAAAAATAAATAAATGGAAGCGTTATACCTACAGTTTCCCCGTTAGCACTTACACCCCCCCTCGGTCGTACATTCGTATACATTTTGAGCACATCGTTTGTAGTTGTGTGCGCTCAATATTGAAGTGTGCGTTTGTAGAACTAGTAAGAATATGTCAGTGTGTGCAATAAGTGTTTACCTCGCCCCCTTCAGTTTTTGGCTGACTTTTTTCGGTACCTACCAGCTCAAGTTTAAAGGCAGATCCAAAGTAGATTCTGTAACATTTAAATCGCATTTTTTTCATAACCATTGAGAGTCCTTCAGTCGGAATAATAAACATGTTTACATGGTATTAGGTAACGTTAAACAAGTCATAGTTAAAGTCATTCAAAGTTAGTCACGGTCAAGTTTAGACTTGACCGTGACTAACTGATGCCCTAGTAAAGTGGTGGCGAGTGGAAACTACTAGACATCTATGGAGATTTAGAAACATTATGAAAATACGAGTCTCATCTCATGTTTTCTTCACTTGCCTACACTCGAGCACATTTAAGAACATTAAATAAACAAGGATTTCCTATAATGACACATTATCACTGTTTAAAAAAAACAATGAAGCAACATGTTTTTCGTATTGGCGTCAAAACTCATACTCATTTTGACGTATAAGAATGGTAGTAAGTTTTCCTAAATGCAATTAAAAAAAAGTTTTGCAAAACCACAGACCATGTTTTAAAATGTCTCCTCTTCCTTGTAGGTTTCATTGAAAAACACCCTGTTTCATCAGCGCCATCTATCGATGGTTGCAGAACTATGTTTCTTCAGCTGTCAAACAACAACCCGTTGTATGGCCATCAAAACAGTTTTTTTTTATTTCATTCCACCTATTTCAAAACTGCCAATTATACCCTACTGTACGGTGGGAGTTAAATGATGTAGGTATAATATTGCTCCCTTGGTAGTAAAGTCTAAAATTAAACTTTACGTTTGCGTCAGCAGTCCATCAAAAAGATTTACCAAGAAAAATAAGAAATCCACACTTTGTAATTAATGCTGTTCTTTTATGAGCCATGATTTATTGGCAATGTTACCAATAAATCATGGATAATCTACTTAAAACTATTTTTAGTTTATTATGTCACGTGGTTAAAAGGTTTTTTTAATCATAAAAATGCGATAGATGGCGTTGATTTGTCATAGATTTGCAGATTTTCCTAAACGGCCGACGAAGATTGGTCAATGAAAAAAAACCTTGCTTATTCTCATAGACATACAATATCTGTCTGTCTGACACTGTCTGTCATGCTTGTTTGTGTCTTATTTTATTGCGTAGATATTATAGTATTTTGTTGTTATTGTTTGGTAGAAAATAACTTGTTTTCCCTCAATACAATACAAATAATTTGGTACATAGGTGTGCCTTGCCTAGCCAGCCGTATAAAAAAAATGTTTCATCTTGCTTGTGTTGAAGGTTTCATTGAACAGAATGAGAAAAAGATTTGAATCATCACTCGCTAGCGCCATCTATTGATGGTTGCAGAACTATGTTCCTCCAGCGGTCAGAAAATCTCCCGTTGGCTGGTCTAGATGTATATTAGCTCGGTGGGCCCAATTTTTCGCACATCTTTTGGGATAGTTCCATAGTTTCCCATAGATACCGATCTAACCTGACATAATCGTGACCGACATGTAATATTGTTCTAAACAGATTTATCAAGTCAGTAAGGAACTATTTTTTCTATATGCTATTTTTAAACCTAACGAAATGGTATTTGTTAAAAATTAATTTAAATATAACCGAATGTTGTTGCATATATCGTGTTTAAGGAGTTAATTTTTAAGTGCTGTAAATTATACTTTTTTATGAAATAAAAATAACTTTTACTCAAGCTGGGGTAGTTCTGCCTTTCTTTCTCATACCTTCCTTGTAATAGTTAACTTAGTAATTTAGTTTGAAATATTATCAGAGTAGTTTTGAAGATGATTATTTGAGATTTTGCAGCTGTTGGAATCGATCAAGAATTTCAGTAGTATAGTTACTGTCTACCTACTGAAGTGAACATTGTTCTCCTCAATTCGTTCTCATACGATAACCCAACATCTATGAACATTTCTTTCGCAGTTGTAGTAGGTATTGGTAAAGTAAAAAAAAGTTGGAAGAATTTTGCATTTGACTGAACCGTCTACCACTAGCACCTAAGAGCCGGGAGATCTGGGTGTTTTCAAGTCAAAAGTGAATCGGTTTCTTCTAGGCAAGCGTGATCCATCGTGAGCCGCATCGTCGCTTAACATCAGGCGAGTTGGCGGCCAAGCGTAAGACTATTTTACAAAAAAAAAAAGCCGTGAGTTGCCAGACACTTCAACATGGCTGAAGTCAACCAACGAGAGAAAAAGAGAGGGAAATTATATTCTCACTCTTTCTCTCCCGTTGATCATACAACGCTTCGTCAGCCAAGTTCGATACGTGTGTTGCGGCTAAAGTTCCGAGACTCCAACAGGATTTGCGCGTACTATGAGTAGGTATTTACAATAGTAGAAACAATTGTTTTGAAGTGAAAACTACTTTAGGCGCGTGGAGCACTTTTAGGATGAACCAAAATCATGGAACTCACGTCATCACCACACTGTCACAGAATAGGTACATAATACATTATACCGTGTATTTTAAAACAGCGCCATCTCTTGTAGAATATGTGAATTACTACTTAAGCTTTCACTTCTGACGTGCAGTCCTATGAGTGATGTGTTTTTTTTACAGTCGCTTGTTCGTCTGGGAAAAATTGTTGCCGCCGCCGCCGCGCCGGCCGGCCGTGCGCCGGGTGGTTGTCGCTAGCACTCGACTTGATAAAATCGTGGCGCCTGCCGCTGCCCCCTCATCATCAAAGGAAAAACCAGATGAAGAGGCGGTATGGTCTTAAAATCTTTAGCCTGCCCGATAGGCGAATAAAAATAAAATCAACTCGACAGCGTTCGTTACAGCGTCAACGTCAAGTCAACTTGGCGTGAGAGGCAATAATGTAAGACACCACAGATATACAGATCGGCAATATATTTCAGTGAAAGCAAGTGAAAGAGACAAATTGATATGGCTCAGCACAAGTACAAAAAGGACATAACAAGACTTTTTTGTCCTTATCGGCGTGGCCTGTTTTTTGGATCAGAAATGTCAAAATCTGACGGTCCTGTGCCAAACAAAACGGGTCTGAATATTGTTTATTGCATTTTTTTGGTGATTTTATGTGATAAATGCGTGTTTCGTCTTAGAAATAATTGTAAAACAAACATTTACAATGGTTGGTTGTATCATTTTGGGCTGCAAGTACCGCAGTGAGAGAAAAAACGATGAAATATCATTTCACACGTAAGTAAACATATAGAGCTTGTAATGATCACCTAAATAAATTCAGGATATCAATGCGTAAATATTTTATTCATAATTAGTCCGTTTTTTTGTCGATTTGTGGTATTTCCTATGAGTTTTATCAAAATATTAACTGAGAAGAATAACAATCAATGTTGCCAGTTTATAAATGAAATTACCCACCACAATTAACATAAATTATTCGTTCTGCAGGTTTCCAACTGATCCTGGCTTACGAATAAAATGGATCAGTGCTACTGGTTGTGAAAATTGGGTGCCAGGAAAAAATAGTAAAATTTGTTCCAGTCATTTCAATGCCGAATCCAATATCAGAAAGGGAAAAATTATATTTTTGAGCAACTGCAGCTGCTCAGGGTCTAATAAACACACTTAAATGTACTTAAATCAAAGAAAATATATCATCATAAATCATCATCAGCGTGATTTTGTTCAAATAAAACAAAATAATCTTTTTTTGAAGTCTGATTTATCGTGTGTGATATGAGTACTGTAAATAATAAAGAGTTTTATCTAAGTATCTCATTAATTGGGATGTTATCCATAATTCCATCCATGAAAATAAATAAACTGGCCAAGTGCGAGTCGGGCTCGTGCACTGAGGGTTCTGTACCGTCACAAAATACAAAAAGTAGTGCAAATACACAACATCACACCCAGGCTGTCATCCATCCAAGTATCAACCGCGCCCGACGTTGCTTAACTTGTGGGAAACAGAAATGTGTGACCGACTCGCAAGCGGCCAGTATTTATTATTTGTTGTTTTACTTTAGGGTGTGCACTATAATCCGCCAAGTTTGACGCTTGTACCGATTACCGTTACGTACCGTTTGGTTTTTACACCAGAGCAAATACAAAAATACCTTAACAAAAACGTTTGTTGTATGTGTGGATGTGTACCCTCTTTAGTTTTGACTTAATTATATTTCTTAGTTAATCCGTCGTAACATTACATATTCTGTGTAAGTTTCAACTGACGATATTACGGCGCGAAAGATACAGCCGTTTAAAGCTGTCTTACCTTTAAACGGATGGATTTGGATCTTAATATTAATTTCTTTTGTTCATAAGTATTTTTCAGATATCCTTCCATCTCACAAGATTTTCCAAAGTTTCCAAAATTACTCATTGAAGAGATTCACTACCCGTCTAGTATGTAAATTACCCTAACTTAAAGCAAATAATTTTAATGTGGCAACACACCTTGTTGAAGCGAGAGGCACTGAGCTAGCCACGCTCATTGAAAATCTATAGGTAGTAGGTCTGTGTAAGACACAGATATTGCCGCTTGGAACTTGATAGTTTGATAGCCAAAGAGTACTTTTTAATATAATGTTGATTGCTGTCACACGTCAGTCTGTCGCAACTTAGAAGAAAAAAACGAGTATGAAACGAGCGGAGAATCTTTGGCATATCTGTGGCCAATGTGGGGTAAAGAATGTTCTTTCACTCACTTCCTCAACGGTTCTCGTTCTTTCCTTGTTTGTCAATCAGTCCCGAATTCTCCCGTGTTTTGTATTTTTTCCTGAGTGAATTATTTAGGATTTTGTTTACTTCTCTACAACTTTTTACTAAAAGAGATACTTATTGAAAAGGGGTTTATATTACTAGTGTATGTTATGGTGTGTGTAATGCCTCCGAAAAAGTATCTGAGCCAAACGAAGTGCGAAATATGCGGCCTCAAAACAGCACGAAAAAACGGCACAAAACGTGATTTTATGGCGAGATATCCTCTGGATGAAGATCGGTATGTTATCATTAGTTAAATTATGAGTCCCATATACTTCTTTTGAGCCAAAATATCTTAAAATCATCATTATCTATTTTGATTTTGGAAATAGTGCAACGCAGCGATATATTTATAAAATATCGATATCGATACTTTTATTTTTTTTGGTGAAAGAAATGGGTGAAAATGTCGGGTCACGAAGATTTAGCGTACATACCGATCGAAAGTCTTCACCAAAATAAATTTGTATGCGGAAAGCATTTTGAAGATAAGGACTACATAAGAAAAAAAACACAGTTGAAGAAAACTGCAGTTCCCTCAATAAGACTCACTGCTAAGCCATTGTCAGATGACAAATTAATAGGATTTCCTTGCCACATTGTTAGAAAACAGCAGACGCCCAATGAAGGTTAGTAAAATAAATTAACTTACACATAAAAAAAAAAAAAAATGTTAAAACGTTACTTTATAAAAATTATAATAACAATATCTATTTCAGATCGTTTCATCCTACAATTACCGCCGTGACGACCAGAACTGATTGACCGTATTATAAATCGATGGTGATCGAGCGGTAGCGTGTGCGTTTCACAACACAATCTATCGGCGTTGCGTCTGGCGTCAGGTGCACAATTATGTTTTTACTACTGTAACTATACGAAAACGATGAAGATGGTTATAAATAAAATATAACATTTTAGTCTGTGTTTTTATTGTACTTACACAAATCACAATACACTGAATGTTGTGGCACAGATTTTGTTTTACACCACTAAAACAAAACCAGTGGCGCAAGGTTCTGTAATAATATTGGATTCCATCTGTAGTAGGTATGAAATCGATATCGATAAATTTTGGATAGGAGGTGGCACATCCCTATTAAACCTGACATTAAATCTCCTATAATTATTGTCATAAAATAATGGTCCGATTTGACGTTTGGCAAACTTTTTTTCTCTATGGTGTCCCGTGTCTTCTTCTATTGTATTATCTTTGTCACACGTGAACCGCGAGTTTCAGGGACAAATTTGGTTGAAATAGTGCCGTTTTGGCATTATTTACGCAGAAGTTTTTGTTTTTTACTCTGGTGGTGGGTTATTTTGGTGTTGGTATACTGGTAAGTGGATAGTTTTAGTTTAATATAGTTGTTTGTGCATTAACTTCGCTAAGGAATCCAAAATGGATTCCTTAGCTCCTGAACCACCCGACCCTCCGGATCCACCCATTCTTGTGGTTGTGGGGTCCAAAAGGCGTTCGGAGAACAATAACAATGAATACCCAACAAGTGTTAAGAAAACCATTACCGACCAAGAAATGGCTTCGGCCTCAATACAATATGTTTTCATGCACCCGTCCCTAGTTATAGGGATTAAAGAATATACTGCACTGGACAAAGGTCCTTTCATTGTCCATATTTCCCGTTCTGAACCGGTTCGGTAGGACTTTAGATTAACACCAATCGATTTTGGGGGGGTGGGGGAGGGGAGGAGAACACCCCCCTTGAAGGAATACTTGCGGAACCCCCCCCTTTTGGAGTTATGATTTTTTTAAGTTTCTAACCTCACTTTTCCAAAAAATGAAATTAATCGCCTAAACTGGCGGGACAAAGGGCGGGGACTTAAGGAGCGATGAGAAAAGTATGGCCAAGGGGGAGGGAGGCACCAACTTCGTTTTGTTGGATGGTCACTGTCAACCTAACGAACATACGGAGGTCTGTGTAGGAGTCGGACCGCTGAAGTTGTCGTTTTGTTGGAAGGTCACTGTCAACCTAACAAACCCATCGAGGTCTGTGTAGGAGTCGGACCGCTGAAGTTGTCGTTTTGTTGGATGGTCACTGTCAACCTAACGAACCTACAGAGGTCTATGTAGGAGTCGGCCCGCTAAAGTTGTTGTTTTGTTGGATGGTCACTGTCAACCTAACGATCTGTCACTCATTTCAAACCTAACCAACTCAAGTCTGACTCCAGGTGGGCTCCCGCCAGAAGCTCAAGGGAGGTCCTGAGTGAGAGGGAGCCATACGAGACCGAGTGGAGCGAAGGGGGGAGGTGGCGAGCGAAGCGAGCCGGCGACCTCCGTAGCGTAGCGAAGGTCGAGTGTGGCGAAGCGACACTCAGGGGCGACTGCAAGAGCTTTTGGCTCCCGCGCTTTTTATATACACTCTAGGGGTAGGGACCACAAGACTAGGTGGAGTCGGGGTGCTCTGTGTCGGTTCTGTGACCCATTTCGAACCTAACCAACTGAAGTCAGGGTGCTCTGAACTGCTCTGTGTGCCAAATATGTGCGTTTTCATGGTCATCAATTATCATGCTGTACATTATTATGCCGTACATTATTGCCTCCCGAACGACTGATAGCCGGCAAAAACACAAAATGGCGCCTCTGGTTACGTTTCGTTTCACACATCACTTATTAATGACTTTGGAAACTTGTCATTGTTTCTATGCTATTTAAACAAAGTAAACAACTGAAAAATTACCAAAGAGCCTTATTTAATGTAAATAATAATACTTTATCATAAAAACTGTCCAAATAAAATAAAATAGCACCTGATAATATTTTTAAAATAATGTACGACATTTTTAGAACTGATAGCACGTAAAACGGAACGTCCAAGTAATGGACTTGTGATAAAATGTATGGTGAATTTTCGTATTTTCAAAAATTTATTTCTCGAAAAGTGTTAGTTTCCGCAACTTAAAACTTCGTATGAAGCCTTCATATATTAAGACCTTTCTGTGAAAAAAATATGAACCTCCAACTCGATTGGTGTTAATCTAAAGTTTAGCCGTGGTAATAACGTTTCAGGGGCAAGTCTTACCAAGAAGGCTGTTCCTGTTCCATAATTCTCTACCTGTTGAAACGTACCAGTACCCCACTATTCAGTGCCTGAACTGCTGCAGATACGGTCATATAAAAAATCAATGCCGATCAAATGCTAGATGCTTCCGTTGTGCACAATCTCATCCGGGTGATTCCTGTGATGTTCCGGAGAGTCAGGCTTCTTGTCTGCACTGTTCGGGTCAACATTTTACTAATAACAAGGATTGTCCTGAACAGGGTAGACAGAAGGCCATTAAGCTCTTAATGTCTCAGGAGAATATGTCGTACGAGGATGCTTCGCGTCGGTATCCTAGGGCAAACAGGCCGTATGCCGAGGTAGTGCAGCACTCTAATAGAATCACTTCGCAGACATCCCTATCCCCCCACATGGGACAGAACTCAAATCCTGCCACTGTGACATACCGAAAAACATTTTCCTCTGCACCTCGTACTAGGGCTCCATTAGGCAAAACATATGACAGGGCTGCTCATCAGTCTATTATTGCTGAGGAGCTATCGGACCTTCCTAATGGTTTTGCATTTACCCAACAGTCCAACTCCCTACCTTTATCACAGGAGGATAACGTCCTGAAAATTCTTCTTACCATGATCATCAGTATCATATGCAAAAACAACTCTATTATACCGTCCCACGTTGCCCATAAACTTAGCCAGATTGTTTCTTTGTCCAATAATTATGGATCTAGTCTCCGCTCTCCAGTGGAACACTAGAAGCCTACGTCCCAAGAAGCCTGGTCTTCTTCATTTAATAAATAAATATCACCCGTCAGTCATTGCCATCTCGGAGACATGGTTAGTGCCTGGATCCCGTTTTAGGGATACAGGGTACTCCTGCCTTCGGGATGACAGGGCTGACGGGTGGGGTGCCGGATGCGCCTTATTTATAAGGCGCTCTCTTCCCTTTTCCCAAATTCCCCTCCCATCTTCCCATCCTGATATAAATATCATAGCTGCAAAAATTTTAGACTTCTCATGTGTGTCCATATATATTCCTCATCCCCACTCAAGCATGATTGCGGATATTTTGTATCTAATCTCTTCAGTTCCACCTCCTGTTCTTTTAATGGGAGACTTTAATGCACACCACACATCCTGGGGTTCTGGCGAAAGTGATTCTTTGATTCTTTAATTTACAAACCCTTGAAACACGACGCACTTATGCTGACTTTGTATACCTATATAAAATTTTATATTCAAAGATAGATTCCCCTTCTCTTCTCTCAAGTATTAACCTAAATAAAGTACCTTTAACGTTACTCGAAAAGTTCGCAATGACTACTATTTGAAACGGGAAACTTTCTACCTGCGCATGTATAAAAATAATACTTCTTTTTATAACACAGTAGTTACTAGTTAGGATGTGTCGCCAATACAACGAAATCTTCATATATCATTATAGCTCCATAGACATTTTTGAACAATGTCTGCCCAGATTCAAGAGAAATATAAAAAAGATTGCAATCACGGCTCATCTGAATGCAGCTAACTGAAAGTAAAAACTATAATTAATAACCAAATTTTCATTATTATAATATGTAATATCATACTGCTTTTATAATGTTTATTAAAGTTTTATGTACAAATGTATATGAAATGAAGCAATAAAAAATAAAAGCCTTGAATAATACACTTAAATACAAAATGTTGTCCATCTGGTAAAGTACCAAGAACGCTGGCTGCATTCCCGTGTTGAATTGCCAAAGAAATTCTCTGCGCTAAGAATAAGCCAGCTCTCTAATCACCAGCGGCGTCGACTAAATGTGGCGCAATTTGTTTAAAAAACTTTTTGGTCAGACCCCATGGACAAAAATTATCCATACTTGCGCCGCTTGGCGTCTTCTGCAGCCGCCGCCGCGGCTCCGGCCCTTTGAATTGTAGCCCTGAGGTGAGAAGGGGCTAACGTATCGACACATGTAGCCTCCCAAACGAGAAGCCCTTCCCCGCTCCCAGGAGATCAGAGCTAAGCCTTGCGAGATCCTGGTCACTGAAATAATTTTGACTCAAATCTTGTTGGACTCTCAGTACCAATGGAGCATCCCATAGTGCACAATACACCCCAAGCGGGACGTCAGTGCAGGACTTATCGCCCCTATCTCGAATAAGAATAAGCATCCCATAGTTTTTGACATTTTGGTTACTTGGGTGTATCTCCATTGGGACAGACAGTTTTCCAGGCCTCAATTGCATCAACGGCACAGTGAACCCGCACCGATGCTGTTTTCGAAATTAAGGAACAAAGTTTGGACACACCTTGCACAGATGAAAAAAAGGCCACTAGAAATTTTTCTGGTTCCGATACCACCAAATCTAATAAGCAATGAAGCTTGAATCTAAGAATTGTTTTCAAGGTGTAAATTTAGTTTTTTTTTAAGTAAGTAGTTTTGAGGCTGGCATCTGTATGATTGGGCATGCTCTTAAGATATAGGTGAAATTTGAAACAAAAAGGCAATATTTTAAAATGGTATAAGCGATATAAGAATTTAGAAAGCCCTTTTATAATAACCATGATGAGTATGCTTATATAGGGATATGGTAAAATTCACAATTGTCAACACATTTAATTTAGTTTTATTATGACTATATTCTGTTTTGTGTACTACAATAAATAAATAAACAGCAGTAGCATGGTATACTAACAATACAATATTAACCTAAACTTTGATACCAATACCACCTCAACAATAAAATTAGTCAATAACTAACAGTAAGCCTTGCATTGTTTTGTTTGAGCCTTGTGACTAGTATTGTATGGTTTGTGCCGTGAGCATTGATGTAATTAAATTTTGAAACAGACATTGGCCGTGTGCCGACAATATTATAATCTCTTCTGTCTGTAAGCCTTGCAGTCAGTGATGCAAACTCTCATTCTTTTCCAGGAGATTCCATGATATTGGGACATATGCAGTATGAGCTCGCAGTTCAGTGAAGACTGAGGAGATATCACCAAGTACCTATCTTCCTAGCCTTCGGTTGAGCTCTCGGAAGTCCTGATTGGACCTGTTCTTTGACTGAGTAGTTTGTGTTGTAATAAACCAAGCAGCGTTCTACACAGAGAGTCTTCTGTGTTACACTCCATACAGTAGTCTACATTTCAAAACAAAACAACGTACTCACTCAGTACATTTAAATACATCTACGTCGTACAACTGTGCAGAGATAATAGTGTCTACCTGCTTCAGGGGCAGAGATTGTTGTGTCTCAGTCGCAACATATAACCTACATTGAAGTTGGCTGCAGTTGATCCGACTACAAGTTCCAGACGCTAGAATTATTGAGAACTGTATTGTTTGGACTTTGTTACCTATTTGTTTTGGAAGTGCAAATTAAAGTCTGACTGTAAAATATGGAAACAAAATCTGAGAGAATTAATAAGAGAGTGGTAGGAAAATTACAGGAATGCCCAATGTGTAGATATAAAACACCACATCCAAGTAATTAAAAAACCCATATAAACATACACACTGGAAGAAAACCATATAAATGTAACATGTGTGATTATAAAACAGCTCATGCTACTGCTTTGAAACTACATACACGAACACATTCTGGAGAAAAGCCATATGAATGTGAAATGTGTGATTATAAAACATCACAACAAAATGATTTAAAAGTACACATACGAAAACACACTGGAGAAAAACCATATGAATGTGACATGTGTGATTATAAAACAGCATATCCTAGTGCTTTGAAAATACATTTACGAACACACACTGGAGAAAAGCAATATGAATGTGACATGTGTGATTTTAAAACAATATATCCTAGTGGTTTGAAACGACATACACGAACACACTTTCAAGAAAAGCCATATAAATGTGACATGTGTGATTATAAAACAGCTCATCATAGTGCTTTGAAACTACATACACAAACACACACTGGAGAAAAGCAATATGAATGTGACATGTGTGATTTTAAAACAATATATCCTAGTGGTTTGAAACGACATACACGAACACACACAGGAGCAAGACCATATGAATGTAACATGTGTGATTATATAACAGCACAAATAAGCAATTTAAATCGACACAAACAAACACACTGAAAAAAAAGCCCTTTTAATGTGACATGTGTGATTATAAAACAGCACGACGAGTTGCTTTGAAACTACATACTCTAAATCACACTGGAAAAAATCCATATGAATGTGGCAATGCAAAATACACAATAAAAACATAAAAAAAAGACAATATAAATTTTATCTTAATATATATTTTGGTATGGATCCGAAATGCTCAATGTGCAACCTTGTCCAGTGCTGCATTATTGGGCAGTCCAGATCCATCCTCGAGAAGAACAGCTGTAGGTAGCTGTTGGAGCTGCCGCACTCGGCACGTCAGAGATGCGAGTCGCTTGCGCATGATCGCTGCGAATGTTAGAAATAAGATGGGAAATACCTTGGTTTTCAGTGGAAGCAAATTTTTATAAGTGACACATTGTATTCTTCTACTCTGACAGCCCCGTTAGCTTAGTTCGTAGTGATCTTGCCTTCTGCTCTTGGGGGCGTGGGTTCGATTCCCACCTAGGACAAACATTTGATTGATGAACATTTGTGTTTGTTCTATGTGTGGGTGTTAATATTTATATATATTTAAGTATGTGTATTTAAAAATATATATGTATGTATATCAGGCTCTGGCAGCCATATTACAAGCTCTGCTTAGTTGCGGGTCAGATGACCATGTGTGCAATAATGTCCCAGATATTCTTATTCTATTCATTCTTCTGTTGTATTCTCTTTGGTGACACACTCTATCAACAGCACGTTGCTACGATACATATTTTGACATTAGTTTATTATCTAACAGCGAACTCATCTATGTGTGCATCCACGAACATCCCCGATGCGCTACAGTAGCGTGGCAGCTTCATCAGAACCCTGAAGGCGTCGTTGTAAAGGACGTGCAGGGCGTTGTACGACTTTTTAACCGACTTCCAAAAAGGAGGAGATTATCAATTCTAGTTTATTTTTATTTTTTATGTTTGTTACCGCAGATCTTTTGACTGAGTGAACCAATTTTGCTGAATCTTCTTTTATTTGAAAGCTGGTGCTTCCCAATTGGTCCCATTTCAATTTGGTCCAGTTCTGATGAAGTTGGTTTTTTATACTGAGAATTATTTGTGTACTTGACCCACAGGCTGCAACATGCCTTGCCTAGCCAGCCGTGTTTTAAAATCTCTCCTCTGCCTCGTGTTGAAGGTTTCATTGTACAAAAAAGAAAAAAAAAAAACTTTTTATATAGAATTGATCTATGTTTGGTCGAGCGTGACTTGCCAGCGCCATCTATACATTTGGAAATGCAAGTAATCGGAGAAAGCTAAATTTTTGATATTACGTGGCGGCCTCAGAAAAGCTTAACTTCAATTGTCGACCAAAATTAGCTTGTAGAATTTCCGCCATCTTGAAATAACGGTTAAATTCTGTTTTTTCATAATAACTCGGTTCTCCGTTGAGATAAGAATTATGAAGAACCTCCAGCAGTCAGAAAACCTCCCGTTGGCTGGTCTAGATGTATATTAGCTCGGTGGGCCCAATTTTTTTGCACATCCTTTGGGATAGTTCCATAGTTTCCCATAGATACCGATCTAACCTGACATAATCGTGACCGACATGTAATATTGTTCTAAACAGATTTATCAAGTCAGTTAAGAACTATTTTTTCTATATGCTATTTTTAAACCTAACGAAATGGTATTTGTTAAAAATTAATTTAAATATAACCGAATGTTGTTGCATATATCGTGTTTAAGGAGTTAATTTTTAAGTGCTGTAAATTATACTTTTTTATGAAATAAAAATAACTTTTACTCAAGCTGGGGTAGTTCTGCCTTTCTTTCTCATACCTTCCTTGTAATAGTTAACTTAGTAATTTAGTTTGAAATATTATCAGAGTAGTTTTGAAGACGATTATTTGAGATTTTGCAGCTGTTGGAATCGATCAAGAATTTCAGTAGTATAGTTACTGTCTACCTACTGAAGTGAACATTGTTCTCCTCAATTCGTTCTCATACGATAACCCAACATCTATATACATTTCTTTCGCAGTTGTAGTATTGGTAAAGTAAAAAAAAGTTGGAAGAATTTTGCATTTGACTGAACCGTCTACCACTAGCACCTAAGAGCCGGGAGATCTGGGTGTTTTCAAGTCAAAAGTGAATCGGTTTCTTCTAGGCAAGCGTGATCCATCGTGAGCCGCATCGTCGCTTAACATCAGGCGAGTTGGCGGCCAAGCCCAAGACTATTTTACAAAAAAAAAGCCGTAAGTGACTTGCCAGACACGTAAACATGGCTGACGTCAACCAACGAGAGAAAAAGAGAGGGAAATTATATTCTCACTCTTTCTCTCCCGTTGATCATACAACGCTTCGTCAGCCAAGTTCGATACGTGTGTTGCGGCCATGGATTAACGTACTTAGAGTGGATAAATATTCACTGAGAAAACTGCGTAGACGCTCTCGATAGCTCCAAAGTGATCGTTGAGATGGCGATAGTAGTGTCCAATTAGACATTAAAATGAACTAATACACAGAATACAGTAATAGTTAGTATTATGGCACCGAAAACTTTACTTTACCTCGCATTTAAAGATAATCGACGTTGCTAGCGCCTTTAGTAATACAAGTCAAATACAGTAGATGGCGCTTTACTATAAATAATTGTATGCAATGATTTTGTATTTCACTTTAAAATGCCTAACAATCCGTTGTTTTAGTGAAATAATTTAGAATAGAAGTAAATAACATTTAATTAAAATAATACCAGGATTTTCCACATCACCATTGTTTTTTTTCCATGGATAACAATCGAACGTAGGTAGGTACCTACGTAGGCAACATTTGATCGAAGTAGCTATGTTTTCTTGATTGCAATGGGTTTATGTGAAAATAACAGGTGACGAACTTCGACAAATATAAAGTAAATGGACATGCCCAGAAGAAGAACATTTTTGAAGATCACAAGTTTCAGTCGGTCTCTAGCCGTGGGAAGTGCAACACAAGATTATTGTTACATGATAACGAAACATCTAACAAAAATATGCCTTCGTGTGTTTTCCGGAAGTGCAAAAACACAACAAAAACACAAAATAAAAGTTCAGGTGTCACTTTTCACTCGTGAGTATTTATTGATCATTCTATTTTGTCATAAAATGTAAATTAATTTCATCAAACATCGCTAATTAGTCCCCATTTTGTTTTATTCCATCGTTGCGGGATAGAAATATACGCATATACTTAGTGAGACAAGGAAAGCATCACTATGTTCGACAATCTTCACCGCACATCGGACATGCCGAACTTGAGGCGAATGTACCGACAGCAAACTAATTTCGTAAATTATCAAATTATACTTCGGTTAAATGTTATTTTCAAACTGTTTTATTTTTACTTTTAATATTATTTATTGTAGATTTCCTAGTGATGTTGCCATGCACAAGAAATGGTTGGAAAAAATACGGGCAGTGAGACGAGATGAAGAGTGGACTTCAAATAAATACACCCGTGTATGTTCTAACCACTTTACACCCGATGAAATGTACACGACGAAAATAGGAAGACGAAAAATACTTAAATAAAACTGCTATACCTCATCAGGTAATAGTTATGATAAATATTCTTTTGTTCTTGATTCTGTAGTCCAACAAAGAAATCTTATAGTTTCGCCAGGTCTGTCTATTTGTCTGACCCGTTTTATAAGACACTACGAATACAAAAAACCGGACGAGTAGGAGTAGGACTCGTGCTCTGAGGGTTCCGTTGGAAGGAACCCTCAGAGCGCGAGTCCAAAAAAACAACTAACTGAAGTTGAAATATTTAAAGACAAACTTAGCTTCATAAGTTTCATAACCAGCAAAGATGTATTTATTCTGTACTGATTGAAATAAGCTACAGGTCAGTGAACTTAAGTTGTCGTTGGAACGTTCATTCGATCGAAAATAAATTGACGAATAGCAGCAATTCCCATACGCACCGCATGCCTAACGCGCGTCGGGCACTTTTCTCTTACGCCGACAAGCGGTCCGTAACACACTTGGAGGGTTAAGTTATAATAAGTTTTGCGTAAATTAATCCTCAGCTGACATGTATAGGCACAGCCGGTAGATTTTAAAACAATTTTTTTTGTGCTTACCCCTGTACCCATCCCTCTAAAATAACAGAATAATAATAATATTACCAACTTATTTACCAACATGTCTTTCCCCCCTACGCTTATTACACCTTCTTTAGTAAAAGATGTTTTTCAAGTAGCGAAGTAAACACTGATTTATTAGTCACGTGACCAGTCACGTCCATCCACGGCGAGACGCAGTGAATAAGCGATCGGTTTTGCTAACGCTACTCAACATGTCTAGCCGCCTGGTGCCTGTGAATGTCAAACGGTTCAAGAGCAATAGACAAACACAGGTGTTCTCTTTTACTCACGTAGTTATTATATTAGCTATCTATTTTTTGCAACAAATTTACTGTACATGGTTACAATTAGGTATTGCAGTATATGTCCGACGGTTTTGACTTGTTTTTACTGTGAAAGTTTAATGGTTATGGCATGTCCATTAACTTTATATTTGTCGAAGGTGACGAATCGAATTATAAATGTATGATTATTATTGGTATATCAATTCAGCTGCCATTACTCACATTTTGTAACAATGAAAACCATAACTGTGGCAGAAGTAAGTCACCTATCGTTCGCGCAAAACTTTATGAGCCCTCTGAAGTTAGGCGCGAGGCCTCCCCGACGCCCTGTAAAGTCCCTCGGATACCTATAATATGCGTACTGCGCAGCCACTGGGCCTAACTTCAGAGGGCTCATAAAGTTTTGCGCGAACGATACCCTATCTATGAATTGATTTAGTTTTTTTTTTCTTGAAAAGTACTTTAATAATTAATATAATTATATGTTGTTTTGTTATTAATAAAACGAACTGTTGTGTTTTTTATTTAAACATTGTTTTACTTCCCTAAACTGAGTATTTTGGTGAAACGTTTCACGTTTGGCGGGAAATTCAAATTTCAAACAGTTTTTTTGTTCTTGTTGCTAGGCCGGGTAATTATTGTAAACGATCATGATGTTTGTGAAAATTGATTATTATTCTTAACAAACTCGCGTAAAATCTCGTATCGCGTATCTCCAATGCACATTACTACTTACATTTGTCAATAAACAATTTTTTTCTGTAATAAACGGTTTATTACCAAATGTAAGTAATACGGTGAGTAACTGATTAATAACTGTACATGACGACCAACAGTTTTCGCAAACACTGTGTCATTTCACAATAATTACCAGGCCTAGCTACAAACACAAAAAAAACTGTTTGAAATTTGAATTTCCCGCTAAACAAGAAACGTATCACCTTAGGGCCTTACTTAAAAACGTTACTCAAGTTGATCTATGTTTTAAAATGCTCTCTCAACTTCTAGTTGACGGCAATCGTCACACGCGAAAACAAGACGGAGCATATTTAAGCGTAAGTCAACTTGAGTAACGTTTTTAAGTAAGGCCCGAAATTTATAATAATGGTGGATTATCATAACCCTTCGGGTACGGAACCCTAAAAATAAAAGTAGCAAAACGCACGACTGTGTGTAAGCGCCATGGTCTTGCTCCACTAAATGCGACTTTAATACAACATTTTAAGCCTTATGGTTATCTGTAGTAACAAGCAATGCTTAAAAGTGAGTAAGCCTAGCCTTAAGGCTAGGCTTAGATATTAATGTAAATAAATATAGATATAGATTACGAAGCACATACTTATGTTATGTATAATGTACGAAAAATATATTGATTGTTTTAAAATATTTTTATTTCATTTCTCGAATTCTGGACGCTTTAAAATTTATTTAGAATTCATTCCGGACAAAATCATTTAAATAAGTAGGACTGTTACTACACAATTTAGCGTAATTCAGGACGTGCGAGCGCTACCTACTTCTATATTAACCTAGAAGTTTCCTCTCTGTCTATCGCGTAACTCTTGTCGCGTTATCTCTGTCTATCGCGCGGCACCGGCACAAGTCCGACAAGCCGGGCTAGCATGCGCACCGCAACAAAATCTTGTCGTCACCTCGTAGAGCAAGAATGTAACAAGGTGCCTAGCCTATTTGTGCTTACGGTTTCATATAGCCTGTCTCGCTTTGGAACGATAAAAAGAGTCGTCAACATTTTGTCACAGCGCGCATGCTAGCCTGGCAGACGACTACTTGTAGCTTCATACCTAAAGTGCGGAGTGCGCCAGGTCTCAGGTCTGGTAGAGGCAATTAGGTATAGGTACTAGCAGTTAGTACCTTCACAACAGAACAAGGGCCTTACGCCCAACTCTAAGCACGGGCCTAAATAAGTGCAGTTTGCAAAATCACGCGACCGCAAACCGTATCTCGGCGCGGTAAGTTTCGCGTGATTTTGAAAACTGCAACTATTCGGGCCCGCGTTTAGAGTTGGACGTAAGGCCCTAGGTCCTAAAGTAACAAATAGACGTGTGGAACAGATCGCCGCCCCTTCCAACTTACGGGAGAGAAAGAGTGAGAATAACATATTTCCCTCTCTCCTGTTGGTCAGACGGCGGTTGAGGTCAACCAAATCCACACGGAATGTAGGTAGGTATTTGTTGCACCAAAATTGATTAGTAGGATTAATTTAATACTACCTCGAAATTTCAACAGTGACCATCTGAGAATTGGCATACTCAGAAGAAAACCGGAATTATTAGAAAAACAGGCTAATCTTTATTATAATAACTAGGTAGTTTCAGAAACATGAACTAATAAACTAACAATAATAAATATAATTATTGTAGTAAAGCATATCTCCTTTATTTGTCTGATCTGAGGGCCGCGTACCGTCACGTGTTTAGGCAAATTTTAGATGATTGCTAAAAGTTGCGCAAAAGCAATCCATATCTCGGCGCATTAAGGTTCAAACTGAATCGTTTATAACAGGTAGACTTCGGCCCCGAATGGCGAACGTGCATGTTTAAAGGTCACGTTAATGAAACATTTCTAAAAAATACAAAAATACAATGCTTTTGCACAAGTACTTACTGTATGTATATACTTAATATAAATTTAGTTTTATGGTTTTATGAAAACATATCGAGGCTAGTCGCGGCATCCGAAGTAAAAAAATAATAATAGCGCCAAAACTGTTTTAATGATGAATTTCTAGTGTAATTCCGCTTCTACGTCGCTTCAAGTACAATAAGGAATTTGTGATAAAACAGTTTTGAAAATGGGCTTCCGCAAAGTAACGCCTGATTCAATCAACTAATAATAGCGCCATCTACTGGTTTCGTTGCGCTTCTCTTGAAATGCTGCAAAACTTGTCTGCTAATACTAGTTGAACCTTTTAGTACGCTAGCTGACTGTAGCGCTTACGGAAGTTCGAGACAACCTATAACACGATCAAATTGTAGCGCCATCTAAGTTTAATCCGTTATTTTGGCATATTTCCGATCTACGCCATAATGAACCGCTATTAATAGTCTCACTATAATTTGTCGATGGTTGCGGCTAAAGTTCCGAGACTCCAACAGGATTTGCGCGTACTATGAGTAGGTATTTACAATAGTAGAAACAATTGTTTTGAAGTGAAAACTACTTTAGGCGCGTGGAGCACTTTTAGGATGAAACAAAATCATGGAACTCACGTCATCACCACACTGTCACAGAATAGGTACATAATACACTGTACCGTGTATTTTAAAACAGCGCCATCTCTTGTAGAATATGTGAATTACTACTTAAGCTTTCACTTCTGACGTGCAGTCCTATGAGTGATGTGTTTTTTTTACAGTCGCTTGTTCGTCTGGGAAAAATTGTTGCCGCCGCCGCCGCGCCGGCCGGCCGTGCGTCGGGTGATTGTCGCTAGCACTCGACTTGATAAGATCGTGGCGCCTGCCGCTGCCTCCTTCCGTATGCAGCCTGGAGCCATGGAACACAACCTCTGCCTCCCCTCCACCCCACGCTACGCCACTGGTTATAACTAAAGTTTACATCGTTTGCAGTTGTGTGCACTCAATATTGTACTGTGCGTTTGTAGAACTAGTAAGAATATGTCAGTGTGTGCAATACGTGTTTACCTCACCCCGTTCGTTATTAGCAGACTTTTTTCAGGTACATACTAGTTCGAGTTTAGAGGCAGATCCAAACAATATATTATCAAAGGAAAAACCAGATGAAGAGGCGGTATGGTCTTAAAATCTTTAGCCTGCCCGATAGGCGAATAAAAATAAAATCAACTCGACAGCGTTCGTTACAGCGTCAACGTCAAGTCAACTTGGCGTGAGAGGCAATAATGTAAGACACGACACAGATATTGCCGCTTGGAACTTGATAGTTTGATAGCCAAAGAGTACTTTTTAATATAATGTTGATTGCTGTCACACGTCAGTCTGTCGCAACAAGAAAAAAACGAGTATGAAACGAGCGGAGAATCTTTGGCATATCTGTGGCCAATGTGTGGTAAAGAATGTTCTTTCACTCACCTCCTCAACGGTTCTCGTTCTTTCCTTGATTGTCAATCAGTCCCGAATTCTCCCGTGTTTTGTATTTTTTCCTGAGTGAATTATTTAGGAATTTGTTTACTTCTCTACAACTTTTTACTAAAAGAGATACTTATTGAAAAGGGGTTTATATTACTAGTGTATGTTATGGTGTGTGTAATGCCTCCGAAAAAGTATCTGAGCCAAACGAAGTGCGAAATATGCGACCTCAAAACAGCACGAAAAAACGGCACAAAACGTGATTTTATGGCGAGATATCCTCTGGATGAAGATCGGTATGTTATCATTAGTTAAATTATGAGTCCCATATACTTCTTTTGATCCAAAATATCTTAAAATCATCATTATCTATTTTGATTCTGGAAATAGTGCAACGCAGCGATATATTTATAAAATATCGATATCGATACTTTTATTTTTTTAGGTGTAAGAAATGGGTGAAAATGTCGGGTCACGAAGATTTAGCGTATATACCGATCGAAAGTCTTCACCAAAATAAATTTGTATGCGGAAAGCATTTTGAAGATAAGGACTACAAAAGAAAAAAAAAACACAGTTGAAGAAAACTGCAGTTCCCTCAATAAGACTCACTGCTAAGCACTCACTTACACATTAAATAAAAAAAAAAAACGTTAAAACGTTACTTTATAAAAATCATAATAACAATATCTATTTCAGGTCGTTTCATCCTACAATTACCGCCGTGACGACCAGAACTGATTGACCGTATTATAAATCGATGGTGGTCGAGCGGTAGCGTGTGCGCTTCACAACACAATCTCGGCGTTGCGTCCGGCGTCAGGTGCACAATTATGTTTTTACTACTGTAAACTATACGAAAACGATGAAGATGGTTATAAATAAAATATAACATTTTAGTCTGTGTTTTTATTGTACTTACACAAATCACAATACACTGAATGTTGTGGCACAGATTTTGTTTTACACCACTAAAACAAAACCAGTGGCGCAAGGTTCTGTAATAATTAATATTGGATTCCATCTGTAGTAGGTATGAAATCAATATCGATAAATTTTGGATAGGAGGTGGCACATCCCTATTAAACCTGACATTAAATCTTCTATAATTATTGTCATAAAATAATGGTCCGATTTGACGTTTGGCAAACTTTTTTTCTCTATGGTGTCCCGTCTCTTCTTCTATTGTATTCTCTTTGTTATAAATATTATAATGTTAGCACAAATGAATGATGTACTTAAACAGAGAATGTACTAAGGAAACCGTAATTTGAAGGCGTACAGAGTAAGTGTTTAACTATACTATGCTATGCTATAAACAGGGATGGAACCGAAACTCAAGACATATTCCGAGAAGCTGAATAAATTTAATTTACAAACCCTTCAAACGCGACGCACTTATGCTGACTTTGCATACCTATATAAAATGTTATATTCAAAGATAGATTCCCCTTCCCTTCTCTCAAGTATTACCTACCTTTAACGTTACTCGAAAAGTTCGCAACGATTACTATTTGAAACGGGAAACTATCTATCTGCGAAGTTTCTAACCTCACTTTTCCAAAAAATTAAATTAATCGCCTAAACTGGCGGGACAAAGGGCGGGGACTTAAGGAGCGATAAGAAAAGTATGGCCATGGGGGAGGGAGGCACCAACTTCGTTTTGTTGGATGATCACTGTCAACCTAACGAACCTACCGAGGTCTGTGTAGGAGTCGGACCGCTGAAGTTGTCGTTTTATTGGATGGTCACTGTCAACCTAACGAACCTACAGAGGTCTATGTAGGAGTCGGCCCGCTGAAGTTGTTGTATTGTTGGATGGTCACTGTCAACCTAACGATCTGTCACTCATTTCAAACCTAACCAACTCAAGTCTCGACTCCAGGTGGGCTCTAATATCATACTGCTTTTATAATGTTTATTAAAGTTTTATGTACAAATGTATATGAAATGAAGCAATAAAAAATAAAAGCCTTGAATAATACACTTAAACACAAAATGTTGTCCATCTGGTAAAGTACCAAGAACGCTGGCTGCATTCCCGCGTTGAATTGCCAAAGAAATTCTCTGCGCTAAGAATAAGCCAGCTCTCTAATCACCAGCGGCGTCGACTAAATGTGGCGCAAATTGTTTAAAAAACTTTTTGGTCAGACCCCATGGACAAAAATGATCCATACTTGCGCCGCTTGGCGTCTTCTGCAGCCGCCGCCGCGGCTCCGGCCCTTTGAATTGTAGCCCTGAGGTGAGAAGGGGCTAACGTATCGACACATGTAGCCTCCCAAACGAGAAGCCCTTCCCCGCTCCCAGGAGATCAGAGCTAAGCCTTGCGAGATCCTGGTCACTGAAATAATTTTGACTCAAATCTTGTTGGACTCTCAGTACCAATGGAGCATCCCATAGTGCACAATACACCCCAAGCGGGACGTCAATGCAGGACTTATCGCCCCTATCTCGAATAAGAATAAGCATCCCATAGTTTTTGACATTTTGGTTACTTGGGTGTATCTCCATTGGGACAGACAGTTTTCCAGGCCTCAATTGCATCAACGGCACAGTGAACCCACACCGATGCTGTTTTCGAAATTAAGGAACAAAGTTTGGACACACCTTGCACAGATGAAAAAAAGGCCACTAGAAATTTTTCTGGTTCCGATACCACCAAATCTAATAAGCAATGAAGCTTGAATCTAAGAATTGTGTTCAAGGTGTAAATTTAGTTTTTTTTTAAGTAAGTAGTTTTGAGGCTGGCATCTGTATGATTGGGCATGCTCATAAGATATAGGTGAAATTTGAAACAAAAAGCGATTAGATTTGAGGTAGACTGCCTACCTGATTACAACTACCAATTGCGTCATTAAACACTTAATCTAAATACATAATATAATCAATTGGGTTTTCAAGAAACTTAGTGCACACGAGTTAATTAAGTAGTCCTAAATGAAAATTAATTTCAGGTAGAGTGCCCAAAATGCTGGCCGCGTTGCCTCGCTGGATAGCGAGGCTAACTTTCTGACCCAAATATAGGCCAGCATTTTGGTCACGCAAAGAAACTTTTAGTCTCCCCGACAAATCCTTGAAAATTTCGAAAGCACTTGGCCAAAGGCAAAAAGGCAATATTTTAAAATGGTATAAGCGATATAAGAATTTAGAAAGCCCTTTTATAATAACCATGATGAGTATGCTTATATAGGGATATGGTAAAATTCACAATTGTCAACACATTTAATTTAGTTTTATTATGACCATATTCTGTTTTGTGTACTACAATAAATAAATAAACAGCAGTAGCATGGTATACTAACAATACAATATTAACCTAAACTTTGATACCAATACCACCTCAACAATAAAATTAGTCAATAACTAACAGTAAGCCTTGCATTGTTTTGTTTGAGCCTTGTGACTAGTATTGTATGGTTTGTGCCGTGAGCATTGATGTAATTAAATTTTGAAACAGACATTGGCCGTGTGCCGATAATATTATAATCTCTTCTGTCTGTAAGCCTTGCAGTCAGTGATGCAAACTCTCATTCTTTTCCAGGAGATTCCATGATATTGGGACATGTGCAGTATGAGCTCGCAGTTCAGTGAAGACTGAGGAGATATCACCAAGTACCTATCTTCCTAGCCTTCGGTTGAGCTCTCGGAAGTCCTGATTGGGCCTGTTCTTTGACTGAGTAGTTTGTGTTGTAATAAACCAAGCAGCGTTCTACACAGAGAGTCTTCTGTGTTACACTCCATACAGTAGTCTACATTTCAAAACAAAACAACGTACTCACTCAGTACATTTAAATACATCTACGTCGTACAACTGTGCAGAGATAATAGTGTCTACCTGCTTCAGGGGCAGAGATTGTTGTGTCTCAGTCGCAACATATAACCTACATTGAAGTTGGCTGCAGTTGATCCGACTACAAGTTCCAGACGCTAGAATTATTGAGAACTGTATTGTTTGGACTTTGTTACCTATTTGTTTTGGAAGTGCAAATTAAAGTCTGACTGTAAAATATGAAAACAAAATCTGAGAGAATTAATAAGAGAGTGGTAGGAAAATTAAAGGAATGCCCAATGTGTAGATATAAAACACCACATCCAAGTAATTTAAAAACCCATATAAACATACACACTGGAAGAAAACCATATAAATGTAACATGTGTGATTATAAAACAGCTCATGCTACTGCTTTGAAACTACATACACGAACACATTCTGGAGAAAAGCCATATGAATGTGAAATGTGTGATTATAAAACATCACAACAAAATGATTTAAAAGTACACATACGAAAACACACTGGAGAAAAACCATATGAATGTGACATGTGTGATTATAAAACAGCATATCCTAGTGCTTTGAAAATACATTTACGAACACACACTGGAGAAAAGCAATATGAATGTGACATGTGTGATTTTAAAACAATATATCCTAGTGGTTTGAAACGACATACACGAACACACTTTCAAGAAAAGCCATATAAATGTGACATGTGTGATTATAAAACAGCTCATCATAGTGCTTTGAAACTACATACACAAACACACACTGGAGAAAAGCAATATGAATGTGACATGTGTGATTTTAAAACAATATATCCTAGTGGTTTGAAACGACATACACGAACACACACTCAAGAAAAGCCATATAAATGTAACATGTGTGATTATAAAACAGCTCATCCTAGTGCTTTGAAACTACATACACGAACACATACTGGAGTAAAGCCATATGAATGTGACATGTGTGATCATAAATCTGCGCAAGCATATAATTTGAAACGACACAAACAAACGCACACTGGAAAAAAGGCATACGAATGTGATTTGTGTCATTATAAAACAGCATATCCTAGTGCTTTGAAAGTACATACACAAACACACACTGGAGAAAAGCCATATAAATGTGACATGTGTGATTATAAAACAGCATATCCTAGTGCTTTGAAAGTACATACACTAACACACACTGTAGAAAAGCCATATGAATGTGACAGGTGTGATTATAAAACAGCACGACGAATTGTTTTGAAACTACATGCACGAACACACACTGGAAAAAAGCCATATGAATGTGACTTGTGTGATTTCAAAACAGCATATCCTAGTGGTTTGAAACGACATACACGAACACACACAGGAGCAACACCATATAAATGTGACATGTGTGATTATAAAACAGCATATCCTAGTGCTTTGAAAGTACATACACGAACACACACTGGTGAAAAGCCATATGAATGTGACAGGTGTGATTATAAAACAGCACGACGAATTGCTTTGAAACTACATACACGAACACATACTGGAGAAAAGCCATATGAATGTGACATGTGTGATTATAAAACAGCATATCCTAGTGATTTGAAAGGACATACACGAACACACACAGGAGCAAGACCATATGAATGTAACATGTGTGATTATATAACAGCACAAATAAGCAATTTAAATCGACACAAACAAACACACTGAAAAAAAAGCCCTTGTAATGTGACATGTGTGATTATAAAACAGCACGACGAGTTGCTTTGAAACTACATACTCTAAATCACACTGGAAAAAATCCATATGAATGTGGCAATGCAAAATACACAATAAAAACATAAAAAAAAGACAATATAAATTTTATCTTAATATATATTTTGGTATGGATCCGAAATGCTCAATGTGCAACCTTGTCCAGTGCTGCATTATTGGGCAGTCCAGATCCATCCTCGAGAAGAACAGCTGTAGGTAGCTGTTGGAGCTGCCGCACTCGGCACGTCAGAGATGCGAGTCGCTTGCGCACGATCGCTGCGAATGTTAGAAATAAGATGGGAAATACCTTGGTTTTCAGTGGAAGCAAATTTTTATAAGTGACACATTGTATTCTTCTACTCTGACAGCCCCGTTAGCTTAGTTCGTAGTGATCTTGCCTTCTGCTCTTGGGGGCGTGGGTTCGATTCCCACCTAGGACAAACATTTGATTGATGAACATTTGTGTTTGTTCTATGTGTGGGTGTTAATATTTATATATATTTAAGTATGTGTATTTAAAAATATATATGTATGTATATCAGGCTCTGGCAGCCATATTACAAGCTCTGCTTAGTTGCGGGTCAGATGACCATGTGTGCAATAATGTCCCAGATATTCTTATTCTATTCATTCTTCTGTTGTATTCTCTTTGGTGACACACTCTATCAACAGCACGTTGCTACGATACATATTTTGACATTAGTTTATTATCTAACAGCGAACTCATCTATGTGTGCATCCACGAACATCCCCGATGCGCTACAGTAGCGTGGCAGCTTCATCAGAACCCTGAAGGCGTCGTTGTAAAGGACGTGCAGGGCGTTGTACGACTTTTTAACCGACTTCCAAAAAGGAGGAGATTATCAATTTTAGTTTATTTTTATTTTTTATGTTTGTTACCGCAGATTTTTTGACTGAGTGAACCAATTTTGCTGAATCTTCTTTTATTTGAAAGCTGGTGCTTCCCAATTGGTCCCATTTCAATTTGGTCCAGTTCTGATGAAGTTGGTTTTTTATACTGAGAATTATTTGTGTACTTGACCCACAGGCTGCAACATAGGTGTGCCTTGCCTAGCCAGCCGTGTTTTAAAATCTCTCCTCTGCCTCGTGTTGAAGGTTTCATTGTACAAATAAGAAAAAAAAAAAAACTTTTTATATAGAATTGATCTATGTTTGGTTGAGCGTGACTTGCCAGCGCCATCTATACATTTGGAAATGCAAGTAATCGGAGAAAGCTAAATTTTTGATATTACGTGGCGGCCTCAGAAAAGCTTAACTTCAATTGTCGACCAAAATTAGCTTGTAGAATTTCCGCCATCTTGAAATAACGGTTAAATTCTGTTTTTTCATAATAACTCGGTTCTCCGTTGAGATAAGAATTAGGAAGAACCTCCAGCAGTCAGAAAACCTCCCGTTGGCTGGTCTAGATGTATATTAGCTCGGTGGGCCCAATTTTTTTGCACATCCTTTGGGATAGTTCCATAGTTTCCCATAGATACCGATCTAACCTGACATAATCGTGACCGACATGTAATATTGTTCTAAACAGATTTATCGAGTCAGTTAAGAACTATTTTTTCTATATGCTATTTTTAAACCTAACGAAATGGTATTTGTTAAAAATTAATTTAAATATAACCGAATGTTGTTGCATATATCGTGTTTAAGGAGTTAATTTTTAAGTGCTGTAAATTTTTTTTTTTTATGAAATAAAAATAACTTTGACTCAAGCTGGGGTAGTTCTGCCTTTCTTTCTCATACCTTCCTTGTAATAGTTAACTTAGTAATTTAGTTTGAAATATTATCAGAGTAGTTTTGAAGATGATTATTTGAGATTTTGCAGCTGTTGGAATCGATCAAGAATTTCAGTAGTATAGTTACTGTCTACCTACTGAAGTGAACATTGTTCTCCTCAATTCGTTCTCATACGATAACCCAACATCTATGAACATATCTTTCGCAGTTGTAGTATTGGTAAAGTAAAAAAAAGTTGGAAGAATTTTGCATTTGACTGAACCGTCTACCACTAGCACCTAAGAGCCGGGAGATCTGGGTGTTTTCAAGTCAAAAGTGAATCGGTTTCTTCTAGGCAAGCGTGATCCATCGTGAGCCGCATCGTCGCTTAACATCAGGCGAGTTGGCGGCCAAGCGCAAGACTATTTTACAAAAAAAAAAGCCGTAAGTGAGTTGCCAGACACTTCAACATGGCTGACGTCAACCAACGAGAGAAAAAGAGAGGGAAATTATATTCTCACTCTTTCTCTCCCGTTGATCATACAACGCTTCGTCAGCCAAGTTCGATACGTGTGTTGCGGCTAAAGTTCCGAGACTCCAACAGGATTTGCGCGTACTATGAGTAGGTATTTACAATAGTAGAAACAATTGTTTTGAAGTGAAAACTACTTTAGGCGCGTGGAGCACTTTTAGGATGAACTAAAATCATGGAACTCACGTCATCACCACACTGTCACAGAATAGGTACATAATACACTGTACCGTGTATTTTTAAACAGCGCCATCTCTTGTAGAATATGTGAATTACTACTTAAGCTTTCACTTCTGACGTGCAGTCCTATGAGTGATGTGTTTTTTTACAGTCGCTTGTTCGTCTGGGAAAAATTGTTGCTGCCGCCGCCGCGCCGGCCGGCCGTGCGCCGGGTGGTTGTCGCTAGCACTCGACTTGATAAAATCGTGGCGCCTGCCGCTGCCCCCTCATCATCAAAGGAAAAACCAGATGAAGAGGCGGTATGGTCTTAAAATCTTTAGCCTGCCCGATAGGCGAATAAAAATAAAATCAACTCGACAGCGTTCGTTACAGCGTCAACGTCAAGTCAACTTGGCGTGAGAGGCAATAATGTAAGACACAGATATTGCCGCTTGGAACTTGATAGTTTGATAGCCAAAGAGTACTTTTTAATATAATGTTGATTGCTGTCACACGTCAATCTGTCGCAACTAAGAAGAAAAAAACGAGTATGAAACGAGCGGAGAATCTTTGGCATATCTGTGGCCAATGTGTGGTAAAGAATGTTCTTTCACTCACTTCCTCAACGGTTCTCGTTCTTTCCTTGATTGTCAATCAGTCCCGAATTCTCCCGTGTTTTGTATTTTTTCCTGAGTGAATTATTTAGGATTTTGTTTACTTCTCTACAACTTTTTACTAAAAGAGATACTTATTGAAAAGGGGTTTATATTACTAGTGTATGTTATGGTGTGTGTAATGCCTCCGAAAAAGTATCTGAGCCAAACGAAGTGCGAAATATGCGGCCTCAAAACAGCACGAAAAAACGGCACAAAACGTGATTTTATGGCGAGATATCCTCTGGATGAAGATCGGTATGTTATCATTAGTTAAATTATGAGTCCCATATACTTCTTTTGAGCTAAAATATCTTAAAATCATCATTATCTATTTTGATTTTGGAAATAGTGCAACGCAGCGATATATTTATAAAATATCGATATCGATACTTTTATTTTTTTAGGTGAAAGAAATGGGTGAAAATGTCGGGTCACGAAGATTTAGCGTATATACCGATCGAAAGTCTTCACCAAAATAAATTTGTATGCGGAAAGCATTTTGAAGATAAGGACTACATAAGAAAAAAAACAGTTGAAGAAAACTGCAGTTCCCTCAATAAGACTCACTGCTAAGCCATTGTCAGATGACAAATTAATAGGATTTCCTTGCCACGTTGTTAGAAAACAGCAGACGCCCAATGAAGGTTAGTAAAATACATTAACTTACACATTTAAAAAAAAAAAAAAAAAAAAAAAAAAAACGTTAAAACGTTACTTTATAAAAATTATAATAACAATATCTATTTCAGGTCGTTTCATCCTACAATTACCGCCGTGACGACCAGAACTGATTGACCGTATTATAAATCGATGGTGGTCGAGCGGTAGCGTGTGCGTTTCACAACACAATCTATCGGCGTTGCGTCTGGCGTCAGGTGTACAATTATGTTTTTACTACTGTAACTATACGAAAACGATGAAGATGGTTATAAATAAAATATAACATTTTAGTCTGTGTTTTTATTGTACTTACACAAATCACAATACACTGAATGTTGTGGCACAGATTTTGTTTTACACCACTAAAACAAAACCAGTGGCGCAAGGTTCTGTAATAATATTGGATTCCATCTGTAGTAGGTATGAAATCGATATCGATAAATTTTGGATAGGAGGTGGCACATCCCTATTAAACCTGACATTAAATCTCCTATAATTATTGTCATAAAATAATGGTCCGATTTGACGTTTGGCAAACTTTTTTTCTCTATGGTGTCCCGTGTCTTCTTCTATTGTATTATCTTTGTCACACGTGAACCGCGAGTTTCAGGGACAAATTTGGTTGAAATAGTGCCGTTTTGGCATTATTTACGCAGAAGTTTTTGTTTTTTACTCTGGTGGTGGTTTATTTTGGTGTTGGTATACTGGTAAGTGGATAGTTTTAGTTTAATATAGTTCTTTGTGCATTAACTTCGCTAAGGAATCCAAAATGGATTCCTTAGCTCCTGAACCACCCGACCCTCCGGATCCACCCATTCTTGTGGTTGTGGGGTCCAAAAGGCGTTCGGAGAACAATAACAATGAATACCCAACAAGTGTTAAGAAAACCATTACCGACCAAGAAATGGCTTCGGCCTCAATACAATATGTTTTCATGCACCCGTCCCAATAACGTTTTAGGGGCAAGTCTTACCAAGAAGGCTGTTCCTGTTCCATAATTCTCTACCTGTTGAAACGTACCAGTACCCCACTATTCAGTGCCTGAACTGCTGCAGATACGGTCATATAAAAAATCAATGCCGATCAAATGCTAGATGCTTCCGTTGTGCACAATCTCATCCGGGTGATTCCTGTGATGTTCCGGAGAGTCAGGCTTCTTGTCTGCACTGTTCGGGTCAACATTTTACTAATAACAAGGATTGTCCTGAACAGGGTAGACAGAAGGCCATTAAGCTCTTAATGTCTCAGGAGAATATGTCGTACGAGGATGCTTCGCGAGGATCCTAGGGCAAACAGGCCGTATGCCGAGGTAGTGCAGCACTCTAATAGAATCACTTCGCAGACATCCCTATCCCCCCACATGGGACAGAACTCAAATCCTGCCACTGTGACATACCGAAAAACATTTTCCTCTGCACCTCGTACTAGGGCTCCATTAGGCAAAACATATGACAGGGCTGCTCATCAGTCTATTATTGCTGAGGAGCTATCGGACCTTCGTAATGGTTTTGCATTTACCCAACAGTCCAACTCCCTACCTTTATCACAGGAGGATAACCTGAAAATTCTTCTTACCATGATCATCAGTATCATATGCAAAAACAACTCTATTATACCGTCCCACGTTGCCCATAAACTTAGCCAGATTGTTTCTTTGTCCAATAATTATGGATCTAGTCTCCGCTCTCCAGTGGAACACTAGAAGCCTACGTCCCAAGAAGCCTGGTCTTCTTCATTTAATAAATAAATATCACCCGTCAGTCATTGCCATCTCGGAGACATGGTTGGTGCCTGGATCCCGTTTTAGGGTTACAGGGTACTCCTGCCTTCGGGATGACAGGGCTGACGGGTGGGGTGCTGGATGTGCCTTATTTATAAGGCGCTCTCTTCCCTTTTCCCAAATTCCCCTCCCATCTTCCCATCCTGATATAAATATCATAGCTGCAAAAATTTTAGACTTCTCATGTGTGTCTATATATATTCCTCATCCCCACTCAAGCATGATTGCGGATATTTTGTATCTAATCTCTTCAGTTCCACCTCCTGTTCTTTTAATGGGAGACTTTAATGCACACCACACATCCTGGGGTTCTGGCGAAAGTGATTCTTTGATTCTTTAATTTACAAACCCTTGAAACACGACGCACTTATGCTGACTTTGTATACCTATATAAAATTTTATATTTAAAGATAGATTCCCCTTCTCTTCTCTCAAGTATTACCTTTAACATTACTCGAAAAGTTCGCAATGACTACTATTTGAAACGGGAAACTTTCAATATTTCAGTATTATAAAAATAATACTTCTTTTTATAACACAGTAGTTACTAGTTAGGATGTGTCGCCAATACAACGAAATCTTCATATATCATTATAGCTCCATAGACATTTTTGAACAATGTCTGCCCAGATTCAAGAGAAATATAAAAAAGATTGCAATCACGGCTCATCTGAATGCAGCTAACTGAAAGTAAAAACTATAATTAATACCCAAATTTTCATTATTATAAAATGTAATATCATACTGCTTTTATAATGTTTATTAAAGTTTTATGTACAAATGTATATGAAATGAAGCAATAAAAAATAAAAGCCTTGAATAATACACTTAAAAACAAAATGTTGTCCATCTGGTAAAGTACCAAGAACGCTGGCTGCATTCCCGTGTTGAATTGCCAAAGAAATTATCTGCACTAAGAATGAGGCAGCTTTCTTTTCACCAGCGGCGTCGACTAAATGTGGCGCAAATTGTTTAAAAAACTTTTTGGTCAGACCTCATGGACAAAAGTGATCCATACTTGCGCCTCTTGGCGTCTTCTGCAGCCGCCGCCGCGGCTCCGGCCCCTTTGAATTGTAGCCCTGAGGTGAGAAGGGGCTAACGGATCGACACGTGTAGCGTCCCTAACGAGAAGCCCTTCCCCGCTCCCAGGAGATCAGAGCTAAGCCTTGCGAGATCCTGGTCACTGAAATAATTTTGACTCAAATCTTGTTGGACTCTCAGTACCAATGGAGCATCCCATAGTGCACAATACACCTCAAGCGGGATGTCAGTGCAGGACTTATCGCCCCTATCTCGAATAAGAATAAGCATCCCATAGTTTTTGAGATTTTGGTTACTTGGGTGTATCTCCATTGGGACAGACAGTTTTCCAGGCCTCAATTGCATCAACGGCACAGTGAACCCACACCGATGCTGTTTTCGAAATTAAGGAACAAAGTTTGGACACACCTTGCACAGATGAAAAAAAGGCCACTAGAAATTTTTCTGGTTCCGATACCACCAAATCTAATAAGCAATGAAGCTTGAATCTAAGAATTGTTTTCAAGGTGTAAATTTAGTTTTTTTTTAAGTAAGTAGTTTTGAGGCTGGCATCTGTATGATTGGGCATGCTCATAAGATATAGGTGAAATTTGAAACAAAAAGGCAATATTTTAAAATGGTATAAGCGATATAAGAATTTAGAAAGCCCTTTTATAATAACCATGATGAGTATGCTTATATAGGGATATGGTAAAATTCACAATTGTCAACACATTTAATTTAGTTTTATTATGACTATATTCTGTTTTGTGTACTACAATAAATAAATAAACAGCAGTAGCATGGTATACTAACAATACAATATTAACCTAAACTTTGATACCAATACCACCTCAACAATAAAATTAGTCAATAACTAACAGTAAGCCTTGCATTGTTTTGTTTGAGCCTTGTGACTAGTATTGTATGGTTTGTGCCGTGAGCATTGATGTAATTAAATTTTGAAATAGACATTGGCCGTGTGCCGATAATATTATAATCTCTTCTGTCTGTAAGCCTTGCAGTCAGTGATGCAAACTCTCATTCTTTTCCAGGAGATTCCATGATATTGGGACATGTGCAGTATGAGCTCGCAGTTCAGTGAAGACTGAGGAGATATCACCAAGTACCTATCTTCCTAGCCTTCGGTTGAGCTCTCGGAAGTCCTGATTGGGCCTGTTCTTTGACTGAGTAGTTTGTGTTGTAATAAACCAAGCAGCGTTCTACACAGAGAGTCTTCTGTGTTACACTCCATACAGTAGTCTACATTTCAAAACAAAACAACGTACTCACTCAGTACATTTAAATACATCTACGTCGTACAACTGTGCAGAGATAATAGTGTCTACCTGCTTCAGGGGCAGAGATTGTAGAGTCTCAGTCGCAACATATAACCTACATTGAAGTTGGCTGCAGTTGATCCGACTACAAGTTCCAGACGCTAGAATTATTGAGAACTGTATTGTTTGGACTTTGTTACCTATTTGTTTTGGAAGTGCAAATTAAAGTCTGACTGTAAAATATGGAAACAAAATCTGAGAGAATTAATAAGAGAGTGGAAGTAGGAAAATTACAGGAATGCCCAATGTGTAGATATAAAACACCACATCCACGTAATTTAAAAACCCATATAAACATACACACTGGAAGAAAACCATATAAATGTAACATGTGTGATTATAAAACAGCTCATGCTACTGCTTTGAAACTACATACACGAACACATTCTGGAGAAAAGCCATATGAATGTGAAATGTGTGATTATAAAACATCACAACAAAATGATTTAAAAGTACACATACGAAAACACACTGGAGAAAAACCATATGAATGTGACATGTGTGATTATAAAACAGCATATCTTAGTGCTTTGAAAATACATTTACGAACACACACTGGAGAAAAGCAATATGAATGTGACATGTGTGATTTTAAAACAATATATCCTAGTGGTTTGAAACGACATACACGAACACACTTTCAAGAAAAGCCATATAAATGTGACATGTGTGATTATAAAACAGCTCATCATAGTGCTTTGAAACTACATACACAAACACACACTGGAGAAAAGCAATATGAATGTGACATGTGTGATTTTAAAACAATATATCCTAGTGGTTTGAAACGACATACACGAACACACACTCAAGAAAAGCCATATAAATGTAACATGTGTGATTATAAAACAGCTCATCATAGTGCTTTGAAACTACATACACGAACACATACTGGAGTAAAGCCATATGAATGTGACATGTGTGATCATAAATCTGCGCAAGCATATAATTTGAAACGACACAAACAAACGCACACTGGAAAAAAGGCATACGAATGTGATTTGTGTCATTATAAAACAGCATATCCTAGTGCTTTGAAAGTACATACACAAACACACACTGGAGAAAAGCCATATAAATGTGACATGTGTGATTATAAAACAGCATATCCTAGTGCTTTGAAAGTACATACACTAACACACACTGTAGAAAAGCCATATGAATGTGACAGGTGTGATTATAAAACAGCACGACGAATTGTTTTGAAACTACATGCACGAACACACACTGGAAAAAAGCCATATGAATGTGACTTGTGTGATTTCAAAACAGCATATCCTAGTGGTTTGAAACGACATACACGAACACACACAGGAGCAACACCATATAAATGTGACATGTGTGATTATAAAACAGCATATCCTAGTGCTTTGAAAGTACATACACGAACACACACTGGTGAAAAGCCATATGAATGTGACAGGTGTGATTATAAAACAGCACGACGAATTGCTTTGAAACTACATACACGAACACATACTGGAGAAAAGCCATATGAATGTGACATGTGTGATTATAAAACAGCATATCCTAGTGATTTGAAAGGACATACACGAACACACACAGGAGCAAGACCATATGAATGTAACATGTGTGATTATATAACAGCACAAATAAGCAATTTAAATCGACACAAACAAACACACTGAAAAAAAAGCCCTTTTAATGTGACATGTGTGATTATAAAACAGCACGACGAGTTGCTTTGAAACTACATACTCTAAATCACACTGGAAAAAATCCATATGAATGTGGCAATGCAAAATACACAATAAAAACATAAAAAAAAGACAATATAAATTTTATCTTAATATATATTTTGGTATGGATCCGAAATGCTCAATGTGCAACCTTGTCCAGTGCTGCATTATTGGGCAGTCCAGAACCATCCTCGAGAAGAACAGCTGTAGGTAGCTGTTGGAGCTGCCGCACTCGGCACGTCAGAGATGCGAGTCGCTTGCGCATGATCGCTGCGAATGTTAGAAATAAGATGGGAAATACCTTGGTTTTCAGTGGAAGCAAATTTTTATAAGTGACACATTGTATTCTTCTATTCTGACAGCCCCGTTAGCTTAGTTCGTAGTGATCTTGCCTTCTGCTCTTGGGGGCGTGGGTTCGATTCCCACCTAGGACAAACATTTGATTGATGAACATTTGTGTTTGTTCTATGTCTGGATGTTAATATATATATATATTTAAGTATGTGTATTTAAAAATATATATGTATGTATATCAGGCTCTGGCAGCCATATTACAAGCTCTGCTTAGTTGCGGGTCAGATGACCATGTGTGCAATAATGTCCCAGATATTCTTATTCTATTCATTCTTCTGTTGTATTCTCTTTGGTGACACACTCTATCAACAGCACGTTGCTACGATACATATTTTGACATTAGTTTATTATCTAACAGCGAACCCATCTATGTGTGCATCCACGAACATCCCCGATGCGCTACAGTAGCGTGGCAGCTTCATCAGAACCCTGAAGGCGTCGTTGTAAAGGACGTGCAGGGCGTTGTACGACTTTTTAACCGACTTCCAAAAAGGAGGAGATTATCAATTCTAGTTTATTTTTATTTTTTATGTTTGTTACCGCAGATCTTTTGACTGAGTGAACCAATTTTGCTGAATCTTCTTTTATTTGAAAGCTGGTGCTTCCCAATTGGTCCCATTTCAATTTGGTCCAGTTCTGATGAAGTTGGTTTTTTATACTGAGAATTATTTGTGTACTTGACCCACAGGCTGCAACATAGGTGTGCCTTGCCTAGCCAGCCGTGTTTTAAAATGTCTCCTCTGCCTCGTGTTGAAGGTTTCATTGTACAAAAAAGAAAAAAAAAAAAACTTTTTATATAGAATTGATCTATGTTTGGTCGAGCGTGACTTGCCAGCGCCATCTATACATTTGGAAATGCAAGTAATCGGAGAAAGCTAAATTTTTGATATTACGTGGCAGCCTCAGAAAAGCTTAACTTCAATTGTCGACCAAAATTAGCTTGTAGAATTTCCGCCATCTTGAAATAACGGTTAAATTCTGTTTTTTCATAATAACTCGGTTCTCCGTTGAGATAAGAATTATGAAGAACCTCCAGCAGTCAGAAAACCTCCCGTTGGCTGGTCTAGATGTATATTAGCTCAGTGGGCCCAATTTTTTTGCACATCCTTTGGGATAGTTCCATAGTTTCCCATAGATACCGATCTAACCTGACATAATCGTGACCAACATGTAATATTGTTCTAAACAAATTTATCAAGTCAGTTAAGAACTATTTTTTCTATATGCTATTTTTAAACCTAACGAAATGGTATTTGTTAAAAATTAATTTAAATATAACCGAATGTTGTTGCATATATCGTGTTTAAGGAGTTAATTTTTAAGTGCTGTAAATTATACTTTTTTATGAAATAAAAATAACTTTTACTCAAGCTGGGGTAGTTCTGCCTTTCTTTCTCATACCTTCCTTGTAATAGTTAACTTAGTAATTTAGTTTGAAATATTATCAGAGTAGTTTTGAAGATGATTATTTGAGATTTTGCAGCTGTTGGAATCGATCAAGAATTTCAGTAGTATAGTTACTGTCTACCTACTGAAGTGAACATTGTTCTCCTCAATTCGTTCTCATACGATAACCCAACATCTATGAACATATCTTTCGCAGTTGTAGTATTGGTAAAGTAAAAAAAAGTTGGAAGAATTTTGCATTTGACTGAACCGTCTACCACTAGCACCTAAGAGCCGGGAGATCTGGGTGTTTTCAAGTCAAAAGTGAATCGGTTTCTTCTAGGCAAGCGTGATCCATCGTGAGCCGCATCGTCGCTTAACATCAGGCGAGTTGGCGGCCAAGCGCAAGACTATTTTACAAAAAAAAAAGCCGTAAGTGAGTTGCCAGACACTTCAACATGGCTGACGTCAACCAACGAGAGAAAAAGAGAGGGAAATTATATTCTCACTCTTTCTCTCCCGTTGATCATACAACGCTTCGTCAGCCAAGTTCGATACGTGTGTTGCGGCTAAAGTTCCGAGACTCCAACAGGATTTGCGCGTACTATGAGTAGGTATTTACAATAGTAGAAACAATTGTTTTGAAGTGAAAACTACTTTAGGCGCGTGGAGCACTTTTAGGATGAACCAAAATCATGGAACTCACGTCATCACCACACTGTCACAGAATAGGTACATAATACACTTTACCGTGTATTTTAAAACAGCGCCATCTCTTGTAGAATATGTGAATTACTACTTAAGCTTTCACTTCTGACGTGCAGTCCTATGAGTGATGTGTTTTTTTACAGTCGCTTGTTCGTCTGGGAAAAATTGTTGCCGCCGCCGCCGCGCCGGCCGGCCGTGCGTCGGGTGATTGTCGCTAGCACTCGACTTGATAAGATCGTGGCGCCTGCCGCTGCCTCCTTCCGTATGCAGCCTGGAGCCATGGAACACAACCTCTGCCTCCCCTCCACCCCACGCTACGCCACTGGTTATAACTAAAGTTTACATCGTTTGCAGTTGTGTGCACTCAATATTGTACTGTGCGTTTGTAGAACTAGTAAGAATATGTCAGTGTGTGCAATACGTGTTTACCTCACCCCGTTCGTTATTAGCAGACTTTTTTCAGGTACATACTAGTTCGAGTTTAGAGGCAGATCCAAACAATATATTATCAAAGGAAAAACCATATGAAGAGGCGGTATGGTCTTAAAATCTTTAGCCTGCCCGATAGGCGAATAAAAATAAAATCAACACGACAGCGTTCGTTACAGCGTCAACGTCAAGTCAACTTGGCGTGAGAGGCAATAATGTAAGACACGACACAGATATTGCCGCTTGGAACTTGATAGTTTGATAGCCAAAGAGTACTTTTTAATATAATGTTGATTGCTGTCACACGTCAGTCTGTCGCAACAAGAAAAAAACGAGTATGAAACGAGCGGAGAATCTTTGGCATATCTGTGGCCAATGTGTGGTAAAGAATGTTCTTTCACTCACCTCCTCAACGGTTCTCGTTCTTTCCTTGATTGTCAATCAGTCCCGAATTCTCCCGTGTTTTGTATTTTTTCCTGAGTGAATTATTTAGGAATTTGTTTACTTCTCTACAACTTTTTACTAAAAGAGATACTTATTGAAAAGAATATTACTAGTGTATGTTATGGTGTGTGTAATGCCTCCGAAAAAGTATCTGAGCCAAACGAAGTGCGAAATATGCGACCTCAAAACAGCACGAAAAAACGGCACAAAACGTGATTTTATGGCGAGATATCCTCTGGATGAAGATCGGTATGTTATCATTAGTTAAATTATGAGTCCCATATACTTCTTTTGATCCAAAATATCTTAAAATCATCATTATCTATTTTGATTCTGGAAATAGTGCAACGCAGCGATATATTTATAAAATATCGATATCGATACTTTTATTTTTTTAGGTGTAAGAAATGGGTGAAAATGTCGGGTCACGAAGATTTAGCGTATATACCGATCGAAAGTCTTCACCAAAATAAATTTGTATGCGGAAAGCATTTTGAAGATAAGGACTACAAAAGAAAAAAAAAACACAGTTGGAGAAAACTGCAGTTCCCTCAATAAGACTCACTGCTAAGCACTCACTTACACATTAAAAAAAAAAAAAACGTTAAAACGTTACTTTATAAAAATCATAATAACAATATCTATTTCAGGTCGTTTCATCCTACAATTACCGCCGTGACGACCAGAACTGATTGACCGTATTATAAATCGATGGTGGTCGAGCGGTAGCGTGTGCGCTTCACAACACAATCTCGGCGTTGCGTCCGGCGTCAGGTGCACAATTATGTTTTTACTACTGTAAACTATACGAAAACGATGAAGATGTTTATAAATAAAATATAACATTTTAGTCTGTGTTTTTATTGTACTTACACAAATCACAATACACTGAATGTTGTGGCACAGATTTTGTTTTACACCACTAAAACAAAACCAGTGGCGCAAGGTTCTGTAATAATTAATATTGGATTCCATCTGTAGTAGGTATGAAATCAATATCGATAAATTTTGGATAGGAGGTGGCACATCCCTATTAAACCTGACATTAAATCTTCTATAATTATTGTCATAAAATAATGGTCCGATTTGACGTTTGGCAAACTTTTTTTCTCTATGGTGTCCCGTCTCTTCTTCTATTGTATTCATTCTCTTTGTTATAAATATTATAATGTTAGCACAAATGAATGATGTACTTAAACAGAGAATGTACTAAGGAAACCGTAATTTGAAGGCGTACAGAGTAAGTGTTTAACTATACTATGCTATGCTATAAACAGGGATGGAACCGAAACTCAAGACATATTCCGAGAAGCTGAATAAATTTAATTTACAAACCCTTCAAACGCGACGCACTTATGCTGACTTTGCATACCTATACAGGGTGTTTGGTAGAGGGTCCGACAAATCAAATGAGCGTGTTCGGGGGCCCATTTCGAAAATACAAGTTGGGCAAAAAAAATCCCTGACCCTCCAATTTTTTTTAAGTTTTTTTTTTGTGAATTTTCCCATTTTCACCAAAATTGTACCTATTTACCTCCATAACATTTGTAAAATATGTTTTAGACCGGATGTTTTTACTTGAATTTGGTCTCTAATACACCTTCAGGCCACTCAAAGCAAAATTGGGTACAAAACAAAGCTAACTAACTGATTTAGAGCTCATAGAGTGAAAAAATGAAAATAAAAATTACCTCATAGTTCAACTTTCACAGTGATCTAAAAAAAAAACACTAGCAATTCGGGAGGTAATATGCATTTAAAAACTTCTCTATTTATTACTTATTACAATGACATACTAAGTTGGTATAAAACTTACCAACTTGTTGAATAAATGAGGCAGAAGGGAAAATTCAAACAACAGAAATAAATACAATTATTTATTTAATTTAAATTTTGTTCGAACACAGCTCCTCTGTTATGAATACACGCCCGGCATCTACGGCGTATTTCTTTTGTAGTCGTGTTCAGCGTCATTTCTACTTTCATTTTTGAAAAAGCATCCCCAATTCTCGTCACCAATTCTTCTTTTGTGTTTATTTCAACTTCGTACACCAACTCTTTAGCACGTCCCCAGACATAAAAATCGAGTGGTGTTAGGTCTGGGGAACGTGCGGGCCATTCAATTGGGCCACCTCTCCCAATCCATGAATTGGGGAAAACGTTGTCTAGGTACTCGCGTACTATGTTCCGGTAGTGAGCCGGGCAGCCGTCATGTTGAAATACAACTGCCCGGCCATCTTCAAAAATCGGCAGGTCACTCATTAATTCCGGTAGGTCATTCATTAAAAATTCTGGGTAATTTTCCCCATTCAGTGTATCTGGGAGATAATGGGGTCCTATGTGGTCTCTCCCAATGACACCTGCCCATACGTTGACCGAAAACTTATGTTGGTGTGAGGCCTCTCTAGTCGCGCGAGGATTTTGCGATTCCCATCTGTGGAGATTATGTTGGTTAAAGATGCCCTGTCTCGTGAATTTAGATTCATCCGTCCAGAAAATGGTCTTCAGGAATTCGTCATTATCTACGTCCGTATGTAAAAGAAAACGGCAAAACCGCAAACGCCGCTCTTGGTCCCCTTCTACTAAACCTGAAACCAAAACAAAACCGTTTGAGAACATGAGATGGGCAACTTGTACGGCAATTATTATTATTATTGTAGAGTTCGATACACCACCGAAGTCATAATAATAAAAAAATTACAATCCACTATTCAAGAGAATTTAAGCAAAGCCCATTGTCCAGTAAACAATTTATGTAAGGTTCGTATTTTAAATGAGCAATCAGGAGCTCTAATATTCTGACGCGTGAGATATTATCTAGGTCATTATCTCTCTCTCGTTTCAAAAGTCATAAGAGTGAGAGTGATCAAAATAATCTCAAGCGTCAGAATCTAGAACACAGTTTAGAGTTAATGTCATAAATTAAATTTACCTTGCACCGGAGTGTAGTGAAAAGGATGCCTTCCGTCTGCATTGACTACTGACCAAACTTTCCATGTCGAAACTCCCAAGTCACGGGCCACTTTTCTAATGCTGGTGGTGGGATCCACATCGAACTCTTGTAGAATACTTTCATCTACAACAACACGATGCTGTCTAGCATTGAGTCGTGGTTCCTTAAAATGTAGGGTGCCGGTTTCCCGCAGTCTCCGGAAAGTATTTGAGAATGTGGTGTGATGTGGTACATGTCTGTTGGGATACGACTCTCTGTACATTCTTTGGGCTGCACGTGAGTTCCCATCAGCTCGGCCATAGGCAAAAACCATGTCGGCGTATTCTTCGTTACTAAACTCCGTCATGTCGGCGCAGAAAGAATCAGCAACAACAGTCAACGTCAACAAAAACAACAGTAACAACGGTAACAGTCAACAACGGTAACAGTCAACAACGGTAACAGTCAACAACGGTAACAGACAACAACGGTAACAATCAACAAGGTAACAATTTAACAAATCAAAACAGAAAACAGAAACCGTTGGGTTATTCGTACACGCGTCAAACAGTGATAGCAGTCAAAGCTCGACTGATAATCAGTCACACTGATTTTATTGGTTAGACAACTGGTAGCTTAAAGCCTTAGCACGCTGCCTCTGCATTCTTGGAGAGACGGAGAAAGAAGAACTAATAACAATGGTTTTATACCTGCTCGTCGTAATTGGTCCCTTACTTTACGTAGATGACACATTTTTTTATTTCTAGAGTTGTTACTTAGAATCCTATTTGAACTCAATAAGCTGGTAAGTATTATACCAATTTAGTATGTCATTGTAATAAGTAATAAATAGAAAAGTTTTTAAATGCATATTATCTCCAGAATTGCTAGTGTTTTTTTTTTAGATCACTGTGAAAGTTGAACTATGAGGTAATTTTTATTTACATTTTTTCACTCTATGAGCTCTAAATCAGTTATTTAGCTCTGTTTTGTGTCCAATTTTGCTTTGCGTGGCCTGAAGGTGTATTAGAGACCAAATTCAAGTAAAAACATCCGGTCTAAAACAGATTTTACAAATGTTATGGAGGTAAATAGGTACAATTTCGGTGAAAATGGGAAAATTCACAAAAAAAACCTTTAAAAAAATTAGGGGGGTCAGGGATTTTTTTTGGCCAACTTATATTCTCCAAATGGGCCCCCGAACACGCTCATTTGATTTGTCGGACCCTCTACCAAACACCCTGTATAAAATTTTATATTCAAAGATAGATTCCCCTTCCCTTCTCTCAAGTATTACCTACCTTTAACGTTACTCGAAAAGTTTGCAACGTTTACTATTTGAAACGGGAAACTATCTATCTGCGAAGTTTCTAACCTCACTTTTCCAAAAAATTAAATTAATCGCCTAAACTGGCGGGACAAAGGGCGGGGACTTAAGGAGCGATAAGAAAAGTATGGCCATGGGGGAGGGAGGCACCAACTTCGTTTTGTTGGATGATCACTGTCAACCTAACGAACCTACCGAGGTCTGTGTAGGAGTCGGACCGCTGAAGTTGTCGTTTTATTGGATGGTCACTGTCAACCTAACGAACCTACAGAGGTCTATGTAGGAGTCGGCCCGCTGAAGTTGTCGTATTGTTGGATGGTCACTGTCAACCTAACGATCTGTCACTCATTTCAAACCTAACCAACTCAAGTCTCGACTCCAGGTGGGCTCTAATATCATACTGCTTTTATAATGTTTATTAAAGTTTTATGTACAAATGTATATGAAATGAAGCAATAAAAAATAAAAGCCTTGAATAATACACTTAAACACAAAATGTTGTCCATCTGGTAAAGTACCAAGAACGCTGGCTGCATTCCCGCGTTGAATTGCCAAAGAAATTCTCTGCGCTAAGAATAAGCCAGCTCTCTAATCACCAGCGGCGTCGACTAAATGTGGCGCAATTTGTTTAAAAAACTTTTTGGTCAGACCCCATGGACAAAAATGATCCATACTTGCGCCGCTTGGCGTCTTCTGCAGCCGCCGCCGCGGCTCCGGCCCTTTGAATTGTAGCCCTGAGGTGAGAAGGGGCTAACGTATCGACACATGTAGCCTCCCAAACGAGAAGCCCTTCCCCGCTCCCAGGAGATCAGAGCTAAGCCTTGCGAGATCCTGGTCACTGAAATAATTTTGACTCAAATCTTGTTGGACTCTCAGTACCAATGGAGCATCCCATAGTGCACAATACACCCCAAGCGGGACGTCAGTGCAGGACTTATCGCCCCTATCTCGAATAAGAATAAGCATCCCATAGTTTTTGAGATTTTGGTTACTTGGGTGTATCTCCATTGGGACAGACAGTTTTCCAGGCCTCAATTGCATCAACGGCACAGTGAACCCACACCGATGCTGTTTTCGAAATTAAGGAACAAAGTTTGGACACACCTTGCACAGATGAAAAAAAGGCCACTAGAAATTTTTCTGGTTCCGATACCACCAAATCTAATAAGCAATGAAGCTTGAATCTAAGAATTGTTTTCAAGGTGTAAATTTAGTTTTTTTTTAAGTAAGTAGTTTTGAGGCTGGCATCTGTATGATTGGGCATGCTCTTAAGATATAGGTGAAATTTGAAACAAAAAGGCAATATTTTAAAATGGTATAAGCGATATAAGAATTTAGAAAGCCCTTTTATAATAACCATGATGAGTATGCTTATATAGGGATATGGTAAAATTCACAATTGTCAACACATTTAATTTAGTTTAGTAAATAAACAGCAGTAGCATGGTAACCGGCGCTGATAGTCCTTGACTTTCAGCATTTATGCCGAGACGGACCCATTCGACACTGATTGTATCCTCTAGATATAAGTTTTTTGTAAAGGTGCCGAATAAAATTTATTTTCTTTTCTTTTTTCTTTTATACTAACAATACAATATTAACCTAAACTTTGATACCAATACCACCTCAACAATAAAATTAGTCAATAACTAACAGTAAGCCTTGCATTGTTTTGTTTGAGCCTTGTGACTAGTATTGTATGGTTTGTGCCGTGAGCATTGATGTAATTAAATTTTGAAACAGACATTGGCCGTGTGCCGATAATATTATAATCTCTTCTGTCTGTAAGCCTTGCAGTCAGTGATGCAAACTCTCATTCTTTTCCAGGAGATTCCATGATATTGGGACATGTGCAGTATGAGCTCGCAGTTCAGTGAAGACTGAGGAGATATCACCAAGTACCTATCTTCCTAGCCTTCGGTTGAGCTCTCGGAAGTCCTGATTGGGCCTGTTCTTTGACTGAGTAGTTTGTGTTGTAATAAACCTAGCAGCGTTCTACACAGAGAGTCTTCTGTGTTACACTCCATACAGTAGTCTACATTTCAAAACAAAACAACGTACTCACTCAGTACATTTAAATACATCTACGTCGTACAACTGTGCAGAGATAATAGTGTCTACCTGCTTCAGGGGCAGAGATTGTAGAGTCTCAGTCGCAACATATAACCTACATTGAAGTTGGCTGCAGTTGATCCGACTACAAGTTCCAGACGCTAGAATTATTGAGAACTGTATTGTTTGGACTTTGTTACCTATTTGTTTTGGAAGTGCAAATTAAAGTCTGACTGTAAAATATGGAAACAAAATCTGAGAGAATTAATAAGAGAGTGGTAGGAAAATTAAAGGAATGCCCAATGTGTAGATATAAAACACCACATCCAAGTAATTTAAAAACCCATATAAACATACACACTGGAAGAAAACCATATAAATGTAACATGTGTGATTATAAAACAGCTCATCCTAGTGCTTTGAAACTACATACTCGAAAACACACTGGAGAAAAGCCATATGAATGTGAAATATGTGATCATAAAACAGCACAACAAAATTATTTAAAACTACACATACGAAAACACACTAGAGAAAAACCATATGAATGTGACATGTGTGATTATAAAACAGCATATCCTAGTGCTTTGAAACTACATTCACATACACACACTGGGGAAAAGCAATATGAATGTGACATGTGTGATTTTAAAACAATATATCCTAGAAGTTTGAAACGACATACACGAACACACACTCAAGAAAAGCCATATAAATGTGACATGTGTGATTATAAAACAGCTCATCCTAGTGCTTTGAAACTACATACACGAACACACACTGGAGAAAGGCCATATGAATGTGACATGTGTGAATATAAAGCAGCACAAATAAGTAAATTAAATCAACACAAACAAAAACACATTGGAGAAAAATCATATGAATGTGACAGGTGTGATTATAAAACAGCACGACGAATTGCTTTGAAACTACATACACTAACACACACTGGAAAAAAGCCATATGAATGTCGCATGTGTGATTTCAAAACAGCATATCCTAGTGCTTTGAAACAACATACACGAACACATACTGGAGAAAAACCATATGGATGTGACATGTGTGATTATAAATGTGCGCAAGCATATAATTTGAAACGACACAAACAAACACACACTGGAGAAAAGGCATACGAATGTGATTTTTGTCATTATAAAACAGCATATCCTAGTGCTTTGAAACTACATACACGAACACACAATGGAGAAAAGCCTTATGAATGTGACGTGTGTGAATATAAATCTGCGCATGCACATAATTTAAAACAACACAAACGAACACACACCGGAGAAAAAGCATATGAATGTGACATGTGTGATTTCAAAACAGCATATCCTAGTGCTTTGAAACGACATACACGAACACACACTGGAGCAACACCATATGAATGTAACATGTGTGATTATATAACAGCACAAATAAGTAATTTAAATCGACACAAACAAACACACTGAAGAAAAGCCATATTAATGTGACATGTGTGATTATAAAACAGCACGACGAGTTGCTGTGAAACTACATACGCTAAATCACACTGAAAAAAATCCATATGAATGTGGTAATGCAAGATACACAATAAAAACATAAAAAAAGACAATATAAATTTTATCTTAATCCATATTTTGGTATGGATCCGAAATGCTCAATGTGCAACCTTGTCCAGTGCTGCATTATTGGGCAGTCCAGATCCATCCTCGAGAAGAACAGCTGTAGGTAGCTGTTGGAGCTGCCGCACTCGGCACATCAGAGATGCGAGTCGCTTGCGCATGATCGCTGCGAATGTTAGAAATAAGATGGGAAATACCTTGGTTTCCAGTAGAAGCAAATTTTTTATAAGTGACTTACATTGAATTCTTCTATTGTATTCTCTTTGGTGACACACACTATCAACAGCACGTTGCTACGATACTTATTTTGACATTAATTTATTATCTAACAGCGAACCCATCTATGTGTGCATCCACGAACATCCCCGATGCGCACAGTAGTGTGGCAGCTTCATCAACAGAGAGGTCATGGTTGAGCGCATGAACTTGTCTCTTAAGGCAGTCTCTGATTGGGGCGATGCCAACCTGGTCAAGTTCAATGCCGCTAAGATCCAGGCGTGTCTGTTCTCCGCAAAAAGGACGCCATTCCAACTGGCTCCTACTTTCCGGGATGTGTCCGTTCCGATATCTGACCAGCTTGAGCTTTTGGGCGTCTCTCTGTCTCCTACACTCAACTTTGGCTCCTATATTAAAAACAAGGCTTAATTGGCTGCCAAAAAGCTAGGTATCCTATCGAAGGTGCGTTGGTCCTCTAAGTTAACGCATGTGATGGGTCCCACCATCTACAACCACCTACCGGACGACGTCACTGCAACACTCACTCTGTACTCTTTTAAGTAACGTCTCAAAAAATGGCTGATCGAGCAATCTTTTTACGCGTTTGACGAATTTTATATATTATTAATTTAATGTTACCTGTATTTTATTTTTTTATTTTACTATGACATAATTTCAATTTATTATTATCCAATTTTTATAATTTTGTATTATTTAATTCCTTTGTATCTGGTCTTATTTATTGTTTGATTTATATTATTTTAGTCAAATTCATAACAATTATGATTAATAATTTGACATGTAAAATAATATTTTATAAATATATATGAATATGAATACTTCACCTCGGAACAGTTGCTTACACTGTACCAAGCACAAGTTCGTGCATGGAGTACTGCTCTCACCTTTGGGATGGATCAGCTAAATACCAGCTCGGGGCGTTCGAGTCAATTGAGAAGCGTGCCAAGAGGCTCATCAGCAACGAAGCCCTAGTTCAGACTAAGCTTCTTAGTCTTGAGCATCGGCGCAAAGTTGCTAATCTATCGGTTTTTTATCGGATACATTTTGGAGAGTGTGCATCAGATCTGCATGATTTAATTCCCTCCTGCCCTTTTTTCTATCGGACTGCCAGAGCGGGCACGAAAAATCGACACCGCTTTATGATTGACATTCCGAAAACCCGTACGAAGCGCTTTGATTCCACTTTTATTGTGCGAACTGCTAGTCTGTGAAATACACTACCTGAATGGGTGTTCCCCGATAGTTACAATCTGGGTATCTTTAAGTCAAGAGTGAATCGGTTTCTTCTAGGCAAGCGTGATCCACCGTAGGCCGCATCATCGCTTAACATCAGGCGACTTGACGGCCAAGCGCAAGCCTATTTTGCAATAAAAAAAGGTGTGCCTTGCCTAGCTAGCCGTGTTATAAAATGTCTCATCTTCCTTGTGTTGAAGGTTTCATTGTACAAACGAGAAAAAAATGTTTTTTTTTTATATATATACGTTTGGTGTGCGTGACTCGCCAGCGCCATCTATTGATAGTCCGGTCATTACACATGGTCCGGTCATGGTACATTTGGAAATGCAAGTGAACCGAGAAAGATAAATTTTTGATATTACGTGCGGCCCTGGAAAAGTTTAACTTCAAATTGTCAACCAAAATTAGCTTGAGGAATTTCCGCCATCTTGAAAAAAACGGTCATATTCAGTTTTTTCATAATAACTCGGTTCTTCGTTAAGATACGATTTTTTTACGCGAGGCTTTTTCGTTGCTATCTTTACGATCTACATTTAAGGTATCAAACATTTTTCACCTATCGTTCACCGTTATTGAGATATCGATCGAAAAAAACAAATTTTGGGAGTGAAATTTTTTTTATTGAAATTTTCTTTTTTTCTCGTGAAGATATCGAGATAAAACCGCATTTAATTATTATTTTTTAATACTCAAAAAATATATTTTATATAAATCTCATGTGTTTGGTTCATAATTTGGCAGGATCATTAATTTATTCCCGAACGCTGCCCATCCGAGTTGGATTCTTCGGGCGACCTCTTTGCCTAAGTTGGACTTTCTTAACTGAACAATCTGTCCAAGATAGGTGTAATGGTCAACAACTTCGAGAGTATCGTTTCCAACATTGACCGGCACGGGTACAACATGGACATTGGACATGATTTTTGTCTTATCCATGTTCATTTTAAGACCCACCTGTTGGGAAAGGCTACTGAGGTCGCTGAGCATTGTATTAAGGTCCTCCAGCGACTCTGCCATGATAACTATATCATCGGCAAAACGAAGGTGAGTGATATATTCATTATAGATATGATAGATATATTCGCCATTAATGTTGATGCCCAGTCCGTTCCAGTCCAAAAGCTTGAAAACGTCCTCCAATGCGTTCGTGAACAGTTTTGGAGAGATAACATCTCCCTGTCTCACGCCTTTTATTGGTTCCGTGCTCTCGTCCTGTAATCGGATCGACATGGTGGCGTTTCTATACAAACACTTCAGCACTTCGATATACCTATAGTCGATATGACAACGCTGGAGGGACTGCAATACTGCCCAGGTCTCGATCGAATCGAAGGCTTTTTCATAGTCCACAAACGCTAGACATAATGGCCGATTATACTCCTCAGTATTCTGTATAATCTGGCGGAGCGTCTGTATGTGGTCTATGGTGCTCCAGCCTTTACGGAAACCGGCTTGTTCGGGAGGCTGGAAGTCATCAAACCTGTTTTCGAGACGGTTCGTAATGACCCTGGAGGATAACTTATACACATGGCTCAGGAGTGAGATGGGTCTATAATACTTCAATAAGGTGTCGTCACCTTTTTTGAAGAAGAGCACCACCACCACTCCTGTGCCATGCTTCATGCGTAGTACCTTCGAGTATGACGGAATGAAACAATTTCTGGAGGACTAAAAGTACCGGTTTTCCACCCGCTCTCAATAGTTCTGTCGTGAATCCGTCATCACCCGACGCCCTATTCTTAAGCTGACATGACCTGTACCGTACCACCTGCACACACACACAGCTATGCTCGGAGTTTCTTTGCGCGATAGAATCCGAAACGTGGATATTCGACAAAGAACCAGAGTCATTGACATAGCTATTAAAATTTGCAAGTTGAAGTGGCAATGGGCAGGCCACATTGCTCGAAGAACCGATAACAGATGGGGAAGAAAGGTTCTTGAGTGGAGACCACGAACCGGAAGACGCAGCGTAGGTAGGCCTCCCAATAGATGGACCGACGACATCGTGAGAGTCGCGGGCATCCAGTGGATGCAGATGGCAGGTTGTCGTTCAGTGTGGAGGTTAAAGGGTTAAAGAAAAAAAATCACTTGTTACCATGTTACTCCGTCAAATTAAAAGATATCGAAACGAAACATTTTTTGTTTATAATGTTATGATAGTCCGCAAAACTTGAGTGTGTCACTTTTTGTAAATTCACACTCAGTAATTTTATATCGTCAATAATGTACTAATGTGCGAGCGAGAAAGCTGCAGACGAATAGGGACCCCTTAAATGTAGATCGTAAAGAAAGCAACAAAAAAGTGATGTGTAAAAAAAACTTATCTCAGCGGAGAACCGACATATTATGAAAAAACTGAATTTAACCGTTTTTCAAGATAGCGGAAATTCCACAAGCTAATTTTGGTCGACAATTTGAAGTTGAGGTGAAACGTTTCACTTTGGCGGGAAATTCAAATTTCAAACAGTTTTTTTGTTCTTGTAGCTAGGCCGAGTAATTTTTGTAAACGATAGTGATGTTCGCGAAAATTTATTATTATTCTTTACAAACTCGCGTAAAGTTATTTATCTCCAATGCACATTATTACATACATTAGTCAATAAACAAATTTATGCTGTTTCAAACGGTTTATTGCCAAATGTAAGTAATATGGTGAGTAACTGATTAATAGCTGTACATGATAATGTAAAGAACAACCAACAATTTTCGCGAACACTATGCCATTTCACAATAATTACCTGGCCTAGCTACAAGGACAAAAAAACCGTTTGAAATTTGATTTTCCCGCCAAAGTGAAACGTTTCACCTTAAGATTTTCTAGGCTGCCCCCTCGTAATATCAATAATTTAGCTCTTTCGGTTCACTTGCATTTAGGCATAACCTGTGTATTCCGACGCAATGATTGGACCATGATTGTTGCAGAACCTCCAGCGATCAGAAAACCTCCCATTAGCTGTAGATTAGCTCGGTGGGCCCATTTTACGCACATCCTTTAGGATAGTTCCAAAGTTTCCCATAGATACCGACCTAAGGACCTAACCTGACAACCGTGATCGACGGGTTGTAATACTGTTATAAATAGATTTATCAAGTCAGTTGGAACTATTTTTTCTATAAATTATGTTATTTTTAAACCTAATGAAATGGTATTTGTTTAAAATGTATTTAGTTATAAAGAATGTTGTTAGACCGTATTTAAGGAATTAAATTTTAAGTGTTGTAAATGATATATTTTTTACGTAATAAAAATAACTTTTACGGTGATGCGTTTCATGTTTGGCGGGAAATACAAATTTCAAACAGTTTTTTTGTCCTCGTAGAGGCCGGGTAATTATTGTGAAATGACAGTGTTTGCGAAAATTGTTGGTCGTTCTTTAAATTATCATGTACAGCTATTAATCAGTTACCATATTACTCACATTTGGCAATAAACCGTTTGAAACAGCAAAAATTTGTTTATTGACAAATGTATGTAATAATGTGCATTGAAGATAAATAACTTTATGCGAGTTTGTAGAGAATAATAATCAATTTTCGCAAACATCATGATCGTTTACAATAATTACTCGGTCTAGCTACAAGAACAAAAAAAAATACTGTTTGAAATTTGAATTTCCCGCCAAAGTGAAACGTTTCACTTTAAGCTGGAATTATTCTGCCTTTCTTATACCTTTCTTGTAACAATAGTTAACTTTGTAATATATGGTCGTATCGTTAGGTATTTGTATAAAAAATAGAAACAATATAAATTAATAAATAAAAACTATCAGGCACCGAATACCGAGGTTCCTCACTCCTACTGTGCTGTGCCCTACAGGGTCCATATCGACGCAAGAAATCAAAAAGGTCGTAACTGACACATTTTGCCAAAATGCTTTTTTACACTTTTGAAATCAGCAAATTTTCTGCGTCGAAAGGTGTAACTCACATAGCTCTACGATGAATATTAACGATTTTAGGATTTTCACAAGTAACGTTGAGGGACATATTTTGTGACTACAAAGCGCTGTAACTATAAAAAAAAACGGTGTTTTTTGAGGAAGTGAAATCAGTTACAACGTTTTTACATTCTTGAGAAAGGATAGTTTTAGAACTCGTCATACATTTTGACCCGTAGTTACAACATTCTTACTGCCTCTAAAAATACATCAAATGATGTAACTGACATAAAGTGTCTTATAAAACAACTTTGGATAGAATTTATGCACATTCATAGATTCTTTCATTTACTTTCGATTTACTGTCCAAATATCACTTTCCTAGGACCTATAAATCCCGAGATAATGTTTTTTTTTTGAAAATCAGAAAAGTTTTTTGGCTCTGGTGAACAATTTCATTTTTGCTACTACCTTTCCGTTTTCTTGCGTCGATATGAACTATGTACTAGTTATAATGTTTTATTTACCACCTATGTAATGTATGGAATCAATAAATAATCCGAATATTCTACCATACTACTCAATTATTTTTACACAGGCAACACCATTCACAAACGTCAAAGTAATGACGCTTCTACGAGTTCAAAATAGTGTGGTCATAAATACATACAAACGTAAGTACTAATATAAGCTCTAACATCATGGTAATGGGTGGATAATCAATTGAATTTAATTTGCTACGTAGTATGTAACTAATTTCATTTATGCGAGTAGTTGATAGAGGTAAGAAAAATTGGAAATCTTGGACGTTCGAATGAAATGAACAAAATTAATCGATTAAAATATATTACGAGTAATCATAGGAACAATGTAGCAGGGCTAGCATGCGCACTGTGACAAAAAAAAAAACGAATCTTTTTACTATACTAAAGCGAGATAGGCGTTTATGAAACCGTAGGCATCTTGTTGCGTTCTCGCTCGACGCAAGGACAACAAGATTTTGTCGCGGTGTGCATGCTAGCCTTGCTAATGTTAATGATGTTGCTACTTCATTGCTATCGTTTTAGTACAATCGAGATTTTGTTTAGAAATTTCACTAATATTAATTTTTCAGTTGTCTGGTTACCATGTTAAAAAATTTAATAAGACATTTAAGAAGTTTATCGAGATACGAGTATATTGGACAGTTAAGAAGTTTAACAAGAAAATAAAATTGCGTTGCTAATTCAAAAGCTTCTCTTGCTTAATTATCAGAATAATTTTGTTCTATCTTGCACTCTGTAGATTGCTAAATATAGCTTTGCTTTTCTCTTCATGAAATTACCTTTACGCAACGCAATAGAAAAGTAACATTTTGTATCAGGCAAACTCACTCGAATAGAATATAATAAGTAACAAGTATTATTCGATTCGATATTATCTAAGTTATTTGAGTCGTTTGTTAAGCCCATCTCTATTTGACAAACTTGTTATTATTATAATCGAGTGTACATAACCTTTCATTTCATGTTTCGATTTTATTTTACTCAAAAACAATAGTATTTCAATAAAATCTGTGCCAATGTGTTAGTTTTAAGTTTTTACCACCGATACCTGACGAGGAAAGACAATAAAGGTTCGTGGTTCATTCACAATAACCATATTTTTACCACATAATTAGTTCAGTCTACGTACCTACGCGTTTAAGTTTTTAGTGGCATGTGCAGTTATTTTATGTGATCGCTGTTATTGTTATGCTCTTTTATGAAATTAAAACGCCATTTTGTGTAAGCCGATAGCTTTTACGTAGTATTTCCGGGGTTTGTAAATAAAAGCTATCTCGATAGCACTAACATCGTAATTTTCAAGATGTTCTAAAATTAAAAATCGAGTAGTAACGTAAGTGATGTAAACCTTTTTACTTTCTCGAATATTTTAATTTTCGTTTAGTTCTCTGTTGCATTTTTTATTTTTATTTGCACAAGCATTTTGTAAAAAGTTTTCATAGTAAAATTATATGTCATCTAGAAATCTATGATTCATGCAGTGACCAATTATTTCGCCACTCATTCATAGTCGTTTCATAGAAATTATTAAATGCTATCTCACTCTCATTATTGTAACTGAACTGTACTTTTTGCACATTTGATTGTTTAAACTAAAAATGTAGTTTGAGATTGTTGACCTCTTAGCTTGGAAAACTACTTTAAGTAGGGGGTAATGACCCTCAATAGTTTACTTTATGACAGATTTTGTGTTAACTGTATCTTTGGTTGGTATAAATATTGTAATTATATCAACTGTCTGGTTAGAGTTGTCAATCATAGACAGCCTTCTTTCTCTGATTTAAAAGACGATTTTGTAATTTTATTACATCTGCCTAGAAGTTTACATAATTATTTGAATTTATTTCTTTGGCTGCAATGAAATTGTAAAAAGTAATATCTTTCATTCAAAAACCTGACAAATCAAAATTCCGTTTTTATTAATTTGTTTACCATCTACAGCTGACAGCTGAGAAAACTTGGATTGTATAAAAATACATCTTCCTGGATAATGTAGGTAGTTTTTTTTTTTTTTTCTTTAGTTTGGCTTATAAAGGCAAGGTTTAAACTGCAATTTTTGTTGCTATTTTTTCCACGTTCACTATACATCCTCATGATGTCAACAAAATCAGGGCTGCTTTGTTGTGAATGCAACATAGCAGATAGTTTCTTTTGTATTACTATTTCCTTTAGAAAGTGGGTAAAACAAGGCAACAATGTTTAAAAATTTGATGGCACTATTTCCATTTGTTTATTTGCTCTGACAGCTGCAATATTGTAAAAAGCTGTTTTTTTTTATTGCTGTAACAAGCAAGTTATGTATTTGTTATTTTTAACAGACTTCAAAAAAGGCGGAGGTCCTATGCTCCACTGTTTTTATATATATACTACCTGCGCCCCGCGGTTTCACCCGGTGATAAAAATCGGTGATGATGATGATGATGAAAAAAATAGCCTATCTCCGCCCTCATGATATATACTATTACCTCGCAAAATTTTATCGAGATCGGTTAAGCTGTTTAGCCGTGATTATGTAGCAAACAGACAGAGTTACTTTCGCATTTATAATATTAGTGTGGATTAGTAGATGTAAAAGGCTGCCAGATTGAAATGGGATTGGGCGGGACATGTGGCGCGTATGAACCCCGACCGATGGGCCAGGATCGTCACACAGTGGGTGCCGGATGGACGACGCAGTCAAGGAAGGCCTAGGAAACGCTGGCGTGACGATCTTGACTCATTCCGGAGAGGTTGGCAAGAGGCGGCGGTGGACCGAGATTTATGGAAGGAAATGGAGGAGACCTTTGCCCAGCAGTGGGACAGTATAGGTTAAGGAAAAAAAAAAAAAAAAAGTGTGGATTTTTGTATGTATATCAGTCTCTGGCAGCCATATTACAAGCTTCGCTTAGTTTGGGTTCAGATGACCGTGTGTGCAATAATGTCCCAGATATTTATTTATTTATATCCATGAATAACTGACTTTGAATTTGTTACAGATGTTCTGCCTTCAAGAAAAAGAAACGCACTTTGACAAAGACCCCCTCGACACTGAGAGCCAATCAGAGCTCAGCGATGACGAGCCCGCAACCAAACGTATCAAACTCAACTCTTCACTCAACCAGTCTCTCACCTCAACCCTCAACTCCTCTCTCAACCTACAAGTGTACCAAATACCCGCCAACTACACGTATACTACTCCGAAGTCATTGTCAATATTTCCGACGTCACATGTTTTGCCAAAGTTTGTCAATAATCCTTTAAACTTGGCTAACCCCCTGGCTTTGGCAAATGAAGCAAACAATATTGTCAAGAATTTACAAACAAGGTATGTGTAACCTTTTTTACCCATAATCAGGCCTGGCGCACTCCGCACTTTAGGCAGAAGCTACAAGTAGTCGTCTTGTCGGACTTGCCGTGCCCGCTGCTGCGCTATAGACAGAGATAACGCGACAAGAGTAACGCGATAGACAGAGAGGCAACTTCTAGCAGGCCTGGTGCACTCCGCACTTTAGGTATGAAGCTACAAGTAGTCGTCTTGTCGGACTTGCCGTGCCCGCTGCTGCGCTATAGACAGAGATAACGCGACAAGAGTAACGCGATAGACAGAGAGGCAACTTCTAGCAGGCCTGGTGCACTCCGCACTTTAGGCAGAAGCTACAAGTAGTCGTCTTGTCGGACTTGCCGTGCCCGCTGCCGCGCGATAGACAGAGATAACGCGACAAGAGTTACGCGATAGACAGAGAGGTAACTTCTAGCAGGCCTGGCGCACTCCGCACTTTAGGTATGAAGCTACAAGTAGTCGTCTTGTCGGACTTGCCGTGCCCGCTGCCGCGCGATAGACAGAGATAACGCGACAAGAGTTACGCGATAGACAGAGAGGTAACTTCTAGCAGGCCTGGCGCACTCCGCACTTTAGGCAGAAGCTACAAGTAGTCGTCTTGTCGGACTTGCCGTGCCCGCTGCCGCGCGATAGACAGAGATAACGCGACAAGAGTTACGCGATAGACAGAGAGGTAACTTCTAGCAGGCCTGGCGCACTCCGCACTTTAGGCAGAAGCTACAAGTAGTCGTCTTGTCGGACTTGCCGTGCCCGCTGCCGCGCGATAGACAGAGATAACGCGACAAGAGTTACGCGATAGACAGAGAGGTAACTTCTAGCAGGCCTGGCGCACTCCGCACTTTAGGTATGAAGCTACAAGTAGTCGTCTTGTCGGACTTGCCGTGCCCGCTGCCGCGCGATAGACAGAGATAACGCGACAAGAGTTACACGATAGACAGAGAGGAAACTTCTAGCAGGCCTGGCGCACTCCGCACTTTAGGTATGAAGCTACAAGTAGTCGTCTTGTCGGACTTGCCGTGCCCGCTGCCGCGCGATAGACAGAGATACCGCGACAACAGTTACGCGATAGACAGAGAGAAAACTTCTAGCAGGCCCGGCGCACTCAGCACTTTAGGTATGAAGCTACAAGTAGTCGTCTTGTCGGACTTGCCGTGCCCGCTGCTGCGCTATAGACAGAGATAACGCGACAAGAGTAACGCGATAGACAGAGAGGCAACTTCTAGCAGGCCTGGTGCACTCCGCACTTTAGGTATGAAGCTACAAGTAGTCGTCTTGTCGGACTTGCCGTGCCCGCTGCTGCGCTATAGACAGAGATAACGCGACAAGAGTAACGCGATAGACAGAGAGGCAACTTCTAGCAGGCCTGGTGCACTCCGCACTTTAGGTATGAAGCTACAAGTAGTCGTCTTGTCGGACTTGCCGTGCCCGCTGCCGCGCTATAGACAGAGATAACGCGACAAGAGTAACGCGATAGACAGAGAGGCAACTTCTAGCAGGCCTGGCGCACTCCGCACTTTAGGTATGAAGCTACAAGTAGTCGTCTTGTCGGACTTGCCGTGCCCGCTGCCGCGCGATAGACAGAGATAACGCGACAAGAGTTACGCGATAGACAGAGAGGCAACTTCTAGCAGGCCTGGCGCACTCCGCACTTTAGGTATGAAGCTACAAGTAGTCGTCTTGTCGGACTTGCCGTGCCCGCTGCCGCGCGATAGACAGAGATAACGCGACAAGAGTTACGCGATAGACAGAGAGGCAACTTCTAGCAGGCCTGGCGCACTCCGCACTTTAGGTATGAAGCTACAAGTAGTCGTCTTGTCGGACTTGCCGTGCCCGCTGCCGCGCGATAGACAGAGATAACGCGACAAGAGTTACGCGATAGACAGAGAGGCAACTTCTAGCAGGCCTGGCGCACTCCGCACTTTAGGCAGAAGCTACAAGTAGTCGTCTTGTCGGACTTGCCGTGCCCGCTGCCGCGCGATAGACAGAGATAACGCGACAAGAGTTACGCGATAGACAGAGAGGCAACTTTTAGCAGTACCCTTAGTACAAGATTTGATAGTTTTCGAAAACTTTTTTCGTTTTCGTTTTGTTCCATACATTGCTGGGCTAAAAGCTATTCGAAACCATCTTTCGTATTCGAGTGAAGCAACCTATACTGCCGATTACTACCGATTTTAGTTCTTCCGCGTTTCCGCTAGAGGCGCTTTGCTGAAATGTATGGAACAATACGAAAACGAAAAAAGTTTTCGAAAACTATCAAATCTTGTACTAAGGGTACAGGTCTGGCGCACTCCGCACTTAAGATATTAAGCTACAAGAAGTCGTCTTGTCGGACTTGCCGTGCCCGCTGCCGCGCGATAGACAGAGATAACGCGACAAGAGTTTCCCGATAGACAGAGAGGAAACTTCTAGGTTAATTAAATTCTCTTTCGGCGCATTTCATTTCTGAAAACTATCGTGCAGTAATTGATCATTATAACGAACTTTTAAAAAAAGGACCTTCTTTTAATGTTTTTTAATGTTTGTTACCTCTGAACTTTCGACTGGGTGAACCGATTTTGATGTTTCTATTTTTATTTTAAAGATGGTGCTTCCCTTGTGGTCCCATTTCAATTTGGTCCAGTTTTGACATTTCTATGAAGTCGGTTTTTTTATATTGAAAATTACGTTGTTTTTAAATGACTCGCCATCCTTGAAATGAGAGAGATAATTATTATGTACCTATACATAATAATAATAGTGATTCCAGGGGGCTAAAACCCCGGAACCCGACCCCTGGCTTACCGTAACCGGCCGTCCCGGGGTGGAAACCGCAAGAGCTAAGAACCTAAGCTCCAGGGTGGAAGTGTTAAAGGGTATAACGCCGCGAGTGGCTCTTAGTGAAAGTGCAGCACACCTCTCGACACCCTAAGCCACCCACGCCGATGTTGCCCCTCCGGTGCCAAAATACGGCAGCTTTAATGGGGGGCCCATTTAGTGGGTGGCATCACCTGCCTAACTAATTTTGAGATGAGACAGGATAAGGCAGGCGCCTTTTCTCATCCAATAGATCTCTTATCCCATCCACAAGTTGTTCACCTCAATAGCCCAGACTTTTTTAATCCTATACTGTACAATAGTTTCATATTCCTTTTTATACACATTCCATAATTGTATTTTTTATATTCAACAGGGCCTTTTGGTGTTGGCTTCGGCTCCACCACTGCCTACCAAATGTCTGGGCTAGACTCGAGAATGTAATTAAATAAAGTCGTATAATCAGAATAAATTTTAACATTTATTTCCTCTAAGGTTTTCGTTGCCGGCCAAGTTGTCAATAACTCCAGTACAGAAGACTCCAGCTGTTTCGGAGACGGGAGAAATTATCAGGTAAGTTTTTATATACTTTTTTGGGTCGGGTTGTCCAATACTACATTGTTATCCTAGGGGTGAAAGTAACTTATTTAGACCCGAGTCGGTGTCTTAATAACCGAGGGACTAAATAAGTATTTAGCTCTGAGGTAAACACTGTGATTTTCATTACGAATACAAAGAAACTAAAAATAAAAACATGAACTGACACTGGCGAATACACGAGAAGTGCGGGACCATAATCCACTGAGGAGAAAAAAAAGTTGGAATATGCTTCAATACAAATGTGAAAAAACAATGGGTACAATGTTTGGATGTCACGCGTCTTCTTCCTTTTTAAAACAGTCATTGCACTAATGGTAGTCTGTGTCACCCATGTCGTTGAACACAAACTCAACTGTTAACTGAATATTAAGCTTACACACACATCATCAGCCAATTAACGTCAACTGTTGGACAAGGCCTCCCTCATAGAGAGGGGTGTTGCCATAATCCCCACGCTTGGCAGGCGGCTTGGGGATCGCAGTACGTTCACCGCGTACTATTAGGACGCTGCTGCCCATCCTCCGGTGGTTCTGGTCGCAGTTTTAGGACATACCCGGGTCCAACACAACATTTAGGGTTTTTTGTAGTGGTAGGACTCTTTTGCAGGGGTCTGCCTGGGGAAGTACCATACCTGTTCCAGTTATTCAACCGCCAAGCAGTAGTGTGTTCCGGATTGAAGGGCAATGTTTCCAGCGAAATGACAGGGCACACAGAGATTTGACATCTTATATCTCGGGGTGACGAGCGCAGTGCATCGCCATCCAGGGTTTTGAACTGTTGAAGTTCAAATTCTGAGTGTCGTTGAGCTGTTATGGGCAAGCGTGAAGAGCCATCAGGCGAGCGACTTCGCTCGTCTCGTCAGTCAGTAACATAAAAAAAATAACAATGCACAAAATATCTCATGTTGTATGCAAATAAAAGATCTTTATCTTATCTTTACTCATTGGATCATTTTGTTTATATTTTAGGTATAAAAAGAATGGTGAGGTAGCGAAGAAGCGGGGTCCGCCTAAAGGCTACAAACGAAAACCCAAGCTGGACCTGTCCAAGAGTCTCAGTTTACCGCAAGCCTTACAAGCTACTGCTCTTCAGGTAACTGTACAGAGTGTCAATTCTGCTAATTAACGTAAAATCACATTGTTTTGCCACTCCCACGACTCTCAATTACGATTGTGGCAAAAAGGGTATTCTGCTAAATCTACAATTTCGTTTCAATTGTGTGTCAAGGGAATCGTGTGCGAATTGCGTTCGATGTTGCCTGTAAAAATCTACCACGAGTTGTATTATTTTATACCAAACTATCATTGTTTTTTTTGTCACTTAAATGATTATATTATAGATTGTATTGATTGTACATATCTTCCTCGTCAATATAATACACCAAACATAATTTTAAAATGTAATTTAAGGAAAAAACAGTAAAAATACGGATGATTAGGCGGTATGGCCTAAAGGCTTTAGCCTGCCCGATGAGCAAAAAAAGTATTCCACTGGCACGCCATTACCGTACAGAATACCAATAAGAACTGTCAGACAGTTCGATGGCAAGCCATTGGAAAGCAACTGGTCTTAAATAACTAGCAGAATACCAAATCTCGAAAATAATTCCAACGAGACACTACCGACACTCATTTGAAACGTTTGACAAATAGCAGAATTGACACCCAGGTGTGAAGAAACGCGCGAACACGAAGACTGGTGATAGTTTTTAACCGACTTCCAAAACAGGAGGTTCTAATTCTAATTTAAAGTGGGGGTGATAAAACCTGCACTGACATCCCGCTTGGGGTGTATTGTGCATTTGCCTGCCAGCCTAAACAAACCAGCCGAGCTCCTTCACCTTATAGACCAGGGTAGAAGCCTTCAAAAATGGTAAAAAGTGAAAAAAAATAGTAGTAGGATGAAACCCATTAGAAAAGGAGGGGAATATGATAAAAATGAAAGGAAAAATAAATTACGGGCGATCTGAGTTCGGGAAGTGGGAGGGGGGGGGTTAAGGGTAAAAAATGGTTTATCTCGATTTCCGGTAAAACTACAAGTCCTATGAAAAAAAGTTAAATGGCAAAGTTGTAGGTAATAAAAAGATCTACATTTTTTATATTAACAATTTTTTACATAACCTCAAAATTTATGTGAAAAATTCAAATAATCAAGTTTTTGGTTTTTTTGGTTTCAAAAATTTTCGACCCTGGTCTATTAACCTGCCTAAACTGTTCTACCCCTATTTCGCCAGGTGTTGTGGTATTGAAGACTTGTTGTTGAGTTTCTTCAAAGAGTCTCGACCTTAATAGTATGTCTTCTGGGGCACAAACAAAAAGCAAAAGGAGGTTCTCAATTAGACTGTTTTTTAAAATGTTTGTTACCTCAGAACTATCGACTGGGTGAACCGATTTTGATGATTCTTTTTTTATTTGAAAGCTGGTGCTTTCCGTGTGGTCCCATTTCAATAAGCTCTGACAGTTCTGTTATGTAATTTTTATAAAGTCCGTTTTTAGGGTTCCGTACCCAAAGGGTAAAACGGGACCCTATTACTAAGGCTCCGCTGTCTGTCCTTCTGTCCGTCCGTCCGTCTGTCATCAGGCTGTATCTCATGAACCGTGATAGTTAGACAGTTGAAATTTTCACAGGTGATGTATTTCTGTTGGTGCTATAACAACAAATACTAAAAAACAATAAAATAAATATTTAAGGGGGCTCCCATACAACAAACGTGTTTTTTTTGCTCGTTTTTGCTCAATATTGATAACGGCAACAGGTAGACGCTTGAAATATTCACAGAATATTTAGTTATATATTCACTTTAAAAATAAATTATCAAATTAAAATAAAATAAATATTTAAGGGGTGCTTAAAGTGGGGTACAAATGTATGTAATAATGTACGTTAGAGATAAATAACTTTACGCGAGTTTGTAAAGAATAATAATCAATTTTCGCAAACATCATGATCGTTTACAATAATTACCCGGCCTAGCTACAAGAACAAAAAAACTGTTTGAAATTTGAATTTCCCGCCAAACGTGAAACGTATCACCTTAATAGATGGACATTCATAGACTGTTGATGGATTTAATTTGCATTTGAGGTACTTATTAAATCATTTATTATATTCCAGGCACAAAACACAATCTTAACGAGTCTCCTAGCTGCTAACAATACATCTGTGTCCCTACCACCGACTACAACTAGCGGTTTAAACCAACAGAGGACAATTCTGCCTCATGAGACTGCACTGCCCGCACTGATACCCATCGCGCCGGCTATACGACTGCCCGAAGGTAAGAAACGGGGTCAAATCGATGTCAAACTGAATTAGGTCGATGTCAAACTTCATAAGGTCGATGTTAAACTGAATTAGGTCGATGTCAAACTGCATAAGGTCGATGTCAAACTGAATGAGGTTGATGTCAAAGTTCATGAGGTCAATGTCAAACTTCATAAGGTCAATGTCAAACTTCATAAGGTCGATGTTAAACTTCATAAGGTCGATGTTAAACTTCGTGAGGTCGATGTCAAACTTCATTAGGTAGATGTTAAACTGCATAAGGTCAGTGTCAAACTGCATAAGGTCGATGTCAAACTGAATGAAGTCGATGTTAAACTTCGTGAGGTCGATGTCAAACTGCATAAAGTCGATGTTAAACTTCGTGAGGTCGATGTCAAACTGCATAAGGTCGATGTCAAACTTCGTGAGGTCGATGTCAAACTGAAATGAGGTCGATTTAATGTTAATCTATGAGGTTGGTTACGGTTGAGTCCGAAATACGGAAATCTGACGAACTACAAAAGTCATATATTATGTAGGACACCATATTATGCGACTGAAGTTGCGCTGTGCATTTTGCTAGGCGTGGCGACGGCAGGTGGAGTAGAGCCCTGATAGAGTGGTTGCCAATAGCGGATAAGCGTTCCGTGTGCAGGCAACCAGCCCGATGGGTTGATGACATTAGACCCATCGCAGCTAATACGTGGATGAGATTGGATCAAGATAGGGATAAATGGCACAACAGAGAGGGGGCCTATACCCAACTGTCGGTTGATACAGGCTGACGATATGAGGTTGGTTCGATATCAAAACTATAGGAGGTTGATTCAATGTCACATCTTATGAAGTTGATTTAATATTAATCATTATGATGTTGATTTGATCTCTAATCAAAAGAAAGTCGATCCAATGTCAAAGTCAAAGTTAATGTCTTCATAAGGTTGATTCGACGTCACTCCTTATGAGGTTGATTTAATGTTAATCTTTATGAGGTTAGTCTGATATCTATACTTATCAAAAGGTAGTGTATCCGAAGTCAAACTTCATGAGGTTGATTCGATGTCACACCTTATGAGGTTGATTCGATGTTAGTATTTATGATGTTAATACGATCTCTATATCAAAAGGAAGTCGATCCAATGTCAAACTTCATGAGGTTGATTCGATGTCACACCTAATGAGGTCGATTTAATGTTAATCTTTATGAGGTTAGTCTGATATCTATACTTATCAAAAGGTAGTGTATCCGAAGTCAAACTTCATGAGGTTGATTCGATGTCACACCTTATGAGGTTGCTTTAATGTTAGTATTTATGATGTTAATACGATCTCTATATCAAAACGAAGTCGATCCAATGTCAAACTTCATGAGGATGATTCGATGTCACACCTAATGAGGTCGATTTAATGTTAATCTTTATGAGGTTAGTCTGATATCTATACTTATCAAAAGGTAGTGTATCCGAAGTCAAACTTCATGAGGTTGATTCGATGTCACACCTTATGAGGTTGATTTAATGTTAGTATTTATGATGTTAATACGATCTCTATATCAAAACGAAGTCGATCCAATGTCAAACTTCATGAGGATGATTCGATGTCACACCTTATGAGGTTGATTTAATGTTAGTATTTATGATGTTAATACGATCTCTATATCAAAACGAAGTCGATCCAATGTCAAACTTCATGAGGATGATTCGATGTCACACCTAATGAGGTCGATTTAATGTTAATCTTAATGATGTTGAGTCGATCTCTAATCAAAAGGAAGTCGATCCAATGTCAAACTTCATGAGGATGATTCGATGTCACACCTAATGAGGTCGATTTAATGTTAATCTTAATGATGTTGAGTCGATCTCTAATCAAAAGGAAGTCGATCCAATGTCAAACTTCATGAGGATGATTCGATGTCACACCTAATGAGGTCGATTTAATGTTAATCTTTATGAGGTTGGTTCGATATCAAAACTTTAGAAGATTGATTCGATGTCAAACTTCATTAAGTAAAAGGTACTGTTGTTGTAACTAAACTATAAAGCGTTAATTATAATTAATAAAATTCCAGGTGTGGAGTTAGTAGAACTGCTGTTAGACCCGATGGACTGGTTTCCCTCAGAGCCGTATAAGATGACCTTCAGCCGCAAGAAGAATCCCAAGTGGAAACTGTTTCCTTTTAGATGTGAACATTGCTTTAAAGTAAGTACCACTATACAGATATGATCATTACTATAAAGTAAGTTTACAGGTCTACGCTTTTACCCTGTCAAACATTCATGTGATGAACATTTGTGTTTGTTCTATGTCTGGATGTTAATATCTGTTCAAGTTTGTATTTAAAAATATATATTCTCTGGCAGCCATATTACAAGCTCTGCTTAGTTTGGAGTCATATGACCGGAGAGGAAGAAAAAAAAAAGCTTTGTTTAAAAGTGGGAAAAGCTCTCCTTAAAATAAATATTGTTAATGTTTGCAGGGGTACCGCGTCCCCACCACCTTACTCCAGCACTGCTCCGAGCGGCACGGGTCGGTCCCCCGGCAGCTCGCGGTGCCCTGCCCGTGCTGCCCGCACGTCTCCGTCTCCAGGAAACAACACAAGAAGCACCTCGACTCCCACGGGGGACGAAAGCGCAGGATATTCTGTCTCTACTGCATACCATCACGTGAGTTCACATCACACTATCCCACTAATATTATAAATCAGCTGCGCCTCGTGGTTTCACCCACGTGTGATGGTGATGATAATGAAAGTAGCCTGTGTGTTAATACAGGACATATGCAATGTATATTCCAAATTTAATCTAAATCCATCCAGCCGTTTCTGCGTAATTGAGTAACAAACATTTATCTATCGAAACTTTCACGTATATGATTCAAATTCAAATTATTTATTGAGAAAAAAACGGACAAATTCCACTAACATTTATCTCACATATTGTTAAACTAAAATAGATTTCCTAGTCAAAATAGGAATAATATTATAAAATTACTAATATAATAAATACAACAAATTGCTGTAAAAATATGTCAACATAAAATTAGTATGTCATACAAATTGTCATTATAGTCAACGGCTTTTTTGCCCCTGTCCCATTGATCAGTTAAATTTTCACAATAAGTCAAAAAAACTTTCGTTACATTTTTCCAACTGTCACAAATAATATCACAATCAATGATATTAGTGTGATATGAAAGTTTAGATGGATTGATGGATGGTTGTTACTCAATCACGCAGAAACGGCTGGATGGATTTGGATGAAATTTAGAATATACATTGCTTATGTCCTGGATTAACACATAGGCTACTTTTCATTACCATCATCATCACCACGCGGGTGAAACCGCGGGGCGCAGCTAGTTGTTTTTATTTTTAACCGACTTCCAAAAAGATGGTGGTGATCATTTCTACTGTAATTTTTATTTTATTTTTATGTATGTTATATTACCTCAGAACTTTCGACTGGGTGAATCGATTTTGATGATTCTTTTTTATTTGAAAGCTGGTGCTTCCCGTGTGGTCCCATTTCAATTAGGTCCAGTTCTTTTAAGTTTTTTTACAATGTAACAATTAAAAAGTCATTTCCACACAAAATTTATTATAAGAGACATCTGTCGGAACACCTTAGTACTAAATCAGGCATGCGCTCTCTAAAACCTATAGTGCTTCATTAATGCACGCGCTATGGGATAGAGGGCGCATGCTTGGTCCAGTTCTGACTTTTTTATGAAGTCGGTTTTTAGGGTTTCGTACCCAAAGGGTAAAACGGAACCTTATTACTAAGGCTCCGCTGTCCGTCTGTCACCAGGCTGTATCTCATGAACCGTGATAGTTAGTCAGTTGAAAATTTCACAGATGATGTATTTCTGTTGCCGCTGTAACAACAAATACTAAAAAACAGAATAAAATAAATACAATACATTTATTTCCAAAAAACTTAAAAAACACTATATTTTGTAACCAATGTTATATACTAACTAATAATAATATTTACACGAGAATGTTATGAGATAAAAGAATAATAAAAAAAATCTTTTTTTTACAATTCTCATTTGAGTCTAGTAGGTAGATCAGAAGCAGTTGTGCTAGGTAAAACCTGTGTTACAGCTGCTATGATTCGAACCTCCGGCGTCTGTCCTGTATCAATTTGAAGGTACCCACATATCACGATTCCAGCCAAAGAAAAAAGAAGTACCCACCTACATAATGTAAATAATAAAATATGAATTGGAAAATAGGATAGTTAGGTGCTGATTATTGTTGCTTGATTTGTTGTGTCAGTCTGAATACATTGCAATTTTATTAGAAAGTTAGGTTACTGATGAGAGAAGGCTTCTGTCAGAACAGCTGATTACGTAAACTTAAGTAAAAACAAAAAAATATTTTCCATGTAGGGTAGGTTCAGTGCAATGTGTTATTTACTTTGGTGTAAGGTCCAAGCAAAAAAAAAAAAAAAAATTATAATAATTATTGTTATATTTATTTAATTATTATTATTAATAAATTATTTTAAATATTTACATAAATATTTAAGGGGGCTCCCATACAACAAACGTGATTGTTTTGCTAATAAATAATTGTTATATTTATTTAATTATTATTTATTTATTTATTATATACACAAAACAAATTACAATCATACAAAACAATATCTTAAAAAAATAGGTTCAGACCTGGATTGTAATGCAAAAATATGTGCAATTATTATCAATAAATTATTTTAAATATTAATATAAATATTTAAGGGGGCTCCCATACAACAAACGTGATTGTTTTGCTCGTTTTCGCTCGATATTGATAACGGCATGAGATAGACGCTTGAAATATTCACAGAATATTTAGTTGTATATTCACTTAAAAAATAAATTATTAAATTAAAATAAAATTAATATTTAAGGGGGCTCCCATACAAAAAACATGATTTTTTTGCAGTTTTTAAAAAAAATGGTACGGAACCCTTCTTGCGCGAGTCCGACTCGCACTTGGCCAGTTTTTATTTGTATTAATAATTATTAATAGCTATATTAATATAACACATTTATATTCCAGCTGACTCATCGGAGCCCTACACAAGGGAAGCAGAGAAGTACCCGTTCGACAAATGCCCTCAGTACTGGTACGCTTCAGAAGAATCCCTTAGACTGCACAAGAAGAGAAAACACCCCTACTCTGCCATGTTTAATTATAATTGGTTTTCCACCTGGAGAGACACTCAGCCCAACAGCTAGGGCTGGATAATAAGTCGATGTAATAAGGTATGTGACATAAGTTAATTAGAAGTATGTAAAACTGACATTAAGGAGATAGACTCAGCCTTTACGTGTTTCTTTATAGGTATGCCATTGAAATAGGCTAGTTGTATGGAGTTTCATTTGTTACAATGAAAAAAGCATTAAGTTTTTCCTGAATTTTCCAATTTAATTTTTCTTCTTAGGGAGCGTTCAAGTATTATGAAACGAATTTGGTTGGGTCTTGTAAAACGTTACGATGCGTTACAGGGGCGGGAGGGGGTGTTTGAACTACGCGTTACGTAACATTGTTTTTTTAACCCTTTAGAACGGTCGTGTAAAGAGATTCACTCGCGCATTTTTTATATAACAAAGGTATTTTAGCGACATTCCGATACTTGACGCCGCATAATTGTGACTTTTAGGTAAAAATGGTCACTTGGTGGTACCGTAACGTTTTAATAGGGGGGGGGGGGAGGGTACAGAAAAACGTTACGGCGCGTTACATGGGGGGGAAGGGGTGTCCAAAATCTCTAAAAATTGCGTTACGTAATACTTGAACGCTCCGTAAACCACTCAGCATAGAGGCGAACAAAAAAAAACAGTGGCTCAGCCTAACAGCTAGGGCTGGATAATAAATCGATGTAAAAAGGTATTTGACATGAGTTAGAAGTGTTTAAAACTGATACTAGAGCCAGACACAAAACAATGAAAAAAGCAGCTTTTTCCTGAATTTTCCAATATTTCGGCCAAATTTTTCAATTTAATTTTTCTTCTCATATAAAAAACCGACTTCATTAAAATGTCAGAACTGGACCAAATTGCAATGGGACCACACGGAAAGCGCCAGCTCTCAAATAAAGAATTGAGAACCCTCTTTTTAACCGACTTCCAAAAAGAAGATTCTCAATTAGTTTTTTATTTGTTTGTTAACTCAGAACTTTCGACTGGGTGAACCGATTTTGATGATTCTTTTTTTATTTGAAAGCTGGTGCTTCCCGTGTGGTCCCTTTTCAATTTGGTCCAGTTCTGACATTTTGATGAAGTCGGTTTTTTATATTGATAATTATATACTACTTTTTTTATACATATGAAAACGGTTTTTTAAATTTATATACATATATTGATTTCTTAATGTTTTATCTGAAAATTGTATATTGTCCAGCGATGGAATGTGAGAAGCATTCTCTTTCTCTACTTTGCTTGTGTAGTAATTATGATTAGGGCTTTAAAGTCGCCATTAATGGAGGGATTTCATTTTGTACAGATATTTTTAACTCATTAGATGTTCTGACCAAAATGGTTTGCACAATCAAAATGTGACTTTTTTCTATACAATTATGTTTTTAGGATAACATTCCTGGGGCCAAGTATATATATATATTAATATTGGTATTAAATTCGATACATACATACATATATGAAAGTTGTATGTTTTGTACAAGGCCCCTAATATTTTATCTATGTAGAATAATAAATTTTGCCTTAAGATTGTCAGCTCCTAATTTTCACACAATTTTGAAAATATACTGTTTCGTTTATTAACAAAAAACTCTATATTTATTTAACCGACTTCAAAGGACGGTTGTACGTTCCACGGTTTTTTTAAATGTATGTTCACTAATTTTTCCGTCAACTGTTGACCGTTAAAAAAAAACTTTTGTTCAGTAGGGTACGTATTCTTCCAATTTGGTCCCATTGTCACCAAGTCAGGATCTGATGATGGGATCTCAGGGAATTCAAGGGCAACCCTCAAATTTTATAGGCACATATTACGTTTTTCATATATTTTGAAGTCGGTTTTTAATGTCACTTAATAAATAATAAATAAATATCTGGGACATTATTGCACACACGGTCATCTGACCTCAAACTAAGCAAAGCTTGTAATATGGCTGCCAGAGACTGATATACATACATATATATGTTTAAATACATACTTAAATAGATATTAACACCCAGACATAGAACTAACACAAATGTTTGTCCTAGGTGGGAATCGAACCCACACCTCCAAGCGCAGGAGGACGGTTCACTACCAACTAAGCTAACGGGCTGTCAACTTGTTTTCATTGTACTTACATTGTCAGCCTATCACGTTCCCAATGCTGGGACTCAGGCCTTCTCTCAGAGAGAGTATGAGCCCTAATCTACCATGCTGGCCCAGTGCATGTCGGTGAATGTCATATGTGTCTGAGCTGTTGAGGTTCTTGAACATACCGGTTTCCTCACGATGTTTTTTTTCACCGTTGTTGAGTGATCACATCCAAACTGCACATAAATTACTAAAAAGGCCTCTATTCGTCTGCAGCTTTCTCGCTCGCACATTTTTACATTATTGACGATATAAAATTACTGAGTGTGAATTTACAAAAGTGACACACTCAAGTTTTTCTGACTATCATAACATTATAAACAAAAAATGTTTCGTTTCGATATCTTTTAATTTGACGGAGTAACATGGTAACAAGAAAAAATCACTTGTTACCATGTTACTCCGTCAAATTAAAAGATATCGAAACGATTTTTTTTTGTTTATAATGTTATGATAGAGCAAAACTTGGTTGTGTCACTTTTTGTAAATTCACACTCAGTAATTTTATATCGTCAATAATGTAAAAATGTGCGAGCGAGAATGCTGCAGACGAATAGAGGAACCTTAAATACTAAATTAGTATATGGTGAAGGTCGAGGATCGAACCAGGTGCCGTCAGTATGTAAAGCGCACACGCTACTACTCAGTCACCATCGCTCAGTGTACGTGAAACTAAAAGTAAAAAAAAAAGGGTATTATACTTTTCAATCTTTTACAAGACAATGTTGTGTGAAAATTGAGTGCTAAATTATAAGTATTTGTACAAGTATTTTTGTATGTTGGCAATTCCAGAAAATAGTTGGTAGATATTTGTGATGAACGCTGGCAATAAATTTTAATCATAATAATTGTGGCAACACCGATGAATGTTAGCTAATAGCCCTTAATTATATAGTTACAAATAGCGTGTAGATTATTTATAAGTACTTTTACGCATTTATAGTTGAGGCAATTTTATTATTATTTTAGTGACTTTTTATTTATATATTAGCTCATAAAATTTTAGAACAATTTTTGGTTGATAAAATTATTTTTAGCGGCCACATAGCTGTTTTAACTTTTTTGTAGTGGCAACACTGTTGTGGTTTGTCTATTTTAACACAATAATAAATGGCAAGTGTTAAGACAAAAATAATGGCTCATATCATGATCAATCAATATTTTGATCAATATATGCATAATATTTTAATCTAAATGCAAAATCATCACAAAATTATGTTCTTTTAATCAAAATAATAATAAAATGCTATTCTGGCCAATGTATGGCCCATTCATAGTTTTTTTCTTCCAAATGGCAACATTGAAAAAGTGTAATTTCAAAACGGCTGACTTTTTTTGGGGCGCGTGAATTGCATGGAATATAAGAAAACAAATCTTGCAGAAATATAATAAAATCAGTGTAAAATTTGGCTGCAATATTTTTTACCTGCCATGACCTCTGTCTATCTGCAAATGAAATGGCGATATGGCCACCCTTGACAGCTGTCAAATTCATTGTTGCCGCTCCATAATTTTCCTACTTACCATGGTTTAGTGACTCACGCAGCTTGCCTATATTTCACGTTTAGTCAGTTTAAATCTGGCGCAGACAAAGTTTTTTATTTTGTCAGTAATTTTGTTTAATACAATCCACAGCTGACTGGTTCTTGCTGAAATATGTTGTCTCATTCTCGCGTTATCTCGTTGACAGCACTCATCATTGGTCAGGGTGACCTCAAGGAAGCAGGTTTAAAATTCTTACGATTCTGTTTAAGTTTGTTTTTTTACTTATTTTGAAAAATAATTTATAATACATTTACATACACTATTCAGGAACAAAATAGATGTAATGTTACACTGAAACATATTAGACCTATTGTTGCACTCGAACAAAATAGATCTAATGTTACAAAGGAACGAAATAGATCTAATGTTACACTGGAACAAAATAGATCTAATGTTACACAGGAACGAAATAGATCTAATGTTCCAAAAGGAATAAAAAAGATCTAATGTTACACAGGAACAAAATAGATCTAATATTACACAAAAACAAAATAGATCTAATGTTACACAAAAATAAAATAGATCTAATGTTACACAGGAACGAAATAGATCTAATGTTTCAAAAGGAATAAAACAGATCTAATGTTACACAGGAACAAAATAGATCTAATGTTACACAGGAACGAAATAGATCTAATGTTTCAAAAGGAATAAAACAGATCTAATGTTACGCAGGAACAAAATAAATCTAATGTCACACAGGAACGAAATAGATCTAATGTTTTAAAAGGAATAAAACAGATCTAATGTTACACAGGTACAAAATAGATCTAATGTTACACAAAAACAAAATAGATCTAATTTTACTTTATTTCTTTTGCAAAAAGTTGCCAACCCATCTGGTGGTTCCTCCATTCGATTCTTAGATAAATTGGCAGCTGTATCCAATCAGAGAAAGAAAGACAGACGGTCAGTAGCAACGAGAGAATGAGACAGACGACACATTGTCAACTACGTGGGCATTCTATGCGAGTTATTTTTCCTTAGGTATTTTGTTCGTTTTCTCAATGTGGTAATTTTCGCATGACAGCTGATTTGTAATATACAAGGTTACGCGGAAAGGGTGTAAGCCAAAAGGGATATATATATAATACTCACCATTATAAACGAATTTTACTATGGGTTCAACCCTAATAAACAGCATTTTTTTTAAAGAAAACGGCCATATAATGTATGGAACATATCTTTTTCGCGGTCTGAGGTTTGGTCCGATAGTATAAATCGTTAATAATGGCGAGTATAACGAACCCCTTTCTGCGTAACCTCGTATCGTTTTTAGATATTATGTACAAACTGAAGTATACCAGTATTTTTGTAGGAATTTTATCGCATTTAGATATAGGTAAGATTTGTTTTAACTAATTGTAAGGGCGTCATAGGTAAAAAAAAAATAGGTGCGGACAAACCGATTTTGAAAAGGCTTTTACGGAACCTTAAAAGTTATACAGGGTTGTATACTACCTAAGCTTAAAGGTCATTGTGAACAACCTTTATTATGGTACCAATTTAAATTGCGGTAAAAATATCAGCGGTTTCATATACATTGTGTAAATGTAATTTTTTATGGAGTAGCCTCTTTTGCGATTTTGATGTTGGTCTCATATCCCATAGCAAAAGTTGTACTAGGAGACTTTCTGACAGCTGATTATAAAAAAGTTTCCAAAATGACCCAATAAATGGCGTTAGCAAACAATGTAGTGGTAGGACTCTTTGCAGGAGTCCGCCTGGGGAAGTACCACACCTTTGTCAGTTATTCAACCGCCAAGCAGTAGTGTACAAACACTACTGTGTTCCGGATTGAAGGGCAATGTTTCCGGCGAAATTACAGGGCACACAGAGATTTGACATCTTATATCTCGGGGTGACGAGCGCAGTGCATTGCCATCCAGGGTTTTGAACTGTTGAAATTCAAAATTCTGAGTGCCGTTGAGCTGTTATGGGCAAGCCTGAAGAGCCATCAGGCGAGCGATTTCGCTCGTCTCGTCACTCAGGATCATTAAAAACAAAAAAATTAAAATTTTGTGATAAAAACGAGCAGCCAACTGTCATCAGTTAAGTCAGTCAATGTCAGCCAGTAACACTGGCTTCCTTATTTGTCAACGTCATCCATTACAATCTTTTAATAATGCTTTTTTTTTGAGCTGTCAGAAAATCGACCGTAATGAGGATTAGTTAACATTTGACTTCTTTCTGGCTTAGTACAACCGATGTAGCCCCGAATGGTTCCATTATTATATTGTTTTCTCTTTATTGTATGTTTTAATATATATATTTATTTAAAAAAATAGTATATTATAACACAAAATGTAAGCCAATTAAAATAACATTTTATAACATAACAATCGAAAACCAATTTTAAAAAAAACTGACTAATATCTTAATTATTTTTAAACAAGGCGCCCTCGAACAAAAAAAATCATAATATAATCGAAAAGACCAAAAGGTAGCAGTATTATGTTAATATAAACATTTAGCAGTATTTAGTTACGATAATCGCTAATTTGATCGGAAAAACCGCGATGTCTCTTGAGGAGGCCTGAAAGAGTAATCCACACCAAAAGGGGAGGCCTACAATAGCCAAATCAGTAAAGAAAAACGCAAAAAAGTCTTGGTGACAAGACTGAATGAAGCGTGTAAAACAATTTTGACATATGGTTTGTTTGACGTTAAACCATAGACAAAATATGTGGCCATATAATAAGGAAATGGTTTTTGGCGCCAACGTGAAAAAAACATGCCGTATTATTTTCCTATACTTGTGTATTTTGATTGTTAATGTGTAATAATGGTGGATTATTATTTATATTTATTAAGTGCCGAGGTGAAACGTGTATTTTCATGTTGTTTCCAAAACTCCATAGAAGCCAGTGTAGAGCCTCCACCACTTTACTGGGGCATGAGTTTGACTTGACCGTGACTTTGCTTGACTCTGACTATGACTCCTTTGACGTTATTTAATACTATGTAAACTTTTTTAATATTACGACTGAAGGACTCTGTATTCATGGTCATGAAAAAAATTATAAACAATTTTGACATTTGGTTAGTTTGACAATAAACCACAGACAAAAATGTAGCCATATACAAATGTAAAATATATTGCTTTGACTAGAACTAGCAACGGCGACCATCGCTGCGACAGTCGCTGTCAAAATAACGATAATATAATCTACTGCGCATGCGACTGGTTAGAAACTGGCAATATTCGGGAATATCATAATGAACAACTTTTACTTTAGGACCATTACTGATATCCAGAAAAAAATATCAGCTGTTCCTTAGGGGGCGTCCATAAAATATCAGCTGTTCCTTAGGGGGCATCCATAAAATATCAGCTGTACCATAGGGGGCGTCCCTAAAATACGTGAGATGTTGGAGAGAAGGGGGGGGGGGGGGGTCTCGGCAAATATCACGCATTTTTTTTCTGATTGATACAAAAAAATCATAATTTTGATCCATTGAATCCAGATTGTACATGCTTAAGATTTAATCTTAAGCGTAATCGTAATACGATTAAGATCATTCTCTAATTCTTTCGAAAGAAAATAATTTCATTCATACTTGGACTTTATAACATCTACTGACTGTCAAACCACCATATTTGTTTTATACCAGGCTGACGAAATTTCAATAGAAAAAATATATATGAATCATGCATGGTAATTAATGGCGGCGATTAGCGTTTACGTAAGAAACCCACATTTTGAAAAATCTTACGAGATTTGGGGTTGGGGGAGGGGTTTGAATACACACGACATCTCACCAGCGGAGGTAGGGACATAAAATTAAAAAAAAACATCTCACGTAATTTATGGACGCCTTATAAAATGTTTGTTATGTAGAGTTTTTTCATAATTTAAAGCAGTTATTTTCAATAAATAATACAGATCTATATATTACTAAAATTGAATTTTCTTTAGATCTTTCTATTTGATAGAATCGTAACGCCAAAAATCCAGATTTCGTTGCTTTTAACATTAATAAATGTGAGAGAGCTCTAACAGTTACTATGTCCTTCGTCTCCTTATGGTTCTAACAATCTTAAGCGCTGTCAAGTTATTTTAGCGCGACTTTTCCGATCAAAAGTAGCGAGAAAAATGCGGGTAGTTTTTAAGACTGTAAATAGTATTATAAGGCAGCTATCATATAATTATTGATAAATTAGAATTAATAATAAATAGTGCCTCCACCGGACTTGTGTCTTATGAAATACTTTCGTAAAAATGTTTAAAATGTCGCGGAAATCTCGTCTTAACCTTGACAGCTGTCAGTGTCGCTTAGGGTTACCATATCAAAATTTGAAAAGTCCTTAAGCCGGATATTTTAGTCACAAAATTCAAACACTGCTCACAAGATTAAAGACAGATTTCATACTAAGTGTAATAAAAAAAGTGTGGAAATACTGAGGGGTAGTGTATGTATGTATTCATTATTACAATAGTGTATTATGCAATTAAAGAATAAAGGAGGGATTTAAAGCGAGGGCAATGAATAACGAGCAAGAGAAGGATTCTAACAACTGAATCACGACCGTAGGGAATGATTCATGATGATTGAATCACGATCGTAGGGCACTCCCTACGATCGTGATTCAATCATCATGAATCATTCCCTACGGTCGTAGTGATTCAAGTGTTATAATCTTGAGCATCGCGAGTGATTCATGGCCCTCGATATAAATCCGTTTTATTCAAAAGTTGCATACACATGACTACGAGAAAAAGAAAGATTTCAGTGAAAATGGACATATAATAAAGAAAAAAAGGAAGATTAAATTAATTAAAATGCACATAAAAATTAGAACAATTACTAAAATTAAGGGTAATTTTCTAATTACAACTTACAGTATTTAAAATAGCGCCAATTTACTAATGACAGCAAAGAACACAAAACATGATGACACTGACATCTGTCAACGCACTTTGGGAGAGAGGCCCAAGTATTACACAGCATTTCTTTCCTTCCATACCCTTCAGTATTTCTACACCTTTAATAAACAAGATGTATAATTATGTATGTATTATAACTCGTATTAGTAGTATTACATGGCTCAAAATAAAAAAACTATAAAAAACCGGACAAATTATAAAGCCGTACAAAGTCCGGACAAATACGGAAATAGGTAACCATGGTGTCGCTAGCATAGGTACCTTTAGGGCATTTTGCTTTCCCGTATTATATTTTCCTAAATTAATAAATATACTTTCACAAAAAGGTACTGAAATGAATGGTAAATTACTTTGTATTGTTATTGGAATTCCTTTCCGTGCATGGTTGCCTGAAAGAGATCGCTTTAGGCGATAAGGTCGCCTATCAAAAGCCAAGATAATATTTTCTTTGTGATGTATGGTTTCATTGTTTGCATGGTCTTTTAATAAAGAGTAATTTTAGACTTATTTTAGGAATTGCAGTGCATTTCTGTACAAGGTTTTGAACTGTTATAAATTCCAAGTGGCACTGCAATGTTATCGTCAAGCGCTTACCATCAGTCGAGTGACTTGCTCGCATAAAAAGGTACAAACTATGCTAGCATCTTAAAGGCAGTTGACGTTTTATAGCATAGAATAGCTTATATGACGTTTGTGAATACATCTTGCACACGGCGCATCTAACTTGAGAATGATGCGTGCATGTAAGTTGCGCAGGTAACTTGCACCGTGTACCACACACTGTTAGATGACGAGAATTCTACGAAATACGATTTTAACTCAAATAGTTTCATCTAATTTGTATTACTTACGTCTAAGATTCAGATGGAAAAGTAATTCAATATTAACTAAAATCTATTGTAGTACCCGTGGTGTGACTCAAATAGCTGGTTTCCATAAATCGGCATAGTTAAGCAACGCTACGTCAGTTTACTCGTTTGCAAAGAGGGTTATGTTCAATACTGAATCTTAGTCGTTACCACAGAGCAGATACCAAGAAGAGGTGGTATGACGCACTGTGCGGTTTTCTGTCAGCTGAAAAAACAGCTGCAACCATGTATAGATGGCGCTGACGAGACATGGTTTAATTTGTTTTTCACATTTGTTCATTGTAACCTACAGTACAAGGAAGAGAGCCTGATAAGTTCGCTACTTTGACCACAGAAAAAAAAAAAAAAACAGAACGGCTGTCAAGGCATTTTTGTAAGAAATTTGTTGTAGCCAGTTGCACCCGTATAAACGAAACGTTAGTCATTCGAAATCAGTTAGCAACTGTGACGCGGAGTTCGACGCGTTGATCTAAATAAGAATGTTCAATCAAGTTTCTGTCATAATACCTGGCGACAGATTTTCCTTCTCATTTCCGTTCTATTTACTTCTTTTTTCTGTCTTTGACCGTTGCCAACAAATATGGCATATGCTTGAATCAACGTTGCGTATTACGTCCATCTCTTCTTTGTATCTTCTCTTGGTAATTCTGTCTACCCTGCATAGCAATAATACAAGACTTTATAATAAATACTCTAATAGATTTGTAATGATGAAAGAAAAATTGAATTTTGTACAAGTATTTTGTAAATAAAGTGCATTTTTTATAAATAACTTGTCTTTTCCTAAGCCCTCTGTAGAAGTAAAAACACATGAATGTTATTTTTTTTAATGAGTGCGCTTTAATTAACAATTTTAAATGAATGCGCCACTACTGCGCTCTTTTTACCTTAATTGTTCTTACCAACGCAACGTTAGATTAGCATACAAGAAATACGGGTGATGGACGCTAGATGGCACTAATATTAATCATGCGACACAAATGTTTATAAGGTGAATGTTTCTTAGGTGGGGATGGAACCCACGCCCTAAGCGCAGTAGGTTTTCATTAAATTAAATGTTTTAAGCAAACAGGATTATTCACACTTTTTTTCGTAAATTTTGAATTCTGCGTAGAGGTACGTACCATAGTAAATTTTGTGGTTGAGGCTAATGCGTCGACCAAACGACGCATAATTTGATATTAGTGCCATCTAGCGTCCATCGTCCGTATTTCTTGTATGCCAATATAACTTTGCGTTGGTAAAAAGCAATTAGGTGAAGAGAACGTAGGAGTGGTGCCCTCATTAAAAAAAAAACAACAGGCATACTAAAAGATATTAAATAAAAATTTGACTCCGGATAGCCTGCCGCAAATGTAATGAAGAATTTATGGAGTAATCTTTCTGGTAACATAATGTATTGCACACGCAGATGAACTAAAAACAATCGTTTTTTGTAAACTATAATGATAGGTAATCATAACATATCATATAGTTATAAAACTAATTTGGTGACATACGGCCTCAGAACATTTACTAGGATCTATAGAGATAAATTCCGTCGTCTGTGATAGCTAGGGTTAAAAAACAAACAAATTGGTGATCAGTATAATCATGTTTATTTTTATTCGAAAACTTAACCTAAAATCGTAACAAGGTTCTTAAGAATGCCTATCAAAATAATAATTAAATGATAAATAAATTACTAGAGACTAGATGTCAACACTGTACAGGACCAAGTTCGAAAAAAAAACCTTAAAATGATAAAAAGAAACCCAATATTATCACAAACTTGATCGTAGTAAAGTTGATACTAGAAGTATTTTAACTGTCAATGTCAAATCAGAAATGTATACGAAAATGTTGCAGAGCGACAAAGCCTATCAAGAAAGCGGTCAAAATTGGAACTAAAGTAAAGCCAATTTGATAAATCACATTTGACATCTGTCATTCTATTGTTTATTAGTAAAAGTAAATCGTTAATTGCCTTCTATTGTCAATTTGTCATTATTACAATAAATAATGTACTTTTTACTGAAAAAATATAAGCAATTGTGCATGTAACCTTGAAATAAATAAATAAATAATATCAATTACAAGGTTACGTTGTTGAATTATGATGAAGTGTCAAATTTGACAGATAAAAAAATACCAACAGTTTTGGTGAGCCAAAAACGTTGCCAGTTCTCAGGCTTCTGAAACAAGTCTGACAATCTGATAGTATCTGCATCCATTTTGATTCTAATGTCAGAAAAGTTCGCCAATATAGAAATGTCAAAGTTTGAAATTAGAACATCGTGTACTGGCCGCAACTAAACTCATTTGTATCAACTTTACATATATTTACATATTTCTAAATACTTACACGAAGATTTGGCTTGAAAAGTAATTTTTGCTCATTTTTAAACCGATTTGGTATAGAAGTGATATATAATCTTAAATTAACATTATAAATAATAAATACTAATTATCATCTTTGAGTGACGTCATAATTTCTATGCACAGTGCTGCCAATTTCATATGATTTTCACATTTCTGTATCAGGTGTTTCTTTTTTCTCTTTCTTGGTGAACTTTTCGCAAGTTCACCAAAGAGAATATAAGTACACCTTTCAAAAAGTTTTATTGTAGTGAGATGCAGAAATGTTTTTTTTTCAATTCTGATGACTAAACTCAAAAACGGTTGACGAATACAAAATCTAACAATGGTATCTATTCTGATATCTCATTATCTAAATTAAACTAATTAGACCGTGTTAAAATCATCCACGTCTCTCCTCCATTTCAATGTATGAGAAAAGGATGACAGCTGTCAAAGTTAATTTAGGAAATTTGACAACAGAATTGACATATCGAGATAAAATACCTATAGAGTCACAATCGTGCCAAAAAAACTCGGCTCACGCTACAGATTGCGCCGACTTTTTGGTTAGTTGTAAGGCAAACGCGATCCGACTACAACGCCGCGCAATGCCAGTGCTACGATGCCATAGCGGACAAGCGACGTTGAACACTATGCAAGCGACATAACGTCTAAATTTAAGTAAATGTGGCATTGCGAACTATATAATTGATGTCTAGGTATGTACAACGACGCTCGGACGTTTTTATGACTGTTTTCACTTAGATATTGTGACTCTAAGTATTGTATCTCTATGAATTGACACCAAAAACTCTTCTTTGTCCCAAATACAATCTAAACTTATTATGAATATAATATAGAATGAAATCTTACTGGCTGTATCGTTTGGTACAAAAAAAAATGGTAATCGCTAAGGGCCTGCGCAAACGATCATTGACAATTCTCAATCATTTGTTCTCGTCTCTATCTCTCCCTGAAGAGAATTGTTTTCGTCTTCCAATCTCTGTATAATTTATCGATTAAAGTCTGCGCAGACTATAAAGTTTCATATTATGTTGTGGTAGTCTAAACTTCGGTCGCTATGACAGCTTGTTAACTTAATAGAATATTTATCATTATGACATTTCGCATATATATACAATTATATAAAAAAATACGTAAAGTACCAGCTTGTAAAAGTGCCAATTTACTACCGCACATTTAAAATCTGTAATAGATTGACGGTAGAACGTGAAACTAGTTCAAAAAAGGAATGATCAAAAATGCCCAATGGTAAAAAATACAAAACTACCCCCTTTTTCATCAAACGTTCAATAATCCAATCATACTTATAATTATAAAAGTAAAAGTGCGTTCGTTTGTAAGTTTGATTCATTGTCACGCAGCAATCGATGTGATTTTTTGCATGGAGATTATTATATACGGAAAAATGACGGTTTTTAAAGGAATATCCATGCGTTTGTCAACTTCTCTCTGATGAGAAGTCTTACGCGCTAGAACGAGACAAAAACACTTTTAGTGGTCATTGCATTTTTCCGAATAAGACTATTGTTTAAAAGATATAGGGTCCCCCCCACAGCTCCCTAGGATTGTATGTAATACACACAAAGACAGACAACTACACACATACCCAGAGCAGACACAAAAAAGTTTTTTTTTACAAATTGACAGAACAACTTTAGTATTGCCATATTAGAAAACATTGAGCAATAGAGGAATGGTAGAAAAAATTATAGCAAAAAATCTTTTGTAAATGCATATTTATAGAAAAGGAAGTATTTATGAAAATGAAGGATATATCATTAAATATATATTTCTGCATACAAAAAACAATTTTATCATAAAAACAGTTCCGTATACAGATATACGCAAAGGACAATACAGGCAAGGATTAAATGAATGTGATTAAAAGCAAAAAAGAAACGACCTCTGTGTTCATATTTTACCACTTCCATTTAGATCCTTGCTGGGCTGTATTGTTTAAATGTCAATCGAAATTCTTAATCCCCGAAATAACCACAAAAAAGTAGATACTTTAAAACGAACTAAAGTACATATTTCTCCTAAGAAAACTGAAAAGTTACATTAACTTTGTAATTTGTCTTGCAAGTATAAACAAAAATGTGTCTACACAATTTTCTACAAATCGATCTATTATTTTTAGCGCTGGCAACTCTCATGGTAGCTTATCAAATCTACCAGTAGAATTGTAACTAAAAACCCGACCGTTTTTTTACACGGAAAACTGTGAAAAGACATTTTTTAGGAACTCTCGTCTCTTATTTTTACTTACATGATCTCTTGTTAAATCATATTATTATGATAGTTGACATAATAATATGCAATATTATATAATTCGATATATTAAGTCAGAATAAAATTAAATGACATACAATAGTAATAATAAATTAAACAGAACAAAGTAATCATAAAAAATATTGCCTTTATATTTTTTTTTATCAGGAGACATTTATAAAATTAATATTACTGATATGGTATTTTTCATAAATGCGTTCTAACCTAACACCAATTTAATATTGTATGGACGAAGTTATGTGGTTTCCGGCGTTAACGTCTTACGGCCTCTGAAAGGTCACCTTTAATCCATCTTGAAGTCACCTTGAATCCATCTTGAAAGGTCACCTTGAATCGATTGATTCAAGGTGACCTTTCAGAAAAAATCCTTTATTTAACCTAACTATAAAAAGATATCCCAAATAATTAGTTTGTTGACAAAACTAAAAACATCGCTGTCTTTTAAATTGAATTCTCTTAAAGAAAAGCAAAAATTAAAGTCAATTTAGTTGTAATTGAAAACTTTTTTTATGGTGTCTATATTTTCACACTTCTCTGATCGCAATTAACCAATAATTAACCTAACAGCACTAATGTTATTTGTCACTTTTTAACTCAAAAAGTAAGGCAACACTTTTAGAGTTGTCAAAATTATTTTAGTAGTATAATAAAAGTAAAAAAAAAAGATACCATTTTCAATATTTTGACGTTATTTGAATTCAAGAAAATTTACGTAACGTCTCAATGTCGGTAAATCAGTAAGCCATATCAGTCTAAGAAGTCTATATATCTTATTTACTCCTAGCTGTTACTACAATAACATACATAAGCCTCGATTATTATATTTAGCAGGATTATACATATTCAAATTATAAATCTACTATTTCTGACAGCGGTTGGTAGATTTACAAAAAAAATACTGGCAACTCTGTTTTTTGGCGCGAATTCTATTTAAATCCTAACGGACAGTGTTTATTTTAAGTCATACTCTTTTATTAACTACAAATCATAAATCTAGCCTAAAAATTAATACTAACTTAGCTATATTTTTTTACAATGTCAGATGCACAGCACTTTCTTCCGAAGAAATTCAAATAAATAATCAAAATAAGTCAAAGTATTTTTTTTACAAATACATCTTGTCAATCGGAACTGTCAAAATTTATTTTCATCTGTCATCTTGATAATAATATAATAAATAAAAAATAACCTAAAGTTATATAGTATTATTATATACCGCTATATATTACTCTCCGCGTCATTATTTACAATTTTTGGGATTATTATACCGTATTTGGCATGAATTTGTAACGCCATCTATCGACCGAAACGTCAATTTAACGCACTTTACTTTAACGCCATCTGTTGACGGACTCAGGACTTGTAAGTGCGGATGACATCTTTTATAGGGGCGCGACATAGAGGGCACTGGCCGCCTCCTTTGCCGCGCCACTGTTGCACAGCACATCTATAACACATGCACATATGCCCGCACATATATAGTACACTATCTATAGGATTTTCGTAACAAATAGTACATTCCGTTCCTGTCAAATTACCTTCACCGATCACAGAGTAAATAGGCTGGGAACGACTCGTTGAAGGCACGTTTACGATCCTTTCGTTCACTCGTTCATTCATTCTCTCGTTCAGTCCGTTCGCGTGGCCGTTGGGTAGAGATTCGTTCACGTTGTTTTGACTTGTGGAAGGGCACTGGGGGGCGTTGCGTGGAAACGAAGGTTGGTTCAGTGAGGAGCAGGATGGCTGTGACGACATCGACTGAAGACCAGCAATGGATGCTAGTTGAGATGACTGGATCCGCTGAAATAAAAGAAAATTGCATATTAGTTGATAACACACTATTTCTTTTTCAAGTCGTTCTTTATTGGATAATAGGCTTGCACTTGAGCACCATCTCCTCTGATGTTAAGCGATGATGCCGTTTACAAAAGAGCACGGCTAGACATAGAAGAAACCGATTTACTCTTAATTCGCACAATAAAAGTGGAATCTAAGGGCAAGTTATAGGTTAAATGCAAACGTATTTTATGTAAAAAAAAACTAACTGTTTTTATAAGACAAAAGTGAACTGGTAAGTTTATTTTTGAATGCCTCCCCTTCTTAGGGCTCAGGATCTCCCAACCCACACTAAGGGTCAGTGTTCATTACAGACCAAGGGATCACCTAGTTTCGAAGAAAATTATTGGACTGCTAATACCTGTCCGTCCACACTGGATATCTAAATGTCTTTTTACCCATATTCGTTCCGATCAAAAGACACAAATCAGAAGAAATTTAACTCACCTCAATGTAATGTGCACTAGCCAACGCCATTTGTTGATGATTGACTTCATTTTGATTTCCATTCTGCGGCGGCAGACTGACTACCAGCACTGTTCCCCCTGAACCGGTCTGAATTGGAGCTGTTCCAGTCAACAACCTCATTTGCTGCGGAGGAGTCTGCGCTTGAACTCCTTGAGAAGACAGCATTCGAACTTTCTGCGTGGCTCCGTAGATATCCACGAAAGCCCACAGTCGTAGCGTGTGATCTACATGCATTACTGTGATGGGGTTGGACCCGTTTCTGCTCACACGAACTTCTCCGTCTACAGTCAGCGTGACGGCCAGCTCGTCTCCCCGGCGAAGACCGTTTGCAGCGTCGCGTCTCACGACCCAATACTCAGGACGGTCTAGGAGGTGTTCTGCATCGGTAGGTAAGTCACAAGGTCTTAGAACTGCTGGATCGCAGGACGTTAAGCCAATCGCTAAGCTGCCTGCATACGCGATGTCCGTTGCCAAAATTTGGACGACGATGGTTTGTCCTGGACGCATAGGTCTTGCTGTGAAGACGTAGCCTTGACAGAATTCACCATCCAACCTCGCAGCTACACCCCTGTCATTTATGAAGTGCACATTTCTTCCCTTAGTTCTGTGTAGGCTTAAAGGCACGAGAGGGTTTTGGTATCTTGGGGCTGGTAGTGGCTCATCGACGGATAGAGACCTCATGCTGCTCGCCAGTCTCTCTTCATCGACTGGACTGTGAGTCGCTCGTCTAACTTGGTTCGGGGCTCGAGGATCAGCAAACTGAACTGCTGTACAATTGCCATAAACATCCACCAGCGCCCATAAAGGATTTCTCGTGTCAACTCCAGAAAAGAACAATCCTTTTTCTTCTCCATTTATGCCGAAGTGGACGTCTCCTGCCGCGTTGACGTAGTAGTACAAAATGTTGTCTTTCTCACAGAATCTTTCGCCCAGAGCTTTGGCCCAGTTACCAGGTTTGCTGGTTAAGTCAGGGCAGGCGTATTTGGGTAAAGAGTGGGCCAGGGTGGCAGGGTCGTGGGTGGTGAATCCGAATCTGATGACACCACTCCAGCTGTTGGAGATCTCTACGAAGCGTAGGCATACCTGGAAAGTTGGAGATGGATTTATTAGAATTGCTTACTTATTTTTTATTTATTAATTGCTTTTTACCTAAATCTTTAAACCGAGAAGTAAATAATAAGACCCAAGAGAACTAAGGACTACATTTTTTGCATGTACCAGGGACTCATGAGTAAGCTGCACTAATCCTATTAACTGGCTTAGGTATACGTTTCTTGGGAGAATCACATGTTTATGAATTATCTTTCCAGTAGATTGTATGCATGCATGCGTTTACCAGGGTACCATGAAATCAGAGATAATAAAAGACCCAAGAGAAGGGCCACATGAGCACTGACCTGCTCATTGCCTGGCTTAGGTATAATAAGTTCCTTAGGAGAATCATAATTATCTTATGCATCTACCGGGGGAACATAAGCTGCACTAACCTTCTCATTTACTCTGACGGGCCTGGCGCTAAACGCCACCCCCTTGCAGAAGGACTCGACCCGTCGCGCCGTGGACCCATCACGAGAGACCCTCACGTTCTCTCCGTGGACTGAGTTGAAGCCCAGTGGCGGCAGATTGTTGGGAGTGCCGCCCGAGCAGGAGGTCCTTGGCGCTGGAACAAAGAGAGAGGAAGGTTAGACATTGGTAGAATTTTTTAAATCTTTGGCCACTGTACTATTTTTTGCAAGGCGTGGAATGTCCTTCTCCCAAGCTTCAACATCTCAACCTCTCCGAGCTGGCAAAGCACCGTCAACACTGCTAGTGTTGCAGGGGTCCATAAGCACTTTCTGCTTACCATCAGGTGGACCGCAAGCTTGTTTGCCGCTTTTTTATTAAAACCTCTGTCCGTCCGTCCTACCTTTAAGACGGCTGTATCTATGGAACTGTTATAGATAGCTAGTTGAAGTTTTCAGAGTTATATGGCGGATTAATTATGAAGTAATAAAAAAGTCCACAAACTAAAATGATAGGGGGGTCCCCAAACAACAAACGTATTTTTTACATATTTTTGTCGCTAGTGTAAGAACAGTACACTTACATAAAAAGGTCAAATTTCTTTTCAACTGTGGTTTTCAAATTATGGACACAATTGTTTTGATGTTTGATATAGATACGTTGTAAGGGGTTACGCGGAAAGGGTGTACTAAGCCGGAAGGGGTTTATAATATCCATAAATATAAATAAACTTTGCTATAGGACCCTGAAATCGCAAAAAAAACTCCTCTTTTCCCAGCGAAAAAATAACTATTCGCTTCCATTGGAAACGTTAATTCACACTCAACAAAATGTATAATAAAAGCTGTATTTTCCGCGATTTCAGAGTCCTGTTGTTCGTGCTGGCCTCCTTTCAGCTTATTTAGTACACCTCAATCTTATAACCTGCAACACGGTTTATAATTAATGAGAATGAGAGCTATGTTTGTCTCTTTTTAACAATAAAGGGAAAATAAGACAGGCGTGGTCCACGTTGGACCACGTTCATTATAATCAATGTGGCACTGCAGAATTAATTCGGTAAACTTCAAGACATTAAATTAAAGTTAGCATTTGAGACAAGCTGCGCACGCGCATCTGCCGAGCAGGTGACGCGCCGCCATCTTGGATTGTGTACTAAGGGCGACCCGTGAACACAATGGTTTAGTTCGAGGGGTGGAAAATGGGGCAGTCTTTGTGTGATAGTTACTACGTGTAGACATGATATTAACTTTATCTTAGAATAAAGTTATTTTTATACTTTAATATAAGGCGTGGTAACTTTTTTGACCAAGGGAAGCACCACCCGGAAGACGTATTAGGTAGTTCAATCTGAGAACAGAACCGCGATAGAAAACGATGTAGCGGCTGAAGTTGAAGCACGTTGGTATATTTATTAATAAAATGGGTTCTGTACCCAAAGGGTGTAAGGGACTAAGTGCAGTTTGCAAATTCACGCAACCGCAAACAGTATCTCGGCGCGTTAAGGTTCGCGTTCACGTGATTTTGCAAACTGCACCTATCCGGGCCCGTTTAGAGTTGGGCGTAAGCCCCAGATCATTGCGCAGCTAGTGTTATTATAAGTGTCAACTATTTAACATAATATGCAATAAATGATTTGACTTTGAAGGAAATAGGACACCTTGTCTCCACATCTTTATAAAACTTTTTAATCGTCAAAGTTCAGTTGCACTTTACCAGTACAAAATCATGACCATATCAAAGAGTGTTCGCGCGTATAGAAAATGGACCCCTATATTTTCACCCTCGGCTAGTCAAGAGGAACACCCCATTGTGTGTTCACGTGCTGACACAGAATACGTCATAGAAACACTTCCTCTCTATTACGGACCATAGAATAAACAATAGTTATGACACGTATGATAATGCTTAAATAACACTGGCTAAATATACGATTCGTTTAGAGCCACTATGAAAGAAAAAATGTTATAATAATCATAGTTGAAAACCAAGCCGTCAAATTCGGGCCTCCTGAATCTTGTAACAAAACATGATTCATAAACTAGTTTCGTTAGACTTTTGGTCAAAAAAAACAAACTGGAGAATTTTACTGGTAGCTAATGCTATCCACCTTCTGGTTCCATCATCAGATCAGTTCAATAGTACTTAATAATTATTGTATTGTGTTCCGGATTACATATAGTTTTGTTTACACAGAAGTAAAGCTAATTATAAGGCTTGATATTTGATTTGACAGCTAAGTTTTTAATTCTTTTACTTTTTTCACCGCGTTTTTATTAGGCGTTCGCACTGTAGGATAATTTGGCGGCGATTGACATTTGATTTGACGGATACGATTAATTGTTTTACTTTTTTCCACAGCTTTTTTCACAACGTTTTTATTAAGCGTCCGCCATGTCAGATAATTTGGCGGGCGATTTGACATTTGATTTGACGGATAAGTTTTTAATTGTTTTAAGATTATGTTTTTCTTGTCTGTCGATGAGGAACAAATTTTAAAATCATTTTTATCCTAGCTTCCTAATGAGCTAGACCTTTCAAAACTTTTTTTTTTTAACTTTCAATTTAGTTTATATCTGGATGAAAATGCAATATTTTTACGCTTAGCGTTTATCGATACAAACAAAAAAAAATGTTTGATCAGTTTCGTCCATCGCTTGACGGTCACTAATGGCCAGTTCAGTGTGCGGTGGCACTAATAGAATGGATCTGCTTATCAAAAGTGAATAAAGTGGATAATTTCTTAAAATCAGATCGTCGAGTCATCAAGCACTCATCTGTACATTCAAAAACCAGGTGTTTTAACATGAGGGTTGCCATTTTATATTTGAGGGGGCGCAGCATCCGCCGGAAGCGTAGATCGATCGAATCTCGTTATTTCATTCAAATATAGAACTTTTGGGGGAGTCCGCCGGATATAAGATAGGTTTGGTTTTAAAATCGGAAGTTGACGAAAAAAATGCGGGTAATTAGGGATGTAATTTGATATTTTGAATGACAGCGTTTGCGTCATACTAGTGCGAAAAATCGGTGTGCATTTTATTGTGTTGAGTATTAAATAAACATTGAAAAAGCAAATAGCCAAAAAAAATTTATCCCACTTCTGAAGTCTGGATTAAACCAGCCAGTATCAAGACTAAACATATTTCCAAAGACCAGCTTTGATTTCAATACAATTTATGGTCATACTAGCTGCACACGCAGTTTCGCCCGCATGGACGTTCCCTCAGGAACGACGTATATAATTTTATTCGGGATTATAAGTGTTTTTTTATCCTAGATAAAAAAAAAAACATATTCTTCAAACACTGAACAGATTTTCTAGAATCATAGCTAAGAAAGGTATCGATCAAATCACTATTCAAACAAAAAGAAACTCAATCAAAATCGCTTCAGCCGTTTAGACCTACGATATCACAGAGACACACAGTTACTAAGATACACAGACATTGGTACACAACACACAGATACACACATAATTTAAAACACCCCTCTTTTTGCATCGGGGGCGAAAACGTTAGTAAATGCACATAATACATATTTGTACAAGTACAGAAGATTCACTCCGCAAAATCATTTAAATAAGTAGCGACTCTTACTACCACACAATAATGTCCAATTCAGGACGTGCGAGCGCTAACTACATACTGCTATATTACCTACAAGTTACCTCTCTGTCTATCGCGTAATTCTTGTTGTGTTATTGACTGCCCCGGTGGCTCAGTTGGTAGTGAACCTACTTCCTGCGCTTGGGGGTGTGGGTTCGATTCCCATCTAGGACAAACATTTGTGTGATGAACATTTGTGTTTGTTCTATGTCTGGGTGTTAATATGTATTTAAGTATGTATTTAAAAATATACATGTATGTATATCAGTTTCTGGCTGCCATATTACAAGCTTTGCTTAGTTTGGGGTCAGATGACCATGTGTGCAATAATGTCCCAGATATTTATTTATTTATCTCTGTCTATCGCGCAGCAGCAGGCACGGCAAGTCCGACAAGTCGACTACTTGTAGCTTCATACCTAAAGTGTGGATTGCGCCAGGCCTGGTAAATGTCCTTACTACACTATGACTTCCCCTCAGCTGTCGACACCCAAAACAATCATTAGTAACGCTGCACACCCGCCAAATTAATAACTCGCACGTGGCATCTATTTATAAACAGCTCAATATGTTTTGGGTTATTTCTGGACGATGTTTATATTTTTGAGACGAAGATTAAATGTTAAAGAATATGACCTCACAGCTTTAGAGGTAGCATTGAAAATAAACCCTTAACGGATTTTATTGCGTGTATTTTACACTAGCTGCGCCCCGCGGTTTCACCCGCGTGGTGATGAAAATCGGGCATGATGATGACGATGAAAACTAGCCTATGTGTTAATCCAGGACATAAGCAATGTATATTCCAAATTTCATTCAAATCCATCCAGCCGTTTCTGCGTGATTGAGTAACAAACATCCATCCATCCAAACTTTCACATATTATAATATGATATTATTATGATTTTAATTTATCATCGATGTGCTGACACTCCTTTGAAAACGCGTGAAATAATTAATCAAGGCAAGTCTTTCCTGGATCACCAAGATCGGCCTAGCCAAGTTTGAACCCCACTAGGTCAATATACAGTTTGTAAACCTATATTAGACACAACCCGTAGTTATTATATCTCATATATAAATCAGCATTCATAATTTCAGCCTATTATGATCCCACTGTTGGGACAGAGGCCTTCTCTCGGAAAGAGAGAGAGAGAGAGAGAGGATGGGCCCGTGGTCCAAATAACCCATTGCATGTTGGTGTATGTCATATGTCCTGGAATTTTGGAAGTGAAAACTTCTTAATGCGCGTCGAGTACATTTTGGGTGAAAAAAATCATGGAACTCGCGTCATCGTCACGCTGTACCGCGTATTTTAAAACAGCGCCATCTCTTGTAGAATAGGTGAATTACTACTTAAGTTTTCACATCTGACGTGCTAGTACTAAGACTGTTTTTTTTTGAGGGTCTCGGACATACCGGTTTCCTCACTTTTCCTTCACCGTTTTTGAGTAATGGCATCAGAACTGCACATAATTTATTTAAATACTAAATCATTGGTGCAGGGTCGGGGATCGAACCAGGTGCCGTTAGAGATGCTACCGCTCGACAACTATCACTATTTCTATGTATATGGCAGTGAAGTTAGTTATCGTTCGCGCAAAACTTTATGAGCCCTCTGAAGTTAGGCCCAGTGGCTGCGCAGTACGCATATTATAGGTATCCGAGGGACTTTACAGGGCGTCGGGGAGGCCTCGCGCCTAACTTCAGAGGGCTCATAAAGTTTTGCGCGAACGATATCCAACTCCAATGGTATATGGTAGGTATTAATACACATTCAATTTGTATTGTCTCTTCCAGAATCAGTTCCATTTTGACATTTACGTGAAGTTAACCAACGTTAAGTGATTACGATTGCCATTCTTTGGGTTTCAATCGTAAAACCGTAACCTATCTACGTCTTCAGCATGTGCGGACTAAGCAAAACAACTGCTGAGTCAGCTCAAATGCCCACTACTTCCTTTCTAAATGTTACTAATATCGTTTCAGGCGTTTAGTCCTGAAAAGTACATCAGACGGAGAGAGCGAAAGCTACATACTTTCGTGAGCTTTCAATGCAGGTACCAGGAATACATAATCTAAATCAATCTGACACGTATCAACGCCATCTCGTGCGTATTAAAAACAAAACACGAGCGCAAATGTCACCGCTGACGTCATTCTTCCTGGTGCAATCCCGCGGGCTAAATCTAGACTTCGTTTGACGTCAATACCGATCTAGATAAGCTAGGAATAGGCTAATAGGCGTTGTGCAATTGGGTAAGTCTATGTTGCTAATTATCTGACAGTTTAGCACTCTTCGGTTATGCAGTCCTGGTACATTAGACTTGCTAGACTTAGTTTTGGATTGGAACAGCTCTTTGATTGCGTTCCAAAGCCTCCTTTACAGATATTGATTCAGTAATCTCGATTTTGTCGTCACATCACATCATCAGCCAGTAAACGTCCACTCCTGAATATAGGCCTCCCTCTTAGAGACGGGTGTTGCCATAATCCCCACGCTTGGCAGGCGGCTTGGGGATCGCAGTACGTTCACCGTGTACTATTAGGACGCTGCTGCCCATCCTCCGGTGGTTCATATCGCAGTTTTAGGACATACCCGGTTCCAGAGATTTCGTCATACAATTTTCCATTTTTTTCTTACCCTTAGGCCATCCATCTCTTTTTACTTCAATATGCGAGAAAAGGATAGTTGGATTAGAATTAGAACAGTACTAGAGTTTGGTGTCGAGCAAGCTGAACTTAAAGGACAAACATTTATATGACTATTCAGTTCATTATGGTTAGAAAAGGATGGCCACAATTTAACAGCTATCACATGACGCTTCAAAGGGACACCCACGCACTTTAAATCCGAAAGTACCAGGCTAACATCAACATATAGCAAGCCTTTGTTTTTCATATTACGAGTATAAATCATTCAATGTACAAGAGCGCTATAAATAATGAAGACATCTTACTTGAGATTAGTTGAGAGTTGAGACTCTTGTGATACTTAGGAAGTTTTTATCTCAACATCCTACTATTCCATTTTAATCGTACTAAGGCAACATAAAACAAACGAAAGAGATAACACACCTTCTTAACCTATCTTTGCGTAACAAAACCTTCAAAAGTACTAGGAGAACATACAGATGAGAGGTTTCATTTATCTTCACTCCCTGTCTAATACAACGCCAATTTCAAAGTACTAAGGCGACATGAACACACAAGAGACTTCATAAACAATAGCCATTTTATTAGCTACATTGCGGCTACGTCCCCTTGAGAAATATAGCACATTAGCACAGCTGTATACGAGTGGTTTAAGGGTTGTTTAATCCCCAGATGCGGGGGTGTTGTTGACAATAATATGTGGGGTAAGAGGTCACAGTGTGGCACAAATAAGATTAAGGTGATTTTGTGTTACGCAATAGTGTTATAGGATTTTAAAATGTCATCTACATAACTTACAAGTTCGTTCACACAGAGAAACAATTTTTTGCATTGATTGTTTTAACTATGTTAGAAAAGGCCCGCGTTTGGAAACCAACTACCCTCGCCTTGTAACTAAGCGATGAGATACGAGAACGTAGATCCAGAAAGTCCTATTTAACTTTATTTGAAAATACGCAGATTCTAAATCGAGTATGATTAGTTCCGGGTATGATTAAAACAATAGATCATGAATAGTAACGTTTTTAAGTAAGGCCCTTTATTAAAAATCTGGAAATGAATGTAAACTTGTTTGTTACCTATTCACAAACAGCTAAACCGATTTTAGTTAAATTTTACTAGGAAATAGTGTACACATTGAGAGAGGATACAAGATACTTTTGCTAAAGCTTTATCATCACATCAGCTAGTAAAATAATTTAGTAGATAATTATAGACACCACAATTCCGTCCTCAAAGGAAGTTTACTTCATAAGTTTAACGCGTGAACTGTTCTAATTCTGCTTTAAAACAAATCACCCCGTATAATTACTCGTAAGTATCGCGTTTCCTATACATAGTACCTATAATGCAATCTGTGACAGGATGTGCACGCGCAGCGGTGCGCATCTCCGTTAGAAGAGGAGGGATGTTACGATTTGAATTAGACAATAAAGTAAGATTTTATAGGCTGAGTGCCAGCCCTATCGTCAGTTCTTAAGGCTGGTAGAAAGAAAGTCGTATAACTAAAACCGTTGTTATGAGACACCTACAATTTAGTTTATCCGACACAGCACGGCAGCGCTAAATATTACACTAAACTAGTCTCAAATGTTTGAGTATAATGAAACAAAACGAAGAGATTGCACTTAACATTATGTTGCATGGCAAAAACCTTATCATGTTTTTTGTTGCAAACCTTTGTTTTGTGTTCTTCGACGCTCAGACGTATCCTGTGAGAAACATTTTTGTTGTCATTTGCTTCGTATCTTCAGGAGTCCTTCCTCACTGAAGAACGCCGGTGGAACATAATAACTAGTTAAATATGATGTGGATTATCATTTTGTGTGGGATATCACAATGTTTTACACATCTTTTTTATAAAACTTTCGTTTTAGAATCCTTTATGATTTTGTTTACATATCGCTTGACAGTGACTTGACGTTTGAGAGGTTGACATTGACATTTCGTAGATTCCTGTAGTTTTTTCATTGAGAACAGAATTCATTATGGTCTTTCCACACGTCGCCATCGCCGACAGCGTGTAAACAGCCCTTTATTGATTTATCGATTCGGAAAGAAAAGTTATGTTTGTTTTTACGCCGGCAAGTCCTGGCAACATCCTTTTTAACTTTGGTTTTTGATGAAGTGACCGTGCGAATAATCCGCTCCTGCGAATTAAATACCACACCGCAGAATAGTAAGTTATTTTACTTGGTTTTCAACCTGATTCGTTGCCCGCTGGAGATTGAAGCGAGGATTATAATTTTCACTGATTTCCACAGTACTTGGGATGGTTGCCGTACAGAGAATGATAGCATGGCGGCCAACAATCCCATGAGGTCCAAAGCGGTGGATTGGTAAGAAACCCATCTCGTCTTGTTTCCAAATCCACGTACCTAAATTATAGTAGAATTAGAAGTAACGTCGTTGTCTCATTGTTGCAGATTCCGCCGCTCTTTTGTTTTGGTTTGGTGTTTGTGCTTGTAAAGCGTCCATGTCTGCGAAATGACTCGTAGTCTACCATTTTGATTTCGACGTCGATACGTCGCAATAACATTTAGAAGCAGAAATATGTCTTGGTGAAGCTCAATTAATCAATATTAATGCCACGCGCATTTGGTATGTCAATTTTCTCTTAATTTTCTCACGTCAGTCAAGTGTCTACAACGAAGAAAGAACCTATAATGTTTTTGGACTTTAACTAGAAATTATGTGATCAAGAATTGTAAATTTAACTTCAACGAGCAGAACTGGCCCTTCTGTCTCAATTCTTTGGTGTAACTTTAAAACTTAGAACTACAATATTAAAGGTTTAACTTATCTATACTTAACCTAGTACCTAAGTACTTAATTTTACATTGTTTAACAAATGTACTAACATAATAGAAATATCTTAAAGAATGTACCTATAACTAACAGAACCGTCATTGATGTACAATGGTAAGAAATTGAAGAACATATTTTACAATACATAAGATTTGGACGCTAATTCCTTGTCTCATTTCCCAGCATTATCGTGCTGGTGGCGCCCTTGTTAGAATTAGTAATCTCGGATAGGTAGGTCTAACCCCATCTCACCCGCCAGAGGCAGGCCCGCAGAGCGCACACAGAACCCACTACCCCTCGAGCTAGCCGTTCACCACACCGGTGACCCGGTAAGGTAGCATTTTGGCGCGCCCAACGTGTGACGGATTCCCTTCGGCCAGTCGACATTCAACGGTGTCATCTCCCTTGATATCGTGGATCGTGTGAGGTTGGTCTTACTTTTCTTGGTTTCATACATTGTTTGTATTTGGTACTTCTTCCATCATGGCGAGCGCTAAGATGAACTTTTACCACCTACTCATGGATGAGCTACGGTATGAGCTACGGATCCGTGGCCATACAAACTTCAGAACGGTCGAGGCAATGAGGACAAAGCTTGCCTCATTATCCAAATCTTCCCGTTTGGAAGAGACCATTGTCCCTTCAGAATTTAACATAGAAACAGAATTAGAAATTTGTGAAAATAAAATTAATGACATTTTCCAAATCATAGAATCAGAATCGATGACAACACCCCGCAGAGAGAGACTCATTTCTAGAAATCTCCATATTCAGTTTAGGCTTAACAGACTTCCACCTTCTGCGGAGGAGTTAACAGAAAAAATTCAAGAACTAAAGAAAGAATGCGAAAGCGCTTTTAAAATTTTGGACATAAACATTCTAGGGGGATCAGAAATCTGTTTCGAGTCTGGAGCATCGGAGCAGCCTGCGACGGCCCGTGCAGCGCCAGTGTCTGCCGCGTGTGCCGAGGCAGTCATACCGATAACATCAGAATTGCCAGGTGAGCGACAGATCGTCATCGACCCCACGAGAAGCGTTTCCAAATGGAATATTAAATATAGCGGTAGGGAAAGCAAAATTAGTTTGCACTCATTCCTAGACTATTTACATAGAGTTAGAACTCTCCTTAAATAAATAAGTAAGAAATTATATTATAGGTCCAAATCTTAATAATAGCTTGTAGTTATTAATACCTATTTTAAGAAATATATGTAGTTTTATTGTGTGGTAGTTTAGAAAGGATAAGGATAAAACATCCATTAATTAAATTTAAATAAAATAGAATAATTAAAATAAAAAATTAAGTTTTGTATGTTAGGATTAAAAAATGCATAGGGATGGTGAGTAGAAGGCATGCGAGTGTTTGTATGTGTGTGTGAGTGTATGGTGTGACAGGTGACTTTGGAAGAAATGAAGCACGATAGAATTAGAGTGAGTGTGATCGACCTCTGCTATGAAAGGATCGCCCGTGACAGGATAGTGTGAAAGGTTTATAAGGAACTGTGTAAGGGTGAGTGATTGTTTATGGTGATGGAAACCTACCACTTTTCCTCTGCTTTAGTTTACTTAGATAAGGGATCCCATTAGGACCTAGTTCCATTAGGTTGTATTATACAATAGGTATTTATCCAATACTCGTAGGAGTTAGCAATGCGACCTCGCATAATAAATGATTAGCATTCGTTATTGTACGAAGAAGCAAACTTTCCAGTGGGGCAAGTTCCCCTATTATTTGGCACCGAAGCAGGTAGCTACGTGCAGTGCTCGGTTAATTTTATACCGGTACTGTATGTAAACAGAACAGAATTACTTTGTTTAGGGTTTCATCCCGTAACTTAGTTAGAAAGAAAGAAAGAATTAACCATTTTAAGAACCTAAGGCAAACATTATTGTCTTAAAATAGAATAGTATAAGTTGTATACTTATAGAATTAGTAGTTATGATATTGTTCATACGCTTAAAATTTAGAAACTTACTTAAGGTAGGATACCTACAGAATAAGAAGGGTTACACAGTGGGATGCTCGTGACGATCTGTTGTTCATTTTGTTCATTTTGTGCTCATTTTGTGTTGTTATAACCTAAGAAAAGAATTAATTCATTTTTAAACCATTGTTTCAAAAAAAACTTTATTAAATTTTGATATTTGGCTAGCACTGCGTTTGCACTGGTTGTCCCAGGATGGTTCCGCTGCTCGCTCCTCGCGAAATGTTGTTGTTTTCACCCACATTTCGCTCTAGAAAGGGGGTGATGTTGCATGGCAAAAACCTTATCATGTTTTTTGTTGCAAACCTTTGTTTTGTGTTCTTCGACGCTCAGACGTATCCTGTGAGAAACATTTTTGTTGTCATTTGCTTCGTATCTTCAGGAGTCCTTCCTCACTGAAGAACGCCGGTGGAACATAATAACTAGTTAAATATGATGTGGATTATCATTTTGTGTGGGATATCACAATGTTTTACACATCTTTTTTATAAAACTTTCGTTTTAGAATCCTTTATGATTTTGTTTACATATCGCTTGACAGTGACTTGACGTTTGAGAGGTTGACATTGACATTTCGTAGATTCCTGTAGTTTTTTCATTGAGAACAGAATTCATTATGGTCTTTCCACACGTCGCCATCGCCGACAGCGTGTAAACAGCCCTTTATTGATTTATCGATTCGGAAAGAAAAGTTATGTTTGTTTTTACGCCGGCAAGTCCTGGCAACATCCTTTTTAACTTTGGTTTTTGATGAAGTGACCGTGCGAATAATCCGCTCCTGCGAATTAAATACCACACCGCAGAATAGTAAGTTATTTTACTTGGTTTTCAACCTGATTCGTTGCCCGCTGGAGATTGAAGCGAGGATTATAATTTTCACTGATTTCCACAGTACTTGGGATGGTTGCCGTACAGAGAATGATAGCATGGCGGCCAACAATCCCATGAGGTCCAAAGCGGTGGATTGGTAAGAAACCCATCTCGTCTTGTTTCCAAATCCACGTACCTAAATTATAGTAGAATTAGAAGTAACGTCGTTGTCTCATTGTTGCAGATTCCGCCGCTCTTTTGTTTTGGTTTGGTGTTTGTGCTTGTAAAGCGTCCATGTCTGCGAAATGACTCGTAGTCTACCATTTTGATTTCGACGTCGATACGTCGCAATAACATTTAGAAGCAGAAATATGTCTTGGTGAAGCTCAATTAATCAATATTAATGCCACGCGCATTTGGTATGTCAATTTTCTCTTAATTTTCTCACGTCAGTCAAGTGTCTACAACGAAGAAAGAACCTATAATGTTTTTGGACTTTAACTAGAAATTATGTGATCAAGAATTGTAAATTTAACTTCAACGAGCAGAACTGGCCCTTCTGTCTCAATTCTTTGGTGTAACTTTAAAACTTAGAACTACAATATTAAAGGTTTAACTTATCTATACTTAACCTAGTACCTAAGTACTTAATTTTACATTGTTTAACAAATGTACTAACATAATAGAAATATCTTAAAGAATGTACCTATAACTAACAGAACCGTCATTGATGTACAATGGTAAGAAATTGAAGAACATATTTTACAATACATAAGATTTGGACGCTAATTCCTTGTCTCATTTCCCAGCATTATCGTGCTGGTGGCGCCCTTGTTAGAATTAGTAATCTCGGATAGGTAGGTCTAACCCCATCTCACCCGCCAGAGGCAGGCCCGCAGAGCGCACACAGAACCCACTACCCCTCGAGCTAGCCGTTCACCACACCGGTGACCCGGTAAGGTAGCAATTAGTAACATAACTATCCAATATTTTGGACTTTCAGATATCTATTTAAACGCCGAGCAGTAGTGTGCATTACTGATATGTTTCCAGCTTGTTTGCATTGATTCTTGACCAAAAATGTAAACCGTCCACCAACGCCGACGTCATTACACAACAATGCATCGAGGGACAATCGCATATTTGCCTTCATGTTTCGATGACGCCATTGAAGGCGCGATTTTTTTTAAAGACATTATTAGTAAAGTACTTCCTGTGTGTTGAGAATCTTTACAGTGTATGTGTTGAAATAACTATAACGCATCATTTTGTGCAATGTGGGTAGTTTAGTAAAATTTATCTTTGTTTGAATGGATAAGCAACGAGAACCAGATGTTTAGATAGATAGATAGAAACTCTTTATTGTGTACACCAGAAATAAAAATTACAAACATATAGAAAACACTTACGAGCTAGTGCCACAAATGGCGGCCTTATCGCTAAAAGCGATCTCTTCCAGGCAACCATTGGAAATAATTTACGTAATAGGATTGACATGACAGGGGACATGTTAAAACACTTTTAGTGATACCATTAAATAAATACTAGCAAATAAGAAAGAAGAACCGAATAAGAAGTTTAGATTAATCAAATAATAGTTTTAAAACCACTTACTAACATTATATGTACATATATACGAATACAGGCTTCCCCCTTTAACCTCCAAACTGAACCAGATCTGCATCCACTGGATGCCCACAACTCTCACGATGTCGTCGGTCCACCTACTGAGAGGCCTACCTAAAGAGGAGGCTGAACATCAGCTGTGGATCTTGAATGATTGATGAATATTCTGGCTTTGGTACATATATCATGATGATGATTATGTATGAAATAAAAACAAATTTAAAATAGAAAATAAGTTAATAAAATAAATAAATATCTGGGACATTATTGCACACACGGTCATCTGACCCCAAACTAAGCAACGCTTGTAATATGGCTGCCAGAGACTGATATACGTACATATATATTTTTAAATACATACTTAAATAGATATAAACACCCAGTTGCTGACGATGACAGTCCAAAAACGATGGAAAGGTCTGGCAAGCTGTCGATAATTGACCGAGCGAAGAGTCGTAGGTTCCAATAAGACAAGTCAGCGCTTAAGTTATATGATTATTGACGGGATATTTACCGTGGTAAGGTTGTGGAAGGAGCTCCCGATATTTCGGCGCAGTTACATGCACCATGTTCACGGGAAGACTGAATAATGCGGGTGGTTAATATCCCGTAAATAATCATATAACTTTAGTGAACAACCGTGATAGTTTAAAACAGTGTTTAAGTCAGCGCTTCTAAGTATTTTTGTATATTTGATCGATGGTAACTTATGTATCGTTAATCTGACCTTCGTGACCTTTTTTGTTTGATAGACCATACTTCAGAAGTGGTCTTATATAATTTTTTTCTAAATCGGTATAGTAGTTTGGTTTTTAAATCAAAATAACTGAAAAAAAAACATTTCATCCGTCGGTATTTTTTATTGTTTTATTTTATTTATTCCTTATAAGCTTGCGTTTGACCGCCAACTCGCCTGATGTTAAGTGATGATGCGGTCTACGATAGAGCACGCTTGCCCAGAAGAAACCGATCCACTCGAGATTTGAAGACACCCAGATTGTAACTATCGGGGAACACCCATTCCGGCAGTGCATTCCACAACATTTTCATTTCATTATTCATTTTATTTTTTCCTTGCATTTTCTATTTGATCTGAGCTGGACACATTTTTATAAAGTTTACCCCGTTAATAAGAAAATTAACCTTTAAAACATACATGGGTCCAAGTTATTTTAAGCCTTTCATAAACAGTGATACGATGTGAAACAGGTGGATATAAATAATGTTTACGAAGGTCTCGTTCATAAAGATTACAATGATTTAGAGGCTTTACTTAAAAACGTTACTCAAGTCGATCTATGTTTTAAAATGCTCTCTCAACTTCTCGCTGACGGCAATCGTCACACGCGAAAACTAACGGAACATATTTAACCGTATGCCAACTTGAGTAACGTTTTTAAGTAAGGCTTTAGTTCTTTACTCAGTTATTCTTTGAGCACTTAAGGGGCAATTTGGGCAGCGTTTAGTCCATACAAACTTATTCTCCTGTTTCCTCCCTGGATAATACCGCTAGAGCTATATATTATTTTTTTATAAAATTTATCTCCTTTATGGTCAGGCTTGTGTCATTTATTTTTTCTCGTAAGTTAAGTACTATAAAAAATATGAGCCTTTAAAAATCCCAAAAAATATCAAATTTTTACCTCCGTGTTCAGACGTCTCTCAAACAAAATTTATAAGTTTGTAAATCAAAAATAAATGACAGAAGCCGAGATCAATCCTTTTTAAACAATTAATTGAAAAAAATAATGAAATCGGCCTATTTTTGAATGAGGAAACAGAAGAATCCGAGACGATGATTTTGTCTACTTTTCGTAGGTATAAATCGATCCGAGCTGCAGTTGTCCTTATTGCGCTCTACAGGCAGAGGTACGAGGTCAGGGGAGGGTCGGTCTAATACGTATACAGAAAGAGACAGTTAGAGAAGAGACATGTCGTCAATAATTGTATCGACACATTAGTGCTGTCCATCGATATCGATACGTAACTGTTCTCGTCGTTAGTTAGTGTTTTGTGCGTGAAGTGAATTTAGCACATTACTGCAACGGCCGGCAAGTTAGGATTTGGACAAAATTGTTGACGCATAACATGATTTATTTTTACTATGGAAACTGACGTGGTTTTCACACATAACACATTTAAGTACGAAAAGAAAGAATTAAAAAAAATATTGTAACTTGTGTATCAGGAATATCAGGATCGTAACAAGTGGAAAAATTTATAAATAAATAATTCTCTTAATATTAGTTAATTTTGTTGAGATATTTTTTCAAAATTTTATTCAAATACATTAGGTTATTACGTTGCTAGGTGATTAGATTATAGCTTATCATCATCAGCCAGAAGACGTCCACTGCTGAACATGGGCCTCCCCCTTTAACCTCTATACTGATAGTGATCGACATCCTGTCATCTGCATCCACTGGATGCCCGCGACTCTCACAATGTCGTCGGTCCATCTAGTGGGAGGCCTACCTACGCTGCGTCTTCCGGTTCGTGGTCTCCACTCAAGGACCTTTCTTCCCCATCGGTTATCGGTACTTCGAGCGATGTGGCCTGCCTAATTGCCACTTCAACTTGCAAATTTGAATATCTATGTCGATGACTCTGGCTCTTTGGCGGGTATTCACGTTTCGGATTTTATCGCGCAAAGTAACTCCGAGCATAGCCCTCTCCATTGCCCGTTCAGTGACTCTTGAGTTTTTCTAAAAGGCCAACAGTTAAGGACCACGTCTCAGTACCATATGTTATCACTGGCAACACACACTGGTCAAAGATCCTTGTCTTTAAGCACTGTAGTATCTTGGACGAGATGTCACGCAATTTCTCAAACGCTGCCCATCCGAGTTGGATTCTTCGGGTGACCTCTTTGCCTAAGTTGGACCAAGAATGATGGTACTGATCGTTCTTGGTTGGACTGACCTAAATGAACAATCTGTCCAAGAGTGGTGTAATGGTCAACTACTTCAAGAGTATCGTTCCCAACGATTACCGGCACGGGTACAACATGGACATTGGACATAATTTTTGTCTTGTCTATGTTTATTTTAAGACCCACCTGTTGAGAAAGGCTACTGAGATCGTTGAGCATCGCATTGAGGTCTTCCAGCGACTCTGCCATAATGACTATATCATCGGCAAAACGAAGATGAGTGATTTATTCACCATTGATGTTGATGCCGAATCCGTTCCAGTCCAAGAGCTTGAAAACGTCCTTCACTGCGTTCGTGAACAGTTTCGGAGAAATAACATCTCTCTGTCTCACGGCTTTCTGCAATTGGATTGGTTCCGTGCTCTCGTCCTGTAATCGGATCGACATGTTGGCGTTTCTATACAAACACTTCAGCACTTCGATATACTTGTAGTCGATATGACAACGCTGGAGGGACTGCAATACTGCCCAGGTCTCGATTGAATCCAAGGCTTTTTCATAGTCCACAAACGCTAGACATAATGGCCGATTATACTCCGCAGTCTTCTGTATAATCTGGTGGAGCGTGTGTATGTGGTCTGTGGTGCTCCTGCCTTTACAGAAACCGGCTTGTTCGGGAGGCTGGAAGTAATCAAACCTGCTTTCGAGATGGTTCGTAATGAATCTGGAGAACAACTTGTACACATGGCTCAGGAGTGAGATGGGTTTATAATTATTCAATAAGGTGTTATCACCTTTTTTGACGGAGAGCACCACCACCCTACTTGTCCATGCTTCATGCGTAGTACCTTCGAGTATGACGGAATTAAATAACTTCTGGAGGACTAAAAGTACCGGTTTTCCATCCGCTCTCAGTAGTTCTGTCGTTATTCCGTCATCACCCGGCGATCTTGTTGTTCTTAAGCTTTTCAGAGCCATTCTTATCTCGTACAAGCTGATGTCTAGGATGTCCTCAGTGTAGTGTTGGGTCAGTTTAGCTCTCTTGTCCAGAGCTGTACCGATAATTAGGCTGTCGCGTCAATATGTACAACTGTCCGTAAAACCTCTCGAGTTCTATCAGAATCTTCGGCTTTGATGAAATGATACTACCATCCTCGATCTTCAGCTTCATCATTTGGCTCTTCCCAATAGACGAATTTTTTGTGAACACTATCCAGCCCTGGTTTCACTCGATTGCGTCCCTAATACATCTTGTATTATAGGAACGCAGATCGTGTCGCACCGATTTTGAGATTCGTCTATTAAGTTGGCCATATTGCGACATATGCAACATATGCAGATGTTTGCAGTCTCATCTCAGTCAGGTCTTTCATTAGCTTAATGGTTTCATCTGAGAGCTTCTGAGGTCTTTTTCGGCATGGGGTCTTAAAGAACTTGGACCACACTGCTTGGACAGTTTCCACCAGCCCATTGTTTAGTACGTACAGTTCCGCTTTCGGCTCTGGAAGCGATTATGCAATTCGAGTTGGAAGTCTTTGGAGTTATGGATTTGAGTATGACCAGAATGGAGCGTGGACTTCACCAGACGCGACCTCTCAAGCTTGTTGATATTCAATGTGCCTCTGACAAAACGGTGATCGCTACCGGTTTTCACCTTGCTAATCACGGAGACATTGAATATTCGCTTCTTGGTCGTCATGATGAAGTTGATCTCATTTTTGGTCGAACCATCGGGGCTCATCCACGTCTACTTCCTGCATGGTCACTTCTCAAAGAAGGAGTTCATCAAATAGAGTTCCCCCTTCTCCATGAAGTCAACCAGCCACTGGCCCCTCGAATTCCGCTGTCCATACCCATATGACCCGACTCTTAACTCATCAACATTCCGCGTTCCATCTTTGCGTTGAAGTCACCCATAACAACGGTGAAGTATGTTACGGGGGTATCTATGGTCTCGGATATCTCCTCAAGTCCTCATACAAAACCTCTTCTTTACTTTAGATTATTAGATTATAGTTAAAGTTATCACAGGAATTGTACATGGTAATCCTATCCGTAACTATCATCACATTATAGACCGGCACCCTCACAGGAAGTTTTCAAGCGTCGCGTCGTGTGAAACTGTACTATATCTTGGAGTAGCTACTGTATCGTTATTATCTCGCTTTAAGTTTATAAGTATGTATGTATTTAATATTTTTATTTATGTAGGTATGTATATTATTTTAACTAAAACTTGGTTATTAGAATTTTTCACATAAATTTTGAGGTTATGTGAAAAAATTATTGGGACAAAAGTTGTAGATATTTTTATTACCTACAACTTTGCCATTAAACTATATTGCAAAACTATAAATCCATAGGATTTATAGTTTTGCAATATATATAAACTATAAATCCATAGAATTTATAGTTTTGCTGGAAATCGAGTTGAACCATTTTTTACCCTTAAACCCCCCCCCCTCCCACTTCCCGAACTCAGATCGCCCGTAATTTATTTTTCCTTTCATTTTTATTATAATAATGGGTTTCATACTACTGTGATTTTTTTTGGTTTCAAAAATTATCGACCCTGGTCTATTTGGCGTAGTCGGTTAGTAAAATATGAGCAGATTGCAAAATAACAAAAATCACTCGACATTCGGCAAACGCCGATATCAACTAGCCGAGTAGACTGCGAGGCGAAATGAATTTGTAGGCAACTAGGCATTCAGTGCGGGTGCACGGGCGGGCACGCACACACGCACAGTCTGTTCGACACGCACACGTCGATAGCTCGCTCGTCAGGGCGCAGCGCGACAGCAATAGAGTTGCTAAATACCTATTCATCAAATTTCTTGGCCGTGGTATACCGGCTTAAGTTTTTTATAACATGATGCCTGCATCATTCGAAAATTGAATGTAAAAGGGAGGATTCTAGCAATACTAAACGCATCTAAATCACTTCGGAAATTTTGGTGCCACCTGTGAACTGTGGCTTTTGACTGCCCTGATGGCTCAGTTCGTAGTGAACCTACCTTCTGCGCTTGGGGGCGTGGGTTCGATCCCCACCTAGGGCAAAAATTTATGTGACGAGCATTTGTGTTTGTTCTATGTCTGGGTGTTAATATCTATTTAAGTATGTATTTAAAAATATATATATGTACGTATATCAGTCTGTGTCTGCCATATTACAAGCTTTGCTTAGTTTGGGGTCAGATGACCACGTGTGAAATAATGTCCCAGATATTTATTTATTTATATATTTTTTAATGTTATTTAATACCTTGTGAACTTTATTATTATTTAGACTGAAAGAGTATGTATCCACGGTCATGAAATAATTTAAAACAAAAAACAAAAACAATACGTGCGTTGAGAATTTATCTACACTTATATTATAAGGAGGAAATATTTATATTTTTGGGTCCGATCCGACTGACTGCTCCTGGCAACAGGAAATATTCAGTTTTTGGTACAGGCGCCGGTTACCAAAGGCACACACACACACAACGATCCCGCCGGCGGGATCGAAGACCTCCAGGATCTGTTAGATCGGTTAGATTCTCTCCAAATAATAATTCAGTTCAACAACCTACTAGGGCCCCAAGGCACACCCTTCTGGGGAGCCAGGGCAAGTCTGATCCCCACTCCCGGTGACAGCCCAAGCCGAGGCTCGTACCTCCGAGGTGCCCTTGCGCTTGTCGTTATAAATCATGTTCAAAATCATGTTGGCCCAACGCCTTCTGCGTTCACCAACTAGTCCGGTCAAGCTGTAGAGGCCGCAAGGACAACAGCAAAAAGTCACATCATAAAAAAATGGGTTTTTGGATGTTTGTAAAGAAATAACTCAAAAACTACTGGACCGATTTTAAAAATTCTTTCAGCATTAGAAGGCTACATTATCCTTGAGTAATATAGGCTATATTTATTACTAGAATGTTTAAAAAAACTTCACTCGTGCGAAGTCTATTCGCCAAACGCGTATAACGTAGATATTCCCCAAAGAACCAGAGTCACCAACATAGCTATTAAAATCTGCAAGTTGAAGTGGCAATGGGCAGGCCACATCGCTCGAAGAACTGATAACCGATGGGGAAGAAAGGTTCTTGAGTGGAGACCGCGAACCGGAAGACGCAGCGTAGGTAGGCCTCCCACTAGATGGACCGACGACATTGTGAGAGTCGCGGGCATCCAGTGGATGCAGATGGCAGGATGTCGTTCAGTGTGGTGGTTAAAGGGGGAAGCCTATGTTCAGCAGTGGACGTCTTCTGGCTGATTATGATGATGACATCCTAAATATAAAATTTCTTGTTTATAATGAAGTATGGGTTGTAAAACTAAAACCTGCCATGCCAAGTTAAGGCGTGCAAAACCATTTTAAATGCTTTGCATTAGTTTCACTTGCAAATAGCTATCTAACAAAGTAATCAAATCTTGGAAGTCGTTTTTAACCTACTTCTAATTGTTATATCAATTAGAAACTTTGCAACCATCTTTTTAGGGTTCCGTACCCAAAGGGTAAAACGGGACCCTATTACTAAAATAGAATAATGCTTAATTTTTTAACTGTGTACAAAGGTCTTAGGTTTTAAGTTATTAGTCACAACAGTTCATATAGAAAATGCAATAGAATTAATACAAACAACATATTACATTAAAATACAACATAAATTAGTAACTACAAATATTATTATAAGCGCAAGACTAAGACTCGGCTAGCCGTCCGTCTGTCTGTCTGTCTGTCTGTCTGTCTGTCCGTCTGTCACCAGGCTGTCAGAGAACTTGGTTAGAAAGTGAGATTAGTCATACGATTTCAGGGCAGACAGCTAGTTTACTTTTAATAAGGTGAGCAGATGTTCGTCTAAGCATCAATTTTGGGGTCATTTTTCGGCTCGCCGGCTTTCGGGGGCGGACACAAATTGGATTCGGATTCGCCCTTGGGATTAATATAGGATTTTCGTAACAAGGTTTCGCATTAATTACGTATTTTGGACACATTTAGGGTTTAAGTGTGCTATGTGCGTCCAATCTCACTCGCGCATTTTACATTTATGGAAAATTGTCAAACGCATTGACGATAATTATTTATCATTAAAAAACCGACTTCATCAGAACTGAACCAAAAAACCGACTTCATAAAATTTACAGAACTGGTCCAAATTATCTTATTTTGTTTTATTTTAAAATTTGGCATTCAAAAAGTATTTTTTTATACAAACAGGGAGATTCTTACTCATTGCCACGGGTTGATAGATAGAAACTCTTTATTCTATACACCAGAAATAAAATTACATACAGATAGAAAACACGAGCTAGTGCCACAAGTGGCGGCCTTATCGCTAAAAGCGATCTCTTCCAGGCAACCATTGGAAAGAATTTACGTAATAGGATCGACGGGGGATGCTAAAACACTTTTTAAACCTAAAACCAGGTTGGTTAAAACCTTGTCACTTAAATGGTATTGTTCAATGGTAGTAATGGTAAAATTATTTTCAGTTCCACTGCTAGATGGCGTTGTTATTAAAAAGTGCAACATTTTGTCTTAATTAAAACTGGTTCAATAATCTTTGGTAATCATTTTCACCACCACCACTAGAGGGCGATTTCGATAAATACTCGTACTAAATTTATTGCAAAAAAATAAAACATTAGAACCAGGCGCGGATCCACCGTTGTGGGCACGATGGGCATGCCCACAACCCTATATTGGGACGTCACACTTTTACCGTCTATTTAGATCGATAAGCTATAATATTATATCCAATGCCGTAATAAATAAAAATAGATTGAATCGTGCGTGATTCGGAACGTAGATTACATAGCAAAGTACCTACTTCGACTAACTTTTTTATAATATTATGTATGTTAATAGACGCTATGCCGCCACGTCACATTTAGACAACATAATTTAGTTATTTGTTTCATGTTGCACCTGAATGCTTGTATTGAAAGAAAGAGGTGACTATTCGCTGGGTGACTCGCACTTGCCCGATTTTTGGCTGTGACCACAACCTTTTTTGAGGGTTTGATCCGCACCTGATTAGAACTGGACCAAATTGAAATGAGACAGGATGGGATCTGACAAAGTCAGTTTTTTATATTGATAATTATTCATTTTACTCCTTGCAAAACTGTCTTGGCATAATGAAATAGTATTGTACCTTAGATAGGAACTTATTCTAACTATAGTACATACTACAGAGCTTCGTTCAAGAACGCAGAGCGGTCATGAACCCAACCAAGAGCCGTGACTGAACCACTAAATGGCGTAAAAAACGAGCTGAATGGTAGTTAAAAAACAATTTCGGAGCAGTTTTTAGGTGGTATTCGATTAGTGAGTTTGATTCGGTCCGATTGGATTTCTATTTCTACTCTTAATCTTTTTATTACTCAGCCTAGGTATTTATATTCATTAAATAATAGGCTTGCGCCTCGCCTAATGTTAGGTGATGATGCGGTGTACGATGGAGCACACTTGCCTAGAAGAAACCGATTCACTTTAGACTTGGAGACACCCTGATTGTAACTATCGGGGAACACCTATTCAGGCAGCGCATTCCTCAGACTACCAGTTCGCACAATAAAGTGGAACTAAAGCGTTTCGTACGGATTTTCGGAATATCTACCATAAAGCGGTGTCGATTTTTCGTGCCCGCTCTGGCAGTCCGATAGGAAAAAGGGCAGGAGGGGACTAGATCATGCAGATCCGATGCACACTCTCCGAAATGTATCCGATGAAAAACTGATAGACTAGCAACTTTGCGCCGATGCTCAAGACTAAGAAGCTTAGCCTGAACTAGGGCTTCGTTGCTGATGAGCCTCTTGGCACGCTTTTCAATAGACTCCAACGCCCCGAGCTGGTATTTAGCTGATCCATCTCAAAGGTGAGAGCAGTACTCCATGCATGACCGAACTTGTGCTTGGTACAGTGTAAGCAACTGTTCCGACGTAGGTCGGTTGAGCATTCGCTTTATGTTACAGACGGTGCAAGTAACCTGCGCAACTGAGATACGCGCATCTGAAAGCAGGATGCACCATGATGCACATAACTGCGTAACTTATAGTGCGGCCGCAGAAAGAATGCGTCAGACAGTCGCCATAACATTGTCACCACCCTTCTTATCATCACCCTTTCCAGAAAAGTCAGTTTTGTATTTTTTGGTTAATATTTCTTTTATTCGTTTTAAGTTTTACTATATCTACGCTCAAACAAAGCACACAAAGTCATACGTCTGATGCGTAAATGGGAACGCTTTATGGTTTAGCCAGGCATACACATACAGCCACAGAATATAAGTACAAGTAATTCAGCCAAGATACCTAATTTTGAAACAAAAGCGCTTTCAACAAAGAACACAAAGAACATCTTTTGAGTCATTCACAAAACAAACAGTCAAGGCAATGTCTAAATGCATTGGGCCTAACATATTTACAGAGTTGGGGTGAGCCACCGTCGCATTTCTCAATGACACCGACAGACTTTCGTGGAAAATTTTAGTTCCATAATTTGCCCACTTCTGACAGACAAATATCCAGCGTTGTTACATTAATATGAGGGGTATTAAAAGCATTCAACTTTTGAATTATTCGACTTATTTGAGGGATACATTACATTGTAGGGAGCGCGCACTTGACGACGTGTATAAAATGGAGCAATGGCAGAATAGACTGACTGTCAGCTGCCAGTACACATTGAAAAAAAAAAACAACCTTAGTCAGCCAGTAACATAAATGTTTTCTATTCTGTTTTTGGTGTCGCATGGTTTGTGCATTTAGCCAGTGTCAAGTTTCATATATTGTAGACTTGCGATACGAAATAACGATTTTTTAATATTGATAACTCTGCTTTCAAAAATCAAGCTAAACACGGCTCGCGCACTTTTTATTCATCATCATCGTCAGCCAGAAGACGTCCACTGCTGAACATAGACCTCCCCTTTAACCTCCACACTGAACGACATCCTGCCATCTGCATCCACTGGATGCCCGCGACTCTCACAATGTCGTCGGTCCATCTAGTGGGAGGCCTACTTACGCTGCGTCTTCCGGTTCGTGGTCTCCACTCAAGAACCTTTCTACCCCATCGGTTATCAGTTCTTAGAGCGATGTGGCCTGCCCATTGACATATCAACTTGCAAATTTTAATAGCTATATCGGTGACTCTGGTTCTTTGGCGAATATCTATGTTTCGGATTCTATCGCGCAAAGAAACTCCGATCATAGCTCTCTCCATTGCCCGTTGTGTGTTTTTCCAAACGGCCAAAAACATTTTTATTGCTTGCTAGTAATACTACTACACATTTAAATTATTTCTTTATTTTACCTCATATTATTAGATAAACCTTGCATTAGATAAGTTGTTATTTTAGCTCTTATGTCATTAAAAATAAGATTTATAGTTAAGAAACAGTGAAAATCGCGGCCATGTGTGTCGATCTAAAAAAGCAAAGTGCGTGACGGACCGTGGCGAGCACGCGACTTGAACTGTAACGTTGGAAAGAGAACACTGTTAGACAGAGATGGACATATGAATAGGTATGTGAAAGAGAATGTCTCGTGAAAACGAAAACTACGCACTTCAATATGTTAATATTATATACCTTATATTTTAAGTAGTGGTAGGACTCTTTTGCAGGGGTCTGCCTGGGGAAGTACCACACCTTTGCCAGTTATTCAACCGCCAAGCAGTAGAGTGCAAACACTACTGTGTTCCGGATTGAAGGGCAATGTTTCCAGCGAAATTACAGGGCATACAGAGATTTGACATCTTATATCTCGGGGTGACGAGCGCAGTGCATTGCCATCCAGGGTTTTGAACTGTTGCAGTTCAAAATTCTGAGTAACGTTGAGCTGTTATGGGCAAGCATGAAAAGCCAACAGGCGAGCTACTTCGCTGGTCTCGTCACTCAGTACCAATCTTAAAAAATCTAGAATGACCATAATTAATAAAATTCGAAAAAGAGCGTCTTAAGTATTAATTTACTTATACAACAAAGATGGCGCTGTTTTAAAATACACGGTACAGCGTGACGATGCCGCGAATTCCATGATTTTTGTTCACCCTAAAATAGCTTAACGCGCCTAAAGAAGTTTTCACTTCAATTAACTTTCATCTTGAAACAAAACATGCTCTTTATAACAAAACAAAATTAAATAGAATAACATAAATATAAATAGCAGGAACCCCAATCCCCGTGGGTCCCGCCATGTGCACTCGACAGTTGTGACGGAATTACTCCATTCTCTATGGTCCTCCCCCGCGATTATAACAAAACTATTTATTCTTAAAAATGGCGGGGGCCGGTGACCGTTTATTTTTGGAGGGAAACTTTCATAGACTTAAGATTTCACTTCTGACGTGCAGTCCTATGAACACAGACTAGGTACACTACTACTACGTTGTAGTTACGATTATTTCAATGGAAACCATACCTGAGGGGCGGGGTGAGGGGTTACTAAATGCTAATTGGCCCATTCAACATCAGTTCAAAATGTAAACAAAGCATAGTGATGGCGTACCTACGGTATTGGTCGGAAATGACGTGAGGTTCAGTGGAATCAGTGGGCGTGTTTTTTATATCAGTAGTGGTCAACTGATGTAGTGTCTGAACATGTTCGCCCTGCATTCAATGTCTAGTTATAGAAAGTCTTTGCCTATGAACGATGATTTTTTGTCAGACTTCAATAAGACGATTCTCAATCCGACCGTCTTTTAGACAGTTTCCCCCGATATTATCTTGAGTGGAGACCAAGAACCGGAAGACGCAGCGTAGGTAGGCCTTCCACTAGATGGACCGACGACATTGTGAGAGTTGCGGGCATCTAGAGGATGCAGATGGCAGGCTGTCGGCTGATGATGATGAGATCACAATGTACGAAAGAGAGCTAAATAAGCGCGGCCTTAAGTGGATGCCCTACTCTCTTCAAATATAGGATGAAACTGTTTTAATACATGAAGATTTTTTATAATTCATTGATAACAACTTCTAGTCCAGAAACACCTAAAAATGAACTTTACATCTTGTGCCATAGGGCCTATAATTACATATTACGATACCCTTTTTATAGTCCTCACAGAAGATCGCATAACAATATGAAATTTAAACCCTAATCGCTTTAATGATAGAGTTGTATATGGTGCAATTCGTTTTGTAAAGATTGGCTTCTCACGGCTTGGGTTATTAATAAGTGGTCAGCTTGGTTACTGTAGTAGTTCCGTTCATACATAATATACATAAGTAATCAAGTATTGAAGGTTCCGTAGGCTTTTGAATGATTCTTGAGTGGAGACCACGAACCGGAAGACGCAGCGTAGGCCTCCCACTAGATGGACCGACGACATTGTGAAAGTCTGGGGCATCCAGTGGATGCAGATGGCAGGATGTCGTTCAGTGTGAAGGTTAAATGGGGAGGCCTATGTTCAGCAGCGAAAAACACAGATAAAGTCGATTGGGCATTGTATGTAGAAAAACATTGTAAATGTTTTAGAGCGATTTTCCTTTCAGGTCGATATATTGACATAGGACATCGAAAACATAGTGTTTTTGGATATATATTTTTTACGATGGACTATACTTTATATAGGCTTGCAATTGACCACAATCTCACCTGGTGGAAAGCGAAGATGTGGTCGAAAATGTAGCACGCTTGCCTTCTCCAATATCAATTATCAATGTGCATTACAGATAAATAGCTTTACGTGAGTTTGTAATGAATGATATTCAATTTGCGCAAACGTCATGATCGTTTACAATAATTACTCGGCCTAGCTACAAGAACAAAAAAACTGTTTGAAATTTGAATCTCCCGCCAAAGTGAAACGTTTCACTTTAAGGATCTGTTTTCTCAAGCACCAAGGATCTCTACAAACACTTAAAATAACGGTTTGTATTCTGTTCCCACGTCTGCAATTGTCATGTTCTTTTTACGTCATTGCAGATGCGTCCGCCATATTGTTTTGTTTTTCTAGTTTGATGGCAAAGGCGGGATGCTGTTGATTGCTAACGTAATGATGACTATGGATACATTACAGGGCTATACGGAACGTTGCTAATCATCCGAAAGGTCACTGTACTCATCATTGTGAACAATGTCGGATAGTATTTAGGCGGCCGGATAGGCCGGATACCGGATAGTTACCGGATATCCGTTTCATCTCTTATTTTACACATTTTTGAAATTCACATGTTTTAATAAAGTGAAAATGTGTAAGCTCAAGAGAGCCGCAAACGGGAACAGTCCCCTTAATACCGCCGCCGTCCGTGTAACCTTTATAGCATAATTTTTAAGGTTCCGTACCCAAAGGGTAAAACGGGACCCTATTGCTAAGACTCCACTGTCTGTCACCAGGCTGTATCTCATGAACCGTGATGGTTAGACAGTTGAAATTTTCACAGATCTATTTCTGTTGCCGCTATAACAACAAATACAAAAAAATAGAATAAAATAAATATTTAAGGTGGCTCTTATACAACAAACGTGATTTTTTTCTTCGATATTGATAACGGCAACAGATAGACGCTTGAAATATTTACAGAATATTTTTTTATATATTCACTTTAAAAATAAATAATTAAAATAAAATTAATATTAAAGGGGGGCTGCCATACAACAAACGTGATTTTTTGCCGTTTTTATAGATAACTAGCCGTCCGCCCCGGCTTCGCACGAGTGTAAGCTCGGCCTTCGGCCTCGCTACAAAATATAATATAGCCTATGTCACCCGGGGATAGTGTAGCTTCCCAACAGTGAAAGAATTTTTCAAATCGGTTCAGTAGTTTCGGAGCCTATTCATTACAAACATACAAAAATAGGTACAAATCTTTCCTCTTTATAATATTAGTGTAGACTAGCAGCGCCCCGCGGTTTCACCCGCGTGGTAATGATTATGATGATGAAAAGTAGCCTAAGTGTTAATCCAGGACATAAGCAATGTATATTCTAAATTTCATCCAAATCCATCCAGCCGTTTCTGCGTTATTGAGTAACAAACATCCATCCATCCATACATCCATCCATCCATCCATCCAAACTTTCTCATATATGATATTAGTGAGATGGTATGGAACCCTTCGTGCTCGCGCACGAAGGGTTCCATACCATCTCACTAGGGGACCAAGGGTCCGACTCGCACTTGGCCGGTTATTATAATCTTCGTGGACTTAGTATCAGTAATTTACTATGCAGCCTCCCGCAAGCTTGAAAGCAGTTAATAGACACGAGGTCCAATTTAAGTAGACTGCTGTATCTAGCTTAGTGCGTAAAGTTGAAGGGTCAACTTACATTGGACCTTATGTTGGATAGCTGCTTTCTAGCTTGCGCACGGCAGTATGCGTAAGACGTGCGTGAAGCGGGAGTCTTATGACAGCACACTTTTTTTTTTCCTGCAATAACCTGCCTTCGTGGGAGTCTCCATTCAGCCTAGTTTTATTGTCTGTACCGTTATGGGAGACTTGTCGCCAAATTGGACGATTATAGCTGGTGTTTTTTTCCACAAATTATACGTCAGCTCGAGTCTTTTAAAGAGTGTAAAGACGTGGTCAAACCTTACGCGAGGTTGGCACTTTTTTTTTTCTGTCCAAGATACTAGCAAAATTTGTACATTTGCTATAAACGAAACGAAAAATGAAATGAAAATAGTTTATTCCAGATTTACATCCATCTCAATTAAACGAACACTAAACAATAACAAATATTCAAAAAAATTAACATAAATGAATGGTGTTCCCCGATAGTTACAATCTGGGTGTCTTCAAATCACGAGTGAATCGGTTTCTTCTAGGCAAGCGTGATCCATCGTAGACACCATCATCGCTTAACATCAGGCTAGTTGACGGTTAAACGCAAGCCTATTCCGAAATTAAAAAAAATACGACAATAATAAAGTAAGTATAGATTTCTTTAAAAAAAACACTACAACTGATAAAATTTAAAACAATAATTATCACTATAAAATACCGACTTCACAAAAATGACAGAACCGAACCAAATTAACAGACAAGAAAAAGCACCAGCTTTCAAATTAAAAAAGAAGAATCATCAAAATCTGTTCACCCAGTCGAAAGTTCTGAGGTAACAAACAAAAAAAAATACAGTCGAATTGGGAACCTCCTCCTTTTTGGAAGTCGGTAAAAATTAAATGAAAATAATTTATTCCAGATTTACATCCATATCAATTAATGAGGGATCACTGTTGTTGGCAAAATTACCCCAACAACCGGGGTAGCATTAGCAAAGATTAAAAACAAAAATTACCCCAACAACCAGGGTAGCATTAGCAAAGATTAAAAACAAAAATTACCCCAACAACCGGGGTAGCATTAGCAAAGATTAAAAACAAAAATTACCCCAACAACCGGGGTAGCATTAGCAAAGATTAAAAACAAAAATTACCCCAACAACCGGGGTAGCATTAGCAAAGATTAAAAACAAAAATTACCCCAACAACCGGGGTAGCATTAGCAAAGATTAAAAACAAAAATTACCCCAACAACCGGGGTAGCATTAGCAAAGATTAAAAACAAAAATTACCCCAACAACCGGGGTAGCATTAGCAAAGATTAAAAACAAAAATTACCCCAACAACCGGGGTAGCATTAGCAAAGATTAAAAACAAAAAGTTGTATACATATCTATCTATAAAACGATGATAATAAAGTATAGATTTGCTTTAAAAAAACCGCTTTGTTGCGGATGTCCATTATTAAATAATAAAATTAGAAACAAAAATTGTCTCTGACAACTTGTCAAAACGATATAGATTTTCTTCTTTCTTAATCGATTCGATCTCCTTAGTCGATTCTTTAAAAAAAAACGGATGTATTAACCCGTATAGGTTACAGTAACCGCAGACAGGATAGGCTTGCCCGTCGGATGGGACGGATAAAACCCAATACTTGTTTACTATCTGGTTAGTCATGAGCGCCTGGTACTTCGAAAGTTGAAAAGCGAGGGTTATGGCCGGAAGGAGATGATTTTCACATAACACTCTAGTGGGGGAAATTTTATGCCCTACGAAATATGATAGCGCTCTGTTGTAAGTGATACCAAAAGTTAACTTATTATTAACTTCAAAAAATTAAAACGAAATGGTTAACTACAGTCATGTTATGATTATTTACGGGATATTTACCGTGGTAACATGGTGCATGTAACTGCGCCGAAATATCGGGAGCTCCTTCCACAACCTTACCACGGTAAATATCCCGTAAATAATCATATAACTGTAGTGAACAACCCTGATAGCTTAAAACAGTGAAATGGATAACGTTGTCAAAGCGCAGGGTGCGCTTTGACAACGTTATCCATTTCACTGTAAAAAAAAATATAACAAAATCCACAGCTATCAAAAATAATACATTAAACTTTTAGATATGATATGTATAATGTACTAACAGCCAATAACGGATTTACATTTTGTATATTTTGTAAAAATAACAATCACCAAATAAACTTAAAAATTATAAGCATAAAATTCTAAAATAGATCTATATAAAAATAATCTTACTTATGTATAAATATTTTTAATTTTGCGTAATGTGTGTGTATAGTGTACTTACTACGTGGTGTGTATGGAGGTGTGTGTGTTTTTTTTTTCACTGCGCTCGTAACCCCAAGTTATAAGACGTCAAATCTCTGTGTGCCCTGTAATTTCGCTGGAAACATTGCCCTTCAATCCGGAACACAGTAGTGTTTGCACACTACTGCTTGACGGTTGAATAACTGGCAAAGGTGTGGTACTTCCCCAGGCGGACCCCTGCAAAAGAGTCCTACCAATACAAAAGTGAGTGTGTGTGATAAGAAAAACTCTTAGCTTATTTATCCCTCCAAAATACTGACGCAAACTTAAACCAGCGTATTTTTCACAAGAAAACGACGGGAAAATTACAAACTCTTTGGAGGACAACTGAATAAAAGCAGTAAAACAATTTGGTCACTTTTTTCACACAAAGGTTTCACAAGCCGGCAAACTATGGCCCTAGTACGAGCACTTGCGAAAAAGTATTCGTTCCGTAAACGATAGCAAAATGTGCCACGCGGGTGAAACAGCGGGGCGCAGCTAGTAATAAATCCATACTTATATTATAAGGAGGAAAGATTTGATTGTTTGTTTGCATTGAATAGGCTCCGAAACTACTGAACCGATTTGAAAAATTCTTTCACTGTTAGGAAGCTACACTATCCCCGGGTGACATAGGCTATATTATATTTTGTAGCGAGGCCGAAAGCCGAGCTTACACCCGTGCGAACAAAACAAAAATGAAACCATTATATAAAGTAACACCTAGGTGAGAAAACATAATGCTTTGACTATATTATTTTACTACTGGCCATCAAGAATTTAAAAAATAAATAACAAAATGGCGCCAATTCCCACGGCTCTTACCATCGACAATATACGATCACAGATAAATCAGTTTTCTTTTTAAATTTATACTTACCTTACGTAACCGTTAATGATCTACGCACGATTTGAACGTAAGCAATGAATCATATGAAGTACTTATTATGATTATAACCATTGTTAGCTCTGATCTTGAGCACCGTTTTATCAGTTGGTTACAAATTACAATAAAATTACTTAATTATGATGCATTATTCATATATAAACTATTTAATTACCATTTTCATACAAATAACATGAGAAAAGTACTTATTTTGAGTTTTTAGTGTCGCCGCCATTGCCACAGAAAACATAAATAGCGACCATTGCGATCCGTTTCCCGCGAAAAATAGGGGTAGAGTGTTAAAAGAGAAATAGATATACGTAAAAGAAAATTGAAAAATCGATAAATATTATTTTAAAATTATTCATCATCAGCCAGAAGATGTCCACTGCTGAACATAGGCCTCCCCTTTAACCTCCACACTGAACGACATCCTGCCATCTGCATCCACTGGATGCCCACGACTCTCACGATGTCGTCGGTCCATCTAGTGGGAGGCCTACCTACGCTGCGTCTTCCGGTTCGCGGTCTCCACTCAAGAACCTTTCTTCTCCATCGGTTATCAGTTCTTCGAGCGATGTGGCCTGCCCATTGCCACTTCACTTGGAGATTTTAATAGCTATGTCTGTGACTCTGGTTCTTTGGCGAATATCTACGTTCGGGGTTTTATCGCGCAAAGAAACTCCGAGCATAGCTCTCTCCATTGCCCGTTGTGTGTGACTCTGAGTTTTTCCATAAGGCCAACAGTTAAGGTGAAACGTTTCACTTTGGCGGGAAAATCAAATTTCAAACAGTTTTTTTGTCCTTGTAGCTAGGCCGGGTAATTATTGTGAAATGACACAGTGTTTGCGAAAATTGTTGGTTGTTCTATAGACTATCATGTACAGCTATCAATCAGTTACTCACCATATTACTTACATTTGGCAACAAACCGTTTGAAACAGCATAAATTTATTTATTGACAAATGTATGTAATAATGTGCATTAGAGATAAATAACTTTACGAGAGTTTGTAAAGAATAATAATCAATTTTCGCAAACATCATGATCGTTTACAATAATTACTCGGCCTAGCAAAAAAACTGTTTGAAATTTGAATTTCCCGCCAAAGTGAAACGTTTCACCTTAAGGACCACGTCTCAGTACCAGTTATAAAATAACTAATTTAAATTCTGTTTTTATTCAAACACTAATCATAAGAAACGGGAACTAGAGACATAAAAATTGTAAAACGACAAAAATAATATCGATTACGAATTTTACTGAAACGATAGAGTATTTGCATTTAAATTACGTTTAGAAAACGTCACTGACTTGTATCTTGAATGGAAACCACTTAATAGCAAGTTTTATATCAGACACTGTTTACAAACACTAGTCGATACTCTGAACCGTAGGGTTGTCCTAAAATGTCAAAATGCGTGACCCATTTTTTTTTCTAATGTGACTTATTGCTTGCGGCCTCTACAGCTTGACCGGACTAGTTTAATTTGCAAGTTGAAGTGGCAATGGGCAGGCCACATCGCCCGTAGAACTGATAACCGATGGGGAAGAAAGGTTCTTGAGTGGAGACCGCGAACCGGAAGACGCAGCGTAGGTAGGCCTCCCACTAGATGGACCGACGACATCGTGAGAGTCGCGGGCATCCAGTGGATGCAGCCGCCTTATTATGGATCTTTGATCGGGATCGCGAATGTCAAAAGTTTGAGACTTGAAAGGGGTTATGACGCAAAAAAAGCGTTGTCTATTTCCAATTTTGTATTATGTCACCTACGAAATTGGAAATAGACAACGCTTTTTTTTTCGTCATAACCCCTTTCAAGTGGCAAACTTTTGACACTCGCGATCCCGATCAAAGATCCATAATAAGGCAGATGGCAGGTTGTCGTTCAGAAGTGGACGTCTTCTGGCTGATTATGATGAAATAATTTTGTATTTTTGTAGCATTATCGACACTTTTCAGTTTAAGGACAGCCCTAATACTCGACAGAATATCGAATGACAAATCGATACGAGCCATCGCATCGCTAGGAAAGGTAAAGTTCCCACGGTCCCGTGAGAACGGTGTGAGAGCGCGCGAGACAAGGAGAGAGATAGCCGATTACGACATTCACGGTGAACGAGCGAGATGGACGCTTTGTTTTTTAATGATTTGAAGGCCAGCGACCGAATTTGGTACAATGTGAGTCATAGAAAAAGGTGTTATGATTACAACACTACGTGTATGAAGAGTTTTGAATTTGGAACGAAGCTGCTTTAAAAAAAGTTATAGACTAATGAGATGGAATATAAAGCGTTTTAGGATGCAACATGGCAAAAAATTTAAAAACCGGCCAAGTGCGATTCGGACTCGCGCTCGAAGGGCAAATAAATCACGTTTTTTGTAATGGGAGCCCCCTTGAAATATTAATTATATTTTAATTTATTTTTAAAGTGAATATATAACTAAATATTCTGTGAATATTTCAAGCGTCTACCTGTTGCCGTTATCAATATCGAGCAAAAAAATCACGTTTGCTGTATGGGAGCCCCCCTATTTATTTTATTCTGTTTTTTTTTGTATTTGTTGTAATAGCGGCAACAGAGATACATCATCTGTGAAAATGTCATTTGTCCAACTATCACGGTTCATGAGATACAGCCTGGTGACAGACGGACAGCGGAGCCTTAGTAATAGGGTCCCGTTTTACCCTTTGGGTACGGAACCCTAAAAATTAATCACTTTCTTATAATAACTATCTTATAATACGTCTCTAAACTCTTAACTTTGATTAGAATTAGCGGCATATTCCCATATATTTTTTTATTTGCATATATTGATGGCAACACTGTGAGGCAGCCGGAAGCGGACAGTTACATGTGACAAGCAGGTGAAGTAACTAATATTCAATACCCGTAGGTCCCGGAAGTCGGACACCTTGCAAATGAAGTTACTATATTTAAAGATTCGACGTGCGAATCGCCGTCCGAGTCAATAACCTTTTCTTTCATCATCATCAGCCGTAAGACGTCCACTGCGGAACATAGGCCTCCCCCTTTAACCTCCACACTGAACGACATCCTGCCATCTTCATCCTCTGGATGCCCACGACTCTCACGATGGGGAAGAAAGGTTCTTGAGTGGAGACCACGAACCGGAAGACGCAGCGTAGGTAGGCCTCCCACTAGATGGACCGACAACCTTTTCTTTACTTAAAAAAAAATACGGCCAAATGCCGTGCCTAAATTAGAAAAAAAAACTTTTCACCTGAACATTGTAAGTTATTTCTTGTACTATTGTGAACTTATTACAAAGAGTTAAGGTAAGATTTTGAATATATATAATTTTTCATTACTCATACTCGGAAAGTAGTTCTGAATTTCTCTGAGGAGTGGGTTGAAAGTAATACATTTCAGCCCTAGGGAGAATCAGTTTCAAAGTTTCAACTGACAGTGACAGGTGACAACAGCTGACAGACACTCAATGTATTAAAAAACCTATGTAGTTCTATTTTCACATTTGTATTGAAGAACCATGTTCCAACATTATTTTTTTCTCCTAAGAGGATTATGGTCCCGCATTTCTCGTGCATTTGCCAGTTGTAGTTTTTATTTTTAGTTTCCTTGCATTCGTAATGAAAAGCACAGTGTTTACCTCGGGGTTAAAGACTTATTTAGTCCCTCGTACTATTATCGCCAAACCCCGTCTCGGCACTGAATAAGTTACTTTCACCCCTAGGATAACAATGTACTATTATTGCTGTTTGTCTTGTAATTCTCACGGAAGTTCTGTTTCGAGTTGTAGTGAAATTATCTTTTTGTGAAGCTTAACTAACATCTGGAGGCCAAATGTTTATTTTGTATGGATTATTGTGGGAAACGTAGAAAAAAGTTAGTAAAAGCACATTTTATGGTAATGTAATAGTAAACAATGGCAAGTAATTGTTAACTTTATTGTATACAAAAGCCACGTGTTGACTGAATGGATTAGACGCGCCGTGCCTAATTGTATGTCTTGTGTCAAATTCAACTTTAGGTTACTTAAGATTCAATGAGCAAGAAAAAACCTTTAATTTACCTACATAAGAAAATTATACGCATTTAAAAACTAAGGGCCTTACTTAAAAACGTTACTCAAGTTGACATACCCTTAAATATGCTCCGTCTTGTTTTCGCGTGTGACGTTTGCCGTCAGCGACAAGTTGAGAGAGCATTTTAAAACATAGATCAACTTGAGTAACGTTTTTAAGTAAGGCCCAAAATGTAAACAAATTTTACATGATTATGGAAACATTTTTTCTTCTCTGCAATACGATTTTCGTAGAAGTAAATTTGCAGTAACTTAAAAATATATGCAGAGAAAAACAAAACTATTAAACCACTATCAGTGGATATAACTAACTTCCTCTCCCAGTATTGTGTAAAGTTAATTCGTTAATTTGAACAAAATTGTAGAAAAACATAACAAAAGTCCCGGACCCCGCTGTCTGTGGAGTGTTATTTTAATAATAAAAAAATTAAAAAACTCCTATCAATGGGAATTGTTCCCGAAATGCAGGCCCCATTACCACGGGTGTAATTATGTGAATACAATCGAGACATCAGCTGCCTAATTTAATTTAAATCTAAATGAAAAATCAGTTTTTTTTTTAATTTTTTTTTATTATAAAATAGGCTTGACCGCCAACTCGCCTGCCAACAGTTATAATTGAGTAATTAGTTATTTTCGTGTTACCACGCGAAAATTTTGACCAATAAATGAAAACAATAGATGCAGTACGGATATTACCACAGACAAGATAAAATCATAAACAAAACTAGAAAGTTCTGTTACCATAGACAACACGTCGCGTCGTCGGCGTCGACGCAACTTTAGATTAGGATCACGAACGGAATAATCTATGGGATTATCTGGAGATCTGTGTTGTGACAACGGTGAAGAGTTTTGACTTTTCTAATAAATATTGGGTACATTTAAAGTTTTTTTTTTAAATATTTTAACTGCAAAATAACCGACTTTCAAATTAACAAAGAATCATCAAAATCGGTTCACCCAGTCAAAAGCTCTGGGCCCCGATTCTACTAAACCAATTATTTTTCAATTGTGAATGAATTGGCTCATTTTTTTTCTTTTAACACTTTATCTATACCAAGTGTTAAAACGGCAATTTTAGAGGCAATTCATTGACAATTAAAAAACAATTGATTTAGAAGAATCGGGGCCCTGACGTAACAAACATTTAAAAAAAAACAGTCCTCCTCCTCTTTGGAATTCGGTTTAAAACGGTTCTTAACCTTTTCTACTGTAGAAATATTTCCTACGGGTCCCTTCCCATAAACGACCACCATTGCCTCGCCAGTCCAAACATGGCAAACGCTATAATTAGTTATTAAGAGTTACCTACCTTTTACCGTGGGAAATGGCCGTAGAAGCCGTCCGGATTTACCAATTAACAATTCCATATAGATAAAATAGCATAAAGGTTATAATAAAGAATAAGATAAAGATAATACCTACAATACCTTTTTTTTTATGATACAGAGTGACGAGACGAGCGAAGTCGCTCGACTGATGGCTCTTCACGCTTGCCCATAACAGCACAACGCCACTCAGAATTTTGAACTTCAACAGTTCAAAACCCTGGATGGCAATGCACTGCGCTCGTCACCCCGAGATATAAGATGTCAAATCTCTGTGTGCCCTGTAATTTCAATGGAAACATTGCCCTTCAATCCGGAACACAGTAGTGTTTGCACACTGCTTGGCGGTTGAATAACTGGCAAAGGTGTGGTACTTCCCCAGGCGGACCCCTGCAAAACACTCATGTGTTCCGGATTGAAGGGCAATGTTTCCAGCGAAATTACAGAGCACAAAGAGATTTGACATCTTATATCTCGGGGTGACGAGCGCAGTGCATTGCCATCCAGGGTTTTGAACTGTTGAAGTTCAAAATTCTGAGTGGCGTTGAGCTGTTATGGGCAAGCGTGAAGAGCCATCAGGCGAGCGACTTCGCTTGTCTCGTCACTCAGTATAACAAAAATAAAAAACGTTTACTTGGACAATATACTTTTTCAGTTATTTTGATTCAATGACCAAACTACTAGTACGTGGTCTCCATTAGAGAACCTTTCGGCTCCATCGGCCATCTGTTCTGCGTGCTATGTGCCCTGCCCACTGCCACTTCAACTTGCTACTCCGGTGGGCTATGTCGGTAACTTTCTAAGATGGGATAAAAATAAACCTTTACTTGTAATCTGTACAATTATGGGGTATAACGGAACCCTTTCGACTTAGTAACCCCTTTCCGCGTAACCCTACATAGTAAGTTAGGTACAAGTTACGTGGTTGCGTGCGCGCACATCTTTCTCATGCCCCCGTGACCTCTCTCTTACACCTTTGTGCTGTACTTTACTATAACCAGTTAAAGGTTGGATATAACGCTTAAATGCATCGATTTACTGTGCGATTTACGCGTTCCTTTTTGCCTTACACCTGCAATATGTGAAATGAGCTCCCTCCTGCAGCATTTCCGAGTAGCTTCAATGTGGGGTTCTTCAAAAGGGCTGTTAATAGAGTCTTTAAGGGTCGGCAACGTATCTGTGATGCCCCTGGTGTTGCAGGTATCCATAGGCGACGGTGATCGGTTACGATCAGGCGGCCGTCTGCTTGTTTGCCACCTATGGCATTTAAAATAAAAAAAGTTTTTTTTCTTCATCTCTCCTCTTTATAATATTAGTGTAGATTTCTATTTGCTCTGAGGTCTAGAAGTCTCAAATTTCAATGGTCAATTTTCTACGAGGTCAGATGGCGGTCACATGTAATTGGTCAATTTCAAAAGTAGCCGCGTGATTGGTCAATTCGGCGGAGTTATATTAAAACCGTTACAAAGTACGAATAGGCTGAGTGAACCTGAGTTTTTAAATATCCCCAACGCCTTTGACATGTTTATAATATATAGTTATTAATCTAGATTATCTAAAAAAAATAACCAGCTATCATTTTTTAATAAAAGAGAGCGTTACATGAATAAAGGTAAAAATTACTGGCCAAAAGCGTGTCGAGACACGCATATGGTAGGTTTCCGTAACCAAAGCCATATTGATAATTATAGAAAAATTCGAACGAACGAAGCTCTGTGGACTTATCCCAAACTGCCCCGGCTCAGTTGGTAGTGAACCTAACTTCAGTACCCTTAGTACAAGATTTGACAGTTTTCGAAAACTGTCAAATCTTGTACTAAGGGTTAGTACAAGATTTGACAGTTTTCGAAAACTTTTTTCGTTTCCGTATTGTCCCATACATTTTAGTAAAACGCCTCTAGCGGAAACGCAGATGAACTAAAATCGGTAGTAATCGGCAGTATAGGTTGCTTCACTCAAATACGAAAAATAGTTTCGAATAGCTTTCAGCCCAGCAATGTATGCATCAAAACGAAAACGAATTTTTTTTTCGAAAACTATCAAATCTTGTACTAAGGGTACTGTGCTTGGGGCCGTGATGTGATGAACATTTGTGTTTGTTCTATGTCTGGGTGTTTATATCTATTTAAGTTGTGTATTTAAAAATATATATGTACGTATATCAGTCTCTGGCAGCCATATTACAAGCTTTGCTTAGTTTGGGGTCAGATGACCGTGTGCGCAAAAATGTCCCAGATATTTATTTATTTAGGTATATCATCCCGAGATAGCATATACTTTTTATAGTTTAACCATAGAGTAAACTGATGGAGAAACATTATTTGTTAAGATAATTTTACAAAAAGGTCAATGACCTTTGAGCTAGAACGCCTTGAATTTATTACAGTTTTATCGCTGTTACTCAATAAGTCATAATCAGATAATGTTCGAAATAATTTTGAATGAAGGTTTTATATATAACCTATCCATATTGTAAGTTACAAGTTTCTATGTCTTATAGTTTAGAATTGCGTGGACCAAATTTTTGCCTCTTTGGCGGGCCATATTTCGCAAAGTATAGACTTTATAAAAAAGTGATGTATCAAACCTTGCCTTCATTTTCAAAGACCTTTTCAACGATACCCCACACGAGGAGGTGCAGTGAAAAAAATAATTCACCGCCTTTTTACATGTACCAGAGCCACCCTTATAATGCAATATTATGTATTTATACTTTTAAATTAAATTTGTGATCTATATTACAACTGTCATTTTGAAAAGTTTCATGCACTTATCAAAATAATTATAGAAGTTAGAAGATTCTAAAAAATTCGGACGGACGGACAGAATTTATAAGGGTTCCTTGTCGGGGTACTGAACCTTAAAAACTTGCATATTCTCAATAATAAAATATCATTAAATGACTATTCCTCAAAAACTACCATAAGTTTTCAAATGACTAAGAACTGCACTGGCCAGTATCACCTTCGAATTCAAATTTGGAACATATTCCGAGCGCGCCGAGGCATTCCTTTTCGTTCCCACGATCATTACATACTACTAACATATCTGAAGAGTTGGTCAAACGATGGAAGTAACATTTTGTACGGTTTGTTGTCGGTTTCGTACAGAATGTACGACGGTGGCTCCCCCATTCAACTCTACTGATTAAATGGTCGAACAGCTTTGATTCTCCGGCGCGGGCATCTCGGATCTTTCGAATAAGTTTAGAATTTGGAACAATTTGAAATGGTGAATTACGCGCGCTGTTTTCGGCCAGTCACATTCTCAAGTGATTTGTGGCTTAGAAGGTTTTAGTTGTTTTCCTTTCTAATATTGCCTTATACGTGTTTTATCTCATGTTTCATTTTCTATATTATTTTATCCACATAATATGTACAATTACTATGTACTTACTACACACATACGCATTTACATTAAAAAAAAAACAAATTGTTTTTCTGATGAATCTGTAGTGTTATTCCCCTGTTTTTTATAGAATAAGTGGCAAACAAGCTACGGGCCACCTGATGGTAAGTGGTCACCGCTGTCTATAGACACCTACAATACCCGGGGCATTGTCAGTGCGTTGCCTACCTTTGACGCTTCTACGTCGCTTCAAGTACAATAAGGAATTTGGGATAGATTTCTTTTAAGTTCTTCTTATATTTTGGACTTCTGCAAAGTAACGCCTGATTCAATCAACAATATACATTTTAATTAAATTTATTTACATTTTATGTAAATGCGTAACCATCTTTTAACATTTAAATAATTTTTAATGCACATTAATTTTAACACACTCGATGGCAGAATTCATGTAACGACATTTGCCAAAAAAAATATGTCGTGACAGATGACGTTAACATAAGTTGAATTTGATTCGGCACCAAAAAATTCTATTATTCTTCAAAAATTCATATAAACCACGTTTTATACGCTTTTTCTTCAAAATTCTTATTCGTAATTTGTGGTTTAGGCCTCCATAGGAAGGAGAGAAAAATGTTTACCCGCGACAAACTTATTTAAAAAGTACAAACAGAGCTACCATCACGTTTTTTGAAACAAAACTGAGAGCCGCCCGTTGTTTTTTTAGTACCATCATTTGTCCACCTCTAATAACCTTTATAAATAATTTGTTCTGTAACTTGCATCTGGTCCATTAGACAAAAAGAAACATCTGTCGGGACACCTTTCTGCAATTTCAAGTTCCTGTCCTTATCTAGTTCAGATGTAATGTGTATCTGCCATCTCTTTTTCGTACATCTCTCTGAAAATTGCAATCCTGTTCTGGCTTGGAAAGATGGGTCTCTTCTATCTCTTTCCACTAACCTTACGTGGATGTGTTAGCAAATGAGACAGATAGATTAAGATCGTTCTTCGTAAACTCATAAAATATAATGTGGGTAGTTTAAGAAAAAAACTATTTATTTCATGTAATATTTTTTTTCAAGTATTTGAAAGTATATATCTACTTTTAAAATAAAGATTCGATAGCTGCTGAATTTATTTAAAGTTTTGGCTCCAGTCTTATTGCTATTTAGCCAGTGTCTGTCTGTATACGACAGTTTTAGTTATACAATCAACTTTAAAAAAAAAAAGGTCTAGTGCGAATCGAACTCGCGCACCGAGGGTTCCGTACCACTCAAAATACAATAATTATCAATAAAAAAAACGACTTCAAAATTAGTAAAATGTGGCATGGATGTTCCCCGATACTTACAATCTGGGTGTTTTCAAGTCAAAAGTGAATCGGTTACTTCTAGGTAAGCGTGATCCATCGTAGGCCGCATCATCGCTTAACATCAAGCGAGTTGGCGGCCAAGCGCAAGCCTATCATACAATAAAAAAAAATGGATTCGGTGAAAGAAATGATAAGGTCGTCCAAGTAAAGAAATTACCGGTTATAACTTGGTAATGTCACAAGCGCACCTCTCTTAAATGCAGTTAGTGTAGATGTGTGCATAAAATTATTAAAAGTTCCACTATTGATAATAATAACATCGATTAAATTAGTCCTTCCGTTTCCGCTTGCATTTTGACATGGCGCGCAAAGACCATAAACAATGTGTATTCATTTTTGTTTTTTGACTGCCCCGGTGGCTCAGTTGGTAGTAAACCTAACTTCTGTGCTTGGGGGCGTGGGTTCGATTCCCATCTAGGAAAAACATTTGTGTGATGAACATTTGTGTTTGTTCTATGTCTGGGTGTTAGTATCTATTTAAGTATGTATTTAAATATATATATATGTATGTATATCAGTCCCTGGCAGCCATATTACAAGCTTTGCTTAGTGTGGGGTCAGATGACCATGTGTGCAAAAATGTCCCTGATATTTTTATTTTTTGTTATTCAAGCAACTTAAAAAATAACATTTTAGTTTATTGGACGAAAAACGCGGAAAAACTGTACAAAAACAACCTAAACCGTGAGCGTGTCAATTCAGTAAAAAAACCGCTCAGTATATTGTGCAATACTTTTTTCAAAAACGAACAAAGGGGACGGCAACGGTCGTCTTCTGTATATGGTAGGTATATTTTTATCAATGCACATTTGGCAAGAGTCTTTCTCTCTATACAGCCTTCCGAAGGTCGCAGGACAATGCAACAGATGTTCGAGACCGTATTATAATTTAACTTTTTTTTATTACAAATGTCACGCAGCTGATCTTGGCAGCGTCTAGGGTTGGCAGGTACAGGTAAATTGAAGAAAAAATCTTCGGAAATAAACCCGATTGTAAAATGTTAATTAATGGAACATCAAGTTAAGGGTTTAACTAAGCGTTTAATTTTAGACCCTTAAAAGTATGTAACTTTTGGTTTCATTTAGTAACTTATTAGTTTCATACAATAAAAAAAAACATGTGCTGCTCATTAATAATTACCATGGGACAAATGGGACCACACGGGAAGCACCAGCTTTAAAATAAAAATAGAATCATCAAAATCGGTTCACCCAGTCAAAGTTTTGAGGCAACACACATTAAAAAATAACAGTCAAATTAAACACCTCCTTCTTTTTGGAAGTCGGTTAAAATTTACAAAAAAAACATACATTTCTTTTTTGCCCATGTCCATGGAACTTTAAGGGGTACCATTTGAGTTTCGCCGGGTAAAATTGTGTTAAAATAAATTGAGTCGCGACCTTAAACTTAGATTTTTGTAGTATTCGAAACATTTACAAACAATGTTTACTGATTTTATTTATATTACACGGGAATTACTCACGTAAGATTAGGCCGGTTAATTACTATAGTTTCAACCCACTGAAGTGTACCCTTCTCTTTTCTGTGTTTCAACAGCATGTGGCGGTCTTTATCAAGACCAAAAATTTATAAAAAAAGAAAAGAAACTGAACTTATAATAACCTAAATAAGTTATTTTGTACTGATAAGATTTTAAACAAAGAACTATTGTGTGAGGTTTCTTATCATGGTAGTCATATTCCAATGAAAATACTAATAAATTTGTTGAAATTTCGTTCGTAGGTAATATATATTTAGGGGTGACGACGCATGAGCAATTTTTCGTTACAAATAATACAATGCTAGGAACGCCTCATTACGCTGGCCGGAAAGGAGTTGATGACTTGGTGTTACAGATAAAACTGGCAACCGGTAAAAACCAGTTTTGACTGCGATAATCAGGCAAAAATGACGTCATGCCTCTGTGCGCCGTACTTGTCAGAATATAATGTATATGGCGTACAGAGAAGTGACGTCATCATTTGCTGTTTCGCGCTCTCTGTCTAGCATGATATTAAAATGCTTATAAGTTTCATATTCATACTTAAATTTTCATTTTGTTTTCATTAATCAGCTATATTTATGGGCTACATTTTAATAGGACAGTTAAAAAAAACCTGTCATATAGTCTATAGTCTAAGAAATTAATACTGCATTAAGTAATTTTAACCTTTAGTAACGTTAACGCTATTTAATATGTATTCCCAGGGCCACAGGCGTAGCCTAGTGCAGGGCCTACAAGCATTTTAAAACCTTCTTTGTAAACCTTTTTATAAAATTGCATAGTAAGTATTACGCTAAGGTATCATGTTCTTAGTTTTATACTTAATCTATTAAAATAATATTTTTAGTATCATACTCAACTTGTAACCCGATGAGACTGGGCCACCAAGATACAGGCTTTGCCTAGTTTGGGGCCCATTGGTTGGTACCACACAGGCTATTTAATTTAATAACATTTCTTTTTATATTTATTGTACCTTGTAACTTTATATTTCTGTTTGTATTCTGTGTGAATGTAAGTCTAACCAATGATTATAAAAATAAACATTATATTATATAAATATTTTTAGTTTGTGACAACCCTAAGCCGGCGTAGGCGCAAGCTATCAAGATCCCGTTGCGAAACAGCTGTTCGGAGTTGTGTAAGTGCGACAGAGACAGCATCCTTACCCTTAAAGAGAGAGCGAGAAGGAGACAGGGCATGTGTTTGTCATTGATAAGAGAGTTAGGTAAGAAAATTCTTTCGAAGGTGGTACTATTTTTGTACCGTTTTAAACTATCACGGCTGTTCACTAAAGTTAAATGATTATTTACGGGATATTTACCGTGGTAAGGTTGTGGAAGGAGCTCCCGATATTTCGGCGCAGTTACATGCACCATGTTCACGGGAAGACTGACTATTTTTTAACTCTTTCCTATGTATGGATTTTGGCTTCGCACATCTTGTGCATATGGCAGTAATTCAAGTATTAAAATACTATAAAATACTATAAAAATTCATTAAACATTGTCAGACAATTCATAGTTGCAGTCAGTAATTACAAGTAATAAGGTTGGTACAAAAATAAAGTTAAATGATTATTTACGGGATATTTACCGTGGTAAGGTTGTGGAAGGAGCTCCAGATATTTCGGCGCAGTTACATGCACCATGTTCACGAAAAGACTGAAGAACGCGGGTAGTTGGTGAATCGTATTTTTTTTTTATGTATGTTCACCGATTTCTCCACCAATTATGAATTGATTTTGATGTGTCATTTTTTGTTTAATAGGCCACACTTCAGAGGTGGTTCCATATAAATTTAATCAAAAGCGAATAAGTAATTTGGTTTTTATAACAAAATAACTGAAAAAATATAACATCCAAGCAAACGAAATTGCGTATTTACTCATTTTGAAGTAATTTTTTTTATTGATAATTATTAAGTATTAGTTTAAGTGCTTGCAATACGAATGGAATATTTTATACATACAGTGTAAACTCTTTATAACGTTATCCTTTATAACAATAAACTCCCTGTAACGTTGAAGTGAGCCCAACTTGGTTGGTTTGCGTTAAAACCCACATATTGAAACACTCTTTATAGCGATACGCCATTCTCTATTACGAAGAAATGTGTTCATATTTTTAGACAGTAAATATTTATTATTGTTTATGTTATGTTATCAAGTAAAAAAAGACTTTGAAGCTCCGAAACATCCGAGGTCGGTCTAGCTTTTGTTATCCTTAATTGCCTTGAACACGTGCAGTATGACGCATTGTTTTCTCGGAAGTGATGGTCTTCGACCAAGCATACTGGGTACCTATCGTATTATCAGTCTTAAACCTACTTTGAAACTGTTAACATGGCCAGTAAACGGAAAGCGATTAGTGTTGACGAAAAAGTTTGTGTAATACGTGCGATTTGGTTGTTTTTTTGTTCACTCCATATAACGATAACTCTCTATAACGACAAAAAATTCTCAGTCCCTTGAGTTTCGTTATAAAGAGTTTACACTGTAATTATCAATGTAAAAAACCGACTTCGTAAAAATGCCAGAACTGGACCAAATTGGACCACACGGAAAGCACCAGCTTTCAAATAAAAAAATAATCATCAGAATCGGTTCACCCAGTCGAAAGTTCTGAGGTAACAAACATTTAAAAAAAAACAGTCGAATTGAGAACCTCTCCTTTTTGGAAGTCGGTTAAGAACTGCCAGCCTGATCGTGGGAAAACAGTTAAATTCTGTATCTACGTAATAAAATGTCGGAAGCGATATATAACATGCCTACCACACTTCCTCTAGCTGATAAAAATAATGTAAAAACAATTTAATAATGTTATCGTAATTTATATACTAAGCAGTCTGTACAAATATTACCTAAGGGCCTTACTTAAAAACGTTACTCAAGTTGACATACGCTCAAATATGCTCCGTCTCGTTTTCGCTTGTGATCACTGCCGTCAGCGAAAAGTTGAGGAAGCATTTTAAAGCATAGATCAACTTGAGTGACGTTTTTAAGTAAGGCACTAAGTGTTTTATGCCAAAGGCCTCCAAGTGTTTCTGACTCAGTACAAAGTTCCCTATATTAAGGACATGGCCTCAATAATTCTCAATATAAAAAAAAAACGACTTTATCAGAACTGGACCAAATTGAAATGGGAACCACACACCAGCCTTCAAATAAAAAAAGAATCATCAAAATCGGTTCGCCCAATCAAAAGTTACAAAAATACAGTCGAATTGATAACCTCCTCGTTTATGGAAGTCGGTTAAAAAGAAATTGTCTTTCAACTACGTAGTAATGTTATCATTAATCACTACAAAACCGATCACAACGGACGTATTTTTTGCTTAGAACCAAAACAGTGCAGAAATGTTATATGAAATGTCATGGTAGCACAGTGTTTCATTAATGCACTGTTTTTTATTTAGATACATATAAATTTACCACAGAGGTTTTCTCCCAGTATAATTAATATATAATTTATGCATTAGATCAAATAAACCGAACAAATTCTAGAATAAATGTTCCAAGTAAAAATGAGAGATGAATTAAACTTTGTTTTCTTTAATGGCGGCTCCACATTAGTGCCGTGAATTCACGCGCGAATTCACGGCGTGAATTCTCGTCACAAGTCGTGCCCTCCACATTCACGGGATGTTCACAGTCGTTCGTGAAACCCGCCGCGAAACGGACGTAGAATCTGCTGCTGCAATAACTTTGTTTGCTGTGGCAACATATTACTATTTAGACGTTCAAAATAAGAAAGTTATTAAAAAGCGTTGGAAAAAAAGAAGATGGTGGTAGGATGGTGGATAACGTCCGTACGCCTTTATAGTCCGGAGTAAACTGGCGCGGGGCCGTGAATGTGGATGTGTACGCGTGAACGCCGCGCGAAGGAGGCGCGAACCCTTTGTCGCGGGACAAAATACCGACTCTGATCGGGGAACAGGCGTGAACGCGCGTGAACTCCGCGAAAACCCTCCACATTCACGTTCACGCTTGTTCTCGGAGCTTCACGGCACTAATGTGGAGCCGCCATAACTTGAGTTTTAATTTTGAGTAGGTATATTTTATCACGGTAGGTAGATTGGTAGTTGAAAGAAAAGTAGATTACGCACCTTGCGATAGTGAGTAATTAATGCACTCGTGCATTAATTAATGTAAGGGATTTGTTTTATTTAACTTGAGTTTTAATTTTGAGTAGGTATATTTTATCACGGTAGGTAGATTGGTAGTTGAAAGAAAAGTAGATTACGCACCTTGCGATAGTGAGTAATTAATGCACTCGTGCATTAATTAATGTAAGGGATTTGTTTTATTTAACTTGAGTTTTAATTTTGAGTAGGTATATTTTATCACGGTAGGTAGATTGGTAGTTGAAAGAAAAGTAGATTACGCACCTTGCGATAGTGAGTAATTAATGCACTCGTGCATTAATTAATGTAAGGGTAGGTACTGATATGCATGACTATAACTTTGACATAATTAATTTATTATATAATGTTGTCATTTTTTAGTTTGATTATTTTAAATTTCAATTGGTAATTATTTTTTTAACGCGAATAAGTCCGCGTTTGACCACCAATTCGCCTGTTGGTAAGCGACGATGTGGTCGAAGATGAAGCACGCAGACTTAGAAGATACCTATTCACTCTCGCCTTGAAAAGGCCCAGATTATATCTCTCAGGAAACAAGGAAGCCGGCAGGTTGTTTCAATCCTTGGCCGTACGGATTAGAAACGTTATTAAAACAAACATTATTACATTAAAACATTATTATTAATGTAATGTGACTAGCTACTATTATTCTTTTTTATTATTATTTTATGATTTGTATGAGTCTATGTTACTTGGGAATAAATGATTATTATAATGACTCACTTTGCGCTCGATGCAACAATCTACTATTATCGTAATTATTTTTTATTTTAAAATAAAAGAAACATGTTCGAACATTACGACCGCACGATGATGAATATTAATAAAAAATACGTGAACACACGCGTGCGCTTGATCACGCTTGTAACGACAGCCGACGAATAAAAAGCAGTAAGTAAATAATACAACTGACCAAGAGCGTGCCGAGACACGCTAATGGTAGGGGTATGTACACAAAGCCATATAACTGTGGTCACATTCATAGTTCAGAAATTGGTGATTACATAATCTACACTATCTACACTAATATTATAAAGAGGAAAGATTTGTACCTATTTTTGTATGTTTGTAATGAATAGGCTCCGAAACTACTGAACCGATTTGAAAAATTCTTTCACTGTTGGGAAGCTACACTATCCCCGGGTGACATAGGCTATATTATATTTTGTAGCGAGGCCGAAGGCCGAGCTTACACCCGTGCGAAGTCGGGGCGGACGGCTAGTTATCAATATATATGAACCGACTTTATAAAAATGACAGAACTGGACCAAATTATAATGGGACCACACGGGAAGCACCAGCTTTCAAATAAAAAAGGAATTATCAAAATCGGTTCACTCTAGGATAACAAAAACTTAAAAAAAAACTCCTTTTTGGAAGTCAGTTAAAAAATAGGTGAAAATTGTGAACGCAATCCACGTAAATTTAATTTTCGCTAATTTCGTGACTTGGGTGCAAAAAAATATTTTTCTATTTACAGAAAAACTTCCATTTGGTCCAGTTCTGATGAAGACGGTTTTATAAATTAATAATTATTTCTAAATTACACACGTGTGAATCCGGGGCGGGTCACTAGCTAGGAAGAAAGTTTTTTTTAGATAACCTATCAACATCATATGCTGCAAGTTTGAATCGAATAAGAAATGAACTTATAAAGGTTTCTTGGACCTACGACACCAGGCGAGGTATTCCCACTTTTAAGCAACGCTTATTACTCTAGATGACCATAATCCTTGGTTTATTGTATTAAAGTCGCATTTAGCGGAGCAAAATCATGGCGTTTAGACACAGTCGTGCGTTTCGCTACTTCTATTTTTGGGGTTTTTCTCATATTTTTCGAAAAGTATAGCTGTAATGTAAAATGTACCTCACCGGTTTCCTTAATAATTATGAAATCTATATATCAAGATATCGCAGACATAATTTAATAAATAGGTAATCGAATGAATCCAAAAAAACAGAGATAAAAGCGCAAATCAGTGCTACTTTGATAATTTTTTTCTATCGAGCAAAATGTGCTTAATCGTGTTTCGGTCTCATGGGTTTCCTAGATAAAACATTAAATTTTTCTATGACACATTTTTATAATTTCAAGCTAACATGGAGGTATGCACACTTAATCTAGAATGACCATAATTGCTAAAAGTCGGAAAAGAGCGTCTTAAAAAGCATGTCCGGTTATGTCGTGTCATTAAAATTCATTATATTGTTTGCGGCTCGCGCCACGGGTTGGTGGAGTACTAGTTTATTTAAATTTTTTTTTATTCAATAATAGGCATGAGTATGACCGCCAACTCGCTTAATGTTAAGCGAAGATTCGGTCTACTCTGGCGCACGCTTGCCTATAAAAAACCGATGCGAATTCAAAACTACAAATTAAAATAATGTAAAATAGACGCAATAAAGGGTTTCATTAACCGACTTCCAAAAAGGAGGGGGTTGTCAATTCGAGTGTTTTTTAACAGTCTTCCAAAAAGGAGGAGGTTGTCAATTCGACTGTTTAAAAATATGTTTTTTTACCTCAGAACTTTAGACTGGGTGAACCGATTTTGATGATTCGTTTTAAATTTGAAAGCTGGTGCTTCCCGTGTGGTCAACATTCAATTTGGTCCAGTTCTGTCATATTTATGAAATCGGTTTTTTATATTGATAATTATTTTAATAAAAGCTTCGCAAAGCTAAGCATAGCTAAGCAAAAGCTCCCCCTAACGTCTTTTTAATTTAGGGAAAATGGCAAAGGCTATGAGCAATCCATCACCAGATGTTCCGGAACTTCCGGATATACACTGGAAACAACCATTTGAAAGGAAACGCATCTGGCTTCCAATTATGACTTCGGGAAAAGTCGAACCAGATGTCGGACCATTGTGCTTGAAGAATTGAAGGCTTTTGTTTGTGTGGGGGAGTTAGGAGTTAGAGCGGCCGTAGACGTCATCATCATCATTTCAGCCATAGGACGTTCACTGTGGACATAGGCCTCCTCCATTGATTTCCAAAGGGACCGGTTGGAAGCGGCCTGCATCCAGCGTTTTCCTGCGGTCTCTTTTAGGTCGTCTGTCCATCTTGTGGATGGACGTCATACGCTGCGGTTACCGGTCCGCGGTCTGGTCGCGAACCTTTCGGCCCCATCGGCCATCTGTTCTGCGGCCCGTAGACATAGCCTTAACAATATAAAAAAACCGACTTCATAAAAATGTGAGAACTGGACCAAATTGAAATGTGACCACACGGGAAGCACCAGCTTTCAAATAAAAAAATAATCATCAAAATCAGTTCACCCAGACGAAAATCCCGAGGTGGCAAACATTTAAAAAAAAACGCGAATTTAGAATCTCCTTTTAGGAAGTTGGTTAAAAAAATTACATGATTTTGCTCTTCCAGCCTTTTAAAACTCACGTGTCACTACTATTAATTGTGCAATCGTGTTTCAAGTAATTTTGAAACGTTTTATATTTTCGTTAATTGCCGCAGTAAAACGCACGTTAAGCCGATTTTTATTGAGATAATTAAGGTCACAACTCGAAATTTGGTGTTGCATTTCACGCTTATGTTGAGCATCGTGTAAGTGCCTTCGCTGTGTGAATATTTAACCGACTTCCAAAATGGTGGTTCTTAATTCGACTGTTTGAAAAAAATGTTTGTTACCTCATAACTAATAGAATCGCTACCGGGTTGCATGAGGCTTCGCTACCTTCATCATCCACGTCACCACATCAGCTAGACTGCTTTTCATCGTCATTATGCACAGTTCCATCTACACCACTGGAGCAACTGTGCCAGCGCCCCACAGCCTCACTCCGATATTTTAAGGAGTTGGGTTGGCTCGGGTAACTGCTGGTACGGATATGCACAATGCACCCCAAGCAGAACGTCAGTGCAGGACTTATCGCCCCCATCTCGAATAAGAATAAGAACCGATTTCATAAAAATTACAGAACTGGACCAAAGTGAAATGGGACCACACGGGAAGCACCAGCTTTCAAATAAAAGAGGAATCATTAAAATCGGTTCACCCGGTCGACAGTTCTGAGGCAACAAACATAAAAAACAGTCAAATTGAGATCCTCCTCCTTTTTTAAGTCTGTTAAAAACACGCTTTTAAATCGCCAATCCTAAAGATCCTGGTAAGGGTAATGGAACAAACTATTTAAATTATTGCATTGTCATCGGTCCTTGATAAGTGTGCAAAATTTCAAATCAATCCGCCGTTTTGAAAGGACTGAAAATCACGTTCAAAGATTCCGTTACACAGATACATACCGAGCTATAAGCGTGTTAAAAAACACATCAGTCATAGGACTGCACGTCAGAAGTGAAAACTTAAGCAGTAATTAACCTATTCTACAAGAGATGACGCTGTTTTAAAATACACGGTACAGCGTGACGATGGCAGGAGTTTCACGATTTTTGTTCACTCAAAAATTGCTCAACGCACCTAAAGGACTTATTTTGTTTGTAGAAGTTTTATACTTCAAAAATATATTCGCACGAACTTTAAAATTACATCGCAATCCCGCGAATTTTACAATAATTGATCGCAAGGACAAAAACATAAGTTGAACAGGTGCTATTACCTAAATTGTAATTATTTCAAGGCAAGGTGGCGGACAACAGCTGTTGTGGAAAAAAACTGTATCGCTATCAAGGTACACAAAAAAGAGACATGTAGGCAGGCAGATGGCACGAGCCACGCGGTGTCGAAATCTATAGGTGGGTACTCAGAAAAGAGAAGTAAATAGAACGGAAATGAGAAGAAAACTGTCGCCAAGTATTGTGACAGATACTTGATTGAACATTCTTATTTATGTCAACGCGTCGAACTCCGCGTCACAGTTGCTATGGGTTTATATGGGTGCAAGTGGATACAACAAATTTCTTACAAATATGACTTGACAGCCGTTCTAATTTAAACAAAACAAAAAAAAAAGTGGGTAGGTACATATAATAAAACGTTGATTAAAAAATCTGTAATTGCGAGATATTAAAAAAAATATACACAGAGTCTTAAAATAAGCAGCTGAACACGTTAACAGTTGGAAAAAAAAAACTTGTTTGTTTGTCCACGCACATCTCCTAAAACACTGGACGGATTCAAATGCTGTTGTCAAATGTCGGTCCATCTAGTGGGAGGCCTACCTACGCTGCGTCTTCCGGCCCATCGTGTTATTAAAAATAATTATTTATAAAACATTGCTACCCATACAAACAATTTTATTTATTACCAGAATGCAAAAACGTTGTAAAAATATCATCATTTTATGTAAATAAACGGTCACAACGTTTTCATGATAAAACGTGTGATAAAGAAAAACCGTTACATATGTAAACATAGCAGAATTTGTTATACCACGCGTGGGACTGACAAAGTAAAAATATATATGAAAAAAAAGAATGACTTTTTTTAATAATAGGCTTGCGTTTGACCGCCAGCTCACCTGATGTTAAGCGATGATGTCTACGATGGAGCACGCTTGCCTAGAAGGAACCGATTCACTCGTGATTTGAAGACACCCAGATTGTTACTATCGGGGAACAACCATTCAGGCAGCGCATTCCACAGACTAGCACTTCGCATAATAAAAGTGGAATCAAAGCGCTTCGTACGAGTTTTCGGAATATCAACCATTAAGCGGTGTCGATTTTTCGTGCTCGCTCTGGCAGTCCGATAGAAAAATGGGGAAGAGGGAATCGTATCATGCAGATCCGATGCACACAATCCTTGGTCTATGATCTTTACAAGCTAGCTTTTGTAAGAGAATATTTTTTTTTTTAATTACTATTTATATTAGTAGATGTCAAAGGACAACCAGACATACAAACTGGCTGTAAATCATATTATCTACACATTATTTTCCAAAGTTTATTTAGCTTTCGTTATTACTATTTAAGTTAAGAAAATCATGGCCAGTGAATAGTAAATAGCATTTTATTTATATTACACGGGAATTTCTCACGTTAGATTATGCCGGTTACTCCGACTATAGTTTCAATTTATAACCAATATTGTTTACTATAGTTTTTATAGTTTAAGCCACATCAGTTTCCATAATAAAATTATAATAAAAGCAAATAATCTATCTAGTAGAAATCAGATAAAAAGCAACCGACAATTAAAAAATTAATTGCTAAAAAAAAACATAACACAACTCAACACTAAAAAATTATCTGATTTGGTTCATATTGTTTCATATCGAGGTTGACTAATAAATATATGTAGGCATATTTTTTTTCGTCTAGAAACTGAGAAATATGAATTTTAAGTGTTTGACGTAAGTTCGATTTTTATATTGCGGGTATTTTGAAAATCGAAAAAAAATTAGATGTTATATAAAAATCCTATTAACAGTTTTGTATTAAGGTCAATAACAAGGAATTATAATCACATAGTAGGAACTCAGATAAAAAAAAAACGAAAAAAAAAATTGTCATATTGAGGTTGACTATTAATAATAAATATATGAAGGCATTTTATTTATATATTACGTCTAGGAACTGAGAAATATGAATTTTAAGTGTTTGACGTAAGTTTGATTTTTATATTGCGGGTATTTTGAAAATCGAAAAAAATGAGATGTTATATAAAAATCCTATTTGTATTAGGGTCAATAACAAGGAATTATAATCACATAGTAGGAACTCAGATAAAATAAAAAGTTCGTTATTTGTTCAGTAGTGTTATTTTTAATCTGACGCCAAAGCTTTTACAACTTTTTAAGGGTTCAGAAAGTTGTGAATTATTGATTTATATAATAACACTATTATATTAAGTATATTTTTACAGAAAATGCATTGTTTTTTAATTATTGAAGGTAGATATAAAAAAAATATTTGCCGACTTCATAATTGAAAGTTTGTGTAATCGGCAATGCATTAGGAACGGATTGGGCATGGTGATTATAAGTATTTCGTAATTAGGATACATTTATTAAATCTAAAATACTTACCCAATCCAATCTTCCTCTTAATCTTCTTCAAGACCTTCATTTTCGATCCCTTCTTGTCCTTAACGGGGGTGGTTTCGGACTCTAAAGCCATTGGGGGCAGCACCAGCGTCTGAGGTGGCATCTGGGGCACATGCCCCGAGCCCCTGGGGCACGCGGGGCAGTGACACACACCCCTAGCCTGCTGCCTCACGCTCATACAATTACTAACTCCCATCATAACGAATTATTTTCTTTCAAGTTTTAATTTCAATACATATCACGAATATACTAGTTCACTTTAATTCCACAGTCACAATAAACACTTTATTATAAAATTAAAGTTCCGAAAAAATGTCTAAGTAGTTGTACGAGTTGTAACTACCCGGGCGAAACACGAAGCGCGAAGGACGTCCGCTCGCGACGATGCCTAGCGGCGGAGTGGCGTTCACTAGAACCATGAAAACTAGCATGCGCGCGCGGAACAAAAACCAGCCCCATCTCCTGTGCTTGTTTAACTAACGGGGAGAGAGAGAGGGAGGAATGTCGACAGGGGTAGGTTTTTCAGGATCTGCAGATGATATCGAAGTGCAGTTCTGTGCTAAATTGGGCAATACCATCCATTGTCTTTGCAAGATGAGTTGGCGAACGCTTTGTGTTGAAAACTTTAGACACGAGGGAATTGTCAGTAAATTATTACTAGTAACTTTTTTCTTACCGACTTCCAAAAACGGAGGAGGTTATTAATTCAATTGTTTTTTTTTTATGTTTGTCAACTCAGAAGTTTCGACTGGGTGAATCGGTTTGATGAATCTTTTTTTATTTGAAAACTGGTGTCAGAACTGCATGTATATTCTGCAAGCTAAGTGATCGCGCAAGTGAGGTGATAAGCTAAGTGAATGTGATTTTTTTCTTGTGATGTGAATGTGATAAATGTCAAAATATCCAATTATAAGGGTAAGGGACTACAGTCAAGGGTGATCACTGGACATTTTGACATTTCTCTATAGTAATCGACAAGAAAAATACACGTTCACTTAGCTTATCACCTCACTTGCGCGATCACTTAGCTTGCAGAATAGACCGGCTGGACCAAAATGAAATGGGACCCATTTCAATTTGATCCAGTTCTGACATTTTTATGAAGTCGGTTTTTTATACTGATAATTATTATCGAAGCTTGTCAATGTCAAAATGTCGTTGTGTTTGTAACTCATATTATTTTGAGTATTGCAAGGCTCAAGGTCGAAGTCACACACACACACACGTCATCAGCCAATTCACGTCCACTGTTGGACAAGGCCTCCCTCATAGATGGGCGTTGCCATAATCACCCCGCTTGGCAGGCGGCTTGGGGATCGCAGTACGTTCACCGTGTACTATTAGGACGCTGCTGCCCATCCTCCGGTGGTTCTGGTCGCAGTTTCAGGACATGCCCGGGTCCAGGTCGAAGTCATTTATTGATAAACATATACGTTTACAGGTCATAATTGTATGTATGTGTGTACGTATTTGTGTCTAAAGGCTAAAACATACAGAACGCGGGCGCGGGTCGTGCGGGGTGCGAAGCGGGAGTATGGCGTGTCTATTATTACCTGTTTATATGGACGACAACACACAGAACGCGTGCGCTGTGTGTTGTCCGCACCGCGCACGACCCGCGCCCGCGTTCTGTGTGTTTTAGCGTTAAATTTCTTTGTAGGTATCTAGCATACATTTTAAGTGCGTGAACTAATTTGGGAGTGTGCGATTATAATCGTGATTGTGTCGGTTTCTTTTAGGCAGGCGAGTTCCATTGTCAACCGCATCATCGTTTCACATCAGGCGAGGTATCGGTGAAAAGCAAGCCTATTAAAAAATAAACAAGTAGATCACATTAAAAACCGACTTAACGTAGAACCTCCGCCTTTTTAACCGACTTCCAAAAAGGAGGAGGTTCTCAATTTGACTGTATTTTTTATTTTTGTTACCTCAGAACTTTCGACTGGGTGAACCGATTTAGATCATTCTTTTTTTATTTGAAAGCTGGTGCTTCCCGTGTGGTCCCATTTCAATTTGGTCCAGTTCTGACATTTATATGAAGTCGGTTTTTCATGTTGATAATTATGTATACTTAATAACGGCACTTGCCTCAAAAAGAAATTATAATAATATATTTATATATCCAACTATATATACCCACGAAATTACAGGGCACACAGAGATTTGACATCTCATATTTCGGGGTGACGAGCGCAGTGCATTGCCATCCAGGGTTTTGAACTGTTGAAGTTCAAAATTCTGAGTGGCGTTGAACTGTTATGGGCAAGCGTGAAGAGCCACCAGGCGAGCGACTTCGCTCGTCTCGTCACCCAATATCATAAAATATATATATATCTACACTAATATTATAAAGAGGAAAGATTTGTACCTATTTTTGTATGTTTGTAATGAATAGGCTCCGAAACTACTGAACCGATTTGAAAAATTCTTTCACTGTTGGGAAGCTACACTATCCCCGGGTGACATAGGCTATATTATATTTTGTAGCGAGGCCGAAGGCCGAGCTTACACCCGTGCAAAGCCGGGGCGGACGGCTAGTATATTATAAAGAGGAAAGATTTGATAGCTTGTTTGTTTGCATTGAATAGGCTCCGAAACTACTGAACCGATTTGAAAAATTCTTGCACTGTTGGGAAGCTACACTATCCCCGGGTGACATCTAGGCTACATTATATTTTGTAGCCGGGCCGAAGGCCGAGCTTAAACCCGTGAGAAGCCGAAACGGAATAATATAAAAAATATTTTATTTATAATATCTAAAAATGTTTTGTTTCTACTCAATACTGCAATGTTGTAATGAGAGTAGACATCTGCGTACAAACTACTACGCAGTTTGGCAGAGTTGTATATATATATATAGCATGTACGTATTCACTGAGATAAATAAATTAAAAGTAATTATCAATATAAAAAACAGACTTCATCAGGACAGGACCAAATTGAAATGGGACCAAATGGGAAGCACCAGCTTTCAAATAAAATAAAAAACATCAAAATCGGTTCACGCAGTCAAAAGTTCTGAAGTAACAAACATAAAAACAAAAAAAAAACAGTTTTTTTTAAGGTTTTTTTTTATTGCTTAAAAAAGTAACACCTTAAAGTAATATTTTACTATTGGTCCCCACACTAGGAGTCCTAGTGTGGGGACAGTGGCGGATTTACACATTTGCCGCCAGTAGGCTATTCAAATTTTGCCGCCCCTACCGACCTCTACAATTCGATACCCTAGTTCACAATCACATTAGTTACATATTTTTGTGCAAGAAATCGTTACTTTATGATTTTGAGCACTATCGTCCTAATTATGTTAACTTTTTGCCGTAATTAATAGATACCTATGATTGTAAACTATAGGGAATCGATGTGTCAGTTCCTATATTATTTTTACAACCCATTGATTCAGTTTGTATAAGAAATAGTTTTGGTTAGGTATAATAGTCTAGACTACTTATATAATAAAGATTAGAAAGAATTATCTAAGTATTGAAACATAATTATTAAATGTTGAATTTTTTGTGAACCTAATAACATTTTGGTATATAAATCTTTTAATTTCAGTAAGATAAAAAATAACTGTGGCCCCAAATTTGCGCCCCTAAAATCTGCCGCCCTAGGCTCCAGCCTACTCAGCCTGCTGGTAAATCCGCCACAGACTAGGACAAAGCCTGTCTCGTGGGGGCCTTAAAACAAAAATAATATACTTGACTATGTACGAAAATACGACAAGAGCTCACAAATAACAAAAAGTTAAAAACATTACATTAAGAAATAATTTTAAGAAAGTTTTCAGTATCATAAGATACGGATAGAAGCCACTTCTGAACAATGCGCTTGGCCTGGTTAACCGAAAAGTATTTAACATTTAGCGTTTTAACAATTTCAGTTTAGCGTTTTAACATTTTAACAACAGTCGAATTGATAATTCCTCCTCCTTTTTGGAAGTCGGTAAAAAAAACCTCCAAAGGTCAAAAACGTAGGTTAGTGAACTGTCAAAAAAATACCACCAGATGTCGTTACAATTAGGAGCAAAAAAAGTTCCAGACTCCGGCAAGGTGCGCTTGCATCTGGCGCGTGGCAATGTGGTCCTTGCAGTCGCTTAGGTAGAGAGAAGAAAAAAACAGCTTTCTATTGGCATTTATTAGAATGTTACGGTATTTCAATGAGTGGAGAGACAAAGAGGGTAAGAGAAAATTTCTTATCCTAACCTCTATGCATTCGCCTCTTGTTCGTAGGTAAAGTTAATGCCGACTTAGCGATAAGGCCGCCTATAGTTACACTAGTTTTTTTAAAGCTGTTTTATCGTGTATTATGCAATTTGTGGTGCGAATAATAAAGAGTTTATCTATCTATCTATCCGTCGATCCTGTTACGTGAATTCTTTCTATCCAATGGTTGCATGGAAGAGATCGCTTTTAGCGATAAGGCCGCCACTTGTGGCACTAGCTCATAAGTGTTTTCTATCTGTATGTAATTTTTATTTCATACAGATAGAAAACACTTGGTGTACACAATAAAGAGTTTCTATCTATCTATCTTTTTATATATATATATATATATATATAATTGCGCTAGTAATTAGCGCCCCTTAATTTAATAACTATCTAGCCTCACTTTAAGCTAATAAGTTATTTAATTCTAACTTAAACTTCTAAGTATGATATCTATCTAAAGTAGTATTTGAGATGAGTCAATGAGTGACTATTTTGCTTTTAATAAATCATCGTCATCATCATTTCAGCCATAGGACGTCCACTGCTGGAGATAGGCCTCCCCCATCGATCTCCAAAAGGGCCGGTTGGAAGCGGCCTGTATCCAGCGTTTTCCTGCGGTCTCTTATAGGTCGTCTGTCCATCTTGTGGGTGGATTTATAAATAGATCTAATCTCTTTTAGGTCGTCTGTCCATCTTGTGGGTGGATTTATAAATAGATCTAATCTCCTTTAGGTCCTTTGTCTATATTGTGGGTGGATTATATAAATAGATCTAATCTCTTTTAGGTCGTCTGTCCATCTTGTGGGTGGATTTATAAATAGATCTAATCTCTTTTAGGTCGTCTGTCCATCTTGTGGGTGGATTTATAAATAGATCTAATCTCTTTTAGGTCGTCTGTCCATCTTGTGGATGAATTTATAAATAGATCTAAGTCTGTTAATTAATCTAAATAATATAAATTTCTTAACTAGCAATACTAAGCTAAGCACACACCAATAAGTATATGATAAGTTGAAATGATGCTTACATCTCCAAGGAAGCTATTAACCTTTTGCCTCATCTAATCAAGTAATTAGTGCAATTAGTAGCAAGGTGCAGAGTTAGGGCACTGGGATGACGCACAACTACTTCTGTTGAGTTTCACTTCTTTTAAAGTAGGTTTTTAACCGACTTCAATAAATAAGGTTCTATGTTTCACTGTTTTTAGGATTCCGCTGTCCATCTGTCTGTCTGCCCTACCTTTTAACGGCTGTATCTTTCCATATCTACATATGATACTGAGACGTGGTCTTTTACTGTTGACCTTTTGGAGAAACTCAGAGTCACACAACGGGCAATGGAAAGAGCTATGTTCGGAGTTTCTTTGCGCGATAGAATCCGAAACGTGGATATTCGGCAAAGAACCAGAGTCATCGACATAGCTATCAAGATTTGCAAGTTGAAGTGGCATTGGGCAGGCCACATCGCTCGAAGAACCGATAAATGATGCACCCTTTGGGTACGGAACGCTAAATAATTATGAATATAAAAAACCGACTTCATCAGAACTGGACCAAATTGAAATTAAACCAAATGGGCAGCACCATCTTTCAAATAAAAAAGAATCATCAAAATCGGTTCACCCAGTCAAAAAACAGTCTAATTGATACACATCACATCATCAGCCAATTAACGTCCACTGTTGGACAAGGCCTCCCTCATAGAGAGGGGTGTTGCCATAATCCCCACGCTTGGCAGACGGCTTGGGGATCGCAGTACGTTCACCGTGTACTATTAGGACGCTGCCGTCCATCCTCCGGTGGTTCTGGTCGCAGTTTTAGGACATACCCGGGTCCAAGTCTAATTGATAACCTTCTCCTTTTTGGAAGTCTGTTAAAAATGCGACAGGCTGTGTTATATACAATTTATCGTACTCGCGGTGTCCTCTCTTTCCTATTAAAAGTCTGTCTTACTTTCTAAACAGTTTTTTCTTCCAAAATATGTTCGTATCAAATAAAACCTTAATAAAGGCATCGATATTATATCCAATAATGCGTCCAGATGCAAGCAACATGTGCCCGGACGCCTTATGGCGCGTGCAGCTTTAAAAAAAACGTATGCTTAGGATTTAGATAAAATAAGTATTAAGTACTTAAAATATAAAAAAAAAATTTAGAAGAAAAGTAAACAACTTAAACTTATAAATAACGACGAAATTTGAAACTGCTGACCTTGCCGTCCATGTACATCTACAAATCGGCTAAGCTTGTAAGAAATCGTATAGAGGACTATAAAACTTTGACGGTTAGACCACATAAAAATGTACTAAGTGCGCCGAAATGCAGAACGGCCTTATTTAGTAAAAGTATTTTTGTAAAAAGAGTAGAAACATACAACAAGTTACCATCAACTATAAAAGATACAGAGAATAATGACATTTTTATATTTAGAATGAAGAAGTTTCTGATTGACAAGGCATATCATACCATTGACGAGTATCTCAAAGATAAATTATAAAATGTAATGCAGAATTAATAGACATTAATAATTTGTTATATGATTATTTACGGGATATTCCCGTGAACATGGTGCATGTAACTGCGCCGAAATATCGGCAGCTCCACAACCTTACCACGGTAAATACCCGGAAATAATCATATAACTTTAGTGAACAACCGTGATAGTTTAAAACAGTGATTAATAATTTAACTGTAATTGTAGTATGATGATAATTATGTACCTATTGTAATTTGCACGCCTTAATATAGAGCACCTTTTTACACTTAAGACCGATCCTGCACCTATATTCTAAATGCCAATAATGCCAATAAATGATTTGATTTGAAACTTAAACTAATATTCTGCCCTCATAAGCCCAGGAGCGGTAATAAAAAAATGAGATTTCTGTTATTTCGTGCATCTGATAGCTTACGAAATTTCGCACCAGGCGGGCTAACATGCGCACCGCGACAGGGTTTTGTCGACTCTTTTTGTCGAGCCAAAGCGAGACAGGCGTGTATAAAACCGTAGGCACCTTGTCGCGTTCTCGCTCGACAGGGCGACGGCAAGATTATGTCGCGGTGTGCATGTTAGCATGCTGATGGACTAAGCAAAATAACCGTATCTACGTTGGAACATTAAAATAAAACACAAAATAAAATTTTTTTCGTTTAAAACTCATGTTTAAAAACTATTAATTCTAAACGAAATGACGGTATCTCATAAAAACACAAAAACAATAATATTGGATATTTAACATATATTTAAGAAATATATATTGGTCCTCACATAGGCACATAACTGAAAATAAATTAAATTATATGTCATTTGAGGTAACGAGAAATCAATATTCACAAAAACTCGATTTTCTCGAAATACACCTAGGTTGAGATACCGCTCTTGGGTTAATGACGGCAGAATTATCAATATAAAAAACAGATTTCATAAAAATGACCGAACTGGACCAAATTGAAATGGGACCACACGGGAAGCACGGGTTTACGTAATGATACCTTTTTCGCAAGTTCTCGTACTAACTCCACAGGTCAGCTGAGGTCATGCACCCAGCTTGTTAATAATAAAGGCTGCAAGGCAAGGCCGCTCCGATCCGACGCCAGAAGCCATGCGAAATTAAAAAGATGTGTTCAATTTTCGAACATCTGCTGCGGAGGCACGCGCCGGCGCGTGTCTCTCGACCAATGAGAGCAGACGGCTACGGCATTCGAATTTGGAACGCTAAGCTATATGAAATAAATATAAGTTCCTACCCACAGTGCCCACCTATTGTATGTAATGTACTAGCTGAACACGCAACTTCGTCCGCGATTCCTTCAGAAAAAATAGCCTATGTCCGTCCCCATGATACATACCATGGCCTCACAAAATTTTATCGTGATCGGTTAAGCCGTTTAGCCGTGATCATGTAGCAAACAGACAGAGTTACTTTCGCATTTATAATAATAGTGTGATTGTACGAATTTTTCACAGCTTTCTGATGCTGAGGTACCTAATCTGGGACATACCATATAGATTTAAATTTCGAAACACATCGTTTTTTTTTAACGGAGATCCAAGATTGAGATCGAGGTTTCGTTGTTTCTTTTTTTAGAACAGATATTTAAAAAAAAAAAAAAAAAATGGATATTTAAAATTTGTATGGAATTCGATGCGTACAAGGATATAAAAAAAAACAAAAAAAAAAAAAGGATATTTAAAATTTGTACGGAATTCGATGCGTACAAGCCATGTAGTCCAGGGGCCTTACCCCTAGCTTCACTTTTGCGAGCCAACTTTTAGTAGGTACCTGTAGGTACCTAAAATTAACCAACTCATTTAAGCTGCATCGTTTAAAAGCGTCTAACTTGAATGAACGAAAATCCGTTTTACTATGCGTGCGTGCGTGAAAATAACAAAGCTTGGCGGCTATCAAATAACTACCGCTTATCGTAGTTGATGGTACCGTTTAGACAAATAACACCTATGCGGGTCAACTTTTCGAGCTAGGGGTAAGGTCCCTGAACTGAAAAGGTAAACAATTATCAATATGAAAACAGTAGTAGACGTGCTGCTCGACTTATAAGCGACTAGCCGTCCGCCCCGGCTTCGCACGAGTGTAAGCTCGGCCTTCGGCCTCGCTACAAAATATAATATAGCCTATGTCACCCGGGGATAGTGTAGCTTCCCAACAGTGAAAGAATTTTTCAAATCGGTTCAGTAGTTTCGGAGCCTATTCATTACAAACATACAAAAATAGGTACAAATCTTTCCTCTTTATAATATTAGTGTAGATGAGAAGAATGAAGAATTTCTTTGACATGTTTTATCTACACTAATATTATAAAGAGGAAAGATTTGTACCTATTTTTGTATGTTTGTAACGAAATAACTCAAAAACTACTGAACCGATTATAAAAATTCTTTCACTTAGGGAAGCTACACTATCCCCGGGTGACATAGGCTATAATATATTTTGTAGCGAGGCCGAAGGCCGAGCTTACACCCGTGCGAAGCCGGGACGGTAGGCTAGTCTATACATATAAGAATCAATTGCTGTTCGTTAGTCTCGCTAAAACTCGAGAACGGCTGGGCCGATTTAACTGATTTTGATTTTGAAATGTTTGTCGTAGTCCAGGGAAGGTTTAAACGGCGAGGAAACAGCTGGACCGATTTTGATGAAATTTTGTTTTCCTGGAACGGGTCATAGTAGCGAGGCCGAAGGCCGAGCTTACACCTGTGCGAAGCCGGGGCGCGTCGCTTGTTATTATTATAATTTTTGTTTTGGTACTAAATATTTTGTAATGCAATTAATTAATTAATATAATTTTATGTTAATCTTTAATTATTATGCTCTATTTTCTTACCTAAGAGAAATTCCAAAGACTTGTAAATTGCCATTTTACCAATATATTACTTATGACTTATGAAGTTAGTGGCTAAGAAACCTCTCAGTCTAGAACACCGCTGTAAATAGCGAGTCTGTCAATTTGTTATAGGATTCATTTCGGAGAATGTACATCGGAGCTACATGACCTTATCCTACCATCCCCTTTCTACTACAGGACAAGTAGGAAAACGGCCATTACCACCCATACATTGTGGACTTTCCTTGGATACGTACCAAACGTTTTTATACGATTCAAAACCGTACGGCCAAGGATTGGAACAACCTGCCGGCTTCCTTGTTTCCTGAGAGATATAATCTGGGCCTTTTCAAGGCGAGAGTGAATAGGTATCTTCTAAGTCTGCGTGCTTCATCTTCGAGGCGAGTTGGTGGTCAAACGCGGACTTATTCGCGACCAAAGAAAACAACGTCATAAAAATGTAAAACTAAACCAAACTGAGACCAAATTGGGACCACACGGGAAGCACCAGGTTTCAAATAAAAAAAAGAATCATCAAAATCGGTTCACCCAGTCTAAAGTTCTGAGGTAACAAACATAAAAAAGCAGTCGAATTGAGAACCTCCTTCTTTTTGGAAATCGGTTAAAAAGCAAACAGACAAAGTTACTTTCGCATGGTGATCAGCTGATTTTGAAGAAAGCGCCATAAATCAGCTGACTCGAAAAAAGTACAGGTAGACGGAAATCTCCTTGCATAACAGAATTTACAAAAAAAAAAAACAAGAGGTAGAACTTTCATTTTTTTTTTATTTGGTGACAATGTCTGTCAAAACGATTTACAATTCTATTCCAGAACTGATAAGGGTTAGTTTAAAAATATAACTTTTTTTTTTTTTGACAAATAAGTCTTTATGCAAAATTCTTACCAACAGATAACTCTAATGTTGAATTTTATTCCAAGGGACTAAAGCTTTGAATAGTATGGGAATGGGCAAGTGACCATTATAATGCACCAACTTATCTGTTAGAAGTAGCCAAATGTAGAACTAAAAATTTTCAACAGACGATAGTTAGTGCGTTTGGATGGTGGCTCCCTCATAGAGAAGTTGGTTATATGAGTGCATTGTACAATTTGGCAGAATATGAATACGCACGTGTGCCTTTGCGACAACGAAAAAAAAAACAATGACAGGTATGTTTTTTTTTCTTCTTAAGGTAGAATTGCATCACAGCTGAGGATCAGCTGTTCGAATTTTGAATAAAACATTTTATACAGCGAGTATAACCAACTCATCTTTTGAGTTGTGTTTTGGAGCCACTTTAGTATTTTCCGAACAAGATGCGAGGAACATTTTAGTTCTATTATTTGACCAACTCAAATGGTAACTTGGTCGAATTGTGCGATCATTATCGTCTTTACTATTTGGGAATAAAGTCGAATTTCAAAGGGATTTATTGTTTTAACATTTTTGTGATTTATTTCATAGGGTAGGTATTTTTTTTCTGTGGGAAAGGAAGGCTAAAGCTAGCAGTATATATTTAGATGATTGACGGAATTCAGGTGAAAAAGAAAGGATGTTACTGACTAAAAATGTGCTTGATGAATAGGGTTATATGTAATGGTGACACATAATAAGCCATTATCAATCTTTTGTGTGATGAACATTTGTGTTTGTTCTATGTCTGGGTGTTGATATCTATTTAAGTATGTATTTAAAAATATATATGTATGTATATCAGTCTCTGGCAGCCATATTACAAGCTTTGCTTAGTATGGGGTCAGATGACCATGTGTGCAATAATGTCCCAGTTTTTTTTAACCTATACTGTCCCACTGTTGGGCAAAGGTCTCCCCCATTTCCTTCCATAAATCTCGGTCCTTCGCCACCTCTTGCCAACCTCTCCGGAATGAGTCCCAGATATTTATAATATAAAAACCGAAAATATCATAACTGGACCAAATTGAAATAGGACCACAGGGAAAGCACCAGCTTTCAAATTAAAAAAGAATCATCAAAATCGGTTCACCCAGTCGAAAGTTCTGAGGTAACAAACATTTTTTTTTTTAAACAGTCGAATTGCGAACCTCCTCTTTTTTGGTGTGGCCACTCACCGACCGACGGCTCGCCATAAAGCCGCGTCTGCGTTTTTATGAAATAAAAACAGTCGAATTGACAACCTCTTCTTTTTTGGAAGTCGGTTAAAAATGAGGTTATTGTAGGTACTAGTCATTGACTTTTGTGAAAGAGTAATGGTGCAGAAGGAAATCACTGAGCAGGAACGCGAGCGTCCTGATCCAACAAGAAGAAGACGGCGTAGGGGTGGCGGAATTAAACGCCCTAGCCCCGTATCCCTGGAGCCAAGGTACTAGAATACTGTGGCCTTAGTACGAGAACTTGCAAAAAAGTTATCATAACGTAAACAATAGCAATCTCAAAAAGAAAAGAAAGAAGGTTCTCGAATGGAGACCACGGACCGGTAAGCGCAGCGTAGGACGTCCACCCACAAGATGGACAGACAACCTAAAAGAAACCGCAGGGAAACGCTGGATGCAGGCCTTGCCAACCGGCCCTTTTGGAAATTGATGAGGGAGGCCTATGTCCAGCAGTGGACGTCCTATGGCTGAAATGATGATGAAAATGATCATGAAACGATAGCAATATGTATGAAAAATTCAGTTTCCTTTCACGTCCGATAGAGGCGCTGTTCAATTTTTCATACATTTTGCTAGTTACTTTATCTCAGGTGCTCATACTAAGGCCACTGCTTCTGTATTCCCTGCCCATCATCAGAGCCGACTAAAAGGGCCATTTGGACTTGTGGGTGGTTAGATTTGGGGGTCTGAGCTCCCATTCAGCAAGCCCAGGGAAGACAACGGCGTGGGCCACACCACGCCATCTGCAACAGCCGCGCATTTGCTGTTGGAGTGCAGCAGCGTGGAAGAACAACTAAATACTATGCTCGGATCACAGAGGACACTCCAGGAAGCCTGCACAGGCATCAGTGACCTGCTGGCTTTCCTGGAGGAGACCGAATGGCTAAACTAGCTGCAGCCGGGTGACGCAAAATGGGTCAATGAATGGCCTAATTGCAGAAAACGCTCGCTACACAAGTAACGAGTAAGTAATTAATTATTTCTGATTTATTTGGGGTACCATATTATGTATTACATGTTTTGAATAGATAGATAAGTAGTGCGAAACGCAGCCTACGTTCTTGATACTGTACTTGCTACTACTTCTAATCTGAAGAAATACTTTAGACTGATACTAATTGTAATTTTATGTGAGGGTGATAAGACCGGCACTGACATCCCGCTTGGGGTGTATTGTGCATTTGCCCTATGACTGATACTGATGAAGAGTACAGCCGTCACCCAAAACAAATAACAATACACCCCATAGTTATCTATACTAATATTTTAAAGATTTAAGGGGGCTCCCATACAACAAACGTGATTTTTTGCTCGATATTGATAATGGCAACCGGTAGACGCTTGAAATATACTCAGAACATTGATTTGTATTATTCACTTTAAAAAAAAAATATTTAAGGGTGGCTACCATACAACAGAAAGATTTTTTTGCCATTTTTATGGATAATGGTATGGAACCTTTCGTGCACGAGTCCGACTCGCACTCGGCCGGTTATTATTATCAGTTTCTGTCGATGTGAATAGGTGCAAATGTCTCATAAGATTACAAAAATAACAGAAGGCCACAATAGCCGCAGTGGCTTGGTGCACGGTACAAAGCAAGCATCTCGCATTTAATTGTTCACATTTAACACCTTAGCTGTATACTGCTTGTAATGCAGTAAGGTTATGCTACCATAATAGCCTACAATGAGGAAATAGCTTTCACAGACCAGTTAGAATCTTATTAGAACACATTATTACTGATTATTAAGTACTTACCGGGGATCGCGCTGCCTGTTTGGCCCATTTTTTCACTGATTTGAAGCGCAAACAACACTCACTAATTATTCTGTTTATACAACAATTTAGACACACATGTTGTGAATTACAGCACTCGTACACTCTTATTAGTCCATGGATTTAGCTAACACGACCTCTGACCTCAACTACAAATGTTTACAAGTAATTATATCAATTGATGTTCGTGGTATGATCGCGTACTTGTTTCGTGTTGGAATCTTTTTAATTTAAAGATATGTTCGTCATATAGTATTTCGATAGATAGGTCACAGGTGTTGCACGCGTTGAAACATCATTAATAGGTATTTGTAATATATTTACATTAAATTATTTATAATTACAGTTAAAAAATTAAATCGTGCCACAGTTCGCTCTTCTCCCTTGTTTGACAGTTGCAGTGATTTGTCAATTTGACAAAAGAAAACTGTCATCTTTTACGTATTTGAAATTGACAGTCGTTTAATAGCTATAACCTGCCCAGTACAAGGCGAAAAAAAATTGATTGTTACTGTTAGTGTCAAATCTGACACTAACAGTAACAATCAAACTGACTTTTTTTGTAATCACAAAAAAAGTCAGTTTGATTTAAAAATGTTTCATGTTGTGTTGTGAGTAGTGACTGAGTTTCCTAAAAAATATTACAACATGCCGATTATTCGTGCAACAGACAAGAAAAACGCGTTGCTGGCTTTCAAGGAGAAGCTTCTCAACGATATTAAATACTATGAGAAAAGAATTAACGACGATTCGCGCTCCAATGTCTCGTTACCGACTAATTTTGAAGACAGGTTTGTGCGGAATTTTTTGCTCTAAAGATAAAACAAATATTATTAATTGAATATCATCATATGGTAGAAGAAGCGATGGCTGACCACTTGTTCTCCAAAACCCACGAGATTTAGAGCAGATTCGCGCATTTGATGAGGTAACCACCTTCCCGCTGAAACAATATCAATAATTTATTTATATCAGTTATGGTCGTCCCATTGCAGGGCAAAGGCCTCCCTTCCTTTCTTCCTCTCCTCTCTGTTCTGTGCTATGGTGTACCAGTCTTGCGTGGAAGACAAGCTCGTCCCGCCATGCTATTTTTATAAATATATATTTATATATGTATGTATATCAGTCTCTGGCAGCCATATTACAAGCTCTGCTTAGTTTGGATTGACCGTGTTTGCAAAAATGTCCTAGATATTTATTTATTTTTAGTAAATGCTTGCAAAAATTTGATAATGTTTAATTTCAATCTGTATAAATTTCAGCTCGGATTCTGAAAACGAATGTCCGTTTACCATCAACAATGGCCCGATGGCTAATCAGCTCAGATCTCAGCAGAAGATGCTCCAAACAGGACTTCACGCCACTCAGGAACTAGCCTCGCTCACGCTGATGCAGTCCGAAGTGACTGTTATGGTTGAAGATCCCATTTTAAACAGGTATAATGTTCTCTCTGACTATCCAAACTGGGCCACCCATAACACTCATCATTATCATCATCAGCCAGAAGACGTCCACTGCTGAACTTAGGCCTCCCCCTTTAACCTCTACACTGAATAACATCCTGCCATCTGCATCCACTGGATGTCCGCAACTCTCACAATGTCGTCGGTTCATCTAGTGGGAGGCCTACCTATGCTGCGTCATCCGGTGCGTGGTCTCCACTCAAGAACTTTTCTACCCCATCGGATATCGGTTCTTCAAGTGATGTGGCCTGCCCATTGCCACTTCAACTTGCAAATTTTAATAGCTATGTCGATGACTCTGGTTCTTTGTCGAATATCCACGTTTCGGATTCTATCACGCAAAGAAACTCCAAGCATAGCTCTCTCCATTGCCCCCAACACTGTTTCAAGTCTAGCGGTTTCCCAAATAGGCTACCACGGCATCTGTCGTTTCTACATTTTGTCATGAATAAATGTATTTAAGATTTTTATTAATTAGTTATTATTTCCAGGGAGCCGTCAGTGAATCAGCCCGGCTTGTGGAGAGAAGTGCACGCAGAGTGTCGGATTGACCTTGTTTCGTTTGCTACCTCTTTTTACGTACATCAAGCTGTAAGTACCTGTATTTTTAAATTCACAAAAGAAGGTTCTATGTTCCACTGAATATATCTTTTTTAGGGTTCCATACCCAAAGGGTAAAATGGGTACCATATTGCTACGGCTCCGCTGTCCGTCTGTCTGTCTGTCTGTCTGTCTGTCCGTCTGTCACCAGGCTGTATCCCATGAACCGTGATAGTTAGACAGTTTCACTGAATATTTAGTTATATACTCACTTAAAAAATTAATAATTAAATTAATATTTAAGGGCTCCCATAAAACAAACGTGATTTTTTGACGTTATATAGATAATGGTACGGAACCCTTCGTGCGCGAGTCCGACTCTCACTTGGCCGGTTATTTATGTATATTCATCGATATCTCCGCCACTGTTGACCAAATAAAAAAAACATAAAATATTTAAAAAAAGGTAGGGTTTGTAACAATTTGGTCCCATTGTCACCAAGTTAGGATTTGATGATGGGATCCCAGGGAAATCGAGGGCTACCCTCAAATTTTACCTCTTATTAAGTTTTTCATATACAGTGTAAACTCTTTATAACGAAACTCAAGGGACTGAGCATTTTATGTCGTTATAGAGAGTTATCGTTATATGGAGTGAACAAAAAAACAACCAAATTAACAAGAATTTCGTCAACACTAATAGCTTTCCGTTTACTGGCCATGTTAACAGTTTCAAAGTAGGTTTACGACTGATAATACGATAGGTACCCAGTATGCTTGGTCGAAGACCATCACTTCCGAGAAAACAATGCGTCATACTGCACGTGTTCAAGGCAATTAAGGATAACAAAAGCTAGACCGACCTCCGATGTTTCTGGAGCTTCAAAGTCTTTTGTTACCTGATAACATAACATAAACAATAATAACGATAATAAATATTTACTGTCTTAAAATATGAACACATTTCTTCGTAATAGAGAATGGCGTATCGCTATAAAGAGTGTTTCAATATGTGGGTTTTAACGCAAACCAACCAAGTTGAGCTCACTTCAACGTTACAGGGAGTTTATTGTTATAAAGGATAACGTTATAAAGAGTTTACACTGTATTTTTGAAGTCGGTTTAATGTGATCCACTTGTTACCTGTATTTGTGATGCTTATGGTGTCACAAGTCCATAAGCGATGGTGACTCTTACCATCAGACAGCCCGTCTGCTAGTTTGCCACTTATGGCATTATAAAATGGCAAGTGTGCACATAGAACACATCATCACTTAACATCAAGCACGTTGGCGGTCAAACGCAAGCCTATTATGAAAGAAAAAACCAGTAGGTCATCAGGTGTTAAGCTAGTAATATTTGTACATTACTAGCTTAACACGTTGCTTAGGTTTTTTTTTACAGGAAAATGTCTCATTTGCAGTGATAAGCGAAATGCAGAGCAGCAAAAGTTTATTAAAATTTTAAATACACAAAAATCTATATTTTTAACCGACTTCCAAAAAGGAGGAGGTTCTCAATTCAACAGTTTTTTTTTGTTTGTTACCTCAGACCTTTAGACTGGGTGAACCGATTTTGATGATTCTTCTTGTAATTGAAAGCTGGTGCTTCCCGTGTGGTCCCATTTCAATCTGGTACAGTTCTGTCATTTTTATGAAGTCGGTTTTTTTAATTGATAATTATAACTTTTAAATTCTCTTATAGTTTTTTATATATAGTGTTCGTGAAATCCTAAGAAATCATTTTATTCTTTTTCAGAATGGTTTATTTGGTGCTAAGTCCTACCGTGGTCTCAAAGTGTTGCCAGTGAAGCCAGCCCACGAAGCGGAGCTAACCAGGTCTGTGCTGGCGCGAGTGACGACCCCTAGCGACGCCGTAGAGGTAAATAAAATTTCTAGAGATGCTATGACGATGAATTACTATTTATGATTGGGGTCTTTAACCAGCAGACATCTTCTGATAGCCTTCAGTATGGAGAATGTGCACAAGAGCTGTTCAGGCTGATCCCGTCATCCAATTTCCGCCATAGATCTTCGAGGCGGTCATTCTATCCTTACATCGTGAACTTTGGTGAAGTCCGTAAGCAGAGTTTTCAAAATTCCTTCTTAATACGAACTGCACAGGAATGGAATGTGCTCCCTGCCTCGGTGTTCCCTATAAATTACAACCTGGGTCTCTTCAAGACGTGAATAGGCACTTCATGGGCAAGCGTGCCCCATCTTAGACCACATCGTCGCTTGCATCCAGTGAGTTGTGGTCAAACGCTAGCCCATTTCATTATATAAAAAAGCGTGTGTTGCCTGTGATGACATATGGTACAGAGACGTGGTCCTTAACTATTGGCCTTTTGGAAAAACTCAAGAGTCACAAAACGGGCAATGGAGAGAGCTCGGAGTTTCATTGCGCGATAGAATCGGGAATGTGGATATTCGTCAAAGAACCAGAGTCATCGACATAGCTATTAAAATAAATTTTATGTTAAAGTGACAATGGGCAGGTCACATCGCTCGAAGAACCGATAACCGATGGGGAAGAAAGGTTCTTGAATGAAAACCACAAACCAGAAGACGCAGCGTAGGTAGGCCTCCCACTAGATGGACCGACGACATTGTGAGAGTCGCAGGCATCCAGTGGATGCAGATGGCAGGATGTTCAGCAGTGGATGACTTCTGGCTGATGATGATGATGATCATATGAATATTATGTATCAGATCAGACAAAGTAGGAAGATTCTTATATTCTTTAGCGTTACGCCTGTTTAGCCGACCCAAACAGGCGTCCCGGGACAATTTCTAGGTACTTTAGAAATTAAGCCAGCCTATCAGTTCCTGCAGTTCCTAATGGGTAGTAAGTAAACAACAAAAGTAACGGATAGTAATGTTTAATGGACCGGGTTATAAAACAGATAGTACAGTTTAAAAAAAATGAAACCTAAAGCTCTAAGGGCCTAGACGCTCCGCAAGTCTTCATACGCCGTAGCATCAGGTACCCGGTGAGGTAGTGCTAAAGCTGAAGAGGGTATGGAGGTCGTAGGTTCACGATGCGTCTGGTATCCGGAAGTCGATGAGTGTGGAGTTAAGTAGGAGGACGGCAGCGGAGCAAAATCCAGGTCGTTCGCCGCCTTGGATGAGATTAGTAAGATATTGACCAAGGGACTCACGGTTTCGGGTGCTCCACAACTTTATAGGGTCGTAATTCCTTCCGCTTTCGGCATGCCTATCCTCCTTTCCTCTTAGTTCAGTCCAGCTTCAATTTTCCTCCACTTATCCACTCATTTCTCTTATTACGATTTGATGTTGCTTCTTTCAAGATTTTTTTCCAGAATGCCACTCTGTTTGCCGTCACGGCTTTCGCTGTTCAGTTTTCAAAATTTAGAATTTCGACTTGCGATTTCGACTTCGTGCCCAACAAGTTTTAACTAACCGATAAAAAAGTTTACAAATTTTATATAAAAAATGGATATGAATGAGGATGAATATGAAGGAATACTACAATTCTTATTCGAGATGGGGTCGATAAGTCCTGCACTGCCATCCCGCTTGGGGTGTATTGTGCATTTCCCCCTACCAGCACAAATTAATAAACCTAAATATGCTACAATTAATCTGCTTACATGTTACTTAATTAGACTCCCTTAAATACCAGCTTTTACAATATAAGCTGTTCTGATCCTGAATGGCGCAATAAAATGACGTTACTTGGTAATTAAACGAAACAAATGGATCACAATAAAAACTGACATCAAAACTATATGAAAAACGTAATAAATGCCTATAAAGTTTGAGGGTTGCCCTCGATTTCCCTGGGACCCCATGGTGACAATGGGAGCAAATTGGAAGTATACCCTACCGAACAAGTTTTTTTTTTTAAATTGTAAAATAGCCTTGCACTTGGCCGCCAACTCGCCTGATGTTAAGCGATGATGCGGCCTACGATGGATTACGCTTGCCTAGAGGAAACCGATTCACTCTTGACTTGAAAACACCCAGATTGTAACTATCGGGGAACACCCATTCAGGCAGCGCATTCCACATACTAGCAGTTTTGAAATTGATCAACAGATGGCGGAGAAATCAGTGAACATACATTAAAAAAACAGTAGAACATAGAATTGTCCTCCATTTTTGAAGTCGGTTAATAATTTTGTGTTTGTTTCAGGTGTTGCGGAGTTATTCGGTCGCTCACCGTTCCCGACGCACTACCTTAGCAAGACTGGCTGACAAGTTCACACATAACCTCTACATGGAACCTATGGTATGTATAACCATGGAAAAACAAGTCATCATCATCAGCCATAAGACGTCCACTGCTGAACATAGGCCTCCCCCTTTAACCTCCACACTGAACGACATCCTGCCATCTGCATCCACTGGATGCCCGCGACTCTCACGATGTCGTCGCTCCATCTAGTGGGAGGCCTACCTACGCTGCGTCTTCCGGTTCGTGGTCTCCACTCAAGAACCTTTCTTCCCCATCGGTTATCAGTTCTTCGAGCGATGTGGCCTGCCATTGCCACTTCAACTTACAAATTTTAATAGCTATGTCGATGACTCTGGTTCTTTGCCGAATATCCACTTTTCGGATTCTATCGCGCAAAGAAACTCCGAGCGTAGCTCTCTCCATTGCCCGTTGTGTGACTCTGAGTTTTTCCAAAAGACCAACAGTTAAGGACCATGTCTCAGTACCATATGTCATCACTGGCAACACACACTGGTCAAAGACCTTTGTCTTCAGCCACTGTGGTATCTTGGACGAGAAGATGTCACGCAATATCCCGAACGCTGCCCATCCGAGTTGGATTCTTCGGGCGACCTCTTTGCCTAAGTTGGACTTACCTAACTGAACAATCTGTCCAAGATAGGTGTAATGGTCAACAACTTCAAGAGTATCGTTCCCAACGATTACCGGTACAACAAGGACATTGGACATGACTCCAGGACATAAGCAATGCATATTCAAAATTTCATCCAAATCCATCCAGCCGTTTCTGCGTGATTGAGTAACAAACATCCATCCATCCAAACTTTCACATATAATGATATTAGTGTGATTAGTGGGATAATTACTTATTGACATTGTGTTTCAGCGGGAAGGTGGTTACCTCCTCAAATGCGCGAATCTGCTCGAAATCTCATGGGTTTTGGAGAATAAGTGGTCTTCCGTCGCTCCCTTCTACCACAAGATGATATTTGACTTGGAAAATATGGGTAAATATTACTATGAAAAAAATCATTTATTGGATTAAGGTACCAATACATTAAATTTGCAGCCATAGCCATAAACTAGGGACCATTCAAGTATTACGTAAGCACTGTAGGGGGGCGAGGGGGTTTATGCGTTGCTTATTTTTGATGACATGGGTGGTAGGGGGTCTAGATGGTGATTACATCAACAGTATTTACTCTTTTACACATTATGGCACTGCTGCTCATAAATAAAAAATAAAAAAAATGTTTTTAATTGTAGAATAGGCTTGCGCTTGGCCGCCAACTCGCCTGATGTTAAGCGATGATGCGGCCTACGGTTAATCACGCTTGCCTAGAAGAAACCGATTCACTCGTGGCTTGAAGACACCCAGATTGTAACTATCGGTGAACACCCATTCAGGCAGCGCATTCCACAGACTAGCAGTTTGCACAATAAAAGTGAAGTCTTAGTGCTTCGTACGGGTTTTCGGAATATCAACCATAAAGCGGTGCTGAGTTTTCGTGCTGCTCTAGCAGTCCGATAGAAAAATGGACAGGAGGGAATTGAAATTGATGATTGATTGAAGGCATTAATGTAAGTAGTTCCATTATTGTGATATTGATTTGTCTTATTTCAGGTGAAAGCTACATAAAAATAATAAAGCAAGCGCACAAACAGCTAGGCGACCCGTCGACTGACACAAATCAGCGCACACTACTACTCGCTAAGATCATCGCTACCTGCCTAGAAGTACAGGGAACACAAGAACTCTACGAAAGCATGGAATCGGACACAGAATCTGTCAACAAAATAGAGAAAAGACGTTTGACACTGGAAAACGAAGCCCCTGAACCTAAAAAGATGAGAAATGATAATCAAAACGATGAAATAGAACACAGTAACACTAAAAACAATCAAAATAAAAATGATAAACCAAATAATAAAGACAGTATAGATGATCAAATGATGGCACCTCCTAAATCTCTGCCAAAGAAAGGTAAACCTAAAGGGAAAGAGAATTCGGATCAGAATAGAAAGTCGGTAAAGAGGGCTACAGTTCAAAATGAAGGCAGCAACGTGAAAAAAGCGAGGACTGATACAAATGACCCAAATAATGTAAAGCCAAGTGAAATTGAAAAAATTAAGACTGTAGAAAAAGATAATCAGAATAAAAGTGTTAAAGATACTGTAAAGAATAAGGATAAGGCTGCTAAAACTAATAATACTGAAAAATCTGCCAAAACCACAAAAAAGGATAATCAACAGGTTATACCAAATGCCAGAGCAAAAAGTGGTCATAACGACAATGAAGATAATACAGATAATGTCAAAATCAAAGAAAATGTAGATAAAACTAAAAACTCGAAAGATAAAGTCGTAAAAAATCAAAATAATGTTGAGAAAGTACCTGTCAAAGACATCCAAAAAGATAAAGCCATGAAATCTAAAAATCAAGAAGATAAAACCAATTCTGAAAAGGGTGACAATGAACAAGAAGAAAATGTCAACGACGTTAAAAAAAACAGTGGCGATAAACAAATACAAGAAAAAGCTAAGAAGAAGGTATTGAAAGATTTGGATTCTCAAAAACTGGCCAGCACAGACAAAAAGTCAAAAAACAATCCAAAAGCTAAAAATACTGAAACTAAGAAAATAGCTAACGACAAAATTGTAGCTAATTCCATAAGTGATCCAAAAACCAAGTCTTCTGAAACTCAAGAAATGACTAGCAAAGATAAAATTATTGCTAGCCCAAAAAACAACCCAAAAACTAAGAATGCTGATACTCAAAAAGAGTCTGGCGAAGGTGAAATTATTTTCAGTTCAAAAAACGATCCAAATACCAAGAAATCTAAAACACAAAAAGTGTCAAACGAAGATAAAGTTATTGCCAGTTCAAAAATCGATTTAAACACTAAAGATTTAGATAAAATAAAAGAACTGAGTGAAGAGAAAAAAGTTGAAAACAATTCTAAAACTGGAGCCAAAAATGTTAAAGTAGTTGAAATAGATGACATTCCAATAATGTCAGTAAATAACAATATCGGTTGGGCACCTAGAAAAGACAGTAATAATGACAGACCAGCAAAACATCAAAAAGGTCCTTCTAAAAGTGGTAACGCAAATGAAAGAGGTCCAAATAAAGATGCAAAAAAAGTAAATAAACTCCAAAATAATGCCGAACTTGCAAATATGAACAGAAATGCTATAAATAAAGATGCGAAAACTCAGAAATCGAGTAATAACCCTTCTGCCAATAATGCTGCATCAAAAAATGACAAACTTTTACAGAAAAATAGTACAAACAACAAAGCTGAAGTACGAAAAACCGTGAAAAACAATGAAAAAGTATATGAAAATGAAGATAAAACGAACAAAGTTCTTCAAAAAACAAATACACAGAAGCTGAAAGATGCAAAACAAAAAGATATTGAGAAAAATAAAGTTACAAAAGAAACGGAGAATTTATCTAAAAATCAAGCAAAGATCAAAAACAACAATGAAAATCCACAAATAGCTGAAAATCAACAACCTACAGTAAGTATAATGGAAAAACTGACTAAATTTAACAATGTTGCCACTAAAAACAAGGAACAAATTGCCAATATAATCAACCTAAAAGAAATTAACACTAAAATCGGCGATGGAAAACCTAAACTGACAATAAAAAACCTATCACACAAAAATTTCGCTGCTTCGAAAAAAGCTAGAAATTTAAATATTTCTGGCAAAATAAAAAATCTGAAATGCAACATCATCGCAAACAAAAATTCAAACAGCAAAGAAAATGATAGCGGGTCAAGAATTTCCAAAATTCCTATGAAAGCAATTCACGAAAGTTTGAAAAAGAAGAATCCTCTACGGTTAAGTCCAAGTAAGTATTTAGTTCATCATCATAATCAGCCGTTCACTGCTGAACATAGTCCTCCCCTTTAATCTCCACACTGAACGACAACCTGCCATCTGCATCCACTGGATGCCCGCGACTCTCACAATGTCGTCGGTCCATCTAGTGGGAGGCCTACCTACGCTGCGTCTTCCGGTTCGAGTTCTTCCCCATCGGTTATAAGTTCTTCGAGCGATGTGGCCTGCCCATTGCCACTTCCACTTGCAAATTTTATTAGCTATGTCGATGACTCTGGTTCTTTGTCGAATATCCACGTTCCGGATTCTATCGCGCAAAGAAACTCCGAGCATAGCTCTCCATTGCCAAACAAAATTAGTATAGGGTATAGGTTACTAAAGAGTATTTAGATGCTATGCATGAAATAATGCGCCAAAAGCGATCCGCCTGATGGTAAGCAGAAAAAATCTGGGGCATTGTCAGTGCATTGCCTACCTTTGAGGACTCTATTCACCCCTCGTTTGAAGCACTCCAAATTATACTTCAAAGTTCGAAGCGTATATTTATAACTTAACTAGCTGCGCGCCGCGGTTCCACCCGCGTGGTGATGAAAATCGGTGGTGATGATGATGATGAAAAGTTGCCTATCTGTTAATCCAGGACAAGCAGTGTATATTCCAAATTTCATCCAAATCCATCCAGCCGTTTCTTCATGATTGAGTAACAAACATCCATCCATCCAAACTTTCACGTATATGATACGTGCTTCCCGTGTGGTCTTATTTCAATTTGGTCCAGTTCTAAAATTTTTATGAAGTCGGTTTTTTATATTGCATATTATTTTCAGGAAAATTGCCATCAACTTTCAAAAGTTCATCGGAGTCCAACATGAAACAAAAGACCTACTTCACTAACATACCTAGTAAGTATATACAAATACAAAAAATACAAAATTATTTATTTATTTATTTTCTTTTAGGTATAAAATACAACTAAACCTAATTATTTTGACAATATTCTAACAAAAATTTAAATTACAAACAAAAAAGAAATATTTTTGGGGGGGGCGCAGGTTGAGGGAGAAAAATAATGACCCTCGCTCCGGCTCGTACCTTGTGCAAAGGTTGGCCATAGCCATTCAGCGTGGCAATGCTGCTAGTGTTATGGGCACCTTCGCACAGGGTACAGTTAGGGGCGGGTTATTCGATTATTTATTTTACATAAAATATAGTTACAATAAAACAATTCCCTGAGGGCCTCAAACTAGGCTAGGCCTGGGGCCTTACCCCTAGCTTCACATTTGCGAGCCAACTTTTAGTAGGTACCTGATAGGTACCTAAAATTAACCAACTCATTTAAGCTGCATCGTTTAAAAGCGTCTAACTTGAATGAACGTAAATCCGTTTTACTATGCGTGTGTGCGCGAAAATAGCAAAGCTTGGCGGCTATCAAATAACTACCGCTTTTCGTAGTTGATGGTACCGTTTAGACAAATAACACCTATGCGGGTCAACTTTTCGAGCTAGGGGTAAGGCCCCTGTACCATGAGGTCCGAAAACGATACACCAAATGAAATATCGCACGCGCTCACACCTTAAAGTAATAATAAATTAGAAACATATTAAATATATATACAATGAATAGATTAAAACAATATTTGCATCGACCAGACATTTTTTTTATACAAAAAAAAATTATATAAAAATCACTTACTAGGTTTTCTGACAGGTCTAGAAACATAGTTCTACAATCATCGATAGATGGCGCTGACGCAACTTTTTTTTTACATATGTTTAATGAATTCAAATTCAAATTATTTATTGAGAATAAAAACGGACAAATTCCACTAACATTTATCTCACATACTGTTAAACTAAAATAGATTTCCTAGTAAAAATAGGAACAATATTATAAAATTACTAATATAATAAATACAACAAATTGCTGTAAAAATATGTCAACATAAAATTAGTATGTCATACAAATTGTCATTATAGTCAACGGCTTTTTTGCCCCTGTCCCATTGATCAGTTAAATTTTCACAATAAGTCAAAAAAACTTTCGTTACATTGTTAAAGGACAAGGAAGAGGAGATAATTTATAACACGGCTAGGCAAGGCACACTTATGTACCTAATAATTTGTGTTGTGTTGTGGAAAAAGAAGTAATTTGTTTGCAAACAATAATCACAAAAAAGAAATCGAATGTTTGTGAATAAGAAACTAGTAATATTTTATTTAAACACCCGTCTTCCCGTGAACATGGTACATGTAACTGCGCCGAAATATCGGGAGCTCCTTCCACAACCTTACCACGGTAAATATCCCGTAAATAATCATATAACTTTAATATTTTACTTTTGCAGGATTGACGAAACCAGGACATAAGAAGATGCCAAAATGAAAATTATAAAAGTATTGAAGGATTAATAATTTTTTGTGTTCCGTACCTCAAAATTTTCAAAAGGTTTTTTTTTGTAAGCGCCGCGGAGGATGTGAGCACCATCTCAAACCAACTGTGGTTTTTTGGTGCAACATTAATTTAAAATTGTATTGTCTACACTAATATTATAAAGAGGAAAGATTTGTACCTATTTTTGTATGTTTGTAATGAATAGGCTCCGAAACTACTGAACCGATTTGAAAAATTCTTTCACTGTTGGGAAGCTACACTATCCCCGGGTGACATAGGCTATATTATATTTTGTAGCGAGGCCGAAGGCCGAGCTTACACTCGTGCGAAGCCGGGGCGGACGGCTAGTTATGTATAAAGAAAATAAATTAAAAAAAATAAAAAAATAAAAAAAACCGAACCCTTATAGGATACCGTTTTAAACTATCACAATTAATATGATTACTAGCGACCCGCCCCGGCTTCGCACGGGTACAATGCTGATACTAAATGTACTACAGAATGTCTTGATATACAACGCCCCCCGGCCGGTACCGCCGCAACCGCTATGTCCCTGCATTTAAAATCTGTAATATCTTCGAAAATATTCATCTAAATTACATGCTGTAAAGGGCTATATTAATCTATATTAAATGCACAATGTATTTAAGGTACTTAATTGGTGTTCAACATAATTAAAATAGAGTTAATTAAGTAGTCCTAAATGATAATTAATTTTAGGTAGAGTGCCCAAAATGCTGGCCGCGTTGCCTCGCTGAATGGCGAGGCTAACTTTCTGACCCAAATATAGGCCAGCATTTTGGTCACGCAAAGAATCTTTCAGTCTCCCCGACAAATCCTTGAAAATTTCGAAAGCACTTGGCCCCCACGGTCCAAGTGTTTCTACCCCAAACGGCACAAATAAGTAACCTCTGTCAAGGCTGGAATATTTGCGCCGCTTGAGGCATTCAGCCGCGATAGCCGCGCCACCTGCCTGCTTTGAAGTCTCTGGAAGGTGAGACGGGTAAGGTACTTAATTGGATAAGGATTTTGCTGTATTGCTTAAAATCACTTCCTAAATAAGCCATTATTTCTCGTAAAAAGTTTAATAAAATATGGTTATTGTGGGTTATCCCTAAGAGATACGACATGTACAATCGCCGACTTTTTTGTAGACCTTTTTGAAGTGTACAATACTGTAGTACATTATTTTGATCTATCACGTAGTGTTCAGCCAGCGTTTGCAATGTCAGCGCAAAAAAGTGTTTATTTACGACATCACATTAGAAACCTCTAAAATTGACGGTATTTCTCTACTATATTATGCTTGAATTATACATATAAATCTTCCTTTTGAATCACTCTATAAAAAACCATTCGCACCAAAATCCATTGCGGAGTTTTAAAGATCTAAGCATATATAGGGACAGACAGAGGGAAGTAATTTATTTTATACTATGTAGTGATTAACTGTATATTTACCGTGGTAAGGCTGTGGAAGGAGCTCCCGATATTTTGGCGCAGAATGTGGGTAGTTGGCAGAAAAAAAATCAAAATTCGTGACATAACGATCTACCCTCTTTCTTGGTCGGAAGCTCTATCCACTACCTTATCTATCACGGTAAATATCCCGTTAATAATATTGTATAAGTTTAGCACGCTTAATTTAGGTTTGATTTTTAGTTCCATTTGTAAAAAGTAGATGGCGTTATGTGTTAAAACGCGCAAACGATAGTGGCACCTGAAGTCGCAGGCCAATTTTGCTTTTTTAACCGACTTCCGAAAAGGAGGAGGTATCAATTCGACTGTATTTATTTTTTATATTTGTTACCTCAGAAATGTTGACTGGGTGAACCTATTTTGATGATTCTTTTTGTATTTGAAAGCTGGTTCTTCACATGTGGTCCCATTTCAATTTGGTCTTGTTCTGATAAAGTCGGTTTTTTATATTGATAATAACCATGACTATTTTTTTTATTACCCCATAAAAAAGCTGATTATCAATAAAGTCTGTCAATGAAAACAAAATTTAAATTAGTTCAAAAATAAATAAGTTATAAGTATTTTAATTTCATACTAGACAGAGAGCGCAGTATACTGAACTATGACGTCACGCCTCAGGCGCGTCATACAAATGCTATACTAACACACGCTTTGCGAGAAAGGGATGGAGCATCCCCTCTCTTTTCCTACCTAAAACTTTAAACGCACAACTCTCCGATTATTTTATTATTATTATTTTATTGTAAAATAGGCTTGCGCTTGGCCGCCAGCTCACCTGATGTTAAGCGATGATGTCTACGATGGAGCACGCTTGCCTAGAAGGAACCGATTCACTCGTGATTTGAAGACACCCAGATTGTAACTATCGGGGGACATCCATTCAGGTAGTGCATTCCACAGACTAGCAGTTCGCACAATAAAAGTGGAATCAAAGCGCTTCGTACGGGTTTTCGAAATGTCAACCATAAAGCGGTGTCGATTTTTCGTGCCCGCTCTGGCAGTCCGATAGGAAAAAGGGCAGGAGGGAATCTGATCATGCAGTTTCAATTTATTTTTTCAGTATGTGTAATGTATTTAGTTATATTCATCGCTAAGCCTGTTATTTGTAATAAATTAAACATTAGGCCACATACCTATTATAATAAACGTTGTCTTCTGTTACAGCAGTACATACTGGTTTTATTTCTACCATACCTACTGTCACTACCCGGGTGAGGTTTTTTTTTTTATGATAAAGACTGAAGAGACAAGCGAAGTCGCTCGCCTGATGGCTCTTCACGCTTGCCCATAACAGCTCAACGCCACTCAGAATTTTGAACTTCAACAGTTCAAAACCCTGGATGGCAATGCACTGCGCTCGTCACTCCGAGATATAAGATGTCAAATCTCTCTCTGTGTGTCCTGTAATTTCGCTGGAAACATTGCCTTTCAATCCGGAACACAGTAGTGTTTGCACTACTGCTTGGCGGTTGAATAACTGGCAAAGGCGTGGTACTTCCCCAGGCGGACCCCTGCAAAAGAGTCCTACCACTACAAAAAGTTAGTTATTAAAGCAGTATTGTTCCCCTATAACGTCTCTATTATATTTCATCTCACTGGATTCACCAAACATATTTTATTGCCTATTCTCTTACTAGTTATTTTTTATTAGTATATATTCTTATTTTACCTGTCAATTAAATTAAAATTATATTATTTTAGATTTTAACCACCTATAGTCATATATGATCCTTACTAATATTATAAATGCGAAAGTAACTCTGTCTGTTTGCTACATAATCACGGCTAAACGGCTTAACCGATCTCGATAAAATTTGCAAGGTTATAATATGTATCATGAGGACGGACATAGGCTATTTTATTCTGAAAAAATCGCGGACGAAGCCGCGGGTACAGCTAGTTTAGTATAAAAATTACATTAAATCAAGATTAAAAAAAATAATAATTTTATTATGCACAACTTAAAAAACAAAATAAATTAAAACTTTAAATATTAACTAAAAACTAAAACTTAAGATAACTAAATAAAAACTTAAAACTAAAAGACCATTAGTGGAGGGAAAGGTCCCCAGAATGCTGGCGGCATTGCCACGTTGAATGGCAATGCTCAATTTAAGTGCGAAATAAAGCCAGCAGCCTGTGGCCTTAGTACGAGCACTTGCGAAAAAGTTATCGTTACGTAAACGATAGAAAAATATATGAAAAATTTAACAGCGCCTCTATCGGACGTGAAACGGAATTTTTCATACATTTCTTATCATTTACGTAACGATTACTTTTTCGCAAGTTCTCGTACTAAGGCCACTGGACACCCGACGCCTCCACCAACCTGGCCAATTCCCGAGATGTTACAATGTACATAAATATTTAAATTACAACTTTTTTAACGGATTTTATAACATTTATAAAAAAAAAAACATGCGAAAAATCTGTCAAAAGAATGTGTATAATAGTAGGTTATAAAATAAGTTTCGTCTTAACCGACTTCCAAAAAGGAGGAGGTTATTCGACTGTTTTTAATGTTTGTTACCTCAGAACTTTCGACTGGGTGAACCTATTTTGATAATTTTTTTTTAATTTGAAAGCTGGTGCTTCCCGTGTGGTCCCATTCTAAATTGGTCCAGGGGCCTTACCCCTAGCTTCACTTTTGCGAGCCAACTTTTAGTAGGTACCTGATAGGTACCTACAATTATTGCGACAACCAACTCATTTAAGCTGCATCGTTTAAAAGCGTCTAACTTGTCTCTGACTGGATGAACGGTGGTTTAAAATCTTTACTTTATCTGTGGTATCTTGGTGTGTTGTGTATATCACGCCCGGGGTACCGAGTCCCACAGATTGAATGAAAGAAAATCCGTTTTACTATGCGTGTGTGAGTGAAAATAGCAAAGCTTGGCGGCTATCAAATAACTACCGCTTATCGTAGTTGATGGTACCGTTTAGACAAATAACACCTATGCGGGTCAACTTTTCGAGCTAGGGGTAAGGCCCCAGTTTTGAAGTCGGTTTTTTATATTGATAATTATAAATCAAAATAAGTAAATATGTCATCCAAGTAAAGGGAATTGAGTATTTACTGATTTTGAAGTTGGTTTTCTATAAAATAAATAATTATTTTATTTTCTTTATACAATTTCTCGTCAGACTTTTAGTCTGCCGTGTGTGCTGCTCCATTTTTCTATGTGTTATGAAATGAAACACTAAAAGTCCCAGGAACTCGTGCACAAAGTTTGTTTCTATGTACTTAGGCCAGTCCTGGCGCACTCCGCACTGTAGGTATGAAGCTACAAGTAGTCGTCTTGTCGGACTTGCCGTGCGATAGACAGAGATAACGTGACAAGAGTTACGCGATAGACAGAGAGGCAACTTCTAGGTTAATATAGCTGTAGGTAGTTAGCGCTCGCACGTCCAGAATTAGACTTTATTGTGTGGTAGTAAGAGTCGCTACTTATTTCAATGCTTTTGAGTGAACCTTCTGTACTTGTAGGTACGTTATGTACTTATTCTGTGTTTAGGCCATAAATCGCATTCGCAACCTAAAATGCTACTTTGAAAGGGTAGTTCTTATGAGTGTCGCCCATTCTGAAACAAAAATAAATAAAAATATAAGCCTCCTTTTTTTACCGACTTCCAAAAAGGAGGGAGGAGGTTCTCAATTCGTTTTTTTTATGTTTGTTACCTCAGTACTTTCTACTGAGTAAATCGATTTTGATGATTATTTTTTTATTTGAAGCTGGTGCTTCCCGTGTGATCCCATTTCAATTTGGTCCAATTCTGACATTTTCATGAAGTCGGTTTTTTATATTGATAATTATTTTCTTCGTTGAGGGTTTCGGCGTCACACGTATTAAGCATTTGCCAGCATCCATTTTTTTTAAACATCTTGCGCGTTCAGCACTTTTTGGGTGAATATAAATCATGGAACTCGCGTCATCGTCACGCTGTACCGTGTATTTTAAAACAGCGCCAACTCTTGTATAATAAGTGAATTACTACTTAATTTTTCACTTCTGACGTGCAGTCCTATAAGCCGTAACAGAAGTTTGTACCACGTACCATGGACCGCCGTCTGACCAACAAGAGGGAAAGAGAAAGACGTACGTACCACGTACCACGGACTGCCGCGCAGACGGCCTGGCGGTCCGTGATACGTACGTCTGTTACGGTTTTATGACTGATGTGTTTTTTTTATAAGACTCGTGCAAGACGTAATCAGCTTGCCGGGGACTAAGTATTACTATAGTCAAGTAGTGTGCATCTTACCCTTTGAAAGTAAACATCCTCTTGTTTCTATTGAGTGCGTGTAACGCGTCTATTTGTCCGGTAGTTAGATTCACGCGAGTTGCTAGCAGGTTGTCGTGAAGATGGAGAGCGGAGGTTGCCTTTACTACCACCCCATGGCCGTTTTTAAGCTGGTAGCTGGAATAAAATGAAGAAGATAATTAATTTGAGGTTTATTAATAGGTATTTTACCTTGAATTACTCAAGCTATAGGTAAGGGGAGGTTATTCGGTGATATATTGGCCTTAGTACGAGCACTTGCGAAAAAGTTATTGTTACGTAAACGATAGCAAAATTTATGAAAAATTCAGTTACCTTTTACATCCGATAGAGGCGCTGTTGCAATTAATCATACATTTTGCTATCGTTTACGTAACGATAACTTTTTCGCAAGTGCTCGTACTAAGGCCACAGGTTAAGTTGTGTATTTTTTTTTTAAAGTTCGACTTGAAGTTTGCTGCGAACGCTGTGTAATTGAGATTCATACTACCATCTTGTTCACTCTTAACTACATTCCTGTATAGTCTAAGATCCCGCCATAGAACTACCTTCACCGAGCTGGTTAATGGATGAAAAGTATTTTATATTCAATTAAATATGTCAAAAAATATATTGCAAATGGGTTGTCTAAAAAAATTCAGTCCAGAATATGAATAGTTAACAATTAAAAAAAAAACTTTTTTACTTTTCACTGGTTTGGTTAATAGACAATTATGGGGTATCCTTGATAAGGTCTTTTAAAATGAATGTAAGGTTGCATACATAACTTTTTTATAAAGTCTATACTTTGCGAAATATAGCCCGCCAAAGTGGCACAAAGTTGGTCACCCCTGCATTTCTAAACTATAAGACATAGAAACTTGTAACTTACAACACTGGTCATTACTGGTCATATTTAAAACATTAATTTTTAATCAATCATATTCTGGAATGAATTTTTTTAGACAACCCATTTGCAATATATTTATTGACATATTTAATTGAATATAAAATACTTTTCATCCATTAACCAGCTCGGTGAAGATCGTTCTATGACGGGATCCTATACTAGTACACGTTTTCACTTCAATTCCGACACAGACAAATAAGTTACAAACGTTTTAAAAAACTATCACAACTTAACATGTGGCCTTAGTACGAGCACTTGCGAAAAAGTTATCGTTACGTAAACGATAGTGAAATGTATGAAAAATTGAACAGCGCCTCTATTGGACGTGAAAGGAAACTGAATTTTCCATACATTTGCTATCGTTTACGTAACGATAACTTTTTCGCAAGTTCTCGTACTAACCGCACTGAGCCTTAATGAATAAATATATTGTTATGACTATAATTTTCTACGCGTTGTGACTTCTATGTATAGTTTTTCGAAGATTAGATAGATAGATAGATAACTCTTTATTGTTCACACCAAAAACGACATAGGTACATAGTAACATTAAAACAACTTAAAACTAGTGAAACAATTGGCGGCCTTATCGCTATAAGCGATCTCTTCCAGGCAACCTTACATAGATACATACCAAGTTAATAAAAGCATATCAAAATGTGTGAAAATCACGTCAGTTTCCATAATAAAGTCTACACCCACCTGATCAGCAGTTGTGCTGGAGTGACTCCCAACCCTGACGCCATGACCTGCACCAGCGCATCGTCTATCACGGCTGGCTGACCGTTCTTCAGCTCAAGAGGTGTTCCTTTGGAGCCGAGCACGCCGAAACAGCTGAGGGTTACGTTTCGTTCGCTGCAGAACTGGTCTAAGCGTTGCTGGGAGAGGTAGGGGTGGCATTCAACCTGGAAATAAAAAAAGATAATATTTTCTTAAACTTGGTATTAATTATGTCAATAATTTTAGATGGAAACATCCGGTCTATTCTGCAAGCTAAGTGAACGCGCAAGTGAAGTGATAAGCTAAGTGAATGTGATTTTTTTCTTATCTATTTCTGCAGATAAATGTCAAAATATCGAATTATAAGGGTAAGGGACTACAGTCAAGGGTGATCACTTGACATTTTGACATTTCTCTATAGTAATCGATAAGAAAGATACACGTTCACTTAGCTTAACACCTCACTTGCGCGTTCACTTAGATTATTTGATAATTGGAAAAGCATTCTAGCATATTTTTTGACATATTGTGAAAATCTGACCGATCAATGGGATAGGGGTAAAGAGCCTGATAGCTCAACTTTTGATTGGTGACATTATTATTATTATGACTATTGATTAATGACATTGTATAAATCGTGCTGTAATATTATTATTTTTAACTGTATTTAATCTCGTGACATATATGTAAATGCATGTTAGTTTTTATTTTCTAATTTTATTTCAATAAATATTTTGAATAATTTATGTTACTGTGACTTGAATATTTGTCATTGTATAAATAGCACTGTATTAATTTTACTTCATCTTGTGACATAAATGTAAATGCATGTTCGTTTTTATGTCAATAAATAATTTGAATTTGAATTAGCTTGCAGAATAGACCTGCAGGTATTGTTTCTTAAAGCCATTAGCAGCCAATTTTCGTCTCCTTAAAACTTGTACGTGCATTCAATCTATAGGTACATTTATAATGAAAACGTAGAGATATTCAAGTGGATATCACATTAAAAACTGACTTATAATTAAGTATATAAAATACTAGCTGTACACGCGCCTTAGTCCTCGATTTCTTCAGAAAAAAATAGCCTAGGTCCGTCCTCATGATACATACTATTACCATACCTTGCAAAATTTTTTCGAGATCGGTTAAGCCGTTCAGCCGTGATTATGTAGCAAACAGACAGACGGACAGAGTAACTATCGCATATATAATATTAGTGTGGATTTTAAATATAAAAATATATGAAAAACTTAATAAACGCCTATAAAATTTGAGGGTTGCCCTCGATTTCCCTGGGATCCCATCATCAGATCCTGACTTGGTGACAATGGGACCAAATTGGAAGTATATCCTACCAAACAATATTATTTTTTATATCGGGCTACAGTTGGCGGAGAAATCGGTGAACATACAAAAAAACACAGTGGAACATAAACCCTCTTCCTTTTCAGAAGTTGGTTAAAAAGCAAGAAAGTACCTGGTTGATGACAGGCTTCACGCGTCCTTTGTCCAACACACGTTGCAGCTGAACTGAGTTGAAGTTGCTCACACCAATCCCTCGAACCAGACCCTGGAAAATACCAACACGATCACAGGGGGCGAACACCCTACTCACATATTTCGTAACTTTGATAATTTACAAAGTTTTACAGATTTGGCATGACAAAACTTGTCATAAAGGGCCAGTTTTGAGATCCAACTTGGCTATGGCTGTGAAATGGGGCTTAGACGCAGAATATCTTCTAATTCTAGGTGGGGGTGATTTGACCTGCACTGACGCTGTGCCGTAACTAGCCTTTTATGTGCCCGGTGCAAGCTATAACTGCGCCCTTGAAAACAAAACTTGGTCCTGGTGTTGTCATTTCTGCACTCCTTCAGAGTCTGCGCCCTGTGCCTGGGCACCGCTGGCACAGCCCTATTTACGGCACTCTGACGTCCCGTATGGGGTGTTTTCCATTTCCCCATCCAGCCTAGTTATAAACCTGAGCCACCTGAGCGGAAAATGCGGTCTTGTGTCGCTGGCATAAAAGTTCCACTCCCATTTCACCAGGTGTTGTGGTGTTGAAGAATTATGAGGTTTGTTCAAGTAGTCCCAACCTTCTGTGGCCTCGCAGCATAATCATAATCACAATAGCACATCACGGTTCTCCTGTAGACAGTTCTGTACAGATGACTATCTGTAACTCCTATTTCAACAGAGTAAATTAACCTAGTGATAAGGGATTATAGGGTAGTTTTTACGTCACCACGTCAGTTTCCATGATAAAGTCGCTAGTGTCCTCTGTCTGAAATACTAACCTTGGTGACCAGTTGTTCCATGCCATACCACGCGTCCAAATAGTCGTGCTCTGAGTATTGGAGCACAGTCGCGATCTTGGGGAATGGAGCACCGCCTTCCTGCAAAAAGTACATAAATACTTTATGTAGTTTTTCGTACTTCGTCAAACCGAAGGACTAGCTTCTCTTAACTTCTGCTGTCCTGGTACAAGTACCCACATATGAGTTAATAATCATCATTGGCATATCCATCTTCTGGCGACGAGATGGTTACTGCCTGCTCACCATTAGGCAGCCCGTCCGGTTGTTGCCACCTATGGTACAAAAAGATCTGGAATAAATAATGTCTGAAGCAAAAACATAACAGATAAACATAATGACCATTTTCAGTATCTTAGATACTTATTTTCACAAGGTCAGGGCCATTTCTTACCTTGTTGATGACAGACCTTGGGATGGAGTTGAGATCATCTAAACTATCTAACTAAATATGCTGGCACAGCGACCCAAAATATGTCTAGGCCTTCGATACCAAAAGGCGTCGCTAGGAAAGCCTGATGACTTTGGAAGGCCTTGTGCAAGCTCCTGCTAAGCATGGACGTTCAAGCATCTTTTTCTACTTCCTATTTCCATCTTTACTTGTTACAGATCTAAAATCTCTTGAAATTTAATAGACTGATATTTGGTTTCTCTCAAATTACCATGATCACAATGGTTTTTGTCTTCTTTGTTTTATGGTTTATTAGTCTTACCTTGAAAGACATGGGGTTGTGCATGAGGTATAGGTCGAAGTAATCCAGACCCGTGGCATTGAGTGATGCTCTGCAGGCGCCGTCCACCAGGTCCGTCTGATGGTATGTACTCCATAGTTTGGAGATTATGAACAGTTCTTCCCTGAAAGGTCAGTTAATAGAACATTCATTCAACCTTCTACCGAAAGTCTTCCTGCCGAAGTGTCTACCCCCGATATATACTTTGATCTATGGTGTCTACAAACAACTCTTCGGGCTGGCAAAGCAGCGATAACACTTTAAGTGTTGCAAGTGTCCTAGCGGCGATTACCGACTTCGTGGCTCTTTGATGCTCTTTTTTTAGGGTTCTTTACCCAAAGGGTAAAACGGGACCCTATTGCTAAGAATCCGCTGTCCGACCGTCTGTCTGTCCGTCTGTCACCAGGCTGTATCTCTTTAACCGTGATAGTTAGACAGTTGAAATTTTTTACAGTAAAAAACTAAAGTTTGAAAAAATAATTTATATTAATAATTTTTATTATTATTTCTTCAATCTTCAATTTTCTTAAGACAAAGTCGGCGTTGAGCCTTAGAGACTGTTCCCTTTTTACCGACTTCCAAAAAGGAGGAGGTACTATGTTCGTCTGTATGTTTTTTAACCGACTTTTTTAAGGATTGCGTTTTCAATTTACATGTTTATTTTATTTTTATTAATGTTTGTTACCTCTGAACTCCGACATTTATAAACCGATTTGTTAACCGAAATTATTTTTTATTTGAAGGGCTATTATTTTTATTTTATTATTTATTTATTTGCTTTTTATTTTTACTTTCAGACTGGTCCTACAGAAATTTCATCAAAATCGGTTCAGCAGTTTGGTTTTACAACCAAATACAGAAAAAAGCCAACTAAACGAAATAGCGTATTTACTAAATTTTGAAGTCGGTTTTTTAAATTGATAATTTAAAAAAAAAAGCGAATGAGTTTGACGCGCGATTAACCACCAACTCGCCTGTTGGTAAGCGATGATGTGGTCAAAGATGAAGCACGCAGACTTAGAAGATACCTATTCACTGTTGCCTTGAAAAGGATTATATCTATCTATTATATCTCATATTTTATATCTCAGATTATATCTCTCAGCAAACAACGAAATCGGCAGGTTGATCCAATCCTTGGCCGTACAGATATCTGTGATTTTTAAACGATTTAGGTTCTGAAATTATTGGATAATTATTTCAATTGTATATGGCAACGCGAAGCCAAAAGCAACAAAAAAAAGCAACTGTCACTTACCGTTTGACAGTTCCATCGGCGATTTTTGCCCGTATCGCCTCTCCCACCTCTCTTTCGTTCCCGTATATGTAAGCTGTATCTATCGCGCGGTATCCGAGGTCTATAGCTGCTGCTATGATATCGTAGGTGAGACGAGAATGCAGCTGGAAAGAGAAAGAAGATTATCATTATTATTTCTTTCCTCTTGAAAGTCTTGCCAGTAACAAGTATTGAAATATTTTTATAATGCAAAACTAAATAAGAATAAACCGACCAAGTGCGAGTCAGGCTGCCGCACTTGGCCATTATTTATTATTTGTTGATTTACTTTATTTTGAACTATAATTATGCCTTGTTTGTACCTATCTACAGGAAAAGGCTGTTTCATATTGTAAAGAAAAAGTTAATATTTTTTGTTTTTATAACACAAATTATTGTAAATTGTGATTAATTTCATATAATTAAATCAAATCAAATCATTTATTTGCTAGAATACATTACAATAAAGAGGTCTTAAAATTATTTTTGGTGCCATAGTATTCAGTCTGCAAGCAGACGTGCAAATATTCTTAAACTAAATAAATTATACATTTTAAGAGGTATTATTATATTAAATTAGGTATATAAATGTTTAGTTATCATAATTAAGGTGGTAAAATTTGTTATTTCAAGAAAATATACACTATTTCTAGCTGCATAAAAACTCTTTTCATTACTCATACTCGGAAAGTAGGTCTGAAGTTGCCAGAGGAGCGGGTTGAAAGTAATACATTTCAGCCCTAGGGAGAATCACTTTCAACTGACAGTGACAGTTGACAACTGACAGACACTCAAATTATAAAAAAAAACTTGTTATATTTTCACATAAATTTGTATTGAACCATGTTGCATCATTTTTTTTTCTCCTTAGAGGATTATGGTCCCGCACTTCTCGTGCAGTGTCAGTTTATGTTTTTATTTTTAGTTTTCTTGTATTCGTAATGAAAAGCACAGTGTTTACCTCGGGGTTAAAGACTTATTTAGTCCCTCGAACTATTAGCCAAAACCCGTCTCGGAACTAAATAAGTTTCTTTCACCCCTAGGATAACAATGTACTATTGTTGCTAGTATTTAAAAAAAACTGTATTACCCAGTTTAATTAAGAAGCCTTTGTATACATACATTTTAACTTGCAGTTAAATCTTAACTTAAATTGGATATCATAAAACAAAACTGCGGTAATGTCAAGTAAAAAACACGAGTGTGTAATAAATATCTCGAATTATGAGCCTAAAAGCGACCTAATAAGTTCCCCGTTATAAGCAAGTGTGTTGAAATAGTAGATTGTTGCATCGAGCGCAAAGTGAGTTATAAATGCACGTGTGTTTGCACTCGGACACTAAATTAACACGAGTGCATTAATTACTCCCTTTAGCAAGGTGCGTAATCGACTTTTCTTTCAACTACCAATCTACCTACCGTGAAAAAATATACCTACTCAAAATAACAAAGTTTTTATATTCCGCCGTTTTTCTTTTTCAGCCAGTATCTTTTTGATCTAATGCATACATTTTATATTAAACTTAATGGGAGACATTAAACCTCTGTGGTAAGATTATATCTAAATTAAAAAAAAACAGTGCGTTAAGGTGAAACGTTTCACTTTGGCGGGAAAATCAAATTTCAAACATTTTTTTTGTCCTTGTAGCTAGGCCGAGTAATTATTGTAAAATGGCAAAGTGTTCGCGAAAATTGTTGGTCGTTCTTTACATTATCATGTACAGCTATTAATCAGTTACTCACCATATTACTTACATTTGACAATAAACCGTTTGAAACAGCATAAATTTGTTTATTGACAAATGTATGTAATAATGTGCATTGGAGATAAATAACTTTACGCGAGTTTGTAAAGAATAATAATCAATTTTCGAGAACATCATGATCGTTTACAATAATTACCCGGCCTAGCTACAAGAACAAAAAAACTGTTTGAAATTTTAATTTCCCGCCATACGTGAAACGTATCATCTTAATGAAACACTGCAACCATGAGATTTCATATAAAATTTCTGCACTGTTTTGGTTCTAAGCAAAAAATACGTTCGTTGTGATCGGTTTTGTAGTGATTAATGATGACATTACTACGTAATTGAAAGAAAAATAACTTACCAAAGCAGTTCCAACAGCTAGCACAGGCATTTTTAAACCATTGCTAAGCTCAATTGCCTGCATATTTTCAATCTTCCCATACTTTATTTTCGCACTTCTTAATTCTTCTATCACCTTCTGTATGGCTTCTTCATTATTCGCGTCACTTCTTAGTTCTTCTACGGCATTGATTACGCTCTTCTCTCTTTGTGTTTCTAGTCTGGTGGATTTAGAAACTTCTGTTCTGGTTATGTTCTGTGCTGTTCTAGTATATGGTTTTTGTCCTGTTCTTGATTCTATTGGCATGTCGGCTTTGAAGATACGTAACGGGGGTGGAGATTCGCTTCTAGAAGGGGTTAGTTTGCCCTAAAATAAATATTAAGTATACATAAGTAAGTTTTTGGTTTTCGTTTACATTTAAGATTAATTATAAATAAAATAAATATATAAATATAAATAAAATAACTAGTCGACCGCCCCGGCTTCGCACGGGTGTAAGCTAGGCCTTCGGCCTCGCTACTATGACCCGCTCCAGGAACACAAAATTTCATAAAAATCGGTCCAGCCGTTTTTAGAGTATCCTATGTCCATCTCCTGGTTCTAAGCTACCTCCCCACCAATTTTCAGCCAAATCGGTTCAGCCGTTCTTGAGTTATAAATAGTGTAACTAACACGACTTTCTTTTATATATATAGATAAAATAAATATCTGGGACATTATTGCACACATGATCATCTGACCCCAAACTAATCAAAGCTTGTAATATGGCTGCCAGAGACTGATATACATACATATATATTTTTTATATTTTTGTTAGTTTGCCCTAAAAAAATATTATTATATAGTAAGTATAAGTAAGTTTTCGGTTTTCGTTTCCATTTAAGATTTATTATAAATAAAATAATTATCTGGGACATTATTGCACACATGGTCATCTGACCCCAAACTAATCAAAGCTTGTATATAAATATGGCTGCCAGAGACTGATATACATACATATATATTTTTAAATACATACTTAAATGCATATAAACACCCAGACATAGAACAAACACAAATGTTCATCACACAAATGTTTGTCCTAGGTGGGAGTCGAACCCACGTCCCAAAGCACAGAAGGCAGGATCACTACCAACTAAGCTAACGGGACTGGCAATACACGCATGTCTCACATTGGCTAGATAAAACGAGTGGACAAAGTTTTGTCGCGCCACGAATGCTAGCTTGCCAGGTTGGCTATAAAAACAAATTCAAACTCGGTGAAGCCGTTTGGGAGCTATCGATGTTAAAGTGAAACGTTTCATGTTTGGCGGGAAATTCAAATTTCAAACAATTTTTTTGTTCTTGTAGCTAGGCCGAGTAATTATTGTAAACGATCATGATGTTCGCGAAAATTGATTATTATTCTTTACAAACTCACGTAAAGTTATTTATCTCTAATGCACATTATTACGTACATTTGTCAATAAACTGATTTTTGACGGTTTATTGGCAAATGTAAGTAATATGGTGAGTTACTGATTAATGCATGAATGATAATTTAAAGAACAACCAACAGTTTTCGCAAACACTGTGCCATTTCACAATAATTACTCGGCCTAGCTACGAGGACAAAAAAACCAGTTTGAAATTTGAATTTCCCGCCAAACGTATAACCTTAAAAACACAGGTTAAAGTTATAACAACCCTCTCTTGCGTCAGGGATAAAAAAACTCACCGAAACAAAAATACAAACACATAATGGAAACAAATTCATTTCAAAAATCAATTATTTATTTGATAATTAAAACTCAGATCCAGAAACCATTAGCGGTCGCCAACTGAACTGATAATGGTAGCAATGTTCGTACTTAATCTTTTTTATAAAGAGTCGATCACGTTTACACAATATCCGCAACCCTCTCCCCTCTCCTACTTAAGATCTCAGCCCCCCTTAAATATTTGTTTTATATTAATTTAATTATTTATTTTTAAAGTTAAGACATAAAATTATTCACAGAATATTTCAAGTGTGTATTTGTTGCCGTTATCAATATCGAGCCAAAACATCATGTTTGTTGTATGGGAGTCCCCTTAAATATTTATTTTATTCCGTTTTTTAATTTTGTTTGATATAGCGGCAACGGAAATACATCATCTGTGAAAATTTCAACTGTCTAACTATCACGGTTCATGAGATACAGCCTGGTGACGGACGGACAGACGGACAGCGGAGCCTTAGTAGTAGGGTCCCGTTTTACCTTGTGGGTACGGAACCCTAAAAATACAGTCGCATTGAGAATCTCCTCCTTTTTGGAAGTCGGTTAAAACCTTCGATAGGTACGTAACCAAAATGCTGATGTGTTTCTGACTCAACGCATACCTAAGTATTGCGATCCATTGTGAATGTGCTGGGTAGTGGGTACGCTGCCAACTGGAAATGGGCTTGAGCATTTTGATTGTCTCTAGACCTTGAACGGGCTATACTGTTATTATAGTGTTATAACTTGTATGTTTAAAAATGACTGTTTGTAAATGACTTCAAAAAAGGAGATTCTTTTTTTTAGGGTTCCGTACCCAAAGGGTAAAACGGGACCCTATTACTAAGGCTCCGCTGTCCGTCTGTCCGTCTGTCACCAGGCTGTATCTCATGAACCGTGACAGTTAGACAGTTTAAATTTTCACAGACGATGTAATTCTGTTGCCGCTATAACAACAAATACTAAAAACAGAATAAAATAAATATTTAAGGTGGCTCTCATACAACAAACGTGATTATTTTGCTCGTTTTTGCTCGATATTGATAACGGCAACAGGTAGACGCTTGAAATATTAACAAAATATTTAGTTATATATTCACCATAAAAAAATAAAAATAAAATTAATATTTAACGGGGGGTCCCCATACAACAAACGTGACTTTTTTTGTTGCGGTTTTATAGGTACGGAACCCTTCGTACGCGAGTCCGACTCGCACTTGGCCGGTTATTATTATGTTTGTTATCTCAGAACTCCGTTATTTATGAACCGATTTGAAAAATTCAGATTGGTCCCATAGAAATTTCATCAGAATCGGTTAAGTACTTTTAAAAATCAAAATAACTGGAAAATTTGGTACCTCTGATACTTTAATCCAAGGAACAGTGTTTTTTTTTTTTTTTTTTTTTTATTATGTTTAGTTGCAAAAAAAACATAAAATAAAGTTAGAGCATTAAAATATGGCAACGCACATACTGACGTAATGTTTATAACGTCGTCACGTACCCGGCTGCGCGGCGCCTCAGACCATTACCTAAGACTCCGCCCCAGCACGTACTAGACAGAGCTGCGAAGTACCTCGTCACCAGGTGCCCAGAATAAAGCAGGAGAGACCCTCTCTTCATTCCCGAAGTCTTTCTCAAGATCCAGATGAGACAGTTACCAGGTTTTATCTTTAATTAGTCCGCATTTGACCACTAACTCGTCGGTAAGCGACGATGTGGTCGAAGATGAAGCACGCAGACTTAGAATATACCTAAGGGCCTGGCTTGCGGGGCTTGCCGCAAGTCAGGCGGTAGATATAATAGAGGGCCCGCGCAGCCAAGGCACCCCGGGCCAGTGCCGTAAATAGGGCTGTGCCAGCGGTGCCCAGGCACAGGGCGCATAAATGACCACATCAGGACCAAGTTTAGTTTTCAAGGGGCCAGTTATAGAAGCTTGCACCGGGCCCATAAAAGGCTAGTTACGGCACTGCCCCGGGCCCGGGCTAGTGAGGTGCCACCTGGGCTCTTCCGGTCCAGTTGACCCTGCAGAGCCATCCATCAGGTCTCTGGCGCGTTCGTGATGGCAGTACAAGATGAATAATAAAGAAATCGCAGCCCATCAGCGAATGTGTTTTATATCGGCAAGAATAGTATTCTTGCCGATATAAAACACATATATACCATCTAGTATTCTACCTACGCTGCGTCTTTCTGTTCGTGGTCTCCACTCAAGAAGCTTTCTTCCCCATTGGTTATCGGTTCTTCGAGCGATGTGGCCTGCCCGTTGCCACTTCTACTTGGAAATTTTAATAGCTTTGTCGATGACTCTGGTTCTTTGTCGAATATCCACGTTCCGAATTCTATCGCGCAAAGAAACTCCGAGCTTATAGATATATAATAGACTAGCCTTCCGCCCCGGCTTCGCACGAGTGTAAGCTCGGCCTTTGGCCTCGCTACAAAATATAATATAGCCTATGTCACCCGGGGATAGTGTAGCTTCCCAACAGTGAAAGAATTTTTCAAATCGGTTCAGTAGTTTCGGAGCCTATTCATTACAAACATACAAACATACAAAAATAGGTACAAATCTTTCCTCTTTATAATATTAGTGTAGATAGCTCTCTGCATTGCCCGCATATCATAGCTTTATAAATTCACTCTGTGAACTCTCTCGCAGCGAACAGAAAGATGTAGATCTTGACTACGCACACAACCTTGTGGTAGTGGCAGGCCTAGTGCACTCCGCACTTTAGGTATGAAGCTACAAGTAGTCGTCTTGTCGGACTTGCCGTGCCCGCTGCCGCGCTATAGACAGAGATAACGCGACAAGAGTTACGCGATAGACAGGGAGGCAACTTCTAGCAGGCCTGGCGCACTCCGCACTTTAGGTATGAAGCTACAAGTAGTCAGTCGTCTTGTCGGACTTGCCGTGCCCGCTGCCGCGCGATAGACATATAACGCGACAACAGTTACGCGATAGACACAGAGGCAACTTCTAGGTTAATATAGCTGTAGGTAGTTAGCGCTCTTACGTCCTGAATTGCACTTTATTTTGTAGTAGCAAGAGTCGCTACTTATTTAAATGATTTTGCGGAGTGAATCTTCTGTCCTTGCACTATATGTATTCTGTGGTAGTGGCAAAGTTTGCCAATACCACAAGGCTGGTGTCGAGTAAATCTAATAACCGGTGACCTCTAATGATGTCCATGTTATTGCGATTAACGGAATATTTTTGTTTAGTAAAGTTCCTTGAAATAAAATAGCATAGATAAGACGTTGTGCTATTTTGTTTCCCCGAACTGTAGATTGGGTAAATATTATTTGGTGGCACGTGGAGTACTACAAGGGCCATTATCGCACAAGTCTTGGTTAAATCTATATTTATTGTGTATTTTGATCGAGTAGATGCATTTGGGATAAGATGTCTTTGTATTTTTCTTACCATTTTTCTACAAAACGGCTGGAACAATTTAAATATGTTTCATTGCGATTGACTGCCCCAGTGGCCTGGTTGGTACTTGGTGTGAACCTACTAACTACAGTGAACCTACCTTCTACGGTTGGGGGCGTGGGTTCGATTTAAAAATATATATGTATGTATATCAGTCTCTCTTGGCAACACCTCTCTCTATGAGGGAGGCCTCTGTCCAACAGTGGACGTTAATTGGCTGATGATGTGTTGTGATATCAGTCTCTGGCAGCCATATTACAAGCTTTGCTTAGTTTGGTGTCAGATGACCGAGTGTGCAAAAATGTCCCGAATATTTATTTATTCTTAGCTATATTTGATCAAAATCTGTTCAGATGCTTAAAAATCATGAGACATTTTCAGAAATTGGCGTGTTTGTAAATTTTTTAACCGTTAAGAATAACTTCGGCTTGTCCGAGAAAAGTAATATTAATCTTAGAAGGGATTATACATTTACGAACTGACATTATGTGTGTACGGTCCACACTTTTCACGTTCGTCCATCAACAGTCGAAATGTACCTGGCACGACAGTAATTTACTAAGTATCATTATCATCAGCCAGAAGATGTCCACTGCTGAACATAGGAACAATAGTAAAATAGATGTTGAACAAGAGGAGTTCTTGCGCTGCACAGTACTGGGCTGTGGAAAATGCTATCACCACTTGTGTACAGGCGAGAAAAACACCACTAAAGCAGCTAAAAAATCCTGGGCCTGCCCCGAATGCCTCTCAGTCACTAAGAGGGGTGGAGACAATAGCCTAACCCCAGTAGGTGTGACCAAAAAGCATAGAGATTGCAATGTAACTGTCCGGCAAAAAGTAGTCCACGTTCAGTCGAAAGAGGATGAAAATTCAGTTGATACTCAAGATATAACGCGCGAGGTGCGTGAGTTGCGTTGCGAAATGAAATTAATGAGAGAACAGCTTGCTAATTCTAATACATTAATATCAAATTATGAATACAAACTCGATGAAGCTGTCTCCACTATTGGAGACTACAGTAAAAAGCTTTCTCAGTCTGTTCGTATCATAGCGGGCTACGAGACAAAGATGGAGAAGTATGCTGTTCAACTGAATCAACTGCTGGATAAGCTGGAGAAATTTGAGAGCGGCACACCTTTAACTGTAACTGTACCTGGAATTCAACCTCAACCGAGTCCACCCACACAGGAGGCAAGTATCCCGAACATCTCGTACTCTGACACTCTGAAGAAAAAGCAAGAGAGACCAACGTACAATCCTCCGGCTCCTACACAACCAGCTCTAACGGTTCATCGTAGTGACCCTAAATTTCAAGCCGAGCCCTTTTCAGCTGAGCAGCCATCGGCGGCAGCAGGTACAATCCCGACCCAACCAGTCAACGAAAATTGGATAGGGGTAGGACATAGGAAACCGCGCCAGTCCCTCTCGCTTCGCTGTGTCGCTGGACCGGCCGTGACGTCACTTAAAGCGGCTGAGTCACGAAAACACTTCCATTTATGGAATATGTTATCCGGAGAGGAAGACGTCAAAAAGTATCTTGGCGAACTTTTGCCGCAGCGAGTAGTTACCGTAGAACAACTGAAGACCGCAAATCACTACAAATCGTTTAAAATAGGAGTCCCAGAAGACTGTTATGAGAAGTGTTTTTCAGTCGAAGTTTGGCCAGAAAATGCACGGGTCAAGCAGTGGATAAACTACAATAAGCGCAAGTCTGCAATTACCGACGACCTGACATTTCGACGCGGAGTCGGTGCGCAGTGAGCCGCGTACCGCTTCACCTTCGCAGTTAAACATCTTCTACCAAAATGTTAGAGGCTTGAAGACGAAGCTTCCTACTTGGCGGGCCAGCATGTTCGTCTCTGACCATTTGCTTGTCTCGGCAACGGAAACGTTCCTCGACGGCTCGGTGGAAGATGCCGAGGTGGTGCCTGACGGCTGGACACTACAGCGCCGTGACCGGGCGTCCCTCGGCGGCGGGGTGCTACTGGCAGCGAGGCGAGACGTCACCGTGCGTCGGCGACGGGAACTTGAGTCTGAACTCGGTGAAGATTTGTGGGCGTCTGTCACGTACCGCGGCTTTTCCTTTATCGTATGCGTTGTTTATATAAAACCAAAGGCTACAGATGCCGTATACATGAATGTTTTCTGTAAAATTGAGTCCTTCTTGGCTAATTCAAACATAAAATTTTTTATTCTTGGCGATCTAAACATGAACAGTGCTACTTATAATATTAGAAATTATTATTGTTATTTTTTGACATATTGTAACCTAATTGACCATAATGAAATAGTTAATTTGCATGGAGGTATTCTTGACGTAGTGTTGGCGCAGGAGTGCACTGAGTCGCAATCGCGACAGGTATGGGTTAGCGAAGCCGCCGCCGGGTTTGTCCCGCTCGATGAGTTGTACCACCCTGCGCTCGAGATCACGGTGACTCTCCGACTGCACAATACCTGTGCTCGACTACATCCGAGTAATATCGACACGTCGCGAGACTGGAATTTCAAAAAGATGGACACTCCACTGTTTATCTCGTTGCTTGCTGATATCTCGTGGGCGCCCGTACTTGAATGTAACAATGTAACAGTAGCTACTGATACTTTTTATGATATTATGTATCGATTGTTCGATTTATCGGTACCTAAAAAGAAAAGGCAGATGGCCAATACCAATAGGTATCCCGTTTGGTTTGACGCTCATATTATTAAAGACATTCGGCTGAAAACTAAACTGCACAAGTGCTGGTTGGCTTCAAAATGTACTGGCACATACAGATCGTTTTCTGATTTACGGGCAGACTTAAAAATTCGCATTTCCTTGGCATACAAAACTCATATTACCAGAATTGAAGATAATTTACTTTTGCGCCCCCAGCAATTTTGGAATCACGTGCATAGCCTCAGGTCTAAGGGCGGTTTCGAGCCCTGTGTATCTTACAAGGGTAATTCGTTTAGTGGTGTAGAAGCCGCTGAAGCTTTTGCAGACTACTTTTCGAGTGTCTTCCTGAATGAATTACCGGAATTGAACGCAAGCGCGTGTCGAGAGCGGGACGGGTACGGTGCCTATGTTAGTATACCTACTTTGCTACCCGAAGATATCGAGCGCGGGCTTAATAAGCTAAAGTCAGGTAGCTCACCGGGCCCCGATAACTTGCCGAGCTTCGTCCTTAAGACTGGTAAAAAGCACTTAATTCTCCCACTTTATCATATTCTCAATCTTTCGCTCAAAAATGGGCAGTACCCCGAAAAGTGGAAGTTGTCCAGGGTGACCCCAATACCGAAGAGTAGTAACAAGACCTTGGTAGAGGAATATCGTCCAATAGCCATCCTGTGTGCGCCTGCCAAGGTTTTTGAGTATATTCTGCACAATGAAATATATAAACAGGTCAGACACCAGATAGGCGAAGAGCAACATGGCTTTAGACCGGGCCGCTCCGTGAACACGAATCTCCTGGGCTTAGTCGACTACATTTCCAGCGCCTTGGATCGTGGATCGCAGGTAGATGTCGTTTATTTCGATTTCCAAAAGGCATTCGATAAAGTTTGCAATGACATCTTGTTGGGGAAGCTAGACACGATTGGTTTCTCTCCTGGACTCTTAAATTTTTTCGCGGATTTCATGAAGGGCCGGCGCCAGTTTGTACAACATGGGATTCATCTATCACAACCGTATCATACTAAATCTGGTATAAGCCAGGGCTCGATTACTGGCCCTTTACTTTTCCAGATTATGATTCATGACCTCCCAAAAGTATTGGATGCCGCTAAATGTTTATTGTACGCTGATGACCTCAAACTTTTTCTTGAAATTAAGTCTACCGATGACTGCGAAAGCTTACAAAATGACATTAATCAAATTTATGACTGGAGCGTTAGAAATAAAATGACATTTAACATAAATAAATGCAATATTATGACTTTTGACCGGAAAAAACATCCAATTATATTTCATTACCATTTAAACAATTTACCAATAAATCGAGTTAGTCGTATCAAAGATCTTGGGGTTACTTTTGATCGTAGCCTCACTTTTCATGATCATATATCAGATCTTGCTAAAGAAGCCTACCGTCGCTTAGGATTCGTTTTACGAAATGCCAGGGATTTCGAAAATCCGCAAGTAGTTAGCACGTTATATAACTCTCTTGTCAGAAGTAAGCTTGAAGCGAGTGCTTGTGTATGGAATCCGTATCACGTGACCTACACGCAAATGCTAGAGAAGGTGCAAAAAGCTTTTTTGAGGATGTTGTACAAGAAGCTTTATGGTTATTACCCATTCTTGTACCCGACCAAATTCCTGCTCGGTCAGCTCGGGTACAATTCATTAGAAGTGCGAAGAATGATAGACCAACTCAATATTTGCTGCAAGGTAATTAGAGGTGCAGTTGACTCAGTCAATCTGCACGACTTACTGTGCACGCTATTCGTCCCTGACGGACACGGGGTTCCTACCAGCAGACGCGGTCGGCGGAATAACTTGTTTCACGTAGATAACAATCGCACAGTGGCGCGCTCAATGTCACCTCTTATTCGCGCCCGCCGCCACTTCAATGCACTCCTTGCCGCCAACACTGATTTTGACATTTTTTGTGACAACTGGAATATTGTAAAGACAACTTTTTTGACATATTCCGAGAATCAAATTGACCAATGGGATTGGGGCAAAAAAGCCGATAATGATTTGGACTGTTAGACTTAATTTTATTTTTATTTGACATATAGAAAATTGTTTTATACTATTATTTTGACAATTAGGAAACTGCATTGATTATTGTTTTAGTTGACATTTAGATTATAACCCGACATTATTTGCATGCAATTGTATTTTATGAATCTATTATTTTACTGTATTATTGTGTGAGGTAAATGTAAGTGAATATATCGTTTTTATCTCAATAAATAAATAAATAAAAAAAATAGGCTTCCCCCTTAGTATGACAGTCTGAACAACATCCAGCCATCTGCATCCACTGGATGTCCGCGACTCTCACGATGTCGTCGGTCCATCTAGTGAAAGGCCTACCTACGCTGCGTCTTCCGGTTCATCGTCTCCACTCAAGAACCTTTCTTCTCCATCAGATATCGGTTCTTAGAGCGATGTGGTGGACCTGCCTATTGCCACTTCAACTTGCAAATCTTAGCAGCTATGTCAGTGACTGTGATGAATGTACTAATTATAATTAGGAACAAATAAATTTACCTCAAACAGAGCTATCTTCTCCGAAACCGACCTCTTTCTGGGCATCTCCTTCTTGTTTATCACCTCTTTCCTATCTAGATCCATTCTATCCACTGACTTCATTCTTAGAATCATATTATTAACTTTTCCTTTTACCGCATCACCTAAGTCTAACTCTGCTAGAGACTTCGTTCTTTTGAAATCATCTTCTTGTCTTAATTTTAGCTTTATATGATCAGTGTCTCTCGAAAATACGTCATCTAAGCTTTTGTAAACATTTACTGTTTCAAAATCATCGTAAATTTCACTGTTGTAAGTATCAGTGTGTGAAATTTGATAAGTTATGGCTTGATTTTCAGCTGAAATTACTTCAGCTATTTCGGGTACTTTCACTGGACTATGAACAACAGTCTTGTGCTCGACTTTACTCACACTTCTTTTGATGAAACTTTTATTTGTTTCTTCTTTAGACTCAAAACTTCTTAGTAAATCACGGACAGGCTTAAATCCAGGAATAACTACTGGTGCTTGCAGTTCTTTAGTCATGCTTAATCGTGTAGGACTTAAAGCTTCGTTTCCACTTGTAGGTTCTTTAAATTGGAATTTATCTGCATTGGTTCTTGGAGATGCCACGCTATTTGAGTCACTTAACTCTCTTGAAGTTCTTATTTTATTAGGATTCACATCCTTATTTGAAACATTTTTGAATTCTAAGTTATCTGCATTGTTTCTTGGTGATGCTTTATCAACATTGATGTTTGATTCTTTGCTAGGAAGTACGTCTGTAATAGTAGCAATTTCTATTTTCTGTACCGTGTATTCAGACTCTATATTAGCTTGAGAAGGAATCACTTTGATTGCTTTTTTATGAATAGTTTCTATTTTGGTTTGAGATGAAATCTCTTCAGTTGCTTTTCCTTGTTCTATTTTGCTTTCAACTAGAATCTTATTTTCAGCAGCATAATGCACAGTATTCGGACTCTCTTCAGTGACATGTTCAGCCCTTACAATAAATTCGTCATTTTTCAAAGGAATTTCTTCGTTGTTCCCTTCACCATTTAGAGATAAATCTGCCTTAAATGGTTTAAAAACTTCATCGACTATTAAAGGTGTGTGGACATGAACATGGTCTAGTTTCTGCCAATCTTTTGTGATCAATTTTGGTAGTTTAGTTTCTGTTTTTGGTAATTTAGTCAGAATTGGTTCTTCAGGTTTTCTCTGCAAAAGGAAATTTTGGTTTTAACAAAATACCAACACAGTTATAGGTGTTTTTTAATCACACAAAAATTGCATTTAACCACACGCCTACCAGATAGAAAACAAAAGATTATTATTTAAGGAAAATGTACATATTTTTTTTAAAGAAAATACCTGATTTGTGGTATTTTATATTATTAGATTGCTGTTATGATAAATTAATCTGAAATATCGCAAAAGGACGTTTGCTAACTTACCTCAAACATGGCTATTTTCGATAACACTGATTTCTTTTTTCTAAGCTCATTGATAGATTCCCTCTGATTCCCTTCAGTTTCTATAACTTCTTTGGAATCAATTTTACTTATTAGTTTCTCGACTTTACCTCTTAATTGTACATCTTTATCAAGTTTTGTCTCATTTACTTTCACAGGTTCTTGAATGTTGTCTGTCAGTGTTTCATTATTGTCAAATGGTTTAATCAATTCAACCTTGATATCTTTACTATTAGATAGTTGACCTTCAAAACTCTCAGTAATTTCAATTTTATTTTTTGTATCATTTATTATTTCAGATAAATTTGTATCCTTATTTGTTTCCAACTTCTCTGTTTTGTCAGTTTTTGTGTCAGAAATAATAGTTTCATTTTGCACTTCAGAGATATTATTTGTTATAGACAATTCTTCACTTTTAGACGTGTAAGAAAGTACTCTTTTTACTTCAGTAGTTTTCGCCGTTTCATTTGTTTCAGAATATTCCTGTATATGCGATTCAAAAACAGGAATGCCAATTTTGATAGACCCTTTCATAATACTGTCTTCGGTAATATAGTGTTGCTTGTTTTGTTTCTTTTCATTGCTTTCAATAGTTGAAACTTCTTGGACAGTATTAGTTTCTATTGCACTAGAAGATGCAATGTTTTCTTTTTCAATTGACGAAGAAGTTGAAACAGTTTTTGTGAATTGCCTCGTTATCTCTGTTTTGGAATTAGGTGAAGTTACAACTTCATGTTTAGTTTCTGTTTTTGTTTTGATGTCAACTTTTGGATCTACTTTTTTCAAATTGCTTTTATTTTCATTATTATACGTTTCTGTGTTTGTGTGTGCTTTCTTTAATTCTGTATCGAGAGCTTCTTCAAAGTTTTCATCCATATTCATACTATGTCTAAGTCTTAATTTGTCTCTAGCAGCTATAATCTTGCTTGTTCTCTCAGTTTGAGCACATAATTCTATATCTTGCTGACTTTTACGTTTTAAAAGAGGTAATTTCGATCTTCTAACCACTTCTACATCTATAGGCTCTACTTTATGCTCCTCATAGTCATGTATTATTTCTTCAAATGTACTTTCTAGCTTTTCTGGATCTTCAACTTTAGGATTTAATAAACTATCATCAAGGATAACTTCTGTTGGTGTGTTAGTAACTATTTCTGCGTAAATTTTGTCAAATTCATCTTCTGGTTCAATTGTTTCTGTTTCTGTTTTTGTGATCGTAGTTTCTACATGTATTTCAGCAGTATTAAGTTCTTTAGTGTTTTTCGTTACAGCAGTTGTAGTAAATACAGGCTTGGCTGAATTGTTTTTGGTCAGAGTTTTAGTGATAGTAATTTCTTTTTTGACTGAAGTCGGTGGGAATTTATTATCCTTGACAGGTTTCGGAATGGACGATCTTCGAATCGGAATATGTGACTGAAAGAAGAAAAATATTGAACTAGGAAGAAGAAAATACATTATATTATTTTATAGATACAGCTATATATCTATAAAACATATCTATATATTATCTATATATACTATACTTTTTAATTAAGAAAGAAATAAAATTGTTAAATTAATAAGAAGTTGTTAGTTTTCTATCAGGTAAGGCGTCAATGAGGATCGGTAACGTTTTTAGTTGAGAATGCAGATTTATAGAGCTAAGAAATCCTTAACATACAGTGCAAAAAATATTGTTCTACGACAAAAAAATACGAAGTTATGACCAAATTACTAGTGAAGTTCACTGGCTGGCCGACGCTATAGCTTGTGACGTCACCGGAACGGTCGCTGCTAGTTAGCCGTTGGCTGCTATGCCTGCTATAAGGCGCGCAGTGTTTTGGGTGGTTAATTGTGACTTTGATACAAATTAAGTGCCCGATTTGTGTCTAATTCATCTTTTTAACTATGTACAAATATTGTATAGTGCCGAAATGTACAAACACTTTTTTTTAAAGCCAAAGAAACTATTTTTTTACGTGCCGCTCATCCAGAACTTCTATTGTACTAATTCTATTGAATTTGCTAATACTTTACCTCATTGCAGTTTTAAGTTTTACGATAAGATAGCTTTTTGAGACACGTTCGGACAAGACGATACTCATTCATGGTTTTAGGGTATAGGCGCAGAATGTCCTATTTTCGTAATAAACAGTGATGATGATGATGAAAAGTAGCCTATGTGTTAATCCAGAAAATGAGCTATCTATATTCCATATTTCATTTAAAACCACCCAGCCGTTACTACGTGAAGGAGAAACAAAGACACACACTCACAACTTTTGCATTTAAACCTCTAAGCATATAATATTATATAGTCATCATCATCAGCCATAAGACGTCCACTGCTGAACATAGACCTCCCCTTTAACCTCCACACTGAATGACAACCTGCCATCTGCATCCACTGGATGCCCGCGACTCTCACGATGTCGTCGATCCATCTAGTGGGAGGCCTACCTACGCTGCGTCTTCCAGTTCGTGGTTTCCACTCAAGAACCTTTCTTCCCCATCGGTTATCGGTTCTGCGAGCGATGTGGCCTGCCTTGCCACATCAACTTGCAAAGTAATCTATACATCTATTCTATATCTTCTATACATATAATAAAAACGTAGAGATAAAAAAATCTGTAATTGCGAGATAACAAAAAAAATATCACACAGGTCGTCTTAAAATAAGCAGCTGAACACGATAGGACAGTTTTTAGAATTTTTGTCTGTTTGTTTGTTTGTTTGTTTGTCCGCGAACATCTCCTAAACCACTGGACGGATTTAAATGCGGTTTTCACGAATATGCTTAGAAATTACCAGATTAAAACATAGGCTATGTTATATCATTTATTTTAATTCTTTATTATTACATAAACGAAAATAAAAATCAATGATTTATTTCTTCGTTACCCGAAACGTATTATGAGGATCGTCACATAGCCTCAAGCAAGGAGATCCAAAGTAAAGAGAATGTTATTGACATAGCCATTCAAATTTTGAAACTGTCAACTGTCATTCGGTTAATCAGTTTAAATTTAAAGAAGGTTCCTTAACCTTCTTAGATGAATGAACGTGTAGATCAAGCATGTTATAGGCCTTACAACCTCTTTGGTGATTCATTCCAGTGCATGGAGTAGGAGTATTACATTCTCTTGGTTTTATTCTATGTTAGCATTTAAAACACAAAATATACCGCATCCTATTTTAATTCATTCCCGCGAAAAGAAATATTCAAAAAAGGCCCTTTGTACATGAAAATAAACCTATACAACAAAATTCCGGACGCAATAAAGAAAGAAAGAAATAATAACATTTTCCAGAACCAACTTCGTAAGTTTCTAACCCAAAAATGTTATTACGAGATAAAAGATTTATTCGACGAAAAATTTTAGGAAATATAATATTTATGTAATAGATTTAACTATACTTAAATTTATATGTTTATGTCTGTGGTCTGGTTTTGTGAACAGCCACTACATAAGTCATTGCTGCATCCTTTATGCAGGGTATATAAACTTAGCTCTTAGAAGAATACAGTGTATATTTGCAATAAGAATAAGAATATAGAAATAATTTTATTTTACTGTGATATTTTAACAGATAAATAGAGTAGTTCCATTTCATGGCTTTTTAATCAAGGTATACATACAAATGCACGCGAAATAAGAAATAACTAGCCAAGAGCGTGTTAAGACAAGCATTAGGTATGTCAGGGTTCCGTGGCCAGCGAAACAGGACAGTCAAATTTCAGAGATGTATATCATCCCGACATGACATGATATACTTTTAATGGTTTAGACAAAAAGAAAATTTCAAAACATGCTCTGCATTGTGGTCACATTATCTTTTTGATTTGAAAACTGTTGACGGTGTTATTTATTACTTTTATGCTTCTATCAATACTTCACACAGGGCGACTTAAAATAAGCAGCTGAACATGTTAAGGCAGTTTTTAGAATTTTTATTTGTTTGTTCACGCACATCTCCTACACCCCTGGAAGAAAATGCGGACGGATTTAAATGCGGTTTTCACGAATATGCTTAGCTATGACCAGATTGACCAGATTGATAGTCTATGTTATTTTGCGCAAGGCCGGATTAAGGGAAGAAAAAATGATTGAAGGTTTATATGAAAATCTACGCGTACGAAGTCGCGGGCAAAAAAACTAGTCAATAAATAATTATATTCTAAGCCTGGCCACTTACCTCTTTATCCTTTTTCGCCACTCGTCTCTCTTCCTTCACTTTTTCTACCGTCTGCCTGAACCTAGATATCGGTATCTTGGTCTTCGACTTCTTATCATCAAGTTTATCTAAAAGAAAGTATTATCAATAATGTTATCTTTTTAATAGTGTATGGAAATGTATTCACCTGGAAATTTCCTTAGAAACTGTTTATTTTACGGGATAAAAAGAATCTTATGTTAGTCTTCGAGAGGAATAATCATCTCATCATCATCAGCCAGACGATGTCCACTGCTGAATATAGTAGGCCTCCCCCTTAGAACTCCACACTGAACGACAGCCTGCCATCTGCATTCACTGGATGCTCGCGACTCTGAAAATGTCGTCGGTCTATCTATAGTGGGAGCCTTGCCTACGCTGCGTCTTCCGGCTCGTGGTCTCCACTTAAAAACAACTTCAACTTGTCAATTTGAATAGCTATGTCGGTGACTCTAGTTCTTCGGAGAATATCCTCGTTCCAGATTCTATCGCGCAAAGATACTCTGAACATTGCTCTCTACATTGCCCGCTGTGTGACTCTGAGTTCTTTTAAAAGGCAGTTAAGGGCTATGACTAGTACCATATGTCATCGCATGGCATCACACATCGAGAGAAATGATCGTATCGTGTGGAATGTGTATTTTCGTGTTCGTGATCAACTTGAATTACTTCGTTTGAGCGGATAACTGTGGATGGAACTGTGGACAGATTTGTAGTCACGGGGCTAGCCCGGAATTTTATACGGCATTAGGCGGGCTAAGGCCAACACTGAGAGGCCTTTTTGTGTATAACAATTAATTAAGCTATGCTGATTGCAACAATTGACGATTGGTTACAAATATACTGGACTATTGAGGTAAACAACTTGTGTATAGGAGAACAGATCGATAGGATGAGAAACGGTCCTGTCTCATCTCAAAATGTATTTAGGCAAGTGATGACTTGCCACCCACTAAATGGGCCCCCCATAAAGGCTGCCGCATATTGGCACCGGATGGGCAACATTTGCGTGGGTGGCTTTATAGGGTGTCGAAAAGTGTGTTGCACTTTTACTAAGAACTACTCACGGCGTTATGCCCTTTAACACTTCCATCCTGGAGCTTAAGCTCTTGCGGTTTCCACCCCCAGACAGACAGTTCAGGCATGCCAGGGTCTTGGGGTCGCTGGGGTTTTAGCCCCATGGAATTTGGGTATTAATTCATAGATTATTAACAGATTTGTTTCACAATTTCTGTAATGAAGTTGCAACTGGACAGTGACGAAGGCTTGTGCCACTCCCGGAATATCAACCTTGTTTTATTATATTACTAGCGACTCGTTACGGCTTCGCACGGGTATATGTTTTATTATACATATAAACCTTTCGTGAAAAATTATCTAACTGATACTGAAAACCGCATCAAAATCCGTTGCGTAGTTTTAAAGATCTAAGCATATATAGGGACAGACAGAGGGAAGCGACTTTGTTTTATACCATGTAGTGATGACTCACCCAACATGACCGGTTCTCCATGAATGCCGTTTCTCTTTCCACTGAAGACGTGGCGACGATCATGACGTGGAATCACTTCATTTCCTTCCGTTTCCGGATGTGAAACGGGTTCTCCGTTCGCGGGATTTTCCTGTAATCAAATAAATTATTATAATTGATTGAATCAGGCGATACTTTGCAGGAGGATCATCATCATCACCCAGAAGACGTCCACTGCTGAACATAGGCCTCTCCCTTTAACCTCCATACTGAACGACATCCTGCCATCTGCATCCTTTGGAGTCCCGGAAAACATGTTTTCAACATCCTTTCATTAGCTTGGTATGTCTTAAAGGAATCTTTGAACGTGATTTTCACCCCTTTCAAAACGTCGGATTGATTTGAAACTTTGCACACTTAGCAAGGACCGATGACAATACAATAATTTAAATAGTTTTTCCTATTATCCTTACCAGAATCGTGGATTAGCGATTTTAAAAGGGTGTTTTTTGCCGACTTTCGAAAGGTTCTATATTCGATTGTACGTAACGATAACTTTTTCGCAAGTGCCTAAGGCCACCAGATAACGCCTTAAGGCTGCGCTCGACGACCATACTATATATCTTTCGCAATTTTTTAACCGACTTCCAAAAAGGAGGAGGTACTCAATTCAACTTTTTTTTAAATGTTTGTTACCTCAGAACTTTTGACTGGGTAAACCGATTTTGATGATTCTTTTTTTATTTGAAAGCTGGTGCTTGTGATTCAATTTCAATTTGGTCTAGTTCTGACATTTAATGAAGTCGGTTTTTATATTGATAATTATTTAGTTTTTTAAACTGCGAGGATTATTTTTTACAGTACAGCAGTTTAAAATTATCACAGTTTAAAAACTAACAAACACGGTTGAGACTCGTTAATGGGGGTTCAAACTCATCATCATCATCATTATTAGCCTTCTCTCAGAGAGAGAGAGAGAGAGAGAGAGAGTATAGGACTTTAACCACCAACCTGCATGCCCCAGTGCATGTTGGTGATTGTCATGTGTTTAATAGTACATACATTGTTATCCTAGGGGTGAAAGTAACTTATTTAGTCCCGAGACGGGGTTTGGCTAATAGTTCGAGGAACTAAATAAGGAACTTTAACCCCGAGGTAAACACTGTGCTTTTCATTACGAATACAAGGAAACTAAACATAAAATTCTGCAAGCTAAGTGAACGCGCAAGTGAAGTGATAAGCTAAGTGAATGTGATTTTTTCTGGCTAATTTCTGCAGATAAATGTCAAAACATCGAATTATAAGGGTAAGGGACTACAGTCAAGGGTGATCACTCGACATTTGGACATTTATCTTTAGTAATCGACAAGAAAAATACAGGTTCGCTTAGCTTATCACCTCACTTGCGCGTTCACTCAACTTGCAGAATAGACCGGCTGACACTGGCACGAGAAATGCGGGACCATAATCCTCTGAAGAGAAAAAAAAAGTTGGAACATGGTTCTTCAATACAAATTTCAAAATAGAACTAGTTTTTTTAATAATTTGAGTTTCAGTTGTCAACTGTCATTGTCAGTTAAAAGTGATTCTCCGTAGGGCTGAAATGTATTACTTTCAACCCGCTCCTCAAATCCCGCTCTTTCAAATATTTTTAAAGTAGCAAAATGACAAAAATTTTACAGATTGGAATAGGTTACCTATAGGTAAGGTATACCTGTTTCAAAAAATAATCACTACATAAGTATAAAACAATGTCGCTTTCCTCTGTCTGTCTGTCCCTATATATGCTTAGATCTTTAAAACTACGCAACGGATTTTGATGCGGTTTTCGCTATCAGTTAGATAATTGTTCACGGAAGGTATATATATATATATAATAAAAAATATACCCGTGCGAGGCCGGGGCGGGTCGCTAGTAATTAAATAAACGTTAAAATAAAAAATCGTACAAATTAAACAACATTTTGCTATGTATGGCAATTCACAGTGAAGGGAAATGAAATTGAATAACCCGGTGGCTCAGTTGGTAGTGAACCTGCTTACTGCGCTTGAGGGCGTGGGTTCGATTCCCACCTAGGACAAACATTTATGTCATGAACATTTGTGTTTGTTCTGTGTTTGGGTGTCAATATCTATTTAAGTATGTATTTAAAAATATATATCTATGTACATCAGTCTCTGGCAGCCATATTACAAGCTTTGCTTAGTATGGGGTCAGACCATGTGTGCAAAAAAATTTATAAAACTATTATATCTTATTCATAACTAGCGGCCCGCCCCGGCTTCGCACGGGTATATGTTTTATTATATAATATATATTTATATAAACCTTCCGTGAAAAATTATCTAACTGATAGTGAAAATCGGATCAAAATCCGTTGCGTAGTTTGAAAGATCTAAGCATATATAGGGACGGACAGACAGAGGAAAGCGACTTTGTTTTATACTATGCAGTGATGAGGGGTACAACCGTATCCCCACATTATCCGATATTTCCACTATCTATCCAGGATAACCGAAGAATAAAATAATAAAACAAATAAAACGATCTACATTTTTAATGTAATATCTTTTTAACCGACAAAGAATGGTTCTATTTCCCACTGTATTTTTTTATGTATGTTCACCGATTTCTCCGCCAACTGTTGGCTGATTTCAAAAATATGTCTTTTGTTCAGTATGGTATCTTCCAATTTGATCCTATTTTCACCAAGTCAGGATCTGATGGGATCTCAGGGAAACCGAGGGCAACCCTCAAATTCTATAGACACGTTTTTCGTATATTTTTGAAGTCGGTTTGATGTGATTAGTATTTATATTCGAATTTCTGTACTTGCGTTATTATAGTTTTACCGGCTAACATTTGTTTTTTGAACAAATGCTGGTATTTCACAGAAATATCTTCGGTGACCGTCACTTTTTGAAGTTTTAGATCACCTTTGGTGAAAGTAGCTTCCTTTTTAGTGACAACAATTACAGGTTCGACGGAAAAATCGTCATTTGTAGCCATTTCTAGGCCATCGTTACTTACTTTTGACGTTTCGCCATTGTTTTCGCCATTATTATTCGCGTTTTCGCCGTCATTCGTAATAATTTCCCCAGTTTCACTCTCAAGTCGGGGTTCTCTCATGTTCTGGGCGCCTGGTACTTCAGCTTCGACGTTTTCAGGATTTTGGTAATCAAATTTGATTTTGACAGGTTCCGACATTTTTGGTCTGGAATAAAATAGATAGGTTTTGATTCCCTGGGGTTTGATACATAGGTATATAGGTTATACAAGATATCTACTGTTTTTACAATTATTGAAGTGAAAACTTCGGGTTTTTGGGTGAACAAAATCATGGACGTCAATCATGGATGGTCGTCATCATTACGCAGTACTGTGTATTTTAAAACAGCGCCATCTCTTGTAGAATAGGTGAATTACTACTTAAGTTTTCACTACTGACGTGCAGTCCTATGACTGAATTGTTTTTTTATATTTATTGTTGTATAGTCATATTACATATATACAGGGTTACGCATATAGACTGTACTAAGCCGAAAGCAGGTCATTGTGTACTCATCATGATGAAAAACGTTTACTATGGGACTAACACTGATAGCGCAAAAAATAACTGGCCAAGTGCGAGTCGGACTCGCTCACGAAGGGTTCCGTACCATTTTCTATAAAAATGGCAAAAAATCACGTTTTTTATATTTTAGTTTAATTTAATTATTTATTTTTAAAGTCAATATACAACTAAATATTCTGTGAATATTTCAAGCGTCTACCTGTTGCCGTTATCAATATCGAGCATAAATGAGCAAAAAAATCACGTTTGTTGTATCGTAGCCCCCTTAAATATTTATTTTATTCTATGTTTTAGTATTTATTGTTATAGCGGCAACGGAAATACATCATCAGTGAAAATTTCAACTGTCTAACTGTAACGGTTCGTGAGATACAGCCTGGTGACAGACGGACGGACGAACAGACGGATGGACAGCGGAGCCTTAGTAAAAGGGTCCCGTTTTACCCTTTGGGTACGGAACCCTAAAAATCAGTTGTTCCATACATTTTCTCTAGTGTCAATTTTCTTTTTCTATGGTACAGCAATTCTTTCCACGATTTCAGGTTTGGTCTCATTGTAAAATTTGTCCATAATTATTAGTACAATGATCTCCTTTCGCCTTATTACAATACGTAACCTTGTATAATATGACTTTAATGCGTTATTGTTCTCAAAATTTTGATATATTTTTTTGACAAGCTTTCCTTTAAAAATGGCATAGACCAGTACAATAAAAAATATTAATATAAAAAAACTTTAGATATAGAAAAACTTTTATTAGGGACGGGACAAATTACATTGAAATGGTGAAAATAATAGTTGTAGTAAAATTCAAACTCAACAAAATTTACGAAACATCTGACATTTCTACGTGATTTCAGGGTTGGTCCCATAGTAAAAGGTGAGACCATTTCATGGTGGATAAAACAGCTTTGATTACGCCGTACGAAGCACTTTGATTAAACTTTTATTGTGCGAACTGCTAGTATGTGGATTGCTACCTGAATGGGTGTTCCCCGATAATTACAATCTGGATGTCTTCAAGTCAAGAATGAATCAGTTACTTCTTGGCAAGCGTGATCCATCATAAACCGTATCATCGCTTAACATTATTCGAGGTAGCACTCAAACGCAAGCAATTTAATAAACCATAATCCATATTAAGGTGAAACGTTTCACTTTGGCGGGAAATTCAAATTTCAAACAGTTTTTTATTCTTGTAGCTAGGCCGAGTAATTATTGTAAACGATCATGATGTTCGCGAAAATTGATTATTATTCTTTACAAACTCGCGTAAAGTTATTTATCTCCAATGCACATTATTACATACATTTGTGAATAAACAAATTTATGCTGTTTCAAACGGTTTATGTCCAAATGTAAGTAACATGGTGAGTAACTGATTAATAGCTGTACATGATAATGTAAAGAACGACCAACAATTTTCGCGAACACTATGCCATTTCACAATAATTACCCGGCCTAGCTACAAGGACAAAAAAACTGTTTGAAATTTGATTTTCCCGCCAGAGTGAAACGTTTGACCACTTAAAATAACACAATGGTTGGATTTTTACATGTTGGCGCCAAAAAATCACTTCGTTTACAGCTTTTGAGTTAGCAATCGACAGGTTTTTTTTAAATAAATTTATTCTAGACTAGCTGCGCCCCGCGGTTTCACCCGCGTGGTGATGAAAATCGGTGATGATGATGATGAAAAGTAGCCTATGTGTTAATCCAGGACATAAGCAATGTATATTTAAAATTTCATCCAAATCCATTCAGTAGTTTTTACGTGAAAGAGTAACAAACATCCATACATCCATACTTACAAACTTTCGCCTTTATAATATTTATTAGATTATAGATATTATTAGATATTAGATTTATACATAAAGTTTTACAATACTCACAGTCTTTCAGGTACAAGAAACTTCAATAATCTGCTATGTTCCATCAATAATACTAATTATATCGTTATCAGCTTGATAAGAGCCTCCATTACGTGTTCGATGTATATCGCTATCAGTTGATATTAAGCTAAAAGAAATTTTTGTGCAATAACACCAAAAAATATAAATATAGATTGTTAAACACTTGTATTTTGACATTTCACTTAATTTTAATACTTATAGTTATTATTTTTAAAGCAGGTAGTTGAAATTTTATTATACAAATGGGAAGTTAATTGATTATTATTGTATAAAATTTGAAATAGTAATATTATATTAATTAATAAACTGTTGTATGACTGTTAAGAACAAAGAAGTTGAGACTGAACGTATTTTAAGCACTAATACTAATAATATAATTATAAATGCGAAAGTAACTCTTATCTGTCTGTTTGCTACATAATCACAGCTAAACGGCTTAACCGATCTCAATAAAATATTGGGAGGTGATAGTATGTATCATGTGGACGAACATAGGCTATTTTTTTCTGAAGAGATCGCGGATGAAGTCGCTGTTACAGCTAGTATTATACTTACATAGTTTTACAATATTTTTATACATTGATAGGTGAACAAAGAATACTAAAGAGTCGCCTTTGATCAGCCAGGTGCATGATCAAAGTGGAATAGACCGTACCTATTTTACATGCATAATATATATTAATGATAGTAACAAATCTTCACTGAAATTATCACGGAAATTATGATTAAAAATAATGAAATATATTTAGAAATTAATTTCAATATTGAAGTATTATTTTATACTTTAGAAAAGCGACCGTGGTAAGCGGTAAGTGTTACCGCCATTTGTGAACTGATTTACGTGGTTCTTTATTATGGAGTGTATTTTATTTCATTAACTTTATTTAAATGGTTAATTAAACCAACTCTAATAATACCAATAATTTTGTTCGAGCGCCTGTTGAATTAGCACTATCAATAATTTTGTCTGAACGCCTGTTGATTTTGCAATAGCAATAACTTTGTTCAAGCTGTCACAAATTTTGGATGATAATTTTTATACATTGAGAATTTATATGGTTAAGCTTTACGTGATTTTGTATGGGTGGTGGGAGGGAACCCTTTTTCCCCACCACCCGTTTTTGCTGAAGACGCACGGTGGTTTTTATCGATTATTAAACCTAACCTAACCGAGGAATACTGGAGACAGAGGGCTAGAGTGCGAGTCAATAGGTCGCTGAAAAGCGGAGTCCGACATAACCTTTCGATGTATCCATGAGGACTTCGCTATACCATGGAGTACTGTTCCCATCTTTGGAACCTATCACCCCAGTATCAGCTTGAGCCACTTGATGCATTACAGCGTAGAGCTGTCAGAATTGTCAACGATCCCAAGCTCACTGAACACCAAGAGCCGCTCTGCATGCGCTGAGACGTTGGGTCTCTTTGTGCCTTTTAACGCATTTACAACGGGGAATATTTTATGTTCTGAAGAACTGTTCGATCTGATGCCAGCGTCGCGGTTTTATCATCGCACTAGCCGCCACCGCCTGAAAGTTCATCCACATATCTGTGGAAATCGCACACTGCGTTGCACGCGATCTTTTTTTGCCTCACATCTGCGATTTGTGGAATAAGCTGCGTTTCCGAGTAGTTTTAATATGGAGCTCTTCAAAAGTGCTGTTAATAGAGTTTTTAAGGGTCGACAACGTATTTGTGATGCCCCTGGTGTTGTAGGTATCCATAGGCGATGGTGGCCGCTTACCATCAGGTAGACCATCAGCTTCTTTGAAGTAAAAAAACTAACCTTAAACTACTCAAGTCCGGGTGCCTTGTGTCGGACTCAGGGCGGGCTAGAACCAGGGCCCCCAAAGCATTGCTTCGCCACACTCGGCCTTCGCTTCCCTACAGATGGTCTAAACCCAATCTATTTATATTCCAAATAACAGACAGAGTTGTTGTAGGATATCAGGTGAAACCGGGGGGCCCGCTAGCTTATTATACCTACATTAAAAACATTTACGTACCACGATAATCCAAATATCCCTATTTATACAAAATAAATATAATGGTCACATAGAAACTGCAATACTTAATGGAATCCTTCTCGATACGAAAACACTTCACGACATATAGGTCGATAATAATACTATCACAATAAATATTTATTGAATAATGATTAAATAATATTATCACTTGTTGTAAAGTAGTACCAATTTTTATAAAAAATATAGTCGTTTGCACTACAAAAAGATACAAGAGTGAAAAATATATACTAAAATATATATTTTACGTTATTATTTTGCTCTAGAACGAAACGCAAACTGAATATTTCACTGTTTTTCTTATCGGGTGACTGTACAGATAAGCGTTGATAATTATTGATTAGTTTTGATAAAAAACTGTGGTTTTAGATAATAAAAATATCGTACAGGTCGATATTAAGTAAAGCTGCACCTTGGTTTCTATTGATGATATTCTGTCAGACATTATCAATATAATTATACAAAAATCGATGTGTGTATGTTCAAAATGGCTGGACCGATTTTAACGGACTTTCACTGGCAGATAGCTGATGTTATCAGGAGTAATCCGCGTGGGTGTCTTATATAGCGGGGCCCAATAGGAATTATTTATAAAGTATTGTATTGTATGAGCGCCTGTATTGCAGGGTACATACTTTATCTCTGGAATCTTGGTGTGTTGTGTATATCACGCCCCGGGTACCGAGTCCTACAGATTGAATGAAAGAAAATCCGTTTTACTATGCGTGTGTGCGTGAGAATCGCAAAGCTTGGCGGCTATCAAACAACTACCGCTTATAGTAGTTGATGGTACCGTTTAGACAAATAACACCTATGCGGGTAAACTTTTTGAGCTAGGGGTAAGGCCCCAGTTCCTTCTGGTCCTCTGGTCACTTTAAATGGTACGTAACTATTTATGCACATTGAAAAGGTTAGTAGAACTAACACTATTAAATAAAACTCCAAAAGTAGTTCATATACCCACATTTTATTAAAACAACACTTCAAATTTCATTACACATACAAACATTAATATATATAATAATATATTTTGTTCAAAACATAATAACGGTAATTTGAACAATAAACAATAGTAAAAATTCAAATACTTTTTGAATAATAAAGATATAAGCCATCAAACTTTTGATAACAAAGTATAAATTAAAAAACACAATATAAATTAATAAAATATATTAATATAACATGAATAGAGCGTAAATTATACATAACAATTTATATTATTAGTGCCTAAACAATGTATACTTACATGACTAAAATTAAAATTAAAAAATATATGCAAAGGAATACTTTAGGGTACAAACATTTTTAAACTAACCTAACACAATAGAAGCACAATAGCATAGAAACCAGTACCAGAAGTATTTTACGAAACTATAATTTTAATTTAATATAAGTTGTCATCATTATTAAGTATAAATATATTTATCAAACAAAAAATATCACAAAATAGTGACAATTAATACTGTAATAAATCAGGCACTTATTTTATTGTTAAAAGTAATATTAAGGTTCGATTTTAGATATTTTCAACAATGGGTTTTTTTTTAAAGATTTGGCATCATACGTCTGATCGATGAAACTCGAGACCAGAATGCCAGCTCTACTTTGCTCAAAGAGTGAGCATTGCCATACAACGTGGTAAGGGGACCAGCATTTTGAGAACAATTACCACTGGTAGTAGCGGTTTAATAGATTAGTTTAGTCGTTAGGTATTAATTTGTAGTTTTTTTTATATTTTTAATAATTACCTATTACGAAGATGGAGTGTTATTTCAGTTACTGAAATAAATATCTTGTAACCTATCTCATGATTCAAATAGTATAAAAGCAAGATTCAATCAATTTTACATATACAAAATAATAATTATTAATAGTAAAATCTGTTTTATTATTATTCTAGGATTACAATAGTTGTATATTAAAACATTTAGAATACTGAAGCATACGTCATACGCTCAAATACTGTAAAACACTAAGATACTAAAAGCATCAAAATCCAAAATATCACTAATTAGCTATCACATTAATTCAAGATATTGGCGTAATATGTCAGCAATATTAAAATCAACTACTTACCATATTATTCATATATAATTATTATAATTTCAATAAATGTAAATTTAGAAGAAATATATGTGTTATTTTACAGTTTCGTCAATTATTATTATTACTAGAATACACTTCAGCTCTTTGCTCGTTCTTATTAATTATTATTATTTCCTATGCACATAAAATATAATTATTTACTAGTAGTTATGTGATTTCGATATTTTTATTCTAGTACAAATTATACGTACAAGTAGACGTACGTATGACTAGAATCTTAATAACTTATATGGTAACATTTTTCTTTAATGATGTGGTAAGCAATATATAACTGTTCATAGTATAATATATTATATATAATATTTATATATAATTTATTATATCACGGTTGCCTGGAAAAGATCGCTTTAAGCGATATGTTTATATATAATTGTGTATATATATTACTCATAGTATATATATATATATTATTATTCATATTGATCTGATAGTTCCACGTGTTATTGATATATATAAAATGTACATAAAAATATGTTCGCAAATCGAGGCAAACAATTAAATTGAGAATAGAAACACTATCCAAACTATTGTAGTAACTAAAAATATACCAAAATATATTTCATAGATTATTTTTTTTTATGTATAAGCAAAATGTTTATAAATTGTTTACCACCCCACAAAGAAAATAAATCAACATAATACATTCCGTAAACAACTTAATATAATGGCTATAACACTTAAAAATTAAAATATACATTTTTTTGAGGACCCATCCCAGCTATTGTGTTTAGAACATTATTTTACTGATATGTTCGTAACAAAATAAAGTTTATTCATCAATTATGAATGATTATTCTTAATCTGGATTATATAAATATCACTATAATATACATACTTATTTAAAAGGTATATTTATATGACATGAAAATATCTACTTATTGATTTATATGATGAAAATTAATAATAATTTTAAAACATGGTGTGTTATTATGATGTTTTAGTATTATTAATAATAAGTATTAATGGAAGATTACGTGACTATAAATTTTTGCGCATTAGTTTACGCATATACTTACTTTATCTAAAAACTATTCCTACAAAAATGCAATCGATTTTTTAATGACGTATTATAAGATTGCTAAACAACAATAAATTTAATTCATGACAAATAACAAATCGTAAACAGAACACTGATAAGTACAGAGGAAAAAAAGTGGTGGAAAGACTCAAACTAGTTAAAAATGAATCTCTCAACGAGGGATACGTTCTGCCGTCCGCATGCTAGAAAGCAGTTAGACGCGAGGTCCAATTTAAGTCGACTGCTGTATCTAGCTTAGTGTGTAAACTTGAGTCAACTTACATTGGACCTTGTGTTGGTTAGCTGCTTTCTAGCTTACGTACGGCAGCGTATTTCTTCCATTAGGATTTGACCATGGAAGCGTGGAGTCCGGCCGCTCGAGGTAAGGTTAGGGAGCTGTCCAGACACCTCGTAGATGTGACGGGTGATCAAAGAGCTGGCGCTTACCTTGGCCAAACAATAAGTTTGGCCATTCAACGTGGTCATGTCGCTAGCTTTTTTGGGAACCCTACCCGAAGACAGTGACATTAATGCAGTTTTTTATTTAAAGTTTTTACAAAAAAAAAAAGAAATTATGAAAATAAAAAAGAATGTACGTATTTGATATTTGTATTATAATAAAATACAGATTGGAAGGTAAGGGGTCCCGATTTTTTTTTTCATAATAAGGGGGTCGCGTCTTAATAAAGTTTGAAAAACACTGCTTTAGGCTATAATTTGTTTAAAAAAAATGTTGTTCATGTAGTACAAAAATATACATAAAAAAATAAAATAAAAAAACTTAAATTTTAGACATATGAAATGTATTTTGATTGCCGGTTTAGTTAATTCATAAAATAACATATAAATATTAAAGTTTACGGAATTAAATGGATATTAGTTTCTTCAATTTACCTAATACCATTCAAGCAGCCATACAAGAATAGTATCATATTGGTGTTCATCTTGGTATTTTAAAGATTTTTACATGTTACATACATAATTCTCAATATAACAGACTTCATCAGAATTGGGCCTAACGGGAAGCACCAACTTTCAAATAAAAAAGGAATCATCAAAATTGGTTCACCCAGTCAAAAGTTAGGCGGTAACAAACATTAAAAAAACAGTCGAATTGATAACCTCCTACTTTTTGGCAGTTAAAATGGTAAGATTCATTGAAAAAAAAAACTAAATAAACAACATTTCTAAGAGGTTTATCACTTAATATATATATATATATATATATATATATATATATCAAGATAATTTATTTTTCATATGAAACCAAATTTCAGTTATAAATGTAAACGATTAAAATTAATATTTATCTATTTAAAAAACAGACTTCACAAAATTAGTATGAAATGAGCAAATTCGATTACTTGGATGATCAAAATAAAATAAATATATAAACATCGTTAATTTATTATACAGAGTAAAGTAATAGTAAACGTCAAATAATAATAATACATTATAATAGTCAATAATTAAAATACCTACTCAAAAAGTCCTTCGCGGACCGAGCCCTGACCGAAAGTCCCTAATACGATGGCCAATATATATATATATATATATTAATTATTGCTTTAGTAAATAATTAAATGTTCTTGAAGTTAAAATTTTTGAGAAAATTTTAACTTTAAAACATTGAATACAATATTTATAAAATTTGCCAAAACACTATCGAAGAAATCTTATATCCATGATAATTCCTTTTGCAAGATACACAAGACAATTTTCAATACGTTACTTCTACATCAAAACTCCTATAAACTACATCTACGCATCATCATAAATAGAACTTGTAAATTTGTATTTATTACTATATAACTAGTAAATTTAAAGATACGATTGGATAGATATATAATGTAAAAATGTAATATAAATATATTATAATATATGATGATTAATATACAAAATAGTAGTTGAGACATAGTTATTAAACTTGTTATAGGTATAATTTTATAAACTCGTGGCCACCTTCTCACAAAATAAGCATTGAAAATATAAATGTAATAATATCTCAGCAGAGCTAGTAAAATCAAAATGTTGAACTAATATTACTGAATCTCACAAAACTTACCAAAAAACAAAAATAAATAATTATTCATTAATATTGTAGAAAATATGAATACAATATATACTCGTACATAATATATAAATGGATAAACTTTATACAAATACAATTATGCTTTTTTATGATACATAAAAATATATATTTATATTAGAAATACGAAATTCTTTTTCTATGGCTATTTTTATCATCTACAAATACAACTAACATTATGCATGCAATTATTAAAAATAATCATTCACAATTGATAGATTTTACAAAACATACCAACAGCTCTTTTGATGATATATCGTACTAACAACTATTTATATTACCTCTACTTTCTACGTAAACTGGACTGGTTAATTATTGGTAATAAGAAGAATTAATATAAACATAATATATTCTGATATTTTTGCGCAAATAACAGTGCGCTTAAAATAATGACTTTCCTTATAAAATAAGACCCTACAATTATAAAAATAAACAATATAATTATAACAGTAAATTATAACTATTATTGTGAATCACCTTATTTAAAAATTTATTTGATTTTCTGATACCTTGATCCATCAGCCAATCCAATTAATAAAACGTTTTCCAAAAGTGCATTTGTAACATTGTGAGAGATAAATCATCGTATATAAAAAACGCCGAAATATACACAAAATGTTTATTGTCCTAATGCATGTTTTTATATAATAAAATTATTATGTATTGTCAAAGTCACATTTGCAAAATTATATATCACATAAATTATTGTTAGATACCAATGCAAACGCCAATTTGTATATTTTATTAAATGTATAATATCGATATATTAATTTATATATTTCATATAAGACCAATTAAATAATAACAATGTTACAATACTCATTTCTAATAATACAATATTACCATTCCAGAATACAATATTTTTATTTTAAATTTTATATAGATAATAAGTAAATATGTTTTTTTTTGTAATTTTAAATACACCCTGACTAAACGGCATTTTTTTCATATTTTATATACGTCATATTTTTATAATATAACTACGAAGAAAGCTAGCATCGAAAATATTCTGAATATAATATTGTAAATATTTTGGTCGGGGAAGTATATTTTTATTTAAAGACATTTTTAAAAGTTAAATATTTTTTGATGATTCTATTAGATATGCAGAGAAAATGCCATTTCGTGGGCGACTACAGTATAAATATAATTTGGATATAATTTTATTGTATACACACATTTTGGTCATACTAAGTTAGAATATAATATGAATAAATATATATTTTCTAACTGGCACGATACAGCACTTTTTACTAAGCGAACCTCATTTTGGCACTATAAGTTACCACTTCCAAGTCAAAATTTAAAAAAGTCAAAGACAATATGGCGGGCATTCAAGATGGCGTCGTTGTTTTAATGGGCATTTATTCTTCTTCCTCGTTTTGGTAGCTCACGTAGCGAACCGATGACTTTTCGCTGATAATCAGGCTCTGAGAAATTATGGTATTTATAGACATTATATTATTATAGGTACATATATAAAAAAAAAAACATTCGTGACCGCTGCATAATTTTATTCATGATTTATTATTTCGTTACCAGATGGCACCACAGACCTAAAAAAATATCTATGGATGGCACAGATTAGATATAGCTACTACGTCTTTGCCAGATGGAGAAAGAAAAAACCCATTAAAATGCTTCAGAAGCTAATTTTCTACCAATAAGCAAAAACCCACTACTACTTTCGGTTTAGCAGCAATTTTGATTTGAATATTTTCTGGTCTAAAATAAAGATTTTATAATACGTGTAGGTATATAGTATGAAGTCTTTGGCCTAAAGATACCCCAAAATATTTTACCAGCTGACAGTATAACCAGCACGCTGGTGGCCAAAAAATAACACTTTTTTTTAAATCTTAATTTATTTCGGTGCTTGAGTCGCTTTGCGTCTATGTAAGCAGCATTATGTTTTTTTGGTCGAACGTCATCGCCGTGTCACCATTGAAAAAAATTTTTCCGGTTATATTTTTCTATTTAAATCCATTTATCATAGCTAATTGACCAGTTTTCCTAGTAAATAGCTATCATTTAATTTTTAGTTTCATTTCTAGTATAATTAGTATCATTGTAGTTATATATCTTGATTTTTGTCAGTAGCCCCTTTTCTAACACTTTAATATGATTGACGAAGAGCCTCCTGATCCTGGCGGTGGAATAATGGCGTCCGATTATAATATTCCTCCCTCTCCTGGTGCTTTTACAGCAATATCCACCTCGGAGGATGTCCAAAAAACCCATAAACGCTCTAAGCGTAGAGCTTTGAAACGGGATGTAAGAGCATGTTCTCCCATTGACTCTTCTGGTGAAGAATTTAAAATTGCTGATGACGTAATTCTTACTTCAGGACAAAACACACCCCCAAATTTTTTTTCGACTGTGAGCAGTGAGCTTCCCCTTGCCACTCTTCCAACCCCCGTATCTGCGTCTCTGCCCTTAGGTCAGAAGACAATTGCTTCAACAAGTTCCTCCTCATTTTTGCCCCCGGGCCAAAAAATCGCTCCAACTCCGGTTGCACGTCAGTGCTATGTTTCATCCGATCGTGGGCCGTATGTTATTCACGTACAAAAAATCGCGGTTGTATCTTCTGATAGCACTTCTTTGCACCCTGTTACTTTCGGGCGATTCCTTTTTGAGCGCTCGAGAGAATTTGTAGGCATTGTTGATGGATCAATTAAAAGCGTGGGCCGAAATAGAATCTCGCTGTGTTTCCACTCATTTAAGGCCGCTAATGCCTTCATAGACTCGAGCTCCCTCGCTAATAAGGGGTATAAAGCGTTTATTCCCTCATATAATGTAACTCGTCTGGGTCTGGTACGGGGCATCCCCGTCGATTTATCCGACGAAGAAATAATAAAGGAAGTACGGGTGCCCCAAGAGTGCGGCCCGATAATCAAAGTTCGTAGATTGAACTTCAAATTGGTGATTGATGGGTCAGTGTCATGGAAACCTTCTCAAACGGTTGTTTTAACTTTTGATGGCCAACTCCTACCCCCAAGAGTTTTTTTGTGCTATAACTCTTTTCAAGTGGAGCAGTACGTTTTACCTACTATCCAGTGTTTTTCTTGTTGTAGGTACGGACATACCAAGATCCAATGCAGGTCGAAGCCAGTATGCTTCAAATGCTCTTTAGCCCACACTGGAGACTCGTGCAATGTAGATGCGGAGGGCGCCAAATGTGTTTGGTGCCGTGGTAGTCACTTCGCAACCAATAAAATCTGCCCCGAAATGTCTCGCCAGATTTCTATTAAAAAAACAATGTCGCAAAATGTTTTATCATACGCAGAGGCATCGAAACTTCACCCCTCATCAAGAATTACTTATGCAGAAGTGACTTCTTCTTCTTTGGCACCTTCTCCTTCTTTTCCCTCTCAGCTTTCGGGTTCAACTAATCACGTTACTGTGGAGCCTGCCAGAGTGCACTACAGGGGTAAAAAAAACAGGCCTGTTGGTTCAACTTCTCCCTCTTCTGGCTATGACCATTTGGCTCACTCAAACATTGTTAGGGGTGACTTTGCGGAAGCCGCTCCTAATGGATGTGCCCTTAACCCTAATAAAACCCCCGAGTCTCCATCTGTTCAATCGGTTATCTCTGAACTTCTCAAACTTTTAAATCTTTTGTCCTCTCTTCTCAACCCTCCCCGTGCTCATCACTCCCCTTCCCATCCTTTACCGTCCAACGCTGCATTTAATTTAAATTCACTCATTTCCCTTCTATCTAATGGATCTCAAGTTCCTTCAATGGAATAGTAGATCACTATATAATAAATTATCTGATCTTATATATTTAGTTAATAAATATAATATTACTGCCTTGTCTATTTCTGAGACATGGTTAAAGTCTGGTTCTCATTTTAGAGTTCCTGGCTTTGATGTCATCAGAAGTGACAGACAAGATGGTTTTGGAGGTGTTGCCCTCCTGATAAAAAATAATATTCCTTTCTCTCCTATTATTATTCCTGTTCATAGTGGTTTTCAAGCAATTGCTGTGCGTGCCAAGAATTATTCTGTTGTCTCACTTTATATTCCTGACCCTTCTAACTTAATTCTTCGTAAATTAGTTTCGGTTTTGAGTTCCCTACCAAAGCCGCTTTTGGTCCTTGGTGATCTGAATTGTCATCATTCTGTATGGGGTTGTGGTAAGTCCGATGAATGTGGTGAGTTTTTGTTGGACTCTCTTGATACTCTTAATCTCTGCATTCTTAATGATGGCTCCCCTACTAGAAGGACTCGTCCTCATGAATTTCGCAGTGCTGTTGATCTTTCATTATGTTCTCCTGAGCTTGCTTCTCTTCTGTCGTGGCATGTCCTTCCTTCTTCTCATGGCAGTGATCATTTTCCTATTCTTCTTGAATTTCCTCAACGTAATTCTAGTCGTGTTTCTGTTAATCCTCCTCTTCTTAAATATATTTTAAATTATAATGATTGTCCTAACTGGGAAAAATTTCACGACCTCTCTGTTTCTGTTTCTGCTAATTTACCTCCTGTTAATTCTTTTAATATCTCTTCCTCCTCTGATAATCTGGTCCGTATGCTCCATGAGTGTGCTAGCCAATCGTTCCCTGTTAAAAAGCCTTCGTCTGGAAAATTGCCTCCTCCTCCGTGGTGGGATAAGGACTGCAGTAACGCTATTAAAGCCCGTAAGGTGGCTGAAGCTAATTTCCGCCGCTCTATGACTCTAGAGAACTTCTCTGAAGTGAATAGGTCCATTGCTAGTTCTAAGCGCCTTTTCCGCTTGAAGAAGCTGGATAGTTGGAGGGCTTATTGCTCTAGCTTAAGTCCTAGTACTCCTGCTTCAGTTATTTGGTTGAAAATTCGCCGATATAGACGCTCCTGGTGTCCTCCTCTTCGTTGCTGTAGCCCTTCTCAGTCTTGGGCTGAGGCATTTATGGATAAGTTAGCTCCTCAGTATTGTCCACTCCCTTCGGAATTACCCTCCTTAGCTGTTACTTCGTCAAGCGATCCCCTAGATCAGCCATTCTCATTAATTGAATTGAAAAATATATTAAAGTCCGTCAAAGATTCTGCTCCTGGTATGGATGGCATACCTTATTCATTTTTCACGAAGGCGAGTGACAGTTTACTTCTCTTTTTCTTATCTTTGGTTAACTCTATTTTTGAGTCTGGTTTTGTTCCCGCTAGTTGGAAATCTCAGTATATTATCCCAATTCTTAAACCCGATAAGGACCCGGAGGATCATAATTCGTATCGTCCTATTGCTCTTTCTTCTGTCCTGGCGAAACTTGCTGAGCGCCTGATCAAGAACCGCCTTGAATGGTTTCTTGAAAGTAAGGGCCTTTTTGCCAAATCTCAGTATGGTTTTAGAAAAGGCAAGAGCACTATGGATAGCCTAAGTGTTTTTACAACTGATATTAGACTTGCCTTTACTCGAAATGAATCAGTTATTGGTGCTTTTCTAGATATTTCTGCCGCTTATGACTCCGTCCAGCTTTCTATTCTCGGAAATAAACTTTCTTTGTTGAAGGTTCCTCCTAAGTTATGTAATTTTGTCATGAATCTTCTAACTGAAAGGTATATTTATCTTCGTTGCAGTGATTCTTCAATTTCTCCTCACAGAATCATTTGGCGTGGTCTTCCTCAGGGGTCTGTTCTTAGTCCTCCTCTATATAATGTGTATACTTTTGATTTAGAGGTATCTATTGGTCTCTGCCGTATTCTTCAATATGCGGATGATATCCTTTTATATACTTCTCACCATAAAATTGACATTGCCAGTCACTGTATTTCTCAATCCCTTCAGTGCTTAAACTCGTGGCTACATTTAAATGGTCTAGATCTTTCACCATCAAAAAGTAACATTGTTCTCTTTTCTCGAAAGCGCAATCCCCCTGAAATAGATATCTTAGTTAAAGGGTCCAGGATTCCAGTTAAGGAGTCAGTGAAATTCCTTGGTCTTATTTTGGACAATAAGCTTAGTGGAAAGTTGCATTGTGATTATATTGCTGATCGGTGTCGGAAAAATATTAACATTCTAAGGTGTTTATCAGGTGTTTGGTGGGGTTCTCATCCTTTTACACTGAAACTTTTGTATAACGCCATTATTCGTAGCATTTTAGATTATGGCTCCTTCTTGCTGGAGCCAGCTAACAAGGGTGGTATCAAGAAACTGGATTTGATTCAATCGAAAGCCCTTCGCATTGTTTCTGGTGCTATGCTATCCTCTCCTATCAATGCACTTCAGGTTGAATGTGTTGATGCTCCCCTTCATCTTCGCCGTCAGTTTCTATCTAATAGATTTTTTTTTCGCTGTGTGCAGTTTTCTAATCATCCTCTTGTCCCTAAACTTCAGCTTCTCCATAGTTTCTCGTTTTCTTCTCGGTTTTGGCTCCATAAGCAGCTTCCTCTTCTAGTGAAGAGTTTTGTTACCTATAAGTCTTTAAAAGATCCTGTTCTCCGTTCTCATTTGCTTCCTCTTTTCTCGTTTAGTTATGATGTCATTGTCTCTCGTCCAAATGTAATTTTAGACTTTGACATTTGTGCTGGTGACCCCCATGCTGATGAATATTTCCGTGATCTTCTGCGGAGGGATTGGCATGGGTGGCACTATATCTTTACTGATGCTTCAAAACTCTCCCCTATAGGCTGTGTTGGTTGTGGTATCTTCCATGAACAATTTAACATTGTACAAAAGGTTAAGTTTCCCCCTGAAACCTCAGTTTTTTCGGGTGAGTGTTGGGCGCTCCTTGAATCTATTCGATATATTCTTATTTTCAATCTCCGCCGTTCTCTCGTCTTTACTGACTGTCGGAGTGCCCTTCAGTCTCTTCTTTCAAACCCTTTTTCCCCCAATTCCCACAACTCTATTCTTTTTCTCCTTAAGGAATCCTTATCTATCTGCAATTCCAAAGGTCTAGAAGTTGTTTTTGTTTGGATTCCTGGTCATGCTGGTATCTCTGGAAATGAACGGGCTGACAGAGTGGCAAAGGATGCCGTTGTCTGCGGAGACAAAATTCCCTTCTGTATCTTTCCCCATGATCTTGCATCCCTGCCTAAGTCTCTTTTACTTAAGTCATGGTCATTCTGCTGGCGTGGCTCTGCCAGGTCTAGGGGTTCCGCTTATGCGGCTCTCCAGCCCGTAATCCCTCGGAGGCCGTGGTTTGCCAGAATGCACTTTAGTAAAAAAATTACAAGTTGCATAATTCGAATGAGGTTGGGACACTGTTGTGTTCCCACATATTTTAAAAAGTTACGTATCAGGGACTCTTCTTTGTGTGAGTGTGGCCTTGATGACGGCCACCTCAATCATATTTTCTTCTCCTGTCCGCTGCTTGATCACTCAGCTTTTTTTCTTTCTCTTAGTCTTGTAGTTCCTTTTCCAACTTCTATGTCTGTTCTTCTCTCATCAAATGATATTTCCATTTTCCGTATTATAAGTAATTTTCTTTCTGACAATAATGTTAGTGTATAAAGTGCTTTATAGTGTATTTTTGTGTTTGTAAGCATTTATATGTATTGTATTACTTATTTATTTTGTTTTAGGATTGCTGGTCATATATTGTTTTATTTTAAATCGCGTTCGTTTTTTGTTAACGTGACGTTGGCCAAAGTGCCCTAAATGTGGGCGATAGCCATTAAAAAAAAAAAAAAAAAAAAAAAAAAAAAAGCAGCATTATCATATGTTCTTTCCGTATCGTCACTGGCGGCATTACAATGCGTAATGACAATATAGCGGTTACCGCTTATACAGTGGACTAAAAGGAGGAAAAGGGGAATTTTGAATATGCTCCTGGGTGATAAAATACCACGCACCTGTTTCTCATTGGTAGCCGGTGGTGACCGCAGCAGCAGTAGGAACGGCGCGTACGCAAAGTTCAACATTGCGATGATAACCAGCATCCACTCGAAGCCAATGCTGTTCATCAGCGCACCGGAGAATGCTGGTCCTGGGGGCAGCACGTGACAGATGAGTCAGTAAAGAATTAAACGATCATACCTATATATCGTCGATATTCCTATCAATTACCGTCGACCATAGCATCCTTCGTTCAAGAATGTATACCTATCGAATGATATCTAACACTGTCAAATACTTATAAAATGTCTGTGAAATCTGTAAAATGCTATCGAATTGATTTTCAGCCCATAGATCAGAGTTTCAGTCATCCAATGCTTTTTTTATATAGACGGGCTGCCTGATGGTGAGCAATCACCATCGCCTATGGATACTTGTAACGCCAGAGTCATCACAAATACTTTGCCGACTCTTTAAGACTCTATTAACTCGCCTTTAGAGGAATCCCATGTTGTAGCTTCTCGGACACACCGCGGAAGGAAGCTCATTGCACATTTGCAGGTTTTTTTAACGCGCCTTTGACCACCAACTCACCTGTTGCTAAGTGGTCGAAGATGAAGCACGCAGACTTAGAAGATACCTATTCACTCTCGCCTTGAAAAGGCCCAAATTATATCACTCAGGAAACAAAGAAGCCGGCAGGTTGTTACAATCCTTGGTTGGCCGTACGGATTAGAAACGTAGAATTATTACATTTGGTACGTATCCAAGGTGTGACGCAAGAAAGATCGCGTAAATCGAACGGTGTGCGATTTCCGCTGATCTATGATATGTGGATGAACGTTCAGGCGGTGGCGGCTAGTAGGTACGATGGTAAAACCGCGATGCCGGAATCAGATCGAACTGTTCTTTAGAACACTCCCCGTTGAAAATACGATTAAAGATACAGAGAAACCCGTTTCTACGCACGTTGAGCTGCTTCTCTTATTATATTACAAAACTATCTAATACTACCGAGTTATATCGAATGCCATGGAAAGCCAAATTAAAGACAGAACATCATAGAATAATCTGCATCATTGCCTACGCCGTCTTCAAGACAGAATGCTACAATCCAATGGTGAACATGGATACCGCAGCGTGGCGTATTTAATGAGGAAGCCAAGGGGCCTTACGCTCGTCTCCAAACGCGGGCCCGAATAGGTGCAGTTTGCAACATCACACGAACGCGAACCTTAACGCGCCGATACGGTTTGTCCAGTTTCGCCAAAGGCCCCAGTTTCGGCATCATGGTAGAGTCATCATCCCGATAGCTAACTTATGACATGGTTTGATATGGTTATTTGAATTCCATCTAGCTTTTAACAGCCATCAAATCCTTTTTAAAGACATTGAACCCTATAGAATGGCATCGAACCCTATCGAATGGTAACGAACCATATCGAATGGCAACGAACCTTATTGAATGCCATAACACCCTATCGAATAGCATCGAACCCTGTCGAATAGCATGGAACCTTATTGAATGCCATCGAACCCTATCGAATAGCATCCAACCCTGTCGAATGGCATGGATCCTTATTGAATGCCATCGAACCCTACCGAATAGCATCTAACCCTATCGAATGGCATCGAACCCTATCGAACACCATCGAACTTTATCGAATGCCATCAAAACAAATTGAAAATAGACACCGAATACTAGCAGATGCTATTTTATAGTAATCGAACACTACCGGTACTTCATCATCATCAGTCAGAAGACGTCCACTGCTGATAATAGGCCTCCCCCTTTAACCTCCACACTGAACGACATCCTGCCATCTGGATCCACTGGATTCGCGCGACTCTCACAATGTCGTCGGTCCATCTAGTGGGAGGCCTACCTACGCTGCGTCTTCCGGTTCGCAGTCTCCACTTAAGAACCTTTCTTCCCCATCGGTTATCAGTTCTTCGAGCGATGTGACTTCAACTTGCAGATTTTAATAGCTATGCCGGTGACTCTGGTTCTTTGGCGAATATCTACGTTCCATCGGTACTTACCCACGGCGTATCCAAGACAGAAGGCTGTATCTCCAATCGCGTACACGGATCCATACACCGCTGCGTGGCGTATATCGACCAGGAAGCCCAGTTCCGGCATCATGGAAGAATCCACCATTCCGATGGCAAAACCGAGACCAGCATTAGGGATGATCAGGTGTTCCAACTTACGAGCCATTGGGATCTGGGGATATGAAAGGCGAAGTTAAGCAAATCACTGAACGTAACTTAAGGTGGAACGTTTCACGTTTAGCGGGAAATTCAAATTTCAAACAGTTTTTTTGACATCTTATATCTCGGGGTGATGAGCGCTGTATATTGCCATCCAGGGTTTTGAACTGTTGAAGTTCAAAATTCTGAGTGGCGATGAGCTGTTATGGGCAAGCAACTTCACTCGTCTCGTCACTCAGTATTATAAATATATATATATAGGCTACACTTGTCTTCTCCAAATACAGATTACTGACCAGAATGAGACAGAAGCCGATGATGATGAGCCCGGAGCAGGCAGCGAGCCAGCGACCCATCTTATGGCCGAGGGGACCGAAGAGATTCGTTCCTGTGAAGCATAATCATTATTAAATTTATAAGGGTTCCAAACCAATGTGGTAAAATATCAATTAAAATAATTATCAATATAAAAAACCGAATTCATAAAGAAATGTCAGAACTGGACCACATTGTAATGAGACCACTCGGTAAGCACCAGCTTTCAAATAAAAAAGAATCATCAAAATCGGTTCACCCAGTCGAAAGCTATGAGGTAACAAACATTAAAAAAAACGTCGAATTGATAGCCTCCTCCTTTTTGGAAGTCGGTTAAAAACAAAGTCGAGAGAGAGAAAGTCGGGAGATTGAGTTTTCGAGAGTCGGGACTTAGGTTCTAGTTCGAGTTCCAGTGATAACCGTAGCAAGACTAAGAAAGAGGGTAGATCGTTTTGTCTTCACCTAACTTTAAACTGTTCGACCAACCACATCCGTACCCTTACGAAACCCACAAAATACAATCAAATTGAGAACCCCTACCCCCCCTCCTCTCTATAAATTATCTAATAATCTTTTTTCAGTTATTTTGATTTACTAATCGGGCCAATTGTATAGTTTGTTGTACAAACTATACAATTAAATAAATAAATAAATAAATAAATATCTGGGACATTATTGCACACATGGTCATCTGACCCCAAACTAAGCAAAGCTTGTAATATGGCTGCCAGAGACTGATATACATACATATATATTTTTAAATACATACTTAAATAGATATTAACACCCAGACATAGAACAAACACAAATGTTCATCACACAAATGTTTGTCCTAGATGGGAATCGAACCCACGCCCCCAAGCACAGAAAGTAGGATCACTACCAACTGAGCCACCGAGGCAGTCAATTGGCCCGATTTTAATGTTATTTCTATGACACCAATACGAAAATATATCCTTTCAAGCCTGTATGTATGTATGTATGTGTGTATGTATATATGCATGTATGTTCACTGACCGATCAGGTAGCAGATGCTAGCAGGTAGAAACGCGACGCCCTGCTGCCAGCGGTGAGCTTCCATCGTGTCTGCCATCCAGATGGGCAGACTTGGTTCCAGCATGGCGATACCAACGTTCGCGAATGTTATAGCACCTGGAACAATAAACCACAATATTATAAAGGTGATATGATGTGAAACGTGATCTCCCACTATATGTCACAACGATCTATGGAAAGGGCTATGCACGGGGTTTCTCTACGAGATCGTATCAGAAATCACGAGATCCGTAGAAGAAACGAAAGTTACCGACTTAGCCCACCGGATTAGCAAGTTGAAGTGGCAGTGGGCAGGGCACATAGCACGCAGAACAGATGGCCGATGGGGTTAAAAGGTTCTCGAATGGAGACCACGGACCGGTACGCAAAACGTAGGACGTCCATCCACAAGATGGATAGACGACTTAAAAGAGACCGCAGGGAAACGCTGGATACAGGCCGCTTCCAACAGGTCCTTTTGGAAATCAATGGGGGAGACCTATGTCCAGCAGTGCAAGTCCTATGGCAGACATGATGATGATGGTAAACTGACAGATGGACAGGTTCAAAAAAACCGATGACTATGATGACAATTTTAGAATATGTCGCACGTCACAACTAATATAGTCTTAACTCAAAATTTTGCATTTTTGAGTTAAGTATGCCATCAAAAAGTAGATTTTTTTCTCTACAAACTGGTAAGTCCGTTACATTTATACCTCCGATTATCACTGAAAGATGGCACAAAAACTCTTTTTTGACTATTCAATACGTTCATTCTTTTACCAAGTAGCACCGTCTCATCTTCGCCTAATCGGTCGCAACTCAACAAACGCATACGGCTGACGTATGTAACCTGTCACATTTGAAAATAAGACATTGTGAGTGTTAGCATCGGATACAAAAACGTTGCAGGTGAGTAGTCTATATAGATCCATTTCTAACATGCGACTTTTTTACCTGGGCATAAAATAAGTCAATTAGGTTTTATTACAAGTTAAGACTATATTGCTTGACAATAATTTATTTTTCTGATTATAATGAAAAATGATTTGACTTAAGACTATAATGCCGTCAGTTTTTTTGAGTTAATACTTTATGACCAGTTCAGAGTATCCTGTGAGGTTCTCGTGGTATTGTTTATTTATAAATGCAACTGTATTAATTGTTCATGTTTGCTAAAAATACATTTGTTTACAGAAACATTGCAGGCCAAAATCGCAATGAAGAGATATAAATAAACTAGCATAAATAAAAAAAACATAAACTTGCAATATTATTATTAGGAAATTATTATTTTTACACCTCAAGAAGATATAGATAAGATATTCTTCTTGTTATTATGAGATATTGATTATGTTCCTAAGTATTATAATTATTAATGTGCCAAAAACCTAATATTATTGTATTGAGTTATTGGTACTTTACTACGGAATAAGGCAAACTTAATAGACGAATCTCGAAATCGGTGCGACACGATCTGCGTTCCTATAATACAAAATGTATTAGGGACGCAATTGAGCGGAACCAAGGCTTGAAAAAATTCGCAAAGAATTCGTCTATTGGAAAAAGCCAAATGACGAAACTGAAGATCGAGGATGGCAGTATCATTTCATCAAAGCCGGAGATTCTGAGAGAGCTCGAGAGGTTTTACGGACAGTTGTACACCTCGATACGACAGCCCATTGTCAGTACAGCTCAGGACAAGAGAGCTAAACTGACCCGACATTACACTGAGGACATTCCAGACATCAGCTTGTACGAGATTAGAATGGCTCTGAAACAGTTTAAGAACAACAAGGCGCCGGGTGATGACGGAATCACGACAGAACTACTGAGAGCAGGTACTTTTAGTCCTCCAGAAGTTGTTTAATTTCGTCATACTCGAAGGTACTACTCCTGTAGCATGGAACAGGAGTGTGGTGGTGCTCTTCTTCAAAAAAGGTGACAACACCTTATTGAAAAATTATAGACCCATCTCACTCCTGAGCCATGTGTACAAGTTGTTCTCCAGAGTCATTACAAACGTCTCGAAAACAGGTTTAATGACTTCCAGCCTCTCGAACAAGCCGGTTTCCGTAAAGGCTGGAGCACCATAGACCACATACACACGCTCCGCCAGATTATACAGAAGACTGAGGAGTATAATCAACCATTATGCCTAGCGTTCGTGGACTATTAAAAAGCCTTCGATTCAATCGAGACTGGGCAGTATTGCAGTCTCTCCAGCATTGTCATATCGACTATAAGTATATCGAAGTGCTGAAGTGTTTGTATAGAAACGCCACCATGTCCATCCGATTACAGGACGAGAGCACGGAATCCAATTGCAGAAAGGCATGAGACAGGGAGATGTTACCTCTCCAAAACTGTTCACGAACGCATTGGAGGACGTTTTCAAGCTTTTGGAATGGAACGGATTGGGCATCAACATTAATGGCGAATACAGCACTCACCTTCGTTTTACCGATGATTTAGTTATCATGGCAGAGTCACTGGAGGACCTACATACAATGCTCAGTGACCTCAGCAGCCTTTCCCAACAGGTGGGTCTTAAAATGAACACGGATAAGACAAAAATCATGTCCAATGTCCATGTTGTACCCGTACCGGTAGTTGTTGGGAACGATACTCTCGAAGTTGTTGACCATTACACCTATCTTGGACAGATTGTTCAGTTAGGTAAGTCCAACTTAGGCAAAGAGGTCGCCCGAAGAATCCAACTCGGATGGGCAGCGTTCGGGAAATTGCGTGAAATCTTCTCGTCCAAGATAGCACAGTGCCTAAAGACAAGGGTCTTTGACCAATGTGTGTTGCCAGTGATGACATATGGTACTGAGACGTGGTCCTTAACTGTTGGCCTTTTGGAGAAACTCAGAGTCACACAACGGGCAATGGAGAGAGGTATGCTCGGAGTTTCTTTGCGCAATAGAATCCGAAACGTGGATATTAGCCAAAGAACCAGAGTCGTCGACATAGCTGTAAAAATTTGCAAGTTGAAGTGGCAATGGGCAGGCCACATCGCTCGAAGAACCGATAACCGATGGGGAAGAAAGGTAATTAAGTGGAGACCACGAACCGGAAGACGCAGTGTAGGTAGGCCTCCCACTAGATGGACCGACGATATCGTGAGAGTCGCGGGCATCCAGTGGATGCAGATGGCAGGTTGTCGTTCAGTGTGGAAGTTAAAGGGGGAGGCCTATGTTCAGCAGTGCATGCCATATGGCTGATGATGATGATGATGATTGGTACTTTGGAGTTATTACTCAATAAATAAGAAGAATATGAACAGCAAAAATTCATCAATAAAGTCTCAAATCAATTTAATACCATCAATATGCAAAAGAGTTTAACAAAAAAAAACAAGTAATTAAGTCCTATTTCAAAATTGTATTTCTACAAGCAGGCAATATAGTCGTTACTCAAAGTGTTAATGAAAAAATATTCATAACTCTAAAGATATTCATTTAATTCTCGTTAGAATAGAAAATAAATAAAGCCAGATAACATACCCTTAAACTGTCATTTAAGTTTGGGCACGATAATGGATATTTCAGACAGTATGATTTTTTAAATATTCAAATCGCGATATCTCGAAATCGTTTATTTTGAGTTAAGACTATACTAGTTGTGGGGTGCGATGTATTCTGTAAGCGCAAAGTAAGACGTCCACCCACAAGATGGACAGACGACCTAAAAGCCTTTTGAAGATCGATGGGGGAGGCCTATGTGCAGCAGTTGAGGTCCTATGGCTGAAATGATGATGATAGGATGTATTATTTCAATCTCGAATACTGTCATGGGGTCCGTCATTCTTACCAGCAGCAATCAAGATGTAAGGGTCCGTGACGAGTGCCTTCAGCGAGGGCGGATCCGACTCCTGGCGAACCACTCCAGGCTGGAGGATCATTAGTTGGAGCACTGGGAAAAAAGAAGCAAAAATGGAGTCGTTAGGTTCGATCTCAGTAGATCTAGAGATCAGGAATGTCGTGGTAAATAATACATTGCTGAGTTCACGTGTTTCGTACACGGACCAACGTCATCCGTCCTTAAAAGGGGTAACCTTAACGGCGCCTCTTCAAGGTAATTTCAGCGCTTCTTCAAGTGTCCTGAGTCTTATGGTATGGCGTCAGGTATGTAACGAAGAGTGCTAATAGAATTGTGGTTCAATTTAACTGCAGATTTAGAGAAGAAAATTAACATTTGGGAAAAATTAAATTCACAACAATTGCTTTTTTGGAAGCACCTGGTATGTCCCTCCCTCCTCTCTTAGATCTGGAACTGCCGCTGGCCACCCTTCTGTGGGCATAGAAAACAGCTAGCTGCTGGTGTATCGCGAAATTCCACACTACTGCTTCACTTAATTTGACGCAGAAAAGAACACACGTCGAGTAATTAAGCAAGTGAATATGTTTTGACATCTTTAACTATTGGCGTAATGTACTTACATCCGTCACCCAGTGCCAAAGCGGACAGCATCAAAAACGGCGCAGTCTTCCCGACGAACTCGTACATGAGACCTCCGAAGGGCGGCCCGATGAGCACGCCCAGTGCCAGCCCTCCCAAAGCTATACCCATCGCGTTGCCACGTTCCTGATGGAAAAAAGGGTATCTTAAATCTGCTATTCTACAGGAATCAGCAGACTACCAGAGTTGTGAAACTCCTAACCTGCGTCGTCTTTCCGAAAAGGTACTATCTAGGGTTGTTTAAGAAAAAAAAATGGGATGAATATTTCCTAGGCAAGCGTGCTACATCTTCGACCACATTTTTGTTTCCCATCAGTTGAGATGGTGAAAGAAAGAAAAAAATCGACATTGGATCCTTGACATTACTTCAAAACTCTTATGCCTAAAGGATACAATTAATGTCGAATGGGTCCATCTCGGCATTAATGCTGAAACGCTGAAAATCAAAAACTATCAGCGCCGGTTTTCAGATGAACCATTAAGTTGATTGGGTCAAACGCATGACTAGTCCGTTGTAAAAAAACATGATTTTCTAAATAAAATTGCCCATGTTAATCCTGCCGCCAGCAGCTAGCAGCTATGTCTGTTTTGTTGGGCACATAACACGCAGAACAGATGGCCGTAGGGGCCGAAAGGTTCTCGAATGGAGACCACGGACCGGTAAGTGCAGCTTAGGACGTCCACCCACAAGATGGACAAATGAGCTAAAAGAGCCCGCAGGAAAACGCTTCCAACCGGCCCTTTTGGAGATCAATGGGGGAGGCCTATGTTCAGCAGTGGACGTCCTATGGCTGAAATGATGGTGAACTGACCAATGAGACGGGCAAAAAACCGATGACTGTTATGACAATTTTAGAATATGTTGTCTGTAAAAAAACAAATGTCAATCTATTACGGTTCGAAAGATGTAGTCGTTAAAAGATAGGACGGACAGATAACGTAGGCGCTGTAGTAGGGTCCCGTTTTTACCCTTTGGGCACAGAACCCTAAAAAGACTTGAAGCAAGTGTACGAACTGGGCTTTATCGCTATACGTGATCTTTTTTATTTTTATATCGAACAGATCTACGTTTGGCCATCAACTCGCCTGATGGTAAGCGACGGTGTGGCCGAGGATGGAACACGTTGATCCATAAGAAATATATTCACTCTAGCCTTGAAGATGCCTAGATTGTAGTTCTCAGTAAACAAGGAAGGCGGCAGGGAGTTCCATTCTTGGGCAGTAGATACGTATCATAAATGACGACCCAAATCTTCCAGGCCTCTATGTTAGGATTAGGCAACTGCCTAGGGGCCCACGGGGACCTAGTCGATGCGGGCCACGCACAAAAAAAAACGTTTCATTTTTCGTGACATTCCCCATTACTTACATCCGGTAATGTTGCCATAGAAAAATATTTTACTTACTGTAAAAAGCGCCATCTAACGGTATTTGCTTTAATGTGGAAGTATTCTATAGAAACTGATCGAAAAGGGGCCCCGAGAATTGCATTGCCTAGGGGCCCTGATAGGGTTAATCCAGCCCTGCCAAGCTCACCTTATCATCGGGGTATCGTTCTGCGAGCATGCCCATGCCGGACACAGAGGAGCACGATGACCCGATGCCTTGAAGCGCACGCGCAATGAACAGCACACTATACGACCGACCGAACGCGAATACTGGGAAAAGATAAACAAATGAGCAAAAAACAATGACTTATTTTCATTATTATCCGAATGCGCAAAAAGAAGGCCTATGTTTTTCGAGAGTATTTATGTATGTGTGTACGGTTTGGGTACGGAACCTTAAAAACTGTTTTGATAGTAATAATTAATAATATACATTGGTAAAATGTATCGTTACGTAATATACTTGACTAAAATGTGTTATTGAATTAACTAACAATAAATATATAAATGTATATTAGATATATTATCTAATATAAGAGAAAGAAACTGTAGAGCATGTGTTGTGGCATTGTGAAGCCACAGAAGAAACTAGAATCGCTACCGGGTTGCATGAGGCTTCGCTACCTTCATCATCCACGCTACCACATCAGCTTGACTGCTTTTCATCGTCATTACGCACAATTCCATCTACGCCACTGGAGCAACTGTGCCAGCGCCCCAGAGTCTCACTCCGATATTTCAAGGAGTTGGGTTGGCTCGGGTAGGTTCTGGTAGGGGGAAATGCACAATACACCCCAAGCGGGACGTCAGTGCAGGACTTATCGCCCCCATCTCGAATAAGAATAAGTATGCATAATTATATCTAGCAAAGTCCGCTGAAGTGCAGAGTTACTTACTCAAAGTCGATAAAAACATCAAGATGAATCCCGTGAACATAGGCACGCTGTATCCGATCCTGAAAAATAACAAAAATTGAGTGATGACAATTGAAATTTAAATAAAATTTGAGTATAATGAAGCTTAATGTGAAGTGAGCGCAGAAGTGGCACCGTCATATAAAAAAACATAACAAATTGTACTAACATAGTAAAGTAAAAGTAAACAGACAGATAGACAGACTGACGGCGGAGTCTTAGAAATAGGGTCCCGTTTTACTTTTGGGTACGGAACCCTAAAAACTAAATCAAACTTAGTTCAGCCGTTTGGTAGCTACGATGCAAACACGTTAAACTTATAACTAAATAAATGAATAAATAACACCCTATTTTTGCATCAGGGGTTAAAATTACATAGACTTGTTTGGCAATTAGCTTTTGAGCTTATCTCTTCATCTCTAGGTACATAGTCTTCTCTAAAATATCTCTTTTCTACATAGTATAAAATAAAGTCGCTTTCCGCGTCTGTCTGTCTGTATATCAGCAACTCCTCCTAAACCACGCAACGGATTATGATGCGGTTTTCACCATCAGTTAGATAATTATTCACGGAAGTTTTAAATATATAATAAAACCTAATTAAGTTTTTACCAAACTTAAAAAAAACTAAATATATCCAAGAATGCGCTTGCTAATATCCTCTTAAGCTGGTGGCCAGATGTAGTAAATAAATCAATGTCATTTTGAGTAGCTACTGCATTGAAAATGCGGCTTGCTCTTAACAGGTAAGTTGCTCCTGTAATTAGTTCTCACTCTGGGGATAAATAGAGAATGCATGGTCTTCTAAAAGGATCAGCCGACACCTACAGACCTATTCACTCCAATAGCTCCGGACAATCAACTGCGCCAATCAATTACGTACTTAGATGAAAAGCTTGAGCAATGTTGACCGAGCGGTAGAATGTGTGCTTTACAACCTGACGGCACCTGATTCGAATTTCAACCCCGCACCGATCACTTTTTTAGTATCTAAATATTTTATGTGCAGTTTCTATGCCATCAAAATCGGTGATAGAAAACATCGTGAGGAAACCGGTATGTACCAGAAACTCAGCATTCACCAGCCTGCACTGGGTCAGTATGGCGGATTAAGGCACATCCTCTCTCTAAGAGAAGGCCTGTGTCATGACAGGCTGATAATAAGATGAAAACTCAGAAGAAAAAAAAAACAGTAAACAGTTTCCCCTTTAGCACTTACACCCCCCCTCGGTCGTCCATTCGTTTACATTTTGAGCACATCGTTTGCAGTTGTGTGCGCTCAATATTGAAGTGTGCGTTTGTAGAACTAGTAAGAATATATCAGTGTGTGCAATACGTGTTTACCTCGCCCCTTTCAGTTTTTGGCAGACTTTTTTCGGTACTAGTCGAGCTTAAAACCAGATTCAAACTATATATTATCAACGACTTCGCCCCATTCAGTTTTTGGCAGACTTTTTTCGGTACTAGCTCGAGTTTAAAGGCAGATCCAAACTATATAATTATTATCAAAGGATGGAAAGCTTACTTATGCGTGAGGGGTCCTACGAACGGGTTGGCCAGCAGTTGTACCAGGGCCTTGCTTGCAAACATGACTCCTACAGCAACGGTTTCGTGAATCAGTTCCTGGTGGCGGGCTTCTTTCTGTGCTGTTATGTTGACTGTAGAAGAAGAAAAATCTTAATTATTATAAGCAAATAACTAAAACATGGGGTTCTTCAAAAGGGCTGTTAATCACACTAATCACACTTCACACTAATATCATATATGTGAAAGTTTGGATGGATGGATGAATGGATGTTTGTGACTCAATCACGCAGAAACGGCTGGATAGATTTGGATGAAATTTGAAATATACATTGCTTATGTCCTGGATTAACATATAGGATACTTTTCATGATCATCATCGCCAATTTTCATCACCGCGTGGGTGAAACCGCGGGCGCAGCTATACCATATAATTATGGGAGCAACGCTGAAATCGCGAAAAAATATTAGGACAAAAAATATGACAAAATGTAATTTTGTCATTATTACTCACTTTCTGAAAAGACTCTACCACCGATTCGTGTTACTCTGTATTTATATGCATCTGCATCGCTCCGTGTATACGGAGCGATGCAGATGCAGGCAGATACTTACTATGTGTAATGTTTTCGACAACGAGCGTGATATTCTTCTCCAGGCAAGGACAGAAGGGCGTGGGGGCGGGGGTGGTGGTCGGCACCTCGTCCAGGGACATCGACAGGGGGGCATCGGGATGCCGGATGTCGTAGAGAAACTCCGGGATTATTGGCACTGAGGACAAAAGCAACTATAAGTAAACTAGCGACCCGTTCCGGCTTTGCACGGGTGTATGTTTTATCCCTACATCACTATTATATACATAGTATTATATAAAACAAAGTCACTTCCCTCTGTCTGTCCCTATATATGCTAAAATCTTTGAAAATACGCAACGGATTTTGATGCAGTTTTTTTTATAGATAGAGTGATCCAAGAGGAAGGTTTATGTGTACAATACACGCGTAATATAGTAGAGAAACACTGATAATTTTAGAGGTTTCTAATGTGATGTTGTAAATAAACACTTTTTTGTGCTTACATTGCAAACGCTGGCTGAACACTACGACAAACTAGCAAGGACGAAAAACTGATTAAAATTTGAATTTTCCGCTATGTGTGAAACGTATACGTGTACGTGAAATTCCAATCGCCAGAAGCAAGCTAAGTGAACGCGCAAGTAAAGTGATAAGCTAAGTGAATATGATTTTTTCTCGCCTATTTCTGAAGATAAATGTCAAAACATCAAATTATATAGGCAAGGGACTACCGTCAAAGGTGATCACTCGATATTTTGACATTTCTCTATAGTAATCGACAAGAAAAATACACGTTCACTTAGCTTATCACTTCACTTACGCGATCACTTAGCTTGTAGAATACACATGCAGGACTGCGTAAATCGGGAACGTTTTGTAAAAACTATTACAACTTGTTTTCATAACATTTCTATAGCCATTCATCGTCTAGTCTACCTGTGACCACAGAAAGTGCAATGTTCGAAACGTCAGGAATTAAAATACATGCGATAAAGGCCGTCAAATCTGTTTCCTTTCAATATAATATATATATATATATATTTATCTTCAGAGTTATAATGTTCTTTTAGTACGAGATCTGGCTGCAGGATTACTTCGGTCAGCAAGTTTTTGCTTAAAACCAAATTTTTGCGCTTATTTATGATTAGGAGAATATATTTATATTAACCAAGTGTAAACAGGTAAGATTTTGGTACAATATTACGGTCATAAGTGATATTTATCATTTATATATCAAATTAAAGCAATTTTTGTTATTATATTGCCGTAAAGTGGACGTTATTTTATTTAAAAATCAAGTGAATGAAAATTTTCCCGGTAAATTCATTAACAATAATTTTGTTAAATATACTAGCGGCCACATTTTGATTGGCACCCTGGTTGATATATATTCTCCTAATCATAAATGTGCGTAAAAATTTGGTTTTCAGCAAAAACCCGATGACCGAAGTAATTTTACTGCCTGATCTTAGACTATTTGACCAATTGAGTCCCTGATTCACAAGTCCGAATCTGACAGGTTATAATTAATGAATTGGACCCAGCCACCTATATTATAGGAAAGTAACACGACAATCTGCTTAGCCATCTTTTCGGATCACTGGTTTCGATGCGGGCTACGATCTTGGACGAATAAGCGATGGGACAAGTCTCTTTGTATTCATTGATAACTTCTTAGTAACATTGATATGTACAAACATATGAATGTGAATAGTATTTGGCCCCGAGGCCAAACTAGATATTCAACTAGAAATTTAATTTCTAGAAGCCTTTTGCAGGGGTCCGCCTGGGGAAGTACCACACCTTTGCCAGTTATTCAACCGCCAAGCAGCAGTGTGCAAACACTACTGTGTTCCGGATTGAAGGGCAATGTTTCCAGCGAAATTACAGGACACACAGAGATCTGACATCTTATATCTCGGGGTGACGAGCGCAGTGCATTGCCATCCAGGGTTATGAACTGTTGAAGTTCAATATTCTAAGCGTTGAGCTGTTATGGGCAAGCGTGAAGAGCCATCAGGCGAGTGACTTCGGTCGTCTCGTCACCCAATATCATAAAAAAAATGTCTTCTGAGAGCTTCATCTTCGACCACATCGTCGCTTACCAACAGGCGAGTTGGTAGTCAAATGCGGACTTATTTGCGATAAACAAAGTGATGATTCGGAACCCTCAGTGCGCGAGCCCAACTCGCACTTGTTATTTATTAAATATGCTAAGATCTTAGAGGTGGCTTTTTAAATTTGCAGATAAAATTCCGCTTCTAGCCTCTCGAGCTTATTATCTGTGCACTTTCACAGGCCCACCCTGTATTTAAATCACAACCCCCCCCCCCACTTCCCCACCACAGTAGGATTCCCGAACAATGTCAGCACTAGATCGAAATGACCTGTCACCCGCACCCGGGCGCGCTTGTGTCGTGGAGTACACTTCACTCGATAGCGAATGGGAGACGAGTTTAATCGATTTTTTAGGATCCCGTGGTACAACTAGGAACTTAAGATTGTTTTACCTTTTTAGGGTTCCGTAGCGACAAGGAACCCTTATAAATTCGTTCTGTCAGTCCGTCTCTCTGTCTGTCTGTCTGATCGTCCGTCCAAATTTTTAGACCCTTCTAACTTCTATAATTATTAAGATAAGTGCATGCAACTTTGCATGATGACAGTTGTTATATAGATCTCAATTTTAAGAGTATAAAAATACATAATATTGCATTTTAGGGGTGGCTCTGGTACATGTGAAATGGGGATGAAAATATTTTTTTCACTCCAACTGCTTGTGTGGGGTATCGTTGAAAAGGTCTTTTAAAATGAGGGTATGGTTTCATACATCACTTTTTTATAAAGTCTATGATTTGCGAAATATGGCCCGCCAAAGTGGCAAAAACTTGTTCCCCCCCCCCTGCATTTTTAAACTATAAGACATATAAACTAGTTACTTACAACACAGATAGGTTATATTTAAAACCGTCATTCAAAATTATTTCGAACATTATCTGATCATGACTTTTTGAGTAACAGCGATAAAACTGTAATAAATTCAAGGCGTTCTAGTTCAAAGGACCTTTTTGCTAAATGGTCTTAACAAATAATGTTTTTCATTCTGTATTCTCTATGTTTAAACCATAAAAAGTATATGTTATGTCGGAAAGGTACATCTCTGAAATTTGGCTAAGTCCACAGAGCTTCATTCGTTCGAATTTTTCTGTAACTATCTATTTCTGAACTATGACTACAATTATATGGCTTTCGTTACGGAACCCTACCATATGCGTGTCTCGACACGCTCTTGGCTAGTTTATTAAAAGCATAAAATTATCCTACACTCTAAGTTTTTTCTAACTTATACTGAGGTCTCCCTAAGATACGAACGAAAAAAAAAAGCACTCAAATCAAGAACTTCCTTTTTTGGCATCGGTTAATTGAAAACGCCAGCATTTAGAAAAAACTATGAGCTCCCAAGTACTATTGTCCTCAATTAATTCCAGAAATTAATTCCTTTGTCATTCCACAATAGCGTAGTCTGTGGTCCTCAAAGACCTAACTTAGCTTAAAGTCTATTTACAAGAATAAATTAGTTTAGTAACTCTAGTTTCTGACTTTGAATTTACTTACATTTAACCGACGATGCAAAGACAAAGGGAGGGTGTTGTATAGATACGAATAGCACCAACATAGTAAACGCATTATTAACAGATTCTTCGTGGAATAAACGTAGGCTCAGTAATAGGGTCCCGTTTTATTTTTGGGGTACCCTAAAAAGGAGGTGTTCTCAATGTTTTTTTGGTAACCTCAGACTTCCGTCATTTATATGCCGTAAATGAATGCGTTTGCGTAAAATAAAAAGTAATGCGTTTTTAGCCTTTAGGTACGGAACCCTAAAAAGTAAATAAATAAATAAAAATAAATAAATATTTGGGACATTATTGCACACATGGTCATCTGACCCCAAACCAAGCAAAGCTTGTAATATGGCTGCCAGAGACTGATATACATACATATATATTTTTAAATACATACTTAAATAGATATTAACACCCAGACATAGAACAAACACAAATGTTCATTACACAAATGTTTGTCCTAGATGGGAATCGAACCCACGCCCCCAAGCGCAGAAAGTAGGTTCACTACCAACTGAGCCACCGGGGCAGCCAAAGTAAAAAGAATGCCGAATGAATCTCTTCGCCAACCCATTTTTTAAGAACCTTAAAGTTGAAATAAAGTGGGGTGGAGTCATTACAGCTTTCAGCTCTCGGAAGCGAGCAATTCTCCGCCGGCGAGATCAAAGTGAAATTCACTTAGCCGCCTCATCAAAGACGCCGCCGTTTCTACTAGTGATGGGACAAGGCAGTTGTCGATATTTATCCACCACACCACCACACTTTCATACCGGTTTTCGGTGAAGTAAAAAATCGTGAGGAAGCCTACATACATACGTAGAAGAAATTCAATGGCGTATGTGAATCCACCAACCCAGACAAATTATATTTAAACAATTAACTTAATAGAGTTCCTTAACATTACAAGATTATACAACATAACTTATAACATGACACATGACATGACATGGCTTTTGACATGACTGTATAACTTATTATTACATGTTAAAATTACACCACACTAATCATATCATACTAATATTATACCTATAATAGTATGTATATTTTTTCACACTCAATAGCTGAACGGATTTTAATGAAATTTGGTATGAAGGTAGCATATAACTGGATAACATATAGGTAAATTTTTATCTCGGCTAAATTCATGGTTCCTGGGCCTGATTCACTAAACTCGCTCGTAACGCAGCGCGTTAAGGTAACCTCTAAAAATTTGGCATCTATTCCCTAGGGAATGAAAGCCAACTTTTAGAGGAAGTATATCATATTTTTCACAAACATGCTCGGATATTCAAAATTTTAATACTATCATGGCGTGTGTACCTTGCCCACATTTTTCACGTCGTTTTCCTTTTTGTCTGCCGCTTAATGTACTAATTATATCGATGTTTTTATATCGACATCTTCCCAACACTAGTGACGCTACTGAAAATCATATTTAGTTCAAAGTTGACTAGCGCCTGCACCCGGGCGACTCCGTATTTTGATGAACCTTGTACGTAATTGAATCTCACGTTGACTTATCGAGTTTGAAAAGCTTGTTCATTTTGGGTGCAATTTTATGGAGATGTAGTTTTGAATCGTGGAGCGCTCGTAGTAAAGCTAAATATAGTAGGTCCAGCTTATAGTCGGTCGGTGGTTTTTAGGGTTCCGTAGTACTACAGGGAACCCTTCATTCTGACCGGATTTTTTATGCCTTAGGTGGCAAACATGGGAGTTTTATGACTTGTTGATAATTATTTTTAATTTATTTTTCCTTACAAAAACAATATTGAAATTAAAATTATATTATGGAAATAGCGGTACTTAAAAAAATAATTAATAATAGGCTTGCAATGCTTATTTTTAACCGACTTCCAAAAAGGGGGAGGTTATCAATTCGACTGTTTTATAAATGTTTGTTACCTCAGAACTTTCGACTGGGCGTACCTATTTTGATGATTCTTTTTTTATTTGAAAGCTGGTGCTCTCCGTGTGGCCCCATTTTAATTTGGCCCAGTTCTGACATATTTATGAAGTCGGTTTTTTTATATTGATAATTATTTTTCTGCTTATATAACCTTTTAGAGCACCACAATGCACACTTCTACACGACGATGCACAATTTGTGGATTCCGTTGCGGGTTTATGCAAATAAGATGTGAAATAGAGAATTTGCATTTTTTTTTGCATTTGCGTTTTATTATTTTTTTTTTTGCTTTTGGCCTCATATCTTATCATCATCAGCCAGAAGACGTCCACTGCTGAACACAGGCCTTCCCCTTTAACCTCCACACTGAACGACATCCTGCCATCTGCATCCACTGGATGCCCACGACTCTCACAATGTCGTCGGTCCATCTAGTGGGAGGCATACCTATCATACCTTTTGGCATGTCTAAATGGAATTACTTACATTTTTTCCTCAAAAACCTGAATCCAAACCCTCAAGACCCCTTAACCTCGGTCCACAAAGATTTCTTCCGTCAGCGAGTCAAAATGGCGGCTGTTATAGACTAATGAATTGTAGATGAGCCACTCGAGAGATTGGGACCATCTACCTACGGACCTACAGGCGGTGGAGGGATATACTTAAGCGAATAGGGCGACTGCATATACCGGGTGTATAGGGAAATCAAAAGTTCTCAAAAGTGAAGACGTGATTGATATCAGACAAAACCGCGTTTTTTACATTCTTACATAATTGAAGTGAAAACTTCTTTAGGTGCGTTTAGCACTTTTTTGGTGATCAAAAATCATGGAACTCGCTGCATCGTCACAATGTACCGTGTAATTTTAAACAGCGCCATCTCTTGTAGAATAGGTAAATTATTACTTAAGTTTTCACTTGTGACGTGCAGTCCTATGACTGATGTGTTTTTTTATCTAACACCAGCTTGGGGGGGTTGAATAAAACGTTTATTACAAAAAAAGGATTTTTAAAGTACGCAATGTAATACAAATAAAATATCCGGCTAACCCTACCTTATCCTGTCTCATCTCAAAATAAATTTTAGGTGATGACTTGCCACCCACTAAATGGAACCCCATAAAGGCTGCCGTATCTTGACACCGGAGGAGCAATATTGGCGTGGGTGGCTTAGGGTGTAGAGAGGTGTGCCTGCACTTTCACTAAGAGCTACTCGCGGCGTTATGCCCTTTAACACTTCCACCCTGGAGCTTAGGTTCTTCTCTCTTAGCTCTTGCGGTTCCCATCCCTGGACGGCCGGTTAAGGCAAGCCAGGGGTCGGAATCTGGGGTTTTAGCCCCCTGGAATCAGAGTACGCGGTGTCGCCACTCATGTACGGCTTGCCATAAAGCCGCTCCTGCGTATTTATATATTATTATTAATTACTATTATTTATTACTATATTATTATTTGGTATTTACTTAACACCTGTTTATTAATTAATATTTATCAAAGGCATTATTCAACATCATAGATAACCTACCCAACAATATCATTATTTGCAGTCGTGTCCATCGCTCAGGTGTGTCTACACCGGTAGCTATACGGAGCTGAATTATAGCGTGAGTAGTGGTTTTCGATCCTTTTCGTTCCGATAAAATGTAGGATCCTTGCATACAAATAAACTACGTTTTATTAGTGAAAATGAGCCACATAATATAACTTGTTTAGTCGTGTCGTCGTTAAAACGTTTAGACTTAGCGTCTGTATTTAAAAACGTATGATTTTTAGGGTTCTAGGGTAGGGTAGGTAGGGTTACCCAAAGGTTATAAACTGGACCCTATTACTGAGCCTACGATTTCTGTCTGCCTGTCCGTCCTACCTTTAAACGGCTGTATCTTTGGAACCGTAATAGATAGCTAGTTGAAATTTTCACAGAATATGTAATGTCACGGCGAATTAACTAAGAAAAGGTACAAGCGTCAAACTTGCCATGATTATAGTATATACATTATACACACTCTAAAGTATAACAACAAATAACCGTCGAAAGTTCTGAGGTAACAAACATTAAAAAATATTTAAAAAAATTGGTCCAGTTCTGGCATTTTTATGAAGTCGGTTTTTTATATTGATAATCTTAGATAAGTAGTTCTAGACGGTTTCGAGATAGTTTTAAGATACATTGTAGATACTGACCGACTGTGGTGAGCAGCATGTTGTCCAGCAGCAGAGCTATGGCCACGATGATGAGGACCAGCTTCCTGGACTCGCGGCACGCGGCTATTTTGGCGCGCCAGCCGTAGTACCCGTCCGATGCTGCTCCCATTTTGATGGTGCTCTGGTGGAAAAATAGAAAAAACTTTATGAGATACATCTCACTCTAATTAATAGCTGTAGTGGTTTTAGAGCGGAACCGGATATTATGTCATTTTTATATTAAACACTAGCTGTGCATCGCGGTTTCACCCGCGTGCTGATAAAAATCGGTGATGATGACGATGATGATGAAAAGTAGCCTATTAATCCAGGACATAAGCAATGTATGTTCCAAATTTCATCCAAATCCATCCTGCCTTTTCTGCGTGATTGAGTAACAAACATCCATCCATCCAAACTTTCACATATGTATATGATATTAGTGTGATTAAAAAAACAGTCGAATTGAGAACCTCTTTCTTTTTAGACGTCGGTTAAAAAGAAAACGATCGGGCAATCGATTTTTAGAATAACGTTTCAAAATGTTTAAGTAATTTTTATGTTGACATATATATATATATTTTACTATAATATAAATAAATAAATATATAACAATTGTTTTTCGCCTGACGCTTGCCCATAACAGCTCAACGCCACTCAGAATTTTGAACTTCAACAGTTCAATATCCTGGATGGCAATGCACTGCGCACGTCACCCCGAGATATAAGATGTCAAATCTCTGTGTGCCCTGTAATTTCGCTGGAAACATTGCCCTTCAATCCGAAACACAGTAGTGTTTGTTACTGCTTGACGATTGAATATTGGTAATAGTGGTTCTTCCCAAGGAGGACCGTGCAAAAGAGTTGAGACATGTATTAAAGAAACAGCTTGTTGAAATCTACGGCAGCAAATCTTGGGCTGAGTATAAATGCTGTTTGTAACAGTGCAGCTGTCGAGGGCCGCCCACTCAGCTAATAAGAAAGATCTTATTCATTTCCATGCCACTTGTTCTAATAGCTCAGAAACTAGCTCATGGCACGGATTAGGTTCCCTTGTTAAGACCCGGATTCCCGCCGGTTATCTATCGTATCTTCTATACATATAATCTACTAGCTGCGCCCCGCGGTTTCACCCGCGTGGTGATGAAAATAGGTGATAATGATGATGATGAAAAGTAACCTGTGTGTTAATCCAGGACATAAGCAATGTATATTCCAAATTTCATCCAGCCGTTTCTGCGTTATTGAGTAACATACATCCATCCATCCAAACTTTCACATATGTGATATTAGTGTGATACATTATAATAAAAACGTTGGGATAAAAAAAAACTGTAATTGTGAGATATAAAAAAAAATACACAGGGCGTCTTAAAATAAGTACGGTTTTTAGAAATTTTGTATGACTGTTTGTTTGTCGACGCACATCTCCTAAACTACTGGACGGATTTAAGTGCGGTGATCATGAATATACTTAGCTATGACCAGATTGAAGTATAGGCTATGTTATTTTGCGCAAGGGCCGGATTAAGGGAGGAAAAAAGGGTTGAAAGTTTATATGAGAATCTACGCGTACGAAGTCGCGGGCAACAGCACTAGCCTCGAATAAAACGTCTCACTTACGGCCCAGAACAAACCAAGTAAATAAATAAATATCTGGGACATATTGCACACATGGTCATCTGACCCCAAACTAAGCAAATCTTGATATGGCTGCCAAAGAGTGATATACGTACATATATATATATATATATATATATATATATATATATATATATATATATATATTTAAATACATACTCAAATAGATATTATGACCCAGAAATAGAACAAACACAAATGTTCATCACACAAATGTTTGACCTAGGTGGGAATCGAACCCACGCCCCCAAGCGCAGAAGGCAGGTTCACTACCGCAACTGAGCCAACAGGGCTGTCAAATAATATGACGCACCACTGTCAGACTCCAGCATTATGATGTTTTTTTTTAAGATATAAAATGACTTTTGAAAAATGTCCTTCGATCATTTTGCGCAGTTTATGAACAAAATATTTATGAACAAATTTTTGTATTATTATTTTTTATTATGACCTTAAAAAATGGGATATTCAGTGTTTCCCATTTATTCTGGAGTCCACTTTTTTTAAAAGAATTATATAATTTATTTATTATTTATATTAAAAAAAACCGGCCAAGTGCGAGCTGGGCTCGGACACTGAGGGTTCCATACCACCATTCAGTAGTGGTAGGACTCTTTTGCAGGGGTCCGTCTGGGGAAGTACCACACCTTTGCCAGTTATTCAACCGCCAAGCAGTAGTGTGCAGACACTACTGTGTTCCGGATTGAAGGGCAATGTTTCCGGCAAAATTACAGGGCACACAGATATTTAACATCTTATATCTCGGGTTGACGAGCGCAGTGCATTGCCATCCAGGGTTTTGAACTGTTGAAGTTCAAAATTCTGAGTGGCGTTGAGTTGTTATGGGCAAGCGTGAAGTGCGATCAGGCGAGCGCCTTCGCTCGTCTCGTCTCTCAGTACAAAAAAATAACACTAAATACGATATAATTATCAATAAAAAAGGACTTCAAAATTATTAAAAATGTCATTTGGAGTTTGGTGAAATGATGATAAGGTCGTCCTAGTAACTAAATTACCAGTTATAACTTGGTAATGAACAGAAACTTGTCACCGACTCACACTTGGACATTATTTATTATTTGTTGTTATACTTTAGAGTGTGTACTATAATCATACCCAGTTTAACGCTTGTACGTATTACAGTTTTTACATTAGTGCAATTACAAAAATACGTTGAAAAACGTTTGTTGCATTTATATTTTTTACTATTTCTTTGTTAATCCGCTGTAACATTACATATTCTGTGAAAATTTCAACTGGCTATCTATTACGGTTCCAAAGATACAGCCGTTTAAAAGTAGAAAGGACAGACGGACGACAGATAGCGTAGGCTCAGTAATATGGTCCCGTTTTTTGGGTACGGAAACCTAAAAGACATCAAATGTGCAAGATAGTGGTGCGCAAAATTCATAAATAATAATATTATAAACGCAGGGGCGGCTTTATGGCGAGCCGTCGGTGAGTGGCGACACCGCGTACCCTGATTCCATGGGGCTAAACGAGACCCCTGAACCCTGGCTTGCCTTAACCGGCCATCCAGGGGTGGAAACCGCAAGAGCTAAGAACCTAAGCTCCAGGGTGGAAGTGTTAAAGGGCATAACGCCGCGAGTAGCTCTTAGTGGAAGTGCAGCACACCTCTCTACACCCTAAGCCACCCACGCCAATGTTGCCCCCCCGGTGCCAAGATACGGCAGCCTTTATGGGGGCCCATTCAGTGGGTGGCAAGTCATCACCTGCCTAAATATATTTTGAGATGAGACAAGATAAGGCAGGTGCCGTTTCTCATTCTATAAATCTGTTATTCCATCCACAAGTTGTTCACCTCAATAGCCCAGTCTTTTTTAATCCTATACTGTACAATAGTTTCATATTCCTTTTTATACATATTCCATAATTGTATTTTTTATATTCAACAGGGCCTCATGGTGTTGGGTTGGGCTCCACCAATGCCCACCCCACAATGTCCGGGCTAGACCCGTGAAATGAAATAAATAATAATAATTCATATTCATAAATTCATAATTCATTCATAATTTTAAATATCATTACGAATAAAGATAAATCTCTATGCAAAAAACACAAAGGTTTCTGGTTTTCTAGCATTTAAACAACGAATTAAATTAATAAAATCTAAAACTCGAGTACCGATTATAACTTAAATTAATTTAAAGTATAGAAACGACCTCCGGAAGTACCTCCATATTGTGCGGGCGGTCTCGTTAGCGCCTCTCATTTCCGGCGGCCATCTTGCATTGTGGAGAGAGCTTTTGTCGTTTTGGAATTTTTAATTGGTCTTTTAGATATTTGAGACGGCTTTTGGTGTGAATTTCTTGATTTGTGGGGGAAATACTTGAGATTAGAATTTAGTGGGCTTAAATTATAACATTTCTCAAATTTTTGGAATGTTAGTAACCTACCTATTTCCGGTAAAAAATTCACGTACTTTTTTACCCGACTACGGCAAATACACATGATGTAAAAAAAAAAACATAAAAAAATGTGTTGCAGTCATTTTGCAAAGAAAATAATAGAATATCAAAATTTTTAGAACAGTTCATTTTCTTATTTTGTATATAATTACATATAATTATTTCACGAAAAAATTGCATAATCAGTTTTTCCCATTTATTCTGGTCATTATAAAAAATATGAAAACAAACAGGTTATTCCAAAAAAAGTTTGTTCTAGTGAAAATATTTAAAGAAAAAAAATACGTAAAAATTACCGAAGATCAATTTTCAAGCAGACAGACATTTTATATCTTAAAAATCATCAATATAAAAAACCGACTTCGTCAGAACTGGACCAAATTGAAATGGGACCAAATGGGAAACACCAGCTTTAAAATAAAAAAAGAATCATCGAAATTGGTTCACCCAGTCAAAAATTAAGCGGTAACAAACATTTAAAAAAATACAGTCAAATTGATAATCTCCTCCTTTTTGGAAGTCGGATAAAAAAAAAACAAATGCGCGACCGAGTTCACTGCATCCGATATTCGGGTCCTTAAAGTCTAGATGCTTAAAAGATAATGCAATACCTCGGATCCACTCGTCGATCAATCATAATCCCTATTCCCCGAAGAAATCAATGGAAGTCCTTTACAATGCGAAAACTTCTGTTAAATCTTCTTTATCTTTAAAGGTATTTTATCTTTGAAGTTGGTTATTCTTTAGCAACGTTGCGCGTTCCAATCAATAGACCAAAGCTTACCCCTGACATATATTAAAAATAAAATAATAATAATTTTGAGATGAGACAGGATAAGGCAGGTGCCGTATCTCATTCTATAGATCTGTTATCCTATCCACAAGTTGTTCACCACAATAGCCCAGTTTTTTTTTATCCTATACTGTACAATAGTTTCATATTCAATTTTATACATATTCCAAAATTGTATTTTTAATATTCAAAAGGGCCTCTTGGTGTTGGCTTCGTCTCCACCAAAGCCCACCAAATGTCCGGGCTAGACCCGTGAAATGAAATAAATGAAGTGAAATAATAATTTTAAAAAAATTGTCATCGGTCCTTGATAAGTGTGCAAAGTTTCAAATCAATCCGTCGTTTCGAAAGGGGTGAAAATTACGTTCAAAGTTACCGTTACATACATATAGATACATAGCAAGCTAATAAAACCGTTGTTAGCGACCGGTGGGTGCAAAGGAGAGTGAAAAGGCTTTTGTAAACCACAAAATCCGTTTATTGGTAATTTATACTAATTTGGCCAAAGTTCCACTTTTTCTTATCCATTTTTAGTTCGAAAGAGTTCTTTTTGTGACACGCCGTGTCAGCAGTGCTTGCCAGCCTGTTGCTTCCCCATGGAGGTTGCACTCTACCGAGGAGGCTGCGTCACTGCGTAGCCAACAACCGTGTTAAAAACTGCAAATTCCATCTTTTCTACTCCATATACTTGTCACATCCTTTTTCCGTTTTAATCATTTATTAAATTCTGCTTCCTTTATTTTCCATTCCGATAAAAACTGTTTTTACACAACTTTGGCAGTCAGCCATATCTTTCAGGGAGCACATGTCTGGAGAGGAAACGAAAACAGGAAGCAACAGGGTTTTCTACAGGCTTTCAGTGATTAATCGAAAGAAGACGTAGTACTCATGATTTTATACACGTACTAGCTCAGCAAACGTTGTCATATCCAAATTTCATAGAAAAAAGCACTCAGTTTGTTCCGAATTTTCCAATTATCCGGGCATATTTTCCAATTTTATTTTTCTTCTAAACCACCCTTGTGTGTTATTGAAGCGAACAAAACTATAAATTATATTCTTATAGTCAAGCCATTTTTAACCGACTTCCAAAAAGGAGGAGGTTCTCAATTCGTCTGTTTTTTTTTTGGTAACAACCTCAGAACTTTCATCTGGGTGAATCGATTTTGATGATTATTTTTTATTGGAAAGCTGGTCCTTCCCGTGTGGTCCCATTTCAATTTGGTCCAGTTCTGACATTTTAATGAAGTCGGTTTTTTTATATTGATAATTATTTGAGTTTTAGGAATAATATATAGTTTGACTGATAGACAAATCTTGATATTACGAAAAATAATCAGCTGTTTTTAATCACCGAGGCTAACAGAGGAGTGAATCGGTTCCTTCTAGGCAAGCGTAATCCATCGTAGGCCGCATCATCGCTTAACATCAGGCGAGTTGGCGGCCAAGCGCAAGCCTATTTTATAATTAAAAAATATATGTGAAAAACGTAATAAGTGTCTATAAAATTTAAGGGTTGCCCTCGATTTCCCTGGGACCCCATCATCAGATTCTGACTTGGTAACAATGGGACTAAATTGAAAGTCCCTACCGAATAAAAAATAATTGGCCAAGAGCGTGTCAAGACACGCATATGGTAGGGTTCCGTAATCAAAGCCATATAATTGTAGTCATAGTTCAGAAAATTATGATTATAGAAAAATTCGAACGAACGAAGCTCTGTGGACTTAGCCAAATTTCAGAGATGTACCATACGGACACAGCATATACTTTTTATGGTTTAAACATAGAGAAAACTGATTGAGAAACATTATTTGTTAAGACCATTTTACAAAAAGGTCAATGAACTATGAGATAGAACGCTTTGAATTTATTACAGTTTTATCGCTGTTACTCAAAAATTCATAATTAGATAATGTTGGAAATAATTTTGAATGAAGGTTTTAAATATGACCTAGCTGTATTGTAAGATTCAAATTTCTATGTCTTATAGTTTAGAAATGCAGGGGGGACCAACTTTTTGCCACTTTGGCGGGCCATATTTCGCAAAGTATAGACTTAATAAAAAAGTGATGTATCAAACCCTACCTTCATTTTAAAAGACCTATTCAACGATACCCCACACAAATAGCTGGAGTGAAAAAAAAAACATCCCTATTTCACATGTACCAGAGCCACCCCTAAAATGCAATATTACATATTTTTTTATACTTTTAAAATTGAGATCTATATTACAACTGCTATTATGCAAAGTTTCATTCACTTATCTAAATAATTATAGAAGTTAGAGGGTTTTAAAAAATTCGGAGGGACGGACAGACAGACATACAGACGGACGGACAGAAGGAATTTATAAGGGTTCCTTGTCGGGCTACGGAACCCTAAAAATGAAATCGGTCTACGGTTGGCGCAGTAATCGTGAACAACATAAAAAAAATACAGTGGAACATAGAACCGTCCTCCTTTTTCGTCGGTTAAAAAAGATCAGTATAGTAGTTTGCCAGTTATTCAACCGCCAAGCAGTAGTGTGCAAACACTACTGTGTTCCGGATAGAAGGGCAATGTTTCCAGCGAAATTACAGGGCACACAGAGATTTGACATCTTATATCTCGGGGTGACGAGCGCAGTGCATTGCCATCCAGGGTTTTGAACTGTTGAAGTTCAAAGTTCTGAGTGGCGTTGAGCTGTTATGGGCAAGCGTGAAGAGACATCAGGCGCGCGACTTCGCTCGTCTCGTCACCCAGTATCATAAAATAAATAATCAAATTGAGAACTCAAACTCTGTTGAAAAGATTTTTTCTTTTTGCAAAAAATAGTGTGATACTAGCGAGTCGTAAGATACCCGTCTGGCCTTTCCTGGGCAATAAAATGAAATTGTTAAATACCCACAAAAGATAATGATTTCAATTTGACCTTTTTATTTAATGGAGCCCCGGACATCTAGCCGTACTTATGAAATTTTTGGGGTGTTACCTCAAAACTTTCGACTGGGTGAACCGATTTTGATGATTCTTTTTTTATTTGATAGCTGGTGCTTTGCGTGTGGTTCCATTTCATTTGGTCCAGTTCTGAAATTTTAGTGAAGTCGGTTTTTTATATTGATAATTATTAAACATTGTATAATAAATATAGCTTATATTACTAATGATATATGATAATGTAGCATTCTTGTGGGGAAAGAGTTTCTAGAATCGGTCCAATAGTTTTAACATACGAAAATACAAATCTTTCCTCTTATTAATATTGATTGGTTAATTAATATAAATATAAATAAATAAAAAATTATAGTAATATATGGTGTAGATGAAATTATTTAAAGTACTTTTGGGTTTGGTTGCTCTTTCTCTGTGCTTAAAAATATATGTTGTTTTAAATAAAAATATTTTTAGCAATTAAAAAAAACTAAATATTAAAAAAATGTATTAGGATTTTAACAAGATCAGAGTAGTAGTTAACTAGTTTTTTCTTCATATCTTAATAAATAAATAAAACTACCAATATTTTACTTTTTCTTAAAGACAGCAAATAAACTTACTTTTATGTGCGATCAAACAAAAAATATGTGTATAATAAATCTCTTATCTTTCGAACAAAAATACATTCCAAAACGATTTATAAATATCTAAACCAATTGACGACTTAAATGTCAAATTTAAATGCGACATTTATGTAGCCTTAAAGCAATACTTGTGTACAACCTTTTTACTTAGCAAAAATAGAAACATCTAATATGAAAAATAATATAGATTCAACTTACCCTATATAACGATCTTCAAAGCACTCCTATGCCTCATTTTCTAAATAATACTAAAATATAAACCTAAAAGACGTGTTGACGGCGCGAGCTCTGCTTACCGACTGGCAGTGGACGCGGTACAAGGCAGCCCGAAGCGGCAGCGTCCAGGATAACTTGAACCGTGACCAGATAGCTTCCTGCTTTTATATGGGGTTTGATGTGGTAGTGGGTAACGCCCGCGGGTTTTCTTGTGGCGTTCCTTTCCAACTGATTTGAGGCATTACTTGTAACATTGCAGTTTTTCTGAGTGTTTATTAGTAGAAAGTATTAATTTTAACCTTCAACGCAAATGTGTATCTGTGTCTGTCTGTGGCATCGTAGCATCGGCCGAACCGAAATTGAGTAACATTTTTTGTTTGAAAGGTGACTTATTCGATCTATTCAGCCAATTTGAAGATTATCACCTCTTTTCTCTTTTTAAAAATGTTCAATCGATACTTGTTATATCATCTCATCATCATCACCCAGAAGACGTCCACAGCAGAACATAGGTTTGCCTCCTTTGACCTCCACACTGAACGACAGCCTGCCATCTGCATCCACTGGATGCCCGTGATTCTCACGATGTGGTTGGTCCATTTAGTGGGTTGCCTACCTAAGCTGTGTCTTCCAGTTCGTGGTCTCCACTCAAGAACCTTTCTTCCCCATCGGTTATCAGTTCTTCGAGCGATGCGGCCTGCCCATTGCCACTTCAAATTGCAAATTTTAAAAGCTATGTTGCTATGTTGACTCTGGTTCTTTGGCGTTCATCATATATCCACTTTTTTATCGCGAATAAGTCCGCGTTTAACCACTAACTCGCTTGTTGGTAAGCGACGATGTAGTCGAAGATGAAGCACGCAGACTACACGACACTAGACGCACATTCCGGATGAGTTGTTGCATATGAAGAGTTTTTTTCTGTGCGTTCTAGCTGAGTAGTTACTTGCAGGTATAAATACATAGATGACGTCACTAAAATTGGTGGTTAAATTGGTAGGAAACATAACTCAAGAATTTGAACAGCCTAAAGCTTAGTGGATAGACCGTTGGTTGCGTATAACTGATGGTGCAGGTTCAATTCTGCCGGTCGTCAAATTTTTGAATCACACTAATCCCTACTATATAATATTATAAATGCGAAAGTAACTCTGTCTGTCTGTCTGTCTGTCTGTCTGTCTGTTACCTTTTCACGCCTAAACCGCTGAACGGATTTGGATGAAATTTAGAATTGAGATAGCTTATGTCCTGGATTAAAACATAGGCTACTTTTCATCATCATCATCATCATCACCGATTTTCATCACCACGCGGGTGAAACCGCGGGGCGCAGCTAGTAGAACATAAAAGCGTTGTTTGTATTCTTCTTAAAAGGTCATCAATATTAAACAATTCTTGATGTTTCTTTAAGTAATTAAGTACTTGCACGTGTTAATGAAATCCACTTGATACAGAGAAAGCAACTAGGTACATGCTGCAATTTTATACGGCTCAGAGAAAACTTAGGTAAGAAAGGCACGTCGGTCTCATGACAAAGCTTGCTCTACCATTCACTGCACCTTTTATATATCTATGTATATTAAAATCTCGTGTCACGGTGTTTGTGATCCTACTCCTCCGAAACGGCTCAAACTATTTTTATGGATTTTTTATGTAGGTATATTTGGTAGGTATGAGAATATAATCATCACAGTTTTTCATCACCACGCGGGTGACACCGCGGGGCGCAGCTAGTAATAAATATGCAAATGTATGTGCGTGTGTGTGTGTATGTTTGTTACTCCTTCACGCAGAAACGGCTGGATAGATTTGGATGAAATTTTGAATATACATTGCTGATGTCATGGATTAACACATAGGCTACTTTTCATCATCATCATCATCACCGAATTTCATCACCACGCGGGTGAAACCACGGGGCGCAGCTAGTATTATAAATGCTAAAGTTTGTGAGTGTGTGTGTATGTTTGTTACTCCTTCACGCAGAAACGGCTCGATGGATTTGGATGAAATTTGGAATATACATATCTTATGTCCAGGATTACACACATAAGCTATTTTTCATCAACGTCTACATTATCATTTTTCATCACCACATAGATGAAACTGCGAAGCGCAGCTAGTTGTCAATAAATTTTTAATAGTTAATATACACACAGTATATAGGTGCAATGGACGACGTAGTCAAAGAAGGCCACAGAAATAATGGAAAGATGATTTGGACTGATTATTTTTATTCTCTTCTAAAAAAAGCTGACCGAAAAATATAGTCGATCACAAAAACTAAATTAAGGATGATATACACAGGCTTACACACACAGGACAGTTGCTTACACTGTACCAAGCACAAGTTCGGTCGTGCATGGAGTACTGCTCTCACCTTTGGGATGGATCAGCTAAGTACCAGCTCGGGTCATTGGAATCAATTGAAAAGCGTGCCAAGAGGCTCATCAGCAACGAAGCCCTAGTTCAGACTAAGCTTCTTCTTAGTCTTGAGCATCGGCGCAAAGTTGCTAGTCTATCGGTTTTTTATCGGATACATTTTGGAGAGTGTGCATCAGATCTGCATGATTTAATTCCCTCCTGCCCTTTTTTCTATCGGACTGCCAGAGCGGGCACGAAAAATCAACACCGCTTTATGGTTGACATTCCAAAAACCTATACGAATCGCTTTGATTCCACTTTGGAATGCGCTGCCTGAATGGGTGTTCCCCGATAGTTACAATCTGGGTGTTTTCAAGTCAAAAGTGAATCGGTTACTTCTAGGCAAGCGGGATCCATCGTAGGCCGCATCATCGCTTAACATCAGCCGAGTTGGCGGCCAAGCGCAAGCCTATCTTACAATTAAAAAAAAACATAAGCATTTTAATGTCTTGCTAGACAGAGAGCGCTATACTATAGAGTACCTACTACTTACAATTTGTGAGTACGCCATACAAACTTCATACTGCACTTCCCCCACTTTGGTGGCAAAATGACAGAGCTTCCCTTACTAATCCGACCTAAATAACGCTTATAGCTCTTAACGCTTTAACTTTATTAATCAATTTAAATAATTTCTGTTATTTTTAACGAATCGATAATCGATCCGAACGCCTATTATGGGAAGGGGGGCTATATCTGTCCTACAATGTGACGCAAAGATGAAAGTTATCACTTCTTCTATTCATTATTCTTCTTTCTTTCTTCTTCTTCTTTTTTTCTTATTATAAATATTTCTTTCTTTCTTTCTTTCTTTCTTTCTTTCTTTCTTTCTTTCTTTCTTTCTTTCTTTCTTTCTCTCTTTCTCTCTTTCGTTGAGTTATTATCCGAAATTTTGCAGTATCTCGCATTTTATGGATAAAAGTAAATATTTGAAATGTCAAGTTATGAATTCATCCCTTAATATTGAAAGGTGTGATGATACTCCAAACTTAATCCCCAATCTCACTTTTCTTTACATAAAATTACATCCAAATCTATTTAGCAATGACAGTTAATACAAACAAATAATCACCCGCCCGTACACTCCAACTTCCGCATTTAAATTATCAGTGTGATTTAAGGGGGTGGAGGAGGTCTGAACATTCTGGACGTTTCTTATCAAGCTTCAAGATGAATGTCATACGATTTTATGCCTCATTTTTAGTTATTAAGGTTGATTTCAGCTTGTTTAGAACCGTGTTCTTATACATCATTTGAGAGCAAACGAAAGTATGGCTTGTTCCGAAATGTAAAAGGTGTAAAATCGTTTGTTTTATAGCTAAAAGCCACAGGTCTTCGATATGTTAACGCTGAAAGTGCGCGTTGGCGGGTTTCTGGAAAATGGCGGATGAGATATTTTTCTTGTTTCGTTGACCGTTTCCTGTTAGTTTTGTATTATCAAATTTAATATAAGTCCGCTGTAAATAGGTACTACAAATTCATTGTACATGCAGCACATTGAATAATTTAATTCGCACAACTAGTTTTATACAAAATAATATTAATTAGATAAAAAAATATATAAAAGAATTGAAAAATAGCCTAGAAATTCACTCTGCGCGATTAAAGAATTAGTCTAAACTCCGAAACGGAAAGGGTTACATAAAGTTATTTGTGCTAAGCAGAAAAAATTCTTTCTCGCCCCGATTTTTTTGTTCATTGTATCAAGGTTTAAAAAAATACATTACGCATCAAGTACAGAAATTTCACCTCTTTTTCTACGGTTAAAAAGCCATAAAACGACAGTATGGCTCCTTACGTACGGGACGTACCGGTACGGGAGGTTATCAATAACCTTCAAATAAATTTAAATAAATCAATAATCTTTCTTCTTTTTTAGAGTCAATGATTCGTGAAAATTTATATGTATATTATTTGAATAAAGCTGTGTACAGGGCCGGATTTAGAGGTCTAGAGGCCCTGGAACAACAAAAGAACGGAGGCCCCTGATATTTTTGAATAGGTTAAACAATTTTTCATTCAACTGTTTCATGTTTGCAAGACAAATCAAAATTCTTTCTACAAACTTTTGTTTTACTGTAACTTTAATTCAAATTTGGGTATTTATTGGTAAAATTATTCGATTATATATTATATATATATATTACATCTTAGGCCAAATGTATTAAGTGATTAGGTGAAATTATATAAGAATTAAATTCAATATTATGAAAATTAGAATATTTATAACTTCAATATCATTGATGTCCAATTGATTTTAAAGTAATTAAAGGATTATTTAATTCATCTAATAAAAAATAATATAAAATAATAGGTAGTTCTTATCACAACTGATGTTTTGTTATAAATTTTTACCTAGAAATGTCTCTTGTGGAGGCCCAGGGGCTGTAACCCCGGTTGCCTCCCCTAAATCCGGCCCTGGCTGTATACTTATGACCAGTTCAGCCAAGCTAATGGCACTCCGTGTAGTACATATATGTTCTCGTGTGATTCTAGTGTTTTTATATCTTGAAAGACAAACGTAACTTTTCGAAGACCAAAGTCTCATATTTTTGGTTGTTCCATTTTCGTCCTATGACGTCTCATCCGACTATGTTTTTTCCTAACTCAACTGATTTCTGCTCATTACTCAACCGACAGCAATTTCGTGATTTGATATTATTAATTCACCCCATGAGTGTTCCTTACTCAACTGATTGCTATACTACCAAATATTCATCTTATGACTTTTCATTCCACTATTTCCTATCTCAGCTTCACCCATCATATTTTAAAGCTACCTTTTCCACTAAAACTTTTATTACAACATATCGTAAAAACATTTCATTACATTTTACGTTTACGACTTTATTCGCTACGGCCGACGGAATAGGTCCTTAATTTGTATTGGTATCTCTGTCGCACGCGTGATTATTTGAGCTTCCGTCCCTTATATACATTTAAGTGGGATTCCGTCCTTTTTGTGGGGATGGGAGTTGTGTTTTTGTGATTTTCCCGTTATCGGGAAATATCAAAGTAAAAAGTGTGTTATCATGATAAGAGCTGCACTCATCTGCGGTTTTATCTGCGTCGACCTTCCCTCACTTTTTTAACTGACTTCCAAAAAGGAGGAGGTTCTCAATTCGACAGTTTTTTTATGTTTGTTACCTCAGAACTTTCGACTGGGTGAACCGATTTTGATGATTCTTTTTTTATTTGAAAGCTGGTGCTTGCTTTGTGGTCCCATTTCAAATACTTTAAAGACATATCAGAGGCTTTATTGGGATGATATCAGGGATCTTTTTGAGATCATATCAGAGGTCTTATTAAGACCACATCAGAAAGCTTATTGGGACCATATCAGATGCTTTGTAGGGATCACATTGGAGGTTTTATTTAACCCCAAGCAAAAGCCATCTAGCAATAATTATTGTGATTATATCAGAATCCATATCAAGAGCTTTATTGGGTGTCACGTCACAGGTCCTGTGATCTAAAATCTCTGAGACCAGGGCTAGCCAGTTAGCCTATACTAGCCTATAAAAATTACGTGTCCCACTAGTAAGTTTGTCCTCGGTTGTAACATATGGCAACACAATAAAATATTTAATATACACTGTATTTTAGTACTAATAAAGTGAAGAACCTATAGAAAAGCAGTGGTTACATTTCTCTTTCTTTTCTCAGATATGGTATGTAATATGTACATAATTTGAAGCACTCACTTCGAAAAATATGAACTTTAGGGCCTCGATTACGTTTTTCCACTAAAAAAGGCAAATGCAAAGCCTACTTTAAAATTTACAGACAAATAATAATAATTTCCGATGGCTGTAGCTTGGTTTTATATGCACAAATGCATATCACGAGCCGAAGTCACCTAGAAAAGTTTTTTTTTATGTATATATAACTAATAATACATTGAGTCACGTATGCTGGCCTCAGCTAAGCCTCGGCCCACATTTTTACTATTCTCTATGATTCTAGGATTCATAAGAAACCCTAAAAACGGAGAGCGAAGACTTCGTAGCAGTTAGCTACGTAGTACGCTACGAAATATGCTACGTCACCCGCTACGATATCCGCTACGCCACAAACACACCGTTCACTACGCCATCTGCTACGATATCTGCTACGCCACCAGCTACATCGTTCACTACGCCTCCTGCTATGCCATTTGCTACGTCAGTCACTAGGCTACCTGCTACGCCATCTGCTATGATATCCGCTACGCCACAAACTACACCGTTCACTACGCCATCTGCTACGATACCCGCTACGCCACAAACTATACCGTTCACTGCGCCAACTGCTACGTCATCTACTACGATATCCACTACGCCAGTCACTGCGCCATCTGCTACGGAAAGCACTATGCCATCCACTACACCGGTCACTATGCCACCTGCTACGATGTCTGCTACGCTACTTAGACCAGTCATTACGCCAATAGCTACAACATCCATTACGCCACCAATAACCCCGGTTACTACGCCATCTGCAACGATATTCGCTACGTAATCACACGTCGTCACATCGTCGTCAAACGTGACACACTCTGGCTAGTTGTTGGTGTTGTCACATGTCACGGCCTTTTAAGCAAACACCTTTTCGAAATTGGGTTACAGACATTCCCCTATGTAGAGGGTGTATGGAGACTGAAGAAACAGCCGTGCATTTGCTGCTGGAGTGCAGCAACGAGACAGAACAATGAAACAATATCCTTGGATCACCGATGACGCTTCCCTATGACTGAAGATTCGCCAAAGAACCAGAGTCGCTGACATAGCTATTAAAATTTGCAAGTTGAAGTGGCAATGGGCAGGCCACATCGCTCGAAGAACCGATAATCGATGTGGAAGAATGGTTTTTGAGTGGAGACCATGAACCGGAAGACGCAGCGAGTGCAGGCCTCCCACTAGATGGATGGACGACATCGTGAGAGTCGCGGGCATCCTGTGGATGCAGATGGCAGGATGTCATTCAGTGTGGAGGTTAAAGGGGGAGGCCTATGTTCAGCAGTGTACGTCTTATGGCTGGTGATGATATCTCCCTTTTTTCTGATCTGTGCTTACGGCGCGCTGTAGGTGAGAACATACATTAATACACCATACTCTTTGTGTCGTTGGGTAAAAATATCCATAGGCAGGCAAACCAAATGGATTAGCTAGTTTTGGTAGATGATTAATTAGATAAGTACTTCGCATCTGAGTGTGTCTATAGAACGGAATTAAAGCTTGTGTATCACTACAAATGTGCAAAGATAATATGTAGCTTTTTATATTGATAGACTAGGCGTGTGACCACAGCTCTCTACTCGAACGACTGCTGCTGACATTGTAAAAAATGAATGAAAACATTTTCGTTTTTACGTTCAAAAAGCTAGTAAAATCTGCCTGCTAGTAAAAGCTTAAAAGCTAGTGCAAAGGCACCATGCATATATCCATACTATCCATATCCATACAAATATTACACTATTACTATTAATATTACTGTTTGCTACATAATCACGGCTAAACGGCTTAACCGATCTCGATAAAATTTTGCGAGGTAATTAGTATGTATCATGAGGATGGACATGGGCAATTTTTTTTCTGAAGAAATCGCGGTCGAAGCCGCGGGTACAGCTAGTATTGATATATATATAAATATTTACTTTTGGCCACCAACCAACGTCTTCAATGCTAGAGTAGTGGCCGTTTGGCCAACGCGACATGGTAAGCGAAGCCGACGGTGCGGCCGACGATGGAACACGTTGATCTAGAAGAAATCTATTCACTCTAGCCTTAAAGATGCCTAGATTGTAGTTCAGGAAACTCAGGAAACAAGAAGGATGGCAGGCAGTTCCATACTTGGGCAGTACGTATCATAAATGACAACCCAAATCTTTGAATACGAATCTTTGGAATTTCCACGAGAAAGGGGTGATAGTGTGCAGTCTTTCTACTTGTCCTGTAGTAAAAGGGGGAAGGTGGAATTAGTTCATGAAGCTCTTGCGCACCCTCGCCTAAATGTATCCTATAGAAAATAGACAGACAAGCCATAGTATATTTATGTAGATATACTGTTGCCGCCTAAAAATGGCACGGGCAAAACAAGGCATAAACAATAAATATGCCTTGTTTGGCTCTCATTCGCTTTCCATGCTTATCTCAGTGCTTTACGGTTTAAATTAGATTACTTTCGATTTTTTTTCTAAATTCTTAAAGTGGTTCAATGCAGTACGTATTGACGCGGGGACAATTTCATTGTTCGATTTTGCATGGAACTGTGCATTTACAGAAATATTTGATCGAAGATTCAAGTTAAAAAAAAACACATCAGTCATAGGACTGCACGTCAGAAGTAAAAACTTAAGTAATAATTCACCTATTCTACAAGATATGGCGCTGTTTTAAATTCACGGTACAGCGTGACGATGACGCGAGTTCCATGATTTTTCTTCACCCATAAAAGTGCTCAACACGCCTAAAGAAGTTTTCACTTCAATAGAAGCTTGTAAAAAGAAGTAAATACGCAAAAAAATCGTTGTCTTGTTTCAGTGGAGAGCAGGGCTTGACGTGGGCAGTACAGAGTGCGGACTGGTGTTAGCGGTGACAGCTATGGTAGAACAAAGACATAGAGTCGACCACTTTCAATATCTCTCCCATAAGTCATAAGTATGTAGGTAGATATATAAAGGAGCTTTGGCGCCCACGTGAAAAAATTCGCTTTATTATATTACTTTCCTAAACTTGTGTTACTTCGAATATATCTATATATATATATATATATATATTTATATATATCACACTTATATCATATGTGTGAAAGTTTGGATGGATGGATGGATGTATGGATGGATGTATGTTTGTTACTTAATAACGCAGAAACGGCTGGATGAAATTTGGAATAAACATTGCTTATGTCCTGGATTAACACATAAGTTACTTTTCATCATCATCATCATCATCACCGATTTTCATCACCACGCCGATGAAACCGCGGGGAGCTAGCTGCGCTGGTGTGTAATAATGGTGGATCGTTAATCCACCTTATTTTATAATGATAAGCATGTGATTTATAAGATGAGACATATATTTTAATTATTTAGCTCTGTATATTTTCAGGAATCAAAATCAAATAAATAACGTTATCAAAAAATAAGACACGAAAACGCATAATTTTAAAAAATGTCCTGATTGCATGTCGCCGATTATCTATCAAGCAAAAGTCATCGTTGATCGTTTGCTTTTTCCTCTATTTCTTTTTCGCAGATTCCATAGACGCCTAAAGTTTGGTCTTAAACCACTCGGTGTAATATGGACTGCAGTTTTTTAGGTGTAGCCAATACACTACACCTATAAAAATATGAATACCATATAGATTTTTTAATAAAAATATTTGGTACCTTCTCCAGACACCCCTGTTCTATCCCTCGCCCAAAGGCCGCGCTAAGTGGTAGAGAGAGACAACGCGATAGAGATAGCCGAGGTCCGCAATGCAGACTAAATACAGACAGATGGAGAACTCTTAAAGATCTCGCCTAGAACACGGGTTTGTAACAAAACTATAGTATTTTTTATACAGAGTAACGCGGAAAGGGTACAAAAAGCCGAAAGGGGTTCGTTATACTTATCAAAATGAACAACTTTTGCTATCCGACCAACCCTGAAATTTCTATGTTTAATAGTTTAGTTTATATAAATGCAGGGTGATGGAAACAGTATTTTTGGCACGAATTCAAAATTGGTTGAAAAGTTACTTTTTCTATTTTAAATTCTAATTCTCTGCAAAAATAAGTTGTCTTTTGGAAATACTAGATGCGAAAGGACATCGATGAGCAGTTTTTGAAAATAAGTCATGGCCTGGCAGAAAAATGAGGACGCTACTATCGCAAACAATTTCCACATTGAAACTTTTTAGTAGACAATCCATTCATTGTCAGCATTTAAAACACAAAATTATCACCTTTAGAAATTTGTCTGATAAAAATGTTTGATTCGTTTCATGCCTTTTTATCGAGCTCGTATATATAGTTTTTTTTTTATGATACTGGGTGACGAGACGAGCGAAGTCGTTCGCCTGATGGCTTCACGCTTGCCCATAACAGCTCAACGCCACTCAGAATTTTGAACTTCAACAGTTCAATACCCTGGTTGGCAATGCACTGCGCTCGTCACCCTGAGATATAAGATGTCAAATCTCTGTGTGCCCTGTAATTTCGCTGGATTCATTGCCCTTCAATCCGGAACACAGTAATGTTTGCTACTGCTTGAATACGGTTGAATAACTGGCAAAGGTGTGGTACTTCCCCAGGCGGACCCTGCAAAAGAGTCAGTTTTATATTGAAACTGACATCTTTGTTTTTCTGATCTGTGTCTGGAGGAACAGAAGGTTTTAGATTACAATTCTAGAGGATTTTATTTGATTTACGACGGAAAGATAAACCTATAGACAGCTTACTCTCTTACTTGAGGACCTATTTAATTGTTTTTGATAGTGGCATATGCCACATAGTTAATTTATAACTCTACTTGTTGGAATCGGGCGGGATATTCATGCAGAATGGAAAACGATACATGGAGTAAAAAAGTTATAGAATGGACTGTTTTAAACTATCACGGTTGTTCACTAAAGTTATATGATTATTTACGGGATATTTACCGTGGTAAGGTTGTGGAAGGATTTCGGCGCAGTTACATGCACCATCATGGTGCATGTAACTGCGCCGAAATATCGGGAGCTCCCGAAGCACCATGATGGTGCATGTAACTGCGCCGAAATATCGGGAGCTCCTTCCACAACCTTGCCAAGGTAAATATCCGGTAAATAATCATATAACTTTATAGAATGGATGCCAAGAGTAGGGAATGCAATCTCGAGCCAAGATTGACCATTCGAGATCTTGGAGTCTTTTTTCTGAATCAAGATTGGTCAGTTCGGGATCTCGTCGAGATTCGGGTCGAGATCTCGATCTCAAATCAAGATTATCGGGATTATTCTAGATTGGGCAGAATAAATGAAAAAGGCGTTGTTTTTGTGTGAAATACTGTAAATTGATAGTAACCAGTATTTTAGGATTATTTAATATAAGGTCGGGGAAAAAGTTTCTTCGTATTTTATAAACAAATTCAAGACATATTTTTTTCAAGTTTAATTACATTTAATTATAATATATATGTACCATTTTGTTCGATAACTTGTTGCCATCTTTTAGGTAGTGACATGACCCCGTTGCTGTAGAAATTTTGGGAATTCTGATCAATAAAATGCAACAAGTAGTTTTGACAGTCCTCTCTTGATGTTAATCTAACACTACCCAAAGAATTCTGAAGAGATCGAAACAGGTGGAAATCTGAGGGTGCAAGGTCAGGGCTATGTGGTGGATGCATTAACACTTCCTAACCAAGCTCTCTAAATTTTTGCTGAGTGGCCAAAGATGTGTGCGGTCTGGCGTTATCATGATGAAAGACCACACTCTTTATGTTGATCAATTCCGGCCGTTTTTTCTCAATTTCTTGTTTGAATCTCATCTGCTGTTGGCAGTAGAGATCCGAATCGATGGTTTTGCCCGGCGGTAAATGCTCATAATGAACGATGCCCTTCCAATCCCATCATACACACAGCATCACCTTATTACGTGTTAATCTGGGTTTCGCTACAGTCTGTGGTGCTTCACTGCCCTTTGACCATGATCGTTTGCGCACATTCTTGTCGTAGGTGATCCATTTTGCATCACCAGTGATCAATCTTTTCAAAAACGGTTCGGTTTCTTTACGTTTCAATAGAGAATCGCAAATGAGTACACGATTCATTTGGTTTCTTTCAGTGAGCTGGTGTGGCACCCAAATATCGAGTTTTTTTGTATACCCAGTTATTTTCAAATGGGTCAAAACTGTTTTGTGGTCAATCCCCAGGTCTTCAGCTACGTCGTAACTACTAATATGCCGATCTTGGTCCACTTTTTCAGAAATGGCATTGACTTTATCCGTAACAGGGCGACCAGAGCGAGCTGCATCTTTGACATCAAAATTCCCGGACTGAAAACGCTTGAACCAACATTGTGCTACTCTTGATGACACTGCATTAGGTCCATAAACGTCACAAATTTTATTCGCGGCTTGTGTCGCATTTTTCAGTTTTTTGTAATAAAATTTCACAATATATCGAATTTCTTCGTTAGATTCACTCATTTTATCGAACAAAAAAACAATTGAAAAATGGCGGGAAATTGCTTTTTACTTTTTATATTCCTTTTTTAAAATGTCATATTTTTAATGGTATCAAAACCAGCCAGATACAAACAGTACAACCGATGAGATTTTTACTACAACTTTATACATACAAAATACGAAAAGACTTTTTCCCCGACCTATTATAATTAAGTATATATTTTTTAAATTAAACAACATTATATAAACACAATAATCAACGTTTATTTCAAAAATGAACAAGTAACAATCAACATTTTAGTGACTAAATTTAAATAAGTGCTAGTCGCCACTCACCAGTCGGTCGGTCGACAGTTCGCGCGTCGCGTTGCCGCGCAGGTATGAACACGTATCACACTTTACGCACGCTCAGTCTGAAAATCTCGAAATCTTGGTCTATTTTGTCGAGATCGCAAACGTGATTTCAAAATTCGAGATTGATGGCCTTCGAGATTGAATCTTGGAAAATCACTCGAGATCTCAATACTCAATAATTTATTGCATAATTATTATGAAGTTCACATACAGATGTTAGGTAGCATGTTTAAATTAGGTAATACAGAATAATAACACTGATTGGGTATGGCAATATAGTGCGGAGCGGATCGATTTATTCCATAATTGATTTGTCTTCTAAATACTCGTTTATGCTATAATAACATTTTGCTATAATAACAAATCTTGGAGGAATTTCGATCTTGCAAGATCGAGATTGCATTCCCTAGCCAAGAGGACAAAAACGAAAAAGAGAAAGGCCAAATAGACGATGATACGATAGATAGAAATAGAATATATTTTTACTCGAAGATTTGGAAGGGAATGGATGAGAATATGGACCCGGGCCGGGTATGTCCTAAAACTGCGACCAGAACCACCTGAGGATGGGCAGCAGCGTCCTAATAGTACAGGGTGAACGTACTGCGATTCCCAAGCCGCTTGCCAAGCGTGGGGATTATGGCAACACCTCTCTCTATGAGGGAGGCCTTGTCCAACAGTGGCCGTTAATTGGCTGATGATGTGTGATGTGGATGAGAATAGACAGGAAACTATGGACAAAACTGGGGGAGGCCCACAATAATGAGGCGACATCTACACAGGACTAAAATGACAAAATTAGTATTTCATGACACACATAATTATAATATTTAAAATTTATTGATCAACAAATAATATCTGACATAAATACTTTGCCAAAAACAACAGAAACAAAACATGACAATGATAATAATTACGTGATATGATATGATGAACAATGGACATGTAAATATAAAAAAATATGGAAATAAGATTCAAAAACAATTAATATTGTGTAATTAATTAAATTAATGTGTAGTTGAAATAAAGGCTTTTTTACTTTTACTTGTTGGCGACTGGCTGAATATAGGCTAGATTTACTTTTTTATTCAAAACACTATTTATGTCGGTTTTGTCATTGTAGCTTTATGTGCAAGATTTGTTAAGGTTTTTCTTTTTATTTAGCCAACCATGCATTGTCATCCAAACTAAACGTGTATGGAAAATTTTAACTCAATCGGTTAAGGAGAACTGTTTTATAATTCAGTTGTAAGATTGACCCAAACCACAGAATACATATAACAAGCACAGAAGATTCACTCCGTAAAATCATTTAAATAAATAGCGACTCTTTTTACTACACAAAAGTGCAATTCAGGACGTGCGAGCGCTCTAACTACCTACAGCTACGTTAACCTAGAAGTTGCCTCTCTGTCTATCGCGTAACTCTTGTCGCGTTATCTCTGTCTATCGCGCGGCAGCGGGCACGGCAAGTCCGACAAGACGACTACTTGTAGCTTCATACCTAAAACATATGTGTAACAAATACTAATAGTGGGTCAACTCGGGCGTCTAGACAGAGCAACGATGAGGTGCGGTATGAAGAAGAGCGGAATCCTCCCCCTGCCCGCGACGTCTGCGGTAGTGCTACTTAGCTTCCCATGTAGACGGTACGCCCGTTTCAGTTGTGTCACGTACACGGAATCGGCTGCAGGCTGCGAGGCGCTACTAGTACGTTTGTATATTTGTAGGTATACAAAAATAAATGATAACGAGGAATACACATAAAATAAAATTGTAAAAATATTATCTAATATTGCTAACTAGCCAGTGGCCCAGTACAAATATTCGCGTAAAATAAGTACTATCAAAATTCATACAAATATTGAATTATGAACTTGAAATTTGTATGAAATTGGATATAGTAAGTATTTTACGCGAACATTCGTAGTTGGGCCACTAGCAATTTTTTTTTATTTGAGTTGTGACAACCCTTCGCGTCTAGACGTCGACGCAGCCATGTAGGTATTTTGCGGTTAAACAAAAGAGTTGACTCACTAGTAGTATTTGTTACACAATATGTATGCCTAAAGTGCGGAGTGCGCCAGGCTTGCCCAAACCATCGACAAAATATAGTCGTTACATCCATGCCCAAACTAACAAGGAAAGATAAATAAAAACTTGTTAAACAATCGAAACCAAATATTTGGATACCAAATAGTTGGCCTCAGTAGTGAACCTCACAGAAGTGCATCCACATATCATAGATCAGTGGAAATCGCACACTGTACGATTCACACAACCTTTCTTGCCTCACAACCTAAGATGTTTTTACCTGTAGATAGGTTGTGCCCGCCACCATATTGACTAGACGAATGCAAGGTACAGTATCATACTCGTTACAGCCGTCTCCCAGTCACGCACTCCGAGTGTCCGGCAACACATCGCAGCTAATTAAGTGTTTTAGCAAAAATAATTGTAATAAAATGCCTTTCTGTGTTTTTATAAACTGCACAAATTATACAAACTCTATGAGAGACAAGAAAAATGTTTTATTTCAGAAAAAATATATAAATTGAGTTATCTTAGGCGGCTGTTGTCACTACGAAGTGTATGAGCGAGATTTGTAGATCGTCTTGTATGAGAGTGAGATCGCAGATCGCAGCATAATCGACGACGAAAGCCGAATTCAGCCGATCACCACGGAGGCGGCGAGCCGGTTGCCACTTTTAGTTAGTTTTTAAAGCAGTGTTGTTCGCCTATAATGTCTCTATTATATTACATCTCACTGCTCACAACTGCAAAATGTGAAATGAGCTACCTTCCGCGGTGTTTCCGAAAAGCTACAACATGGAGTTCTTCAAAGGGCGGGTTAATAGTCTTTAAGGGTCAGCAACGTAGTTTTGATGCCTCTGGTGTTACAAGTATCCATAGGTGACGGTGACTGTTTACTATCAGCAGCCCGTCTGCTTGTTAGCCACCTATGGCATAAAAACCTCGTTTTTCAAAATCGGTTAAAAATTCGTGGAGGTTGCTGATGCGAATTTTCGCATGGGGACGCGTCTTAGGGCTTGGCCACATCAAAATGGCACAGCGCCGTATCATCGCTGCACCTGCGACGTGCAACGGCCATGCAAGAGCCAGAAAACCAGGTGCAGCTATCTCACATGTGATATTTTTTGAAGTGAAAACTTCTTTAGTCGCGTTTAGCACGAGGAACTCGCGTCATCGTCACGCTGTCACAGAATACATACTACACAGTCCCGTGTATTTTAAGTATTATTTTTTTTCTATAAAAATGTTAAAAATTCCTAAAATGGCGTGGCGCCGCCGTTTAACAAACGTCCGCACGGTGCCGGCATGGCCAAGCCCTAAGTTGAAAGTTCTGAGGGTAGGTAGAGAATTAGTCCAATAGAACGTAGTCACGTCGTCACAGATACTTACCGATCCATTGTTCTGACTTACAATGGCTGTGTAAGCCTCGTGCCAACTACAGATATACACTAGCTGTACCCGGTGATTTCACTCGCTGTCCTATTGGGATCGTTTTTAAGGGTTCGTTAGTTGGGTTAGATTTCTGTAAGTTTTAAAGGGTGTAATCGGGACCCTACCTATCTAAACCTATGCTATCTTTTTTTTAATTCGGTAATAGGCTTGCGTTTGACCGCCAACTCGCCTGATGTTAAGCGATGATGCGGTATACGATGGAGCACGCTTGCCTAGAAGAAGCCGATTTACTCGTGATTTGAAGACACCCAGATTGTAACTATCGGGGAACACCCATTCAGGCAGCGCATTCCACAGACCAGCAGTACGCACAATAAAAGTGAAATCAAAGCGCTTCGTACGGGTTTTCGGAATATCAACCATTAATCGGTGTCGATTTGTCGAATTGATAATGATTATTGTATTTTGTGGTGGTACGGAACCCTCAGTGCACGAGTCTGACTCGCACTTGGCCGGTTTTTAAAAAATTGATAAATTTTAGAATATTTAGTTAAGTTAGTAATTAGCAGTTTGGTCTGTGCGTTAATTCCTAGAAACGCGTGTTCATACAAGTACGATCAATTACTATCGAAAAAGTGATGGTGCGATCGAAAACAGACAAGGCCGAGAGCTAACTGTTGAATTCCTTGTACCAGGCATGCAGCATCGTCGGGAGGTGAGGCTTTATTAAATAGCAGACGCGCGCAGCATTCCACGAGGGCCGTGGGGTAGCATGCGTACTGCGACAAAATTTTGTCGCCTCTTATTATCGTGCCAAAGCGAGACAGGCGTCTATGAAACCGTAGGCACCTTGTCACGTTCTCGCTCGACAAAGTGACGACAAGATTTTGTCGCGGTGCGCATACTAGAGCCCGCAAAGAGAACAGAATAACTATGCAACGCTTTCATGGATTTTCCCAATGACGTTTTAGCAATACAGACTGTATACAGTGAATACTCATTAAAAAAGCACTAAAAACATGTTGATATTTTACTATTATCATCATCAACATCAGCCATAAGACGTCCACTGCTGAACATAGGCCCTTTAACACCCTTTATCCTCCACACTGAACGACAACCTGCCATCGGCATCCACTGGATACCCGCAACTCTCACAATGTCGTCGGTCCATCTAGTGGGAGGCCTACCTACGCTGCGTCTTCCGGTTCGTGGTCTCCACTCAAGAACCTTTCTTCCCCATTGGTTATCGGTTCTTCGAGCGATGTGGCCTGCCCATTGCCAATTTAACTTGTAAATTTTAATAGCTATGTCGGTGACTCTGGTTCTTTGTCGAATATCCACGTTTCGGATTCTATTGGATATTTTACTATAGCTGCCTACATAGGACCCTTATTATTTATTTCATTGAGTCGGTTAAAAGATCACAGAGAAAAAAAGCGAAGCCAATGGAGCGTTGAATCTTTAGTTACAGAGATTGAGAATTTACCTCCTTACTAGTCGATTATTATGAAAACTTTGAGGGTAATTTGAATTCTATTTATTTTTAAATTTTCCCTTTAAGAAGGGGGTTTAACAATCATGGACATTTATATAGAATTCCGTTGTCAGAACGAGGTAAACATACTCCAAAATGGCGCATATACATACGTTTGTAATGCATCAAGTGGCTCAAGCTGATACTTGAGTGCTCCGCAGTGGCGTAGCTAGGTAACCAAAGGCCCTGGTGCAAAAAAAAATGGGGCCCTGTCTAAACTAGGTTAGGTTTTATCAAGTAGAAATATAAATACTAGGTACAAAGCTACTTTATAATCAGCTCTTTATTGTGCTCTAAGCTACTTACTACATGATTTGTGTGTTTTTTTCGCATGCTCAGTTTGGTCCGAGGGCCCCTTGAGCTTGAAGGCCTCGGTGCACGGCACCGCCTAGCCCTCCGATAGCTACGCCACTGGTGCTCCGTTCCAAAGATGGGACTCCGTGTGAGGTCGAACTTGCGCTTACAGTGACTTGCATATCTAGACACGGCGACCATAAGCACTTAAGTTAGTTTTTTTCTCAAAATGCTAAAAACTCGCAGGGCTTTGCTTTTTGCGTTATCCGTCGACGGGAATAAGCAACTAAGTCAGTCAGAGGGCTTCAATACACGACAGTCTTACGCACCATACAACTTATGTCCAACATCGTCCTGTAAACTTTTCAAAATAATTTAATTTTGACTTAAGTGCTTATGGGTTTCGAGTCTAGATATAATCCAGGACTATCTTCCTGCAAGTATACTTTTCATAAAAACGTATAGGTAAGTAATATTTGGTATAGGTACTCTGACTCATATAGATTTTGAGGATTATGTTATAAATTAACGCATTTTAAAACAGTATCTAGCGTTTTGAATGTGGCTTATATACGAAGCAAACTTCGTTCGAATTATTTTGGGTCTATAAAGGGGGAAAGTTGCGTGTTTTTATAAAAAAGTCGATATAAAGTCGATTTTTCCTTACAATAAATATTGCAGAGCAATGGAGGGTGAAATACGTATAAATTCCGAGTTAAATAGGTTATTGGGAATTAGATTAGGGCCTTCGGAAAACGCTTTGAAAGGTGGAAAAAAGATGGCGCCCTTTTTTCTTTTGACTGAACATTATACTTATTTAAAAATACGATTATACTCGACAGATATATTTTAATAAAGTTAATATAATTAATTTTAATTTACCCTAAGCCTAAGTTGAAATAATATGTTTTTTGAAGTGAACATTTCTTTAGGCGCGTTGAGCAGTTATTGAGTGAACACGTGTCATCGTCACGTTGTACCGTGTATTTTAAAACAGCGCCATCTCTTGTAGAATAGGTGAATTACTTCTTAAGTTTTCACTTGTGACTTGCAGTTCTATTACTAATGTGTTTTTTTTTTTTAAATAAATTATAATATTTACTTAACCCTATTACGTATTTTCTCGGCCTAGCGCTCGAAGTCTTGTTGTGTCTGTTTGTTTTTCAGTTAAATTATATTTTGTTTCAGATTATATTTTTACTTATGACTTATGACCTTATTTATAAAAAATCGAACTGACACCCACGCCAGTTATGCTATCTCCTCACGCACGAAGCTACTCGTCAGTCACGCTTCGCTCCAGTATTCAGAATTCAACCATCGCTATTTCATTATGACATTCCGTCGCCATACAGAAGACGTGAACGGTATCTAAGGATAACTCGGCAAAGAATAAGAATTAGATAAGAGTAGATGAGACATATGAATTGTGGGCAGTTTAAAATTACCTATACTGGGCACAGAATACACAAAGTACAAGAAGATTCACTCCGTAAAATCATTTCAAAAAGTAGCGACTCTTGCTACTACACAATAAAGTGCAATTCAGGACGTGCGAGCGCTAACTACCTACAGCTATATTAACCTACCAGTTGCCTCTCTGTCTATCGCGTAAATGTTGTCGCGTTATCTCTGTCTATCGCGCGGCAGCGGGCACTGAAGTCCGACAAGGCGACTAAAAAGTTTTAAATGTAATATTTTGTAGTGGTAATAGGGGAACAATACTGCTTTAAAAACTAACTTTTTGTAGTGGTAGGACTCTTTTGCAGGGGTCTGCCTGGGGAAATACCACAGCTTTGCCAGTTATTCAACCGCCAAGCAGTAGTGTGCAAATATTACTGTGTTCCGGATTGAAGGGCAATGTTTCCAGCGAAATCACAGGGCACACAGAGATTTGACATCTTATATCTCGGGGTGACGAGCGCAGTGCATTGCCATCCAGGGTTTTGAGCTGTTGAAGTTCTAAATTCTGAGTGGCGTTGAGCTGTTATGGGCAAGCATGAAGAGCCATTAGACGAGCGACTACGCTCGTCACTCAATATCATTAAAAAAAAGCTGAATGAGATGGCATTCCGTATGCATATGTGTGTGTGTGGGTGTGTATCACGTAGGTTTAAAAGTTATGAATTCTAAACAGAGTTCATAACATTTAAACCTCTAAACGGTTTTTGATTAAACTTTAGGCGAAGAATAAGCCAGCTCTCTTCGCACCAGCTGCCGTGAGAAAGATTTGTAGACTCTTTTTATCGTGCCAAAGCTCGACAGGCATATATAAAACCGTAGGCACCTTGTCGCGTTCTCGCTCTACAAAGTGACGACAAGACTTTGTCGCGGTGCGCATGCTAGCCATGCAGAGGTGGCGTCGGCGATTTTTTCGTTGTATGCTGGGGTCATGACCCCTCTCTTTATATACGCCCCTGGGTTAACGTATCGACAAATAGAGCGTTCCATGCGAGAGCCCTGCCTCGCTTTAAATTAGGTTTAGTTAAGACGGGACCAGCGGGGGTATTATGAAACTTTGATCGGGATCGCGACTTGTCAAAATTATGTAAAAAAAAGCGTTGTCTATTTCCAATTTCGTAGTATGAAATTTTCCAATTTAGACAACGCTGTTTTTTTTTTTTGCGTCATAACCCCTTTCAAGTGTCAAAATTCTGTCAATTTTGACACTGACTGATCCTGATCAAAGATCCATAATACCCCCGCAGAGTTAAATTTGATTATAAAGTCCCATCTATATTTTACTCTTTGCCGGCTCAATTACGCCCCTCTCTGGTCGTTCTGCGGCAGACGTCTCATTTCACTTGAATGTGGGCCATTATCGGACGATAGACCGGGTGAATTATAATATTTATTTATCTATATACACAGGCTTACGCAGAAAAGGTGTACTAAGCTGAAAAGTGTCGAATAAGGGAAAGTGTCGACCCGTTTCTGGACCCTAGGGGTCTATAGTATCCATTATGTTGATCATATTTAGGGTTCCGTACCCAAAGGGTAAAACGGGACCCTATTACTAAAGCTCCGCTGTCCGTCTGTTCGTCTGTCCGTCTGTCACCAGTCTGTATCTCATGAACCGTGATAGTTAAACAGTTGAAATTTTCACAGATATTGTATTTCTATTACCGCTATAACAACAAATACAAAAAAAAACAGAATAAAATTAATATTTAATGGGGGCTCCCATACAACAGACATGTTTTTTGCCGTTTTATAGATAATTGTACGGAACCCTTCGTGCGCGAGTCCGATTCCCACTTGGCCGGTTTTATTTATTTTAGTCATACTTAATTATCGGAATAATGCAGGAAAACCATAAACATACTATATCTATGGAGTCTTTAAGTGAAAACCTTACAGGTGAAAACATCCGAGCGTCATTCTACATATCAAGATCACAATGCCGCATTTACTTAAATTTAGACGTTATGTCGCTTGCATAGTGTTCAACGTCGCTTGTCCGCTATGTCATCGTAGCACTGGCATCGCGCGGCGTTGTAGTCGGATCGCAGTTGCCTTACAACTAACCAAAAAGTCAGCGCAATGCGTAGCGTGCGCCGAGTTTTATTCGGACATTTTTTTGCCACGATTGTGACTCTATAAGTATTGAATCCCTTTGCATAAAAAACCATAGAGAACAGCTAGTAAGAAAAAACCACTAAAAAGACACTAACTTTATTATTTCTTCAAATAATTACGGTTAAATATACAAAGTAAATTAAATTAACTATGCAGAATTATTATTATTGGTTTTGACTACACAATCATATCGATTTCGAAGACTCTAAAGTGTAAGTTGCAGGGTTGTACATTATTTTATAATGTACTAGGGACCTGTAAAAGTCTCCAAAGGCTACATAATATTTGACAGACGGCCTTATAAGCTTTGTAAATCACGTGTCTGATTCTATGCTCCATATTTTGTGGATGAACTATATAATATACAGGGAATGTGCATTCAAACTATCGATACAAATAAGTCTTTTCGATTTATTCGGTTGTTTCGATATAAAAGGAAGAAAGAAAGCCCGACAAGGAACCCTTATAAATTCGATCTGTCCGTCTACCCGTCCGTCCGAATTTTTTAGAACCTTCTAACTTCTGTAACCACCCTGAACATTATTTATTTTAGTTTTGTCATTAAGAACCGTCTAATTAGACATGATGTTAGCCTTACCGACAACTGATGGGGAAGACAGGTTCTTGAGTGGAGACCCCGAACCGGAAGACGCAGCGTAGGTATGCCTCCTACTAGATGGACCGACGACATCGTGAGAGTCGCGGGCATACAGTGGATGCAGATGGCAGGATGTCGTTCAGTGTGGAGGTTATAGGGGGAGGCCTATGTTCAACAGTGGACGTCTTCTGGATGGTGATGATGAATGCTATCCTTTAAAAGCGAACGCGTATCCATCTCCGAAACTGTGAGGCCCTTTGTTGTCTACATCATTCTCCCGGTACTAAAACAATAAATAACAAGTATTAGTATTTTTAAAATATTTTTCACTAGCTCGCCCCGCGGTTTCACTCGCGTGGTGATGAAAATCGGTGATGATGATGAAAAGTAGTCTATGTGTTAATCCAGGACATAAGCAATGAATATTCCAAATTTCATCCATGTCCATCCAGCCGTTTCTGCGTGATTGAGTAAAAACATACATACATCCATCCATCCAAACTTTCACATATATGATACTAGCTGCGCTTTGCGGTTTCACCCGCGTGGTGATGAAAATCGGTGATGATGATGAAAAGTAGCCAATGTGTTAATCCAGGACATAAGCAATGTATATTCCAAATTTCATCCAAATCCATCCAGCCGTTTCTGCGTGATTGATTAACAAACATCCATCCATACTTCCAAACTTTCACAAATATGATATTAGTGTGATTACTCTTACTCGGAAAGTAGGTCTGAAGTTGCCTGAGGAGCGGGTTGAAAGTAATACATTTCAGTCCTAGGGAGAATCACTTTCAACTGACAGTGACAGTTGACAACTGACACACTCAAATTATTTGAAAAAAAATACTCTTTTCTCATTTTAGACCAGGGTCAAAATGGTAAAAAGTGAAAAAAAATAGTAGTAGGATGAAACCCATTAGAAAAGGAGGGGAATATGATAAAAATGAAAGGAAAAATAAATTACGGGCGATCTGAGTTCGGGAAGTGGGAGGGGGGGGGGGGGGTTTAAGGGTAAAAAATGGTTTATCTCGATTTCCGGTAAAACTACAAGTCCTATGAAAAAAAGTTTGATGGCAAAGTTGTAGGTAATTAAAGTTGTAGGCTTATTTTGACTTAATATCAAAAAAGCACCCTAATTTTCAATCGAAAAAGTTGGTGTGCTTTTTGTTCATTGAAATCTCTACTTTCTGATGGTTTTGGTTACCTGGCCATCATCTTCAGCACCGGCCTGTGACCGCCAGTTGCCGTTCTGCACGAAGTACTGGCCACCAGCCGCTTTCTGGCCTTCCTGACCCTGTAAAAATAAATTCATTTTTAACACCCGTATTTCGTACAATTCTCGGGTCTAGCCCGGAAATTTGGTAGGCATTGGTGGAGCCGAAGCCAACACCAAGAGGCCCTGTTGAATATAAAATACATGCAACTATGGAATATGTATAAAAAGGAATATGAAACATTGTACAGTATAGGATTTTAAAAACTGGGCTATTGAGGTGAATAACTTGTGTATAGGCGAACAGACCTATTGGATGAGAAACGGCACCTGCCTTATCCTGTCTCATCTCAAAATATATTTAGGCAGGTGATGACTTGCCACCCACTAACTGGGTCCTCCATACAGGCTGCCGTATCTTGGCACCGGAGGGGCAACATTGGCGTATGGCTTAGGGTGTCGAGAGGTGTTTTTAAAGCATTGTTGTTCGCTTATATTACATCCCACTGTCCATACCTGTTCGTTCCTCCAGTTCTGGTTCTGGTTTTGTTCCGGCCGCTGCTGGTTGTACTGCTGCTGCAACTCATACTGCTGCTGTTGCTGCGCATACGCACTCTGGTGGTGGTTGTCTACAGAACATAAGCAGAAGCAGAACAGTGCGGCTATAGCTGGTATTTCAACATTTTTGAAGACATGGTAGGACTCTTATGAAGGGGTCCGCCTGGGGAAGTACCACACCTTTGCCAGTTATTCAACCGCGAAGCAGTAGTGTGCAAACACTACTGTGTTCCGGATTGAAGGGCAATGTTTCCAGCGAAATTACAGGGCACACAGAGATTTGACATCTTATATCTCGGGGTGACGAGCGCAGTGCATTGCCATCCAGGGTTTTGAACTGTTGAAGTTCAAAATTCTGAGTGGCGTTGAGCTGTTGTGGGCAAGCGTGAAGAGCCATCAGGCGAGCGACTTCGCTCGTCTCGTCACTCAGTACCATATAAAAAAAGGTAAATAATCCATCAATCATTCATTCATTTCAACTTTATGTATTTAATAATTGGCGAATGCGTTTTGACTGCCGACTCGGCGATGATGCAGTCTACGATAGAGCACGCTTGCCTAGAAAAAACCGATTCACTCGAGATTTGAAGACACCTGGATTGTAACTATCGGGGAACACCCATTCAGGCAGAGAATTCCACAGACTAGCAATCAAAGACAGGGTATAATATTAATAAAGTCAAGTGTGACTCAGGCAGGTGCACCGGGAATTCCGTGCCCACACAATATGTGTTATGAGTTTACAAAAAAACGTTTTCCTTTAACTTTTTACCTGGTGTTTGTGGAGCAACGGGTTCAGGGCTTTTTGGTAAGTGACTTCCTTCTAGAATCTGCAAATAATATTAAATGATCAATTGCTTGAATAGATTATCTGCGGTTGTATTTTAATTTTTGTCAAATATATATTTGATTCTAAGTTTACTTCGCCATAGTCTAGTTTTATGTCATGATCATCAGCCATAAGACGTCCACTGCTGAACATAGGCTTCTCTCTTTAACTTCCACACTGAACGACAACCTGCCATCTGCATCCACTGGATGCCCGCGACTCACGATGTCGTCGGTCCATCTAGTGGGAGGCCTGCCTACGCTGCGTCTTCCGGTTCGTGGTCTCCACTCAAGAATCTTTCTTCCCCATCGGTTATCAGTTCTTCGAGCGATGTGGCCTGCCCATTGCCACTTCAACTTGCAAATTTTAATAGATATGTCGATGACTGGTTCTTTGTCGAATATCCACGTTTCGTATTCTATCGCGCAAAGAAACTCCGAGCTTAGCTCTCTCCATTGCCCGTTGTGTGACTGAGTTTTTCCAAAATGCCAACAGTTAAGTACCACGTCTCAGTACCATATGTCATCACTGGCAACATACTAGTTTTATGTGCTCTTTTGTTAGGTTAGAGTCTACTAGCAAGAGACGTTCAAAACTAACACTTATCACAATTAGCTAAGGTGTTATCAAATCTGAAAATCACCCTGTCCAGCTCTGTACTTCAGTTTGATCACCTATCCGCTTGGGTCCTTGTCCTGGCACGCAACTCTAGAGTAACTCTAGAGCCACCTGATTTTACCTGATCTTCCTCTTCTGGACTTAACTCACAAGCTAAAGACGTTCAAAACTAGCATTTATCACAATTAGGTAAGGTTCAATCTAATCAAGGTTCATTCTCCCCTAAAAAACAATCAATTCCAGCTCTGTATATTTACCTTGACGACCTGTCCACTTGGGTCCTTTTCTATTATTGGCATACTCCTAGTAGAGTCGTTTGGTTATTGGTCTCACACAGCTAGGCTAGAGTGTGCTAGCTAGAGATGTTTAAAACTTACACATATCACAATAAGTTAAAGTTAAATCTCAACTGAAAACCGTCGTTTCCAGTTCTGTACTTGAGTTTGACCACCTGTCCACTTGAGTCCGTTTTTGCTATTGGCACACTTCTAGTACAGTCAACTGGTTACATCTGCTCTCTTGCTGCTAGCTAGAGTTTACTAGCTGCAGACGTTCAAAGCTAATACTTATTATAATTAGTTAAGGTTCATTCTCACCTGAAAACCATCCTTTCCGGCTCTGTACTTGAGTTTGACCACCTGTCCGCTTGGGTCCTTGTACTGATAGGCTCCTACACGGGAGCCATCTGGTTCTATTTGTTCTCCCGCCGCTAGACCATTGTCGGACGCGTATTCAAAACGAAAAGCACCCTCTGTTAACAAAAACATATTCGTTAGAATGTACAGACGAAAAAAACACGGCTATGGCTCACCATCATCAGCCAGAAGACGTCCACTGCTGAACACAGGCCTCTCCCTTTAACCTCCACACTGAACGACATCCTGCCATCTGCATCCTCTGAATGCCCGCGACTCTCACAATGTCGTCGGTCCATCTAGTGGGAGGCCTACCTACGCTGCGTCTTCCGGCACGGCTGATGGCCTGTAATATGGTCATACTCGTAATGTGGTCATACTCGTAATTTGGTCATACTCGTAGTACGAGCTATAGTTTCTAAAAAATTACAACAAGCAACATCCTCCGCTTTAAAAACGTGTGGTTTTTACCCTGCTTATAGCCAGTTGTTTTACCCTGTTAAAACCCAGTGGTTTGTAATGGGCTTTTTTAAAAACCACTGATTTTTAAACAGGGTTGTTTAAAAATCAGTGGTTTTACGTGTTTAAAAGCCAGTGATTTGTACCTGGTTTGAAAAAAACCTGTAGTTTTACACTGTTTAAAACCATTGGCCTTTATCCGGTTTAAGAATCCGGTGGTTTTTACCCTTATTAAAAACCAATGGTTTGTTTTACCTGTTTTAAAAAGCAGTTGTTTTTACCAGGTCAAAAGACCATAGATAGCGTTTGCCCTGTTAAATAAGAAATTGTTTTTACCCGGTTCATAAGTTAGTGGTTTTACCCGGCTAAAAACCAGTGGTTTTACTCGATTTGTCGGGTAAAAACGAGTGTGTTTACTCACCAGATGTAAGAGCTTGCTTGTGGTGCAATATGGAGGCCTGTTGCTCCTTGCTGGGCCCGTACGGCAGCCGCCAGGGCTCCGGCTTGATGTCCATGTGGAGAGAAGCTGCAACGAACGGTTGTCTTATTGCTTTTTAGGGTTCCGTAACAAAAATGTCAACGAGACCCTATTATTGTTCATGTCCTCCTCTACTCAGTTCATGTATATCCAAAAGTTACGATAGTTAGCGATGTCGCTTATGACCTGGACTTTTTATCATCATCACCGATTTTCATCACCATACGGGTGAAGCCGCGGGGCTCAGCTAGTACTATATCAACGCACTAGTAATAGGGTCCCGTTGAAACCCGAAACATTTGTATTCATGAAGACAAGAGATGTGGACGGTATCCTCACCTCTCCAAGGTTCCTTGGTGTCAGTAGGAGACCAGCTCTGACTGGTGCTCTGCGGTGTCCCGTCGCGTCCAGCTGCTGGCGTGAACAGCCCGCGTTGGAAACCTTCTAGCTAGAATAATTACGAAAAACATGTCACAGTAATATTTTATTATGGAAATTTACGTAGTTTCCACACATTTTATTTATATTACACGGAAATTACGCGCCGACGCCTTCGAAAAACTATACATAGAAGTCACAACGCGTAGAAAATTATACTCAACTAGTTGACCGTCCCGGCTTCGCACGGGTGTAAGCTCGGCCTGCGGCCTCGCGACAAAATATAATATAGCCTATGTCACCCGGGGATAGTGTAGCTTCCCAACAGTGAAAGAATTTTTCAAATTGGTTCAGTAGTTTCGGAGCCTATTCAATGCAAACAAACAATCAAATCTTTCCTCTTTATAATATAAATATAGAATAGATATAATAAACGTCCACAGTTTCATTTATAAATACAGCTGTATACAATTTGTATCGAAATGTTATATTTCGAAATTTCAGCTTACGCTGGACGCGCTTTATGACATGAAAATTATTACCTATATGCAGTTGTTTTGGGTTTTTTTAATGCCGTAGGTGGCAAACAAGCAGACGTGCCGCCGGGTAAGCAATCACCGTCGCCTATGGATACCTGCAACACCAGGGGCCTTACCCCTAGCTCTATTTTTGCGAGCCAACTTTTGGTAGGTACCTGATAGGTACCTAAAATTAACCAACTTATTTAAGCTGCATCGTTTAAAAGCGTCTAACTTGAATGAACGATAATCACAATCACACGCATAGCAAAACGGATTTTAGTTCATTCAAGTTAGACGCTTTTAAACGATGCAGCTTAAATAAGTTGGTTAATTTTAGGTACCTATCAGGTACCTACCAAAAGTTGGCTCGCAAAAATAGAGCTAGGGGTAAGGCCCCAGCGCATCACAGATACGTTGCCGACCCTTAAAGACTCTATTAACAGCCCTTTTGAAGAACCCCATGTTATAGCTACTCGGAAATGCCGCAGGAGCTCATACCACAAATTGTAGGTGTGAGGCAAAAAGGAAAGGACATGGTACATGTTGAATGGATCTGACTGTTTCTCTTAATTTTGTACGGCAAAATTCAAGGCAGGTTTTAAATTGTGCATCAGTGACACCTAATTTTAAGGCAGTATATTCAGATGTGGTAGCTTACTTTGTTATTGGCGGTTCCCCAGGGTCGGTGCATGGGTTGAAACAGAGCTGGACCCCCAATAGAACCCTAAACAAGTTAAATATTATAATATATATCAAATTTATGTCATTTCTAAAGAAAGTGGCATCAGTAATGACGAGAGTGCGGGGAAGTCGAAATAACGTTGTAATAACCAATTAACTTCCCATTAGTCACAGACTAGGTATAGCTACTACGTAGCCCAAACTTGTAGTTACGATTATTTTCAATGGAAACAATTCAGTCAAATCTGAGGGGCGGGGTGAGGGGTTACTAAATGCTAATTGGCCCATTCAACGTCAGTTCAAAATGTAAACAAAGCATAGTGATGGCGTACCTACGGTATTGGTCGGAAATGACGTGAGGTTCAGTGGAATCAGTGGGCGTGTTTTTTATATCAGTAGTGGTCAACTGATGAAGTGTCTGAACATGTTCGCCCTGCATTAAATGTCTAGTTATAGAAAGTATTTGCCATTAGTATAATCAAATGTTAATTAAAAGTATTTAAATTCAGTGAAATGTCAAAATACAATTGTCAATCTATATTTATAATCAAGGACGTTTAAGGAGACCTAATATTTACAAGTGCTGTTGCCCACGACTTCGTACGCGTAGATTTTCATATAAACTTTCAACCCTATTTTCCTCCCTTAATCCGGCCCTTGCGCAAAATAACATAGCTTATACTTCAATCTGGTTATAGCTAAGAATATTCGTGAAAACCGCATTTAAATCCGTTCTGTGGTTTAGGAGATGTGCGTGGACAAACACACAGACAAAAATTCCAAAAACTATCTTTACGTGTTCAGCTGCTTATTTTATTTAACACGCCGTGTGTTTATTTTTTGAGATCTCGCTTATTACAGATTTTTTTATCCCGACGTTTTTTATTATACTAATATGTATAGATTAAATATTTTTTATTTTTCCACGGACCGGTAAGCGCAGCGTAGGACGTCCACCCACAAGATGGACAGACGACCTAAAAGAGATTGCAGGAAAACGCTGGATGCAGGCCGCTTCCAACCGGTCCTTTTGGAAATCGATGGGGCCTATGTCCAGCAGTGGACGTCCTATGGCTGAAATGATGATGATGAAATATTTTTTAAGGAAATTATCTACTTTATATCAAGGAAGATAAGGCACTATGGATCCTTGTTTATAGTAACCTTTGCTTATCGAGACTTTGTAAAACATTTATTCCCATAAACCAAATTCTAGTATATAACTGCAATTATAACATTGCTCAGTAACGAGCCCTGAAAGCTAGTAGAGTGTGCCGTGCGGTCATCCGTACTCTATAATTGCTGATACCTAATTAACACGTAACCATGTTAATAGATGTGGAATTTTAATTAATATATAATAGTATGACAACAGCAAACAAAGAGAAAGAAAACAATAGACATCGGGACGCGGTCCTTTCACTCTTTCATGAGAACGATATTAATGAAAAGGACAAAGCTATATTACTTCCATCCTGCGCTAAATGTCCGGTTATTTGATGGCCAGTCCTGCAACTGGTGGCAGACAAATCAAGACATTTTGCTGAAAAGAACCGTGAAACCCTTAGATTTCTATCATATGTGACTTTGTTGATATTCCCTAGAAGTGTATTTAGTGTTTAGTGATGATAAATGCTGTATAATCGGCTGTAAAAGGTTTTCTGTTTCATGTGGACACGTTATCCCATATTCTATAGACACCTATTCTCTGGTGGCAAAGGTAACCAAAGGCCCTGGTGCAAAAAAAAGTAGGGCCTCTATATAAGTTAAATTTTATCAAGTATGTTTAAACATAAATTAATTTTACCAACCTCTTAATTAGCAATGCATAGCTCTGGCCCTAATCTAATGTCCATCAAAATATATAATCTGGGGCCTTACCCCTAGCTCGAAAGGTTGACCCGCATAGGTGTTATTTGTCTAAACGGTACCATCGACTACGATAAGCGGTAGTTACTTGATAGCCGCCAAGCTTTGTTATTTTCACGCACACACGCATAGTAAAACGGATTTTCGTTCATTCAAGTTAGACGCTTTTAAACGATGCAGCTTAAATGAGTTGGTTAATTTTAGGTACCTATCAGGTACCTACTAAAAGTTGACTCGCAAAAGTGAAGCTAAGGGTAAGGCCCCAGCACAGATAAAAGATATAGAAAACGAAAATACATTTGCCAAAACCCTAATAATATTGCTAGCAAAATGTTACTATAGCCTTAACGAGTATTTAGTATTACGGAGTTTTTAGATGACAAATTAATAAAATGAATAATTTTTATGTTAATTTCTACTAATTAAGATTGTTATATAGTCTACGTTATCCACTGTTTGGAAAATGAAGCAGTGGTTTTTCTTATAGAGAAATTTATGATCTTTCGGATGAGCTTTGGTTTTTTGAGATTAATCATACTAGATAAATAAATAAATAAATAAAATGGGGGGCGTATATATACGTGTAATATGTGTACATAAATATGGGGCGTCGCTTTTCATGCTGCTGCCACTGATAAGGCCAACCATGCAGCACTGCATTATCGTATACTCCTACCCCTCCCCTGTTTGGAACAAACGAAACTTGGGAGTCTTATCATACTAGAATTCGGATTTTATCTAACTGATGGTGAAAACCGCATCAAAATCCGTTGCGTAGTTTGGGTGGAGTTCGCGGACAGACGCGGAAAGAGACTTTATTTTATACTGTGTAGAGATGTAGAGATAGCTTCGAAAAATTATACATAGAATTCACAACGCATAGAAAATTATATTCAATAAACGTCCGCAGTTTCATATATAAACATAGCTGTATACAATTTATATCGAAACAAAACTATTTTAACAAAAACCACCGTATGTTTATACATTTACGGCTCAGTTCTCTAATGTCTGTTCGATTTGCACAACATCGTCAAAACTCGTGAACCGTCGTTGAGCAAGCGAGCGATTATATCTGAATCGCAAGTTGGAACTTCTCTCCCGAGAGAAAGACACAATTTTCTCTTTCTCTTCCGTTGGTCAGACGGTGGTTCGTCAGCCAAGTTGACGTCTCTTACGGTGTGTTACGGCTTGTGCAACTATCGCGTGACTGTGGATCCATTCTGGCTGCGTATTGAGTCCATACAGATTGAGTATTGCCGCGATTAGCGCGTCATTGTGGCACCTTTGTATTTTTTTTATCAAAGAGAGATAGAGATTCTTTTGCGCTGATGATACTCACTTGCTGTCGGAACGTTTGAGGCGCGTAGTAGTCATTCTGGGCCCTCACCGCAGCACCCACCAAGAAACACCAGAAGCAGATCAGCTGAAATGTACACCAATACATGATCATCACAGGCAGCATTCTGGCCACTTTTATATCACCAATGGGCTTTAAGATAAGTATCTTAGTTTCGATCTTTTTTACATCAATTTGAAGTGGTTTTAGTTTTAGTTTTTTTGGAATATACCACCAATACCTTATTATTACAGCTACCAGCGTGGCCAAAGTGGCCAGAATTGACACTTTTATTTCCATCATTGGGCTTAGCTGCCAGTGTGGCCAAAGTGGCTAGAATTTCCACCAGGGGCTGTAAGCGTAGTCTTTTAGTTTCGTAATTTTTTAAACTTTAAATTAAAGTCGTTTTAGGTTTTAATTTAAACTCCTTAATATTCTAAATGTGTATAATTTCGGCATGAAAATAAATATTAGTTTTTAGAGAGCCGATGCAAAAATAAAAAATATCTGATAATGAGATAGGTAACTTAGGAATACGTTATTTCTACAATGTACGTACCTACGTTATCAAATTTTCTTTAAAGTTTATGTAATTTTTTATAACGGTGATAAAATTTTGTTACGACTTTGAAATTTAAAGTAGGAGTCAGTGTCGGATTTTGTCCAACTCAAAGCATAATTTTCACAAAAGTATATCTACTTCGGGAAAACTCGAAACTATTTTTGTTTTTAACCAACTTCCAAAAAGGGGAAGGATCACAATTCGACTGTTTTTTTTAATGTTTGTTACCGCAGAACTTACGACTGGGTGAACCGATTTTGATGATTCTCTTTTTATTTGAAAGCTGGTGCTCTCCGGACCCGGGTATGTCCTAAAGGACCCGGGTTTGTCCTAAAACTGCGACCAGAACCACCGGAGAATGGGCAGCAGCGTCCTAATAGTACACGGTGAACGTAGTGCGATCCCCAAGCTGCCTGCCAAGCGTGGGGATTATGGCAACACCCCTCTCTATGAGGGAGGCCTTGTCCAACAGTGGACGTTAATTGGCTGATGGCTGGCTCTCCGTCTGACATTTTTATGTAGTCGGTTTTTTACATTGTTATCACAAAAAGATATATTTAGTTGGAAAATTGGTTCTTAGTGACCAAAAATGATAAGACTCACCCGCATTTTGACAACACAACCAGCACTTAGGACAAACAGACAAATAATGCGGTCAAGAAGAAGACGTTGCATATATATGGCACATATAACTTGTTGGTCAATACCCGACGGACCGAATCATTACCGGTTTAGCAAATTTAGATACAGTTCGATATTGGAGTAGAGAAATAATTCACTGTTTTAAACTATCACGGTTGTTCACTACTGTTCAAAAGTAGTTTTCTCTATTTATTGTGTCAAAATAATTATTTCTCTACAGTTATATGATTATTTACGGGATATTTACCGTGGTAAGATTGTGGAAGGAGCTCCCGATATTCCGGCGCAGTTACATGCACCATGTTCACGGGAAGACACGCCGAAATATCAGGAGCTCCTTCCACAACGTTACCACGATAAATATCCCGTAAATAACTGTAGATAAATAATTATTTTGACACAAAAAAATTGAGAAAACTACTTTTTTTAAATTGTAAAATCATAATTAGGTAAATCATACATATTTGCGAAAGAACACCACATAAAAGAATAGGCTTGCGTTTTACCGACAACTCATGGTGCGGTCTACGATGGAGCACGCTTGCCTAGAAGAAACCGATTCACTCGTGATTTGAAGACACCTAGATTGTAACTATCGGGGAACACCCATTCAGGCAACGCATTCCAACATCTAGTCATTTGCACAATAATAGTGGAATCTAAGCCTTCGAACGAATTTTCGGAATATTAATAGATTGGTTGAGCGCCTGTTGATTTGGCAGTATCATTAATTTTGTTCAAGCGCCTGTTGATTTGGCAATATCTTTAATTTTGTTCAAGCGCCTGTTGATTTGGCAATATCATTAAAATTGTTCGAGTACTTGTTAATTTGGCAATATTTTTAATTTTGTTCGAGCGCCTGTTGATTTGGTAATATCATTAATTTTGATCGAGCGCCTGTTGATTTGGTAATATCATTAATTTTGTTTGAGCGCCTGTTGATTTGGCAATATCATTAAAATTGTACGAGTACTTGTTAATTTGGCAATATTTTTAATTTTGTTCGAGCGCCTGTTGATTTGGTAATATCATTAATTTTGATCGAGCGCCTGTTGATTTGGTAATATCATTAATTTTGTTTGAGCGCCTGTTGATTTGGCAATATCATTAAAATTGTACGAGTACTTGTTAATTTGGCAATATTTTTAATTTTGTTCGAGCGCCTGTTGATTTGGTAATATCATTAATTTTGTTTGAGCGCCTGTTGATTTGGCAATATCATTAAAATTGTACGAGTACTTGTTAATTTGGCAATATTTTTAATTTTGTTCGAGCGCCTGTTGATTTGGTAATATCATTAATTTTGATCGAGCGCCTGTTGATTTGGTAATATCATTAATTTTGTTCGAACGCCTGTTGATTTGGTGATATCATTAATTTTGTTCAAGCGCCTGTTGATTTGGTGATATCATTAATTTTGTTCAAGCGCCTGTTGATTTGGTAATATCATTAATTTTGTTCAAGCGCCTGTTGATTTGGCAATATCATTAATTTTGTTCGAGTGCTTACTAATTTAGAAAGTCGCTTACTGGTTTTTTAAATTGATAACAATTCTTCATAAGCTTGCGTTTGATTGGCACACCGCCTGATGTTATGCGATGATGCTGTATACGATAAAGATAATTTATTTGCACAAATCACGAGTAAATCAACCACACATTCCGAAACGCATGCGCAATAAGTGTTTAAACAATATTAGACTCTTTGTACTTATCATGTTTTGCCTATTAGTTAGGCGTATATTATTATATACTTAGAGATGGCAAATTTTCGTTTTATAATTAACTAGCAACCTGCCCCAACTTCGCATGGGTATATGTTTTATTATATATAAATCTTTCGTGAAAAATTATCTAACTGATAGTGAAAACCGCATCAAAATTCGTTGCCTAGTTTTAAAGATCTAAACATATTAGGGACAGACAGAGGGAAGCGACTTTGTTTTGTACTATGTCGTGTTTCGATGTTTGTGGTCGCACTTCTCCGAAATGTCTCAATTTCAAATTCAAGGCGTTCTAGGTCAGAGGTCATTGACCTTTTTGCTAAAATGATCTTAACAAAAAATGTTTCTCAATCAGTTTTCTATATGTTTAAACCATATAAAGTACATGCTATGTCGGGATGGTAGTACATCTCTGAAATTTGCCAAGTCCACAGAGCTTCGTACGTTCGAATTTTTCAGTAACCATCAATTTCTGAACTATGACTACAATTACATGGCTTTGGTTACGGAACCCTACCATATGCGTGTCTCGACACGCTCTTGGCCAGTTATTTGAAAAATGATTGAATCACGTTCGAAAATTCGAGCGTCGCGCCACTCTACGGCGAATTTGCGAAGCTCAAATTTGCAAACGTCTTCGTTAACTCCTCTCTGTACCAGTAGTACAAGATTTAATAGTTTTAGAAAAAAAATCGTTTTCCTTTTGTTCCATACATTGCTGGGCTGAAAGTTATTCGAAACCTTTTTTCGTATTTTTGTGAAGCAACCTATACTGCCGATTTAAGTTCCTCCGCGTTTCCGCTGGAGGCGCTTTACTAAAATGTATGGAACAATACGAAAACGAAAAAGTTTTCGAAAACTGTCAAATCTTGTTCTATGGGTAACAAATGGACCTTTAAATTATAATTACGCCGCGAATCAAGCTATAAAACCATTTAAAACACAAAAGACAATCAGTGGCCCTAGTACGAGCACTTGCGAAAAAGTATTCGTTCTGTAAACGATAGCAAAATGTATGAAAAATTGAACAGCGCCTCTATCGGACGTAAAGGGTACTGAATTTTTCATACATTTGCTATATAATTTTTCGCAAGTTCTCGTACTAGCCCCACAGCCTAGTTTCTGAGTGTTTTACTCTTGTCTCGCCAGCGTAATGCCTGTGAAATGATTTTTAACCGACTTCCAAAAAGGAGGTTCTCAATTCGACTGTTTTTTTGTTTGTTTTTTACCTCAGAACTTTCGACTGGGTGAACCGATTTTGATGTTTTTTTTTTATTTGCAAGCTGGTGCTTCCCTTGTGGTCCCATTTCATTTTGGTCAGGTTCTGACATTTTTATAACGTCGGTTTTTATATTGATAATTATATTGGATTTAAAGTGTAGATCACGCCGCCATTGCGCCGGCACATACCTCTAAATATGCGAGGTCTCTGCCGCCGACTGGACGCTGCAATGGTACTTCTTTCATTTTTAGGGCTCCGTACCCAGAGGGTAAAAACTGGGCTCTATTTTAAGCCTACGCTGTCTGTCTGTCCGGCCGTCCTACTTTTAAACGGCTGTATCTTTTGAACCGTAATAGATAGCCAGTTGAAATTTTCACAGAATATGTAAACAAAGTAATTTATTTTGACAAATTTGTTTTTACATAATTTATTGTTCCAGAGGCTCCCGAACTAGTCTGGGACTGTGTGTCGGGTGCCAGTGGCTTCTCTTATATATCATTATAGTAATGCCAAAGCAAACAATTAAACAGTTAAATAATATAAAAAGTTTTTATACAAATTTTGTAAGATTCTTTTGCAGGGGTCCGCCTGGGGAAGTACCACACCTTTGCCAGTTATTCAACCGCCAAGCAGTAGTGTGCAAACACTACTGTGTTCCGGATTGAAGGGCAATGTTTCCAGCGAAATTACAGGGCACACAGAGATTTGACATCTTATATCTCGGGGTGACGAGCGCAGTGCATTGCCATCCAGGGTTTTGAACTGTTGAAGTTCAAAATTCTGAGTGGCGTTGAGCTGTTATGGGCAAGCGTGAAGAGCCATCAGGCGAGCGACTTCGCTCGTCTCGTCACTCAGTATCATAAAAAAATATATATAAAAAATTTGAATGTAATGTTGCGGCGGAATAACCGCATCATCTGGCGAGTTGGCGGCCAATCGCAAGCCTATTATAAATTAAAAAAACAACTATCACAAACAAATTTATTGACATTTACACAGTTTAAAGTTTATCAGGTCCGCTAGTAAAAACTAACAGTGATAATTTTATATACACATAATTTTTTTCCAACATTTCTCCTCTTCAATGCAGTTCAACCCTTCAGATAGTCTGAGACCCAGGGTGACATGTCCGACGTATATTTGACGGGAGGGACGTCGTACGGCAGCACTAGTCTATTTCTCGCGTTCTCTTCTAGAGGGAAACGATCTTCTTTAAGCTGGAATTAAAAAAACATACTTATATCTACACTAATATTATAAAGAGGAAAGATTTGTACCTATTTTTGTATGTTTGTATGTTTGTAATGAATAGGCTCTGAAACTACTGAACCGATTTGAAAAATTCTTTCACTGTTGGGAAGCTACACTATCCCCGGGTGACACAGGCTATATTATATTTTGTAGCGAGGCCGAAGGCCGAGCTTACACTCGTGCGAAGCCGGGGCGGACGGCTAGTTATTTATACAATTCCCTTCTGCCCTTTTTTCTATCGGACTGCCAGAGTGGGCACGAAAAATCGACACCGCTTTATGGTTGACATTCCGAAAACGCGTACGAAGCGTTTTGATTCCACTTTTATTGTGCGAAGTGCTAGTCTGTGGAATGCACTGCCTGAATGGGTGTTCCCCGATAGTTACAATCTGGGTGTCTTCAAGTCAAGAGTGAATCGGTTTCTTCTAGGCAAGCGTGATCCATCGTAGGCCGCATCATCGCTTAACATCAGGCGAGTTGGCGGCCAAGCGCTAGCCTATTTTGTACTAAAAAAAGAACAGAGCAATCTGATATAGTAAAGGGGAGGACTTACGATGAATTTGGGTAGGAATAGTACTCCAGCTTCATAGCTCATGATTCTTAGAGCTGCATTACCCTTGTTGATGGAGCCCCAGGCGGCCTGAAAACATACATAACATTTGAAATAATTATCAATATAAAAAACCGACTTCATAAAAATTTCAGAACTGGACCAAATATGCGCCCTCTACCCCATAACGCGTGCATTAATTAGACACTATCGGTTTTAGAGAGCGTATGCCTGATATAGTACTGAGGTATTCCGACAGATGTCTCTTATAATAATTTTTGTGTTGACATGACTTTTTAATTGTTACATTATACAAAAAATTCAAAAAATTATCAAAATCGGTTCACCATATACGATGCCATGCTGGTATCCATTATTTTGATTTATTTATTTTTATGTAAGCTCCAGTAATTTTCATATATTTTTTTTTACTAGTTACCTTACTGCAGTTTGCCGAGGTGAGTAGGAAGTAGGCGGCGTGCTTGTTGTCCGGGGAAACCCTCGTGTAAGACTTTATGTGGGGCATGGCGCGGTCGCGCTTCGTACTGACCGCGCGCCACTGGCTGGAAACATACGATATCGTTACTGACATATAAAACCAGCCAAGTGCGAGTCGGACTCGTGCACGAAGGGTTCTATAAAATAAGATAAGTACCATTGCGCCACTGGCTGGAAACATACGATATCGTTACTGACATATAAAACCAGCCAAGTGCGAGTCGGACTCGTGCACGAAGGGTTCTATAAAATAAGATAAGTACCATTATCTATAAAAACAGCAAAAAAACACGTTTTTTGTATGGGAGCCCCCCATATTAATTTTATTTTAATTTATTTATTTTTAAAGTCAATATTTATCTAAATATTCTGTGAATATTTCAAGCGTTTACCTGTTGCCGTTATCAATATCGAGCAAAAACGAGCAAAAAAATCACTTTGGTTGTATGGTAGCCCCTTTCAATATTTATTTTATTCTATTTTTTAGTATTTGTTGTTATAGCGGCAACGGAAACACATCATCTGTGAAAATTTCAACTTAACTATCACGGTTCATGAGATACAGCCTGGTGACAGACGGACATCGGAGCCTTAGTAATAGGGTCCCGTTATACCCTTTGGGTACGGAACCCTAATAATCACGCCATTTAAGGACACTCAGCGTTTCAACAAGCTAGTTGACTAGTGTTTCATTTATTACAAATAACAGGCTATAATAATATTGTTTTCATTACTCATACTCGGAAAGTAGGTCTGAAGTTGCCTGAGGAGCGGGTTGAAAGTAATACATTTCAGCCTTAGGGAGAATCACTTTCAACTGACAGTGACAGTTGACAACTGACAGACACTCAAATAGAAGAAAAACTAGTTCTATTTTCACATTTGTATTGAACCATGTTCCATATTTTTTTAGAGGATTATGGTCCCACACTTCTCGTGCATTTGCCAGTGTCAGTTCATGTTTTTATTTTTAGTTCCCTTGTATTCGTAATGAAAAGCACAGTGTTTACCTCGGGGTTAAAGACTTATTTGGTCCTTCGAACTATTAGCGCCCGAGCGTAGGACTGAATAAGTTACTTTCACCCCTAGTATAACAATGTACTGTTGAGCGCCTGTTAATTTGACATTATCAATAATTTTGTTCAAGCGTCTATTCATTTGGAAATATTTGACTTTCTAAGTCCGTTGTAAAGTATTTCTTACTGTAGGAATGTAAAGAGCCAGGACTGCTTGGTGTGCACGGAGGCTGCGTACGGCAAACAACCACCGCCGAGCAAACCATCGTGAGAATTTTGCACGTTTTCTGGAATATAATCACACTAATATAATAATATATATTTTGAGATGAGACAGGGTAAGGTAGGAGCCGTTTCTCATCCAATAGATCTGTTCTCCTATCCATAAGTTGTTCACCTCAATAGCCCAGACGTTTTATAATCCTATACTGTACAATAGTTTCATATTCCATTTTGTACCCATTCCATAATTGTATTTTTATATTCAAAAGGGCCTCTTGGTGTTGGCTTCGGCTCCACCAATGCCCACAAAATGTCCGGGCTAGACCCGAGAATTTTGTGAAGAAAATAATATATATTATTACTAGCTGACCCGGCAAACGTTGTTTTGCCTTATAAATTAATTTAAAAAAATAACAAAAAAAATCGATAAAAAAAAAATTAAGGGTGAACAACCCTTATCACTTAGGGGTATGGAAAATAGATAGTAGCCGATTCTCAGAACTACTGAATACGCATATAAAATTTGGTAAAAATCGGTAAAGCCGTTTCGGAGGAGTACGGTAACTAACATTGTGACATGGAAATTTTATATAATAGGTCGGGGAAAAAGTCTTTTCGTATTTTGTATGTATAAGGTTGTAGTAAAAATCTCATCGGTTGTACTGTTTGTATCTGGCTGGTTTTGATACCATTAAAAATATGACATTTTAAAAAAGGAATACAAAAAGTAAAAAGCAATTTCCCGCCATTTTTCAATTGTTTTTTTGTTTGATAAAATGAGTGAATCTAACGAAGAAATTCGATATATTGTGAAATTTTATCACAAAAAAGGGAAAACTGCGACACAAGCCGCGAAAAAAATTTGTGACGTTTATGGACCTAATGCAGTGTCATCAAGAGTAGCACAAAGTTGGTTCAAGCGTTTTCAGTCCGGGAATTTTGATGTCAAAGATGCAGCTCGCTCTGGTCGCCCTGTTACGGATAAAGTAGATGCCATTTCTGAAAAAGTGGACCAAGATCGGCATATTAATAGTTACGACGTAGCTGAAGAACTGGGGATTGACCACAAAACAGTTTTGACCCATTTGAAAAAAACTGGGTATACAAAAAAACTCGATATTTGGGTGCCACACAAGCTCACTGAAAGAAACCAAATGAATCGTGTACTCATTTGCGACTCTCTATTGAAACGTGACGAAACCGAACCGTTTTTGAAAAGATTGATCACTGGTGATGAAAAATGGATCACCTACGACAAGAATGTGCGCAAACGATCATGGTCAAAGGGCAGTGAAGCACCACAGACTGTAGCGAAACCCGGATTAACACGTAATAAGGTGATGCTGTGTGTATGATGGGATTGGCAGGGCATCGTTCATTATGAGCTTTTACCGCCGGGCAAAACCATCGATTCGGATCTCTACTGCCAACAGCAGATGAGACTCAAACAAGAAATTCAACAGAAAGAGTGTGGTCTTTCATCATGATAACGCCAGACCGCACACATCTTTGGCCACTCAACAAAAATTTAGAGAGCTTGGTTGGGAAGTGTTAATGCATCCACCATATAGCCCTGACCTTGCACCCTCAGATTTCCACCTGTTTCGATCTCTTCAGAATTCTTTGGGTAGTGTTAGATTAACATCAAGAGAGGACTGTCAAAACTACTTGTTGCATTTTTTTGATCAGAAGTCCCAAAATTTCTACAGCAACGGGATCATGTCACTACCTACAAGATGGCAACAAGTTATCGAACAAAATGGCACATATATATTATAATTAAATGTAATTAAACTTAAAAAAAATATGTCTTGAATTTGTTTAAAAAATACGAAGAAAGTTTTTCCCCGACCTTATATATAGTGATGATGATGATGATAGTGATATTGTAATATGTATTCTTCCTAATATATATATATTAGGAAGAACACATATTTTCAAAATTATAAAAAAATAAAAAACAATGAGGTCGTAGGTTATACAGAAGACGGAGATAATCTATAACAGTTTCGGAGCCCTAAAAATGAGGACACAGACCTATTAAGAACGAGGTAATCCTTTAGCAAAACTTACCTAAGGAAGGGTATATAAGTTTGAGTGGTGGGGGAGCACACAACGTCTGCGGTTGCTGCTTTATCTTGCAGAAGTGATGCTGGAAGTCACTCGTCAGCCACACCTGCCAATCAGTTATTAACACGCTTTTATTAGCTTGGTATGTATATAAGTGTGTGTGTGTATTTATGTATGTGGGTGCGTGTGTGTATGTATATGAGTGGGTGTGTGTTTTTTTTTTTATGATATTGGGTGACGAGACGAGCGAAGTCGCTCGCCTGATGGCTCTTCACGCTTGCCCATAACAGCTCAACGTCACTCAGAATTTTGAACTTCAACAGTTCAAAACCCTGGATGGCAATGCACTGCGCTCGTCACCCCGAGATATAAGATGTCTAATCTCTGTGTGCCCTGTAATTTCGCTGGAAACATTGCCCTTCAATCCGGAACACAGTAGTGTTTGCACACTACTGCTTGGCGGTTGAATAACTGGCAAAGGTGTGGTACTTCCCCAGGCGGACCCCTGCAAAAGAGTCCTACCACTACACACCACTACCACTGTGTGTGTGTTTATGTATTAGTGTGTGGGTGCGTGTTTATGTATTTATGCGTGTGTGAGTATGTGTGTGTGAGTATGTAACGGAATCTTTGAACTTGATATTTTCACCTACTTCAAAACGTTGAATAAAATTGAAACTTTGAAACGGAGTCTGGGTTTTTAGTAGAATTATTATCATTATTATAAAAATGACAGGAATGGACCAAATTGGACCGGGAAGCACCACCTTTCAAATTAAAAAGAATCATCAAAATCGGTTCACCCAGTCGAAACTTCTGAGGTAACAAACAAAAAAAAATACAGTCGAATTGAGAACCTCCTTCTTTTTTGGAAGTCGGTTAATTTTTTTATATTTTTGCCCCAAATCGGGCCCCACTTGTTAGCATAATCACAGAATACATAGAGTACAAGTAGAGAAGGTTCACTCCGCAAGAGCATTTAAATAAGTAGCGACTCTTACTACCACACAATAAAGTCCAATTCAGGACGTGCGAGCGCTAACTACCTACAGCTATATTAACCTACAAGTTGCCTCTGTGTCTATCGCGCGGCAGCGGGCACGGCAAGTCCGACAAGACGACTACTTGTACGTAGCTTCATACCTAAAGTGTGGAGTGCGCCAGGGCTGTCGTAACCCAGTTTTTAAATCTGCCTGCAAACATACTAGAAAGCAGCTAGACTGCTTTTCATCGTCATCATCATGCACAATTCCATCTACGCCACTGGAGCAACTGTGCCAGCGCCCCACAGCCTCACTCCGATATTTCAAGGAGTTGGGTTGGCTCGGGTAACTGCTGGCAGGTGGAAATGCACAATACACCCCAAGCGGGACGTCAGTGCAGGACTTATCGTCCCCATCTCGAATAAGAATAAGAATACTAGAAAGCAAAATCATTGGAACTTACGCTGGAATCTTTGCCGAAACTGCCCAGGCTTGAAGCTTGAGCGATAAGCGGCCATTGTTTTGATTCTGTTATAAAAGAAAAGTATGTTATATTATTGTGTTCCCAACGAGTCACACTGAACAAGTAACAGTGTGATTCAATAGGAATTTGGATATCCTATAGTCACAATCACCCTGCGACTTGAGGCCAACGGACAAGTAGTGTAGTGTAGACAAGTAGTTGTAGTGGTAGGACTTTTGCAGGGGTCCGCCTGGGGAAGTACCACCACACCTTTGCTAGTTATTCAACCGCCAAGCAGTAGTGCAAACACTACTGTGTTCCGGATTGAAGGGCAATGTTTCCAGCGAAATTACAGAGCACACAGACATTTGACATCTTATATCTCGGGGTGACGAGCGCAGTGCATTGCCATCCAGGGTTTTGAACTGTTGAAGTTCAAAATTCTGAGTGGCGTTGAGCTGTTATGGACAAGCGTGAAGAGCCATCAGGCGAGCGACTTCGCTCGTATCGTCAGTCTGTATCATAAAAAAAAGCGGACGTTAGAGGCTTTTAATTTTCTCAGTTTATCTACATTAATATTATAAAGAGGAAAGATTTGTATTTTTGGGTGTTTGTAACGAATTAACTCAAAAACTAATAGACATATTTGAAAAATTCTTTCACCATTACAATGCTACATTATTCCTGACTAACAAAGGCTATATTTAATACAAGTGCTGTGGTTTCATATTTATCGGGACTTATCGCGCACTATTAAATATAGGTAAAAATAGATACCTTTCGCTCGACGTTTCGACCATGTTACAATGGCCGTGGTCACGAGCTGACTGAAAACTGCGGGTGAGTCCGGCGAGAAGAGCGGATATTTTGTTCTCCTACCCTCACTTGATCTTGAAAAATTGCAGGGTTGTCACTACGACACACAACACTGACTGCCCCGGTGGCTCAGTTGGTAGTGAACCTACCTGCTGTGCTTGGGGGCGTGGGTTCGATTCCCACCTAGGGCAAACATTTATGTGATGAACATTTGTGTTTGTTCTATGTCTGGGTGTTAATATCTATTTAAGTATGTATTTAAAATTATATATGTACGTATATCAGTCTCTGGCAGCCATATTACAAGCTTTGCTTAGTTTGGGGTCAGATGACCATGTGTGAAAAGTGTCCCAGATATTTATTTATTTATTTTTATTTTTAAAAGTCCTAGTACCTACACCGCGATTTGTACATTTGCTTACTATTTAAAAATTGCTCCTAGTGCTGTTACCCGCGACTTCGTATGCGTAGATTTTCATATAAACTGTAAACTCTTTTTTTCTCCCTTAATCCGGCCCTTGCGTAAAATAACAGCCTATACTTCAATCTGGTCAAATCTTTGTTCTATGTCTGGGTGTTAATATCTATTTAAGTATGTATTTAAAAATATATATGTATGTATATCAGTCTCTGGCAGCCATATTACAAGCTCTGCTTAGTTTGGGGTCTGATGACCGTGTGTGCAAAAATGTCCCAGATATTTATTTATTGTAACCTTGTTGATGCCCCTAGGTGATGCAGGTATAAACCCGTACGAAGCGCTTTGATTCCACTTTTATTATGCGAACTGCTTTTGGAATGCGCTGCCTGAATGGGTGTTCCCCGATAGTTACAATCTGGGTGTCTTCAAATCAAGAGTGAATCGGTTTCTTCTAGGCAAGCGTGATCCATCGTAGGCCGCATCATCGTTTGACATCAGGCGAGGTGGCGGTCAAACGCGAGCCTATTTTACAAATAAAAAATATGTTATCAATAACTGTATGTTGTGAACCTGTGGGGGGTATGTCGCAGTGTTGCCTCAGGAGGGACCCCAGTCTTGTCAGCCCCCACTCCGCGTCGAAATGACCGCCCGGCACCGATGCCACTAAAAACACACTGAGAAAAATATTGACCGTATAAAATTTTCAATAATTATCAATATAAAAAATTACTTCATAAAAATGTCAGAACTGGACAAAGTTGAAATGGGACCACACGGGAAGCACCAGCTTTCAAATAAAATAAAAAACATCAAAATCGGTTCACCCAGTCCAAAGTTCTGAGGTAACAAACATTAAAAAAAATCGAGTTTAGAACCTCCTCCTTTTTGGAAGTCGGTAAAAAATCGACATGTTCTTCTGCGTAGGGAACCTACTCCTTTTATTAAAGTCGGTCAAAAATTAGTTTCGTAGTCTTTTTTGCAAGTTGAAGTGGCAATGAAGAACTGTTAACCGATGGGGAAGAAAGGTTCTTGAGTGGAGACCGCGAACCGGAAGACGCAGCGTAGGTAGGCCTCCCACTAGATGGATAGACGAAATTGTGAGAGTCGCGGGTATACAAAAAAAATATATTATTACTAGCTGTACACGCGACTTCGTCCGTGATTTCTTCCGAAAAAAAATAGCCTATGTCCGTCCTCATGACACATACCATTGCCTCGCAAAATTTTATCGAGATCGGTTAAGCCGTTTAGCCGTGATTATGTACCAAACAGACAGACAGAGTTACTTTCGCATTTATAATATTAAGTGTGAAGTGTGATTTCACTTTATTTTACTAAATTCACGGGTCTTTCTAGTGGACATTGGTGGAGCCGAAGCCAACACCAAGAGGCTCTTTTAAATATAAAAAACACAATTATGAAATATGTATAAAAAGGAATATGAAACTATTGTACAGTATAGGATTAAAAAAGGCTGGGCTATTGAGGTGAACAACTTGTGGGTGGAATAACAGATCTATTGGATAAGAAACGGCACCTGCCTTATCCTGTCTCATCTCAAAATATATTTAGGCAGGTGACGACTTGCCACCCACTGAATGGGCCACCCATAAAGGCTGCCGTATCTTGGCCCGGAGGGGCAACATCGGCGTGGGTGGCTTAGGGTGTAGAGAGGTGTGCTGCACTTTCACTAAGAGCTACTCGCGGCGTTATGCCCTTTAACACTTCCACCCTGGAGCTTAGGTTCTTAGCTCTTGCGGTTTCCACCCCCGGACGGCCGGTTAAGGCAAGCCAGGGGTCGGGGTCTGGGGTTTTAGCCCCCCTGGAATCGAATTATTATTAGTCTTTACTTGATATGTGAGAAATCGCATCTCTTCACTCGTTCGGTATACGCGGTGAGTGCCGGCAGATGGTAATCGTTAAGATATCGTAGTAGGGACCGCTTGAACATAGTCGGGGATTCCCCGTCGTGGGGCATCGCCGTCGGGGATAATTCCGGGCATCGCGGACTAAACCACAAGCTGAAATAAAATAATTTTCAATACAAAAAACCAACTTCATCAGAATTGGACCAAATTAAAATGGAAAGCACCAGTTTTCAAATAAAAAAAGAATCATCTAAATCGGTACACCCAGTCGAAAGTTCCGAGGTAAAAACATTTTAAAAAAACAGTCGAATTGATAACCTCCTCTTTTTTGGAAGTCGGTTAAAAATAATGCAGTTTTATTTAAAACTAGTGCTGTTTCCCGCGACTTTGTACGCGTACATTTTTATATAAACTTCCAATCCTTTTCTCCTGCCTTAATCCGGCTTTCGCGCAAAATAACCATAGCCTATAGTCATAACTAAACATATTCGTGAAAACAGCATTTAAATCCGTCCAGTGGTTTAGGAGATGTGCGTGTACAAACAAACAGACAGACAGACGAAAATTCTAAAAACTGTCTTAACGTGTTTAGCTGATTATTTTAAGATTTGTGTGTATTTTTTTTCCACTCGTAATTACAGTTTTTTTTATCTCTACGTTTTTATTATATGTATAGATAAAACCGGCTAAGTGCGAGTCTGACTCGCGCACGTAGGGTTCCGTGCAATTATCTATAAAAACGGCTAAAAAAAACCTGTTTATTGCATGGGAGCCCCCTTTAAGTATTTGTTTTATTTTAATTTAATTATTGAATAATATATTATATATTTATATATATATATATATATATAAATATAATAATATTGAATATATAACTAAATATTCTGTGAATATTTCAAGCATCTACCTGTTGGCGTTATCAATATCGAGCAAAAACTAGCAAAAAAATCACGTTTGTTGTATGGAAGCCCCCCTTAAACATTTATTTTATTCTGTATTTTAGTATTTGTTGTTATATCGGCAACAGAAATACATCATCTGTGAAAATTTCAACTGTCTATCACGGTTCATGAGATACAGCCTGGTGACAGACGGACAGGACAGATGGATGGACAGCGGAGTCTTAGTAATAGGGTCCCGTTTTACCCTTTGGGTACGGAACCCTAAAAGGCCGGAATATTACAAATCCAGACAAAGGTCTAAAAGACCGGACATGTCCGGACAAATCCGGACAGATGTTTTTTTAACGCGTATAAGTCCGCATTAGACCACCTACTCGCCCTTTAGTAATCGACAATGTGGTCGAAGATGAAGCACGCAGACTTAGAAGATACATATTCACTCTTGCCTTGAAAAGTCCCAGATTATATCTCTCAGGAAACAAGGAAGCCGGCAGATTGTTCCAATTCTTGGCCGTACGGATTAGAAACGTAGAATCGAAACGTTTGGTAACTCTATTCCTGATAGTCACGGATGAAACTGCAGCCAAAAGCCAGTTCTGAATAAATCACTTACCCTTGAATTCTATTCTCCCAGTCATCTAAATACAAGTTGGCTGTGGAGATCACCACACGAACAGATCCATCCTCATAACATAATATCATCATCTTACTGAAAATAACAAGTTTTTTTTATTATTGTGGAATAGGCTTGCGCTTGGCCGCCAACTCGCCTGATGTTAAGCGATGATGCGGCCTACGATGGATCACGCTTGCCTAGAAGTAACCGATTCACTCTTGACTTGAAGACATCCAGATTGTAACTATCGGGGAACACCCATTTGGCAGTTCATTCATAACATTAATTACAAATCTCTGTGTGCCCTGTGGTTTTTTTGGTTTTTTTCTAGAATTTTTTTTGCACACATGGTTATCTGACCCCAAACTAAGCAGAGCTTATAATATGGCTGCCAGAGACTGATATACATACATATATATTTTTAAATACATACTTAAATAGATATTAACACCCAGACATAGAACAAACACAAATGTTCATCACACAATTGTTTGTCCTAGATGGGAATCGAACCCACGCCCCCAAGCACAGAAGGCAGGTACACTACCAACTGTGCAAACGGGGCAGTCTGTATGTATGTATATTAGATGTATTATCTACACCACCAACCCTACTCCTCTTTCAGTTCATGTCCATCCAAAGGTTGCCTGGAAGAAATAGCTTGAGGCGATAAGACCGCCTGTTATACTGCCGGTTTTTGTATTAATTACTTTGTATTTATGGTTTTTGATACGGTGCATAATAAAGTGATATTATATTACATTAGATGAAAACGTCTGATGTAAAGACACGCCCACTGAACACATTGAATGTCATAGTACGAGATCCGGCTGCAGAATTAGTGCGGTCATCGAGTTTTTGCTTAAGGTGAAACGTTTCACGTTTGGCGGGAAATTGAAATTTCAAACAGTTTTTTGTCCTTGTAGCTAGGCCGAGTAATTATTGTAAACGATCATGATGTTGGTGATGATGGTGGTGATGGTGATGACGAAGTATATGTCTATATTGAGATCTGATTTACGTGGCTATTATTTTATTATTAGGCACTCATAACAAGTCACAGGACATGTACAGATATAGTAACACGTTAATAATTTTGCTCGATCCCATGACCCAAAGCAAAGAGCACACAACAATTTTGCTCGATCCCATGACCCAAAACAATGAGCACACAACAATTTTGCTCGATCTCATGACCCAAAGCAATGAGCACACAACAATTTTGCTCGATCCCATGACCCACAACAATGAGCACACAACAATTTTGCTCGATCCCATGACCCAAAGCAATGAGCACACAACAATTTTGCTCGATCTCATGACCCAAAGCAATGAGCACACAACAATTTTGCTCGATCTCATGACCCAAAGCAATGAGCACACAACAATTTTGCTCGATCCCATGACCCACAACAATTTTGCTCGATCTCATGACCCAAAGCAATGAACACACAACAATTTTGCATGATCCCATGACCCAAAGCAATGAGCACACAACAATTTTGCTCGATCCCATGACCCAAAGCAATGAGCACACAACATGGCCTAAACAGGATACAGTTGTAATTTTAATTTATATTTAAATTAGCTTAGATTATAAACGTAACTCACGTGTGATGGGTTCCAAAGGGTGAGATCATGCGGACCTTGTGTGCGTCGATATGTGGCTTCTTCTGGTTGATGGTTTCGAGGTCTGGACTATCGTCACCGTACAGTATGGTTAGCTTTTTCGCACTGGAAGTAAACAATTATCAATATAAAAAACACATCAGTCAAAGGACTGCGCGTCAGAAGTGAAAACTTAAGTAGTAATTCACCTATTCTACAAGAGATGACGCTGTTTTAAAATACACGGTACAGCGTGACGATGACGCGAGTTCCATTATTTTTGTTCACCCAATAAGTGCTCAACGCCTAAAGAAGTTTTCACTTCAAAAAACCGACTTCATAAAAATGTCAAAACTGGACCAAATTGACATGGGACCACACGGGAAGGATTCAAATAAAAAAAGAATTATCAAAATCGGTTCACCCAGTCGAAAGTTCTAAGGTTACAAACAAAAAAAAAACTCGAATTGAGAACCTCCTCATTTTTGGATGTCAGTTAAAAACTAAGAGCGGTTGATGCAACGTGTAATAATTATCAATATAAAAAAACCGACTTCATAAATATGTCAGAACTGGACCAAAGTGACATGGGACCACACAGGAAGCTTTCAAATAAAAAAGAATTATCAAAATCGGTTCACCCAGTCGAAAGTTCTAAGGTTACAAACATAAAAAAATAAAAAACTCGAATTGAGAACCTCCTCCTTTTTGGAAGTCGGTTAAAAATTAAGAGCGGTTGATGCAACGTGTTATATTATCAATATAAAAAACCGACTTCATAAAAATGTCAAAACTGGACCAAATTGTAAATGGGACCACATGGGAAGTACCAGCTTTCAAATAAAAAAACGAAACGAGAAGCGCGCCAACGTCGCGTCAGTCGGCAACTACCCGCAACTTCGGTTCGGTGCGCTTCCGACAGAGCCATGGTGTTATCGCTCGAATCGGTGTTGGACATTCATTAGCCGACGACCGCGGAGTGACAATATCTAGGTACTGTCTTACCGTTTCGTGATCTAAGTATCTGTGAATTTGTGATAATCTCAACAGTGTTTCCTCATTTCGCACCATTTCCCATTTGTACGCCCACGAGATATCTGATGGCGGCCGACGAGTGGTCCCCCCCGACATATATATATTTTTTCTTGTTTAAATTAGATATAAGACATTAGATGGACTTAATTTAAATTTAATTTTAATATGTGAGATAAATGTAACTGTATAATTCGTTTTTGTCTCAATTAATAAAAAATAAAAATATAACACATAATATATATAGCATGTACGTTATACACTGAAATAAATAAAAAAATAAAGTTAAATGATTATTTACGGGATATTTACCGTGGTAAGGTTGTGGAGCTCCTTCCACAACCTTACCACGGTAAATATCCCGTAAATAATCATTTAACTTTAGTGAACAACCGTGATAGTTTAAAACAGTGTTTAAATAAAAAAATATTAGAAGTCATACCTGTATCCAGCAAAGTAATATTGTGCGAGGAGCCAACCGAGCTCCACCATGAAGTTGATTTGTAGAGAGCACTTCAACTCTCCCAGGCTACTGTCCAGGATATCTGCAAGAATAAAGCCATGACTTCGATCAAAAAATGCAAAGACGCCACAATGACGCGCTAATCGTGGCAATACTCAATCTGTCTGAACTCGATACGCAGCCAGAATGGATCTACAGTCACGCGATAATTGCACAAGCCGTAACACACCGTAAGAGCCGTCAACTTGGCTGACGTACCAACGTCTGACCAACGGGAGAGAAAGAGACAATTATCTCATTCTCTCAGGAGAGAAGTTCCCACTTGCGATTTAGACATAATCGCCGTCTCGCTTGCTCAACAACGGTTCACGAGTTTTGACGATGTTGTGCAAATCGAACAGACATTAGAGAATTGAGCCGTAAATGTATAGATATACGGTTGGTTTTGTTAAAATAGTTTTGTTTCGATATAAATTGTACACAGCTATGTATATATATGAAACTGCGGACGTTTATTGAGTATCATTTTTTACGCGTTGTAACTTCTATGTATAGTTTTTCGAAGCCATGTGATATTAATTAAAGAATTTTGATAAATTAACATTTTGACATTTGTTATATTAAGTAATTATTTGACATTGATATATATTTTTTTCTTGTTTAAATTAGATATATGACATAAGATGGATTAATTTAAATTTAATTTTAATATGTGAAATAAATGTATCTGTGTAATTAGTTTTTTGTCTCAATAAATATAAATAATAATATATAATATGGGTATGTTACAAATACTTCATGATTAAAATGAAGCGATAACCGATGGGGAAGAAAGGTTCTTGAGTGGAGACCACGTACCGGAAGACGCAGCGTAGGTAGGCCTCCCACTAGATGGACCGACGACATTGTGAGAGACGCGGGCATCCAGTGGATACAGATGGCAGGATGTCGTTCAGTGTAGAGGTTAAAGGGGAGTTATCTACTACCTACTTGGTGGCACCGACTTCAAATAGATGAGTGGGTTGCGCTTATAATAATTATATTAATTTATTTTTCGCTTTTGAGTGCGTATTTGTGATTTTAAAGTCGGTTTTATTTTTTTTCCTTAAAAATAATTTATTTAATAATAAATTCAGTACCTACGCGTGAAATTAAACGTTTCTCTTGTCTCTCACAGAGCGTGTGTAGTTTATAAAGACTCAGGAAGGCATTTTATTACTATTATTTTTGCTAATTATCTGCGATGTGTTGCCGGACACTCGGGAGTGCGTGACTGAGAGACGGCTGTAACGAGTACGGTAATGTACCTTGCATTCGTCTAGTCAATATGGTGGCGAGCACAACCTATCTACAGGTAAAAATATTTTAGGTCTTACCAGGCCTGGCGCACTCCGCACTTTAGGTATGAAGCTACAAGTAGTCGTCTTGTCGGACTTGCCGTGCCCACTGCCGCGCGATAGACAGAGATAACGCGACAAGAGTTACGCGATAGACAGAGAGGCAACTTGTAGGTTAATATAGCTGTAGGTAGTTAGCGTTCGCACGTCCTGAATTGGACTTTATTGTGTGGTAGTAAGAGTCGCTACTTATTTTAATGCTTTTGCGGAGTGAACCTTCTCTACTTGTACTTTATGTATTCTGTGGTCTTACCTTGAAAAGTAATAGAATAGGACTGACGGTGTGTCTCCTTGGCCGCCGTGATAGTTGTATAGAAGATGTGATAGGGGGCGCTGGCAGCGTGTTTACTCGCCATCTGCCCTCTGGGCGGGACCACCGATAAGAAGTCTTCAGCGCGACGGGTCGGCGGTACCATGGGGCGGTAGTCGGAAGCTAAAAAAACAAGAACCGTTTGATAACAAACTGCATTACGCCAGGCCTGGCAACTCCGCTCTGTAGGTATGAAGCTACAAGTAGTCGTCTTGTCGGACTTGCCGTGCCCGCTGCCGCGCGATAGACAGAGATAACGCGACAAGAGTTACGCGATAGACAGAGAGGAAACTTGTAGGTTAATATAGCTATAGGTAGTTAGCGCTCGCACATCCTGAATTGGACTTTATTGTGTGGTAGTAAGAGTCGCTACTTATTTAAATTATTTTGCGGAGTGAACCTTCTGTACTTGTATAATACTTTATATATTCTGTGATTATGCTAACAAGTGAGGCTGATTTGTGGCAAAAATATAAAGTTTTTAACTGACTTCCAAAAAAGGACAAGATTCTCAATTCGACTGTATTTTTTAAAATGTTTGTTACCTCAGAAGTTTCGACTGGGTGAACCGATTTTGATGATTCTTTTTTAATTTGAAAGCTGATGCTTCCCGGTCCAATTTGGTCCATTTCTGTCATTTTTATGAAGTCTGTTTTTTTACATTGATTATTATTTAGAAAAACGTTACTTACTGTTTTGTTTTGATGAGTTTTGACCATCCACAGTATTGGTGATACTTGAGCCTTCTCCAAATGGTGTGTTTCTTTCTTGGGTCTTGGTTACACCCTGTTTGGCTGGTGACTTGTTGATTAGGTTCTGCGACCTCTGGGGGGTTGGGGACTGGTCCCTGGTTGATGAGTTTTTAAGAATGCCTTTAAGGGGTTTATTTTGAGTTGTTAATGTAACTTCGTTGAGTTTGTTTGAAGTATTCTGGGATGTGTTCTCTTTCGATCCAACAAGTTGACTAGGTAAAGTAGAGCTGAAAGTAAGAGCTGTTATATAAGTACAGTGGTATTAAAGTACCATTTGTAGTGGTAGGACTCTTGGGAAGTACCATACCTTTGCCAGTTATTCAACCGCCAAGCAGTAGCTGTGTTCCGGATTGAAGGGCAATGTTTCCAGCGAAATTACAGGGCACACAGAGATTTGACATCTTGTATCTCGGGGTGACGAGCGCAGTGCATTGCCATCCAGGGTTTTGAACTGTTGAAGTTCATAATTCTGAGTGGCGTTGAGCTGTTATGGGCAAGCGTGAAGAGCTTTTGTGTGATGAACATTTGTGTTTGTTCTGTGTCTGGATGTTAATATCTATTTAAGTATGTATTTAAACATTTCACATCATCACACATCATCAGCCAATTAACGTCCACTGTTGGACAAGGCCTCCCTCGTAGAGAGGGGTGTTGCCTTAATCCCCACGCTTGGCAGGCGGCTTGGGGATCGCAGTACGTTCACCGTGTACTATTAGGACGCTGCTGCCCATCCTCCGGTGGTTCTGGTCGCAGTTTTAGGACATACCCGGGTCAAACATTTATATGTACGTATTTCAATCTCTGGCAGCTATATTACAAGCTTTGCTTAGTTTGGGGTCAGATGACCATGTGTGCAATAATGTCCCAGATATTTATATTTATTCATTCGAAAAATTCAAAGGATAATGACTGACTACAATACCTTCATACTTATTAGCTTTGCATGCGCAAAGCTACTCTACTCTCGACCGAAAATAGTGCTCTGTCAAGTCATAGAGGCCCCATTATCCTAATCTGCCCAGGGCCTCCAATAGGTTAAAGATGGCCCTGAGGCCACACAAGGTGCCTCTATGCATGGGTATATCTAGGGTTAAGCATATAGACTGTACTAAGCTGAAAAGAAGTCACTGTATTCATCACAGAAAAGAAAAAAAACTTGAGAGGTGTCAAGGGATACCCGGATGGAATGAAGTTCTGAAGTCTGTCTTGCTCTCTCTCTCTCTTATAGATAAGAGAGAGAGAGAGACAGACAGAGAAACATGCGACGCCGCAGAGCTTACAATACTATAGCAAAAAGTGTCGTGACAACTTTTCGTAAGAATTTTTTCCATCTAGCCCCCTTTCACAACGCGCGATAAGGAACTTCGTTCCAAAACTTATTTTCGTTTAAACTAGAACGGCTGTCAAGGCATTTTTGTAAGAAATTTATTGTAGCCACTTGCACCCATATAAACCTATATCAACTGTGTTAGCAACTGTGACGCGGAGTTCGGCGCGTTGACTTAAATAAGAATGTTCAATCAAGTATCTGGCCCAATACCTGACGACAGTTCCCTCCTCATTTCCGTTCTATTTACTTCTCTTTTCCGTGGTACTCATCAATATCATTCCTAGGAGAGCAGCTAACGAGACACCTACAGAAAAGTACTTATACTGTTGAAAAAGTGTTAATTTTAGTCATGTTATAAAGTTAGATTAATAATATACATTGACATATTATTTGATAATTGGAAAAGCATTCTAGCATATTTTTTGACATATTGTGAAAATCTGACCGATCAATGGGATAGGGGTAAAGAGCCTGATAGCTCAACTTTTGATTGGTGACATTATTATTATTATGACTATTGATTAATGACATTGTATAAATAGTGCTGTAATATTATTATTTTAATTGTATTTAATCTCGTGACATATATGTAAATGCATGTTAGTTTTTATTTTCTAATTTTATTTCAATAAATATTTTGAATAATTTATGTTACTGTGACTTGAATATTTGACATTGTATAAATAGCACTGTATTAATTTTAATTTTACTTAATCTTGTGACATAAATGTAAATGCATGTTCGTTTTTATGTCAATAAATAATTTGAATTTGAATATATTGTTATATTTTATGGCTCATATTATCCATGCCATCTGTTTAAAGGGGGATAAGACCTCCTAAATGTTCCCTTACACAGGGCTCCGCATAAAGACTGTACTAAGCCAAAAGGAGGTTATTGTAGTCAACATTATGAACAACTTTAACTATGAAACCAACCCTGAAATCGCGAAAAAATACTGGGTTAGAGAATAGGTCGTAAAGTAATTTTCATCATCATCACAGTTTTTCATCACCACGCGGGTGAAACCGCGGGTTTTTTTTATGATACACAGTGACGAGACGAACGAAGTCGCTCGCCTGTTGGCTCTTCACGCTTGCCCATAACAGCACAACGCCACTCATAATTTTGAACTTCATCAATTCAAAACCCTGGATGGCAATGCACTGCGCTCGTCACCCCGAGATATAAGATGTCAAATCTCTGTGTGCCCTGTTATTTCGCTGGAAACATTGCCCTTCAATCCGGAACACAGTGGTGTTTGCACACTACTGCTAGTATTATTATAAGAGGATAGAAATATACTCATACCTAGAAGAACTTGAAGCATCACTGTCTCTAAATCCAGGTGTTTTTGTCCTCACTGGGTTTACCGGAGTTTCTGTCTTAACCCATGGTGTATAGATTTGCTTTTCTACTATCACATCCAACTGTTCCTCTATCGCGATTCGTTCCATGCTGTATTTATCAGGAATGGTGTACGAACCAGAACCTGGGTATGAGTCTAAGATGGCTTCCACTGAAAATTGATAATAAAAAAAAATAACATAAATTGAACATTTTGAAAATCCCTCTATAAAAGAGCTGACAGAGATAACGCGCCAGCTCAGCAAATATAAATAAATTTGAAGCGTTATACCTACTGTTTCTCCTTTAGCATTTACACCCCCCTCGGTCGTCCATTCATATACATTTTGATCACACCATTTGCAGTTGTGTGTGCTCAATATTGAAGTGTGCGTTTGTAGAACTAGTAAGAATATGTCAGTGTGTGCAATACGTGTTACCTCGCCCCCTTCAGTTTTTGGCAGACTTTTTCGGTACTAGCTTGAGTTTAAAGGCAGATCCAAACTATATATTATCAAAGGCGACAAGCGTTACGCGATAGACAGGCAACTTCTAGCAGGCCTGGCACACTCCGCACTTTAGGTATGAAGCTACAAGTAGTCGTCTTGTCGGACTTGCCGTGCCCGCTGCCGCGCGATACGCAGAGATAACGCGACAAGAGTTACGCGATAGAGAGGGAGGCAACTTCTAGGTTAATATAGCTGTAGGTAGTTAGCGCTCGCACATGCTGAATTGCACTTTATTGTGTAGGAGCAAGAGTCTCTACTTATTTAAATGATTTTGTGGAGTGAATCTTCTGTACTGCACTTATATGTATTCTGTGGTATTACTTACAATGTGGATGACTGTACTCCCTAAAGTGAGCAGGATTCCTTCTGTAACATCTTTCTCCGTGAATGCACTCCTTTTTAACAAACTTTGACTTGTTATCATCTACAAAATAAATATGTTTGAGAATTAAAAATACAGACAGGTTTACTAGTAGATTGTTACACAAGGGATGTAAGTGATCTTTTACACACAAGATATTTTGACGCTTGGCAAACAAAGCGAGAAGAGTGCTAATAGTTGGACGGTGTAAAATATCTTTTCCCGGTTCACTACACTGAATTTGTTTTTTTTTCCGAAATCTCTATTGTGGGGGATCCCTTTTTGGTGTAGGCCCAGGGCTGTAGCCCCGGTTGTCCTCCCCTAAATCCGGCCCTGATTCTACTAACTCGAAAGAATGTTTGGTATTTTCAGGGCCAAATTCTACAAATAAATAAGTCAGGTCAGGTCAGTCAGGTCTCTGGAGTGGTGAGCCGGCTTAAATCTAAATAGCACTAAGAATAAGTTTACGACTAAAGATTTAACACTTTCTATTGTGTAAATGATGTTAGTACGGTTCGCGCAAAACTTTATGAGCCCTCTGAAGTTAGGCCCGAGGCCTCCCCGACGCCCTGTAAAGTCCCTCGGATACCTATAATATGCGTACTGCGCAGCCACTGGGCCTAACTTCAGAGGGTTCATAAAGTTTTGCGCGAACTCGTACCTTGTTGGGTGTATTTCCGTTTATTCGAAGTATTCATTTACGACGATTTACTGATTTTCACAAAGCAAAACTGATAACTCGACTGGCAAATACTTGCAGAGGCGGCGTACTTCTACGCAGTTGGACGATAATATATTGACGAATAACCAGCATAACTGCATAAATATCATGTACATCAAGCGTTTGTATTCTCTTAGATGGACAATTATTAACTGAATTCCGTTTAATATTTTTCAAAAAACGAAAACCAAAAGAAAAACAACAAGAAAACACCAATGATGCCAGATGCCAGACTGTCAGAAAGACGGGAGGCAATAATGTACGGCATGATATTGTACGCCATAATAATGCACAGCATTATAATTGGTGTACATATACGTTGAATATCATGCTGTGCATTATCGTGCCTCGCAATATCATGCCGTACATTATCAGCTCGGCCCAATAATGCACAAGCGATAATGTACAGACTGATATTTGATTTACAAGTACACGAATTATCATGCTGTGCAATATTGTGTCGTACAATATTGTGTCGTACAATATTATGCCGTACACTATTGCCTCAGTTCAATAATGCACACCCCGATTTTATACAGCATGATAAATGATGACCATGAAAACGCGCAAAATGAGTGACAGATCTGGCACACAGAGCAGTTCAGAGCACCGTGACTTGAGTAAGTTAGGTTTGAAATGGGTCACAGAACCGACACAGAGAACCCCGACTCCACCTAGTCTTGTGGTCCCTACCCCTAGAGTGTATATAAAAAGCGCGGGAGCCAGAAGCTCAAGGGAGGTCCTGAGTGAGAGTGAGCCATATGAGATGAAGTGGAGCGAAGGGGGTGACGAGCGAAGTGGGCTGGCGACTTCTGTAGCGAAGTGAAGGTCGAGTGTGGCGAAGCGACACTCAGGGGTGACCGTAAAAGCTTCTGGCGGGAGCCCACCTGGAGCCAGACTTGAAATGGTAAGGTTTGAAATGGGTGACAGATCAGTTCAAACGACGCAACAGCCAATCAGAGCAGAGACATTTCAGCAATATTAGCCAATACGGGAGATGCCACCTTATATCACGTTGTGCATTATTGGTCGTACACAGTGCATTATTGGCCGTACACACTCGGCCCGTGTCGTCAAAACACAGCCCATATTGCACGACATGATAAAATACGGCATAATAATGCACAGCCCGATAAAACGTATATTTTCCAGCGTACATGGATTATTGCCTGTACAATACTGGCTGTGCTTTCCTTGCAGTACTTTATAGACATGAGCCGATAATTGACAGCCATTATTGTACGACATGGATTGTACAGCATGATATTCAATGTACATGTACACCAATTATCATGCTGTACATTATTGCGTCCCATTATTATGCCATACAATATCGTGTTGGCAAATATCATGTTGTACACACTGTACATTAGAGACACAGACATGACATGATACGAACGTGACGTGTGTCAGACTGGTTTTTCGCTTCCTGGGTAGGCTAAAGCTATTAATTCCATATCATCATGTCCTACAAATGTCAAGTAGTGGAGGCTTTAAAAGGCTTAAGGAGGCTATAGAGTTTTGGAAAAATAAGAGTCTACTACTCAATTTATTGGGGCAATCCGTGGGGCAAGGCAATATACTACCTAAGATAATAAAATACAGAAGACGTAGCGGTATGGCTATGGCCATGCCATGGCTTTAGTCTGCTCATTAATGGGCGCAAAACATAACACAAAAAAAACTACTAGAATAGAAAAGTTTCTTTTCAAACTTGCTAAGTTGACTCAATTGAATGTAAGTTTTCTTTCAAAGCGAGAGTACCTATCCGACCGGTAAATATATTTTTCATTCATTACATATCATAAAACCATTTATAACTTACTCACAGATAATATCTACTATACAGTATACATACTAGTGGGCTGAACTTTCGTAGGTTAGGTTCGTAATTCGTTTGTTTACAACATCGCCCACCGGCTTTCTTCTGTTTTAAAACATTATTAATATTTACCTATTCAAAGTGTAAGCAGAAATAAGGACCCGCGCCTCGGCTAGAGCTCGTTTACACATTTTCAACAATTTTAAAGGTATAAAATCACTGAGCGTAAAAAAATTCCGATTGGGTTTACAAACTATCATATGAATACCGATTAGGAATTATCGACAATATCGTGGAGAATGTTTGAATTTTGAGATATATTCAGGCAAAAGAAATCCAAATTGTTTGCTGTAAATACCGTAATGTTTTTTCCACTAATAAAGAATTGCTATTTTTAGGGTTCCGTACCCAGAGGGTAAAAACAGTACCCTATTACTGAGCCTACGCTGTCTGTCCGTCCTACCTTAAAACAACTGTATCTTTAGAACTGTAATAGATAGGCAGTTGAAATATTCATAGAATATGTAATAGTGTGACGGATCAACTAAGAAATAGTAAAAATGTCAAAAAAAGGAGGGGGGGGGGCATACAACAAACGTATTTTTGTAATTGCTCTTATGTATAAATGGTAATGTGTAGAAGTGTCAAACTTGGCATGATTATAGTACACGCTCTATAGTATAATAACAAAAATAAATAATAGCCAGGCAAAGCTTTTAATATGGGTGCCAGGGACTGATATACATACATATATATTTTTAAATACATACATAAATAGATATTAACACCCAGTCATTGAACAAACACAAATGTTCATCACACAAATGTTTGTCCTAGGTGGGAATTGAACCCACGCCCCCAAACGCTGAAGGCAGGTACACTACCAACTGAGCCAACGGGCTGTCTAAATTAACAAGTTATAACTGGTAATTTCGTTACTGTTACTGGTGGTTTCTGGTAACCGGAAGACGCAGCGTAGGTAGGCCTCCCACTAGATGGACCGATGACATTGTGAGAGTCGTGGGCATCCAGTGGATGCAGATGGCAGGATGTCGTTCAGTGTGGAGGTTAAAAGGGGAGGCCTATGTTCAGCAGTGGACATCTTCTGGCTGATGATGAACTGGTAATTTCGTTACTTGAACGACCTTACAATTTTTTTTCACCGAATCCGAATGGCAAACTACAATTTTTACAGACGGTTTTTTAAATTGATAATTATTGTATATTGCCGTAGTACGAAACCCTCAGTGTGCTAGCCCGACTCGAATTGGCCCGATTCGCTTGGCCTGAATGGTTCTATGCTTTATTTCAGTCATGAATATATACAAAGATCCGTACGAGTTCTGTCCGTACAACCCACAACACCGGGTGCCTCGCTCCCGTCTTCAGCAGCACATTATCAAATGTGAACAGGTTGGTGAAATATTGAATCAGGTGAATTTATTTAGACAGATCAGACAACGAAGATGATGTGTTCAAATCATCATAATCAGCCAGAAGACGTACACTGCCGAACATAGGCCTCCCCCTTTAACCTCCACACTGAACAACATCCTGCCATCTGCATCCACTGGATGCCCACAACTCTCACAAGGTCCATCTAGTGGGAGGCCTACCTACGCTGCGTCTTCCGGTTACCAGAAACCACCAGTAACAGTAACGAAATTACCAGCCATATTACAAGCATTGCTTAGTTTGGGGTCAGATGACCATGTGTGCAATAATGTCCCAGTTATAACTTGTTCATTTAGACAGCCCGTTGGCTCAGTTGGTAGTGTACCTGCCTTCTGCGTTTGGGGGCGTGGGTTCAATTCCCACCTAGGACAAACATTTGTGTTTGTTCAATGACTGGGTGTTAATATCTATTTATGTACATGCACCATGTTCACGGGAAGACTGAAGAATGCGGGTGGTTGGTGAAAAAGTTCAAAGTTAGGTACAGACAAAACGATCTACCCTCTTTCTTAGTCTTTTGCTACGGTTATCACTGGAACTTGAACTCGAACCTAAGTCCTGACAAAACACACTCAGTGTGTCACTGCATATTATTGAATGCGGACTTTTATTTTTAAGGAAACCTAATACTAGATTCCACGCACTGGCGAGTTGAAAACCATAACCTCGATTGAAATTCTGAAATAAATATCCCGTAAATAATCATATACTTGTAATGAACAACTGTCATAGTTCAAAACAGTGTTACTTTTAATAATTAAAAGTCTCAGAAAAAATAAATAAATGGAAGCGTTATACCTACTGTTTTTCCTTTGCCATTTACACCCCCCTCGGTCGTCCATTAGCATACATTTTGATCACATCATTTGCAGTTGTGTATGCTCAATATTGAAGTGTGCGTTGTAGAACTGGTAAGAATATGTCAGTGTGTGCAATACGTGTTACCTCGCCCCCTTCAGTTTTTGGCAGACTTTTCGGTACTAGCTCGAGTTTGAAGGCAGATCCAAACTATATATTATCAAGGTTAAAAGTATCATTATAATTTCAGACCTATCCACCACTCGCCATCTGTCCATACAATGCGACCCATCGGTATCCTAAAGATCAGATCAAAGCTCATACGTCAAACTGTCCTAGCAGGGTAAGTACTGATCATTTTATGGCTAACTGGAGTCAAGAATCGTTTGAAATTTTGTAGTTTCCTGCAACTCCAATTTTTTTATTTGAATAAAATTAAATTTGGCAATAATATTCATAATCATAATTCATTTATTATGGATGGATGGATGTTTGTTACTCAATCACGCAGAAACGGCTGGATGGATTTGGATGAAAAATGGAATATACATTGCTTATGTACTGGGTTAACACATAGGCTACTTTCATCACCGATTTTCATCACCATGCGGGTGAAACCGCGGGGTGCAGCTAGTCATATGTGAAAGTTAGGATGGATGGATCAATGTTTGTTACTCAATCGCGCAGAAACGGCTGGATGGATTTGAATGAATTTTGGAATATACATTGCTTATGTACTGGATTAACACATAGGCTACTTTTCATCACCACGCGGGTGAAACCATGGGGCGTAGCTAGTGAATAATAAATAATTTACAAACACATACAAATGGCAATATGGTCCCATACACTCAAGACCGTGTCTTCGCTTCGGCATGCGATTCGTTTTAGTTTTGCAAAATGGAAAAATTTGATTTTCAGTTCAGTATTTATTTATTTATTTAATGAACACACCAACATGATGTACGTCATTACATTACATAGGAGAGACAAGCTTCGACCAAAATAAAATGAATGGACGGGCCCAGTAGATGCGCAATTTTGAAGATTAAAGAATGAGCGCCAGCGCTCACTACGTTTCAGTCGGTCTCTAGCCGTAGGAAGTGAAACACGAGTCTATTGTTACGCGATAACGAAACATCTGATAAAATTATGAATTCGTATGCTTTACCGAAGTGTAAATACACAAATAAAACCGATATCTATTTTTTGTAACATATATACTGTACATTTTTATAATTAGGTGTTGAATATGTCCGACGGTTTTGACTCGTTTTTACTGATCAAGTTCAATGGTTAGGGCCCGTCCATTCATTTTATTTTGGTTGAAGGAGGCAGGCACTTCAAGGTACAATAATTTGGCTAAACGTCATCACAGACATAAATAACAACACGTAACAGAGTAACGTCATAACAGTATAGGTGCAGACTACATGTGTTTAGAAAAAACAAGAGTTAAAGTTTTGTCTACACTAATATTATAAAGAGGAAAGATTTGTACCTATTTTTGTATGTTTGTAATGAATAGGCTCCGAAACTACTGAACCGATTTGAAAAATTCTTTCACTGTTGGGAAGCTACACTATCCCCGGGTGACATAGGCTATATTATATTTTGTAGCGAGGCCGAAGGCCGAGCTTACACTCGTGCGAAGCCGGGACGGACGGCTAGTTAAAAATACAAAGAGAATTTTTTACTAAATTTATAACAGTAGACCGCAGGTAGTAGATCTGTGCAGTAGACCCTTAAGGTGGAACGTTTCACGTATGGCGGGAAATTCAAATTTCAAACAGTTTTTTTGTTCTTGTAGCTAGGCCGGGTAATTATTGTAAACGATCATGATGTTTGCGATAATTTATTATTATTCTTTACAAACTCACGTAATACACATTATTACATACATTTGTCAATAAACAAATTTTTGCTGTTTCAAACGTTTTATTGCCAAATGTAAGTAATGTGGTGAGTAACTGATTAATAGCTGTACATGATAATGTAAAGAACGACCAACAATTTTCGCAAACACTGCCATTTCACAATAACTACCCGGCCTATCTATGAGGACAAAAAAACTGTTTGAAATTTGAATTTCCCGCCAAACGTAAAAACATTTTACCTTAAAGTTTTGTTATTAATAAGTTAGTATATACATTATACTTTAAAAATACAAAGAATTTTTTTTACTAAGTTTTTAACAGTAGACCCTTAATGCAATTTACAGGAACAGTTCCTGACTGAAGACAAACCCTCGTCTACAACCGCTATGCTGACGACGCCTCAATCAATACCGCAGAAGGAGTACCTCAGTGTAGACGACCCTGATTACGAAAGCTGGGATTAGGGGTACAACCTTAAAAATTAGTGGTACAACCACAAAAATAAATGATTTTTGAAATTTGCTAAAGGCCGGTGAGAGCCAATTCTGCAAACGTAAGGCCTTACTTAAAAACGTTACTCAAGTTGATCTATGTTTTAAAATGCTCTCTCAACTTCTCGCTGACAGCAATCGTCATACGCGTCATATTTAAGCGTATTTCAACTTGAGTAACGTTTTTAAGTAAGGCCCTTAATGATAAGCTATATGTACTTATATGACGCATTCAAATAATTAATATAAGTAAATTTAAATAAGGAAAAAATTATAATAAAGTCGGAATAGTAGGTACGCTACCTACCTAAATAGGAATTTGAAAAACCCAATACCTAATTATGACTACAATATAAATAACCAAACTTTTTAAACGACTTTCAAAAAGGAGGAGGTTATCAATTCGACTGTTTTTTTAAAAATTTTTGTTACCTCAGAACTTTCGACTGGGTGAACCGATTTTGATGATTCTTTTTTTATTTGAAAACTTGTGCTTTCTGTTTGGTCATTTTGGTCTAGTTCTAATATGTTTTATTTATTTACAATGTAACACAATTAAAAAGTCATTTCCACACAAAAAATATTATAAGAGACATCTGTCGGAACACCTCAGTACTAAATCAGGCATGCGCTCTCTAAAACCGATAATGCCTAATTAATGCACGCGCTATGGGATATAGGGCGTATATTTGGTCCAGTTCTTTAATTTTTATGAAGTCTTTTTTTTTGTGATGATAATTATTATTTTTCCTCACCTTAGATATAGGGTCCTTCAGTCAGGCTCGTTCTTTCCACTTGAACCCCCTGAAGGGTCCACATATACTTACTATTACATTTGGTCCCCCAACCAGGGGTTTCAAGAATAGTTACATGTTTGCACACACGGTCATCTGACCCCAAACTAAGCAGAGTTTGTAATATGGCAGCCAGAGACTGATATACATACATATATATAAAAGAAAGTCTTGTTAGTTACACTATTTATAACTCAAGAACGGCTGAACCGATTTGGCTGAAAATTGGTGGGGAGGTAGCTTAGAATCAGGAGACGGACATAGGATACTCTAAAAACGGCGGGACCGATTTTGATGAAATTTTGTGTTCCTGGAGTGGGTCATAGTAGCGAGGCCGAAGGCCGAGCTTACACCCGTGCGAAGCCGGGGCGGTCGACTAGTACATATATATTTTTAAATGCATACTTAAATAGATATTAACAGCCAGACATAGAACAAACACAAATGTTCATCACATGAATGTTTGTCCTAGGTGGTAATCGAACCCACGCCCCCAAGCGCAGAAGGTAGGTTCACTACCAACTGAGCCACCGGGGCAGTCAAAGGAGTCTTTAGGTCAGGAGTATTAAAATTTCGCTCGAAGAACTGACAACCGATGGGGAACAAAAGGTTCTTGAGTGGAGACCACGAATTGGAAGACGCAGCGTAGGTAGGCCTCCCACTAGATGGACCGACGACATTGTGAGAGTCGCGGGCATCCAGTGGATGCAGATGGCAGGATGTCGTTCAGTGTGGAGGTTAAAGGAGGCCTATGTTCAGTAGTGGACGTCTTTTGGCTGATGATGATTAAAATTTTGATATGGTAAAGGTATCGTACTTCTGTTAAGAATTTAATTAATAGCTACACAATGTTAACAGGAAAAATTTCTTATCTTCTTATGACCTACGAGTTAGAAGTGCCTACCATATTTATTTTTATTTAAGTAACTAGTGCTGTTGTCCGCGACTTAGTACGCGTAGATTTTCATATAAACTTTCAACCCTTTTTTCCTCCCTTAATCCGGCCCTTGCGCAAAATAACATAGCCTATACTTCAATCTGGTCATAGCTAAGCATATTCATGAAAACTGTATTTAAATCCGTCCGTCAGTGGTTTAGGAGATGTGCGTGGACAAACAAACAAACGAAAATTCTAATAACTGTCTTAAATCTTTTTTTTAATTACTGATTTACAATTACATACTTTTCTATCTCTACAATTTTATTATATGTATAACCCAGCTGTACCCGCTATTTCTGCAGAAAAAATAGCCTATGTCCGTCCTCATGATACATACTATTACCTGCCAAAATTTTCTCGAGATCGCTTAAGCGGTTTGGCCGTGATTATGTACGAAACAGACAGACAGACAGTTACTTTCGCATTTATAATATTATTGTGGAAGTGTGGATTAATTTTTTACACGAATATTATAAAGAGGAAAGATATGTATTTTTGTATGTTTGTAACGAATAACTCAAAAACTACTGGACCGATTTGAAAAATTCTTTTACCATTAGAATGCTACATTATCCCTGAGTAACAAAGGCTATATTTATTACTAGAATGTAAAAAAAACTCCACCCGTGCAGAGCCGGGACCGGCGGCTAGTAGGTATATAACTTTACCCCGTTCAAATAATAATAAATTTATTGAGTCGGAGAATGTGTTCGCTTAATTAAGTGGATTTCCTCGTTGGGGAATTAGTACGGTCGCAGCTCGCGAGTGAGAACGGTGATATGTGGACTCTACTGGTGGTGGGGTTGGTGATGAGTTGGGCGGCAGAGGTGGCAAACACGATGGCACCAGGGCTGGTGACACGATCGACGGGACTACAATATGTGGGCAGCTCTACAGCGGTGAAGCTGGACCCGCCCGCCCCGCCGCGCTGCCTTCACAACTGCCAGTACATCGGCAACTACTCTGATATCCCTGGACAAATCGACTACTTTTACGAAGTGGATAGCCGCGGTATAGTGATCTCATACGAAAGCTTCAACCTCTCAGTGGATATGAACTGCAACGGTTCCAGCGTCCTGTCTTCTGCTGAGCCTTATTTCCAGTTTGAAGATCCGCAGCTACGAACGCTGAAGCTGAGGAACTGCACGTTGCTGGCCGGCTCGTTAGGAAGCACGTTCACAGCAATTAACATTTCCTCGTTGGATGTCACATCTTTGTTCATGTTGGAGCTACCGGCTGAGCCACCTCTAAACGCCAAGCACTTCACAGGTCTCGGTAACGTTAACACTTTGCATATCGCCGCTAACAACGGCTCGAGCGCGAAATCTGGCTTCTTGAAGCCGCTTCAGAGATTGAGGACAGTGTTCTTGTGGAACGTGACACTGCCTGGCAACGAGTTAGATGAGCTGGTCTCACGCAAGCTTGAGGTACACTACTACGATGTGGATACGCTCTGGATTGCGCACTGGACGGAGCGGAAACCAGTGCCTATGACGCGTTGCAACCTGCGAAAGCTGCATCTCACAGCGCTGGCGGCAGACAAACTACCAGAACGCTGGCTGGAGAACTGCTCGCGCCTCACCGAGCTCGTCATTCAAGACGCGAGCAATCTGGCCGCTGTACCGGCGCAGCTGTTATTCGGGGCAAACGCCGTCACGGATCTCTCCTTTAGGTCAGGTGTTCTCACGTCGCTGCCGGTAGGATGGCTCAACTACACTTCCGGTCTACTAAGGCTTAAATTGGATGGCAACCGTTTACGAAAGCTTCCAAATGATACGTTTTCAGCAACACAGCACCTACAAGAGCTCGATCTGTCCTCAAACAAGCTGGAAACGCTACCAACAGGGTTGCTAAGCAACTTAACGAAAATACTCGAGATCAAATTGGATGGCAACCGTTTACGAACACTTCCGAATGAAATATTTTCCTTGGCGCAGCATTTAGAAGATCTCAACCTGTCCTCAAACATACTGGAATCGCTGCCAACCGGAATGCTAAGCAATGCGTCGAATCTACTCAGGCTCAGATTAGATGGCAACCGTTTACGAACGCTTCCGAATGATACGTTTTCAGTAACACAGCACCTGCAAGAGCTAGATCTGTCCTCAAATGCGCTGGAAACGCTACCAACAGGGTTGCTAAGCAACTTGTCGAATTTACTCAAGCTCAAATTGGATGGCAACCGTTTACGAACGCTTCCAAATGATATGTTTTCAGCAACACAGCACCTGCAAGAGCTAGATCTGTCCTCAAATGCGCTGGAAACGCTACCAGCAGGGTTGCTAAGCAACGTATCTAATTTACTAAAGCTCAACTTGGATTACAATCGTTTACGAAAACTTCCGAATGGAATATTTTCCTTGGCGCAGCAATTAGAAGAGCTCAACCTGTCTTCAAACATACTGGAAACGCTGCCAACCGGATTGCTAAGCAATGCGTCGAATCTACTCAGGCTCAGATTAGATGGCAACCGTTTACGAACGCTTCCGAATGATACGTTTTCAATAACACAGCACCTGCAAGAGCTAGATCTGTCCTCAAATGCGCTGGAAACGCTACCAACAGGGTTGCTAAGCAACTTATCGAATTTACTCAAGCTCAAATTGGATGACAACCGTTTACGAACGCTTCCAAATGATATATTTTCAGCAACACAGCGCTTGCAGGAGATCGATCTATCCTCAAACAAGCTGGAAACAATACCAACAAGGATGCTAAGCAACGCGTCTAGTTTACTCAAGCTCAAATTAGATGGCAACTATTTACGAACACTTCCGAATGATATGTTATCTGTGACGCTGCATTTAGAAGAGCTCAGCCTGTCCTCAAACATACTGGAAACGGTGCCAACAGGGTTGTTAAGCAACGCTTCTAATTTACTTAAGCTTTACTTGGATGGCAACCGTTTACGAACGCTTCCGAACGATACGTTTGCGGTGACGTGGCGCTTGCAAGAACTTGACTTATCCTCGAATATCCTAGATAATAACGCGGTCGCTGCGCTTGCGCCACTCAAGGAGCTTGTCGACCTGAGCCTCGCACACAACCCGCGCCTCACCGACGTGTGTAAGCCAGGAGGCCGCTCGCCAATACGCTCGACGAAACTGTCCAAACTGGACTTAAACGGGATCAATATAACACGCATCTGCAGACATTGGCGCGAAAACATGACACTTCTCAAGTTCCTGGATCTGACCGGCACAAACATAGCTAATCTATCGTTCGAGGACGTTCAGTTCACGCGTGATGTAGATGCGGAGGTTTTGTTGCTGGGCGTTCCTGTGACAGTCTTGAAGATGACACCTGAGGACTTCAAAAACGTTACACGCAGGCTGAGAAAAGGCGCAACTGTGCATCTCAACGCTACCCTCGATTGCGACTGTAGGATGTACTGGACACGGCGGGCGTTGGGTCTGTCCCCGCGCGCGCTCCAACGCATTCAAAATCTGACCTGCGAAGGCGGCACCCTGCTAGGCGACCTGTCAGCTGAAAACATGACCTGCCCAGAGCCCAAAGAGTGCAGAATCGCCAAACTACCGCCCAATTGTACCTGCGAAGCGCGGCCCGACGGGGAACCACTCTACATCCCCAGACTAATGGTGCACCTGCGCTGCGAACATGCTTCACTGTCCCACGTCCCCCACCCTCAACCCCCCACAAACAACCACTACAAACTATTTCTATCGAACAACAACATCACTTCCCTCCATGCAGACGATTTGCCTCCCTACATAAAAGCGCTCGACATTCGCAATAACTTGCTGACGAGTGTAGACGGCGAGGCGGCGAGAAGACTTGGTCGGATTACTGGCATGCTGCGGCTCGCAGGAAACCCGCTGGAGTGTGGCACAGCGCTCTTGCAGGCGCTGCGATCTCGGCGCGACAAAACCACCGATTTGAAAGAAGCTACGTGCCGCGACGGCCGCAGGCTCGTCGACGCCGTATTCCCCCCGGAGCCTAGACCTGCTCCAATAACCAGTTCCTCATCACCCCCTGGGAAGTTGGTTGTGATTTTCTTTACGGGCTTATTAGGGCTTGCGCTCGCCATATTGTTATGCCTATTAGTGCGGGAGCGGCGTCGACTTTCTGCTCCTGGGACAGATATAGTTAGAGAGACAAGGATAGACGAGGACTGACTCAATACTTATGATCCTATACAAGGTTACGCAGAAAGGGTGTACTGGGACTTCTCCCACCTCCCCCTAAAGGGGAAAACTTGATTTTGTTATTTGTTTAAAACTATTTTGACGTATTACAATAAAATACTATTTCTTTTTAATTAGATATATTATTGTAATTGAATTGGAGCCTGACTAGACCTCGACTATGATCCCCCCCCCCCCCCCCCATCTGACTTGAAAGCTGGATCCGTCCTTGTGTCTATGGCTTTTAAAACAGTTGAAATTCTTAAATAACTGGCCAAGTGCGAGTCGGACTCGCGCACGAAGGGTTCCGTACCATTTTCCATGAAAACGGCAAAATAATCACGTTTTTTGTATTGGAGCCCCCCCCCTAAATATTAATTTTATTTTAATTTAATAATTTATTTTTAAAGTGAATATATAACTTAATATTCTGTGAATATTTCAACCGTCTATTTCGAGCGAAAACGAGCAAAAAAAACACGTTTGTTGTATGGGAGCCCCCCTTAAATATTAATTTTATTTTAATTTACTTATTTAGAACCCTAAAATGAGCTAATTATCTTCCAATTACTAAATAGTTTTCCTTAAATCATAGCTAATAACACCTTGGATCAAGTCATCTTACAAACAAAACTAAATCAAAATCGGTTCAGCCGTTTGGGAGCTACTATGCCACAAACAGACATCTGGGACATTTTCCAGTCACACATGGTCATCTGACCTCAAACTAAGCAAAGCTTGTAATATGGCTGCCAGAGACTGATAGGTCGGGGAAAAAGTTTCTTCGTATTTTTTAAACAAATTCAAGACATATTTTTTTCAAGTTTAATTACATTTAATTATAATATATATGTGCCATTTTGTTCGATAACTTGTTGCCATCTTGTAGGTAGTGACATGATCCCGTTGCTGTAGAATTTTTGGGACTTCTGATCAAAAAAATGCAACAAGTAGTTTTGACAGTCCTCTCTTGATGTTAATCTAACACTACCCAAAGAATTCTGAAGAGATCGAAACAGGTGGAAATCTGAGGGTGCAAGGTCAGGGCTATATGGTGGATGCATTAACACTTCCCAACCAAGCTCTCTAAATTTTTGCTGAGTGGCCAAAGATGTGTGCGGTCTGGCGTTATCATGATGAAAGACCACACTCTTTCTGTTGATCAATTCCGGCCGTTTTTTCTCAATTTCTTGTTTGAGTCTCATCTGCTGTTGGCAGTAGAGATCCGAATCGATGGTTTTGCCCGGCGGTAAAAGCTCATAATGAACGATGCCCTGCCAATCCCACCATACACACAGCATCACCTTATTACGTGTTAATCCGGGTTTCGCTACAGTCTGTGGTGCTTCACTGCCCTTTGACCATGATCGTTTGCGCACATTTTTGTCGTAGGTGATCCATTTTTCATCACCAGTGATCAATCTTTTCAAAAACAGTTCGGTTTCTTTACGTTTCAATAGAGAGTCGCAAATGAGTACACGATTCATTTGGTTTCTTTCAGTGAGCTTGTGTGGCACCCAAATATCGAGTTTTTTTGTATACCCAGTTTTTTTCAAATGGGTCAAAACTGTTTTGTGGTCAATCCCCAGTTCTTCAGCTACGTCGTAACTATTAATATGCCGATCTTGGTCCACTTTTTCAGAAATGGCATCTACTTTATCCGTAACAGGGCGACCAGAGCGAGCTGCATCTTTGACATCAAAATTCCCGGACTGAAAACGCTTGAACCAACATTGTGCTACTCTTGATGACACTGCATTAGGTCCATAAACGTCACAAATTTTTTTCGCGGCTTGTGTCGCAGTTTTCCCTTTTTTGTAATAAAATTTCACAATATATCGAATTTCTTCGTTAGATTCACTCATTTTATCAAACAAAAAAACAATTGAAAAATGGCGGGAAATTGCTTTTTACTTTTTGTATTCCTTTTTTAAAATGTCATATTTTTAATGGTATCAAAACCAGCCAGATACAAACAGTACAACGGATGAGATTTTTACTACAACCTTATACATACAAAATACGAAAAGACTTTTTCCCCGACCTATTACGTAAGTATATAGGTATTTTAAATACTCAAACAGATATTAACAGCCAGACATAGAACAAACACAAATGTTCATCACTTGAATGTTTGCCCTAGGTGGTAATCGAACCCACGCCCCCAAGCGCAGAAGGTAGGTTCACTACCAACTGAGCCACCAGTCAAACTTATAACTTTTACTTAACACTTCTGTTACTAATGCTTCGGGGGCTCAGATCATATAAAAACCGGCCAAGTGCGAGTCGGACTCGCGCACGAAGGGTTCCGTACTATTATCGATAAAAACGGCAAATAAATCACGTTTGTTGTATGGGAGCCCCCCTTTAATATTTGTTTTACTTTTATTTAATTATAAATTTTTAAAGCGAATGAATATATATGTAACTAAATATTCTGTGAATATTTCAAGCGTCTACCTGTTGCCGTTATCAATATCGAGCAAAAAAATTAAGTTTTTTGTATGGGAGCCCCTTGGCTCCCATACAAAAATTTGGGTTTCACCAACATAAACTTAACTGCGATCAGTTTATGTTGGTGAAACCCAAATTGACGTTTTGAACTCAATAATCCACTTTATACCAGTTTAGTTTTGCGTTGATCGCGTTCACTTTGATGGTGAAATCGGCCCTTAGACGTAATCCATGTGGCTATTTTTATTTGATCCGAGTTCGGGTTTAAAAAAGGCTTCCAAAACACTGTTTTAAACTATCACGGTTGTTCACTAAATTCATATGATTGATTTACGGGATATTTACCGTCTAAGAAAGAGGGTAGATCGTTTTGTCTGCACCTAACTTTGAACTTTTTCACCAACCACCCGCATTCTTCAGTCTTCCCGTGAACATGGTGCATGTAACTGCGCCGAAATATCGGGAGCTCCTTCCACAACCTTACCACGATAAATATCCCGTAAATAATCATATAACTTTAGGCTTCCAAAAATCAAAAGGCAAGAAAAATTGCTTTAATAAGAATTTATTTCAGACTGTACAATATCTACACATCTAATCTAACTAAATATCAATAAAATTGTACCTAATACCTATAATCATAGTAGGTCCAGTAGGTTACCTACGGCTAAAATGATGATGACGATGATGATAAAATTTGCAAGAAGTGGCAATGGGCAGGCCACACCGCTCGAAGAACTGATAACCGATGAAGAAAGGTTCTTGAGTGGAAACCACGAACTGGAAGACACAGCATAGGTAGGCCTCCCACTAGATGGACTGAAGACATTCTGAGAGTCACGGGCATCCGGATGCGTGGATGCAGATGGCAGGATGTCGTTCAGTGTGGAGGTTAAACGTAGGCCTATGTTCAGCAGTGGAGGTCTTCTGGCTGATGATGATGTTATATGGCATATACCTACCCTGAAGTGCAAGTACCGTTCTTTATCGATCGACAAATTTGACAGTTAAATCGTCAAATTCGATAAAATGGCATTTGATCCGTACTTGCTATGATCGATTCTATGGCATTTTACCGAATTTGTCGATCGATAAAGAACGGTACTTGCACTGCTGGAACGTCAAAAGGCTTTCAAGTCAAGCTTCGAAAAACTATACATAGAAGACACAACGCGTAGAAAATTATACTCAATAAACGTCCGCAGTTTCATATATAAACATAGCTGTGTACAATTTATATCGAAACAAAATTATTTATATTTACACATTTACGGCTCAGTTCTCTAATGTCTGTTCGATTTGCACAACATCGTCAAAACTCGTGAACCGTCGTTTAGCAAGCGAGACGGCGATTATGTATGAATCGCAAGTTGGAACTTCTCTCCTGAGAGAAAGAGACAATTTTCTCTTTCTCTTCCGTTGGTCAGACGGTGGTTCGTCAGCCAAGTTGACACCTCTTACGGTGTGTTACGGCTTGTGCAACTATCGCGTGACTGTGGATCCATTCTGGCTGCGTATTGAGTCCATACAGATTGAGTATTGCCACGATTAGCGTGTCATTGTGTCATCTTTGTATTTTTTGATCGAAGTCAAGTCACCCACACAAAATCACTCGGCCGTCTTCAATTCTTTATCATCACCCAGCTTCTGCTTCTCGAAGAGAAGTCTCAGTTTCTCGGTAGCTGTCATGGGCAATCTATCGTTCCTGCCGAACTGGTCGCTCGGTAACTCTGCGGTGTTCAGCTCTGGGTTCTTGAAGGTGAACGGAGTCCAGGGACCCTGGACGGAGGGGTACTCCGTGTGCTGGTACTTGCGGAGACGCTTGGTGGAGATGTCACCTGGAAAGTAAATCACACTAATATCATATATTGTTGTTATAGCGACAACAGAAATACATCATCTGTGAAAATATCAACTGTCGAACTATCACGGTTCATGAGATACAGCCTGGTGACCGACGGACAGCAGAGTCTTGCATTTTCAAAGTCCCACAACGAGCTATGGAGAGGGCTATACTATGCTATGGTTTCTCTATGCGGTAGAGAAACCCCGAGCATAGCCCTCTCCACATAACGTAGAGTCCTAGTAGTGATCCGTAGACGAACGAAAATTTCCGACATAGCCCACCGGATTAGCAAGTTGGCAGTGGGCAGATCACATAGCACGCAGAACAGATGGCCGATGGGGCCGAAAGGTTCTCGAATGGAGACCACGGACCGGTAAGCGCAGTGTAGGACTTTCACCCACAAGATGGACAAACAACCTAAAAGAGACCGCAGGAAAACGCTGGATGCAGGCCGCTTTCAACCGGCCCTTTTGGATATCCATGGGGGAGGCCTATGTCCAGCAGTGGACGTCCTATGGCTGAAATGATGATGATGAATATGTATGCTAAGTACCAGGTTGGGGCGTTAGTCTTTGAGAGACGCGCCAAGAGACTCATCAGCAACGAATCCCTGGTTCAGACTTAGCTCCTTAGTCTTGAGCATCGGCGCAAAGTTGCTAGTCTATCAATTTTATATGGGATACATTTCGGAGAGTGTGCATCAGATCTGTATGTTCCAATTCCTTCCTGCCCATTTTTCTATCGGACTGCCAGAGCGGGCAAGAGAAATCAACACCGCTTCATGGTTGATATTGCGAAAAACCCGTACGAAGCACTTTGATTCCACTTTTATTATGCGAACTGCTAGTCTGTGGAATGCGCTGCCTGAATGGGCGTTCCCTGATAGTTACAATCTGGGTGTCTTCAAATCTCGAGTAAATCGGTTTCTTCTAGGCAAGCTTGCTCCATCATAGACAGCATCATCGCTTAAAATCAGGCGAGTTGCCGGTCACATGCAAGCCTACTTATGCATTAAAAAAGAAAAATATATTTATTTAGTTATATCCTTCACTAAGCCTTATTTGTGATAAATGAAACAGGACACAATATATGGAATGAGCTCCCATCCTACGGCATCTCCGAGTAGCTTTAATATGGGGTTCTTGTTAATAGAGTCTTTAAGGGTCGGCAACGTATATGTGATGCCCCTGGTGTTGCAGGTATCCATAGGAGACTGGTCGCTTACCATGAGGCAGCCCGTCTGCTTGTTTGCCACCTATGGCATAAAAAAAATACAATCCCCTTGTAATACCTACCTTGTTGTGTTCGTAATACTTCGATCCATTTGGTGACTTCTGGATGCGTTTTGTTGTGCAAGCTCATCCACACTCTATCCCCGTTTACTGGAAGTAAAGCATATCACACTAATATCATATATGTGAAAGTATGGATGGATGGATGTCTGTTACCCAATCACGCAGAAACGGCTGGATGGATTTGGATGAAATTTGGAATATACATTGCTTATGTCCTGGATCACCGCACGGGTGAAACCGCGGGGCACAGCTAGTTGTTTGTAAGCCATTATTTCTCGTAAAAAGTAAAGGATAAAAATGGTTATCGTGGGTTATCCCTAAGAGATAGACATATACTATTGCAGACTTTTTTGTAGACCTTTCTAAGGTGTACAATACTGTAGTAAGTACATTATTTTGATCTATCTCGTAGGGTTCAGCCAGCGTTTGCCATGTCAGCGCAAAAAAATGTGTTTATTTACGACATCACATTAGTTACCTCTAAAATTATCAGTGTTTCTCTACTTTATTATGCATGTATTATATATATAAACATTCCTCTCGAATCACTCAATGTATTAAAACAAAAAACCGGCCAAGTGCGAGTTGGACTCGCACACGAAGGGTTCCGTACCATTATCTATAAAAATGGCCAAAAAAACACGTTTTTTGTATGGGAGCCCCCCTTAAATATTAATTATTTTAATTTCATTATTTATTTTTAAAGTCAATATATAACTAAATTTTCTGTTAATATTTCAAGCGTCTACCTGTTGCCGTTATCAATATCAAGCAAAAAAATCACGTTTGTTGTATGCGAGCCTCCTTAAATATTTATTATAATATTTTTTTTTAGTATTTGTTGTTATAGCGGCAACATAAATACATCATCTGTGAAAATTTCAACTGTCTAAATGTCACGGTTCATGAGATACAGCCTGGTGACAGACAAACAGCTTTGTTTTATACTATGTGGTGATAGTGATGAAGTAATTGTATAAGCATCTTGCAGTGCGTGACGTTACCTGCCGGTCCCATCAGAAGACCAGCACCAGTTGATAACAAACATCATGCTGAGCTGGGGCTGGTATCAGGCAGAAATCCAATGTTTTTAACTGAACACCAAAAAGGAAAAAGTTCTCAATTCAACAGTTTTTTTAAAATGTTTGTTACCTCAGAACTTTCGACCGGGTGAATCTATTTTGATGATTTTGGGGTCGTTTTCTTGGTATGTTGCAATTTTACGGCAATATGCATTGAAGGGTTAACTTCTTAGTTACTCACAGTACTCCCCAACAACTACAGGGCTTCGATGACGTCTCGGCTTTAGGTAGACCACCACACCGGGATTTTCTTTTGCAAACTCGACTAAGTCTTGTTCAATGAAATCTCTATAAACAAAATATAAAAATTATTTATTTCCACAAAATATACATACGTTACAAAATGCATGCACAATGTAATAAAATAATATGTCTCGTGTTTAAGGTTCCATACCCAATGGGTAAAAACGGTACCCTATTACTGAGCCTACGCTGTCTGTCTGACCGTCCGTCCATCCGTAAAATATTAAAAGAAAAGGTTTTCGTTCAGATCTTTAACAGACTTCCAAATAGGAGGAGGTTCTGTTTTTTTTTACAATCTGTCAAGTCATTTTCTTAGCGGTAAGAATAGGCGTAGAAATCTAGAAAGATGGCATAAAACTATTAATACTTTAAAATAAAATCTAGACTTAACTGAAATGGTAGAAACAATGTCAATAATTTAATCATATTATATATCTAAATAATTTACAAATAAACAGTTGTTTAAATGCAAAATAAACAATAGTACATATTGCCACCATAACTAAAATGTATCAAAACAACCACATAAATACTGTTGTAACCTTATTTACTTTACATCTAAAACTTATCCATGGTCTTAGTTGTAAATAAAATACTGTACAGTCTTTTATAAGTACATTTTGAGTGATGTATAGGTAACCTACCTGAGTCCTCGGCTGCCTCCGTGTGTTTTACAGAATTTCAGCACGATTCTCTGCAGTTGGCACACGTATCTCCCCACGCCGTTCTGTAAAGGCGCTCGGACGAACGCAGGCGGCAAAAACAGATTTTTTGCCGACATTTTCAGCAATTATTTCAGGATTTACCTATGCCCAATTTTGCAATATATCGATTTAATTTTGAGGTTAAGTTAGGGAAGAGAAGGTAAAGAAAAGTAACTTCATTTTTTTTTATCTTGGCGTCTGACACTGACTGCTAGGTCTAATTCTATAATGTACAACATGATATTTGCCGACACGATATTGTACGGCATAATAATGCACAGCATGATAATTGGTGTACATGTATATATAATAAATAAATATCTGGGACATTATTGCACACATGGTCATCTGACCCCAAACTAAGCAAAGCTTGTAATATGGCTACCAGAGACTGATATACATACATATTTATTTTTAAATAGATATTAACACCCAGACATAGAACAAACACAAATGTTCATCACACAAATGTTTGTCCTATGTGGGAATCGAACCCACGCCCCCACGCGCAGAAGTCAGGTTCACTACCAACTGAGCTAACGGGGCTGTCTAAATCTAATATCATGCTATACAATCATACATGTACATTGTAGTGTCCTGTGTCGGTCGTGATTGAACGACTCAAAAAAACCAGATCACAATCACCGAGTGACCGACTCGTTCACCAGTCTTGAAAGATCTCAATCATTTTTGAACGACCCGTGACTCGCGGCTCATTAATCTCTTTCGTTGCACGCGTGGCGCGACTGATTGACTCGGTACCAAGAGAGGGACACGACCGATCAACGCACCACTCGATCTCGGTTAAAGATCATGACAGCTGAATTAGACCTTATTGCCACGGTGTTATAGTAGTGTATTCAATGCAATTAACTTTGGATTGCATTTACTTTCTTTGGTAATATACCTTGTTTTAGTATTCAAGAAAAAACAGTTTAAGTTGACAAACTCGTTCTGTCTTGGGAAAAAACATTATAAAAAAATCAAGTGTGTGTGTTTGAGTTTATCATCAACCGACATCTATCACGTCAGCTCCAGGTCAATCTGAGTGACGCGCAGCATGGTTTTCGTACCGCCCGCTCGACAACCACGAACCACATCGCCTTCGTGGACTATGTCTCTGCACACATGGATGCCGGCAGACAGGTCGATGCTGTGTTCCTTGATGCTAGGCGTGCATTTGATGTGGTAGATAATGATATACTGCTAATGAAGCTGTCAAGGTTGGGTGCATCTCCGAAGCTCTTAATTTTTTTTGCCAGCTACTTAAAAGATCGCAGACAATATGTGCAACTACATACGCATAGATCAAATGAATTTTACACAAGATCAGGCGTCAGCCAGGGCAGCACTCTTGGGCCAAGCCTGTTCTCGTTTGTGGTCGATGACCTTCCTAAAGTACTGAACACAGCTCAATGTTTGATGTTTGCTGACGACTTGAAAATTTATAACGCAGTGGATCAAGTATCAGACTGTACAGACTTGCAACAGGATATAGAGTCTGTGGAGACGTGGAGCCGTTTAAATAAACTTTCTTTTAATGTTGCCAAATGCAAAACAATGACCTTCTCTAGGTTACATGTACCTTTAACCTCGCCATACACTCTAGAAGGCTCAGCACTGGAGAGAGTAAATTCCATTTGGGACCTGGGAGTTACCTTGGACTCCCGTCTTGACTTCCGTGAACATATTATTTCTATCTGTAAAACGGCAAATAAAACTCTTGGGTTTATAATGCGTATTATAAGGAAGGGGTTAATAATCTATAAATAAAACATAATTTGACAACGATCAATCTATAATTTCATATTATATCATTATATATTGGGGGTAGGCAATCAGAACTTACTTAAGTGCACGGTACGTACCTAATATTATCGACAATATCTTCCTATCCAACGCTTGGTTATTCACGTCTGCTCGACTTGGCTGCCGCGATCAGAAGAACAAAGTAAAAATACAAGCTGTCGCCGCACCCGATCTGTCACCGATACTCGGGTCAACTCGGATCGGGCCGATCGGAAGAGCGAGACGACAGTACATGAAAAAGCCAAGTGTTGCTATTCGAAAATAATCAAAACTACGAAGTTTATTTACATTTTGGATTACTCTTAACCTTATTATCATCATCAAGTAATAATAAATATATACCTTAAATTAAGAATATAAATATTTAATGTATAAATACCTATAATTCCTAACAGCTCGGTCATCCTGATGTCCGAGCAAGTCCCTTTGCTCATGGTATGTTTGTGAGTCTGACAGGTAGGCACAGCAAAGTAAAAAAAAAGAAAAAGAACGAAATTATATTATAGACAGCTTACGCCAGGAACAAAAATAGAAGTTGAAGTTGACACAGCTTGTCGATAGATTTATAAACATGTTGTCTCTTATTAAATATGTTGCTTACCTAGATATTATCATATTATGATAATCGTATTACGCACATTATTAAATATTTTACATCAAAGGTAAAATATTTAATTAATATTGAACAGGAATAATATTAATTGAACAGTAATAATATTAATTGGACAGTAATAATATTAAATTAATAATTTTATATTATTACAGTTCTACCCATATAAATCATTTCGGTTTTTTTTCATTACGTAATGTTTCTATTACACAATTTATCTTATTTTAGTTAGTTTTATTACAATAAATACATATATTTCGTGATATAATAAAAGTAAAAAATTAAATTTATATTCTGAATCGATCTAGCCAATAAACATTATGTTGTGATTGAGGGTTCTACATTTGAATCATTGTCGACTCTCTGTTCATCATCTCTAAAAGATGTATCATTACTATCTTCCGAGTCTGATTCGGAATTTTCAGATGTAGGATCATGACTTTTGCTGAAAACTAGCCAAGGCTTAAGTTTGTCTATCGATACAATGTTTTCATACCGAGGCCGGCCAGGCTTGCGGGTTAGCGGCGTGTCTTCGATTACGAACCTGTCATTAGGTAACGACTTGCATATGCGGTAAGGACCTTGGTATTTATTCACCAATTTTTTTGACTTGCCGTCACTTGGAACCTCACGTTTCACGCTTACTAAACCACCGACAACATAATTATGGGTCTTTTTTCGTTTGGAATCAAAGTTAGCTTTATCCCTATCTTGTTGTTTGCTTATTCGATTACTAGCTTCCTCTCTTACCTGTTCTATAGTGTTGGAGTTTGTCTCTATAGTGTCATTAATGATTTCGTTAAGTATGTTTTCGGAGCCGTTGTTGATTCTAAATCCGAATAAGAGTTCGGACGGAGTTTTGCCGGTTGTTTTATGAACTGTAGTATTTAAACCTATCTGTATATCCGGCACGTACTCGTCCCAGCTTTTATCGTCCTTGTCGTGACATTTGGTAGATAGAGCCTCCAGAATCGTCCTATTGAATCTCTCCACCTGACCATTGGCCCGTGGAGTAGCCACTGCGTTCAGGACATGCTTAATGCCAACTGTTTTTATAAAAGTCCGGAAATTGTTACTTGTAAATGACGTGCCTTGATCTGTTATAAGCCTAGACGGAGCGCCAAAGTAACTCATGTGTTCTTTAAGAACTTTAATTGAGGTAGCACTTTTGGTGTTACGCACAGGCGTAATATTAATATATTTGGTGAAGCCGTCAATGATTACTAACAAGTAGCAATTTCCCCTTTTACTTTTAACAAATGGTCCCAGGTGATCAGCATGAATGGTGTGGAATGGGATCTCGATTTTCGGAATTGGGTGCAATTCCCCTTGTTGTTTGCCTGAAACACCCTTATGGTAAGCGCACTCTAAGCAAGAATTGACGTACTTTTTAACGAATTTTCTCATTTTAGGAAACCAATAAGACTGCTGTATCCTAGTTAGCGTTTTTTCAAAACCGAAATGCCCTACGTCATCATGGTTCATTTTTGCAATCTGCCATCGAACCCCTTTTGGCACTAACCAACGAATGTCATTATCCCCTTTACCGATAACACGATACACTTTACCATTTTTGAGCTTGTAATTTTTGAGAATGTCTACGACTTTAACTGATTCAGAATCAGTCAATATTTCTTTAATACGGGTCACTTCGGTATCGCTAGACTGTACAGTAGTAATCCAGTCTTCATTGCCTATATTTAGAACGTCTAGAACATGCTGTTCCGCGACTGCGTCACCTACTGGGTTCCTGCTCAAAGCGTCGGCGTGTTTCATACTGGAGCCCGGTCGGTACTCAATTTCGCAGTTAAATTCTTGAATTTGAACCCACCACCGAGCTACGCGTGGAACGAGGTCCCTCTTCGTCAGTGTAGTTCTTAGAGCGTTGCAATCTGTCAGCACCTTGAAAGGCATACCGAGAAGATACACTCTAAATCTATTAAGAGATGACACTACTGCGAGTGTTTCCAGCTCAAATGAGTGGTATTTCTGCTCATCTGGGGTGGTTTTTCGGCTGAAATAGGAAACTGGTTTCCATAAGTCGTCATCATTCTTTTGAAGCAGGATCCCAACGATGCCGTGTTTGCTGGCGTCAGTATGAATTTGTGTCTCCCTTTTAGGATCGTAGAGCTCTAGCACGGGTTTTTGGGTCAGCGCCATTTTTATTGACTGAAATGACTCATTTTGTTGCGGCCCCCATGTCCAATCAGCGTTCTTTTTGAGGAGATCCGTGAGAGGTGCTGCCATACAGGCAAAACTTTTCACAAATCTCCTGAAAAAGCTGGCAAGGCCGAGGAACTGACGCAATTCGTGTTGTGACTTTGGCACTGGAAATTTGGATATTGCTTCGACCTTCTTTGAACCGGGCTGAATACCAGTCGCCCCTATTTGGAATCCCAAAAAGTCAATAGATTCGCAGAAGAATCGGCATTTAGCCAATTTTAGAGTTAGACCACCTTTTTTTAGGTGAGTTAGGACTTCTTCGAGTCTAGCCATTCCCTCCTCGAAGGAACGGGCTGGAATAAGGACATCGTCCATGTATACAAGAGCATAGGACTTAACGTCCGAAAGGATGTTGTTAATCGTTCTTTGAAATACGGATGGGGCATTTACTAAGCCAAAGGGCATCCTTGTGTATTCAAACTGACCGTCAGGGGTAACGAATGCGGTTTTTTCCTGTGAGCTCATCTCAATTGGGATTTGGTAGTACCCAGAGGCTAAGTCTAAGGAAATAAATAGCTTGTTTCCAGATAGCCTATCCAATTGATCCTCAATAAGAGGGAGCGGGTAATGTTCCTTCTTAGTGCGTCTATTAAGGGCTCTGTAGTCAACACATAGCCTTTGTTCGCCGGTTTTCTTTTTGACTAGCACGATCGGGCTCGCGTATGGAGATGAAGATTCCTTGACGATTCCTGCATCCATCATTTCTTGCACCATTTCACGCACTTGCGCTCTTTGGCCAAAAGAAAGTCGGTATGGCCTGTATACCACTGGATCAGAATTCTCAAGTTCGATCTTCATCTCACCCGCGGTCGTGAACCCTAAATCTCTAAGTCCCGAGGAAAAACAGTCTGAGTACTTGGCAAGCACATTTTGCAGATCATGTTTTTGATCCACAGTGAGTTGTTCTCCACATTGGATAGACTCCCTTACTGCATCGTCGTCAAGAGAAATTGGTAATACATCGAGGCTACAATCTAAACGCACAGCACGCGTAACAAGAAATCCCTTTCGAAAATTAATTTCTTTAGCGCTTAAGTTTTGGATGAGGACCCTGGCCGAACCATCTTCGACGATGTATTCTCCAGGCAGCAAATAATGTTCACTGTTGTCCTCACCTCTTACAGTTCCGTTCACAAATATCGGCCCATTAAGCTTGGGGTAAGCTTCAACTGTTATTGCTGCAGTCTTATTAGGCTGAATAACAGTGTCAGTACCAACCTTTAGAACAATTTTATTGTTAGTACATCTCTCGAAAATGATTTGGTCTGGAGTTTTTGTAATTATAATGTTTGGTTTCTCCGTGAAGGAGTGGCCCAGTAAGACTGAGTAATTGATGACAGGATCGTCGACGATAAAAACTTCGACATTTTCTTTTATGCCTTGCACTAATACGTCGACATAAGCTTTTCCTAAAGGTTGAACGCCGTGGCCTCCTATACCTCGCAAGATCGGAAGTTTATCTGGGGTGTACTTAAGGCCTAACTCTTTAGCTACCGACTCTTTGATTAAAGTACATTGGCTGCCTAGATCTACGTACGAGTTGAGCACTTTTCCCTGCATTTCGATTTCTATCAGGTACTTACCATTAGTGTTTTCGGATTCGTCTAAAAGAGCAATTTGCTTTTCTAATTTTGTTGGACCTCCCTGGTTTCTCTCATTCGCGTTATTGTTTGGTTTAGCTCTACAAAACAAGCCTAAGTGCCCGATTTTACTACAGATAGTGCACTTACTAAGTGCTTTAGTACATTTGAAGCTTTTGTGGCCTTCTTCGTTGCAATTATAGCATTTAACATTTTTAAGTATCTCGAATTTAGATTTTTGCGTGTTTGTCACATTTGAGTTCCTACGGTCTTGTTTCGTCCTATCGGTCACGTCCCTAACGTTTCCCGCTTTAACCGTTTTTAAATATTTTAGCACGTCTTCTGGCTCTCTAAACTGAGCAGCCTGGGCTCCGACCCTGATGGCGCGATCTTCGATGCCATTTAGGAGACAATCGACTGCTTTTCTACCTTTAATACCGCATCGGTTAAGCAAATTTATTTTAGAATAGTAATAATGTTCTAAAGATTCACCGTAACGCGCACGCTTGGCCAGCATATTAGTTAACAGTTCTGCGTAATCGGTTCTACAGGGAAACGATTCAATAAGCTTCCTTTTCCATTCAGTCCAGCTGTATAGTACTGTATCCAGACCCTGATACCATGTTTTGGCTATACCCGACAATTTTGGAAGAGCAAAATGGATGATTTCGCGTTCATTCCAGGCATATATCTCAGCGCATTCTTCCACCTTGGTTAGCCATGTTAATATAGTTTGGTCTTTGGAAATAGGATCAAATTCTGGTAGGACGTTTGTCAAAGAAAGCTTAGAGCTCGATGATCCCTGGACATTGCTTAATATGTTTAAAAACTTCTTTAAGATACTCTTATCACTTCCTGTCATATCCTTAGTATTGTCAGCTCTGCTTTTGGGCAAGCGCGAGCGGTTAGGCGAGGAGCGCCGTCGACGTTTAATTGTTAGTCTTGCATCATCATCACTATCGGAATAAGATCGACGTCGCTCCCGTCCCACCGCACGCGCTCCGTCATCAGATGAGCTATAGTATAATCTACGTGACCTGCTGTGATCGTTTCGCCTCCTCTTATAAGAGCGCAGTCGCGACCGGGATCTCCTACGATCACGGTACTCGCCATAATCCGAATCATCGGTACTCTTTCTTAACGATGCCAAGTCTCGACGCCACTGTCGGGACGGCTGATGCTCATTACTACGTCGTGTCATGCCCATACTGGGACTTCGCGATTTAGAATTATTATAAGAGCGTTTGTGGACTTGCCTTTCTTGATGACTCCCTTCCACTCCCTCGCTCTGGTCTCGCGAGCGCTTGTGGACTTGCCGCTCTCGCCGACTCCCTTCCACTCCCTCGCTCGGATCTCGTACGCGTTTGTGGATTTGCCGCTCTCGCCGGCTCCCTTCCACTCCCTCGCGCTGACGTGACACTGAAGTCTGCCTTGTCCCGCCTTCAATGCGGTCGTCAGGCTCACCTCCAGGTTGGTCCTCGTCAGTATCTCCCATCGTCTGAAACTTGCATCATGTTTTGCTTTATGTTTCGTACGAAACGTATTTAAACGCAGCGAGTTTATGTTTTACGAAACGGTATGAAAAAAAACATGCGTCATTTATTTTAGTAATAATTATGTTGTTTTTTTTTTATATATATTTGTAAAAAAAAACTTAACTTTAAGAATATGAATAAATGTTGTGAATAATTATGTAAGGTTATGTAATTGATAGTAGGTAGTAGTAATTATTTTGATTCGTGATAATTTAACTCACGATTATGGACTGGTTCCGAAACAAAAATATTTTAACCACATAAATATGTTTACTAAATAAATAAAAAAAAACTATACGAAAACGTCAATGATATGTGTGAGGTAGGAATAATGGTATCTACATTATAACTTGATCTCAAATAGTGATCAAATAGTTTGGTAACGACCAATAAACTAGAATTCATTCGCATTATTTGCATTTAAATCATAAAGGGGTTTTTATTTAAACTTGAAAGCCTGCATTACTGCTTTAAAGTAGTTATTCGTATACTAACATAGCGTAGACGCAACCACAATGAAAAGGAAAATGCAGCGTTGTATTCCGTGATTTTCTACGTCTTATATTCGCATAGGTACTCACGGATGTCGCACATCATTATTACAGAAATATTCAACAGCGTACGGGTCGACTCAATAAACTTTTAAAATTTTCATCAACCCCAGTCATTACGTACAAAACTATTTTCACTTTCGATAGCCGAGTTCAAAGTATAGCGCTTTACATCAGTAACGGTAAGCTACCGTAATTACTTAATGTAATATTACACACGGTACCACTCGAGCTTGGCTCTGACGCGCTCCCGCGCATCTAGATAATGCAGTGATATCACATCAATACGCCATTATAGGATAACACATTCATCCGTACATTGTAAAAGTTATTTATTTTGTCATAACATAAAGCAACAGCCAAGTAAATGGGAAGAGAACAAAGCAAATTCAAGAAATTTACAAATAATGCAAAATAAGTGAGGGTAGATAATAGATACGCATATATATTACTTGATGACCATGTCACTATGATTGCTATGAAGCTAACATGGCCAAATACGAGCCTGCTTAGCTCCAAAGAAATTATTAAGATATGAGGAGGTAGAAAAACAAAGAGGAGAAAAAAAACATAAAATTGGAAAAATTACCAAGTGGGCATGGACGTGGGATTAACGAGTAGTTTCCCAACACTAGAAGAGAAGACACTCGCTAATCCCACTTCTGAGTTATAAGGAAGGGGTTAATAATCTATAAATAAAACATAATTTGACAACGATCAATCTATAATTTCATATTATATCATTATATATTGGGGGTAGGCAATCAGAACTTACTTAAGTGCACGGTACGTACCTAATATTATCGACAATATCTTCCTATCCAACGCTTGGTTATTCACGTCTGCTCGACTTGGCTGCCGCGATCAGAAGAACAAAGTAAAAATACAAGCTGTCGCCGCACCCGATCTGTCACCGATACTCGGGTCAACTCGGATCGGGCCGATCGGAAGAGCGAGACGACAGTACATGAAAAAGCCAAGTGTTGCTATTCGAAAATAATCAAAACTACGAAGTTTATTTACATTTTGGATTACTCTTAACCTTATTATCATCATCAAGTAATAATAAATATATACCTTAAATTAAGAATATAAATATTTAATGTATAAATACCTATAATTCCTAACAGTATGGCATCCCAGTTTTCGGATGTTAGAATTGCTATGGTGCTGTATAACGCCTTCGTTCGCAGCAAATTAGAGTTCAGTGCCATGATTATACCGGGACCCGAGGGAGGCCAAATATACTTTGATGGTGGAACGGCTCCAGCGGAAATTCACTCGATACGTATACAAGCGGAGATACGGGTATTATCCATATCTGTATCCATCGTTATTTGTATCTGCGATGATAGGGCTCGATACATTGGAGCTTAGGCGGAAGCAGCAGCTGGTCACTCACTACATACTAATACTGCGCAGTAAAGTGAACAGTCCACAAACTTTGAGCAGTATTGGGTTGTTTGTGCCTGACAACTATCTGCGCTGTGGAACCCGCCGCCGGCATCAGATGCTCGCGTGCTCCGTGCCGCGGACGCACCACGCCAACAACGCGCCCACGCGGCGGGCTGTGGCGCTACTCAACGCATTTGCGCGTGAATTCCAGCATGTTGACATTTTTTATGACAATATTAATATAATTTCCTCATATTTAGGGTTATTTCTTAGTAGGTAATTAAGTAGAATACATAATATTTGTTATTTAAATAGTTTGCGCTTTGGTTTTAACTGTAAGCATTCTGTTGATGAATAAATAAATAAATAAATTAAATAAATAAATAAGTATTAATTGCATTAAGCTTCTCTTGAAGCTTTGGTTTGGCCTATTTAGACATTAAAATAACAAAATAATATAACTAAATGTCAATCAAAATAAGGTTTCATCAAAAGTGTAAGTGGTGTAACGTCTTAAAATGTGAAAAGGACACGACTATGTGGCCTCTAAACACTCTCATTTTAATTTACGAAGTACAAATCTAATACCATATGAATCAGCGACAAGCGTTTGCGCGTTTTAACATGAGTCAGCGCCATCTAGTTAAATTTAGAGTAAAACTTCATAAACATTCCGCCCCTCAAAGTGCATTAGAACTTTCAAACAAAATGTCAATTAACAAGAACAATAATTGACAGCAATCATAAGTTCGACAGTGTTTTAACATAACAAGAATTCTATAACTTTACACTAAAATTTTAAAGAATCTTTAGGAATACTTTGAGCGGGGGGTAAGCTAACTAATTAGTTATATTCAAGCAAGTTAACTATGAATAAACTTTACTAGAATATAAAACAAGTGTTTAGAACTAGGTACATTCAGAACAAGTGGACTGTAAACTTGTTATTGTTTATGCTAATAATCAAACTAAAATCTAGTTAAACAATCTAACAATATTCACTTAAATGACAAGACTCGGCTCTGTTGGAAGTAGACACAATTTATGTATAGGTCTTTTTAAAATTGAGTCTTTACATTTAAGGGAGACCACCCTGACTAAACCATCCGAACCAGGGTGTGTAGTGATTACCTTGCCCATAAGCCATTTAGTGGGGGGTAATCGGTCATCTTTTACTAAAACTATATCACCAGGCTTAAAATTATCCTGGCTACGGTTCCATTTATACCTTTTTTGTAAATTGACAAGGTATTCTTGGCTCCATTGACGCCAAAAACTTTGAAGCTTTTGTTGTAAATAGATCCATCTTTTGTTATAAGGTATATTTTGATTTTCTAAATTTTTGTCCGGTACTACAATTGGTGGTTCACCAATAAGAAAGTGACCAGGTGTAAGAGCTATAGTGGTACCGGATTTATCATCGTCTAAAGAAGTTAAAGGTCTAGAATTTAGACAACTTTCTATTTGGCACAATAAAGTGGAATATTCTTCATAAGTTAATTTTGTGTCACCTAAAACCTTGTTTAAGTGTTTCTTTAGGTAGATTTCCTAGTAGCTAGTGTGCAGTTTTGTTAGCGTTTCTACAACAAGTTACACATTCTCGAATTACTCTTTTGATTAAATATTTTACAGCAATTATATGATATTTATTTCGAATGTGGTTTAACATTAGCTGATTTCCACCATGCAAGGTAGTGTGATGCGAGTCTTTTACAATCAAGTAAGCTAATTTACTATTTTTGGCTAATATTACAGGATGTTTAGTTTCGACGTTTACAATTGCATTCTGTATTCTACCACCAACTTTAAGTATACCATCACTATCTTCTATTGGATTTAAGTTTACTATATCCCTTTTATTTATAATTTCAGAATTCTGCGACATTTTTATTAAGAATTTTGTTGAGTTTTGCAGTTCTTTGGAGTTCAGGTAAGTAGTATTGATAAATGCAGGTAAGTTTTCTTTCTTAGCTTTGCTTTTACATTTATAGTAGAATCGTAGACAATAGCTTGTTACCCTTAATAATTTTCTATAGCTAGAGTATCTATTAATAATGTCTTTTGTTTCAGGTTCCGATATAACTCCAATATTCACTAGCACTTTCACTTCAGGCCTTTTTTCTAACTCTGTAGAACTAACTATTTCACTTATGTCTTTCACAGGTAATGCACTATCTTCTCGCAGCCAGGATGGACCATTCCACCACAGCACGTGCGACTGCATCTCAAGTGGAGAAACTCCTCTGGAAGCCACATCTGCTGGGTTGTCAAGTGATGCTACGTGATGCCATCTACTCGTGTCTACGGCGTTTGTGATCTCTGTCACTCTGTTTGCCACAAATGTGTTCCAGTAACTAGGTGGGCGTTGTAACCAAGCCAGAACTATGGTTGCATCTGTCCAAGCGTAAGTATCGTTCAATGGAACATTGAGTGCTGTTCTAACTCTTTCTATAAGTTTTGCCAATAACACTGCGCCACACAATTCCAATCTAGGCGTAGATATCTTCTTCACAGGTGCTACTCTAGTCTTAGCTTCTATTATAGTTACCTTGATGGAGTCTGATGAAATCGTGCGACAGAAAACAACTGCTGAATACGCGATATCTGAAGCATCTGAAAATCCGTGGATCTCCAGTTTGATCGTGTTATCTGTTAAGCCAATCCATCTATCAAGTTCTATCTTAGGCATTTCACATAACTGTTTGCGAAAATTCAACCATTCTGCCTCTAAGTGTTCGGAAATTTCGTCATCCCAGTCTAAACCTTCTATCCAAAGTCTTTGCAGAAAAACCTTTGCTCTAACTACTATGGGAGCTAACCAGCCCGCTGGGTCGTATAACTTGGCTATGTCTCTCAAGATTGATCGTTTCGTTGGCTTTTGAGTAATATCCTTGATGTCAAATCCTAGTTCAAATTTATCTGTTCTATTGTTCCAGTCTATTCCAAGTATCTTTCTATTTATTTCTGATGAATCATCTGTGTTGACCAAATTGGTTGCCCATTTATGCAGCGTAAAACCACCTTTATTCAATAATTCTTTTAAGTTTTCTTGCAGTTCTACGACCTTTTTAGGTGTCGAATCTCCACTAAGTAAGTCATCCATGTAGAAATCATTGGCCAATACATCAGTTATCTCTTCAGAGAAGTTCTTCCTTTCATCAACAGCTAATTGTTTCAGCGTTTTTATTGCGAGGTATGGTGCACATGATGTACCATATGTCACCGTGGAGAGTTCAAATTTCTGCACCGGTTCATTGGTGTTGAATCTCCATAATATCCTTTGGAAGGCTTTATCGGTTTCATGTACTACTATTTGTCTATACATCTGTCTAATATCTCCTACTAGTACTACAGCATGTCGTCGCCACCTTAACGTTATGTCACGGATGTCACTTTGAAGCGATGGTCCCGTCAGCAAGTTGTCGTTCAGTGACTTTCCGTTGCTAGTATTCGCGGAAGCATCAAATACCACGCGTAACTTAGTAGTTAAGTGTTGTTCGTTAATGACGGCATGATGCGGTAAGTAACAACTAAGTTTAGTCTCTTTATCCGTTGCAACTGGTTGCATGTGATTTTGTTCTAGGTAATCTGTCATGAACTCATTGTATCTATTTTGTAAATCTGGGTGTCTTTTAAATTTATTCTCAACTCCTAATAATCTCTTCAATGCTATTTTTTCAGATTCACCGATGTCTGGAGGGTTAACGGCAAAAGGTAATTTAACTTCATATCTTCCGTCTTCTCTTCTACTATGGTTTGTACTATAATGCTTTTCACATTTAATCTCATCATTTGTCATTATCTTTTTTCCAGGTACTGATTCCTCAATTTCCCAGAATCTACGAAGTTCCGCATCTAGTTCTAGTTTTACATGATGAGTGTGTACTTTTGTGTGTTTTCTATTGCTTCTATTGTTACTACCAGATATCAACCATCCTAGTGAGGTCTCTTGTGCCACAAGTGCGTTTGTATCGTTTCTATATACAATCAGACCTGGTTGAATAATGTCAGCGAAGACCTCTGCTCCTAAGAGAAGATCAACACGACCTGGCTGTGTGAACGAAGGGTCTGCTAATTGTAAGCTATTGAGTTGTGGCCAATTGACTGTTTGGGTTCGTTGTGGTAGTTGGGATGTCAAGTTACGCAATACATAAGCGTTGACCTTAACTTTCAACTGCGGGTTGTGTAAGGACATTAATTCCAGTTTTACTAGTGCTTTGATGGTTGTGGGCTTGGAATTAATACCGACTATGTTTCCTTGAATAGATTGTTTCTTCAATCCTAACTCTTGGCATGCACCTTCGGATATCAATGAGGCTTGAGACCCTTGGTCTACAAGTGCGCGAAGTGTGTGTATACTATTGTTTCTTGTTGACTGTACTGCTACAAGCGCAGTAGCTAAAATGACAGGGCTTGTCGTGCTATTACTATTGCTATTGGAGGTATTTAGGGTGATATTATCTAAGGTTCCTATGTATGTTTGTGGTGCTTCGTGGGTTTCAGGCTCTTTTGTGCTAGGTTCTATGGAATATCCATGCAATAATGAGTGATGTTTTCTATTACACTTTCTACAGGTTGTTTGCTTGCAATCTTTCACCGAGTGACCTCTCTTCAAACAGTTAAAGCAGAGGTTGTTTTTCTGAACGTACTTTTGCCTTTCATTTACTGGCAGCTGACAAAAGTCTTGACAGGTATAAATCCTATGTTCTCCTTTGCAATACGAACAGTTCACAGTTGAGGAGGTGACGTTTGTTGCAAAAGTCTTAGTGTTGTATTGAGTGTTTCTATGTTGTGGTAGTGCATCTTTGTATTTGACTGCTTCTAAGGTTCTAAACCGGAATTCCAGAAATTCTGATAAATCTTTCCATGTTGGTAGATTTTCCCGCCCTTCTATGCGTTGCTCGAACAGCTTGTGTGACTCTGAATCTAGTTTCTGTATAACTACGTAAACGACTATGTCATTCCAATGTTCTGTGGGAATATCAATCGTTTTAAGAGATATCAAACATTCAGACGTGACATCTAACAGGTCTTTAATAGCTTTGGGGGATTCACTAGTTATTCGTTTCTGATTTAATAGTTTTCCGATATATGCATTTACCATGTTTCTACGGTTATGGTATCTTTTATTGAGTATTTCCCATATAATATCATAGTTTGACTCTGTGACTGAGATTTGTTTGACTAAGTTTTCTGCTTCTCCATGTAGACTCGACTTTAGGTATTGGCATTTGTTGACTTTGCTTAATTTTGCATTATCATGAACTAAAGACTTAAAAAGATCACGAAATGACAACCATTCTTTGTAGTCTCCCGAGAATTTAAGCAGAGTAATCGGTGGCAATTTCGCAATAGGTCTAAGTGATTCATCACTATTTTCTATGTTCACGTTCGACGTATTTGAAGTTTGACCTTTTTCGGAAAATGAATGTAATTTTTCTTTTATTCTAGTTTTCATATCAAAGTAGACATCTAAGCACAAATCATATGTATTTTTGCTGAAATAGTCTGACTTGGGATCTTTAGTTACTGACACCACTAATTTATCATGACTCGATTGAAATTTGTTCCAATAAACTTCTAGTGTTTCTAGTCTAGTTTCTAGGTATCCTTGTGTTAGTCTATCTCTCGGGGATTTTTTGAAGTTATCTAACAAGTTCTTGATTTGGTTATAAGTTGCTATTTGTAGATCTTCCATTATTTACGTATTATTAAGGTATTTGTATATTTGGAAACTGTATTTTTATAAGTTCGTCAAATCACTGATTATTTATTTTTTCTTTGATTTATATAGTTCACTTTATGTATTTAATGTTCACTTCTTATTTACTATATACTCACGGTTACCAGTCCAATTTTTATTCACTGTAATTCTGTAATCCAATTGACAGATGCACAACACTATTTATTCACTTCACTTTACAATTACAGACAGCATTATCATGCACGATCCATGCATTGCTATCCGCTCAATTATTACACCCACTACACACGCGTATAACTTTATCCGGCTCGAAGGACCAATAGTAAAGGACACGACTATGTGGCCTCTAAACACTCTCATTTTAATTTACGAAGTACAAATCTAATACCATATGAATCAGCGACAAGCGTTTGCGCGTTTTAACATGAGTCAGCGCCATCTAGTTAAATTTAGAGTAAAACTTCATAAACAGTGGAATATGGACCAATCACGGTGATCCATACTGTTAGCACACGTTAGGTACAATCAGTACAATATACAATCAATGAATCATTATTGATTGATCTCGCAACACAGGACATGGATCGCGCCCGCCCGCATCGGTTGGTGACCGACCTACTCATTTGATTCGGTTATTTGTCTAGTCGGTCACGAACGACCCGGATCAATCCCAAACGAACGATAGGACTGCTTGTCTGTCGTATACGTATAATACGACAAATTATCATGCCGTGCATTATTATGCCGTACAATATCATGCTGTACATTATCTGTGTCGTACATTATTGCCTCCCTTACTGCTTGCTTACTGTAGACAATACAATATTAATTTCGTCATTCGATCCGAGTAGGTAACTATAAAAATAGTCAATTACTAACAGTAAACTTTGCTTTGTTTTGTTTAAACCTTGTGAATAATATTCTTTGTTGTTTGGTTTGTGCCGTGAGCATTGAAGTAGGTAAGTAAATTTTGAAACTCATTGGCCGTGAGCCGACAATATTATAATCTCTTCTGTTTTTATGCTTCGCGACATGTACCCATGTATGATCACAAATCGTGGCAGGACTTTAGATTAACACCAATCGATTTTAGGAGGGAGAAGGGGTGGGGGGAGGGTGGGAGAACACCCCCCTTGAAGGAAAACTTGCGGAACCCCCCCTCTCGGAGTTATGATATTTTTTTAAGTTTCTAACCTCACTTTTCCAAAAATTCAAATTAATCGCCTAAACTGCCGGGACAAAAGGCCCCCGCCTTTTGTCCGCCACTTAAGGAGCGATGAGAAAAGTATGGCCAAGGGGGGGAGGCACCAACTTCGTTTTTTGGATGGTCACTGTCAACCTAACGAACCTACCGAGTTCTGTGTGGGAGTCGGACTGCTGTAGTTGTCCTTTTTTTTAATGGTCACTGTCAACCTCACGAACCTACCAAGGTCTGTGTAGGAGTCGGACTGCTGAAATTGTAGTTTTGTTGGTTGGTCACCGTCAACCTAACGAACCTACCGAGGTCTGTGTAGGAGTCGGACCGCTGAAGTTGTCTCTTTGTTGGATGGTCACTGTCAACCTAACGAACCTACCAAGTTCTGTGTAGGAGTCGGACCACTGAAATTGTAGTTTTGTTGGATGGTCACTATCAACCTAACGAACCTACCGAGGTCTGTGTAGGAGTCGGACCGCTGAAATTGTTGTTTTGTTGCTCCTAATGAATGAGGCACGGGGCTTCGAAGACGCCATGGTAGTAGTCAAACGCTTATTACACAAACAGGAGTACGGAGATCGCTCTTGACTGCAAGGAAAGCAAACGATGACTGAACCATATATTCCCTGTATATTACTTTACTCTTTGGACTGAACGACTGATAGCTGGCAATGTTTTTACCTAAAAGTCTCAATTACGTCACTAAAATACCTTTGTTATTGTTTTAAAAAATGCGCAACCGTTCTGAAGAGCCTTCCTCCCTCCCCTGTAACGCATCGTGACGTTTTGTGTCGATGACCCGAAGCTATCTGGCAAGTTAGAGCCGCTGAGCTTGCGCCGAGACGTTGGTTCGCTTAGATTGTTCTACAGATATTATAACTGGGAATGCTCTGATGAACTTTTTGACCTCATCCCTCCATCCCGGTTTTACCACCGAACCGGACGCCATCGCCAGAAATGCCATCCACACATTATAGATACGTGGAAGTCTCGCACTGTTAGATTTAATCGACTGTTTCTGCCACGTACCTGTAAGTTGTGGAATGACTTATCACCTTCGGTTTTTCCTCCGAAGTATAATTTGGACTGCTTCAAACGAAGGGTGAATAGAGTGCTCAAAGGTAGGCAACGCACTGAGAATGCCCCGGGTATTGTACGTGTATATAGGCAACGGTGACCACTTACCATCAGGTGGCCCGTAGCTTGTTTGCCACTTATTATATTTAAAAAAAAAATAAGTTAGGGGGTTGCCCCTCGGTGGCCTCCAAACCTCTCCTATAGCCACCCCATGCCTCGCAAATTACTGAGCTGGTGATGTTACTGAGATAATCTGATCACCAATATAACTGTACCACCTTGTTCTTACACAACACTTGTTCCTCTTACCGCCACCGGTTTCAAAGTGAGCGTCCGGCCGGCTACCGTGCCGAACGAAGCGCTAGCGATTCCTCTCGCCTCCACCGGGTGTGACGTCAGCCTTGTTCTCCACAGATTACACACAACTAAATGTCAGCTGTCACTGTCACAGCTTTGTTGATATGTAAACCTTCTTATACCTACATGTCCGTACTGTGTGGATCTAACTTCGCATTTGCGACAGTCAGTGATGCAAACTCTTGTTATTTTCCAGGAGATTCCATGATATTGGGACATGTGCAGTATGAGCTCGCAGTTCAGTGAAGACTGAGGAGATATCACCAAGTACCTATCTTCCTAGCCTTCGGTTGAGCTCTCGGAAGTCCTAATTGGGCCTGTTCTTTGACTGAGTAGTTTGTGTTGTAATAAACCAAGCAGCGTTCTACACAGAGAGTCTTCTGTGTTACACTCCATACAGTAGTCTACATTTCAAAACAAAACAACGTACTCACTCAGTACATTTAAATACATCTACGTCGTACAACTGTGCAGGGATAATAGTGTCTACCTGCTTCAGGGGCAGAGATTGTTGTGTCTCAGTCGCAACATATAACCTACATTGAAGTTGGCTGCAGTTGATCCGACTACAAGTTCCAGACGCTAGAATTATTGAGAACTGTATTGTTTGGACTTTGTTACCTATTTGTTTTGGAAGTGCAAATTAAAGTCTGACTGTAAAATATGGAAACAAAATCTGAGAGAATTAATAAGAGAGTGGAAGTAGGAAAATTAAAGGAATGCCCAATGTGTAGATATAAAACACCACATCCAAGTAATTTAAAAAACCACATGAACATACACACTGGAAAAAAACCATATAAATGTAACATGTGTGATTATAAAACAGCTCATCCTAGTGCTTTGAAACTACATACACGAACACACACTGGAGAAAAACCATATAAATGTAACATGTGTGATTATAAAACAGCTCATCCTACTGCTTTGAAACTACACACACGAACACATTCTGGAGAAAAGCCATATGAATGTGAAATATGTGATTATAAAGCAGCACAACAAAATGATTTAAAACTACACATACGAAAACACACTAGAGAAAAACCATATGAATGTGACATGTGTGATTATAAAACAGCATATCCTAGTGCTTTGAAACTACATTCACATACACACACTGGGGAAAAGCAATATGAATGTGACGTGTGTGATTTTAAAACAATATATCCTAGTGGTTTGAAACGACATACACGAACACACACTCAAGAAAAGCCATATAAATGTGACATGTGTGATTATAAAACAGCTCATCCTAGTGCTTTGAAACTACATACACGAACACACACTGGAGAAAAACCATATGAATGTGACATGTGTGATTATAAAGCAGCACAAATAAATAATTTAAATCAACACAAACAAACACACACTCGAGAAAAACCATATGAATGTGACTTGTGTGATCATAAAACAGCTCGTCCTAGTGCTTTGAAACGACATACACGAACACACACTGGAGAAAAACCATATGAATGTGACATGTGTGATTATAAAGCAGCACAAATAAATAATTTAAATCAACACAAACAAACACACACTGGAGAAAAACCATATGAATGTGACTTGTGTGATTATAAAACTGCTCATCCTAGTGCTTTGAAACGACATACACGAACACACACTGGAGATAAACCATATAATTGTAACATGTGTGATTATAAAACAGCACAAATAAGTTATTTAAATACACACAAACAAACACACACTGGAGAAAAACCATATGAATGTAACATGTGCGATTACAAAGCAGCACAACAAAATCATTTAAATGCCCACATACGAAAACACACTGGGGAAAAACCATATAAATGTGACATTTGTGATTTTAAAACAGCACAAATAAGTAGTTTAAATCAACACAAAAATACACACACTGGAGAAAAACCATATGAATGTGACAAGTGCGATTACAAAGCAGCACAAAAAAATCAATTAAAACTCCACATACGAAAACACACTGGAGAAAAACCATATAATTGTAACATGTGTGATTATAAAGCAGCACAAATAAGTAGTTTAAATCGACACAAACAAACACACACTCAAGAAAAACCATATGAATGTGACAAGTGCGATTACAAAGCAGCACAACAAAATCATTTAAAACTCCACATACGAAAACACTCTAGAAAAACCATATAAATGTGACATGTGTGAATATAAAACAGCATATCCTAGTGCTTTGAAACAATATACACATTCGTGTAACACTAGAAAAACCATATGAATGTAATATGTAGCGCTCCTCGAGGAAGAGGCTGACGTCGCAGCAGTCCAACTAACCATCAACACGGAATCGCCGACGCAGCGTGACCCCATTAGATGGCACGTGGAACCACGCCGAGTGCGGGAGACTAACATTCTAACTTCCGACCTCGAAGTAGACACTAGATTAATTTAGATGTAATGTATATGTAATTTTATTTTAATTAAATCTTTTTATAATCACTACGAATTTAGATGTTATGTAAATGTAATTTTATTTTAATTAAATCTGTTAAATGCTAAGGCCTCTGAGAATAGTTGTACTAAGGATAGGGTTCAAATTAGACTAAAATGAAACTCCGTATCAAGTGTCAGAAGTATATATTTGACGACGCGCCACAAAATCCACCGATATTCCAATGAATGAAACGCTTGCGCGAGTTAATTTTCTCTGTGGCGCCATCTATTGATATATTGTCGAACTAAACTTACTGAACATATCAAATATTCAAGTTTGACTTGAACATACCGCCCACCAAGTACGTTATTGACGTTCTTTGCACATAACACCGCCCACCATGAGATCACGGGGGTGTAGAATTCAAACAACATGCTTACTACTAAATATAACTCAAACATTACTTCGATAGCCTAACAGTTATAAATGGTGAGAGGTGAAAACTTACTTGAGATTCTAAAAGAGTTTATAGAGAAAATACCTTAAGCTAACATTTAAACTAGATTCACATGCAACTCCAGGTTGAAATTGGATTAATCGGTCACCGGCAATATGCAGAGCTTGGATGTGGGTCGTTTAATAAACGATTTGTTACATTTGAGAGTTACTACCCTAGTAATTCCGTCCAAACCGGGATGTAAGTTTGCGATTTTTCCCAGTAACCATCGTGCTGGTGGAAGGTTATCTTCCTTGACAAGGACTACATCTCCTACTCTTGGTTGGCGAGTGATCTTTGTCCATTTGTAGCGCTGCAAACAATAAACAAGATACTCATTCGACCACCGTCGCCAAAAGTCTTGAGTCATTCTTTGAATCAGTTGCCACCGTCTCAAGCTACTGATGTTGTCTTGTTCGTAACAACGATCAGGAACTACTATTAGTGGCTCTCCAATTAAGAAGTGCCCTGGAGTGAGTGGTAAAACATCCGTCTGATCAGGCAGCATAGACAAAGGCCGTGAATTGAGACAAGCCTCGACTTGCGACAAGACCGTAGTCATTTCTTCAAATGTGAGAGTGGAGTCTCCTATGATGCGTTTTAAATGAAATTTGGTGGACTTTACACCTGCTTCCCACAGACCTCCGAAATTCGGTCCGTGCGGCGGTATAAAGTGCCACGTGACATTGCTATTGCTTAACCACTCGCGAATTTCAACGGCTACGGAAGATCGCTCTACATCAACCATGTCTCGAAGTTCTTTGGAAGCTCCCACGAAGTTTGTGCCATTATCGCTCCAAATATCGTTCACGTGTCCTCTTCGGGCAACAAACCGTTTGAAACCTGCAATAAAACCTTGCGCAGTGAGGTCGCTAACGGCCTCTAAATGAATGGCCTTCGAGGCCATACAAACAAAAAGGCAAATGTAGCCCTTGTAGCTACGATTACCCCTACCCTTGGAAACCCTCATATTAATGGGACCTGCAAAATCAACGCCGCTGTGAAGAAACGCTCTTGCTGGTGTCACTCTTGCAGGTGGTAACTGACCCATGAATTGGTTTTTGGTGGACGCTGCATGTCGAACACAGATAACACACTTGTGTACGTGGTTTTTGACCAAATTTTTTGCTGACAAAATCCAATATTTGGTTCTCAAGTAGGTCAACATTAACTGAGGACCTCCATGCAGCGTTTTCTTGTGGGCATCATCAATAATTAAGTCAGTGAGATGACTTTTATGAGGAAGGATGATTGGATGTTTGGCATCTTCTGGAAGATTTGAGTTCTGGATTCTACCACGAGCCTTTAAAATTCCTCGGTTATCCTTGTATGGGTTGAGTGGCTTTAATTTTGTCATTTTCCCTTCGAATTCCAACAATTGACATTGCCGGATGCAAGCCTCTAAGGCTTCCTCAAGCTCTGAACTCTCTACGAACGGTTGAAACTTGTGAAGCTTCATAGTCACATCCTTAATCTTTAAAAATCTTCGACAAAGAGCAATGACACGTATAAGTCTACGGAGAGATGAAAATTGTGTCCAAATGGGGGGATCAGTCCTTGTCGTGTCAATAGATAAATGGACTTTGACCTTTTTTTGTTCTAGTTCTGTAGATATCGACTTGGGTCGTCTGTACTCAATAGTTAACTCCTTAAGCCATGATGGACCATGCAGCCATATCGTATTTTGAACTAGCTGATCTGGAGTACATCCTCTAGATGCTGCATCTGCGGGGTTTTGGTTAGATCCCACATGGGACCACTGAGTGTTGTCTAGTTTGGTTAAGATTTCAGAAGTTCTGTTAGCGATAAATGTTGTCCACCTACTTGGATGACTGCTAAGCCATGACAACACGACAGTTGAGTCTGTCCAGCAGCGAAGATTCACACTATCAATTTCCAGCACTCTGGCTACTTCAGTGACCAGTTTAGCAACTAAAACGGCTCCCATAAGCTCAAGGCGTGGTATTGACACTTGCATAGTTGGAGCTACCTTGGTTTTGGCTGCAATGAGGTTAACGTGAACATTTCCCACTGCATCTACCGTTCTCAAATAAACTACCGCAGCGTATGCAGTGCTACTTGCATCGCAAAAGCCATGAATCTCTCTGCATACATCGTCATTTGAAGCTTCTATCCATCTCGGCACTGAAACTTCACTTACCCGAATCAGTTCAGATCGATAATTAAGCCACTCTTGAAGCAATTCTTCAGGTAACTCTTCATCCCAATCTATGCCAGCCAACCACAGTTTCTGGATCATGACTTTAGCAACAACGACACATGGCGCGACCCAACCTAAGGGGTCAAAAAGACGTGAAATATCAGATATTACCCTTCTCTTCGTAATGGGATTCTGCAAAACGGGCAGTTGCACAGAGTAATGGAAGGAATCTGATTCCTTGTCCCAGGTGAGTCCTAAAACCTTCACTACTTCGTTCATTATTATGTCTACCTTTCCTTCCTGGTTTCCTTGTCTATCCATCACTACTTCTGCTAAGTCCTTGTTATTTGTAGTCCATTTCTGCAAATCAAATCCACCTTTAGTCAATATTTTTTTCATTTCTGTATATATCTCTATTCCTTCCTTCACTGTTTGGCAGCCTGTCAACAGATCATCCACATAAAAATCAGTCTTAATTCTTTTTGCTATTTCAGGAGCGTCGGCACCTTCATCGGTTGCCAGCTGTTGCAGCGTTTTTACCGCCAGGTAAGGAGCAGATGCTGTACCAAAAGTAACTCTTAATAATCTAAAATCTTGTATTTCAGATTCCGGATCATTTCTCCATACAAGCCGCTGGAAATCTGCATCTTCAGAGGTCACGATGACTTGGCGGTACATTTTTACGATGTCAGCACTAAGACAGATGGGATGCGTACGCCATCGCGTTATGATGTGCCGTAAATCTTGTTGTAGTGTAGGGCCAACCATTAAATTGTCATTGAGAGATACTCCGTTTGTGCCTTGGCACGAAGCATCGAACACTACTCTGACCTTGGTCGTAGTTTTATCTTCACGTATGACAGCGTGATGCGGCAGATATACACTATTTGACTGCTTATCTGTGCTTGCCAAACGTTCCATATGACCAAGGTCGAGATATTCTTGGATTACTTCGGAGTATCTTGACTTGATCTCGGGGTTCTTCTTGAAGCGATTCTCAAGAAGATGAAATCTTTTAAGAGCAATTTGTTTCGAATTCCCGTTCTTGCATTGAGGGTCGACTTCGTTAAATGGAAGACGTACGATATAACGTCCTGTTGCATCTCTTTTAGTAGTTTTGCTGTAAAACTCCTCACACCGTTTCTCTTCTTGAGTGAGCATTTTTGTCTGAAAAGAATCTGACTCAATTTGCCAAAATTGTTTTAGCAACTCATTGTCGTCTACTTGAGCATGCAAACTCACAATAGTGTTGTGGTGACACCTTGTTGAAAGTGATTGATCATGATATACTGGACCTGACAAAATCCATCCTAAGGCTGTATGTTGGGCCGTTAACAGACCATTAGGACCCTTGATCATACCATCTCTTAAGATTTGCCCGTACACGTCTGCACCAAGCAAGATATCAATTTTATTTGGGTTGGTAAATTGTGGATCAGCAAGACTGATCTTTGCTAACTCTGGCCAGTCTATGGATTCAACCTTTTCGGATGGAATCAAACTTGTAATTGAACTTAGGACGTGCGCTCGAACTTCCACCTGGAAATTGGGATCGTGGCGAGATTGGACCGTTATCACAGCTATGTACTTTGAGGCTAATTTGCCCTTGTCGCCACCTAATCCTGATATGACGCTTCTGTTGGGTATTTTTCTAAGACCAAGCAACTGTACAGTCGATTCTGTGACAAATGATGCTTGAGAACCTTGGTCCAATAATGCTCTTAGAAGCTGTGCGCTACCATTTCTTGCTGGAGTGTTGACGATAGCGGTAGCTAACAGAATCTGACTGGGTCTGGTCTGCTTCGTGAAATGTGCGCTGACATTCGAAGTTGATACAGGATTGTCTAAAACTGCCTTGACATTGGACGCTGTGGTGTTTACTTCTAACTCCACTTCCGGTTTATCTAAACTAGAAGTATGCGATTCGACAGATGGCGTTGGATGAATTAAAGAGTGATGGTTGCGTTTGCAAACGCGACATTTGGTAGAAGACCGGCAAGCGTTCGCCGAGTGATTCCTACCTAAACAGTTAAAGCAAAGTCCACTGGTTTGCACAAAATTGTATCGGGTGTCGTAATCAACATTTGCAAAATCTTTGCAATGCCATATTTTATGATCTTCTTTTTTACAGTATGGACACTGTTTCAAGCCAGTATTGGAATCTGTGGTGATTGCGTGCAAAACTTTGGGTTTTTGGTTTGAAAACTTTGGCTTGGTTTTGGTGTCCAAGAACTCGAGAGATCGAAACCTGGACTCCAAAAACTCTCTCATCTGTTGCAAAGTAGGAAGTTCGTCTGACGCACTTATCTTAGCCTCCCATAGCTTACGTGATTCAGAGTCTAACTTAGTGCAAATAATGTGCACCACAATAACGTCCCAAGAATCGACCTCGATATCCAAATTTCTCAAACCATTCAAAGTATCGTTAGTCGTGTCTAAGACATCCTTAATTGCACTGCACGACTCTGTTCCAATGCTGGGCTGATTCATAAACCGACTCAATAGACAATTAGCTAGAAATTTTTTGTTATTATACCTGCTCTTGAGAATTGACCATGACACCTGGTAATTAGCTGCTGTGATGGGAACATGTCTTAAAAGCTGTTCCGCTTCTCCTAAAATATGCCCTTTCAAATAATGCATTTTTTGTACGTCATCTATTGAGTCATTGTTATGTATCAGTGACATATACAGATCACGAAATGTAGGCCACTCTGCATATTGACCGGAAAACGTTGGGATTGTGATTTTCGGAAGACGAACATTGCATTCCGCTTTAGCTGTTGTAGTTTTTGTAGTACTTAAATAGTTTTTAGATTTGCACAGAGAATTTAGAGCTTCCTTTAAATCGAGCTTGTATGTAATATAAGTTTCCTCGATGTTTTCATAAACATCGTCTTCAAAATAATCGTGTTTCAGAATGGCATCGGTGGCTTCAGCTGATAATTTCATATTATTATCTTTAACAATACTCCACTCTTGTTCTAAATTTTCAAGCCTAATTTGCAAGTAAGACTCTTTAGACAAACGATCCTTTGGAGATTTCTTAAAATTATCATAACTTCTTTCAATAATTTTTTTTGAAGCCAACAAACATTTTATTATAGTTGCCATTTTGAACGGTTTACTTACTATTACAGCACTAGGTATTTGAAACACAACTAATTTTCTAAGTGTTTTAAACTGTATTAAATTCTGGGTGAAAACCGGCGTGGGTTCCCCGTATGAACACTTGTTTTGAAATTATTCTAAGTTAAGCCAACATGCATGCAATATTACAAGTCCGAATCAGTTAAAATATTCTAATAACTATAAGTCCCAATAATCTTCATATTTATTCTAAGTCGCTGAATGACGTTTCGGAATAACACTTCACAGATATCAATAAAATGTACTCACAGTTTTTCACTGGTAAACAAATCACCTCACTAGTGTTGAACTTCGATACACGTTGCTGGTGTGACGTCTTCAAAAGGCTTCTTCTTCGGTCACGTCAATATTGACGTCACGCTCGGTGCCTTCTCTAGCCTCTTTCTGCTTCCGGTGGCGGAAAGTGCTCTTGCGCACTTTCCGACAAATCGCATCGATCCACTTGAAGGATCGATCACGATGAGCACACTGTTCAATGGCGATCCACCATCGGTTTCTAGTGCTTTACTGGCGAGGTTTACACACACTCAACTACTTGACAGATCGCTGTCTGTCCGACTCGTGAAGGACCATGTTAAATGCTAAGGCCTCTGAGAATAGTTGTACTAAGGATAGGGTTCAAATTAGACTAAAATGAAACTCCGTATCAAGTGTCAGAAGTATATATTTGACGACGCGCCACAAAATCCACCGATATTCCAATGAATGAAACGCTTGCGCGAGTTAATTTTCTCTGTGGCGCCATCTATTGATATATTGTCGAACTAAACTTACTGAACATATCAAATATTCAAGTTTGACTTGAACAAAATCTTTTTATAATCACTACGAATTTAGATGTAATGTAAATGTAATTTTATTTTAATTAAATATTTTTATAATCACTACGAATTTAGATGTTATGTAAATGTAATTTTATTTTAATTTAATCTTTTTATAATCACTACGAATTTAGATGTTATGTAAATGTAATTTTATTTTAATTAAATCTTTTTATAATCACTACGAATTTAGATGTTATGTAAATGTAATTTTATTTTAATTTAATCTTTTTATAATCACTACGAATTTAGATGTTATGTAAATGTAATTTTATTTTAATTAAATCTTTTTATAATCACTACGAATTTAGATGTTATGTAAATGTAATTTTATTTTAATTAAATCTTTTTATAATCACTACGAATTTAGATGTTATGTAAATGTAGTTTTATTTTAATTAAATATTTTTATAATCACTACGAATTTAGATGTTATGTAAATGTAATTTTATTTTAATTAAATCCTTTTATAATCACTACGGTTTTTTTTTCGACCCTCGGTTGCCGCTAACGTAATCGGTAGGATACACGCGGGAAATTTCGCGGAGACAGATTCATCTCACATCAAATACCGTGTCGTGAGCTACCCGGGTGGTTATCAAGCACCGTCGTCGAGTATCCGGATCTACGGACCAGCAGCAGCTCAGGAGGAGATCCAGCCTTCGATAAGTATACTAGTAGGTACAACATATTAAAGCACTTTAACTTACTGTTTTCATATTTATCGGGACTTATCGCGCACTATTAAATATAGGTAAAAATAGATACCTTTCGCTCGACGTTTCGACCATGTTACAATGGCCGTGGTCACGAGCTGACTGAAAACTGCGGGTGAGTCCAGCGAGAAGAGCGGATATTTTGTTCTCCTACCCTCACTTGATCTTGAAAAATTGCAGGGTTGTCACTACGACACACAACACTGACTGTATCGGTAAAAGTCCTAGTACCTACACCGCGGTTTGTACAATATGAAAACATGTGTTCGAATCGCGAAAGTTTAAAAATTACTACTTTAATTTACTGTTGTTTGTTCCGCACTGCAGTAGGATAAACAAATGAAAAATCCTAGGTCGTGGGTATTTATCTTCGATATCACTATCTATCACTCGATAGCATCTCGATCGTTGTTTTTTTTTTTCATGAATTTCGCTGGCTATTTTTGATGACCTCTGACCTCGATGCTTGTCGCAATAATTGTGCAAGCAAATAACCAAATCTTACCTTTTATATAATATAATTTTAAAAAAATATATATATATAAATTACCTGTGAATTTGTAATTTGTGTGCTTGTGGGCTTTATAATCATAATTAGGTTATTATCTGTTCCTTTTTTATTTTATTTTCTGTTAATTTAACTTAACATATCTTTACTACTTATCAACTATCTAAACTACTGTTCAAATTTTATCTATCTATCCAGGTCTAAGTTGGTATGCAACGGGGCATTTACACTATTTTAGTTTGTATTAGTGAAAACTTCTTTTTGGCTTTTTGTGTAACTAATCATCCTATATCTACCGTGTTTGTTAGCAGCTGTTTGTTTTCCATGTAAAATAAAATAAAATAATTTTTATCAAAAGAAAAGCCGATTTACTTCACATTTACATGTTTACGTAAAGATGATAGTTAATCCAATTCCATCAAGGCTTATTTCGCAAAACTACACTGTAGCGGTAAAACAAAAAATGCGGCACGCGTACACAAGCCTTTGAAAATGACCGCCGCACGTCCCTGGGAATTTTAATTTGAACTTTATAGCATTCGAATACAGCCGAGTTAGCAATGATAGTCGGCGTATTGTCAAACAAATCAAAACAAACAGGTGCAACGCCGGCACGTGCCTTTGGTAGCGATGCGACATTACGCCAATATAATCTTTAACTATCTGTTTTAAGGCTGATTTCACGTTGAAACCAAAGTTATTGTGTAAAGTAGGAAAAGGAGTAGCTTGTGGGGCCCGCATTGCTTTGCTACCGCGCGCCGGGCGTCGGCCATTAACACAGGCGCAGGGTCTTTGAGAGCGCCGGCGCCGCGAGCGACGCATCTTTGGAGGTGTCGCACTAGGGGCGCTCGGCGCCTCCTTAGACCCGGCGCCCGTGTGCGCCGCACATCCTGCACCATAGGTAAAGACGCCTCTGTCAGCAAGGTGAAAACCGGTAGCAATCACCGTATTGTCAGACTCGAGAGGTCGCGTCTGGTGAAGTCCACGCTCCATTCTGGTCATACTCAAATCCAAAACTCCAAAGACTTCCAACTCGAATTGCATAATCGCTTCCAGAGCCGAAAGCCGAACTGTTCGTACTAAACAATGCGCTGGTGGAAACTGTCCAAGCAGTGGGGTCCAAGTTCTTTAAGACCACGAGCCGTTAAAGAAGCTCTCAGGTGAAACCATTAAGCTAATGAAAGACCTGACTGACGTTGGTTAATTTTAGGTACCTAAGGTCAACTCGGCGAAGACCGTCTGTCGGGAAAGATCGTACAACAAGAATTACCACGAATTCAGCAGAACTACGCAGATGGCAATACCATCACCGGAATAATAAAACCATTAAGTTCTTATTAATTGATATAGATAGCGGTATTTATAGTGTGAACGGAAAAAAATGCGGTTGTTAATTTAGTACGGTGAGCACCTTTGCATTGGAGTGTGCCACGTGCTTACAAAAAAAAAGGATTTAAAAAGAAAACTCACATATTCAACAGATCTATGCAATTAAGTTTATTCTTCATTAATTTATCTATTTGATTAGTAAATTACATTAGTATTATAGACGTTTTTTAGTAATTTATGGTTGATGAAAATAAAAACTAATCTCAAAATATGTTGCGGGGAAGTCCGTCTAGATCTTGGAGGGTAATAAATGTCATATGCCGGTCTTCGCCTCTGACAGAAATCGTCAACCTTTGGTGTTTTGTTAAGCCTTTCTAGAATACCTATATAAATTATCAAAGTGTCCTAAATATAGAGTTCTACAAAGTAGCACATATTATAAAATCAAGAATATATGTCTGGTTTTTTTTTAAATATAATGTTATGTATCTTGTATAATCAAAGTATATGTGTAACATATGTGTAGGTTTTCAGTTCCGTACTCAAAGGATACCAAATTCTGCTGTCTGTCCATTCGTCTGTCACAGGGTCAGCACCGTGAGCACACTCTCGTGAATGACGGTGAGTGATTATTTCAACCACTCAGATTTGCTGTTATGGTCACGTGACCGATTTTCTATTGATCTGATTGGGAGAGATAATTAATTACTTATAGTCACTCACGATAGGGTACTAGGCGTAATTTATTTCAATTTTTAGTTTTAATTTATTTTAGCCATGGGAAAATATACGCGAAAAACGGAAAAAGGGTCGTATTCGAAAGAGAAATTAAAAGAAGCTATACTAGAAGTTCAAAGTTTTGCACCCCTGGAACTGCAACGTAGCCGGTCTTACCCGACAATTGCAGCATTTTGCGAAATAAGCGTAATAAAACCTTATTCCTGAGAGTTAGGGTACAAATATTAAGTTGTTACAGGAACTGGCGTTCGTACACTGATTCATTCACACAGGTCTTCGTATCTATAACTACGCCAACTACCGCTAACCAGGGAAATTTGCCACTAGACGGTCTTAACTGACATGGGAGCCAAATCCGTCTATTTCTCTGTGTTTTCAAAAATCGTTTTTATTTTCTGAACTGATAGTTTCTTTGTCATTTCGACATATTTATTGTCAGATCATCTAAATATATTATTATATAGTTTAACCAAATTTGGATTTAAGATTATAGAATAGCCACAATAAGACCATTTGTATTTTTTTAAATTTAGTATGCCGGTCTTCGCCGAGTTGACCTTACTAAAAGTTGGCTCGCAAAAGTGAAGCTAGGGGTAAGGCCCCTGGACCTTGCACTAAGCTAGGCTTGTGTCGCAAGAATCCCGTCGGCACCCAAACTCAGATATATACTCAATACATTAGGTAGGTATAACTAAGAACATGATAACTTAGTGCTATACTTCCTGGGCGATTTAGGAAATAATGTCTTTGGTGTCAGTTGTTATAAGAGAACTTATAATGAAATCGCGAACAAATATATCTGCTGTTCCATAGAAAATGGTAATTGATACTCGACAAAATGGTCATTGATACTCGACGAAATGGTCATTGATACTCGACAAAATGGTCATTGATACTCGACGAAATGGTCATTGATACTCGACGAAATGGTCATTGATACTCGACAAAATGGTCATTGATACTCGACGAAATGATCATTGATACTCGACGAAATGGTCATTGATACTCGACAAAATGTTCATTGATACTCGACGAAATGGTCATTGATACTCGACGAAATGGTCATTGATACTCGACAAAATGGTCATTGATACTCGACGAAATGGTCATTGATACTCGACAAAATGGTCATTGATACTCGACGAAATCGTCATTGATACTCGACGAAATGGTCATTGATACTCGACGAAATGGTCATTGATACTCGACGAAATGGTCATTGATACTCGACGAAATGTATGGAACAGGGCACAGCTGATATGTTTTGAAGTGAAAAGTTTAGGCGTGTTGAGCAATTTTGGGTGAACAAAAATCATGGAACTCGCGCATCGTTACGCTGTACCGTGTATTTTCAAACAGCGCCATCTCTTGTAGAATAGGTTAATTACTACTTAAATTTCCACTTCTTACGTGCAGTCCTATGACGATGTTTTTTTTTTCGCTATTTCAAGGTTGTTCCTAATACTCTAGTAACATTGTTCATAATCATCATCAACCAGAAGACGTCCACTGCTGAACATAGGCCTCCCCCTTTAACCTCCACACTGAACGACAACCTGCCACCTGCATCCACTGGATGCCCGCGACTCTCACAATGTCGTCGGTCCATCTAGTGGGAGGCCTACCTACGCTGCGTCTTCCGGTTCGTGGTCTCAACTCAGGAACCTTTTCTCACCATCGGTTATCAGTTCTTCGAGTTCATCGGTTATCAGTTGTTCATAATGGTATATTGAAATAATAAAACAACATTTTAATGCATTTCACGAGTTTAATTACAAAAACAGTTGGTAATATTTACATTACAATACGAACGAGTACATACAACTTCATTATGCAGTATTTTATTATGTATGTATAAATACACTTAAGGTGAAACGTTTCACTTTGGCGGGAAAATCAAATTTCAAACAGTTTTTTTGTCCTTGTAGCTAGGTCGGGTAATTATTGTGAAATGGCATAGTGTTCGCTAAAATGTTGGTCGTTCTTTACATTATCGTGTACAGCTATTAATCAGTTACTCACCATGTTACTTACATTTGGCAATAAACTGTTTGAAACAGCATAAATTTGTTTATTGACAAATGTATGTAATAATGTGCGTTGAAGATAAATAACTTTACGCGAGTTTGTAAAGAATAATAATAAATTTTCGCGAACATCATGATCGTTTACAATAATTACCCGACCTAGCTACAAGAACAAAAAAACTGTTTGAAATTTGAATTTCCCGCCATACGTGAAACGTTTCACCTTAACATAGAATTTGATTAAATTATTTTGCCCTCAGACCACACAGTAACCATGATACATTGAATCAAGGCCTGCTAATCAGGGAATGACACAAGCCTACGTCACTCTCCAGTTGCCATTTTGCTAGTGTTCCAATGATGACCTGTTTCTGTAGTGTTAGTGTTAGCATGTATTTTGATTAATCAGTAAAGGCACTTGCCTTAAAAAGAAAATTTTAAAAATGTTCCTACTCAATACTGCAATGTTGTAATGAGAGTAGATATCTGCCTACAAACTGGTACGCAGTTTGGCAGAGTTGTATATACATAGCATGTACTTTATACACTGAGATAAATAATAAATTGCATCTAACACAAAAATTGGGAAACGAAGTAATCTTTTTGTTAAAATAGAAAATGCATTGCAATTGTCATTACAGACTTCCAAAAACGAGGTGATTCTATGTTCGTCTGTATGTTTTTTATATGTATGTTCATCGATATTTTCGCTAATTGTGAACTGATTCAAAAAAAAATTTTTTAGTTCGAAAGGGTATACTCCTGAGGTGGTCCCATTATCATCAAGTCGGGATCTGATGATGGAATCTCAAGGAAATCGAGGAAAAACTAACAATGTTTGACCCACTTCCCGGTTTCCGATTGAGCTGAAATTTGGCATACTTATGTAAGTATAGTAACAATGCAATAATCTGGTACTATTGATCTGCTCTGATGATGGAGCCAGGAGGTTGATAGTGGAACTCCTCAACGGCGAACAACAAAGACACGAAATTTTGTAAATGGATTTAACTATAATATAGCCTGTTCTAAACTCCATCATGACATGGCTGCTGCACCCAGGGTTGATTTCCGGCAAGGGAACTCCTCAGCAGTGAATAGGACAGACGAAATCTTTTTGTAAATGGATTTAATTTTGATAGCCCGTTTTAAACTTCGTCATGACGTGGCTGTTAGATCATAAAAGCTTGTCTATAAAAACGTTTTTATATTCGAACTTGTTTTGCACTAAAAAGGAAAAAAGACTTCTATTTCATCCCACTCATCTATTTAAAGTCGGTGCCAGAAACCGCGGGGCGCATTTTATATCATATATGTGAAAGTTTGGATGGATGGATGTTTGTTACTCAATCACGCAGAAACGGCTGGATGGATTTGGACGAAATTTGAAATATACATTGCTTATGTCCTGGATTAACACATAGGCTACTTTTCATCAACATCATCACCACGCGGGTGAAATCGCGGGGCGCAGCTAGTTTACAATAATTACTTGGTTTGAAATTAGAATTCCCCCACAGAACACAAAACGTTCCTTTTCTAGTGATACCAATCGGTCAGCTAAAAAAAAAGCCATTTTAATTTTTCATACTTAAATATTATTTTTCTTCGATGGTACACTCCAACAAATGAATATAAAAGAATATTAAGTAACTTCAAAGATCATTTTTAGGGTTCCGTACCCAAAGGGTAAAACGGGACCCTATTACTAAGGCTCCGCTGTCCATCTGTCCGTCTGTCACCAGGCCGTATCTCATGAACCGTGATAGTTAGACAGTTGAAATTTTCACAGATGATGTATTTCCGTTGCCGCTATAATAACAAATACTAAAAAAAAAAAAAAAAAAAAATATTTAAGGGGGCTCCCTTACAACAAACGAGATTTTTTTGCTCGTTTTGCTCGATATTGATAACGGCAACAGGTAGACGCTTGAAATATTCACAGAATATTTAGTTATATATTCACTTTAAAAATAAACAATTAAAATAAAATTAATATTTAAGGGGGGCTCCTATACAACACGTGATTTTTTTGCCGTTTTTATAGATAATGGTACGGAACCCTTCGTGCGCGAGTCTGACTCGCACTTGGCCGTTTTTTTTATATTTTCTTAATTAAATTTTTATTGCACTTCACTACATATAGTATAAAACAAACTCGCTTCCCTCTGTCTGTCCGTCCCTATATACGCTTAGATCTTTAAAACTACGCAACGGATTTTGATGCGGTTTTCACTTTCAGTTAGATAATTTTTCACGGAAGGTTTATATATATAATAAAACATATACCCGTGCGAAGCCGGGGCGGGTCGCTAGTTTAATATAATTTTAATATTAGGCTTGATATATAATTTGCCTTATAACTATTATACCTATATTTAAGGTGATACGTTTCATGTTTGGCGGGAAATTCAAATTTCAAACAGTTTTTTTGTTCTTGTAGTTAGGCCAGGGGCCTTACCCCTAGCTCGAAAAGTTGACCCGCACAGGTGTTATTTGTCTAAACGGTACCATCAACTACGAACAGCGGTAGTTATTTGATAGCCGCCAAGCTTTGTTATTTTCACGCACACACGCATAGTAAAACGAATTTTCGTTTATTCAAGTTAGACGCTTTTAAACGATGCAGCTTAAATGAGTTGGTTAATTTTAGGTACCTATTAGGTACCTACTAAAAGTTGGCTCGCAAAAGTGAAGCTAGGGGTAAGGCCCCAGGTAATTATTGTGAAATGACACAGTGTTTGCGAAAGTTGTTGGTTGTTCTTTAAATTATCATGTACAGTTATTAATCAGTTACTCACCATATTACTTACATTTGTCTATAAACCGTTTGAAACAGCAAACATTTGTTTATGGACACGTATGTAATAATGTGTATTAGAGATAAATAGCTTTACGCGAGTTTGTAACGAATAATAATCAATTTTCGCAAACATCATGATCGTTTACAATAATTACCCGGCCTAGCTATAAGAACAAAAAAACTGTTTGAAATTTGAGTTTCCGCCAAACGTGAAACGTTCCACCGATATTTTTGGGAACTAAATAAATGAAATCAGTCACATTCTTCGATATTTTTATGAATATAAAAAACTAAAGTTAAATTATTATTTACGGGATATTTACCGTGGTAAGGTTGTGGAAGGAGCTCCCGACATTTCGGCGCAGTTACATGCACCATGTTCACGGGAAGTAAATATCCCGTAAATAATCATTTAACTTTAGTGAACAACCGTGATAGTTTAAAACAGTGTTTAATATAAAAAACTGTTTATAAAAATATTGAAAATGCAAATATTTTCAAAGCCACTGTTACCTATTTGATGTTATTTTTATATATTTCTAATATAGAATATAAAATTATGTAAGTAGGTCAGGGAGCGTTCAAGTATTACGTAACGCAATTTTTTGAGATTTCGGACACCCCCTCCCCCCCATGTAACGCGCCGTAACGTTTTTCTGTACCCCACCCCCCTCACCCCTAGTAGAACGTTACGTAACCACCAAGGGACCATTTTTACCTAAAAGTCACAATAATGCGGCGTAAAGTACCGAAAAGTCGCTAAACTACCTTTGTTATATATAAGAAATGCGCAAGAGAATCTCTTTACGCGACCGTTCTGAAGGGTACAAAATAAAAAACAATGTTACGTAACGCGTAGTTCAAACACCCCCTCCCGCCCCTGTAACGCATCGTAACGTTTTACAAGACCCCCCCCCCCTTCGTTACATAATACTTGAACGCTCCCTAAGTTTTCAAATTGAATCAGTAGAAAAATATATAAATAAAATATGTACCTAATTTTGAGCTTAGGCTGGGTAATTCTTAAGGTATGATGCCAATCTATCTAATATTAATCTAATCTGACCAATGGCTGTTGGTCAGACGGCGGTCTGTGGTTCGTGGTACGTACGTCTGATACGGCTTTGATATGACAAGAAATCGCTCTAGACCAGTGTTATTCAAACTGTGGGTCGCGACCTCCTGCAGGCCGAGCACGGGCCGTGGAACAATTGTCTTTCCACCGTTTTTATCCGCGAGTAGACGCGACAGAGCTAGAATATGGATACGTTTGTCTCTTTCTAGCGGGATAAAAACGGTGGAAAGACAATCTGTCCACGGCCCGCGCTAGGCCTGCTGGGGGATGGCCATGCCTTTATAGGGAGTCGCGGGGGGCGCGAAGCCTCGGTAAAAGAAAAAAAACAAAGTAATAATAATAAAGTAAAGTAGTTTTTTCATTGTATATTGTCTCAAAAGCTGTTGGTTTTCCTATCAATAAATAAATAAATAAAAATATTTTTCCTAAGAAAAATTAATTAATGAGTTATTATAAAATCTGGTGGATGATGGTAGAAAATGTTAAGCATTAAGTCCTCCATTTGTGCATTGTACTTAATTTGTAAGTGTGCAATAAAGTATTAAACAAAAAAAAAGTTGTACGCATTTGATATTTATAATATAATAAAATATAGATTATAAACTGTGGAAGGTAGGGGGTCCCGATTTTTTTTTTTCATACTAAGGGTGTCGCGTCGTGTAAAAGTTAGAAAAACACTGCTCTAGACAATAAGACCAGTAACAGACACGTCAACTTGGCTGACGTCAACCACGTCAACGAACGAGAAAAAAGAGATGGGAATTATATTCTCACTCTTTCTCTCCCGTTGGTCAGACGGCGGTTCGTCACCCAAGTTCGATACGTCTATTACGGCTATAAGGCCACCCTACACAAGTGGAGAGTACGTCGGTAAGTACGTCCGAACAAATTGCCAGCCAAGCTCAAAAACATTCTTATAATAATCTTAAATTGTGCTTTGTCTTGCTCGAACTAATGAGAGCAAGACAAAATTCAACGTAAGATTACACTACTCCACAAATAACAAACTTTTTATTTTATCTGAGTTCCTACTATGTGATTATAATTCCTTGTTATTGACCTTAATACAATTATGTAAATAGGATTTTTATATAACATCTCATAATTTTTTTTATTGCAGAATAGGCTTGGCCGCCAACTCGCCTGATGTTAAGCGATGATGCGGCCTACGGCATATTTATTTTATCTGAGTTCCTAATATGTGATTATAATTCCTTGTTATTGACCTTAATACAATTATGTAAATAGGATTTTTATATAACATCTCATTTTTTTAGATTTTCAAAATACCCGCAATATAAAAATCAAACTTATGTCAAAAACTTAAAATTCATATTTCTCAGTTTCTAGACGTAATATATAAATAAAATGCCTGCATATATTTATTAGTCAACCTCGATATGAAACAATTTGAACCAAATCAGATATTTTTTTGGTGTTGAGTAGTGTTATTATAGGAATGTTTTTGAGGTTGTGGTAGCGTGTCATGCCACTTAAATGGGCATCGGGCCTAAGATATCCATAGTAGGTAGGTACTACTACATTATTATTTTATATAAATTATCATTATGCATTTTAATGTTTTTCTATTTTGTTAAATATAAAATATCCCAATTATTCTCTATTCTTTCCTTCCAACTGCTTGATTCTGATCGGCACTTGAACTGCGGGTAGGTCAACACTCTTGGCGCGTGGGCGGCCATCTTTGATGACGTCACTGCGCACCAGGTCCGGCAGGGGGCAAGTGCGCTTGCGCACGTACTCGGGGTTGCGTGTGCCCCCTATAAAAGGGGGTTTTAATTATTGTTGAAGTTATTAACATGTTTATACAGTCAAATTGGGCTATTTGTAGGTAATTCCTTTCGGCTTCCTAACACAGTTTCAAAGGCGTCGCCAGCTCATGGCGAAGGGGGGGCAAGTTAATATTATGGAGGATGAGAAAAATGCAGTTGGCTACATTTTTTTGTAATCTCTTGGGGGGGGGGGGGTTGGGGCAGCTGCCTCTCCCTGCCCCCCCTTGGCGATGCCCTTGCACAGTTTCATACTAGTTCGGAGATAGTAGATTCCATTTAAATTATCTTCCATAAGCCAAAATGAAGTAATTTTAGGGTCATTAGAAAAATGTAGAACAAATCTTAAAAAATTAAAATGTCTTTTTAGTTAATAATAGGCATAATCTCTAAAGAGTGAATCGGTTTCTTCTAGGCAAGTGTGATCCATCATCGCTTAACATCAGAGGAGTTGGCGGCCAAGAGCATGCCTATTTTACAATAAAAATAAAGTTCCTAGTTTGCAGTTAGCAAGAATAATAAATGATAACTAACACAAAAACAGCTCAAGAATTTTGAGGCGGCAGGAAATCAACCATAGCTTAGTAGTTAGAGCATTCGAGGCGTAAACCCAGATAGCACAGGTTTGAATCCTTCCTATAATAAAATTTCTAATTGTCTATAACAATTATCAAAGTATCTGTTTTATTTGTCAAGTTATTGATGCCGAAATACACTAGAAATTCTTAAAAGTTTATAATTTCATAATTCCAAAAGATGATTCAAACAATTTAGTGCGATTCACACTATCTTTCTTGCCTCACGACTGCAAAATGTGGAATGAGCTACCTTCCGCGGTGTTTCCGAGAAGCTACAACATGGGGTTCTTCAAAAGGCGAGTTAATGGAGTCTTAAAGGGTCGGCAACGTATTTTTGATACCTCTGGTGTTACAAGTATCCATTGAAGTGAGAATATTTGAGTGACCCCAAACAAGCTTTGCATGTTTGGGGTCACTCAACCATGTGTGCAATAATGTCCCAAATATTTATTTATTTTTGCATTTAGCAACTATCCATAGGCGACGGTGACTGATTACCATCAGGCGGCCCGTCTGCACGTTTGCCACCTATGGCATAAAAAAAATTTGAGAGGTGTCAAGGGGCACCCGGATGGAACAAAGTTCCTTTCGATTAATTAGTGAAACAATTGTAATAAAATTTTATTATTTTTTTAAATAAAAAAAAAACTAGCTTGCTTTCTATGAGAGAGAGAGAGAGAACCACGCGCACGCCGCACGGCTTACAACTAGCAAAAAGTGTCGTTACAACTTTTGGTCTTAATATTTTCCGTCTAGCCCCTAGACCAATGTTTCTTAAACTTTTTGTAGCCACGGACCACTTTCAATGTTTCACTAACACTACGGACCCCTTGCGAAGAGAATTTTAAAATAAGAAAACAGTGTATCTTGGCAATTACTTGATTTTTGGTTTTGTTTATTTAAATAACAGAACTGCATACTTTAAACGAATTCTAGTAAATAAACCTCGGGAATGTGGAACTTCGTTCCAAAAAAACTTGTAGGTATTTATTTTAGTTCAAATGTTTATCTTTTAGTAATTAAACCCAATTTGACTGTAAAATAACACAAGTAAAATTCTGAGCGAATTAATTTTGAGTGCTGATAGAAAATTAAACTATACAATAGAGAGGCTACGTTTATTGAGTTGATAGTTGAACCAGCGTATTCAGTCACAAAAACGGCGGGGAAATTAAAAATTCTTTACTTACACTGAATATTATCAGTAAAACAGTGGCAACACTTTGATTGTTTGTTTGACATAGCCACAGACAAAATTATAATCATTATAAAAAAATGCCTCGTAAGAAAATATACTGGTTTAAGCACGTTTCATTTTGGCGGGAATTCATATTTCAAACAGTTTTTTTGTTCTTGTAGCTAGGCCGAGTAATTATTGTAAACGATAATGATGTTCGCGAAAATTGATTATTATTCTTTACAAATTCACGTAAAGTTATTTATCTCCAATGCATATTATTACACATTTGTCAATAAACTAATTTATGTTGCTTCAAACGGTTTATTGCCATATTATGTAAGTAATATGGTGAGTAACTGATTAATATCTGTACATGATAATGTAAAGAACGACCAACAATTTTCGCGAACACTATGCCATTTCACAATAATTACCCGGCCTAGCTACAAGGACAAAAAACTGTTTGAAATTTGATTTTCCCGCCAAAGTGAAACGTTTCACCATAACTATAAATTTTAATATATCTAATGGGGCTTTACGGCTACCTGTTTTTAAAACGACTTCCAATAAGGAGGAGGTTCTGAATTCAACTGTATTTTTATAATGTATGTTACCTCGGAACTTTTGACTGGGTGAACCGACTTTGATGATTTTTTATTTATTTATTTGAAAGCTGGTGCTTCCCATGTGATCTAATTTCAATTTGGTCCAGTTCTGACATTTTTATGAAGTTGGTTTTTAGGGTTCCGTACCCAAACGGGACCCTATTACTAAGGCTCCGCTGTCCATCTGTCCGTCTGTCACCAGGCCGTATCTCATGAACCGTAATAGTTAGACAGTTGAATTTTTTTGGAGATGATAATTATAGGCGATTCTATTTAGGTGATTGCAAACTGTTGCGCGACCTCAAACCGTATCTCAGCGCGTTAAGGTTTACGTTCGCGTGATTTTCCGCACAGATCTGGAGCCGTAAAACCCCTAGCTTGATTTGAAGAGCGCAATAGAGCGAAAGACAGCACAAACATAATTTACTACTAATATTAGAGTCAAATTCTAACATCAAAATAATTAATTCTAACAACTAAAAGATAGAAAATTAAAAAATGCATATCATCAAAAATAAAACAGAAAATTCTAATGAATGTTTCAAAAAGGGGGAAGACGCGTGACATCCAAACACTGTACACATTAAATATGGCTCAAAATTTTCACAAGTACTTCACGTGTATCACAGACGCCAGTTCGATTGTGACTGAAGTCGATTAGGCCCGTGGGCCTAATTTGTGCGGTCCACGTCAAGGAGTTCGTCCCGTATCTTCCCACCATTTCCTTACATCAATAGAAAATTCTAAACAAGTCATGCATACATAAATACAATATTTATAATATACTTGTGACGTTATATTACCGTTCTAAATAATGTTGACATAAAATAATTAATAACTCCCCCAATGGCAACGGAACACTTATTTTTTAACTGACTCCCAATAAGTAGGAGGTTCTATGTTCGTTTGTCTGTATTTTTTTTTATATATATCATCGATATTTTCGCCAATTGTGAACCGATTTAAAAAAAAAAACTAGTTCAAAAGGGTATACTCCTGAGGTGTTCCCATTATCATCAAGTCAGGATCTGATGATGGAATCTCAAGGAAATTGAGGAAAACTACCTAACAAGTAATAAAATCATAGAAGTCAATGTTTGACCCACTTCCCGGTGTCCGATTGAGCTGAAATATTGCATACTGATGTAAGATTAGTAACAATGCAATAATCTGGTACTATTGAGCTGATCTGATGATGGAGTCAGGAGGTGGACAGTGGACTCCTCAACGGCGAACAACAAAGACACGAAATTTTGTAAATGGATTTAACTATAATATAGCCTGTTACAAACTCCATCATGACATAGCTGCGGAACCCAGAATTGACTTCTCAACGATGAATAGTACAGACACTTTTGAATAGTATAGACAAATTTTGTGTCTTTGACTATGTATATTTTAAGTACTTATACCGAATGATTGTTTCAAAAAAGGGGGAAGACGCGTGACATCCAAACATTGTACCCATTAAATATGGCTCAAAATTTTGACAAGTACTTCACGTGCTATCACAAACGCCAGTTCGATTGTGACTGAAGTCGATTAGGCCCGTGGGCCTAATTTGTGCGGTCCACGTCAAGGAGTTCGTCCCGTATCTTCCCCCTATTTCCTTATCAATGAGTATACCTAATAGTTTAATCACAGCATGCGTACAACATTGCTCACCTATTAAGCCATCACATACCCTTCCTGCGGGGAGCTTCGTTCTTCTCGTCAGAGAGGATCATTTCGCAGCCGTCTGCGCACGTGCGGGCGCCCAGCTTTGGCGATCTACATTAAATAATATAAACTAAGTAGGTATGTACGATTTTACTTTCGAAAAATTATATATAAAAGTCACATCATCATCATCAGCCAGTGGACGTCCACTGCTGAACACTGAACGACATCCTGCCATCTGCATCCACTGGATGCCCGCGACTCTCACAATGTCGTCGGTCCATCTAGTGGGAGGCCTACCCACGCTGCGTCTTCCAATTCGTGGTCTCCACTCAAGAATCTTTCTTCCCCATCAGTTATCAGTTCTTCGAGCGATGTGGCCTGCCCATTGCCACTTCAACTTGCAGATTTTAATAGCTATGTCGGTATAAAAGTCACAACGCGTAGCAAATTATAGTCAATAAACGTCCGAAGTTTTATATATAACCATAGCTATATGTATTTAGGTAAAATTTTATCGAAACAAAACTATTTTACCAAAACCAACCGTATATTTATGCGTTTACGGCTTAGTTCTCTAATGTCTGTTCGATTTGCACAACATTGTCAAAACTCGTGAACTGTCATCGAGCAAGCGAGACGGCGATTATGCCTGAATCGCAAGTGGGAACTTCTGTCCCGAGAGAAAGATACAATTTTCTCTTTCTCTCCCGTTGGTTAGACGGTGGTTCGTCAGCCAAGTTAACGTGTCTGTTACGTCTCTTACAGCGTGTTACGGCTTGTGCAACTATCGCGTGACTGTGGATCCATTCTGGCTGTGTATTGAGTCCAGCCAGATTGAGTATTGCCGCGATTAGCGCGTCATTGTGGCATCTTTGTATTTTCTTGATCGAAGTTTTTCTTAAATTAAAGTTTTTTACTATATCTATACAAAAACAAAACATTAAATAAAATAAAAAATATCTACAATGCCGCCGGCACTGTAGATTTAGCTGGCAACAAATTCAAGTACCTAATGAAAAAAATAGAATCACCGCTCTGCTGTTTTTGCGGGTCGGTGGAGGATGTACATCATGTGTTGTCGGAATGTGCGCGTACCAGGTCCAGCGGAGAGCATTGTCGCACTATGTTAGAAATGTAGGTTATTGCAACAGTGTCTTGGCTTCACCTGGCTCCAGGGAGGCCAAGATGATGATACAAATGTATCATTTATTTGTAGATTAAGTGCCCGTGTGGGAGTTGTTAGAGTTTGTGTGATAAATGTGTTTACTGTAGCTTTACGGGGTGGCATAGTCATTTTATGACAACACCCATTTTTTTTTAAATAAAGATTTTTTTTTAAATCTGGCGACAGAGTTTCCTTCTCATTTCCGTTCTACTCTGTTAGTGTCATGCTATTTAAAAAGGAGTTTTTGAAAGGTTTTTTTGTGTTACCTCTGCTCGACGAGTATCTTGGTGAGTCTGGCGACTTCGCCCCTCAAGTGGTGGAGCTCCTTGTCCCTCGCCCGCGCCTCCTGCTCCGCCGCGCGCTCCCGAGTCGTAAGCCGAACGCGCATGTCGTCGAAACTGAGAACACATTCATTTACACTCTATTAACTCTAAAGCTAATTTCAGAGTACACATAAAGTACAAGTACAAATATTCACTCCGCAAGAGCATTTAAATAAGTAGCGACTCTTACTACCACACAATAAAGTCCAATTCAGGACGTGCGAGCGCTAACTACCTACTGCTATATTAACCTACAAGTTGCCTCTCTGTCTATCGCGCGGCAGCGGGCACGGCAAGTTCGACAAGTCGGCTACTTGTAGCTTCATACCTAAAGTGTGGAGTGCGCCAGGCCTGACTATGCTTTAATATAATATCATATAGTTCATAGCACAACATTATCGCGCACCATATATTATAATGGACACGTTCACACTTAACTGTACTATAGGTATATTATTGGCTCCTTCTTTATTTGCTATACTATATAACAGAATAGTATAGCATAGACTGAAATTAGCTTCAAGCCCGTTGCAGAGCATACACAGTAGCTTAAAAAGTAGCAAGTAAATAATTATCAATATAAAAACAGGCTTCATAAAAATGACAACTGGACCAAATATGCGCCATCTATCCCATAGCGCGTGCATTGATTAGGCACTATCGGTTTTATAGAGCGCATGCCTGATTTAGTATTGAGGTGTTCCGACAGATGTCTCTTATAATAATTTTTGTGTGGAAATTACATTTAAATTGTAACATTGTAAAAAAAACATTTTAGAACTAGACAAAACAGGAAGCACCATCTTTAAAAAAAAAACATCAAAATCGTTTCACCCAGTCGAAAGTTCTGAGATAACAAACATTAAAACAAACAGTCAAATTGAGTACCTTGTCCTTCTTGGAAGTCGCTTAAAAAGGTTATAATTATATCGTCATCTGTAAACAGTTATTTCGTCCAACCTTCTCTTTATGCAAAAATCTCGACGCTTACGCTATCTAAAGTATGCCACTTGATGTACAAGTCAAATAAGAAAACTAAAAATTATAATAGCTGTCAAATTTGTACAGAAAATAAGACAGCGGACAGAGTATACAAAAAAACTGTATAAAGAGGCATCCATTAATTACGTGAAGCGTTTAGGGGGGGAGGGGGTCAAGCCGAATCTTACTCAATCTCACGTGGGAGAGAGAGGGGTTATCAGCAAATATCACGTAATATTTTTTCCCGCAAGAAATATTGTAAAATTGCAAAAAACTGGGATAAATTATAAAAATAAAATATGCTAAAGTTTCTCCACTAAAATATTGTTAAATCCTATACTTACAACTTATTACATACTAATACGTTATATACTAAATACAAGAAAATACACATTTAAAAAAATCTCACGTGAGATTAGGGGGTGGGGGACGGGGTCGAGCCAAATCTCATGGCATCTCACCAAGGGGGGAGAGCGGATCGAAAAATCACCAAAAACACCTCACGTAATTAATGGATGCCCCCTAAAACTATATAAACAGAGTATACAAACAAAGTATAGATATAAAACTGCCGCACTATAAAAAAAAAACATACTCACAGTTTCCTTAAACACGCAGTCTTTCTCGTCAAATGCTCGATTTGCTCCTTGGACGCTTTCTCAATTTGTTTTACTTTCGATGCATCTTCTGATCTCTTCTCTCTCAATTCTTTTTCTCTCTCCAACGCTTCTCTAAGTTAATAAGGATAGGATAAAGTAAAATATTAAAGGGTAAAAGGTTAAAACTAAATAGAATAAAGCTGTTGTCTTTAATGGGTTAAGTTTAAGATTTAAATAGCAGGGATTCGTTTCGTTTTTGCTGTTTGGCTGTATGTGTGGTAAGGCCGTAGCCAGTTTGTTTCAAAAACGTTATTTGACATTTTAAAGTTTTCTTTTGACGGGAATCAAGTTGCCAGAAATAAAAATAGGCACAAAACAAGATCTTTTCAAAATAGATAATTTTATTAAAACAACATTTTTTCATATAAAATTACAAAAGTTACAGTGTACGTTATTTTACAATAAGCTGAGGAATTTTTATTCATCAGTCAGACTTTCCGAAAATTTAAATAATTTTAATATAAAAGCTTAAGACATAATGTTACTTACTTCTGATAAAATGTTTATGATTATTTAAGCATGTGAATTTATATTATAAAATCTAATTATGAAAATGAGCAAAAACTGACTAGAATTCGATTTTAAAATGGCAATATGAAAAACATGTGAGAGTGAACAAAAAAACTTGAACAATCAAAAATCGTGAACAATATGCATGAGAAATTGAGAATATATACAAAATATTTAAATTTAATGAAAATAAAACAATATTACGATATTTAACAAAAATAGTCCTTTTCGGCAGTGTTATAACAAAAATCTTTTTAGGGCCGCCACAAACGATAGACTTAGTCGACGGGAGTATAAAAACTGCGATGAAGATGTACACTGCTTCAGTTAGAGAGAGTCCGTCGACTAACAGTCTCTCGTCAGTCAGGGCCCTTACTTTTGAAATGGTATCACTTTGAAACACTCTTTGCACGTGTGTATATGAAAAGTGCGAGCGAGAGGACCATAGCGACGAGAGCGAGACGGAAGGAGCCAGTGAGAGCGCCAGCGAACACCGTCAGTACCGCACCCAGTATGAGAAGAGACTTCAAGCTGTGACAACGTTAAAATACAAGATAACCTAAAATATTATCTAAATAAAAAAGTATATTTATATAGACAGAATATCAAACCCTAGTGTCAGTTTTTAGGCCTTCTACATGGCCTAACTGTTGCATGGGTGAGCTGCATTACTTAATTCAGCTCACAATCTATCTCCACGCCAAATTTTATTGAAATCTGTTTAGCCTATGTAGAGTAGATATAGAATATAGATTGTAAATATAACATAACGCAAAAACTCTTAAATTTATGATACATTAGGTATGATTGAAGTAACAGAGAATCTTTAAAAATACGTATTTCAATTATTAAAATGAAAAAAAAACACCTCAAACAAGAAAGAGAAAAAAGAAAAACAAGAAGAGAAATTCTTAAAACTGAGATTAATTTATAGTTAAATAAAATAAGAGAGAGAGAGAGAGAGATAAGAGTTTTATTTTGTTCTCTGTATAAAATTTTCTTGTGTCAAAAATAAAGATTTAATCAATTAATCAAAAATAGAGCAATCACCGTAATAATTGAAACATCAATCATAGCAAACGACGTCACATATATGAAAACAAATACCATTTTGCATGAAAGTTTGCAGATATGATAAATACTGTGGACATGGAGTAAAGTGAGGTCAGGTAAGATGTTGATGCCATAAGCATACAGATAGATACAACACTCTTACTACTCTTACTAAACTCTTTATTATATACAAACACATAGAAAAAACTAACGAGCTAGTGTCACAAGTGGCGTGGCTTTATTGATAGAAGCGATCTCTTCCAGGCAAACATTGGATAGAAAAAAATTACGTAACAGGATATACCGGGAATGTTTAAAACTTTTGATCATACCTACCATTAAATAAATACTACCATATGATAGAAATAATATTAATATTTAAAAAAAAAAACAAATAAGTTGTTTTTCGAAAGTGGTAACTAGTCGCGTAAGAATATTATAAAACATTTTTTGAGTAGTCATCGCATAATGTTTATAAGCTAATAGTTAGATAGAAACTTTTCATTTCGTAAAATATAAATTAATGTAACATATAGATAAGTGCCGAAAGTGGCGGCCTTATCGACAAAAGCAATCTCTTTGACACAACCTTCTTATCACATCATCAGCCGTTTAACGTCCACTGCTGAATAAAGGCCTCCCTCATAGAAAGGGGTGTTGTCATAATCCCCACGCTTGGCAGGCGGCTTGGGGATCGCAGTAGGTACACCGTGTACTATTAGGACGCTGCTGCCCATCCTCCGGTGGTTCTGGTCGCAGTTTTAGGACATACCCGAGTCCAACCTTCTTATAAGTATATCTAAATTATTGCTAGTAATTGGTTTAGAAGAAAAAGAACCATGTTCTCTCAGTCATTTGAGTTTTTTTTGCTATAATACTGCCTTTTGGACCATTTTGGATTATTCTTATGAACATAATATTAAAATGTGCGTGTTTTAATGATTTGTGTGGATTAAACTGTTATTTACATAGTACATGAAATATTAACAACACTGATGTAATATTTCGACATGCGATTGGTAGCCAAATTTCGTCCAAAAGACAATATTTCAAAATTGTTAAAATATTAGTTCAAAAATCCAGAAATTAGATTTTGTTTAAGAACAAAATTTAGCTACCAATCAATCGGATGTAAAGGGACGAAATAATGACGTAAATTGTTAATAAATAAAGCCATTGAATTAATATTTTAAAGCATAGAAGGAGTCTGTAATGAAATAAGCTAATGATACACCCAGACTTGTGACATTTGACAATCATGTCACATTACCCACTTCAATAATTTCGTAACGATTTGATGGATATATGCCTGTCACGATGTACCATAAAAATAGTTTATTACAGATGCGCTTTCAATGTAACTAACTTGCAGTGAAAATGAAGATATCATCCATATACGCGATAACTACTGATTCAACGCGGTGCTTGGTTAATTCGAATAGCTTACTAACCTTAGTTCTTGCTCAGTGACAGCTAACGTACGCCCACAAGCAGCCGTTTTCACCGCTAGATTGTCAAAATCACTCGATTTCGAGTGAAGTTGAGACTTCAGATCTGAAAACAGAATTTGTAAATACGTGTCTTTTAAATCCATGAAAGAGTGTTACGTTTGTTCTCTTGTATGTAATAGTCTTTACCTCTGATTTCTTCTAGCAGTTCTTTTTCTCTCTTTATCCTATCTTCTTCTCCCTCTTGCCTGCATTCCGTCTTCATTCTCGCTAAGCAGTTTTCTTTATCAGTCATGAACTGCTCCCATTGATCCTCTGAAATTGAAGTAGCATTATGGTAAGTGCTGTCGTTTTCACATCTCTCTAATTTTGATGGGTTTTAAAAGTAAATTCAAACAGAAAGAGTGAACAGAAATTTGGTCTTCCAGGTCATTATTTTACTGATCAAAGATCGAAGGTTTTCGGTATTTTTTTAAAGTTGACTGTTTCTTCTACAAAAAGACAAATAATAATAACAATCATTTTTTTATTTTGCAAAATACATCTATAGATCTTGGGTTCTACTCGTGTATTGTCTACAATTTTCGACAATTTTATTATTTTTATATTTTTTTTACCCATTTCATTCCGATGCTTCTCCTTCAATTTGTTAAGTTGGTCTACTCTTTCCGCTATAAGCTTAGATCTGCTCGTTTCTAGCGCTCGTCTTGCCTCGTCAGCCGATGTTGCTGCTTCTTCTTCAACAGTCTTCAGTTTTTTTGACCATTCTTCTATTAGTTGTTCTGAAAATATAATTTCAGGTATGTTATTATATTATATGTTTAATGGATACAACAATCTTTTTATAAGTTTTTAAAATTTTGTTGAGTGGTCGTTTACGTAGGTACATTTAACAGAAGTAGGTACTTTGTCAATGTTTTCTAAACCATTTATTTTGCTATTTTTGATGTCATACATTTTAATAATGGAACAACTCGGAAGACATTCACACAAATATTATAAATTCGAAAGTATGTTTGTTGATTTATTATAAAGTTTGTTTGTCCTTCTTTAACGCAACAACAGATCGACGGATCAACGTATTTTTTTGCGTAGAGATGGTAAGAGGGTTGGAGTGTGAAATATGATATTTTTTATCCCGGGAAAATGTACGATTACTGAGAGAATACCCACGCGGGTGAAAACATTGGGCGGGGTATGCTGGTATTATCTAAAATAGCATTGATAATGTTGTTGATTGAATCAGGCGTTACTTTGCGGAAGTCCATTTTCAAAACTGTTTCACTGATGATTTTCTAGTGTAATTCCGCTTCTACGGAATTCTAGTAGAAGCGGAATTACACTAGAAATTCATCAGTGAAACAGTATTGATAATGTTATAATATAACAGGTGCGTACTTTTTTGTAATATCGAAATTTCATTGACTTTCACTGTTTTAACAAAAATTTGCAAATTAAGTTTTTATTCCAATAATAGGGTCTGGTCTTTGATCTCATTCTCACTGAAGCCTCACACGGATGACGATAAAGGCAGGATTTTGTTTATAGTTCCAGAGTGTTTATTAATTATTATTGACTACTCAAACTACGTCATATTTAAAGTTAAATGATTATTTACGGGATATTTACCGTGGTAAGGTTGTGGAAGGAGCTCCCGATATTTCGGCGCAGTTACATGCACCATGTTCACGGGAAAAAAATGAAATGAAATGTTGAAATATCCCGTAAATAATCATTTAACTTTAGTGAACAACCGTGATAGTTTAAAACAGTGTTTACGTCATATTTATCCTTACCTTTTTCATCTTCGAATCTCTGCGTCATATCTTCTACCTTATTTGCGTAGTCCATATCAGCTTTGTCCAACAAATGCCGTAGTCGCATTATATCCCAATCTGCTTTACTGTGCGCCTCTGCTATGGCCGTGTCGAACTGCGCTTGTTTGGTTGCAAGGAGTTCTTTTAGATTTTCATACTGAAAGAGAAATAATCACATCACATTAATATCATATATTTGAAAGTTTGGATGGATGGATGCATGTTTGTTACTCAATCACGTAGAAACAGCTGGATGAATTTGGATAAAAATATGAATGTACATTGCATATGTCCTGGATTAACACATAGGCTACTTTTCTTCATCATAATCATCATCGCCGATTTTCATCACCACGCGGGTGAAAACGCGGAGCGCAGCTAGTTATCAATTTAAAAAACCGACTTCATAAAAATGACAGAACTGGACCAAATATGCGCCCCCTACCCCATAAAGCGTGCATTAGGCACTATCGGTTTTAGAGAGCGCGTGCCTGATTTAGTACTGAGGTGTTCCGACAGATGTCTCTTATAATAATTTTTGTGTAGAAATGACTTTTTAATTGTTACATTGTAAAAAAATAAAACATGGTAGAACTGGACCAAGTTGAAACGGGAAGCACCAGCTTTCAAATTGAAAAATAATCATCAAAATCGTTTCACCCAGTCGAAAGTTCTAATGTAACAAACAATAAAATAAAACAGTCGAATTGATAACCTCCTCCTTTTTGGAAGTCGGTTAAAGAGAAACTATTGATACACATAGTTTTACGGTATTTTGTGGAAACGTTCTGTATGTCTGCCGAAGGATAATTTGTTCCGTTTTGGTAATTGAGTTACGAAGTCAGTGTGATAGAGGAATTTCGGTTCCCTTTTCGTAATCAATTATTAAATTAGATAAGAATTCGCTATTGTTTTAGGATAAAATGCCATCACGAGTACCACCTGTGACAATATATATACAGTGTAAATTATATATATCCCATCAAAAACTTAAATGTGAAATGAGAGCCAAGTGAATATTATGATATACTTAATTATGCCTTGGTTGTTGACTTCAACGACAAAAGAAGTGAGATCTAAATGTGAGCTTTAACTTAGGATAATATAAGGTCGGGGAAAAAGTTTCTTCGTATTTTTTAAACAAATTCAAGACATATTTTTTTCAAGTTTAATTACATTTAATTATAATATATATGTGCCATTTTGTTCGATAACTTGTTGCCATCTTGTAGGTAGTGACATGATCCCGTTGCTGTAGAATTTTTGGGACTTCTGATCAAAAAAATGCAACAAGTAGTTTTGACAGTCCTCTCTTGATGTTAATCTAACACTACCCAAAGAATTCTGAAGAGATCGAAACAGGTGGAAATCTGAGGGTGCAAGGTCTGGGCTATATGGTGGATGCATTAACACTTCCCAACCAAGCTCTCTAAATTTTTGCTGAGTGGCCAAAGATGTGTGCGGTCTGGCGTTATCATGATGAAAGACCACACTCTTTCTGTTGATCAATTCCGGCCGTTTTTTCTCAATTTCTTGTTTGAGTCTCATCTGCTGTTGGCAGTAGAGATCCGAATCGATGGTTTTGCCCGGCGGTAAAAGCTCATAATGAACGATGCCCTGCCAATCCCACCATACACACAACATCACCTTATTACGTGTTAATCCGGGTTTCGCTACAGTCTGTGGTGCTTCACTGCCCTTTGACCATGATCTTTTGCGCACATTCTTGTCGTAGGTGATCCATTTTTCATCACCAGTGATCAATCTTTTCAAAAACGGTTCGGTTTCGTTACGTTTCAATAGAGAATCGCAAATGAGTACACGATTCATTTGGTTTCTTTCAGTGAGCTCGTGTGGCACCCAAATATCGAGTTTTTTGTATACCCAGTTTTTTTCAAATGGGTCAAAACTGTTTTGTGGTCAATCCCCAGTTCTTCAGCTACGTCGTAACTATTAATATGCCGATCTTGGTCCACTTTTTCAGAAACGGCATCGACTTTATCCGTAACAGGGCGACCAGAGCGAGCTGCATCTTTGACATCAAAATTCCCGGACTGAAAACGCTTGAACCAACATTGTGCTACTCTTGATGACACTGCATTAGGTCCATAAACGTCACAAATTTTATTCGCGGCTTGTGTCGCATTTTTCCCTTTTTTGTTATAAAATTTCACAATATATCGAATTTGTTCGTTAGATTCACTCATTTTATCGAACAAAAAAACAATTGAAAAATTGCGGGAAATTGCTTTTTACGTTTTGTATTCCTTTTTTAATATGTCATATTTTTAATGGTATCAAAACCAGCCAGATACAAACAGTACAACGGATAAGATTTTTACTACAACTTTATACATACAAAATACGAAAAGACTTTTTCCCCGACCTATTATATTGCCTAAGGTCTGAAAGAACCAAATTTACCAGTTTCTGATTTTATTCCTTTCTATCATTCTACCCAACTACCTATCTGGATGCCAAATTTGAACTTTCTGGGTCATCTGGAAGTGGGTTAGAGTTTTGATCTATAGGTCAGTAAAAATGTTGATTTTTGGACGTTAATATCTAAAGAACTGTTAAAGGTGTGTTCATGAAATTTGTAGCAAAAATATATCTCGCAAGTCTCAATATATATGCCAAATTTGACATTTTTATGTGAAATAGTTTTTGAGTAATGAAGGGGACAAAAGTGGCTCCCAATGGTTCGTGTAATATTACACATGGTACCGCTCGAGACTTGGCTTTGACGCGCTGCCGCGCGTCTAGATAGCGACACTTATTGGACTGTACGTTTTAGGACGTTATTGAGAACTATTTAAAAACGTTTTTTTAATAAAAACTTATTTAATTCCAAAGAAGTCTATGCTATAAAAATGCAGTGTTTTCTGGAACTACTCAATCGATTCTGAAAACTTTTGTGTATTTCAAAAATGTTGGCGAAAACGTGGCTAGTAAGAAGCACGAAGAAGGTACTTACTTTAGTAGAAATCTCTCTTAACTTCCGCTCGGCGTTTCTGGTCTCCTGTTCAGATTCAGCTCGAAGCTGCGCCAGCGCAGCCCTAGTTCTCTCGGCGTGACCTCGTTCCAGCGCTGTTCTGGTGGACGCCATAGTGGAGGCGTGGTCTGATTTGAGCGTCTCTATTGCTTTGGAGTGGGACTGTTCTAAGCGTTGGACAGTCTGGAATACCAATACAATTGTCTTATTGATCGAGCGTAGAGAAGATCTGCATTCTCACTCTTGACCACAATTCCGATCGATCGGTACTGGAATTTAGATATTTCGTACTCTTGAACACTCTTGCTGAATGCCAACCGAGCGCCAAATTAATTCAATATTTTATTTAATTTAATATTGTGCGCATAATAAATTAACTAGATGGGCTTGGCATTGAAATTGTTCAATATAAAAATCAATTTTCGAGAGTAGGGTACTGTCTATATTGTACAATATATATCAATATGGGACTGAAATTGACATTGGGTAAGAATTGGCATTGGGTTGGAGAGTAAGCCGGCTTCCTAAGCTGTGGGCGAAGTACGAGTAATCACTACGTAAAATACGTAGCAATAATCTTCTAAACTCAGTGTTATAAATAGAATAACTGCCTTAGCTTTACAAATTTGAGGTTCAGTATATATAAAAAAAAGTTAGAAAATTGATCTGGGTCGTCTATTATGATACGTACTGCCCAAGAATGGAACTACCTGCCGTCCTCCTTGTTCCCTGAGAACTACAATCTAGACATCTTCAAGGTGAATAGATTTCTTATGGATCAATGTGTTCCATCCTCGGCCACACCGTCGCTTACCATCAGGCGAGTTGGTGGCATAACACAGATCAATCTACACTAATATTATAAAGAGGAAAGATTTGTACCTATTTTTGTATGTTTGTAATGAATAGGCTCCGAAACTACTGAACCGATTTGAAAAATTCTTTCACTGTTAGGAAGCTACACTATCCCCGGGTGACATAGGCTATATTATATTTTGTAGCGAGGCCGAAAGCCGAGCTTACACTCGTGCGAAGCCGGGGCGGACGGCTAATCATATATAAAATAAAAAAATACGGAAAAACTCATTATAATTAATGTTTTTGTCTTCAACACAGTAAAAATCTTGTTCCGTAGCCCGACAAGGAACCCGTTCTGTCCATCCGATTTTTTCAGAACCTTCTAACTTCTATAAGTATACTTTTTTTGCAACTCTGCGTACCACAGATCCGTTCACATTATTGCAAACACTGACAATGCTAAAATGATTCACCTGTAAATGTCTCTCCTGGTCCCCTTTCCTCGCAGCCTCTTCCCTCTCCAACAAGTCCTTCAGCCGGTGGACTTCCAACTTCAACGCTTCTTCCCTAGTTTCCACCTTCTGAAGCTGCAGTGTGAGCGATTGAACCGAGCGTTGCTGTTCTGAAGCCATGCCTCGTAACTGCTGTAACTCGGCGATATGCGCTGGTGAAGGTTGAGGGTTGGCTTTCATATGTTCTACTGTTTCTTTTAGCTGGAAATAAGACATTATATAAGATGATTTTGTAGCACTTTGGGCACAACTAGAAAACTGGCGCCTAAAAGCTCATCATCAGCATCAGCCAGAAGACGTCTACTGCTGAACATAGGCCTCCTCTTTTAACCTCCACACTGAACGACAACCTGCCATCTGCATCCACTGGATGCCTGCAACTCTCACAATGTCGTCGGTCCATTTAATTCATAAATGATGGAGTCCTGAGGTAACAAATATAAAATGGATAGATATCAATAAAAATGTTAGAATTGGACCTAATTGAAATGAGACCACACGGGAAGCACCAGCTTTTAACAAAAAAAGAATCATCATAAACGATTTACCCAGGCATAAATTATGAGGTTACAAAAAAAACCGAATTGAGAATCCCCTCTTTCTTAAAAGACAGTTTAAAACCAAACCAGGTATCTCAGCATATAGTCACCACAGTCAATGACGCCATTTGTGACGCCACTGATCGGCATAGTTAACCACCATTATCCACGTCCAACGCTCGCTGCAATCTTTCTAGAAGAATTTTATCCTCCATCTCTCCTGCTTATGGCCCCTCTCCACGTCTCTCGCCCGTTGCTTTAGCCCCCTAATTTTTCAACAGCAAAAAGACACCATTCTTTCTACCTTCACTGCTAGCCTTATCCTCCACCATCATACCTCGCTGCAATCTTTCTAGAAGAATCTAAAGCTCCATCTCACCTGCTTATAGTCTGCTCCTCGTCTCTCGCCCGTTGCTCCAGCCCCCTTATTTTTCAATAGCAGAAAGAGATCATCCTTTCTACCTTAACTGCTAGCCTTATCTTTTTCCACCATCATCTCTCGCTGCAATCTTTCTAGAAGAATCTAAAGCTCCATCTCACCTGCTTATAGTCTGCTCCTCGTCTCTTGCCCGTTGCTTCAGCCCCCTTATTTTCCAATAGCAGAAAGACATCATCCTTTCTACCTTCACCGCTTGCTGAAAACTTACTAAAGGAATTTAAAAGCTCCATCTCCCTCTCACCTGTTTGTTGTCTTTCTCCGCGTCTCTTGCCCGTTTCTCCAGCTCCCTCATCTTCCACTCGCAGTCTGAGAGCATCCGTTCTGCTCGCGCCGCTGCCTGCGAGCGCGCTGCTTCGTGTGCTAGCCGCCATTTTGATGTGTTGGCCTCTGCTGCTGCTAAGGCCTGGAAATATAACACGACAATAAAAAATTTGCGGGGGTTGCAAATTTATATGAAAGTCTACACGTATCAGTCTATCGTGGTATCGTGGTATCAGTCTACTTCAGGATGTAGGCTTCTGAAAATGAACCATATTCAGTCCGATCTCAACTCTGTTTTCTCATTCTTTCTCTCAAAGCTTTTTACGCCATTTCAGCCTATCATGTTCTCTTCCCACTGCTGGGACACGTCTTCTTTCAGAGAGAGAGAGAGAGGGAATGGGCCCTAATCCACCATGCTGGCCCATTGGATGTTGGTTAATATCATATTTCTTTGAACTTTTGAGGTTCACGGATATACCGGCTTCCTCACGATGTTTTCATCATCTGTGAAAATTTCAACTGTCTAACTATCACGGTTCATGAGATACAGCCTGGTGACAGACGGACAGCGGAGTCTTAGTAATAGGGTCCCCTTTTACCCTATGGGTACGGAACCCTAAAACCATACCTCAAGGCTCTTCTGCTCGCTCTGCGCCTTCTCTGTTTCGAGTCTATCTCTTTCCCGCTCTAACGCGAGTACTCGTGACTCGAGTTCAGCTCGCCGAGTGAAAGCGTCCTCCAACTCGCCTTGAAGCTCTCGGAGGTACTCCTCTAGAAACAAAAAGAAGATTATAGCGTTTATTGACATATAACAACTAGCCCAGAAAGAAGTTTATAGGTTTGTTGACATAGAACAACTAGCCCAGAAAGAAGACAATAGGTTTGTTAACATAGAACAACTAGCCCAGAAGGAACATTTGTTTGTTGACATAGAACAACTAGCCCAGAAAGAACATTATATGTTTGTTGACATAGAACAATTAGCCCAGAAAGATTAAACATAGTCTGACCTATTTTTAGATCCATCTGTTAAAGCAAGTTCTAAGTGGACAATTCAAATTCGCGCTGTTTAGGTTTCTGTACATAAAGGATAAAAACGGGACCCTATTACTGAGCCTACGCTGTCTGTCTGAAATACCGACTTCATAAAAATGTCAGAACTGAACCAAATTGAAACAGGACCACAAGCTTTCAAATAAAAAAAGAATCATCAAAATTGGTTAGAAAGTTCTGAAGTAAAAAAAAAACAGTCAAATTGAGAACCTCCTATTTTTTGGAAGGCGGTAAAAAATTATCGATTAGGTACTGCACGATAGTTTTCAGAAATGAAACGCGCCGAATGAGATTCTTGCTCTACCCTGAGCAAAGGCTATAGAACCGGGACTCAATGCTCTTACCGTTCTTCTGCCGCAGCTGGTCGGCCAGGTCTGCGGAACAGCTCCTGGCTGCAGTCAGCTCCTCGTCCAGGGACCGGCCCCGCTGCCGCACCAGCTCAGACTCCTTGTATGCTGCTGCTAGCTCGCATTTTAACTCTGTAAGAGAAGATAAACTTTTTTTAAGTATAATGCTTTTTAGGGTTCCGTATCCAAAGTGTACGGTTGCTTGGAAGAGATAGCTTTAAGCGATAAGGCCACCTGGTAAAACCCTAGATAATTACTGGAATGTATAATGTTATCCTTGTTTTTGTGGTTTTTAATAAAGAGTTATTATATTGTGTACATTGGTATCCTATTACTAAGACTCCGCTGTCCGTCTGTCCGTATGTCACCAGGCTGTATCTCATGAACCGTGATAGTTAGACAGTTGAAATTTTCACAGATAATGTATTTCTGTTGCCAATGATGATATTTTTTTTTATTTGAAAGCTGGCGCTTCCCGTGTGGTCCCATTTCAATTTGGTCCAGTTTTTTTTATGATACTGGGTGACAGACGAGCGAAGTCGCTCGCCTGATAGCTCTTCACGCTTGGCCATAACAGCTCAACGCCACTCAGAATTTTGAACTGCAATAGTTCAAAACCTGGATGGCAATGCACTGCGCTCGTCACCCCGAGATATAAGATGTCAAATCTCTGTGTGCCCTGTAATTTCGCTGGAAACATTGCCCTTCAATACGGAACACAGTAGTGTTTGCACACAGTGCTTCGCGGTTAAATAACTGGCAAAGGTGTGGTACCTCCCCTAGGCGGACACCTGCAAAAGAGTCGAGTGCACGTTAGTTACCACTACGAGTTCTGATGTAGTCGGTTTTTTATATTGAGAATTATTGATTGATATATAATAAGTATTTTCTGATTACTTCTATAGCGAATTTTCTTAGCTATTGACCTCTACAATTCCGTATGTCTCAGAGTCCAGACAGTTCAGTCATAGCTAATAATATCGTAAATAATCGCGAGAATGCAGCCGGAACCTCCCACGCTCTGCTAAATTAATTACTGCTCGTACATTTATGAGGAAAATCCATTAAAATTGGCGAAGTTTTGATCAATGTAACTAATGGCGTAGGTACACAACACACACTCAGCTAAGACAACGGGCAATGGAAAGAGCTATGCTCGGAGTTTCTTTGTGCGATAGAATCCGAAACGTGGATATTCGACAAAGAACCAGAGTCATCGACATAGCTATTAAAATTTGCAAGTTGAAGTGGCAATAAGCAGGCCACATCGCTCGAAGAACTGATAAGCGATGGGGTAGAAAGGTTCTTGAGTGAAGACCACGAACCGGAAGACGCAGCGTACCGGAAGAGGCCTCCCACTACGAGTAGATGGACCGATGACATCGTGAGAGTCGCGGGCATCCAGTGGATGCAGATGGCAGGCTGTTCAGTGTGGAGATTAAAGGGGAGGCCTATATTCAGCAGGGGATGTCTTATGGCTGATGATGATGAACTAATAGCGCCCCACGGTTTCACCCGCCGTCAACGGTAGTATATTTATTATAGGCATAAAATTAGCCTATCTATTCCCTATCCTTATTATTCCTTATTCTTTTTAACCGACTCCCTTAAATGAGGAGGTTCTCAATTCGACTTGTTTTTAATGTTTGTTACCTCAGTACTTTCGACTGGGTGAACCGATTTTGATGATTCTTTTTTTATTTGAAAGCTGATGCCGCCCGTGTGGTCCCATTTCAATTTGGTCCAGTACTACAAAGTTTATTTTTTTTTACAATGTAACAATTAAAAAGTCATTTCCACACAAAATTTATTATAAGAGACATCTGTCGGAATGCCTCAGTACTAAATCAGGCTACTTTCCGAGTAAGAGTAATGAAAACATGTTTTTAGGAATATCAGCTGAGCTATGATGAGGGGGGTCTATCCAAAATATCTAATTTAGATTAACCCGAGATTTGACACTCCTTGCTACCAACACTGATTGTGATATTATTTCTGACAGTTGGAAAACTTTAACGAAAGTTTTTTTGACTTATTGTGAAAATTTAACTGATCAATGGGACAGGGCCCCTGTTAAATTAAAAATTAAAAAAAATTTGTTAAATTTTAATTATATAATTATAGTCAACGGCTTTTTTGCCCCTGTCACAGGGGCAAAAAAGCCGTTGACTATAATGACAATTTGTATGACATACTAATTTTATGTTGACATATTTTTACAGCAATTTGTTGTATTTATTATATTATTAATTTTATAATATTATTCCTATTTTTACTAGGAAATCTATTTTAGTTTCACAATATGTGAGATAAATGTTAGTGGAATTTGTCCGTTTTTATTCTCAATAAATAATTTGCATTTGACATCTTAGGTATCGTATATCTCGGTAATTTGGTCCAGTTCTGTCATTTTTACAAAGTCAGTTTTTATATATTAATAATTATTATTGTCTGTAAATTCTAACATAACCTCTGTTCGCCAAAGATAAGGAACAACTACCTACTAAACTACCTACCTACTAAACTACCTACCTACTAAACCTACCTACCTACCTAAAAATTGACTTTAGCGCAGTTAATTCAAGACATTTACCGGTTTATATTACCTAATCTTTGTATTATTTCAGCACGGAATATTATTTGTGGTTAATATGCGCCGCAAAAATATTTATGATCTTGTCATAAAACTGCAAAGCTGAGAATAGCACTTTCATTGCAGGATGTCTGCATTAAAATAGTTTTAGATTCGCTCGGATCCGGGATGAATGATATATCATTTTGTTTTTTTTTTTTAATTGTCAAATAGGCTCGCGCTTGGCCGCCATCTCGCCTGATGTTAAGCCATGATGGGGCCTACGATGGAGCACGCTTGCCTAGAAGAAACCGATTCACTCGAGACTTGAAGACACCCAGATTGTAACTAACGGGGAACACCCATTCAGGCAGCGCATTCCACAGGCACAGGCAGCAGTTCGCAAAATAAAAGTGGAATCAAACCGCTTTGTACGGGTTTTCGCAATGTCAACCATAAAGCGGTGTCGATTTTTCGTGCCCGCTCTGGCAGTCTGATAGAAAAAAGGGCAGGAGGGAATTAAATCATGCAGATCTGATGCACACTCCCCAAAATGTATACGATAAAAAACCGATAGACCAGCAACTTTGCGCCGATGCTCAAGACTAAGAAGATATCAATAACATCATCGATACCATGACATTATTGCTTGTTGCAGGGCTGGATTTAGGGGAGGGCAACCGGGGCAACTGCCCCGGTCCTCCACAAAAAGGGGCTAGAGAGACCACAATAGAGACTTCGGAAGAAAAAAATATTGCCTAGTAAACACTAGTAAACCACTCCTTTGTTGCCCCGAGGCTTCCAGACCTCTAAATCTGGCATTGCTTGTTACAGCAGACTATTCGCGTGATTTTGCAAACTGCACCTATTAGGGCCCGCGTTTAGAGTTGGGCGTAAGGCATCGGGAGTGAAAAGTTGTTGGACTTAGTATTTATAGTTTCCGCAACTTTATATTTACTTTATTAAACAATGTAAGTCATAAAACACGCATTACAATTCTATTTATAACAAGTGAAATTATACTGAAACTGTATCCGTGACGAAATACACAAATAGCAGCACATGTGCCTTTGTGTTAATAAGGTCAAGTGCGAGGCGAGTGCTGCGCTCAAGCGAATTGTTATGAACGGATTTTTTATGTACCTGCATAAAGGTCATCACACAGGTAGCTATAATATATCATACTAGCTGCGCGCCACGGTTTCACCCGCGTGGTGATGAAAATCGGTGATGATGATGATGAAAAGTAGCCTATGTGTTAATCCAGGATATAAACAATGTATATTCCAAATTTCATCCAAATCCATCAAGCCGTTACTGCGTGATGGAGTAACAAACATCCATCCATACATCCATCCAAACTTTCACATATATCATACTAGCTATACCCGCGTCGTCGTCCGCGATTTCTTCAGAAAAAAATTGCCTATGTCCGTCCTCATGATACATACCATTTACTCGCAAAATTCTATCGAGATCGGTTAAGCCATTTAGCGTGATTATGTAGCAAACAGACAGAGTTACTTTCGCATTTATATATATCTATAATATATATTATAGCTGCGCATAGAAAAATTTCAAAATTTTGCCAAATTTCATCCAGATCCGTTCAGCCGTTCCGGCGTGATTGAGTCACAAACATCCATCCATCCAAACTTTCACATTTATAATATTAGTGGGATAGTGTAGATAGCTTTATGTGACAAAAATTTCGGACTTTTATTAATATACCAGCCGCCCGCCCCGGCTTCGCACGGGTGTAAGCTCGGCCTTCGGCCGCGCTACTAAATAAAATATAGCCCATGTCATCCGGGGATAGTGTAGCTTCCCAACAGTGAAAGATTTTTTCAAATCGGGTCAGTAGTTTTTGAGTTATTTCGTTACAAACATCCAAAAATCCAAATCTTTCCTCTTTTATCACTATCGTCACTACATAGTATAAAACAAAGTCGCTTCCCTCTGTCTGTCCCTATATATGCTTAGATCTTTAAAACTACGCAACGGATTTTGATGCGGTTTTCACTATCAGTTAGATAATTTTTCACGGAAGGTTATATATATATAATAAAACATATACCCGTGCGAAGCCAGGGCGGGTCGCTTGTAATATTATAATACAGATATCCGGCTTTATGTCAGGATGGTAACCCTTGTTGTGGTGTACCAAAAATCACCTAACCACATAAGTCTTGCTACAGCATTTGTTTATAATTGGAAACAGTCCCCAGAAACTACACAACGTCTCCAAGAAAGCAACGAACCCACAAAACAAATATTCCGACAGTTGATGATTCACAGCTTACGACAAGTAGACAAAGTGGCCACGTGAAAGTGCACTGGATGCGAGCCAACTCGGGAACTAAGACGTGTTTTGCACAATTTGTGAACAGGTGGTTCGCCTGATGCCCGCGACTCTCACGATGTCGTCGGTCCATCTAGTGAGAGGCCTATCTACGCTGCGTCTTCCGGTTCGTGGTCTCCACTCAAGAACCTTTCTTCCCCATCCGCAGTTCTTCGAGCGATGTGGCCTGCCCATTGTCACTTCAACTTACAAATTTTAATAGCGATGTCGGTGACTCTGGTTCTTTTGCAAATATCCACGTTCCAGATTCTATCGCGCAAAGAAACTCCGAGCAAAGCTCTCCATTGTCCACTTTGTGACTCTAGCTAAAGTTTTACAAAAAGCTAAGGTGGTAGGCAGGTCATTTCTGTCGCTAAACCAATATCCGTTTGGGTAGACGATTTCTAGAGTGCATGGAAGACCACAAACGGAAAAGGTAGGAATTACGCCCTGACTACTTGATGTAGTGATGATATAAGGCAGCTGGTAGTGGCTGGAGGCGAAAAATTTGAATAGCCTACTGGCGGCAAATGTGTAAATCTGCCACTGGCTTTGACATTTAGGTTAAGAACAGATTTTAGAGGTCTTACGCCCAAATTTAAACGCGGGCCCGATTAGGTGCAGTTCACAATATCACTCGACCGCAAAGCGTATCTCAGCGCGTTAAGGTTCGCGTTCGCGTGATTTCGCAAGCTGCACCTATTCGTGCCTGCGTTTAGAGTTAGGCGTAAGGCCCCAGGAGTAGAACAGCCTCTAGAGTACTCCAAGCGTACTCACGTTCGATCTCCTGCCCCTTTTCCTCCAGCTGCTTCCTGCAGGCCACCACCAGGTCTCTCGCTCGCTCCGCCTCTTCAGACCTGGCTGTTCCGAGCTCCTCGAGTGCTGACACATGGCTGCAGAAGTTCGGCTCTTGGGTAACCAAGGTTTTCCTGAAAAGAAGAGATAATTTTGTGAGTGAAATTCTTTGGGAATTTCTCAGCTTTTAGGGTTCCCCACCTAAAGCCCCCGTAATCCGTTGTTAAGTTAATTAGCTATTATTTTCCCTTCATACACTTACATGTAGTAAGTAGCATTGAGCACAATAAAAAGCTGATAATAAAGTAGCTTTGTACCTAGTAGTTATATTTTTACTTGATAAAACCTAACCCAGTTTAGATAGGGCCCCATTTTTTACTCACTAGGGCCTTTGATTACCTAGCTACTTCCTGCCGACACTGCTCCGTATTTCCATCACCACATAGAAGCACTAATATCCAGACTTCTAGTTCACCTAAAATCTAAACAGACTAAACGGAATCAATCTGCAGTGATTTACTATACAGACTTAAATCCACAGATATTTCTTAAGATAGACACATACATACACTTGCTAGGATAACTGTATCTTTAAATAATAGGGAGGATACCTCCAAAAAATAAAATAGATTGTATTGTTTTTCGTTTAAACTGGTCTCCATAATCTTTGAGCCTAGTGTAGTGTAGTGTAGAGCCGGGACCGCAGGAATGTCTGCGAATTGTTACCTTATTTTAAGTGTAATTATGATTTTGTTTAAAACGTATTAATATAGTGTTTTTGGAAAATAAATTATCTATCTTATCTGTCTATCAGATACCGCGAGTTCGCCTACTTTGTATTACTGTGGCCTGTCTTTAGTTGGATCAATGCTCCAACTAGCACTCTGGATGGTTCAGTCGATCTCTCTTATCTTGGCAGTAACACGTCGGTAATAAAACAAATAATTATCAATATAAATAACCGGCCAAGTGTGAGTTGAACTCGCACACGAAGGTTTCCGTACCATTAATTATCTATAGAAACGTCAAACCAGGATCATCAAGAATACCGATTTTAAAACGTTTATTAGTTTTTTTAACTGCGAGAATGATTAAGAATTATCATCACGTCTGGTCGATGAAACTCGTGACCAGAATGCCAGCCTCTACTTTGCTCAAAGAGTGAGCATTGCCATACAAAGTAGTAATGGGGCCAGCATTTTGGGGACGATTCCCACTGGTAGCGGTTTAGTTTCAATGTCGCCCATCGGCAAGTGACCGCCCAAAAATACCGGTATAAAAAAACTTAAATGGGGGGGGGGGGGGTTGTTACTAAAAAAAGGTAAGTATATGTTATATACTTTTGTGACGTTGGTGACCTCATTCTACACTTTTGTATATTTGTTTTTTTTTTGTTATTATCCTATTAATCTTACTATAACATCATAGGCTAATAAAATTGGTTTACAGACGGATATAAAACAAACCATAACATCAAAATTGTTTATTTAATATTTTATGTCAATTATAATTTAACGAAATCCATATTCAAACTTTCCCTGACTGTAGTCCTACAGTAGTTTCATCAAACTTAGATACACTGCTTCTTGTTTGATATTCCAAAAACCCGTACGAACCGCTTTGATTCCAATTTTATTATGCGAAGTGCTAGTCTGTGGAATGCGCCGCCTGAATGGGTGTTGCCCGATAGTTACAATCTAGGTGTCTTCAAGTCGTGTGTGAATCAGTTTCTTCTATGCAAGCGTGCTCGTAGACCGCATCATCGCCGAGGTGGCGGTCAAATGCAACCCACGTCCCCAAGCGTAGAAGGTTGATTCACTACCAACTGGGCCAACGGGGCTATCAAATGGGTTTTTAGGATTCCGTAGCCCAACAAGGAACCCTTATAAATTTGTTCTGTCCGTCCGTCTGTCTGTCTGTCTGTCCGTCTGTCTGAATTTTTTTGAACCTTCTAACTTCTATAATTATTAAGATAAGTGCATGAAACTTTGCATAATGACAGTTGTAATATATATCTCAATTTTAAAAGTAAAAAATATATATATAATATTGCATATTATTTAATCTTGACGCTATTGCGGCGTCTATCCTATTAAAAGTCTGTGGTATAAACAGACTGCAATCTCTATTGATATGTACTGACATATCAAACGAGGTCTGGCTCATATACAGGATGGTTCAATATTATTTATCCGATTTTTTTGACAATAGGCATTACGTATATGATATGACTATGTATAACTCCAGGGAAAATGTATGGTTTTACCGGGAAATTTTTGCACACACGGTCATCTGACCCCAAACTAAGCAAAGCTTGTAATATGGCTGCCAGAGACTGATATACATACATATATATTTTTAAATACATACTTATAAATAAATAAATATCTGGGACATTTTTGCACACATGGTCATCTGACCCCAAACTAAGCAAAGCTTGTTATATGGCTGCCAGAGACTGATATACATACTCTTTTTTTTTATACATACTTAAATAGATATTAACACCCAGAGATGGAACAAACACAAATGTTCATCATATGAATGTTTGTCCTAGGTGGGAATCGAACCCACGTCCCCAAGCGCAGAAGGCTGATTCACTACCAACTGGGCCAACGGGGCTATCAAATTTATAAACATACATATACTTACATACATATTGTAAACATAGGTATACAAGCACATTAATGGCCTAGTACAAAATTCACGGAAAGACGCGAAGTCATTAAAATAATTATATTATTACTAGCTGTACCCGCAACTTTGCCCGCGATATCTTCTCAAAAATATAGCCTACTAGCCGTCCGCCCCGGCTTCGCACGAGTGTAAGCTCGGCCTTCGGCCTCGCTACAAAATATAATATAGCCTATGTCACCCGGGGATAGTGTAGCTTCCCAACAGTGAAAGAATTTTTCAAATCGGTTCAGTAGTTTCGGAGCCTATTCATTACAAACATACAAACATACAAAAATAGGTACAAATCTTTCCTCTTTATAATATTAGTGTAGATTATAGTGTAGATATCCGTCCTCATGATAGACACCATAGCCTCGCAAAATTTTATCGAGATCGGTCAAGCCGTTTATCCGTGATTATGTAGCAAACAGACAGACGGACAGAGTTACTTTCGCATTTATAATATTAGTGTGATTGTCTGTATAGAAAGCTCTCAATAGATTATTATTTACCGAGTAGGACATCCTGTATATAGATAGATTTAGCAAAGCACTTGAGATGGAATTTATGAGTTTATTTTTGTAGTGAAACAATATTTAAAATTGAAAGACACGGCGTAGTTTTGAAAAGAAATTTACTTCGTATTTTTAAATAAAACATGTTTAAAAACATGTTTTTGTAGTGATAGGACTCTTGCAGGGGTCCACCTGGGGAAGTACCACACCTTTGACAGTTATTCAACCGCCAAGCAGCAGTGTGCAAACACTACTGTGTTCCGGATTGAAGGGCAATGTTTCCAGCGAAATTACAGGGCACACAGAAATTTGACATCTTATATCTCGGGGTGACGAGCGCAGTGCATTGCCATCCAGGGTTTTGAACTGTTGAAGTTCAAAATTCTGAGTGGCGTTGAGCTGTTATGGGCAAGCGTGAAGAGCCATCAGGCGAGCGACTTCGCTCGTCTCGTCACCCAGTATCATAAAGTAAACACTGTTTAATACTTATTCATATAAAAACTGACTTCATAAAATGTCAGAACTGGATGGGACAACACGGGAAGCACCAGCTTTCAAATAAAAAAAAAATCATCAAAATCGGTTCACCCAGTAGAAAGTTCTGTGGTAACAAATATTTAAAAATAACCGTCGAATGCGAGTCGGACTCGCACACGAAGGGTTCCATACCATTGTCTATAAAAACGGGAAAAAAATCACGTTTGTTGTATGGGAGCCCGCTGCAATATTTTTTATTTTAAAAGTGAATATATAACTTAATATTCTGTAAATATTTCAATTGTCTACCTGCTGCCGTTATCAATATAGAGCAAAAACGAGCAAAAAATCACGTTTGTTGTATGGGAGCCCCCTGCAATATTTATTTTATTCTGTTTTTTAGTATTTGTTATTATAGCGGCAACAGAAATACATCATCTGTGAAAATTTCAACTGTCTAACTGTCACGGTTCATGAGATACAACCTGATGACAGACGGACGGACAGCGGAGCCTTAATAATAGGATCCCGTTTTACCCTTTTGGTACGGAACCCAAAAAACAGTCGATTTGAGAATCTCCTCCTTTCTGGAAGTCGATTTGTAACTTTAGTTAATTAGGGAATATTTTGGCTTGGTAAACCCTTTCCTGCTTATCCTTGTGTTTGTTTCAGCCCTAAATAATAATAATATAAAAATATCTGGGACATTATTGCACACATGGTCATCTGACCTCAAACTACGCAAAGCTTGTAATATGGCAGCCAGAGACTGATATACATACATATATATTTTTTAATACATACTTAAATAGGTATTAACACCCAGACATAGAACAAACACAAATGTTCATCACACAAATGTTTGTCCTAGATGGGAATCAAAGCAACTGAGCCACTGGGGCAGTTGAAATAGTAACCAATAATACTTCCAAATAGTTACCATTAACAATATTCCAATTGTTAAGTAAATATTAACAAATTTGCCAATGTTTTCCTTCATAACAAATACAATTCTGGAAATCTACGGAAACGTAAGGTACTATGTAAACGTACAACGGAATCTAGAACAAAAACATTTATAAACCGACTTCAAAATAGGAGGGGGTTCTATTGAGAACAAAAAAAAAAAAACGGATAAAAACGGTGGCAAGACAATTTGTCCACGGCCCATGCTAGGCTTGCCGAGTCTTAGTAATAAGGTCTCGTTTTACCCTTTGGGTACGAAACCCTAAAAAACAAGTGACAATTCACTTGTATTTTACAAGTGAATGATTAAACAACTGACAATTCACTTGTTTTTTAGGGTTCCGTACCCAAAGGGTAAAACGAGACCTTATTACTAAGACTCGGCAAGCATAGCACGGGCCGTGGACAAATTGTCTTTCCACCGTTTTTATCCGCGCGAAGACGCGACAAAGCTAGAATATGAATACGTTTGTCTCATTCTCGCGGGATGAAAACGGTGGAAAGACAATATGTCCACGGCCCGTGCTAGGCCTGCTGGTGTCTGTCTGTCCGTCCGTCTGTCACCAGGCTGTATCTCATGAACCGTGATAGTTGACAGTTGAAATTTTCACAGGTATTATATTTTTATTTAATTATTTATTTTTAATGTGATTAATAACTCAATATTCTGTGAATATTTTAAGCGTCTACCTGTTGCCGTTATCAATATCGAGCAAAAATATCACATTTGTTGTATATAGGAGCAGTCTTAAATATTTATTTTATTCTGTTTTTTAGGGTTCCGTACCCAAAGGGTAAAACGGGACTCTATTACTAAGGCTCCGCAATCCGTCTGTCCGTCTGTCAGTCTGTCACCATGCTGTAACTCATGAACCGTGATAGTTAGACAGTTGAAATTTTCACAGATGATGTATTTCTGTTGCCGCTATAACAACAAATACTAAAAAACAGAATAAAATAAATATTTAAGGGTGCTCCTAAACAACAAACGTGATTTTTTGCTCATTTTTGCTCGATATTGATAACGGCAACAGGTAGACGTTTGAAATATTAACAGAATATTTAGTTATATTCACTTTAAAATAAATTATTAAATTAAAATAAAATTAATATTTAAGGGGTGCGCCCATACAGCAATCGTGTTTTTTGCTGTTTTTATAGATAATGGTACGGAACCCTTGGTACCCGAGTCCGACTCGCACTTAGCTGGTTATTCATATTTGTTGTTATAGCGGCAACAGAAATACATCATCTGTGAAAATTTCAACTGTCTATCACGGTTCATGAGATACAAGCCTGGTGACAGACGGACAGCGGAGTAGTACCGTCCGAGTACGAGTAATAGGGTTCCGTTTACCCTGTGGGTACGGAACCCTAAAAAGGTCTTCAGAATTTCTCATGATAATACAAGGGAATAAAACTTTTGGAAAGTAACACGTAAATAACAATTTATTGTTAAAATATTAAAGAAATTATTTAAGAATTGGTTATAGACTATTGTTTCTGATTACTTTGACTCGCACTTGGCCAGTTATTTTCTACTTATTGTTATTTCCTAAAATGTGCGCATGTTAGTTTAAGTTAGTATTAGCTCAGCCATCATGGCGATTAAACGTCTTTAGTGTTAAAAGGTCTTTAATATTAAAATAATTCATGATTTATTTAATATCATCCTTCCGGCCCGTCATAGTCAGCTGCCTGCTGCAACTTGTCTAGCTAGTAGCTACGCTACGCAGGTACAATGTTTATCCTTACGCACTCTTACGCACTTTTTCAGCGTCACCTGGTACGTCATTATTCAAGATGGCGACCTTGAACTGTCAAACAACGCGGGAAACATGGCGCATTGTATTGATATGATACACCTAGTAAAACATTTCACAAAAGTGTGAAAACAGACAATGACTATAAAAATATTTGTTTTGAGAGTTTAGTCATTTTTATAAAAATAAAATTCTCCCGGAAAATTTACGAATACGTCACAAAAGTTTTCGGACGTTTTATCTTTTGTTGCGTTTTGTGTGCGAGATAAGAGAATTTTGGATTACTGTCATGTCATTTTCAATCAACGGGGCGTGGTTGAAACTTCCGATGGGTGACCGCCTAAACGTGATGTTATCTTTTGCACTACTTTTTAACCGACGAAAAAGGAAGACAGTTCTATGTTCCACTGTTTTTAATAAATTCACCGATATTTTCGCCAACTGGTTTGACCGATTTCAAAAAAAAACTTTTGTTCGGTATTTGGTCCCATTGTCACCAAGTCAAGATATGATGATGGGATCCCAGGGAAATCGAGGGCAACCCTCAAATTTTATAGGCACTTATTAAGTTTTTATGTATTTTTGACTGACCGACTTCCAAAAAGGAGGAGACTCTCAATTCGACTGTTTTTTTATGTTTGTTACCTCAGAACTTTTGACTGGGTGAACCAATTTTGCTTTTGAATTTTTAACGAGCTTCCCATGTGGTCCCATTTCAATTTGGTCCAGTTCTGACATTTTATGAAGTCTGTTTTTTACATTGATATTTATTGTACTTTGTGGTGAAACGGAACCCTCAGTGCGCGAGCCGGTTTCGCACTTGGCCGGTTCATTTCTAAAGACAACTGACAGCAACCGTAGAAAATGTTTCCGTAGAATTCATTGGTCAAATGTATCTATGATTGCAATTTGTCAGATTTTTTGGTCGGTCTGTTATCCTAAACACATCCCGCTAAATGATGGTTGACAGCTCAGACCAGGCAAGGAAGGAAGATATGGTAAGGTGGTATGGCGGATGCGTCGCATCAGTCCTAAATGTGTCTTGTGTTGTTAGTTTGTGTTATGTCATTTTTGTAGTGGTAGGACTCTTTTGCAGAGTCCGCCTGGGGACGTACCACACCTTTGCCAGTTATTCAACCGCCAAGCAGTAGTGTGCAAACACTACCGTGTTCTGAAGGGCACACAGATTTGACATCTTATATCTCGGGGTAACGCGCAGTGCATTGCCATCCAGGGTTTTGAACTGTTGAAGTTCAAAATTCTGAGTGGCGTTGAGCTGTTATGGGCAAGCGTGAAGAGCCATCAGGTGAGCGACTTCGCTCGTCTCGTCACTCAGTATCATATAATAAAAAAATGCGTTTAACACTGTGGATAAGTACAGCGCGTGGTATGGCACACTTACTCATTTTTTAGACACACTAAGACAATTTAAGCGACACCAATTAACTAACTAATAGTCCACATTAAAAAAAACACCCAATTGCGAGTCGGACTCGCGCACGAAGGGTTCCGTACCATTATCTATAAAAACGGCAAAAATCACGTTGTTGTAATCACCCTTTAAATATTAGTTTTATTTAATTTTAATTATTTATTTATAAATTTAATAATATAGGTCAATATTCTGTGAATATTTCAAGCGTACTACCGGTTGTCGTTATCAATATCGAGCAAAAACGGGCAAAAAAATCACGTTTGTTGTATGGGAGTCGCCTTAAATATTTATTTTATTCTGTTTTTTAGTATTTGTTGTTATAGCGGCAACAGAAATACATCATTTGTGAAAATTTCAACTAACTATCACGTTCATGAGATACAGCCTGGTGACAGACGGACAGCGGAGCCTTAGTAATAGGGTCACGTTTTACCCTTTGGGTACGGAACCCTAAAATGAAAAAACTTTGCAAGCTATATAGATGAGTGCATTGAACCGAAATTATACTAAGGCATATCTTCCTTGTTATTCTGATCTGGGGTAGAAAGCATCTTTATGGACCGATTTATCTTATTAACGACTTGTGTCGGGAAGGAAGACAAATCGAATTACCAGAGTTGTAAGCAAAGGAAGCTTTATAAGTTAGTAGGAATTCAGTGCATTTTTGTTACATTTTTCTTGTCTCCTGATTTTGGCGTTGCACGTCTTTTGTTTTAACCAGTGTCAAATATTTAATTATATTTAAACTTTTATAATATTTAATAAATTGTGTTAAAGCTATGTGGACTTAGCCAAATTTCAGATATGTATCATTCTAACATCTGTATAAAAGGCGATGTGTGTATGAATGTACCACAGAAAAAAATTACTGGCCGAGAGAGTGTCGAGACACGCATGAGTTAGGGTTCCGTAACCAAAGCCATATAATTGTAGTCATAGTTCAGAAATTGTTAGTTATAGAAAAATTCGAACGAACGAAGCTCTGTGGACTTAGCCAAATTTCAGAGATGTACCATCCCGACATATCATATACTTTTTATGGTATGGTATGGTGGTTTAAACATAGAGAAAACTGATTAAGAAGTTTTATTTGTCAAGACCATTTTACAAAAACGTCAATGAACTTTGAGCTAGAACGCTTTGAATTTATTACAGTTTTATCGCTGTTACTCAAAAAGTTATGATCAGATAATGTTCGAAATAATTTCGAATGACTGTTTTAAATATGACCTATCTGTATTGTAAGTTACAACTTTCTATGAGGTATAGTTTAGAAATGCTGAGGGACCAACTTTTTGCCATTTTGGCGGGCTATATTTCGCGAAGTATAGTCGTAATAAAAAAGTGATGTAATAAACCTTACCTTCATTTTAACAGACCTTTTTAATGATACTCCACACGAGTAGGTGCAGTGAAAAAAATATTTTCATCCCTATTTCACATGTATCAGAGCCACCCCTAAAATGCAATATGATATATTTTTATACTCTTAAAATTGAGAACTATATAACAACTGTCATTTGTCACTGTTTTTATGGTTCCTTGTCGGGATACGGAACCCTAAAAACAGTGAGGTGTGTACACTATGGTCTCTAAATCGGGTGTACCGAATTTGATGAAATTTTCAGGAATCTTCAGGTAAGCCCAACGAGCAGTGAATTTAGTTATATCTAAAGTAGCTGCCAACGAACCCTGTGAAGTTTGGTATTGGTAGCGATCGGATCAACTGTTTTTTTGTTAATATTTACCCTACAAAAAAAATATTGAAGACTATACAATGACATATTATATCATAGAAAAAAAAGTCATCAAAGTCAAAGGAGGTTGCTGACGCTACTAACGAGGATAATTCAAGGAGGTATATTACGCGGGTGAAATCGCGTAGCGCAGCTGGTGTTGTCATAATAAACCTGATATAATCCGTTTTTTAAATCAAATTGACAAGCTAGCTTTGGACCATCCACAATGAGTCACAGTTAAACACATAACGAACTAAACGCTTGCCAGCCACTAATTATATCTAGAAATGTGACCTACTGAACAATTTTAAAATATCAGTTCGTAACTGCTCTCACTGTATGAATACACAGCTGGTTAAGTGTTTTTGTTAAACAATAAACACCCAAGGAGCACATGTACTTGCTTCTGCATTTTTTTCTGTCCTCTTGAGCGGATTCTGGCGACGTACGTCTTGTGCATTTGCCAATGTCAAGAATTAATTTCAAGTTTTATTAGATATCGTCAAACCAAGTCAACGTCATAGTCAGAGTCAAGCAAAGCAATTCACGGTCAAGTCCAAGTGGAGGCTACTAAAGGTTTCTTTTGTTTTGTAAATTGATTAACTCTTTATTATTCACATCAAATTTTTAGAGGACAGAAAAACAAAAGAAAAACCCTTAAAAACTAGTGTAACAATTGGCGGCCTTATCGCTGAAAGCTATCTCTTCCAGGTAACCCTTAAGGGAAATATCACGGAAGGATGTGTTTCTCTTCGTTATATTACTGGCCTACACTAACACGTTAACGAATATTTAATAAATTATAATCCAGCATTATTAAACATAATTAGAAAAATAAAGAAATTAAGCGGTCGTATTTTGTATCAATTGCAATTTATAATATGTCACTGTCATGGATCATTGACGTTTAGGTTTTTTTTTTTTCTTTGTCTAAATTCTATACATTGGCTAACCTATACTCGGTCCAAGCATTATTTGCTCTGACTGCAATAACACTAAAAAAGCCGAATGAAAACATTTTCTCTTAATATTTCATTGAAGTAGTATATCTGCTACAGTCTTACGTTCAAAAACGTAGCGAAAGCGATGTGTTTAGTTTTCTCCAGAGACCTAAACCTCAGAACAATTTCTTGCGAACGAGATAGAGGAAGCTCATCTATTACTTTACGCAGGTGCAAATGTAAAAAAATTACTTACGTGTCATCATTCTGTTTCTGTGTTTCTTCTTCTTCAAACTCTTCGATCTCTTCTTCAATAATGATCTCCTCTATAATCTCTTCCGTTTCACTATCACTGCAACTCTCCCCGCATTCACTCTTTACACTCGTTAGGTCATCACCCGAATTGTTCCTATCACCTATCTCTAAGAAACCACTATCACTACTGTCACTTTGAATTTTTTTACTAACACTATCGAAATTTTCGTCAGAATTTTCAATCTTTATCGTTATAGGTTCGCTTTCGTTGACATTAATCACTGTTTTGTTATCACTGTCTAATTTATCCTCCCGTAAGTAATTGTCTAAAGAAATTTCATCCAAAAACTCTTTGTGTTCATCTTCTAAATATTCTTCCCCTGATGTGAGAGATTCAAATGAGGAGTCGGCTTCATCATCAGTCTGTTGCTCCCCATCATCGAAAATGATGTGTTTTCTAAACGTGACGCGTTTTGTTCCGTTATCAGATCTGTCATCATCTGAACAGCCTTCTGTGTCCGACTTGGGAGGCTTCAAGTTTGATTTTTTCGCTGCATTCGGAGATTCCGCTTCGTTTTTATCAGTTTCTAGTAAATTTAATTCCTTTTTCAATTCGTCCTTGTATTTATCAATTTGATTGCGTTCAGGTATAGATTCGTAGGCATGTTCCCGTTCAGGCCTCCCTTGTTTGCTGTCTGTAGTACCCATCTCATAATTGATTTTGTCAACAGTACAGTCGATGCTTCGTGCGAGCTCGCGGAGCAATGCTTCCGCGCGTCGTTTTTCGTCCAAATCTGGTTCGTTTGATACGTACACTAATGACACGTGTTGATTGTTGTCTGTGGGTGTTTTTGCGTATTTCTGCAGTACTAAAGCTTTGACGAAGTCGGAATCATCTGCGCGCGCGGCCGAGTTATTTTCGTCTGGTGTAGGCGCAGCTTCATTCTTAGCGAGCACGGATGAGCTCCTCTGCAATGTTTTCGTCTCTTTCGGCGGACTTACGCGACAGGATTCGGTCCTTTTTCGTTTCCCGCGCTTCCTTTTTCCAGCCATGATTTGTAAAATGGCGCCGACTCCAGTTTTTTGATTGTAATCCGTTTCGGGCAGCAATAAGTTCACTACATCTTTCCGTGTGTTGTCGGGATCCGCGCGCGCATCGACTGGGCTTTCGGGAGACGTCGGAGCTTTTCGTGCCTCGTCGACCTTCCCGCCTTTTCGTTTGAAAAATTGGAACATGGTCTGTCAATTTTTAAATTCACATCCGCGCGGTGTGGAGATTTGAAGTTGAATGTTTCTGAACGGATTTTGGTGATGTGTAAAATGGTTTATTCTGCGTTAGTTCTATAGAAACTTTCGCTTATTCTGTAACGTAGCGGTATAACTAATGGGTATTCTATGACGAGGTTATTATTTATGTTGTTATGGATTTAGGATGTTATGTTGACTTTTAAACGATGAAATGTATGAGAGCCGTCGTAGTTTTCGAAACGTTCTGAAATTATTTAGGTAAATAAACAACCTAGATTCGAAAATCAAATTAACTCCAAAGTAGGTATAACAAAAAAAAAATATGGCCAAGTGTGAGTCGGTGACAAATTTCTGTTCATAACCAAGTTAAAACTGGTAATTTCGTTATTTAAATGACCTCATCATTTCTTTCACCGAATCTAAATGACACATCACATCATCAGCCAATTATCTTCCACTGTTGGACAAGGCCTCCCTCATAGAGAGGGGTGTTGCCATAATCCCCACGCTTGGCAGGCGGCTTGGGGATCGCAGTGCGTTCACCGTGTACTATTAGGACGCTGCTGCCCATCCTCCGGTGGTTCTGGTCGCAGTTTTAGGACAATGACACATCTTACTAATTTTGATGTCAGTTTTTTAATTGATAATTATTCAATTCTGTGGTGGTACAGCATCCTTAGTGCGCGAGCCCGGCTCGCACTTGGCATGTTTATTTATACCTAGCTGACCCGACACATGTTGTCATGTCCAAATTTAAATAAAGTTTGGAGTTATCTTATTAATGTTTTTACCATAAAAACCCCATAAAATAATTATCAATAAAAAATTGACTTCATAAAATGTCAGAACTAGATCAAATTGAAATAGGACCACACGGGAAGCACCAGCTTTCAAATAAAAAAGAATCATCAAAATCGGTTCACCCAGTGGAAAGTTCTGAGGTAACAAACATAATAAAAAAACAGTCGAATTGATTACCTCCTCCTTCTTGGAAGTTGGTTAAAAGGTACTTTCAGTTTTTCCCAATTATTTCGGGACGAAACATTTTGGTAGTATCAACAAAAGTTAACTTTCAACTACCATATTTTGATGGAGTGTGTTCGGAATGAAGCACCAAGACGCCTATTATTTCGCGGCAGTTCCATTGATGCAACTATTTTTTGGCCCAACCTACCGTGGAAACGACAAAGAAGGTTCTAGCCATGGTTAAATCCGGTTTGGCTAGTATTTCAAGCCTCATTTGACACTGGGATAGTAAATATACCAGTGTCAAGAGGTCAGTGTTCTCAAGTAATGCGCTTACCAACAGCATTTCATTTTTAGGGTTCCGTACCCGTAAGAGTAAAAAGGGACCCTATATTCACGTCTGTCACCAGGCTGTATCTCATGAACCGTGATAGTTAGACAGTTGAAATTTTCACAGATGATGTATTTTTATTGCCGCTATAATAACAAATACAAAAAACAGAATAAAATGAATATTTAAGGGGGCTCCCATACAACAAACGTAAGTTTTTGCTCGATATTGATAACGGCAACAGGTAGACGCTTGAAATATTTACAGAATATTTAGTTATATATTCACATTTAAAATAAATTATTAAATAAAATTAATATTTAAAGGGGCTCCCATACATACTTACGTGATTTTATTGCCGTTTTTATAGTTAATGGTACGGAACCCTTCGTGCGTGAGTCCGACTCGCACTTGACCGGTTATTATTTATTTACTAGCTGTTGCCCGCGAGTAAGTACTAGGGCATGCAAAACTCGGGTAATTTAAAAAACCCGGTTTTTTCGAGTTTTCAATTTCAAAAACCGGTTTTTTCGAGTTTTTCGGGTTTTTCGAGTTTTTCTTTATTTAAGCCTTAAAAATATTGTTTTAGTGTGTGCAGTGTAAAGAAAATGCTAAAATGTAATTATATATGTATTTAGACTTTCGTATTCTTATTGTTTAGCTCTAACAAGAGATTAATCAAGTAACGTTTGGTATAATGTTGAGACTTCCAGCCTCCCGAACAAGCCAGTTTCCTTAAAGGCTGGAGCACCATAAGCCCCATACACACTCTCTGCCAGATTATACAGAAGACTGAGGAGTGTAATCGGCCATTATGCCTAGCGTTCGCGGACTATGAAAAAGCCTTTGAGTAAATCGACACCTGGGTAGTATTGCAGTCCCTCCAGCGTTGTCATATCGACTATAGATATATCGAAGTGCTGAAGTGTTTGTAAAGATACGCCACCATGTCAATCCGATAAAAGGAGCACGGAACCAATCCAATTGCAGAAAAGCGTGAGACAGGGAGATGTTATCTCTCCAAAACTGTTCACGAACGCATTGGAGGTTGTTTTCAAGCTTAGACGTAGACTTAGACAGCTTAGGAACAGATTCGGCATCAACATCAATGGCGAATACATCACTCACCTTCGTTTTGCCGATGATATAGTTATCATGGCAGAGTCACTGGAGAATCTCAATACAATGCTCAGCGACCTCAGTAGCCTTTCCCAACAGGTGGGTCTTAAAATAAACATGGACAAGACAAAAATCATGTTCAATGTCCATGTTGTACCCGTGCCGGTAGTTATAGAGAACGATACTGTCGAAGTTGTTGACCATTACATTATATATATCTTGGTCAGATTGTTCAGTTAGGTAAGTCCTTAGGCAAAGAGGTCGCCTAAAAAATCAAACTCGGATGGGCAGCATTCGGGAAATTGCGTGAAATCTTCTCGTCCAAGATACCACAGTGCATAAAAACAAGGGTCTTTGATCAATGTGTGATGACATATGGTACTGAGACGTGGTCCTTAACTGCCTTTTATAGAAACTCAGAGTCACACAACGGGCAATGGAGAGAGCTATGCTCGGAGTTTCTTTGGGCGATAGAATCCTGAACGTGGATATTCGCCAAAGAACCAGAGTCCTCGACATAGCTATTAAAATTTGCAAGTTGAAGTGGCTATGGGCAGGCCACATCACTTGAAGAACTGATAACCGATGGGGAAGAAAGGTTCTTGAGTGGAGATCGCGAACCGGAAGACGCAATGTCGGTAGGCCTCCCACTAGATGTACCGACGACATCGTGAGAGTCGTGGGCATCCAGTGGATGCAGATGGCAAGGTGTCGTACAGTGTGGAGGTCAAAGAGAGGCATATGTTAAGCAGTGAACGTCTTCTGGCTGATGACGATGACGATAGACAGCGGGAGTCACTAATTAGTCTACGTTGGGGCATGTTAAACTTTTTAGTGTAAAAAGCCGCGACGGATTATTCAATAGAACTGCCTGTCATCTCCAGCATTTTATTACATTCTTTACCCTTGGAGCTGCTTCCTTCCGTGGCATGCAATGATTAAAACCACGCTGATGATTTATCACAAGCAGATTTTTTATACTCTATATATTTTAATGTTGCTGAATCGGCACTGGCAGTCCTCTTATTTTTTTTATCTCTGTTGATACGAAGAACTAGTATAACGTACGCTTAGCAAAATATTGAAAATAATAATAGGGATGATGATGGTTATTGATTTAGCTATGTTAACACAATAACATGAAAATTGAGAAAGAAAAAGACTATACATTAAAATACGTAGTATTAGAATTTTTTTCAAAAAATCATAGAAATACCATACAATAACACTTAGTAGCACTTAGTAGCGCTCACAGCGCCTCACTCAGGCAACGTCAAACCAAAGCTTAACCATATATTACTCCCTAATCCCTAATTATTATTATAGATTGTGGTCAAACTGTTAAATTTATTCGATCAGTAGAGAAGAAATAGAGAAACAGTAAGTTTTTATGAAGTTTCATTGTTTATTAATGTTCTACTGGTAGTATTTAACATAAAAAATCGTGAATAAAAAAAACTCGAAAAACCCGAAAAACCCGGTTTTTTAATCCTAAAAACCCGGTTTTCAAATCAGTCGGTTAATCGGGTTTTTCGGGTACTCGGGTACCCGGTTTGCATGCCCTAGTAAGTACGCGTAAGTATATTTTTTTAGACACCCCCCCCCCCCTTTCTCTGTCTTAATTTGGGCCTTTCGAAAATCCTTTCTTAGTGGACTTCGCCTCATAATGAAATAATTCACAAATAAACTGCTGTCTGGTAAATTCACATTCATCAAACGCGCAATTTAAATATTATTTTTTTCTGAAATTTTCCAATTTTCTGCATAATTTTCTTAATTTCTTTTACAAAGTATTGGAAAACTTAAAAAAAACATAAAATCCGTAAAGTCGTTCTCAAAATATGGCGTGACTAAATTAAATAGGGACTCATTTTTATATAAATAGATAGATATACACAAAAATAAATTTCGACATCTTATTAGGTTGACCACGTGCAGTAGGTAGGTAGGTACGTACTACGTATTTTATATAATTACGCGTGAGTTGTGTATTTACTATCTACGCTTCATCTATTTAAGTCATGTGTGTACAGGGGACTTTTTATGTATTTATAGTTAGAGAGATGACGGTCATTAATCTTAACCCGCGATATGTCAAAATGACCGATCATGACGATCATTTTGTATGAGGAGTGAGGCCCCACATTTTTTAAGCTATTGCATAGCTTCTATCGCGGGCCTTGAGCGTGGAGACCGAATCCAGACATTCCGTAACGAAAATAACCTAACATCCCCCACTCCGACCGGCACAGCGGTGATACTTTGACTTGGGTGTCGCGACAGGCTCGACGGGAACACGGACGCCTCTCACCGCTAGATGGCGTTGTAAAATATGTTTGATAAAAGAACGACATACATAGAGTTGTAAAACCTACATAATTTTATTTGTTACAAGTAAATAAATAACTATAATTGCATAAGTTGATAAAAAATGCTATGCAATAGCTTTAACGCGGCAGTCCCCGAGTCCACACTTTTTTTTTTTAATATTGCAATCTGGTGTTCTACAAGTTGTTCATTTTAATGGGTAGATCAACAACTTTTACTAAACAGGGTTCTTTTTTATTCACCCATAATCTCTCGTAGGCAGCTTCCCTACATCATACCGGACAACTTTTGTTTTGTAAATATATCGTAAATTTTTACCCAAAAGAAAACGAAATATTAGGCCTCTAAACGACAATAATCTTACGACGTCTCAAATAAAAATGAATGCGGAGGCCCAAGCAAATATTAAGAGCCGCAACGTGCATAAAAATACATGGCAAAAAAATAAAATTCAAGGAGTAAAAAAAATTTGCCCATCTTATAAATTTTGTGAAAAATCGTCATGTGGGGAAGCTGACTGCGAGAAGTGTTAGATGAATTAAAAATAACCCTGTTACATGTATTTCTTTTCAAGGTTTAAGTTTTCTTGAGATTAAAATCTGCGCTCTAGCAAGGTTATTTTTTTATACTTATTTCAATCTATCAATCTATAATAGGTATTTCAGCTGTAGATATTTTATTTTTAGGTATAGTTCAGTCGCGAAGCACCTTAAGGTTTTGTTTGGCAACCTCATTTGAAAAATATACATGAAAGCAATGCAATTTATACGTTATTTCATAATTTATTTATTTTGACTTTTTTAATAGAACTGGTAGTATTACATTAGATTTTTTTTTTACGCGAATAAGTCTGCGTTTGACCACCAACTCGCCTGTTGGTAAGCGACGATGTGGTCGTAGATGAAGCACGCAGACTTAGAAGATACCTATTCACTCTCGCCTTGAAAAGAATAAAAAAAAAAAGATTATAGAACTTTGTGGTTTAACTTTAAATCGCATCAAGCGTCACACGTCTACAAGCGTCTGTCTGTCAAAAAAATGATCTTACAGAATCCGACTGCCACCTCTCCTACTACAGCGTGAGATAAACAACAAAATTAGGGGCACCACTTGGCACTCACACATCACACATCGATCGGCGCGTGCCCATCCATAGACATTGACAGATGATTAGAAACGTCATTTGTATTGTGCAATAAATCTGTGCTCGTAGCAGAGAATAGGTATCTATAGAATATGAGATAACGTGTCCACATGAAACAGAAAACCGTATATATCACCTCGGCTTTTACACCCGATTATACAGCAATTTACCATCACTAAACACTAAATACACTTCTAGGGAATATCAACAAAGTCACAAATGATATAAATCTAAGGGTTTCACAGTTCTTTTAAGCAAAATGTCTTAATTATCCTCCAATTTGTCTGCCACCAGTTGCAGGACTGGCCATCAAATAACCGGACATGTAGAGCAGGATGGAAATAATATAGCTTTGTCCTTTTCATTCATGAGTAATTCTTCTATATAATAATCTTCTCTTGAAAGAGTGAAAGGACCGCGTCCCGATGTCTATTATATCTGGGATATCTGGGACATTATTGCACACATGGTCATCTGACCCTAAACTAAGCAAAGCTTGTGGTATGGCAGCCAGAGACTGATATACATACATATATATTTTTAAATTCATACTTTAATAGATACGTATTAACACCCAGACATAGAACAAACACAAATGTTCGTCACACAAATGTTTGTCCTAGATGGTAATCGAACCCACGCCCCCAAGCGCAGAAAATAGGTTCACTACCAACTAAGCCACCGGGCAGTTCATATTATTTTCTTTGTCTTTGGCTCGTAGTTTGCCACAGTATTTTAGGAACTAAGCACTTTTTAAATGCAATTCTTTGGAGCGGCTTATGATAGCCAATATTTTGCTACATTATACCAACTTCACAAACTGACGCTGGATCGAGCATTCCCGGTGCATGTTGAACTTGCTCGATATTAAAATTAGTTCATGATGCCAGTGACCTTAACTTGGCTCCGAGGGTGACCATTCCTTGTATGGTTATTTTTAGATGTATTTTCAGATGGGAAATTCTCTTTGTTTGATTTATTTATGTATCTTATGTTCAACTAAAAACGTTCCTTTCTTGTATTTAGACTACATTTCCGTCGTTACTTTGTCCTTTTTTTCAATCTCTCCTCTGGGAGGATTTTGGCGTCCCACTTCCAGTGCATTTGCCAGTGTCAAGTATTAAAATATTAAAGCTTTATTATACACCAAATAATATACAAAGAAATTTGTTATGAAATTAACTATATACTAAAGTAACAAAATAAATAAGTACCTAACTAAATTAAACTAAATAAATACCTATTAATCTTTTCAGAATTTAAAAAAATAGTGGCGTCGATTAAAAATAAAAAAAAGAAACGTCATAATATAAATATAAGTTTTAGAGCCAACGTGAAAAAAATACTAGATAGATAGATAGATAGAAAACTCTTTATTGTTCACACCAAAATTATAAACGTACATAAAAAACAACTTAAAAAACTAGTGAAACAATTGGCGGCCTTATCGCTATAAGCGATCTCTTCCAGGCAACCTTACTACACCATTGTATTTAATAAAGTATTGTAAGTATTGTATTTATTTTGATTTTTAATAAGAGTTATTGTAATGTATTACTTACTTTCCTAAAATTGTGTTTTTTCGCATGGTGTATTATATTGATAAATTCTTTTGATTATTGGCTTCACACAGCGAATACATTCAGCCAGTGTCAATATAAAACCCCACTCCGTTTCCCGCCAATGACTTTGTGTTTCCTGCCCTTTGATTCTACGAAAAACGACGTAAACAAACGCGTTGTCAAAAATACTCGTTTATTATTAGGCGCCATCTTGTTCCGTCGTTTGACGTCAATACGACTTCCTTTTGTCATATTACCATGGTTCCATTTATACGCGGATAAAAAAAACAGAGTAGTTACTTAAGGTGAAACTTTTCACGTTTGGCGGGAAAATCATATTTCAAACAGTTTTTTGTCCTTGTAGCTAGGTCAGGTAATTATTGTGAAATTACACAGTGTTTGCGAAAATTGTTGGTTGTTCTTTACATTATTATGTACAGCTATTAATCAGTTACTCACCATATTACTCATATTTGGCAATAAACCGTTTGAAACAGCAAAAATGTGTTTATTTACAAATGTATGTAATAATGTGCATTAGAGATAAATAGCTTTACGTGAGTTTGTAAAGAATAATAATCAATTTTCGCAAACATCATGATCGTTTACAATAATTACTCGGCCTAGCTACAAGAACATAAAAACTGTTTGAAATTTAAATTTCCCGCTATACTTGAAACGTTCCACCTTAATGATGAATGCGAAAATCTCTCGTTTCAAGGTTTAGCTAATATTCGCGGGCTTTAGGCCAAACGAAAATTAGTGCAAGTTTTTTTTTCTATTTTGTTGTTTATTCATCTATTGACTGGAATTTCCTTACTATTTTGCAGGTGTTTAAAATGGCTGCTTTTTGTAGCAAAGTTTGAGATCTTATTGATGTTTTTTCCCAGAAAAATCCCATAAAATAATTATTAATAAAAAACATAAAAATGACAGAACCTGGACCAAATTCAAATAGGGCCAAACGGGAAGCACCAGCTTTCAAATAAAAAAATAATCATCAAAATCGGTTCTCCCAGTCGAAAGTTCTGAGGTAACAAACATAATAAAAAAAAAATAGTCTAATTGATAACCTTTTTGGAAGACGCTTAAAAACGCGTGGTCTCCCTAGTCATTAGCACTTTGTCATAATAAAGTCTGATCAGATGAGTTCGTAATAAATAACTGAATTTATATTAAATTTTACGTCAAATTCAAGATCTCTGATCATAACTCCAGTGTTATTATGATATTATAACTTTTAGCTTTAAATATTTTGCTGTATTAATTGAAAACTAGCTATTACCCGTCCCGTCCTAATTTCATATCAAAGAGTTCATATAAAAATCTTATAGTCGTCGAGTATCGTCGAGTTGGACTCGCGCACGAAGGTTTCCGTACCATTATTTATAAAAACGGCAAAAAAATCACGTTTGTTGTATATATGTTGTATGGGGGAGCCCCCTTAAATATTTATTTTATTCTATTTTATTTGTTTTTATAGCGACAACAGAAATACATCATCTGTGAAAATTTCAACTGTCTAACTATCACTGTTCATAAGATACAGCCTGGTGACAGACGGACAGACGGACGGACAGCGGAGCCTTTGTAACAGGGTCCCGTTTTACCCATTGGGTACAGAACCCTAAAAATCGACTTCATGTCAGAACTGGACCTAATTGAAATGGTACTACGCGGAAGCACCAGCTTTCAAATTAAAATTAAAATCGGTTTAACCAATGAGGTAAAAAAGATATTTTTTTAAACAGTCGAATTGAGTACCTCCTTCTTTTTGGAATTCGGTTAAAAATTCACTACGCACAAACAAAAACTTTGTTAGTTTTCTAATCAGATCGTTCCGGACTCTACTTTTTGATATTACTCGTAGCTTGGCAGACCACCAAACAATCAAATCGATTCAACATAAACCATTGATTTATGGTTCAAACGCATTATGACCGAACCTACCGAGACACGGAACGAAGGTACTTCCAAAGGAGGTCATATGTCTTGCTCATATTATAAAATTAAGTTTAAAATTGTAAACTGAGTAAAATAAGAGAAAGAAAAAAATGTTCTATTAAACATACCTAGTTAATAAAAAAAATGGACTCATTAGTATAAATGATTAATGTTTTTCTAGTATAATAAATTTAATTTAAGTAAATATAATTTAACGTCTGAGTTTTTTTTTGGCAGCAATCAAAGGCATGGACTATTTGTCCATGGTGTTTGTAATAAAAAAAAAAAAAAAAAAAAAAACAAGTAGGTCATATACTTTTACTTTGAACCAACCATGTTAAAAACCCTTCGTGCGCGACTCCGACTCGCACTTGGCCGGTGTTTTACTTTCAGATTAGTCGCATAGAAATTTCATCAAAATCGGTTCAGTAGTTTGTTTTTTAAATCAAAATAACTGGTTTCTTGCTTATTAACTAATTTTGAAGTCGGTTTTTAAAATTGATAATTATTTAGATTATTAAGTCCTCTTTAATTTTTTTCATGTTTTTTAAGCTAAGCCTCTATAAAAGGGTCGCGGGGGGTCGCGAAGACAAGAAAAAATAATTAATAATACATTTTACTAAGAAAATATTATTTAAAGGGTATGTAATCTATACTAATATTATAAAGAGGAACGATTTGTTTGTTTGTTTGCATTGAAAAGGCTCCGAAACTACTGAACCGATTTGAAAAACTCTTTCACTGTTGGGAAGCTACACTATCCCCGGGTGACATAGGCTATATTATATTTTGTAGCGAGGTCGAAGGCCGAGCTTACACCCGTGCAAAGCCGGGGCGGGCTGCTAGTTTGTAAGATAATATAATACAGATTATAAATTTTGCGCTGTGTACACTGGTGTACACAGAGCATTATAAATATGGTTTATGGATCCATAGTATCTACTATTTGGGGAGCGTTTTTGGAGTTTTTGACGCCCCTCCCCCCCATGTAACGCGCCGTAACGACTTTCTGTACCCCCTTCCCACAATAGTAAAACGTTACATTATACATAACCATCAAATGACTATTTTTACCTAAAAGTTACAATTATGCGGCGTCAAGTACCGGAAAGTCGCTAAAATACCTTTGTTATATCATAAATGCGCGAGAGAATCTCTTTTCGCGACCGTTCTGAACCCCCTCCCGCCCCTGTAACGCATCGTAACGTTTTACAAGACACCCCCCCCCCCCCTACAAATTCGTTACGTAATACTTGAACGCTCCCTTGGTTATAATCATACGTACTAATGTACTAATAAGGTGTGCAAAGTCAAAAAAAGCTCATTGTAAAATGAGCTCCTTTCGACTTTGCACACCCTTTCCGAATAACCCTGCATACAGAGTATAAATACATGATTCATTTAAAGAGCCGTTTTAAAACCCAACCAAATCATCTATACGTTGGCAAATGATGGAACTGAAACGTTTCACAGGAGACTAATAAGAAAATACGATAGTAGCTCCCCCTTTCAACTCTATCGTTTAGTTTGTACATGATGATCAAGTTGTACTGTACTGATATTAAAAGCTCAAGTGGCTAGCTAACACTTGTAACATTTAAAATGAAGAAACATACCTTGTGAAAGTAACTCAGACGAAAAAAGGTTAGGTATATGATTATTTACTGGATATTGACCGTGGTAAGGTTGTGGAAGGAGCTTACCACGGTAAATATCCCGTAAATAGTCATATAACTTTAGTGAACAACCGTGATAGTTTAAAACAGTGAAACTTTTTATTTCTGCCAGTTTGTAAACTTTGGACGACAAAACTGTTTCAAACTTTATTGTGATGAAATTTGGCATAAAATATCTTAATTATGTGGGAGAACTATAAATAAAATTGTATATAAAACCGCTGGATGCATCTATAGTTTCTGACATAACAGATTTCTCTAAAAAATACTTTATTTTTAGCGTCAAAAGGATGTCCTGCTTCAAAAGGAAGACGTAGGTAAATGAAATAAAACGCATGCATTTATAACCTACCGTATCTTCATAAAGTTAAAGATCACTTTTGAAGTTTTACTGAAATGTCTTTACTAAAATACTTAGAACAATATTTTTTTAGAGAAAATACTACCTTACTGATTATGAACCTTATTTCAATAAACTTAAAGTTAATTTTGAAAGTTACAGCTCTTCAAACTAAAATGGTACCTACCCATATTTTTGCAGGAAATGACTACTATTTGGGAGAAATCAGTGCGTTTCCAGAAACTTCCGTGAAATCGTAGACAGAAAGGATGTCTCGGAATAGGTACGTATGCTAAATAACCGGCCGAACTCGCGCACGAAGGTTTCCGTACCATCCACACTAATATTATAAATGCGAAAGTAACCAGCGGCGGATTTACACATTTGCCGCCAGGAGGCTTCAAGTTTTGCCGACCCTACCGACCTCTATAATTCCATACCCTAACTAATTCACATTCATATTAATAAAAATAAAAAAACATTATAATTGTTACTGTATGATTTATGCGCTATCGTCCTAAATACACTAGCTTTTCCCGTTATTAGTAGATATGATTTTGAACTAGGGGGTGTTTCTCCTAGATTATTTTTACAACCCAATGATTTAGTTTGCACATGAAATAGTTTTTGGGTATAATTCAGAGCTAATAAAAGCTCAACCATGTAACCAATAAGGCGGGTAGGGTATGCTTTGACCCCTAATTTGCCGCCCCTAAAACCTGCCGCCCTAGGCTCCAGCCTATTCAGCCTACTGGTAAATCCGCCACTGAAAGTAACTGTCTGTTTGCTAATAATCACGACCAAACGGCTTAACCAATCTCGATAAAATTTTGTGAGGTACAGTATGTATCATGAGGACGGACATAGGATATTGCTAGCTAGTATCATATATTATGTGAAAGTTTGGATGGATGTTTGTTACTTAATCACGCGAAAACGGCTGAATGGATTTGGAATATACATTGCTTATGTCCTGGATTAACACAGGCTACTTTTCATCATCACCGATTTTCATCACCACGCGGGTGAAACCGCGGGCGCAGGTAGTTATCTATAAAAACGCCAAAAAAAACATGTCTTGTATGGGAGCTCCCCTTAAATATTTGTTTTATTTAAATTTAATAATTTGTTTTTAAATTTAATATTCACAGTATATTTAGTTATATATCCACTTTAAAAATAAATAATTAAATTAAAATAAAACAAATATTTAAGGGGGGCTCTCACAACAACAAACGTGATTTTTTTGCCGTTTTTATAGATAATGGTACGGAACCCTTCGCGCGCGAGTCTGACTCGCACTTGGCCGGTTATTTTTATTGATAATTATTTTTTCGCGTTGGCGCAAAACTGTCCGATAGCTTATTATATTGACTACGCTACCATATGCGTGTCTAGGACACGCTTTTAGCCAGTTATATCTGAATGGATAAGCTATCCATTTAGCCAGAGGCTATGATGTTAGGTATAAACCTGCCAAAGTGTGGTATGGTTAAAATAACTGTTTACGAATAGGTAAACCTGTTTCGAACCGGGACTGTACATAGATTCAATGCCCTATTCTGGCGCGGTCGAGATTAAACATAAATGTAATTACAGTTATGTACATATTTACCGTCAGTGCCGTAAATAGGGCTGTGCCAGCGGTGCCCAGGCAAAGGGCGCAGACTCTGGAGGGGCGCAGAAATGACCACAACAGGACCAAGTTTTGTTTTCAAGGGCGCAGTTATAGAAGCTCGCACCGGGCGCATAAAAGGCTAGTTACGGTACGGTTTACCGTGGTAAGGTTGTGGAAGGAGCTTCCGATATTTCGGCGCAGTTACATGCACCATGTTCACGGGATGACTGCGCCGAAATATCGGGAGCTCCTTCCACAACCTTACCACGATAAAAATAAAACTTGAGAGGTGTCAAGGGACACCCGGATGGAACGAAGTTCCTTTCTATGAGAGAGAGAGAGAGAGAGAGACAGAGAGAGAGATAGAGAGAGAGAGAGACAGACAGAGAAACACGCGCACGCCGCACGGCTTACAACTATAGCAAAAAGTGTCGTTACAACTTTTGGTCTTAATTTTTTCCGTCTAGCCCTCTTTCGCAACGCGCGAAAGGGAACTTTGTTCCAATATCCTGTAAATAATCACAACCAGAACTTATTATACCCTATATTTCCCTCCCCTCCCTCCCTCCTTCTTTTTGGAAGTCGGTTAAAAATCTAGCGAAAATGATCAGAATTTGTAGTTTTCATGAGCTTTTTACAATATTATTTCAACTATCAAAGCAAATAAATGCTTGGATCGAGTTTAATGTACAGTATATTTGTTACAAAAAATAGATATCGGTTTTATTTGTGTGTTTACATTACACTTCGGTAAAGCATACGAATTCATAATTTTGTCAGATGTTTCGTTATCGCGTAACAATAGACTCGTGTTTCACTTCCTACGGCTAGGACCGACTGAAACGCAGTGAGCGCTGGCGCTCATTGTGTAATCTTCAAAAATGCGCTTCTGCTGGGCCCGTCCATTCATTTTATTTTGGTCGAAGTCTATTGATACAAATGTCATGTTACAAGCGTGAGACTGGCTGAATCTCGAAGGCGCCAGAATAGAGCCCAATGTTCATAGTTATGAGTTATTGTGTAACTATTTCGTGAGGATTAATTTTACGATACCTACTAACTGTTCTTTATAATAACTAACGTGTTAACCATATCACACGTTTCATGTTTGGCGGGAAATTCAAATTTCAAACAGTTTTTTTGTCCTTGTAACTAGGCCGGGTAATTATTGTGAAATGACAGTGTTTGCGAAAATTGTTGGTAGTTCTTTACATTATCATGTACAGTTATTAATCAGTTCTCACCATATTACTTGCATATGTCAATAAACCGTTTGAAACAGCTAAAATTTGTTTATAGACAAATTTATGTAATAATGTGCATTAGAGATAAATAGCTTTACGTGAGTTTGTAAAGATTAATAAATCAATGTTCGTAAACATCATGATCTTTTACAATAATTACTAGGCCTAGCTACAAGAACAAAAAAACTGTTTGAAATTTGAATTTCCCGCCAAACATGAAACGTATCACAGACAGTTGATACTATACTTAATACTAAATAACTTTTTGGGAAAATACTCGAACGATTTTGATAGAACTTGAATCTTCGACCAAAATAAAATGAATGGACGGGCCCTAACCATTGAACTTGATCAGTAAAAACGAGTCAAAACCATCGGACATATACTTCAACACCTAATTATAAAAAGGTACCGTATTATTGTTACAAAGAATAGATATCGGTTTTATTTGTGTATTTACACTTCGGTAAAGCATACGAATTCATAATTTTGTCATATGTTTCGTTATCGCGTAACAATAGACTCGTGTTTCACTTCCTACGGCTAGAGACTGACTGAAACGAAATGAGCGCTGGCGCTCATTTTGTAATCTTCAAAAATGCGCTTCTACTGGGCCCGTCCATTCATTTTATTTTGGTCGAAGACTTGAATATATGAATGCTTATAATACAGTTCACTATTAACGCGAAGTTTTCCCACTTTTAACAGATGACCATTGCATTATATTTAGTGAGATGTAATAAATAAAACCGGCCAAGTGCGAGTCAGACTCGCGCACGAAGGGTTCCATAATTATCTATAAAAACTGCTAACAAAAATCACGTTTGTTGTATGGGAATTACATATTAATTTTATTTTAGTTTAATTATTGATTTTTAAAGTTAATAATATAACTCAATATTTCAAGCGTCTACCTGTTGCCGTTATCAATATCGAGCGAAAACGAGCAAAAAAATCACGTTTGTTGTATGGGAGCCCCATTAAATATTTATTTTATTCTTTTTTAGTATTAGTAAATACATCATCTGTGAAAATTTCAACTGTCTAACTATCACGCTTCATGAGATACAGCCTGGTGGCAGACGGACAGACAGACGGACAGCGGAGTCTTATTAATAGGGTCCCGTTTTACGCTTTGGGTACGGAACCCTTAAAACTTGCACCTATGGACTAGGTATTTAAAGAGTTTACAAGAAATGGCCTAAAATAAACTGAATGGCCATCTTAAAATTTTATCTGAACGTATTTTTTGAAACTGCGTCATAAAAATACCTAAACTTCAAACACTAACGCGTATTGTCAACAAAACATCTCAACCATTAACTAGCTGATGGCTTTTACAAAATAAACACTGATTCTAACCACAAATCACTTGTGGTCAAAGTCAAAGATAAATATTGTTTAATAGACATCGGGACGCGGTCCTTTCACTCTTTCAAGAGAAGGATAATTATATTATAGAAGCAGTAGAGAAAGAATTAGAGCAGTTTCGCACTACGTCCGATGCGAATCCGTGAAAATATGGATCTAGAAAACTCGGACCGAATTCGGATATTGCGTACAAACAGTTTTACCCTTTGGGTACGGAACCCTAAAAATAGAATATAAATGGATAAATAAACAAATTACGCTAATTTAAACATTTATATTGTGTTCTTGACACATTTTCAGTTCAAACAGTTTTTTATTCATGAGAAACGAAGTTCATATAAATTGGAAAAAAAACTCATAAATGTCGTTTTCATTACTGAAAATTAAGTGTTAAAATAAAGAAAATGATGGCACTAAATTACCCTCAGTAAGTGTGTACCTACTAAAAAAACTATTAAAATATCGTTGTTATGTATTGTATTCACTCATGTAAACAGGGTTACGTTTTCATTTGTAACCTAATCCATTTTCACTATAGTATAGAATTTTCAGACGAGAAAATTTTGACAGATCACTTTGACGTTAGACTTTTAGCGGGCGAATTTTCTTTTAAATTTTCTTCAATCAAAAAGTTTCCAATGCGATTTTTTTTGACAGATCCACTTTGGCGTCACTTGGCGCGAAACTTTAACTTTTTTATAACGTTCCGGTTTTCACGCGGCAACTTGTTTTTGGGCTATTCTGAGCTACGTGTCGCGACGCGTTCGTCCAGAGAAAGACTGAGATGAGAGACTCAAGTTTCTTCGATTTGTAAATAGAAAATTGTATTTACGTTTCGTTCTGTTTCTTGGGTGCATTTTGCACTTTCTGTTAATAACAAGGCCGGTGAGTGAGTCAGTGTAGCTTGACGGAAGAGTTAAACCGAATGCCGTTCCGTTTGTCTGAAGATATGAAACAAAACAAAAAACATATTTTCTTTTAACTAGTTAATTCATTACAAAACTGATCACAAAGAACCAACATAGTGCAGAAATGTTATATGAAATTTCATGGTAGCACAGTTTCTCATTAATCTTTTTTTTTTTAGATATAAATTTACCACAGAGATTTAATGTCTCCCATTAAGTTTAATATCAAATGTATGCATTAGATTAAATAAACAAAAAAATACTAGATTAAATGTTTCAAGTAAAAGTGCAAATTTCACATTTAATAATTGTAAGTTTTAAATGTTTGAGGAGAAGATGAATTAAAAGTTGTTTTCATTATTATTTTTGAGTAGGTATATTTTATCACGGTAGTTAGATTGGTAGTTGAAGGAAAAGTAGAAAACACACCTGCTAAGGTGAGTAATTAATGCAGTCGTGTTACCAACATAACACTTGTGCATTAAGAGGCCTCTATTCGTCTGCAGCTTTCTCGCTCGCACATTAGTACATTATTGACGATATAAAATTACTGAGTGTGAATTTACAAAAAGTAACACACTCTAGTTTTGCTGACTATCATAACATTATAAACAAAAAATGTTTTGTTTCGATATCTTTTAGTTTGACGGAGTAACATGGTAACAAGAAAAAAAAAACACTTGTTATCGTACCATTTCACTCCGTCAAATTAAAAGATATCGAAACGAAACATTTTTTGTTTATAATGTTATGATAGTCAGCCTTGAGTGTGTCACTTTTTGTAAATTCACACTCAGTAATTTTATATCGTCAATAATGTACTAATGTGCGAGCGAGAAAGCTGCAGACGAATAGAGGCCCCATAATAACTCACTTTGTGCTCGATGCAACAATCTACGTACATATAAGAATTCCCATTCGACGTGGTAATGCTGCCAGCATGCTGGGTACGCTGCCATCTGATAGTGGGCTTGAGCATTTGGATTGTCTTTAGACCTTCAACTGTCTATGGACAGTCTAACTTTGTTATTTAGTGTGTAAGCTTGTATTGGTTTAGTTAATAAAGGCACTTGCCCGTTAAAAAAAACTACAATTTTTTTCCGATGACGCTCAGCTAAGCGGGTAATGCGTTTAACGAGTACCTACCTATCTACATATATATTTATTTATTTATTTGAGATCAAATGCTAGCCGCGCTTACAGCGAAGCCAACGCGCACAGCAAGCCAAAATTACATTAGTAAATAATATTTAATATTATTTTCCGTTACGCAGAAACAGCAGATAAGACACATTATATTAACTTAAAAAAACTACACAGGCATCCATCATACACTTAAATTTAACATGAAATATATCAATATCTGAATACTGATCAATCAGATCGTTAAGCAGTGTGCACACGCGGGGTCTGGAACAGTGGAATATGTATTTGTCCTACAAACTTATCGCCTTTAACTGATTTTGATAAATGAAGTGTCGATTGATTTCCGTTCAGGGATGGTCACTGGGTACGGACGTCATCATAGATACAAGACAAGATTATAATTCCTTGATTAGTTCATGATAAGTGTGCAAAGTTTCAAATAAATCCGTCGTTTTGAAAGGGGTCAAAATCACATTCAAATATTCCGTTACATAGATACATACCAAGCTAATAATTTTTATTTATTTCAGCCGTGGTCATCCCATTGCAGGGCAAAGGCCTCCCTTACTTTCTTCCACTCCTCTCTGTTCTGTGCTATGGTGTACCAGTCTGTTGCGAGGGAGTCAAGCTCGTTCCGCCATCTTGTTCTGGGCCTTCCAAGTGGTCGTATAGCATGCGGCAGCCATTCTGTAGTGGTTCTTGCCCGCAGCTCATCCGACATTCTACTTACGTGGCCGGCCCAGTCCCACTTCAGTTTGCCGGCTTTTTCTCCAACGTCAGTGATTTGTGTCTTGGAGCGCAATATACTAGTTCTGTTGCGTACGCGGTCCGTCAGCTTGACCACTAAGATGCTGCGCTCCATGGCTCGCTGGCAGACGCCAAGTGCGAACTTCTGCTTCTTTGTCAAAGACCATGTCTGTGCGCCGTAGGTGAGAATAGGAAAGATACATACGTCCATGAGTTTTCGTTTGAGAGACATTGGAAGATTTCCTTTCATCAGATCTTTCATTGACCAGTAGCTCCTCCAGGCGTTTTCGGGGAAAAAAAGACCTAATAAAAGCTTGTTAAAAAGTTCACCTTCAAAGATGAACTTCTGCAAAGTAACGGCTGATTCAATCAATACTGCTTTGTTCGGTTTTGTAAAATATGCATAATAAACCTTACCGTTTTAAAGTACTATTCAATAGAAATCTAGCACCGTTATAAGCGTCATTCAAGTCTTTACCGGTTTCCATTTCCAATACTCATGTGTCCGCTTTATGGTTGATATTCCGAAAACCTGTACGAAGCGCTTTGTTTCCACTTTTATTGTGTGAACTGCTGGTCTGTGGAATGCGCTACCAGAATGGGTGTTCCCCGATAGTTACAGTTGGGTGTCTTCAAATCACGAGTGAATCGGTTTCTTCTAGGCAAGCGTGCTCCATCGTATACCGAATCATCGCTTAATATCAGGCGAGTTGGCGGTCAAACGCAAGCCTATTACTGAATTAAAAATGAAAAATAAGCGTTAAAAATTTGTCCAATTCGTGGTTTTGTATTTCTCACCTTCTCTCTGTCGCAAATTTGTTTTGAAGATGTAAAATTTCATTTAATGTATTTCATCATTATTTTTTCTATTTGATATTTTTAGTAGTTTCATCAACCATGATCAGGGGCCTTACCCCTAGCTTCGCTTTTGCGAGCCAACTTTTAGTAGGTACCTGATAGGTACCTAAAATTAACCAACTCATAGTTTAAAAGCGTCTAACTTGAATGAACGATAATCCGTTTTACTCTGCGTGTGTGCGTGAAAATAGCAAAGCTTGGCGGCTATCAAATAACTACCGCTTATCGTAGTTGATGGTACCGTTTAGACAAATAACACCTATGCGAGTCAACTTTTCGAGCTAGGGGTAAGGCCCCTGTTAACTTCTCCCTGACGGAAATTGGTAGACATGAATACGAGACAGAGCAATTTTAAGTATTGCTTAACTTAAGTAACGTTTATGAGTACGGCGGTAAAAATTACAACTAGAGTCAAGATGACAATGACATTTAGCTCCCTATATATCCAATTAACATAAATCGTGGGGGTCGGGTGCCAAAATAATTTTTAAAGATTTATCCATACGTCTGGTCGAAGCATCTCGTGACCAAAATTCTGGCCGGTATCTTGCGCAATGTGTTAGTATTGTAATCCAACGCGGCAATGCGGCCAGCATTTTGGGCACGTTGCCTACAGGCAGCGGTTTTTTAGATTATTGTAGTTTAATATATTTAATTTATTTTATAATAATTAAGTCTGTTTCTTTATTTTAATTTAGGTTAGTTTATTTAATTGTTTTTATAAGTGTTAGCTTGTATTTTGATTAGTAAATAAAATAGAGCCCATAAAAAATAAAAGTTACATAAATCTAAATCAAATAATAGTTTTTATCCAATATTGTATTATAGGACTATCATATTTATCGACAATCGTGCTCAGGATCCTATTAGGACTGCCCCTGACTCTACTCAGTAGTTATAACTTTGAATTGACTGCCTCGGTGGCTCAGTTGGTAGTGATCCTACTTTCTGTGCTTGGGGGCGTGGGTTCGATTCCCATCTAGGACAAACATTTGTGTGATGAACATTTATGTTTGTTCTATGGCTGGGTGTTAATATCTATTTAAGTATGTATTTAAAAATATATATGTATGTATATCAGTCTCTGGCAGCCATATTACAAGCTCTGCTTAGTTTGGGGTCAGATGACCATGTGTGCAATAATGTCCCACATATTTATTTATTAAAATGAACAGAAATTTGTCACCGACTCACACTTGGTCATTATTTATTATTTGTTGATACTCTTACTTTTTTATTATTTCCAATACATATTCTGTGAAAATTTCAACTGGCTATCTACTACCGTTCCAAAGATATAATCGTTTAAAGGTAGGACGGACAGACAGATTGTAGGCTCAGTAATGGGGTCCCGTTTTTACCCTATGGGCACGGAACCCTAAAAACGCTGCGTTTGTAACCAACCTAATTATCGATAACCATTTTTAGAGTTTCGTACCCAATGGGTAAAACCCTATTACTAAGACTCCGCTGTCCGTCTGTCTGTCCGACCGTCCGTCCGTCTGTCACCGGACTATCTCATCTACCGTGATAGTTAGTCAGTTGAAATTTTCACAGATGATGTATTTCTGTTGCCGCTATAAAGGCAAATACTAAAAATCAGAATAAAATAAATATTTAAGGGGGCTCCCATACAAAAAAACGTGATTTCTAACGATTTCGATGCTACTCAACACTAGATGTCTCCTAATGCGTTCGAGGCATTAGAGACATTGTATTATTGCCGCTACCCGCTCATAGATGTCGTGGCAATACAAAAAAATTATAAATAGGTACTATTTTGCTTATTATAGATAATGGTACGGAACCCTTCGTGTGCGAGCCCGACTCGCACTTGACCGGTTATTTTTTTCCTTGACCATATCTATCGCGATTTAGTACTTAGAACGTCTTTATCTATAGATAAGTAATCAGTAAGTACTAACGTCTATCCTTTCCTTTTTCATTACAGTCTGTAAACGCACTTTTTGTGGTATACTTATAAATTTATAATTAGTTTTTGTCAATTATGGGTGATGTTAACGTTTCAGATGGTGATGGTGAGAGAATTTATGTGAGTTGTTTTTAAATTTATAAATAACTAGCGACCCGCCCCGGCTTCGCACGGGTATATGTTTTATTATATATCTACCTTCCGTGAAAAATTATCTAACTGATAGTGAAAACTGCATCAAAATCCGTTGCGTAGTTTTAAAGATCTAAGCATATATAGGGACAGACAGACAGAGGGAAGCGACTACATCCTCCAAACCCCCCCCTCCTCTTGTTTTACGACGAAGAGAAGACTGGGAGCGCGTCTCTCAGATTATGTCCGACAATGACATAAAGTTCGTCGCAAAATCCGTCAGTGACGGAATTAGCATCAGGGTTACCACCTCTGACAACTACCGTCTCCTGACCAGAGTCCTCCGGGAAGAGAGCCTAGCCTTCCACAACCACCCGCTTGAGGAAGAAAAGGTCCTTCGCGTCGTCATACGCGGCCTTCCCAAAGAGATCCCTGTGGATTCGATCCGCCAAGATCTCAAGGACCAGGGTTTCCCCGCCCGAGAGGTCCACCGCATGTACCGCGGTAGGGCCAAAACCCCTCTTGACCTCGTGTTGGTCATCTTAGACAAAACACCAGAGGGGAAAACCATCTTCAATCTGAAGGCGGTACTTAGCCTCTCCGGCCTCAAGGTCGAGACCCCGCACCGCAAAGGTGTTCCCGGGCAGTGCCACCGCTGCCAGCTCTACGGGCATGCTGCCCGCTTCTGTCATGCTGCTCCTCGCTGCGTCAAGTGCGCCGGCGATCACAGCACTTCCGAATGCTCGCGGGAAAAGGGCGACCAAACCCCGCCCAGTTGTGTGCTCTGCGGGACTACGGGACACACCGCGAATTATCGTGGTTGCCCCAAAGCCCCGAGGGCCGCAAGGGGGCAGGGCAAAACCCCTCGTCCCCACCAGCTTTCTCACTCCAAAGGAGCCGGCTCTAAGTCGAAACTCCCCGTCACGCAGGCTCCCAAATACGTGGACGCCCCTGCACCGTCAACCAATGCATGGACCAAGCCCCTGCATGCCCCTCAGGCCTCCCAGCCGCCCATTGCAACTCCGGCCACCACATCTGCTCGCGTCCAGAACAAAGTCCGTCCCTCTCTCGCGCCCCATTCAGCCCCTCCCTCTTCAGGCCATTCTGGTCTAAAGTCGGACCTCGCCTTCCTGGTAGAAATTGCCACGACCCTCGACTGTGAGGAAGTACGGCTGGTAGCCCGCAAAATTCGGAATGCTGACATCACCGACGTCTTCGACGTCCTGGCAGAGCACTCCACTCTTCTTGATTCAATCAAGCGTCTGTCCCCTCGTCTTAATTCTGGTAACTATCATGGATAGTACACCAAAAAGACTGAGACCTCGTTCCTTATCGTTGGCATGGTTCAATGCCAACGGCCTCTCCACTGAATCAAGGGACCAACGCCCCCTGATTCACCAATTCCTCTCGACCCATCAGGTCGATGTTATGCTTGTGAACGAGACTTTTCTAAAACCAAGCAAGAGGGATCCTAGGATCGCAAACTACTTGCTGGTACGTAATGATAGGACTACCGCCATGAAAGGCGGGACTCTTATCTATTACAAAAGGTCTCTTCACTGCATTCCTATCCCTACTCCTCCCCTCATAGCTATGGAAGCGTCCTGTTGCCGTCTCTCGATGACCGGCCACCAGTCCATCACACTTGTATCTTGTTACCTCTCCGGTAACAAGACCCTCCACAGGAGCGACCTCGAGGCCCTCCTGTCTCTAGGAAGCGCCGTCATTCTGGCTGGCGATTTCAACAGCAAGCACCTCATGTGGGGATGCAACGTGTCCAATGTGAAGGGTAACCTCCTGATCTCGCTCTCTGACGAACTCAACTTTGATATCCTCCCTCCCAGCACCCCGACAATCTTTCCCTCCAACCTGGACCTAAGACCTGATGTACTTGACATAGCGCTTCTTAAAGGCGTAACACTTCGTTTACGCTCGCTAGAGGTGCTACACGAACTTGAATCTGACCACCGACCCGTCCTTATGCGACTAGGCCCCGACCCGACTGACAGACCTCCTGAAACCAAGACCGTGGTGAATTGGAAGCAATTAGGCGAAGCCCTAAAGGCGATCAATTCTCCAGACTTGGACAGAATCCCCGACGACATCGTGACCCCTGACGACGTCACCACCTCAATCGACGCTCTCACTAGCCATCTTCGCACCGCTATAGGTACATCCTCCAAGCAGGTCCCAGCCGAGGAAGACCAACGCTGGGTCCTGCCGGAGGACGTGAAGGAGCTTCTGAGAGCGAAACACGCTGCCGCTAGGGCCTTTGACTGGTATCGCACCGAAGATAACAGAGCTGCTCTGCGGTATTACGAGCGTGCCGTAAAAAACCGCATCAGTGAGCTCCGTAATCAGAGGTGGGATGACCTACTTTCAGGGATTCAGCCAACCCACCAGGCATACTGGCGGTTGGCTAGATCTCTGAAATCTGACACCGTGACTGCCATGCCCCCCCTCACCCGACCTGATCTCCCCCCCGCTTTCAAAGACGAGGAAAAGGCCGAATGTCTGGCCGAAAGTCTCGAGCAGCAATGCTGCCCCTCTTTAGCTCAGGTCGACCCTGCCCACCGCGAAGCGGTGGACAGCGAAGTCGAACACAAATCCTCCACCCCGCCCGTTGATACCCTCGAGCCAGTCACGGCTTCTGAGGTCGAGTCGATCATCAAGGGCCTCCAAGTCAGGAAAGCCCCTGGTGCCGATGGCATCTCAAACAAAGTGCTCAAGCACTTCTCAGTCTCGCTTGTGTATCTTCTAGTCAGCATCTTCAATGCGGCCATCAACAATTCTATCTTTCCCGATGCCTGGAAGTCTGCCGACGTAATCGGCATTCACAAACCAGGTAAAAAGGCCTCTGAGCCCTCCAGCTACCGTCCCATTAGTCTCCTCAGTACTCTGGGGAAGATTTATGAGCGCATCCTTCTGAAGCGCATCTGGTCCCACATCAGGGACAACAACCTCCTCCCCGACGAGCAGTTTGGCTTTAGAGCCAAACACTCCTGCGTCCAACAAGTGCACCGCATCACGGAGTACATCCTTGAAGGTTTCAATAAGAAACCATCCCACGGCTTCACCCACAAGCCCATCTATCAGGGCACAGTTGCGGTCTTCCTCGACGTCGCAAAAGCGTTCGACAAAGTCTGGCATAACGGGCTGATATACAAGCTATATCAATTCGGAATGCCAGACCGTCTTGTACTCATCATACAAGACTACCTCACGGCTCGAAGCTTTCGCTATCGCGTCGAGGGAGTTCGCTCCTCACCTCACTCCATTGGTGGCGGTGTCCCTCAAGGCTCCGTCATGGCACCTGTTCTCTTCACGATTTTCACAAGCGATATTCCCCGATCTCCCAACGTGAACATAGCTCTCTTCGCTGACGACACCGCTCTCTACACCAGAGGGTGGAACAAGATCATCCAGCGGGCCCACCTTCAACGAGCCCTCACTCACCTAGGTGACTGGTTCAAGAAGTGGGCCATCACGGTCAATCCTGACAAAAGTGCAGCAATGTACTTCCACCCATCCAAAAATCCCCCCGCTAAACCCATCACGCTTCACGGGAAGCCCATCCCTTGGACACACTCCACCAAATATCTCGGCGTGACCCTCGATCGCCGCCTCACTTTCTCAAAACATATCCAGATAGTCCGCAACCGAGCGGCTTTCTTCCTAGGCCGTCTCAGCCCCATCCTTGGCGAGCGTAGTAAATTGTCACTTAGGAATAAGCTGACAATTTACAAAACTTGCATTCGTCCCGTCATGACTTATGCCTCCGTGGCGTTCGCCCACGCATCCCGCATTGACCTGGACAAGCTTCAGGTCATCCAAAACCGTTTCATACGCAGAGCGGTCGGCGCTAGCTGGTACATGCGAAACGCCGATTTGCACTGCGATCTCGAACTCCCGTCCATTCTTCAATATATGAAGCACACTTCCCGCCGCTACTTTGACGCGGCGCCCCACCATCCCGACCCTCTCGTAGTCCAGGCCTCGAACTACTCGACAGACACGACAAACACTCCACCCCTCCGTAGACGCCCCAGAAATATCTTAGGCGACCCGGACGACCCCATCGCCGTCGTCACCTCGGCGGCGTTGGGCTCGTCCGATCCGACTGCTCCTGGCAACAGGAAATATTCAGTTTTTGGTATAGGCGTCGGTTACCACAGGCACACACACACACAACGATCCCGCCGGCGGGATCGGAGACCCCCAGGATCTGTTAGAAGATCGGTTAGATTCTCTCCAAATAATCATTCAGTTCAACAACCTACTAGGGCCCCAGGGCACACCCCTTCTGGGGTGCCAGGGCAAGTCTAATCCCCCATTCCCGGCGACGGTCCAAGCCGAGGCTCGTACCTCCGAGGTGCCCTTGCGCTTGTCGCCCAAAATCTAAACCATGTTGGCCCAACGCCCTCTGCGTTCACCAACTAGTCCGGTCAAGCTGTAGAGGCCGCAAGGCCAACAGCAATAAGTCACATTAGAAAAAAAAAAAAAAAAAAAAAAAAAGGGAAGCGACTTTGTTTTATACTATGTAGTGATTGAAATATTATTATAATTCTCAATATAAAAAACCGACTCCATCAGAACTGGACCGAATTGAAATGGGACCAATTGGGAAGCACCAGCTTTCAAATAAAAAAATAATCATCAAAATCGGTTCACCCAGTCAAAAGTTCTGCGCCAAAAAAATAAAATAAAAATAACTTATTTATGTACCTTTTCCGCAAAGCGATTTGAGTCTGAGCAAGGAGTTTCTTTATCAACGAAGATACAATATTTTGAACCGACTTCCAAAAAGTTTTTTTTAAATGTTTGTGACCTCAGAACTTTCGACTGGGTGAACTGATTATGATAATTCTTTTTTTATTTGAAAGCTGGTGCTTCCCGTGTGGTTCCATTTCAATTTGGTCCAGTTCTGACATTTCTATGAAGTCGGTTTTTTGATATTGATAATTATTACTTATTTATTTCAGATAGCAGATGGTGGCGGTCTCCATATCCACCCAGACATGGGTTTCGCCCCTGGTGGGGGGGTGCACGTGGTCGATGGAGGGTACGGGGGAGTCAACGTCGTTGATGGACACCCTGGGTACCCAGGATATCCAGGTGAATTAGCTCTAACGTTCCTTGTGGATCATTCATTCATCATTATCATCCAGAAGACGTCCACTGCTGAACATAGGCCTCCCCCTTTAACCTCCACACTGAAATGTCGTCGGTCCATCTAGAGGAAGGCCTACCTACGCTGCGTCTTCCAAATCGTTAAAACACAATAATCATATATATATATATATATATATATATATATATATATATATATATATATATTCGTTAATCATTCATTGACCGCCTTCAAATAATTATCAATATAAAAAACCGACTTCATAAAAATGTCAGGACTGGACCATATATGCGCCCTCTATCCCATAGCGCGTGCATTAATCAGGCACTTTCGGTTTTAGAGAGCGCACGTCTGATTTAGTACTGAGATGTTCCGACAGATGTCTCTTATAATAATTGTTGTGTGGAAATGACTGTAATTGTTACATTGTAAAAAAATATAACATATGTAGTAGAACTGGACCAAATTGAAATGAGACCACACGGACAGCACCAGCTTCAAATAAAAAAAGATACATCAAAATCGGTTCACCCAGTCCAAGTTCTGAGGTAGGTAACAAACATAAAATAAAAATAAATAATCGAATTGATAAGCTCCTCCGTTTTGGAAGTCGGTTAATTAGCGAAAAAGGGAAAAACCCGTTTTAAAAGGAATTCCGGGTCTTAATTATGTAGCTGATACGTAATTATAAAAGTAATAAAAGGTTGTACGTACCTATTTGATATTTTTAATATAATAAAATGAAGATTATAAACAGTGAAGGGTAGAGGTTCGCGTTTTAGAAAGGTTCAAAAACAATGATCTAGTCTGAGACTACGGATACTGCAAAGTGTTAGATACGTTTCGATTCTACGTTTGTAATCCGTATGGCCTATTGGAACAATCTGCCGGCTTCCTTGTTTCCTGAGAGATATAATATGGGCCTTTTCAAGGCAAGAGTGAATATGTCTCTTCTAAGTCTGCGTGCTTCATCTTCGACCACATCGTCCCTTACCAACAGGCGAGTTGATATTCCAAAGCATACTATATTATCTCTGTCAAAAGCGGATTCATACGCGATAAAAAAAATTACGTCAATAATTAAAATAATTTTATCATGCGATAAAATTCATTAAAAGTGTTTAATCTCAATATGGAAGGAAGATATACTAGGTTACACGGAAAGGGTGTAGTAAGCTGAAAGTGTCTATAAACCTTAGTACCCACCATTATGGTAACTTTTACTATTAAGAGTAACCTCTGACATGAATTGTTATTGTACAAATAATAAGATAATCGCCAAGTGCGAGTCGGACTCGCGCACGAAGGGTTCCGTACCATTATTTATAAAAACGGCAAAAATCACGTTTGTTGTATGGGAGCTCCCCTTAAATGTTAATTTTATTTTAATTTATTTATTTTTAATGTGAATATATAACTAAATATTCTGTGAATATTTCAAGCGTCTACCTGTTGCCGTTATCAATATCGAGCAAAAAATCACGTTTGTTGTATATGGGAGCCCCCTTAAATATTTATTTTATTGTGTTTTTTAGTATTTGTTGTTATAGCGGCAACGGAAATACATCATCTGTGAAAATGTCAACTGTCTAACTATCACGGTTCATGAGATACCAGCCTGGTGACAGACAGACGGACAGCGGAGCCTTAGTAATAGGGTCCCCTTCGTTTGGGTTCGTCCCTTTGGGTACGGAACCCTAAAAATAAGCGACCTATAGCTAATCTTTCCAAACGTTTCTATTCCGTACAGCCTATTGGAACAACCTGCCGGCTTCCTTGTTTCCTGAGAGATATAATCTGAGCCTTTCCTAGGCAAGAGTGAATAGGTATCTTCTAAGTCTGCGTGCTTCATCTTCAACCACATCGTCACTTACCAACAGGCGAGTTGGTGGTCAAACGCGGAAATATTCGCAATAAAAAAACCTTATCGAAAGAAGTGCACTGAAAAGCACCTCATCATTCAATGTATCGTTGTTTTGACTCCAGGTGGTGTTCAACCAGGGTTCGGTGGCAACGTCATAATCGATGGCTACCCTGGCGGAGGCGGTGTCAACGTTGTTGATGGATACGGCGGCGGCGGTGTCAACGTTGTTGATGGTGACGGCGGTGTCAACTTTGTTGACGGTGGCTGCGGTGTCAACGTACGTAATCAAAACATATATTCACTTTGTACTTTCTACCGAAGTTCTACGTTCTACGTCTTTCTATCAGAATGCTCACATGGCAAAATTTCCCCAACACTTCAACTTTTTTCCTTATCATTCGAGACTAGCTTGTGTCGACATAGCTCAAAGGATTAGTAAGCTGAAGTGGCAGTGGGCCGGCCATATTGACCGAAGAACCGATAACCGATGGGGTAGATGAGTTCTAGAGTGGAGACCACGTTTAGGCAAGCGTAGTGTAGGACCATGCGGCCAGTTGGAGTGACGACAACACGGCGGGTAAAAACTGAATGCAGAGAACTGCCAACCGAGCTCAGAGAAGCCTGTGTCCAGCAGTGGACAGTTACAGGCTGGTGATGATACTATGACCTGGTCTGTAACTGTTGGCCTTTTGGTAAAATTCAGAGTCACACAGCGGGCAATGGAGAGCTATGCTCGGAGTTTATTTGCACGATAGAATACGAAACGTGTATATTCGCCGAAGAACCCAAGTCACTGATATAGATTACAATTTGCAAGTTGAAGTGGCAATGGACAGCCTAGGCCACATTGCTCCAAGAACTGATAAGCGATGGGGAAGAAAGGTTTTTGAGTGGAGACCACGAACCGGAAGACGCAGCGTAGGTAGGCCTCCCACTAGATGGATCACGTGGACACACGCGGGCATCCAGTGGATGCAGATGGCAGGATGTCGTTCAGTGTGGAGGTTAAAGGGGGCGGCCTATGTTCAGCAGTGGACGTCTTACGGCTGATGATGATAATGAAACACATTTACACAAAACTTTTCTGTTTTCTATTTTTTAGGTCGCCGGAGGGTACGGAGGTTACGGGGGACCAATGGCGAGGAGTGCTGGTGGGGAAGAGCCGGAAGAGGAAGAACCGGAAGAACCGGAAGAAGAAGAGGCAGCAGAGTAACAAACCAACAACTGTGATAGCCAGGTTGACATTCCGAGACACATGCCTACGTCACTGTCCAGTTGCCACTTCATTGCAACACAACTCATGTCATTTTGTTTGTCCGCCAATTAATCAATTCAAATTAAAAGCGAATTTAATATAATGAAGAAAAACACATCAGTCATAGGACTGCACGTCAGAAGTGAAAACTTAAGTAGTAATTCACATATTCTACAAGAGATGGCGCTGTTTTAAAATACACGGTACAGAGTGACGATCACGCGAGTTCCATGATATTTGTTCACCCAATAAGTGCTCTACGCGCCTGAAGAAGTTTTCACTTCAAAAATTGGGACATTTTTGCACACGGTCATCTGAGTCCAAGCTAAGCAGATGTACTATGGCTGCCAGAGACTGATATACATATATATTTTTAAATACATTCTTAAATAGATATTAGCACTCAGACATAGAACAAACATAAATGTTTGCCCTAGGTGGTAAATGGTAATCGAACCCACGCCCCCAAGCGCAGAAGGTAGGTTCACTACTAAATGGGCCACCGGGGCAGTCAAACTTCGGTAAACATCGGTGACGTAGGCTTGTGTCACCCACGTGACCTTTGCGTCTCGGAATGTTACCTAGCAAAATATATTATTATATAATATGTAATATATAACATGTGATAACTTAGTTTTTCTACTTTGCGTAATAAAATATTTTCTATTGTGTTGTATAATTTAATTTTCACTTGTTTATTATCAGAAACGTTTCAGATATGTAGGTTTGGTTTATACTATTTCCATTCGTTTGTTTGCTCTAACACATTGACATTGTAAAAAGGTGAATAATAGTAGATAGTAGTGGTAGAGGCTCATCAGCAACGAAGCCCTAGTTCAGACTAAGCTTCTTAGTCTCGAGCATCGGCGCAAAGTTGCTAGTCTATCGGTTTTTTATCGGATACATTTTGGAGAGTGCGCATCAGATCTGCATGATTTAATTCCCTCCTGCCCTTTTTTCTATCGGACTGCCAGAACGGGCACGAAAAATCGACACCGCTTTATGATTGACATTCCGAAAACCCGTACGAAGCGCTATGATTCCACTTTTATTGTGCGAACTGCTAGTATGTAGAATGCGCTGCCTGAATGGGTGTTCCCCGTTACAATCTGGGTGTTTTCAAGTCAAAAGTGAATCGGTTTCTTCTAGGCAAGCGTGATCCATCGTAGGCCGCATCATCGCTTAACATCAGGCGAGTTGGCGGCCAAGCGCAAGCCTATTTTACAATAAAAAAAAAATGCATCGGGTGCAAATTGAGTTATTAATGCACGAGTGTTATGTTGGTGCCCGAGCGCACGAGGGCACTAAATTAACACTAGTGCATTCCATTGTCGGCCACCGATGACGGCAAAATATTGATGAAAAAAAAACCATTGTCTGCCACCGATGACGGCAAAATAATAATGATTAAAAAAACAATAACTCACCAGTAGTCTATATAATCGTCGAGCTCCATGCACTCCGTGTTGGGTCGCGGCCGGACCTGCTCCTCAGCGATGCCGGAGTCCACGTCTTCTTCAGAACTGGACGCACTCTCCAAGTCACTCATCTACTCCCAACCTTACTCGAACCAGGCCTGGCGCACTCCGCACTTTAGGTATGACGCTACAAGTAGTCGACTGATCGGACTTGCCGTGCCCGCCGCCGCGCGATACACAGATAACGCGACAAGAGCTACGTGATAGACAGAGAGGCAACTTCTAGCTGGCCTGGCGCACTCCGCACTTTAGGTATGAAGCTACAAGTAGTCGACTGGTCGGACTTGCCGTGCCCGCTGCCGCGCGATAGACAGACATAACGCGACAAGAGTTACGTGATAGACAGAGAGGCAACTTCTAGCTGGCCTGGCGCACTCCGCACTTTAGGTATGATGCTACAAGCAGTCGACTGGTCGGACTTGCCGCGCGATAGACAGAGATAACGCGACAAGAGTTACGTGATAGACAGAGAGGCAACTTCTAGCTGGCCTGGCGCACTCCGCACTTTAGGTATGATGCTACAAGCAGTCGACTGGTCGGACTTGCCGTGCTCGCTGCCGCGCGATAGACAGAGATAACGTGACAAGAGTTACGAGATAGACATAAGGTGCGTTCGGATAGCCCCTTGGTGGCAAAAATAACTGTTACAAACGCCAATAATGACCACATGTAGCGTTCGTTTTGGGAATGTGTGTGCAAAAGTGGCATTATTATCTGTTTTCGCTCACCGTTCGGATAGGTCGAAAACAGCTAAAAATGCCATCGTAATCTGCCACTTTTGACCCACCTCGCGACATGGGATCCTTGTGATCGTTTTTTGACATTAAGATTATGACGTTTGTTTTTCGCGGTGTTTTGGTGTTTTGTTTGCGCGCCAAGAAGATTCAATCACTACTAGAAGATCTTCAAGACCCAAGACTCCACTGATCATTTACGTAAATTGGGATCCTGCCACCAATAAACCGGACAATCTCCAGAATATTTGCCTACTCGACTCTAAACAAGACATTGGCAAGTTGTGGTAATACCGCACGAAGCCACGAAGAAGAAATTGAATTGAATTGACTGTAATAATTCTTCAGTTTCTCGTTTTACAAGAAATCTAGGGTCAATTAGGAATTGAATTGTCTTTGAACTACGGTGTTTCATTTAAAATTAATCATGGAACGAGAATGCTACGATATACTAAACCCAGACACTGGTGTGGTAACCACTGTTCCAATGTCCCAAGAAGAAGCATTCCGCTGCAGTTATGGTACGTACAATTATTATTTTTACATAACTACCATAGGTACTTACTAATGGTTTTTGAGTTACTTGAAAGAGATCGCTTCCAGCGTTAAAACTAGCTTTTATTACAGACGCAGAGTTTGCAATGCAAGTTATTGCAAGTTACAATTCAACAAAAGAATCCAATTCTGAAATAGCCGCAACACAACCACATCAAGAAACACCAGCATCAGAAAGTAAGTAATAAAATGTGTAAAACCTTTAAGCTGGACTGTTACTTGAAATAGTATTGGTAAATAATACCTATTTCAAGTAACAGTCCAGTCCATATAAATTCCCCATATCACACTAATATTATAAATGCGAAAGTAACTGTCTGTCTGTCTGTTTGCTACATAATGGCGGCTAAACGGCTTAACATCTTTAAGTATTGGTACGGGAACCAGGTCAACAATGTGAAAAGGGGCGGGTGTGTTGTCGGACCCGTACAGGTTGGAGTGCAGGGTGAGGCAGGGGAGGTTAAGTTCCCCTGCAATTTTTTACCTGTAAACAATAACGGGCTGATCGAGGCGCTCAGCGGGCAGCATGTTAGTTGTTACATAGACGGCGTATGTTTCAATAACATAAGCTACGCGGATGACATGGTCCTGCTTAGCGCCTCGGTCTGTGGACTCAGAAAGCTGCTGAGTATTTGTGAGGGTTATGCTGTGGACCACGGTCTGCTGTATAGTGTAAAAAAGTCAGTGTATAGTTTTTCAGGGTGGGCCGAGAAAGGTAACAGAAATGCCACCTATTAAACTAAACGGATCACATTTAGAAAGAGTGGAAGATTTCAAATACTTGGGCCATTTAGTCACACCTACCCTGAAGGACGACACTGATATTGAACGGGAGAGGAGGGTGTTAGCGATTAGAGCCAATATGGTGATCCGCAGGTTTGCACGATGTTCTACTGACGTTCAAATAACGCTCTTCAGGGCTTACTGCACTACATTCTACACGTGCAGCCTGTGGACTAGCTATACACAAAAATCGTACGACGCCCTCTGTGTCCAGTTCAACAACGCATTCAGGATGCTGAAGAAATCGCGGACGAAGTCGCGGGTACAGCTAGTATTGCTATACTCTTTGTCTCCAGTCACACAATAGACAAGATATAAGTGATATGTTGTATGAACTATATATTATCAATCGTTGTATGGTACCAAATATTGAGTTTTTGGCGCCAATGTGAAAATACGTCACTTTTTTGTATCATTTTCCTACAAGTACTTGAGTATTTTTCAGTGTTGTAGTGAATGTGTCATAAAGTGAATTATTTTGACTGTTTGTAATGTATGATAAATTAAATGTACCTGAAAATATTTCAATACTTATTGACACTGGCAAAATGCACAAGTATTATAAATTATGTGATGCCAAAATTCTCTTAAGAGGAAAGAATAAATATTAATTTTAAGTGCATAATTATTTCAGATACCATATATCGGTGGAAGGAGAGTAATATTTATTTATTACTCAACGTATATGAAGAGCTGCAAGATAAATTTGTCGACCCTAAAATAAGCCAAAAAAAAGCATGGTTATTGGTCAGAGTTGCATGTCAATTTACATGATTATAGTTACTCATAGTTTCCTAGAGTAGATACTTTAGTAGATAATCATCTTCTGTTTAGCATATATCCAGGGTTGTGCCGGTGTCCACTTTCCTACTGTTGCTTCTAATTTGCTAGCTCTTTAGCAGTACTTCAGTCATTGTATAGTCTCCTAAGTATATAGCCCTTGGACGAACCATCATATGATGGTAAGCCAAAGGTAAAACCAAAAAAAAGCATGGTTATTGGTCAGAGTTGCATGTAAATTTTCATGATTATAGCTACTCATAATTTCCTAGAGTAAATACTTTAGTAGATAATCATCTTCAGTTTAGCATATATCCAGGGTTGTGCTGGGGTCCACTTCCCTACTGTTTCTTCGAATTTGCTAGCTCTTTAGCAGTACTTCAGTCATTGTATAGTCTCCTAAGTATATAGCCCTTGGACGAACCATCTTATGATGGTTATGATGGTTCGTCCAAGACATAGCCACTTCAAGTGACGGAAGAGAAATATAGACGGAAGGGAAATACACAATACATACTAAGCGGATTGTCATCTAATGGCTGATAATGACGAAGTTGAACTTCACTTCACTCTCTCTATTTTTGAGATAAATGTATGTCTTGCCCCCCACCACTAGCTCAAATATATACTTTCAATACTTTAAACTTTGTCTTTCTCTTTTTACTGTTGAAACTGAGTGAAACAAAGTTCAAAGTAACATTATTATAAGGATGTTTTTGAGCTTGTGGTACAGCAGGACATATTATTGCCCCCAGCAGAAATGCAGATAAGTTGAATTAAATGCTTATTCTAACTTGATTTGTTTTTTAGGTGGCAGACGAAGCTAATAAGCGCAATAGCCAATTTAATGTCACTGGTCTTCAATGCATGACTAAGATGAGGGCATTAAAAAAAGCGTACAAAAGTGTCAAAGATCATAACTCCAAATCAGGGAATGATCGCAGAACATGGAAGTACTTTGAGGTGTGTCATTCATGCATTGTGATATGATTATACATTATATTAATTGTAATTAAATATGATATATTATATCTTAATATATATAATTCTTCTGTACGTGTGTTTGTCACCTAACTCCTCTTAAACGGCTGGACCGATTTGGATGAAATGTTGTATGTATATTGCAATGGGTTCCTGGATGGTTTGAAAACACAATTGGACCCGGTAGCAGGCAGGACAACTTCTGCCGGGTCCGCTAGTATCTTAATAATATATATAAATCTCGTGTCACAATGTTTGTCCTCAATGGACTCCTAAACCACTTAACCGATTATAATAAAATTCGCACACCATGTGCAGTTCGATCCAACTTGAGAGATAGGATAGTTTAAATAATTATATAACTAGCGACCCGCCCCGGCTTCGCACGTAAATTACACCCGTGCGAAGCCGGGCGGGCGGGTAGCTAGTATGTATATAAATTTATGCCATAGGTGGCAAACATGCTACGACGGGCCGCTTGATGGTAAGTGATCACCGTCGCCTATGGATACCTGCAACACCAAGGGCATCACAGATACTTTGCTAACCCTTAACGACACTATTAACAGCCCTTTTGAAGATCCCCATATTATAGTTACTCGGAAATGCCGCAGGAAGAGAACTCATTCCACAAATTGCAGGTATGAGGCATAAAAGACCGCGTAAAACGCACCAGGTGCGATTTCCACTAGTCTATGATAATATGTGGATAATCATTGGTAAACATTAAAGTCAGGCTATTTTTTACAGAAGATGCAAGAGATATTTGGAATGAGGGCTTGGGCAACTCCAATCGCTTTGGTCTCAAGTGACCAGCCACCTGAGAGTCCAGCAGTGGAGGCATCTACATCCAACATGACTAGAGTGGATCAACCATTACCACCAACATGCACCAGATCAAGAGGTACCTACAAACATTTTGAAATAAATAGTGGTCTTATGACTGATAACCAAAATTCATTAATGACAAGCAATATCATATTGCAATAAGTTTTGTCACCCTAATTTTATTAATTTTAAACTAAATATTGTACGTAATATTAATAGTGGCAAAATAAATTTATTTTATTATTTATTATTCATATATATTTATTTCCTGGATGAAACGTGGATATTCGCCAAAGAACCAGAGTCACCGACATAGCTGTTAAAATTTGCAAGTTGAAGTGGCAATGGGCAGGCCACATTGCTCGAAGAACCGATAACCGATGGGGAAGAAAGGTTCTGGAGTGGAGACCACGAACCGGAAGACGCAGCGTAGGGAGGCCTCCCACTAGATGGACCGACGACATTGTGAGAGTCGCGGGCATCCAGTGGATGCAAAAGGCAGGCTGTCGTTCAGCATGGAGATTAAAGGGGGAGGCCTATGTTCAGCAGTGAACGTCTTCTGGCTGATGATGATGATGGTGATGATGATTTATTTCCTTTCTTAAATTTAAGTTTTATTATTATTAGTAATATTGATAGATTTGGTGTGTCTTCTCTATCTCTACATAGTATAAATTGAAGTCGCTTTCCGCGTGTCTGTCTGTATGTCTGTATGGCCGCTAACTCCTCCTAAACCACGCAACGGATTTTGACGCGGTTTTCACCATCAGTTAGATTTCACACACTAGAAGTCGGACTTTTTATTAATTTTCAGATAATAGAAATGGTGTAATTAAATTATTAGAAGCAAAAATGGAGCAGCGGGAGCGTCATGAGGCTGCAAGGCAACGACGGCATGAGGAGAGACTGGCCAGTGACCAGGCACTGATGCAAACTATAAAAGACCTGTTTGCGAATGGTCAATAATATAAAAACTGATATGTAGTAATTCCCGTGTCATGTAAATAAAATGTGTGAAAACCACATCGGTTTCAATAATAAAATACAATAAGTTTATAAATGATGACTTTTATTTAAAATAACTTTGTATTTGCACAAAAAGTGCTAGTATTATAAGAGCGTGGTCCGAAGACTAAAGCTGTTTTAGCTCTCCTAGTAAAAAAACTAGGGGAAAAAGAGTCTTCATCATCTGATTCATCAGATGATGAAGTATTCGAACATTTTACGCAAACGCAATCAATAAAAAAGAAGGCAAGAACTGTAGATTATGTAGAGTTAACTGTGAACTTATACACCGATGCAGAGTTTCAATCTCATTTCAGGTTAGTAAAGATCTAAGGTACTTACAGGTACCTGCTTTATGGTTAATGGTGTTTTAACGGGCCATTTTCAATAAAACTTCAATTTTATATATTCTCTGAACATTTGAGCGGCCAAAATCTAAAGTTTTAAATTATGGTTATTTACAGATTGACAAGATCAACATTTGAGTTTATCTTGACTCTAATTGGCCAAAATTTGGTTAGAAAGACAGATGGACAGCCACAAATAGACCCTGAAAAACAATTTCTGATTGCTTTATGGAGAATGGGCAATACAGAAAGTTATCGGTAAGAAAAACGAATGGCCATCGTCCTCGGAATCAAATATTATCAAAAGAGGATTTCTTAGAATGAGTGGCTTTCCCGACACAATAGGGGCTATTGATGGGACTCATATTGAAATTGAAGCTCCAAAAGAAAATCCTGCAGATTATATAAACCGCAAGGGATATCCAGGATAGGCTAGATAGATAGCACTATTATTTTAGGTACTATTATCACCCATTTTATACATCTCGTATGGCCAATGTATTCATTATAAAATTTCTTTTATTTTGCCCCTGCTGTACTTGTTCATTCTGATCTTCTACTATCCCAGATTCTGACTCTGCCTCTGTTTGGTTCGTTGACAAATCCACATTAATTTCATCATTTTTTTGTAAGCATATGTTATGAAGAATGCAACAGGCTGCAATGAATTGTGGCATTCTTCTCATATTTTTCATTGGAAGACAATTGAGGAGGCTTCGCCACCTTCCTTTCAGCAGTCCGAAAGATCTTTCTATTGTGACTCTTGCTGAAGACAAGCAGTAATTATAATTTTTTTGTCTTGCAATTAAATGGCCATTGTCCTTGAAGGGCGTCAGCAAATGCGGGTTTATAGAATATGCTGCATCTCCAACTAGATGAGTGTTGCCAGGGAAATGTGTTGGATCCTTTAAGTATTCATCGACAGGAGAGTTTCTAAATATTCTTTGGTCATGAGCTGACCCTGGAAACCCAACGAATATATTTCTGAACACCATCCTATTGTCACATACAGCCTGTAAAGTGTAATAAAAATATATTTAAAATAATTGCCCACATTGCCCCACAGCTATAGTTCGGACCACAGCATTACATCACAAAAGCAGGGTGAAGCTAGTGAACTATAAATCAAATTAGGTTCTTCAGCATGACTGGTGCAGTCTAGCATTAAAATCACATGTAAGTTTAGGACTTGCAATGAATACTATGCCTCTGTATCACAAGGTCCTAAAAATTAAATGACCCAACTACACCATGCAGAAGACTGAAAATTTGGATAGTTGAATAAAATAATGAGACAGATATTATTTCATCTTTTTGATGGGCTGGTCATGCAAAAACTTGCTATTGATAAAACGAGGTAGGTATAATGTATTTAAAACAAACCTGTAGTTGGATAGATGGATATCCCTTGCGGTTTATATAATCTGCAGGATTTTCTTTTGGAGCTTCAATTTCAATATGAGTCCCATCAATAGCCCCTATTGTGTCGGGAAAGCCACTCATTCTAAGAAATCCTCTTTTGATAATATTTGATTCCGAGGACGATGGCCATTTGATAAATAGATTAATATTTTGCACAAGGACTTTTGTGACTCTAGTGACACACAAATGTGCAGTGGCTTTGGAGACGTCAAATCTGTCACATATAGACCTGGGAAATACAAATAATATCATACATTTTTATAATTTAATGGACATACGGATTGTATTTAGTTTAGTTATTATTTTTTATTTTTACCTTTTGACCGCCAAAGTCAACCATAATTTTATTGACTAGCCCTTGCGGATCAAACAATATGCGTTGACAAAAAAACGCGGCCCACAAAATGTCGTGGTTTAAAGGGCACAGAAATGCGTTTTAGGTGTGGCAGCCGAAAGGTTATATAACTGGCTGCGCCCCGCTTTTTTACCAGCATGGATTACTCCTTACATCAGCTATCTGCCAGTAAAAGTTCCGTCAAAATCGGACTAGCCGTTTTGGAGGCCATAAGGAACATAGACATACATCGCCTTTTTATATATAAGGAGATAACTCATTCGTTTTCCTTACCGATAACTTTCTGTATTGCCCATTCTCCATAAAGCAATCAGAAATTGTTTTTCAGGGTCTATTTGTGGCTGTCCATCTGTCTTTCTAACCAAATTTTGGCCAATTAGAGTCAAGATAAACTCAAATGTTGATCTTGTCAATCTGTAAATAACCATAATATAAAACTTTAGATTTTGGCCACTCAAATGTTCAGAGAATATATAAAATTGAAGTTTTATTGAAAATGGCCCGTTAAAACACCATTAACCATAAAGCAGGTACCTGTAAGTACCTTAGATCTTTACTAACCTGAAATGAGATTGAAACTCTGCATCGGTGTATAAGTTCACAGTTAACTCTACATAATCTACAGTTCTTGCCTTCTTTTTTATTGAATGCGTTTGCGTAAAATGTTCGAATACTTCATCATCTGATGAATCAGATGATGAAGACTCTCTTTCTCCTAGTTTTTTTACTAGGAGAGCTAAAACAGCTTTAGTCTTCGGACCACGCTCTATACCTGGCGGGGCCATCGATTTCAGTGGTACAAACACTGATACGAAAAGTTTCAGTAGTTTTCCTAATTAGTTTGTATTCTACAGCGGAATTACTACAAACAATTAAAACCAAAATTATAAGAATCGAACAAACAAAACAACTCAATTGCGTGCTGTCAAGTGCTGTCGCTGTGACATTTGTTTGACGTCACCGCTGGTGACTACCGTTCGTTTAGGGTAGGGAACAAAAGTGGCAAAAATTGCAAAATTCTCAAACCGAACGCTTTACATCAACGCCAATTTTGACAATGCTAAAAATGCCATCATAGCCTATCCGAACACACCTATAGAGGTAACTTCTAGGTTAATATAGCAGAGGGTAGTTAGCGCTCGCACGTCCTGAATTGGACTTTATTGTGTGGTAGTAAGAGTCGCTACTTATTTAATTGCTTTTGCGGAGTGAACCTTCTGTACTTGTACTTTATGTATTCTGTGGTTGAATTTAGCATTTTTGACCCGTAACAGACACGTCAACATGGCTGACGTCAACCACATCAACCCACAGAAGTTTTTTTTTGTTTAAATTAGAACGGCTGTCAAGGCATTTTTGTAAGTTTTTTTTTTTTTTTTTCTTATGTGACTCAATGTTGTTGGCCTCTACAGTTTGACCAGACTAGCCGGGGAACGCAGAGGGCGTTGGGCCAACATGATTTAGATTTTTGGGCGACAAGCACAAGGGCACCTCGGAGGTACGAGCCTGGGCTTGGGCCGTCGCCGGGCGTGGGGATCAGACTAAACTTGGTTCAGTAGCCTGACAAGGAACCCTTATAAATTCGTTCTGTCCGTTCGTCTGTCTGTCTGTCTATCTGTCCGTGCATCCGAATTTTTAAGAACCTTCTAACTTCTATAATTATTAAGATAAGTGCATGAAACTTTGTATAATGACAGTTGTTATATAGATCTCAATTTTAAATGTATAAAAAATATATAATATTGCATTTTAGGGGTGGCTCTGGTACATGTGAAATGGGGATAAAAATATTTTTTTCACTCGACCTACTCGTGTGGGGTATCGTTGAAAAGTTCTTTTAAAATAAAGGTAGGGTTTCATACACCACTTTATAAAGTCTATACTTTGCGAAATATGGCCCGCCAAAGTGACAAAAAGTTGCCCCCCCCCCCCCCCTCTGCATTTCTAAACCATAAGACATAGAAACTTGTAACTTACAGTACGGACTGGTCATATTTTAAACCTTCATTTAAAATTAATTCGAACATTATCTGATTATGACTTTTTGAGTAACAGCGATAAAACTGTAATAAATTCAAGGCGTTCTAGCTCAAAGGTCATTGACCGTTTTGTAAAATGGTCTTAAAAAATAATGTTTCCCAATCAGTTTTCTCTTTTTTTAAACCATAAAAAGTATATGCTATGTCGGGATGGTACATCTCTAAAATTTGGCAAATTCCACAGAGCTTCGTTCGTTCGAATTTTTCTATAACTATCAATTTCGGAACTAAGACTATAATTAAATGGCTTTGGTTACGGAACCCTACCATATGCGTGTCGAGACACGCTCTTGGCCAGTTATTATTTTAGATAATGGTACGGAACCCTTCGTGCGCGAGCCCGACTTGCACTTGGCCAGTTATTTATTAAATTCTGTTAAAAATAAAACATCTTGTCATGACAGTTAGTACGCATAGTAAGTATACTCAGTCCATTATTTCACTGGCAAGCAACCGAAATGATCTGACATTTGGGAGAGAACGCCCGCCAACATTAATGAGGGCAAGCCACAGAACATTAGCTAGCTAGCGCGTATTTTGATCGATTTTCTAGGGCGATCGGATGCCTGCCACTTCCTGGGTTGAAGTGTCAATCTTTTGTTTTTAATCTCGGTTCAAATAGCCTGAAAGAATACAACTATCAGTCCATATGTACGTAAAATATTGAAAGAATCTTCTTTCAATTCCTAACCGTTGAGGAGTTGTACCCTTCATCATCAGCTCATCCATGTGAGATGATGATTATCAGACGCAAAAACTTGAATAGCTTTAGAAAATATATGAGAAACGTAATAAGTGCCTATAAAATTTGAGGGTTGCCCTCGATTTCCCTGAGACCCCATCATCAGATCCTGACTTGGTAACAATGGGACCAAATTGGAAGTATACCCTGCTGAATAAAAGATTTTTTTATCGGTCATCAGTTGGCAGAGTTATCGGTGAACATACATTAAAAAAAACAGTGGAACAGAACTTCCACCTTTTTGAATTCGGTTAAAAGGGAACGTTCATTCGAAAACTATTGCCCTTCTAGGTTCATTATCATCATCAGCCTGAGGACGTCCACTGCTGAACATAGGCCTCCCCCTTTAACCTCCACACTGAACGACCTGCCATCTGCATCCACTGGATGCCCGCGACTCTCACGATGTCGTCGGTCCATCTAATGGGAGGCCTACCTACGCTGCGTCTTCCGGTTCGTGGTCTCCACTCAAGAACCTTCCTTCCCATATATTCTACTCCCACCTTTTCTTTTTTACCTTCTGGAGAGTCGGGTAAAAATTGCGAAGATATTTTGCAAGTTACGTTACGTTCTACGTCTATTTTAAACCAATAACTAACTGGGCCAAGTGCTGGATGCCGACTGACTAACTCGTGTTTCGCAACGCGCATATAATTAATTATCATTGTTGATTAATGCAGCACTTTGAAAACAATTACTTTCTGTCGTTGAGATATTTTCCTACGCAGTGTGGAAAAAGCTATAATGACGGTTTCAAAAAGTAAGTACCTAAAGACAATTGAGTCACCTTCAACACATTCAGATCTCTAAACGCGGGCCCAAATAGGTGGGAATAGTTTACGCGCGCCGAGATGCGGTTTGCGGTCGCGTTTATGTGCAAACTGCACATATTCGGGCCTGCGTTTAGAGTTAGGCGTAAGGCCTCAGTGAAACAAGGGAGATATATGATGGGTGCGAATACGAACGCATCAGGCCTAGAGCATACTTAATGCCTTAAATTTGGTCGAAATTAAGAATGTTACATATTTGAGGCGTTTGGGGTCGAGACATTGGGCCCTTGGGGACCGGGGGCTCACCTCATTTTAAAAAACCTTTCAGAGCGCCTGGTTAATATGACGCGTGACAAAAATGCTGGCGTGTATCTGGCTCAACGCATAAGCATTGCTATTCAGCGTGGTAATGCCACCAGCATGCTGGGTATGCTGCCAACTGATAGTGGGCTTGAGTATTGGGATTGTCTATAGACCTTCAACGGTCTATTCCCCACCCTGCATTCTACACCCTCCCTGCAGACGCCCTCGCTGCGCGCCCTTTTTTAACCGACCTCAAAAAATGAGGACGGTTCTAAGTTCCACTGTTTTATTTTATTTCATTTTCATCGATTCACCGAAAACTGACCAACTTAGTGACACGGTAAAGAGAAACTGCTAAAATAAATTGTTAGGCTTTTCAAACTTTTTACTCAAAACGGGGATTTTAATATGTAGGTACCTAGCTGAGTAAGTCAAAGCACAATAGTCACTTTTAAATTAAAAGTTCACTTGACACTAAACTTTGACTTTTATCTTTTTTATTTTGTTTTTTAATTGTGTTGATTAGGCAAAGCGCGGCCCGACGTTGGTTTTGTTTCAACGCGGTTACATACTGGGTGCGTTTTAATCTCTTTGCATGACAGAGAATACAGTGAAATGAATGGAGACGCGTTTAGTTTTAAGTTAAAGATTAGCAGTGTGTGAACTCAAACACCTACACTAAGGTTCAGGCGCGGATCCACCATTGTGGGCACGATGGGCATGCCCACAACCCTAATACGTGACTTGTGACGCCCTACAGCTTCACCCGCGTGAAACTACGATACACTGTACAAAATCTTGGTCAGGCCGTCATAATAGGTCGGGGAAAAAGTCTTTTCGTATTTTGTATGTATGTATTGTATTGTAGTAAAAATCTTATCCGTTGTACTGTTTGTATCTGGCTGGTTTTGATACCATTAAAAATATGACATTTAAAAAAAGGTATAATACAAAACGTAAAAAGCAATTTCCCGCCATTTTTCAATTGTTTTTTTGTTCGATAAAATGAGTGAATCTAACGAACAAATTCGATATATTGTGAAATTTTATAACAAAATAGATAAAATGCGACACAAGCCGCGAATAAAATTTGTGACGTTTATGGACCTAATGCAGTGTCATCAAGAGTAGCACAATGTTGGTTCAAGCGTTTTCAGTCCGGGAATTTTGATGTCAAAGATGCAGCTCGCTCTGGTCGCCCTGTTACGGATAAAGTCGATGCCATTTCTGAAAAAGTGGAGCAAGATCGGCATATTAGTAGTTACGACGTAGCTGAAGAACTGGGGATTGACCACAAAACAGTTTTGACCCATTTGAAAAAAACTGGGTATACAAAAAACTCGATATTTGGGTGCCACACGAGCTCACTGAAAGAAACCAAATGAATCGTGTACTCATTTGCGATTCTCTATTGAAACGTAACGAAACCGAACCGTTTTTGAAAAGATTGATCACTGGTGATGAAAAATGGATCACCTACGACAAGAATGTGCGCAAAAGATCATGGTCAAAGGGCAGTGAAGCACCACAGACTGTAGCGAAACCCGGATTAACACGTAATAAGGTGATGCTGTGTATGGTGGGATTGGCAGGGCATCGTTCATTATGAGCTTTTACCGCCGGGCAAAACCATCGATTCGGATCTCTACTGCCAACAGCAGATGAGACTCAAACAAGAAATTGAGAAAAAACGGCCGGAATTGATCAACAGAAAGAGTGTGGTCTTTCATCATGATAACGCCAGACCGCACACATCTTTGGCCACTCAGCAAAAATTTAGAGAGCTTGGTTGGGAAGTGTTAATGCATCCACCATATAGCCCAGACCTTGCACCCTCAGATTTCCACCTGTTTCGATCTCTTCAGAATTCTTTGGGTAGTGTTAGATTAACATCAAGAGAGGACTGTCAAAACTACTTGTTGCATTTTTTTGATCAGAAGTCCCAAAAATTCTACAGCAACGGGATCATGTCACTACCTACAAGATGGCAACAAGTTATCGAACAAAATGGCACATATATATTATAATTAAATGTAATTAAACTTGAAAAAAATATGTCTTGAATTTGTTTAAAAAATACGAAGAAACTTTTTCCCCGACCTTATATAATTTTTTATAAGGTCTAGGAATTCACTATATCGATCATGCACGAGTAAGGTTCATACGCTGATTCGCACTTGCCCGATTTTCGGGTGGCTGTTGATCACAACCTTTTTTGAGGGCTGGATCCGCAACTGCTTAGGTTGAGCTGTCTTCGTAAGGAAACCATGGTCGCAGGACTTTTTACGTGGCTAAAAGAGAAAGGGATATATTTCCCTCTTGTTTGCACATCTTGCACATTTTACAAGTGTATTTTTTTTTTTTTTTTTTATAAATATTTGGCTTGCGCTTGGCGCCGGCAACTCGCCTGACGCACAGCCCTACTACATATAGTTAGTAGATCAGTCATCATCATCAGCCAGAAGACGTCCACTGCAGATCATAGGCCTCCCCAGTTAACCTCCACACTGAACGACATCCTGCCATATGCATCCACTGGATACCCGCGACTCTCACAATGTCGTCGGTCCATCTAGTGGGAGGCTTACCTACGCTGCGTCTTCCGGTTCGTGGTCTCCACTTATGAACTTTTCTTCCCCATCGGTTATCAGTTCTTCGAGCGATGTGGCCTGCCCATTGCCACTTCAACTTGCAGATTTTAATAGCTATGTCGGTGACTCTGGTTCTTTGGCGAATAGTAGATCAGTAATAAAATGTTAATAAGTAAATGTTCGTTATTTATTGTTTTTGAAGACCCTCATTTCCGACTTTTAGCGATTTTAGACATAAGTTTGTCAACTGCCATGGTCAGCTTAAAATTATAACTAGCGGATCACAATAAATACCGACTTCAAAAATATATGAAAAATGTCATGACTCAATTTGAGGGTTGCCCTCGATTTCCCTGGGATCCCATCATCAGATTCTGACTTGGTGACAATGGGACCAAATTGTAAGTATGTAGGGTATACGAATAATATTTTTTTATTTTTTTTATATCGGTCTTTAGTTAGAGGAGAAATCGGTAAACATACATTTAAAAAAACACATCAGTCATAGGACTGCACGTCAAAAGTTAAAACTTAAGTAGTAATTCACCTATTCTACAAGAGATGGCGCTGTTTTAAAATAAGTACACAGTACAGCGCGTGTTCCATGATTTTTGTTCACCCAAAAAGTCCAAAAGAAGGTTTTCACTTCAAAAACAGTGTAACATAGAAAAGTCCTCCTTTTTGGAAGTCGTTTAGAAATACAAATGCTGTCACGTAATTTTCCAAGTTGGCGCGAAAATCTTTGGTAGTTCGAGTCTACGCCATACATTTTCTGTCCACAGCACAGCCAAGTGCGGTCTATTCCTGAGCTTGTCAGTTCGGCGCTCCCGCCGCCGCCATATCTCACTACAGCTCGACAATTTTACTAAAATTGGACAAAAGGACGAGAGAAAGTACCTACCAAGTACCGACAAATTTTCGACACAGTTGGCTGAATGAAGCAACTAAAATATTCACAGAAAGATGCCCATAAATATCAGAATATGCGTTAGAGGCGCCCTCAATGAACTCTGCAGATTATTGTTTAATGTATGTAAATTAGGTCAAGAGCGGGAAAATACCTTTTCATAGTTTTCTTGACCTCAATGGCTGTTAAAATATCTTTGTCTAGGATGTATAGGTATAAAATTCATTATCATCAGCCAGAAGACGTCCACTGCTGAACACAGGCCTAACTTAATCTCCACACTGAACGACATCCTGCCATCTGCATCCAATGGATGCCCGCGACTCTCACAATGTCGTCGGTCCATCTAGTGGGAAGCCTACCTACGCTGAGTCTTCCGGTTCGTGGTCTCTACTCAAGAACCTTTCTTCGCAATTAAAATAAAATATAAAATTATATTTTTGTTATAACCCCTTACTTGACATCGTGAAAGTCGCGAGCATCCAGTGGATGCAGATGGCAGTATGTCGTTCAGTGTGGAGGTTAAAGGGGGAGGCCTATGTTCAGCAGTGGACGTCTTCTGGCTGATGATGATGATGATGAACCCCTTACTTCGGTGTATAAAAAGGATGAGCAGTCAAGTGGTTTGAAATGTGTATTTTTTTTCAGGCTGTTATTAGGTATGATTCATGAAAATCTGTTCTATTTATTCATAAACTTAGCGTGAAGTTTTTAATTCGCTTTTGCCCCTTAATTCGGCCCTTAATTTTTAACAATGGTAAATTTATTTATTTATTTATAACTAGCCGACCGCCCCGGCTTTGCACGGGTGTAAGCTCGGCCTTCGGCCTCGCTACAAAATGTATTATAGCCTATGTCACCCGAGGATAGTGTAGCTTCCCAACAGTGAAAGAATTTTTATAATCGGTTCAGTAGTTTTTGAGTTATTTCGTTACAAACATACAAACATACAAAAATAGGTACAAATCTTTCCACTTTATAATATTAGTGTAGATATACACAAAACAAATTACAATCATACAAAACAATATCTTAAAAAAATAGGTTCAGACCTGGATTGTAATGCAAAAATATGTGCAAACTTAAAAACAAAATGAGAAGACATGGATGAGGTTAGTGCTTAACTTATACATGTGTAATGATGAACTACAGGAACGGGTAGACCGCACACTGACTACAAGTGTCGCAGGTGTGCATATTCTACACGAGTAATTATTATTAATAAATTATTACTTACTAGTTGTAACCGCGACCTTGTCCGCGACTTCTTCAGAAAAAATTACCTATGTCCGTCCTTATAATACATACTATAACCTCGCAAATTTTTATCGAGATCGGTTAAGCCGTTTAGCCGTGATTATGTAGCAAACAGAAGAGTTACGCATTGATAATATTAAGTGTGGATTTATTAAGTATTTGTGAACGTGCTTGAGTGTGGCTAGCGATATAAAGAGGTTAAACTTGTCGTTTCGTATTGCTGTTCCGCTCGCATCGCCGCGCCGTACGGACGTCTTGTCCGCCCGCCGCCCGTTGCTACCCCACCTCTCAGTTGCCGCCGGAGGCCCTGCCCCCGCGCGGTTCTGTCTTTCACGTCAGTGTTTTGTGTAGTGTTGAAACTGTGCTTGTCCGTCACGTTGACCGACCGCTCGTCTTGCGTCCTCAGTCGCTGATCAGGTTAAGCTTCTCTCAGGAGACTTCACCCGGCTGACCCTGCATCGCCGCTGACGCGGGCGAGCAGTCGTTGACAGGTGGCCATACCATCTGGCCACCCCTGTTGTGCCGCCGCGTGTGTTGGGTGAATAGTGCGCGTGCGTGTTAGTTCATTGTTTAGTTCGCTCCAGCCGTTGCCGTTTTCGTGGATACCAGGTACTCACCTCACGTTATCACTCACTTGTTTTTTCGTGTACTCATCTCACATTGTTGTTACTCACTCACCCGGTACTCATCTCCCTGCCCCAGTAGGGAGACTACATTCACCTTAGCCTGTTGGGGGGACCCTTCCCCCCAACCCAATATTGACTTTGTTTTGACTCTGTTTTTTAACTTTGTTTAATTAAGCCTTCCGCTAATATGGCGACCAGGAAGGATCTCGAGACCGCCCTCGAAGCGTTCTCAGGCCCCTTCCTGGCTCAGCTTATTGCCAATCCGGCAGACGCGGAGAACTTTCTCCGCTCCCCAGCGACGTTCGCGGCCTCCTTTTTTACCGGGAAAGCTTCCAAAGCCTCCCCCTCCCCGTCCTCCTCCCTTACCCGTAAGGCTCCACCCAAGCCCAAGCCTGGGCATGACCGCACCGCGGCGGCCAAGCTGACGCCTTCCTTTAAAGGCCCAGCCTCTGCTCCCAAGTCCCGGGCTCCCTCAACGAGCCGCTCTCGCTCGCGCTCTCCCAGGCGCATTCGGTCGCGCTCGCGCTCTGTAGCCCCTCGGGAGAAATCCTACCAGAGGAGCCACTCGCGCGCCTCACTCAAGGTCACGGCCTCTCTCGATCCCATCCCTCCGCAAGAGGAGATGGACACCGCTTGCAACGACGGCTTCACAGTCGTTGGCAAGGGCAAGAAGCGCCCTGCTTCTTCTGCATCCCCCCCTCCTCCGTCCAAGGCCCAGTGCCCATCTTCTGGAGCTATGCCTCCCACCGATGCTGCCGCCGCTCCTCCAACGCCCGCGACAACATCCTCCAAACCCCCCCCTCCTCTTGTCTTACGACGAAGAGAAGACTGGGAGCGCGTCTCCCAGATTATGTCCGACAATGACATAAAGTTCGTCGCAAAATCCGTCAGTGACGGAATTAGCATCAGGGTTACCACCTCTGACAACTACCGTCTCCTGACCAGAGTCCTCCGGGAAGAGAGCCTAGCCTTCCACAACCACCCGTTTGAGGAAGAAAAGGTCCTCCGCGTCGTCATACGCGGCCTTCCCAAAGAGATCCCCGTGGATTCGATCCGCGAAGATCTCAAGGACCAGGGTTTCCCCGCCCGAGAGGTCCACCGCATGTACCGCGGTAGGGCCAAAACCCCTCTTGACCTCGTGTTGGTCATCTTAGACAAAACACCAGAGGGGAAAACCATCTTCAATCTGAAGGCGGTTCTTAGCCTCTCCGGCCTCAAGGTCGAGACCCCGCACCGCAAAGGTGTTCCCGGGCAGTGCCACCGCTGCCAGCTCTACGGGCATGCTGCCCGCTTCTGTCATGCTGCTCCTCGCTGCGTCAAGTGCGCCGGCGAGCACAGCACTTCCGAATGCTCGCGGGAAAAGGGCGACCAAACCCCGCCCAGTTGTGTGCTCTGCGGGACCACGGGACACACCGCGAACTATCGTGGTTGCCCCAAGGCCCCGAAGGCCGCAAAGGGGCAGGGCAAAACCCCTCGTCCCCACCAGCTTTCTCACTCCAAAGGAGCCGGCTCTAAGTCGAAACTCCCCGTCACGCAGGCTCCCAAATACGTGGACGCCCCTGCACCGTCAACCAATGCATGGACCAAGCCCCTGCATGCCCCTCAGGCCTCCCAGCCGCCCACTGCAACTCCGGCCACCACATCTGCTCGCGTCCAGAACAAAGTCCGTCCCTCTCTCGCGCCCCATTCGGCCCCTCCCTCTTCAGGCCATTCTGGTCTAAAGTCGGACCTCGCCTTCCTGGTAGAAATTGCCACGACCCTAGACTGTGAGGAAGTACGGCTGGTAGCCCGCAAAATTCGGAATGCTGACATCACCGACGTCTTCGACGTCCTGGCAGAGCACTCCACTCTTCTTGATTCAATCAAGCGTCTGTCCCCTCGTCTTAATTCTGGTAACTATCATGGATAGTACACCTAAAAGACTGAGACCTCGTTCTTTATCGTTGGCATGGTTCAATGCCAACGGCCTCTCCACAGAATCAAGGGACCAACGCCCCCTGATTCACCAATTCCTCTCGACCCATCAGGTCGATGTTATGCTTGTGAACGAGACTTTTCTAAAACCAAGCAAGAGGGATCCTAGGATCGCAAACTACTTGCTGGTACGTAATGATAGGACTACCGCCATGAAAGGCGGGACTCTTATCTATTACAAAAGGTCTCTTCACTGCATTCCTATCCCTACTCCTCCCCTCATAGCTATGGAAGCGTCCTGTTGCCGTCTCTCGATGACCGGTCATCAGTCCATCACACTTGTATCTTGTTACCTCTCCGGTAACAAGACCCTCCACAGGAGCGACCTCGAGGCCCTCCTGTCTCTAGGAAGCGCCGTCATTCTGGCTGGCGATTTCAACAGCAAGCACCTCATGTGGGGATGCAACGTGTCCAATGTGAAGGGTAACCTCCTGAACTCCCTCTCTGACGAACTCAACTTTGATATCCTCCCTCCCAGCACCCCGACAATCTTTCCCTCCAACCTGGACCTAAGACCTGATGTACTCGACATAGCACTTCTTAAAGGCGTAACACTTCGTTTACGCTCGTTAGAGGTGCTACACGAACTCGAATCTGACCACCGACCCGTCCTTATGCGACTAGGCCCCGACCCGACTGACAGACCTCCTGAAACCAAGACCGTGGTGAATTGGAAGCAATTAGGCGAAGCCCTAAAGGCGATCAATTCTCCAGACTTGGACAAAATCCCCGACGACATCGTGACCCCTGACGACGTCACCACCTCAATCGACGCTCTCACTAGCCATCTTCGCACCGCTATAGGTACATCCTCCAAGCAGGTCCCAGCCGAGGAAGACCAACGCTGGGTCCTGCCGGAGGACGTGAAGGAGCTTCTGAGAGCGAAACACGCTGCCGCTAGGGCCTTTGACTGGTATCGCACCGAAGATAACAGAGCCGCTCTGCGGTATTACGAGCGTGCCGTAAAAAACCGCATCAGTGAGCTCCGTAATCAGAGGTGGGATGACCTACTTTCAGGGATTCAGCCAACCCACCAGGCATACTGGCGGTTGGCTAGATCTCTGAAATCTGACACCGTGACTGCTATGCCCCCCCTCACCCGACCTGATCTCCCCCCCGCTTTCGAAGACGAGGAAAAGGCCGAATGTCTAGCCGAAAGCCTCGAGCAGCAATGCTGCCCCTCTTTAGCTCAGGTCGACCCTGCCCACCGCGAAGCGGTGGACAGCGAAGTCGAACACAAATCCTCCACCCCGCCCGTTGATACCCTCGAGCCAGTCACGGCTTCTGAGGTCGAGTCGATCATCAAGGGCCTCCAAGTCAGGAAAGCCCCTGGTGCCGATGGCATCTCAAATAAAGTGCTCAAGCACTTCTCAGTCTCGCTTGTGTACCTTCTAGTCAGCATCTTCAATGCGGCCATCAACAATTCTATCTTTCCCGATGCCTGGAAGTCTGCCGACGTAATCGGCATTCACAAACCAGGTAAAAAGGCTTCTGAGCCCTCCAGCTACCGTCCCATTAGTCTCCTCAGTACTCTGGGGAAGATTTATGAGCGCATCCTTCTGAAGCGCATCTGGTCCCACATCAGGGACAACAACCTCCTCCCCGACGAGCAGTTTGGCTTTAGAGCCAAACACTCCTGCGTCCAACAAGTGCACCGCATCACGGAGTACATTCTTGAAGGTTTCAATAAGAAACCATCCCACGGCTTCACCCACAAGCCCATCTATCAGGGCACAGTTGCGGTCTTCCTCGACGTCGCAAAAGCGTTCGACAAAGTCTGGCATAACGGGTTGATATACAAGCTATATCAATTCGGAATGCCAGACCGTCTTGTACTCATCATACAAGACTACCTCACGGCTCGAAGCTTTCGCTATCGCGTCGAGGGAGTTCGCTCCTCACCTCACTCCATTGGTGGCGGTGTCCCTCAAGGCTCCGTCATGGCACCTGTTCTCTTCACGATTTTCACAAGCGATATTCCCCGATCTCCCAACGTGAACATAGCTCTCTTCGCTGACGACACCGCCCTCTACACCAGAGGGTGGAACAAGATCATCCAGCGGGCCCACCTTCAACGAGCCCTCACTCACCTAGGTGACTGGTTCAAGAAGTGGGCCATCACGGTCAATCCTGACAAAAGTGCAGCAATGTACTTCCACCCATCCAAAAATCCCCCCGCTAAACCCATCACGCTTCACGGGAAGCCCATCCCTTGGACACACTCCACCAAATATCTCGGCGTGACCCTCGATCGTCACCTCACTTTCTCAAAACATATCCAGATAGTCCGCAACCGAGCGGCTTTCTTCCTAGGCCGTCTCAGCCCCATCCTTGGCGAGCGTAGTAAATTGTCACTTAGGAATAAGCTGACAATTTACAAAACTTGCATCCGTCCCGTCATGACTTATGCCTCCGTGGCGTTCGCCCACGCATCCCGCGTTGACCTGGACAAGCTTCAGGTCATCCAAAACCGTTTCATACGCAGAGCGGTCGGCGCTAGCTGGTACATGCGAAACGCCGATTTGCACTGCGATCTCGAACTCCCGTCCATTCTTCAATATATGAAGCACACTTCCCGCCGCTACTTTGAAGCGGCGCCCCACCATCCCAACCCTCTCGTAGTCCAGGCCTCGAACTACTCGACAGACACGACAAACACTCCACCCCTCCGTAGACGCCCCAGAAATATCTTAGGCGACCCGGACGACCCCATCGCCGTCGTCACCTCGGCGGCGTTGGGCTCGTCCGATCCGACTGCTCCTGGCAACAGGAAATATTCAGTTTTTGGTACAGGCGCCGGTTACCACAGGCACACACACATACAACGATCCCGCCGGCGGGATCGGAGACCCCCAGGATCTGTTAGAAGATCGGTTAGATTCTCTCCAAATAATCATTCAGTTCAACAACCTACTAGGGCCACAGGGCACACCCCTTCTGGGGTGCCAGGGCAAGTCTAATCTCCCACTCCCGGCGACGGTCCAAGCCGAGGCTCGTACCTCCGAGGTGCCCTTGCGCTTGTCGCCCAAAATCTAAACCATGTTGGCCCAACGCCCTCTGCGTTCACCAACTAGTCCGGTCAAGCTGTAGAGGCCGCAAGGCCAACAGCAATAAGTCACATTAGAAAAAAAAAAAAAAAAAAAAAAAAAAGTTTCGTATTGTTTGAATCTCCATAGAAGCCTCTAATTTTGTGCCTCTAGTAAAGCCTCCACCACTTAACTGGGGCATGACTTTAATTATTATCAAGGATTCATTGTTACTATAAACGACATTGACTTGGAAAATTAATATATAATTATACTTGACACTGGCTAAATAAACAAAATGTCTAGAGCCAAATAAAAGAAAACTTCTATTATTATTTGCTAGCCAAATAATTTGTTATGTAAACCAATGCCACGCGCTACCGCTTCGCAGTCTTTCTTTCAGCACCTATCTACAAAAATAATGTCAAGCCATCTCTAAAAATAAATTAGTGTTAGCTAATATTGTTTCTAATGATTTCTACCTACTTTTCAGTATATTTTTACACCTGTAATCATAGAGGAATATATATCCTGTAATGGCCTTGGAATATGTTATTTAGATTTACAGATTTTACAGGTTAAGTTTCATGTTTGGCGGGAAATTCAAATTTGAAACAGTTTTTTTGTTCTTGTAGCTAGGCCGGGTAAATATTCTAAACGATCATGATGTTTGCGAAAATTTATTATTATTCTTTACAAACTGACGTAAAGCTATTTATCTCTAAGCACATTATATTACCTTCATTTGTCAATAAACAAATTTTTGCTGTTTCAAACGGTTTATTGACATATGTAAGTAATATGGTGAGTTACTGATTAATAACTGTACATGATAATGTAAAGAACAACCAACAATTTTCGCAAACACTGTGTTATTTCACAATAATTACCTGGCCTAGCTACAAGGACAAAAAAATCTTTTTTTTTTATTAAGTTTTTTTTTCTTCTTCTAATGTGACGTTTTGCTGTTGGCCTTGCGGCCTTTACAGCTTGACCGGACTAAGTAGTTGATGAACGCATAGAGGGCGTTGGGCCAAATTGATTATGATTTTTGGGCGACAAGCGCAAGGGCACCTCGGAGGTACGAGCCTCGGCTTGGGCCGTCGCCGGGAGTGGGGGATCAGACTTGCTCTGGCACCCCAAAAGGGGTGTGCCCTGGGGCCCTAGCAGGTTGCTGAAATGAATGATTATTTGGCGAGAATCTAACCGACCTTCCACTTTGATCAGTATCACTGATAACTAAATTCGTAATCCTGTATAATGACCTCCTTTCGGCGTAGTTTTTATTATTATTATTTTTATCGCGAATACGTCCGCGTTTGACCACCAACTCGCCTGTTGGTAAGCGACGATGTGGACCAAGATGAAGCACGCAACTTAGAAGATACCTATTCACTCTTGCCTTGAAAAGGCCCAGATTATATTATCTCTCAGGAAACAAGGAAGCCGGCAGTACAAAGACAGTCTATATGCGTTACCCTGTATCGTGACCTTCTTTCGGCATAATACGTGGTTCCATTACAGCATTCTATGAAAACGCCTGTTAATATCGCATTAGCAAATAAATATTTACACATTTTGCTCTGCTTTTTTCATGTCTTGATAGAGCAACGCTGTCACCCTAATGGTTTGCGCTAAGTCCTGCTAAGATTGACAATACGATAATTATTTACTACTTTGATTATCGTTCATAATTGTTGCAAGAGAAAAATGGAATGATTAATGTTTGCGGACTTCTCTTCTGCTTGGCGTTGATCCCTCACTAAAAATAATACACTGATCGTCTTGTGTGTGTGCGAAGCAAGACGCAGCTGCGCGCACGCATTCACCTTGAAAAATACCGCCGAATGCGGTTGAAACTGTAGTCCGAGTAACCGGATTAATCTTACGTGAGTAATTCCCGTGTATTATAAATAAAATCGGTATTACAAACGATGAGGTCGGCAAAGTAACGAAATCACCAGTTATAAGTTGGTAACGAACAGAAATTTGTCACCGACTCACACTTGGCCATTATCTATTATTATACTTTAGAGTGTGTACTATAATCACGCCAAGTTTGACGTTTGTACGTATTACCGTTTTTACATTACAGCAATTACAAAAATACGTACGTTGTATGGGGTTTGTTTTTACTTTTTGACTATCCTTATTATTTCTGAATTAATCCGGCATAACATTACATATTCTGTGAAAATTTCAACTGGTTATCTATTACGGTTCCAAAGATACATCCGTTTAAAGGTAAGACGGACATGCAGACAGCCCTTTTCCTCTTTGGGTACGGAACCCTAAAAAACGTTTAAGTTTCTTAGATTTATGTATGAGATAAGGATTTAATCTTTAACTATGTATATGTCTAGACAGTGTTCCAGAACAATCGCCTGAACAGTTCCTGACGTGGTCTTTTTTTATGATACTGAGTGACGAGACGAGCGAAGTCGCTCGCCTGATGGCTCTTCACGCTTGCCCATAACAGCACAACGTCATTCAGAATTTTGAACTTCAACAGTTCAAAACCCTGGATGGCAATGCATTGCGCTCGTCACCCCGAGATATAAGATGTCAAATCTCTGTGTGGCCTGTAATTTCGCTGGAAACATTGCCCTTCAATCCGGAACACTGTACTGTTTGCACACTACTGCTTGGCGGTTGAATAACTGGCAAAGGTGTGGTACTTCCCCAGGCGGACCCCTGCAAGAGTCCTACCACTACAACGTATAGACAGTCAAAGGATTTAATCAGGTACCTTTTTTGGCTTTAGGGAAGGGGTAGGGGGTTAAGGGAAGGGCTATACATATACAATAAAATCAACATTTATTAATCATTTTTAACATCTTCAACCTATTTTGAATCTTAATTAGACGGTCTTTATTTGACATTGGTTTTGCCTTCATTTTACTCTTGATAATATCGGATGGTTTGGGATCATAATTTGGTCCCGCATGGCTTAAATATGACGCCTTTCGACCTAAATCTGGCGCTCTTAACCCGTCTGACGCCATTGCACACACATCTGACGCTTTATGACTTACATCCATTTTTCTACTTTCCACTGGCATTGGTCTCACAGATTTTCTCTTAACCAGTTTGACGGAGAAAAACTTTTTGCAACACTTGTTACAAGTTTGTCGGACCCCCAACTCACTTTTCGTGCCTATTTCTTCATAATTTTGCCTATTTTGCATGTAGATTTTCATAAACGAGAAACACAAATCACAGAGCTTCATTAAAGCATATGGTTTTTGACTTTCAATCGGTTGATCACATTGGTGTCCATTCTTTTGGAGCAGCGTTTCAAATGCGCGTGAGCATATCTGGCATTTATAGGGTTCGTGGTAGTTTTTTATGTGTTTGCTATAATTATAGTATTTTAAGCCACATTTGGGACAATATTGTGTGGTGAAGGTGGCATCTTGGTCTACATATTCGGGGTGTTTCCGTGCTTTGTGGTTGCGTAGAGTGTAGTGGTTGCCGGCGATGTATCGGTCGCACAGGCAGCAAAGTGGCGACGACCACTGTTTCTTCTTCACTTGCAAATGTTCCACTTTATGTTGGAGTAGCTGAAATCTGCAAAAACGAATTATCAATATAAAAAACAGACTTCAATAATTATCAATATAAAAAGCAACTTCATAAAATCGGACCCCCAAGCACAGAAGGCAGGATCACTACCAACTAAGCTAACGGGGCTGTCACCAATATATATCACATCACATCATCAGCCAATTAACGTCCACTGTTGGACAGAGGCCTCCCTCATAGAGAGGGGTATTTTATTTTATAATCCCACACTTGGCAGGCGTCTTGGGGATCGCAGTACGTTCACCGTGTACTATTAGGACGCTGCTGCCCATCCTCCGGTGGTTCTGGTCATAGTTTTAGGACATACCCGGGTCCACTAATATATATACTCCTCCTCTTAATACAATTTCGACAAACGCGCAGCTACAAGGAGACAGAAGATTTATTAAAGATTTTATCATCATACTTATAATACTTACTTACTCTAAACTGCTTTACTTATAATTAAATATGCTAGGAAATGCATTTATATTATATTTATCTACACTAATATTATAAAGAGGAAAGATTTGTACCTATTTTTGTATGTTTGTAATGAATAGGCTCCGAAACTACTGAACCGATTTGAAAAATTCTTTCACTTGTTGGGAAGCTACACTATCCCCGGGTGACATAGGCTATATTATATTTTGTAGCGAGGCCGAAGGCCGAGCTTACACTCGTGCGAAGCCGGGGCGGACGACTAGTTCATGTATATAGTGATAATATATATATAAAGATATATTTATACTAATTCATTATATCAGTGTATAAAAATAATACCTCCTTCTATAACCCAGTAGATAGGATGTGTCGCCAATACAATGAAATCATCAAAAATCATTATAGTTCTATAGACATGTTCGATCAATGTCTGCCCAGATTCAAGAGGAATATAAAGAAGATTGCATTCACGGCTCATGTGAATGTAGCTAACTAAAAGTAAAATCTATAGTTAATAACCTAATTTTAATTATTATAATTTGTAATATCATACTGCTTTTATAATAACCATGATGAGTACGCATGTTTTGGGATATGGTTTAGTTCACAATTGTCAACACACTTAATTTAGATTTATTATGACTATATTCTGTTTTGTGTACCTCAATAAATAAATAAATAAATAAGTTTTTATTGAGCACCCATAATTTACCTACCTTTAATTTCCTATTTAATAACATTAACAAAATATTATGCTAGTTGATTGAACCAGGCGTTACTTTGCGGAAGTCCGTTTTCAAAACTGTTTTAATGATGAATTTCTAGTGTAATTCCGCTTCTACGTCGCTTCAAGTACAATAAGGAATTTGTGATAAATATTTGTTGATAATGTTAATTTTATTGAGTTTAATTTTGCCTAACCTGATATAAAATATTAATTACATAAATTGAAAATTAACGTAACCTGCAACAAAAATTAATTAATTCTGAATTATTTTTAATTATAAAATTATTAAAGTAATCTGAAACAAAAATTAATTAATTCTGTCACATGATCTCGTCGAGCGCTTGGCCGAGAATGAACATTCATCATTCTCGGCCAAGCGCTCGACGAGTCAACACGTCCTGAGGATGCCTCGTGAAGAGGCGAAACACGTGTCGACAAAGTGCACTAAGGAAACGGGTATAATTTATTACTTTTTTTAAATTCAATTAAAATACATGTTATTCCAATTAATATATATTTTATGTTTCAGAATTAATACATTTTTGTTTTCAGATTTAATATTATCATATTTCATGTGACAGAATTAATTAATTTTTGTTTCAGATTACTTTAATAATTTTATAATTAAAAATAATTCAGAATTAATTAATTTTTGTTTCAGGTTACGTTAATTTTCAATTTATGTAATTAATATTTTATATCAGGTCAGGCAAAATTAAACTCAATAAAATTAACATTATCAACAAATATTTATCACAAATTCCTTATTGTACTTGAAGCGACGTAGAAGCGGAATTACACTAGAAATTAATAATAATAATAACGCAGGGGCGGCTTTATGGCGAGCCGTCGGTGAGTGGCGACACCGCGTACCCCGATTCCATGGGGCTAAATGAGACCCCTGACCCCTGGCTTGCCTTAACCGGCCGTCCAGGGGTGGAAACCGCAAGAGCTAAAAACCTAAGCTCCAGGGTGGAAGTGTTAAAGGGCATAACGCCGCGAGTAGCTCTTAGTGAAAGTGCAGCACACCTCTCTACACCCTAAGCCACCCACGCCGATGTTGCCCCTCCGGTGCCAAGATACGGCAGCCTTTATGGGGGGCCCATTCAGTGGGTGGCAAGTCATCACCTGCCTAAATATATTTTGAGATGAGACAGGATAAGGCAGGTGCCGTTTCTCATTCTATAGATCTGTTATTCCATCCACAAGTTGTTCACCTCAATAGCCCAGACTTTTTTAATCCTATACTGTACAATAGTTTCTTATTCCTTTTTATACATATTCCATAATTGTATTTTTTATATTCAACAGGGCCTCTTGGTGTTGGCTTCGGCTCCACCAATGCCTACCAAATGTCCGGGCTAGACCCGAGAATGTAATAAAATAAAGTGTCATAATAATAATAACGCAGGGGCGGCTTAATAACGCAGGGGCGGCTTTATGGCGAGCCGTCGGTGAGTGGCGACACCGCGTACCCCGATTCCATGGGGCTAAATGAGACCCCTGACCCCTGGCTTGCCTTAACCGGCCGTCCAGGGGTGGAAACCGCAAGAGCTAAGAACCTAAGCTCCAGGGTGGAAGTGTTAAAGGGCATAACGCCGCGAGTAGCTCTTAGTGAAAGTGCAGCACACCTCTCTACACCCTAAGCCACCCACGCCGATGTTGCCCCTCCGGTGCCAAGATACGGCAGCCTTTATGGGGGGCCCATTCAGTGGGTGGCTAGTCATCACCTGCCTAAATATATTTTGAGATGAGACAGGATAAGGCAGGTGCCGTTTCTCATTCTATAGATCTGTTATTCCATCCACAAGTTGTTCACCTCAATAGCCCAGACTTTTTTAATCCTATACTGTACAATAGTTTCATATTCCTTTTTATACATATTCCATAATTGTATTTTTTATATTCAACAGGGCCTCTTGGTGTTGGCTTCGGCTCCACTAATGCCCACCAAATGTCCGGGCTAGACCCGTGAAATGAAATAAATGAAGTGAAATAATAATAAAAAACTTTATTTGAACAAAGTACATGGCTGTGAAGTTAGTAAATTTACATACTTATATTTAGTGTTAGTAGGTACTTAGGCATTCATCATTAAAACAGTTTTTTAAATATTATGCTAACTAGAGGCTAACAAAATGTTGTGTTTAAATAAACTGTATCAGTTTCCTGCGATACAGACCTAGCCTAGTGCAGGTATCGCAGTAATTAACATTAAGATTTCAAAGCTTTTATAGACATAAGCCAGTGTGTTCCTAGTTAATATAAAACTTATGTACTAAGCCTATGTTTATGCAAATAAAAAATAAAACATTTTCATACATACCTATTAGCAAACTCCTTTCCACAGAATCTGCACACCCAAATGCCAGGCGTCATGAGCACATCATAATGTATTGCATTGTATTGTATTACATCAGTTTCGTTTTTATAAATATTTAAAATTGCACAGTTATTGCTTTGGTTTTCATGTTTAAAATTATTAATTCCGTTCTCATAATTGTTTGATAAATTAAAATTCTTTATTCCATGTTCAATATTATTTGTTCTGTCTACATAATCAACCATAACATTTTCGAAATTTGCTTTTCCCTCTATATCATTCATTTCATCGTCAAAAAATTTCATGTTATTCTTAGAATTGTGTATTCCGTCTTCATAATTGTTCATGCTATTGTCAAAAACGTGTATAGCTTCCTTGTAATTATTCATGTTATTCTTAGAATTATGTATTGCTTCCTCATAATCATTCATGCTATTGTCAGAAATGTCAATTACTTCCTCATAATTGTTCATGCTATTCTCAGAATTGTGTATTGCTTCCTCATGTTTGTTTATGCCATTCTCAGGATTGTGTATTCCGTCATCAGAGTTTGACACCGACAAAGAATCTTCAAAATCGAATGACACTTCTTGACATAAAGTTTCAATGTTCACATGACATTCATTTGATAAATCCCTGAACAATGTGTCTTCTACGTCTTCTTCAAATAATAACCTGTTACGTATTGTTTCCTTTTCATCGTCAGTTGGAGAACTTTCTATTTCTTTAAAAAATGGCGGACTAAACGGTTCTTCTTTAACTATATTTCGATCTTTCGTACCAATTTCACTGTTTTCATCATATGCCATTGTAATGTCATTTTTCATTGAACTGTTGTCAATTTTTTTATTGTTCTGTTCGTAGTTGCCATCATTATGTGTTGTTTTGATGTCACTTTTCAAAGAGCCATTATAATTTTTAATATCTCGTTTGGAGTTGCCAGCATCGTCTATCATTTTACTGTTTTTTGCATTATACTTACTGTTTATTCCGTTTTTGCTTAATTCATCTTTCACTAGTTCGGTTATGTCATCTTCACACTTCACTAACAGTTGTTTATCGACTATGCTTTTCAGTATATCTGGTATTTTTTCATTTATTTTAATATTTGTGAGTAAAACCGGGTTTATTGTAAGTTCACTGTGTTTTTTTTGCATGTGAGATTCTAGGGCGTCCAATGAGATGAAGTGGTGGAGGCATTCTTTGCATTGGTGTGTAATTTGCTTTATTAAAGGAATTATCATATGTGTGATATTGTGCTCAAATAACTCGTATCTGAAATTTAAGAAATGGTATAATTATTTTTTATTTTCTCAAATACACAGGTTGTAAAGGAAACGCTCTCGAAAATTATGAAGATAAAAGGTGGTGCTGATGATTGCTGATATGATACCATAAATATATATTTATAGATACATATCTATATCTATACATATATATAATAATAACGTAGAGATAAAAAAAAACCTGAAATTGTGAGATATTAAAGAAAAACACAGGGCGTCTTAAAATAAGTAGCTGAACACGTTAAGACAGTTTTTAGAATTTTTGTCTGTTTGTTTGTGCACACACATCTCCTAAACCACTGGACGGATTTAAATGCGGTTTTCATGAATATGCTTAGCTATAACCAGATTGAAGTACAGGCTATGTTATTTTGCGAAAGGCAGGAATAAGGGGTTAAAAGTTTGTATGAAATAATAATAAATTCGTTTATTTGACAGCAATAAAATTACGCAAAAGTTTTATGAACCCAATGGCTCCGAACTAGTACATAGTACTGTGTTTCGGGAACCAATGACCTCTCCCATGATTGTTAATATTTCTTAAGGAAACAGACTATATTTCACAGTAATATTAATATGGAAAATAAAAAATAAAAGTATGAATGAGTGTAGGTTTAGGAGGATGTGAGGATGTGTACGTAAGCTGTGCGTGTGTTGTGTATGAGACACGCTCTCATACATGAGCATGCTCGCACATTTGTGTGCGTGTAAGTGTGTGTGTGTGTGTGTGTGTGTGTGTGTGTGCGAGTGCATGCGCGCGTGGCCGTAATGTGCGTATGTGTAGTGTGACTAAAATACGAACTATTACGTACGAAGCCGCGGGCAACAGCACTAGTCTCAAATAAAATTGTAAAAATTAACTCTTCAAGCAACGAATCCACCAATTCAATGTGTCCACTGCTAGACAATTTGTGATTGAAAATGAATTGCCACAAAGTCAAAAGAAAAGTACCAACTTGCCTATGAAAAGTTTGCACAATGGAAAATCAACAGAAAGGAGGCCTGGCGCACTCCGCACTTTAGGTATGAAGCTACAAGTAGTCGACAGGTCGGTCTTGCCGTGCCCGCTGCCGCGCGACAGACAGAGATAACGCGACAAGAGTTACGCGATAGACAGAGATTCAACTTCTAGCAGGCCTGGCGCACTCCGCACTTTAGGTATGAAGCTACAAGTAGTCGTCTTGTCGGACTTGCCGTGCCCGCTGCCGCGCGACAGACAGAGATAACGCGACAAGAGTTACGCGATAGACAGAGATTCAACTTCTAGCAGGCCTGGCGCACTCCGCACTTTAGGTATGAAGCTACAAGTAGTCGTCTTGTCGGACTTGCCGTGCCCGCTACCGCGCGATAGACAGAGATAACGCGACAAGAGTTACGCGATAGACAGAGATTCAACTTCTAGCAGGCCTGGCGCAATCCGCACTTTAGGTATGAAGCTACAAGTAGTCGTCTTGTCGGACTTGCCGTGCCCGCTACCGCGCGATAGACAGAGATAACGCGACAAGAGTTACGCGATAGACAGAGATTCAACTTCTAGCAGGCCTGGCGCACTCCGCACTTTAGGTATGAAGCTACAAGTAGTCGACAGGTCGGCTTGCCGTGCCCGCTGCCGCGCGATAGACAGAGATAACGCGACAACACTTACGCGATAGAGAGAGAGACAACTAGACAACTTCTAGGTTAATATAGCTGTAGGTAGATAGTGCTCGCACGTCCTGAATTGCACTTTATTGTGTAGTAGCATGAGTCGCTACTTATTTAAATGATTTTGCGGAGTGAATCTTCTGTACTTTGTACGTTTTCCGGTAAACGTTGATTAATTATATTTAAATATGTTTCTTTACATTTATTTCATGCTTTGGTTATATAAGAGTAGGGAACTCCATCTATGCCTGGAGATGAGTCTGTCACTTCGTCAAGTACAAGAGAGTTCATTAAATGAGAATGGGCATCAAAACTTTTTTGGCATGGAAGAATGGATGAGATTGAAGGGAGTGAATCAACAGGTAGGACAAATGGGGGAGCTATAGTGTCAGAAAAATAAATAAATAAATATCTGGGACGTTATTGCACACATGGTCATCTGACCCCAAACTAAGCAAAGCTTGTAATATGGCTGCCAGAGACTGATATACATACATATATATTTTTACAAGTATCCATAGTATGTAATGTATCAGATACATTTTGGAGAGTGCGCATCAGATCTGCATGATTTAAATCCCTCCTGCCCTTTCTTCTTTGGACTGCCAGAGCGGGCACGAAAAATCGACACCGCTTTATGGTTGACATTCCGAAAACCCATATGAAGCGCCTTGATTCCACTTTCATTGTGCGAACTGCTAGTACGTGGAATGCGCTGCCTGAATGGGTGTTCCCCGATAGTTACAATCTGGGTATTTTCATGTCAAAAGTGAATCGGTTTCTTCTAGGCAAGCGTGATCCATCATAGGCCGCATCGTCGCTTAACATCAGGCGAGTTGGCGGCCAAGCGCAAGCCTATGTACAATAAAAAATAGACGACGATGTCTGCTTACCGTTAGGCGGCACGTCTGCTTGTTTGCCAACTATGGCATTAAAAAAAACTATAGTATGATGAATAATTACCTATTGGGGAATACTTCATCACAGAACTCACACTGCTCACAGCTTGCCTGACGGAGATAATGGTAACCATTTGGGTCCTTTCCTTGTTTAAACACTATGAGTACTTCATCTTCGCTGGATGATGTGCTGTATCTTTTGGTCTTCATATTTCCTGCAAATGAAAAGTAAAATACATTTATTTATATGTAGGAAAACCAACAGCTTTTTTACACTAACATATACTTTTTGTAGTGGTAAGACTCTTTTGCAGGGGTCCGCCTGGGGAAGTACCACACCTTTGCCAGTTATTCAACCGCCAATCAGTAGTGTGCAGACACTACTGTGTTCCGGATTGAAGGGCAATGTTTCCAGCGACATTACAGGGCACACAGAGATATGACATCTTATATCTCGGGGTGACGAGCGCAGTGCATTGACATCCAGGATTTTGAACTGTTAAAGTTCATAATTCTGAGTGGCGTTGAGCTGTTATGGGCAAGCGTTAAGAGTTATCAGGCGAGCGACTTCGATCCTCTCGTCACCCAGTATCATAACAAAAAAATATATACAATGAAAATACTATAGAAAGCCAATTACAGGTACAAACTAAGAGATGTTGTGGTAGTTATGGTACAATATGGAAGAAGTATACATAAAAAAGTAACAAGGTAAGCAATAGCTAATAGCTATTATTATGTGCCACTGGCTATAATTGACGTGGATGTATGTTTTTATTAATTACTAGTCTTCCGCCCCGGCTTCGCACGAGTGTAAGCTCGGCCTTCGGCCTCGCTACAAAATATTATATAGCCTATGTCAAATTGGAAGAATGTAGCATTCTATTGGTGAAAGAATTTTTTAAATCGGCCCAGTACTTTTTGAGCCTATTCATTACAAACATACAAAAATAGGTACAAATCTTTCCTCTTTATAATATTAGTGTAGACTAGTCTTCCGCCCCGGCTTCGCACGGGTGTAAGCTTGGCCTTCGACCTTGCTACAAAATATAATATAGCCTATGTCACCCGGGGATAGTGTAGCTTCCCAACAGTGAAAGTATTTTTTAAATCGGTTCAGTAGTTTCGGAGCCTATTCAATGCAAACAAACAAACAATCAAATCTTTCCTCTTTATAATATTAGTATAGATTTCACCTAAAAACGATGCGTGTGATTTGTAACAGTAATATAAGGTCGGGGAAAAAGTTTCTTCGTATTTTATAAACAAATTCAAGACATATTTTTTTCAAGTTTAATTACATTTAATTATAATATATATGTGCCATTTTGTTCGATAACTTGTTGCCATCTTGTAGGTAGTGACATGATCCCATTGCTGTAGAAATTTTGGGACTTCTGATAAAAAAAATGCAACAAGTAGTTTTGACAGTCCTCTCTGGATGTTAATCTAAAACTACCCAAAGAATTCTGAAGAGACCGAAACAGGTGGAAATCTGAGGGTGCAAGGTCAGGGCTATATGGTGGATGCATTAACACTTCCCAACCAAGCTCTCTCAATTGTTGCTGAGTGGCCAAAGATGTGTGCGGTCTGGCGTTATCATGATGAAAGACCACGCCCTTTCTGTTGATCAATTCCGGCCGTTTTTTCTCAATTTCTTGTTTGAGTTTCATCAGCTGTTGGCAGTAGAGATCCGAATCGATGGTTTTGCCCGGCGGTAAAAGCTCATAATAAACGATGCCCTTCCAATCCCACCATACACACAGCATCACCTTATTACGTGTTAATCCGGGTTTCGCTACAGTCTGTGGTGCTTCACTGCCCTTTGACCATGATCGTTTGCGCACATTCTTGTCGTAGGTGATCCATTTTTCATCACCAGTGATCAATCTTTTCAAAAACGGTTCGGTTTCGTTACGTTTTAACAGAGAATCGCAAATGAGCACACGATTCATTTGGTTTCTTTCAGTGAGCTCGTGTGGCACCCAAATATCGAGGTTTTTTTTATACCCAGACTTTTTCAAATGGGTCAAAACTGTTTAGTGGTCGATCCCCAGTTCTTCAGCTACGTCGTAACTACTAATATGCCGATCTTGCTCCACTTTTTCAGAAATGGCATCGACTTTATCCGTAACAGGGCGACCAGAGCGAGTTGATCTTTGACATCAAAATTCCCGGACTGAAAACGCTTGAACCAACATTGTGCTACTCTTGATGCATTAGGTCCATAAACGTCACATATTTTATTCGCGGCTTGTGTCGCATTTTTCCCTTTTTTGTAATAAAACTTCAAAATATATCGAATTTCTTCGTCTGATTCACTCATTTTATCGAACAAAAAAACAATTGAAAAATGGCGGGAAATTTCTTTTTACTTTTTGTATTCCTTTTTTAAAATGTCATATTTTTAATAATATCAAAACCAGCCAGATACAAACAGTACAACCGATGAGATTTTACTACAACTTTATACATACAAAATACGAAAAGACTTTTTCCCCGACCTATTATATATGACAAAATTGTGATACTTTCTTAGACTAATGACACTAGAAATAAGCACTCATGTAAACTGACGTTGCCTCCTATGACGAACATGTCATACTGGGAAAGAAGAAACCTAAAAAAGATCTCTTGGTTTTAAGTAGTTGGCTTTTCTATGTGCATACTATTATTTTTTCTTACCAACAAAAATATTTTACTAATTTACTAGATAGGTTATCAAAGTAGGGGGAATCTATATAAAAAAAAAAACTACTATAGATAGATTTATAACTTTATAAGATAACGTAACCAAGATTACATAGCAATAACGTAGCACTCGATTTGGTGGCAAAAACTTTTAAAATATCACACTTAAAAATGAAACATGTACTTACATTCTTGCAATGTTGTTCTTCAAGTATGGTTTATAATTGTGTATTAGGTATTTATCAATTTAGCTTTTGGTCAGAAAGTACTTTGTATTTTCTGTGCAGTTGTATATTTGCATAGCGACTTGGTAGTGTTCTATTTACTTCATGAAAAGAAATCCTAGTAAGAAAATTCTTGCAAATGTAAAAATACTTACATAGAAAACAATGTATGGTGGCTGCAGTTATAAATAATGTGCACGTAAAATAAGGTGAATCCATTTACAAATTCACACTAAACGCTTGTCTTGACGTCTATTTTACTATACTATACATAAATACTATAGAAAAAGTAATAACGAATAACGTAGTAATACATAGAAACTCTGTCAAAGAGAATCATATAGGTATAATATACTCTATGCTTGACTTGACGTTTTCCTTGCAAGACAGTCACGCAACAGTTTTTTTTTTTTTCATGATTATGGATACAAAGTCCTTTAGCCGTAATATTAAACAAGTTTACATAGTATTAAAAAACGTAAAAAAACTTCATCATAGTCACGGTCAGAGTCAAGCAAAGTAAGTCACGGTCAAACCAAACTAATAAAAAATGGTGGAAACTAGTAAAATGGTGGAAACTATTGAATCAGGAATAATCACAGAAAAGAGAAGGATTCTCACTTCAGTGGGAATAATCATGATTGGCGTGGACTTGCGCAAAATAGGGGGAAAATGGCGTCTTTCAATATCGTGGGTTAAGACCACAGATATGTTAAGACCCATTTTGGGTCGATGCGTCAGTAGAAAAACTGACAGCTCAAAAGACAGGGCCCTTATTCCGCACGGGCAAACGCGCGCTATCGTGGCCACGTTAAGTTTACCTCAAAAAGTTGGCCTCTATAGCTTAGGAAATAAAGTTCAAATTTTGGAAGTTTAACCTAACGCGCCACGATCGAGCGCGTTTGGCCCGTGCAGAATAAGGCCCCAGGCCGGCGGAGTTTTTAGACGTAAAAATATTAGACTGTGCTGCCAGAATATTAAAAAAACCTCGGTGAATCAATATTAATCGAAATAAAGTCGGAAAAGAATCGAATAAAGTTGGAAAAAAGAAGAATGTACCTTCAACTCAAAAGGTGCGTTGCCGGCACGGTGAAGTTTCACAGAACTCATACATTGCGTTGCCTGCAGCGAATGGGTTAAAATCAAATATTAACAAACTAGTACCTACTAAAATATAAACGTCAACCCCATATCGAATTATTTTTCCCCCATAATGTTTTAGACAAACCGCTTCAAATACACTGGTACTAAAGATTTCATACTTATCCACTAGACAGAATACATAAAGTACAACCTTATACTTCGTATGACATCTTAGACTATTACCTATCGATATAAATAAATACCTATACGGTCATTGACACTCAACAAAATATAATATAGGTATGGAACCAGCAGTTTTTTTTTGCGATTTCAGATTGTGTGCTAGGTAAATAGAATAAAACCTAACATCATATTTAAAAGGAAATCTCCAACCAGATTATTTTTCTTTGATCTTTCTCCAAAGATTTCCTCAAAATCTTACAAACTATCTAAGGCTAGCTGTTGTCCGCAGCTTCGAAGTATAGAAATCTACTTTAGTGTACCCTTCCTGCCCTTTCAGTTTCAGTCCCGCATCCGTCCTCTACTCCACTCTACTCCTGTACCGCCCTTTGCGCTCCAGCTTCAATCCCTAATATTTATTCCAACCATTTCTTTAATATTGTTTAATAATAATAAACCGGCCAAGTGCGAGTCGGACTCGCGCACGAAGGGTTCCGCATCTATAAACACGGCAATAAAATCACGTTTGTTGTATGGGAGCAGTCTTAAATACTTGTTTTATTTTAATTAATTATTTTTAAAGTGAATATACAACTAAATATTCTGTGAATATTTCAAGCGTCTACCTGTTGCCGTTATCAATATCGAGCATAAACGCGCAAAAATAAACACGATTGTTATATGGGAGCCCCTTTAAATATTTATTTTATTGATTTTTAGTATGATTTCTGTTATAGCGGCAACAGAAATACATCATCTGTGAAAATTTCAACTGTCTATCACAGTTCATGAGATACAGTCAGGTGACAGACGGACTTTTTTTTAAAGTAAGATTTAATAGGGTCCCGGTTTACCCTTTGGGTACGGAACCCTAAAAACGGTAATATGTAGGTATAAGCGTCAAACTTAGCATGATTATCATAGTACACACTCTAAAGTATAACAACAAATAATGGCCAAGTGCGAGTCGGTGACCAATTTCTGTTTCTCGTACGATCACCGAAGTTAAGCAACATGATGCGGTCGGTACATGGATGGGTGACCGCCTGGGCGTGATGTCGTCTTATTGCACTACTTTTTGTTCTTTAGTAGTTACCAATTTGTGGTGGTACAGAACACTCAGTGCGTGAGCCCGACTCACACTTGGCCAATTTTATTTATATCATTCATACTTCATCATCAGCCAGAAGACGTCCACTGCTGAACATAGGCCTCCCCCTTTAACCTCCACACTGAACGACATCCTGCCATCTGCATCCACTGGATGCCCGCGACTCTCACGATGTCGTCGGTCCATCTAATGGGAAGCCTACCTACGCTGCGTCTTCCGGTTCGTGGTCTCCACTCAAGAACATTTCTTCCCCGTCGGTTCTTCGTGCAATGTGGCCTATCCATTGCATTGAATCTGGTAACAATGCAGGAAAACCATAACCTTTGCAAAAAAAAAAAACGTGACACCTAAGAATAAAAAAAATATAAGGCACTAACTTCAATACTTTTTAAAACAATTAATTACAGTTAAATATATAGTAACTTAATTAATATAACTGTACAGTACTGTATAGTTATATTTATTGGTTTTACCACTTTTAACTAGACAATCATATTGTAGGGCCTGTGAGTCCCACTACATCATAGATTGCTATTATTATAATATAAACAAATTAATGAAGCGCACCGACATTCAACAGTCATTCGCTGGCGCTCAAATAAAGCGCACTTACTCAATCCATCTACCGGAGTTTCAATTACCCATTCAAATTATTTAGGATAACCTTCTGTATCAAATCCAAGAGTCAGATACAACTACAATATAACACATATCAACGAACAAAATTATCCTAAATTGGTGACCCCGACGAACAATACAACCAATAAACTATTGAGTGCGTTTCAAACATTCGCGATGACCACACCAATCGTCCACGTCGAGGAACAGTATGGACTGCTCACGGACCAAAGCGCACCAGGCGCACCACCACCACAGCAGCCCAGCACCAGCCGCATCACAGCAGAACTCGCAGCAAGCGCGGTCACCATCCAGACGCGCATCAGTGACTTCTGGACCACACGACCTCGACTCTGGTTCCACCAGTTTGAAGCGATCATCGCGCCACAAAAAGCTACGGACTTATGTAAGTACCAACTAGTTATAGCTAAGTTAGGGCGCGATGAATTAAGTCAGGTTAGCGACATACTGGAGAACCCACCCAATATAAACAAATACGATGAGCTTAAAAAAAGGTTAATAATTGCATACGAAGAGTCAGAAACCATACAACTTCAAAAATTATTAAATGAAATAGAACTTGGGGACCAAAGACCTTCACAATTATTACGCAAAATGAAGGAGTTAGGCCGAAACAAAATTCAAGACGACACCATCAAACTACTATGGCTAAAAAGATTGCCCAGCACAGTTCGAGCTGTCATCGCTGCGTGCAGCAAGGTCGAGCTGGACGACATCGCACTCATTGCGGACAAAATTATAGAAACATCTAGACCAACAGAGGTATACAACATTAATAATGCCACAAGTAGTGTAAATGAGCAACTTGCAACTTTAACTCAAGAAATTGCCGCGATGAACCGTAGGTTCGAACCACTTCTTTCTCGCCGGCCACAATACCAATCACACCAAAACCAATATCGCTCACGGTCCAAGTCACGATCCCGGGTCAACCAGGAAAACTACCAAGCGCAGAAAGCGAAGCCAGGCGTCGCCAATTTCAAATGCTTCTACCACTATATATTCGGAGAAGCAGCCACAAAATGCGGCGATGATAGTTGCTCAAAAAAGTCGGTAAACTAAAGCCGACACCAACGATGGCGAGCGTTGGTGCCGAGTCGTCACAACGCCTGTGCATCACAGACAGATCAACCGGAATGCGTTTTCTCATCGACACCGGCGCAGACGTTTCTGTACTAGCCTGCAAGAAAAACATGAAACAATACACAGATTACACACTCTACGCGGCTAACGGTACCCCTATACGGACGTATGGCGAAATAACAATTACACTCGATTTAGGTCTCAGACGCCCACTGCGCTGGACTTTCATCATGGCAGACGTGCAATGTTCAATAATCAGAGCCGATTTCCTGACCAAAAACCAACTAATGGTTGATTTACACGGCAGAAAATTGGTCGACAAAATCACAAAGATCGCCAAGAAAGCACAGTTGTCTACCGAGACAAACGTCACTATCAAAGCCATTAACACTGATGACCCATATCATCGGATATTAGCTCGATATCCAGACATCACTAAACCAGAATCGTTCAAAGACACGCCGAAACACAACGTAGTACACTACATTTGTACGCGCGGACCACCCGTACCCTTAGTACAAGATTTGATAGTTTTCGAAAACTTTTTTCGTTTTCGTTTTGATGCATACATTGCTGGGCTGAAAGCTATTCGAAACTATTTTTCGTATTTGAGTGAAGCAACCTATACTGCCGATAACTACCGATTTTAGTTCATCCGCGTTTCCGCTAGAGGCGCTTTACTAAAATGTATGGGACAATACGGTAACGAAAAAACATGAGTTTGAACGTATGATGGACCTAGGTATATGCAGGCCCTCAACAAGTCCCTGGGCCAACCCACTTCACGGAGTAAAGAAAAAAAATGGAGAGTTGCGACCGTGCGGAGATTACAGACGACTTAATGCTGTAACAGAACCCGATCGCTACCCCATTCCTAGGCTGATGGACTTCACATAGATACTAAAAGGCAAGACAATTCTATCAAAAATTGATATCCGGCGCGCTTACCATCACATAGCCATCGCGCCTGAAGACATTCCTAAGACTGCGATCGTCACACCGTTCGGAAGTTTCGAATTTCTAAAGCTAAATTTTGGTATGCGAAATGCTGCACAAAGTTTTCAACGATTTATCAACGAGGTACTTAAAAACACTGATAATACATTTTCCTATCTCGATGACATTTTAATAGCCTCGAATTCTAAAAGCCAACATTTGCAAGATCTTGAAGAAGTTTTCAAACGCCTAAATCAGTTTGGTATTACAATTAATACAAGCAAGTGTGAATTCGGCAAAACAGAGCTCAAGTTTCTCGGACACCACGTCACCTGTGACGGCATCAAGCCGGACGAAGATAAGGTCAAAGCCATCACAGAGTTTTCACAACCTGAAACCATCGAAGAACTACGACGTTTCCTCGGACTCATAAATTTCTACAGAAACAATATACCAAAAGCCGCGGAAACACAATCAATATTAGACAAATACTTACACAATACAAATAAAAAAGACAAGACCAAAATACATGGACGGAAGAAGCCGTAAACGCATTCCACAAATGTAAACAAATGATACGAGAGGCAGTTATGCTCACGCACCCGGACCCGACCGCCAAACTGGTTTTAATTACCGACGCTTCAAACACGGAATTACTGTTGTGGAATTACTGTTAAAAGCGGATCAAGACTTCAGTGGACAAGCGCGTCACCATAGTCATAGCGCTACGTGTGTCGTCGATTCAAACCACACCTCCGCGTTTCCGGCAACCTCCCAGATAAACACGTTTTACGTTTAAACAAATATAATTCGGTTTTCATATTTTTATCTTATCGCGCACTACGCGCGATAAGCCCCGATAAATATGAAAACATGTGTTCGAATCGCGAAAGTTTAAAAATTACTAAATATAATTCGGGTAGTGCAGTGAAGTGAAATAAAAAAAAACAAAACAAACGTATAAGTTAAAGTGCGCGTACCTAACAACTAACAAGTATTATTAAATAAGACAACTTTAGTGTACTTATTGTTTTACGGAAAATTATTCTATGTGAAATAAAAAGTAGCAAGTTATTTTTTCTTTTATAAGACAAACAGTAAACAAACAATGCAATGTTAACAAAAAAAATGTAAACATTCTAATTTGATTAATTTTTTATTCACTACATTTTACACATTTATTTTTCATTGTTCACTTTTATACAATTTACACCCTTAATGTTAACACTCTTATCTAATTTTAAGTCATGTTGTCAACTTTAATGTATGTTTAATCTACTTTTAGATACAACAAAGTACTTACCACCTAAGTAACACATTACAGAAATCTATTTTATTATGTAAATTTTACCAAAAAATTATTTTTAAGGGGGATGTAGATGTAGGGCCTGTGAGTCCCACTACATCACAGATTGCTATTATTATAATATAAACAAATTAATGAAGCGTACCGACATTCAACAGTCATTCGCTGGCGCTCAAATAAAGCGCACATACTCAATCCATCTACCGGAGTTTCAATTACCCATTCATATTATTTAGGATAACCTTCTGTATCAAATCCAAGAGTCAGATACAACTACAATATAACATATCATATCAACCAACAAAATTATCCTAAAATATCATACTCGGAGGCCATGGCTTCATTTCGACATGGGAGGGTTAGCCTGCTTATAACTTAGGGTGGTGCAAAAATAAAAATGCAGAGTATGGCTACCGAAAATTTCTTAAGTTAAACTTTAATCATATATAAACAACTTTTTTGAACTTTTATTGAAACAAAGGTAACTTAAAAAACAGAAAATTAACATAAACTTAAATATTAACTAAAAACTAAAACTTAAAATAATAAAGTAGCTAAATAAATACCTAAATTAAATCTAAATTAAACTGAATACCTATCCAAAACTATAAACTACAGATAAAAAACTGCATTAAGGTCACTGTCTTCAGATAGGGTACCTAAAAAGCTAGCGACATTACCACGTTGAATGGCCAAACTTATTCTTTGGCCAAGGTAAGCGCCAGCTCTTTGATCACCCGTCACATCGACGAGGCGTCTGGACAGCTCTTTAACCAAACCCCGAGCGGCCGGACCTCACGGTCCCATGGTTTCAACACCAAATGGAAGAAATATGTATCCCTCGCCGAGAGATTCATATTTCCTCCGTTTGAGGCTTTTCGCCACTTCCGCTGCTGCACCAGCCGCTCTTGATGTGCTCTGGAGGTGAGAGGAAGCCAGCGTATCAGCAAGTTGCGTCCCATACTAAAGGCCTCCCACGACTCCAGGGAACTAACGTCAAGCCATCAGGCCTCTTACCATCGTCACGTGAAATACCGTTCGGCTCTAAGCAAGCCGGCACGTTAACGGTGGCAAGAGCCCAACGCATGACGTCGTTCAGAGCGGCGTGGCGTGAGAAGCGTCCAGTACTGCGGCGGCAAGACAGACCATGGTGCCCAGAGCGATCAACCTCGCTTCCGCAGCGACTATAGTGGGGTTCTGTTCTAGGGATACCCAGACGCAGGCCTATGGCTATTGAAAAACTGGAATTATCCATTAGGGTCCCAATGTTAGAAGAAGGAATTGCCTGCAACCAGTAGCCAGACTCACGTTCACTCGTGGCAAGGAGACGAGCCCGAAAATAAACAACTAAATAAAAATATCTGGGACATTTTTGCACACACGGTCATCTGACCCCAAACTAAGCTAAGCTTGTAATATGGCTGCCAGAGACTGATATACGTACATATATATTTTTAAATACATACTTAAATAGATATTAACACCAAGACATAGAACAAACACAAATGTTCATCACACAAATGTTTGTCCTAGATGGGAATCGAACCCACGCCCCCAAGCACAGAAGTTAGGTTCACTACCAACTGAGCCACCGGGGCAGTCACTTGTTTGAAACTTTCGTTTAGGACTAGTCCACGATGGCAGAATCTTCACAGAAAAAAAGTATTTCTTTATTTAAGTAAAACGAATTTCTTAAAATATTTTGTAAGTCGAAAAATATATATCATTAACTTGACAATAAAATTATGAGAATGAAATGATGCTGATCTTGCATTGAAAACATTTTTCTCTTAGAATATATTGTGTAATCAAGAAAAATAATGTATGGTCAATGTACTTACAATTTGACTCAAGATTACTGTTTAATAATGAATACTCGTTTTCTTGGATTAACTATATTTTTGTCCTATTGAGTATTTTGTTCTTGATTGAAATAGATATATTTAAGAGAATGTTTTACCTATTCCAAGAAAATATCCTCTTACGTCTATAGGGAGAGAACCATATTGCTGGAACTAAAATATTTGCTTTGACTGAAAGAAATTTGCTTTATGCTAATAAATCTGTTTTTACCGTGTTGACTGAATTTCAGCTTTAAATTAATTTTTCGCTTCAAGAACCCTTTTTCCGAATTGTTTGAAACAACAAGCCGGATCTCTGTAGTTGTCTGTTGATGACATTAAACAAGTTTGGTGTAATCATAGAAGCCTGCTGTTTGGGAACTCCCAACAAGTAGTCTTCAACAACACATTCATGCTTTAGACTCTATGAAGATAAATAATAGGAATGGAAGAAACGAAAACCATCCTATGAGTATGAACTTCTGAAGTGGTGTAAATTTGACAGAATCAGTCACCGCAGGTGTCATGCCCCGGCCAGCCAGGGTGAGGCTAGCGTCCCACCCTGGCCCGACGTGCCTGCGGCCACGGCTTCTCCCGCCTTGTGAACCAAACATAATGTCACTCAAGTCTTGTGTAGTTTTCTCCAGTATGCACTTGTTTGTGTCGTCTTAAATAACCTGCTTTTGTTGATTTATAATCACATAAGTCACATTCATATGGCTTCTCTCCAATATGTGTTCGTTTATGTCGTTTCAAATGGAATGCTTGCACAGATTTATAATCACACAAGTCACATTTATATGGCTTCTCTCCAGTAGCGATAAGGCCGCCGATTGTTACACTAATTTGTATTGTTTAAAGCTATTTTATCGTATAATTTGTTATTTGTGGTGTAGTCTAGTCAACAAGTGCCTTTTAGGTCAAAATTTTTGCGCCTTCTTCGAAAATTATGATTGAGGTGTCATTCGATTCGGAATGGCATGTAGATAGTTTTTGAGAAAATGCTAAGCCCGCTTGCAAAAATTGCAATAGTTATAAACAATTAAGTGAAAAAAAGGGGGTTTGGTTTTTCGTTAATATCTCAAAAACTATTTGAGAAAATTTAAATTTGAAAAATGATTCAAAAAGAGGAAGAAATTTCCTAAAAAAAGTCTCGACTCCCGAAATTGTCGCACTAATGTTTATAATTTTCCCAGAGGGTTAAAAATACGCTCGAAAACGGGTACTCCGGCTTGCGCAAGCCACGCCCCCATCGGACCTTTAATGAATAAATATTATTTAAACTTATTAAATACGAAAATTAAAAATTGAAAAAATTCAGGCGCCTTTAGGATAGATGAATGAACAATAATCCGTGATCAAACATTTTCTCAAGGATTTTTTTTTTCAACAAATGATATAATTTAAATAAATAATTAAGTCAGAGCTTCAAATTTGAAAAGAATTAATAAGTCCTAAATTTTTTCTTTGTATCTTCATTAGTTTGTTTAAAAGTTATAATAAAATTAAACATAAAAAACCAGGTCAGAGTGACGAAATTAAAGTTAACAGAAAATTGAAAGTTCAATAAAAAATATAAATAAATTTATTTTTTCAAAAAATAATACGTGGTTGTTTTTGTTTCTTTAAGTAGAAAAAGAAAAAAAAATACAAAGAAATAATTAATTTGTTTATAACAAATTGTTTATTAAATAAACAATGAAAATTTAAATAATAATCGATATTTTTTTTTTTATATCAAAGATCAAGATAAATAATGATTTTTTTAAAAAAATGGTTCCATAATTTTCATAATAAGTGGTGAATAAAAATTGTTATTTAACAAATGCGTTTTTAAGCAATAAAAATTTTTTTTTAAGAAACGTTTTTTTTTTTATAAATCATAATTATCATCAAAGATTATGTTATCAAAAAAAATATATTAAATTATCTCATAAACAACGCATTTGTTTATAACAATTTTTTAAACAATAGGAGATAAAAATTATTAAAAATCATTTTTAAGTAGCTTCTGATCATAAGAAAATGGGCCAATAATAATATTACAAAAAAAAATTGTTTTTTCAAAGTTTAATTAAGCTTTATAATTTTTTCCCTCAGCAAATTATTAATAACAAAACGAAAATTATCAATTTTTGAATTTTTCCAACGGGAATCTATTCTAAGACCTTTGAAAAATAGCTCCATGAAAGGAAAAAAATCTCAGATTAATAGTTTAACAATTATCGCATTTGCAATGTTAATGTTCATGCTACAAAAAATTGTTAATTAATGAATGGATAACTTTTTGAAAAATCGCGATAAAAATTTTTTTGATCACGGATTATTGTTCATTGATCTATCCTACAGGCGCCTGAATTTTTTTAATTTTTAATTTTCATATTTAATAAGTTTAAATAATATTTATTCATTAAAGGTCCGATGGGGGCGTGGCTTGCGCAAGCCGGAGTACCCGTTTTCGAGCGTTCTTTCAACCCTCTGGGAAAATTATAAACATTAGTCCGTCAATTTCGGGAGTCAAGACTTTTTTTAGGAAATTTCTTCCTCTTTTTGAATCTTTTTTCAAATTTAAATTTTCTCAAATAGTTTTTGAGATATTAACGAAAAACCAAACCCCCTTTTTTTTCACTTAATTGTTTATAACTATTGCAATTTTTGCGAGCGGGCTTAGCATTTTCTCAAAAACTATCTACATGCCATTCCGAATCGAATGACACCTCAATCATAATTTTCGAAGGCGCAAAAATGTTGACCTAAAAGGCACTTGTTGACTAGACTAATGTGAACAATAAAGAGTTTATCTATCTATCTATCTATGTGTTTGTTTGTGTTGTTTCAAATGAGCTGCTTGCGTAGATTTATAATCACACATATCACATTCATATGGCTTTTCTCCAGTATGTGTTCGTTTATGTACTTTTAAACTAAATAAGAAACTTGATTTAAAATCACACAAGTCACATTCATATGGCTTCTCTCCATTATGTGTTCGTTTGTGTTGTTTCAAATGATTAGCTTGCGCAGATTTATAATCACACAAGTCACATTCATATGGCTTCTCTCCAGTATGTGATCGTTTGTGTAATTTTAAATTAGATAAGACACTTGATTTATAATCACACATATCACATTCATATGGCTTCTCTCCAGTATGTGTTCGTTTGTGTGATTTTAAACTAGATAAGACAGTTGAATTATATTCACACAAGTCACATTCATATCGACGGGTTCCGGGCTAATTGTATTAACCGACATTTTTGAAACTTTACACCAGAGCAGTTTAAAGTTTCGATTTTTAGAAAAAAAATCATAACTTTAGCAAATCGCATTATTTTTTAAAAAAGAAGGATTTTCTTGTTTTTATAGCATATTTCCCATAATTGGATTCATTTCTTTTTCTAATATTCTTATTTTTAACGAAGATAAATGTCGCTTAATACAAAATGACCCATATTTTACTTTTTTTTGTTCCAGGCTAAATGAATTAGCCGCCTAGGTTTATTGTTTCTTATTCCAGGCTAAATGATTTAACCGCCTAGGTTTATTGTTTCTTATTCCAGGCTAAATGACTTAACAGCCTAGGCATGCAAATAATGGCTTCAAGCTAAGTGCTTTAATTAAAGGGTTGATAATATTTCAAACCTAAGCTAATTGATTCATATACCATATCTTAAACTTATGAATGTATGGCTAATTAGCTTATGCAACTGATTTTATTTTTAATAAATTGTTTGTAATCATACTTGAATAATGAAGTTTGCTGAAATTCGCGGTTAAAACATTGATATATTAAAAAGTACTTACATAGGGTATACCTACCTATCTTGTTACTAATTATGAAATGAGAAATAAAACACAGATTATAAATAAAATTGTTCAAAGATAAGTTTTTTATTTAAAATGTCAATCATCTAGGAACAGCAGTAACTTCTTAGCTTACCAAGGTAACAACTAAAGTTTATAATCAGAAATTAAACAGTCTTATTATTACGTAGCTTAGTCTTATTATCTGAAATAATTATTTTCATTCTTCATCATTTCTAAACGTTAACATTTATGTATATAAAGACTGTACCTAGTTTTTAAAAAACAAAAGAAAAATCTGTTCAATTACAAAAAAAGGTTTATCTATAGAACCAAACAAAAATAATTTTATTTAAAAATAATCACAATAAAAATGTAAATATTTACGAGCGTTTCTTTGGTTTTCATTTCTTTACTTATTTTATTCTATATTTTTTTGTTACTTTCTCTGTAGGAATCAAAATCAAAAACATCTCTCGTAAAAAAAAAGTTAAGAAGTATTCTTACCTAGGGGTAATAGATACTATCCCTAGTTTCTCTTCAATAACAAAAATAATTTGTATCTCCTATGACAATAATAAATTGTAGTTCACTACAGTAACAAAACAAATCTTATAATAATGAAAATTATAAAAAATAACATTATAGTTCAAATGTAATCAATCTTTTCCTTATTACTTTCTTTTCATTTTTCTTCTTCTTTATACTTAAACACTTGTTATTTCCCATCAGACATAATGAAAAGTGCTTAATTTGGCAGGTCTGTTTCGTCTTCAATATCAGTATCGATCAGTGTATTAGTATAAGATCCCGCCATAGTACGACCTTCACCGAGCTGGTTAATGGATGAAAAGTATTTTATATTTAATTAAATACGTCAATAAATATATTGCAAACGGGTTATCTACAAAAATTCAGTCCAGAATATTATTGATTAAAAATTTAAAAAATATTTGTTTTAATTATTTTTTTTATGAAGGTTTTAAATACGACCAGTAACGACCAGTGTTGTAAGTTACAAGTTTTTATGTCTTATAGTTTAGAAATGCAGGGGGGGGGGGAGCAACTTTTTGCCACTTTGGCGGGCTATATTTCGCAAAGTATAGACTTTATAAAAAAATGATGTATGAAACTTTACATTCATTTTAAAAGACCTTATCAACGATACCCCATAATTGTCTACTAACCAAACCAGTGAAAAGTAAAAAAGTTTTTTTTTTTCAAATTGTTAACTAATCATATTCTGGACTAAATTTTTTTAGGCAACCCATTTGCAATATATTTTTTGAGATATTTAATTGAATATAAAATACTTTTCATCCATTAACCAGCCCGGTGAAGGTCGTTCTATGGCGGGATCTTAGACTATATCTTTGTCAGTATTGCTGGATGGTAGGTTGATATATTCTGAATTTAAAAACTGTGTATTTTCTTGAATAAAAGAGTGTCATTCCGCTTCAATATGGGGTATTCAATACCTTTTGAAGGTCAAACGAGGTACAAATAATGGAACTATTTTTTTTAAGTTCTCTATGACATTCTAACCTTTTCTTTGAGGCATCTTTATCTGCCAAATGCTGCTTCATTTCTTCATTATCAGTTATATCTTTGCCTTCAAAACGTAAACATTTAAGACATTTGTCTTTTTTCGGAACATGGAATCCGATATTGAACTCATCAGTAAAAATTTCACGGAAAATCCTCTCACTTACGTAATCAAATTCTTTGCTGGCTTGATTTTCTTTATAAATGCGGTAAAGATTTTTTATGTTTTTAAATTCTACTGGCAGGTATAATCTCGTACTTCCTACAGTAATGGGAAGGAAGTGCTGATAATTATACTATATAAATTGTTTTATAAAATTGACAGCTGAGGCCTTGACTGTGTCAGATGTCTTATTTTTTGGAATACCTCTTCCTCTTGATTCAGTTTTTGCTGATCCCATTGATGCAAATATCCAGAATTTTTAGCAAAAATTGTTGACATACAAGGCAGCGACCCTCTCCATCGTTAATAAAATATTTAAAAGTATTGTCTCTTGAATTACTCTCTTTTGTTCTTTTTCTTTCAATTTCTTCTTCTGACGACATTCCTACTAGCCAATCTTTTTTTCTTTTAGCGGACAAGGCCCAAAAATGTTCAAATAATCCTTTTCTTCTTTCTTCACTACTCTCGGCACAATTATTCCCACATTTTCTTCCAACGCAAGGGTTTTCATGTACTTTTTTTTCTTGAACGATTGATCCATCTTTTTTTGTATATTGCTGGCCATATTTTTTCAATTGGTTATTAAGTTTTTTTTTGTTCTGTCTTTTTGTGGGATTATCAAGTTCACTTTCGCTAGAAGATTCGTCACCAGCCTCTTTCCACGACGAGGAATCCCATACGAAATCTTCCTGATCAGATAAAAAAATCCACATAACTTTTCTTCATCACAGTCTGTTTTCTTTTCTTTTTTTTTTAGGTTGTGATTCATCATTGTCAGAAAAACTCACGCGGTCTATCGCGATGGCACCAAAATCATTGTTTTAACCAACGTCTTATTAGTCAATCCATTTAAAATTTTGATTGTATTAATGTATATACTATTCTTATTCCGTTTAAGATAAACTGTTTACCGTACTAGAACTTTACTTTTGTTATAACTGAAACGACACTACAAATCAAATATTGAATAAGAAAAATAGGTTTAACCATAATCTTTAAATGTTTACTGTTGAAAGCTAAATGGTTGAAGTGACATCATCTAACATTTCACGTACAGAGCTAAATGTATGGACCGACACTGGGTATGAATTTGACAAAGAGGCTAATTGTATGAAGCGACATTTCTACATATTTAAAGGGTAAAGCTAATTGTATTAAGCTACACTGGATAAGAATTTAACAAAGAGGCTAATTGTATGAAGCGATATTTTTGCATATTTATAAGGTCAAGCTAGATGCTTTAACGTACGTTGCTGTAAATTTTTGTTCCAGGAAAAAAAGTTTAAACGGCTGTCTGGTATTTGGTAGTGAGCTTATGTACACAGTTCCTAAATATGTCAGTATTTTGTGTCGCTTCATACATTGCAGTCCAAAAATGGGCCCAAAAATGCGGTTGTATGAAGCGACAAAAAAGTGCTCCGATCGTCACCAAACCCAGCTCAAACGACGCAGAAAAATTCGCTGATTCCAAATATGTATAAAAGTCTATATCGCCCAGAGTGTCGCTTCATACAATTAGCCCGGAACCCGTCGATATGGCTTCTCTCCAGTATGTGTTCGTTTGTGTTGATTCAAATGAGCTACTTGCGCAGATTTATAATCACACATATCACATTCATATGGCTTCTCTCCAGTATGTGATCGTTTGTGTAATTTTAAATTAGATAAGACACTTGATTTATAATCACACAAGTCACATTCATATGGCTTCTCTCCAGTATGTATTCGTTTGTGTGATTTTAAACTAGATAAGCCAGTTGATTTATAATCACACAAGTCACATTCATATGGCTTCTCTCCAGTATGTGTCCGTTTGTGAACTTTTAAACTCGATAATAAAGTTGATCTATAATCACACATATCACATTCATATGGCTTCTCTCCAGTATGTGTTCGTTTGTGTACTTTTAAACTAGATAAGAAACTTGATTTATAATCACACATATCACATTCATATGGCTTCTCTCCAGTATGTGTTCTTTTGTGTGATTTTAAACTAGATAAGACAGTTGATTTATAATCACACATATCACATTCATATGGCTTCTCTCCAGTATGTGTTTGTTTGTGTCGTTTCAAATGAGTTGCTTGCGCAGATTTAAAATCACACATGTCACATTCATATGGCTTCTCTCCAGTATGTGTTCTTTTGTGTGATTTTAAACTAGATAAGACAGTTGCTTTATAATCACACATGTCACATTCATATGGCTTCTCTCCAGTATGTGTTCTTTTGTGTGATTTTAAACTAGATAAGACAGTTGATTTATAATCACACCAGTCACATTCATATGGCTTCTCTCCAGTATGTGTCCGTTTGTGAACTTTTAAACTAGATAATAAAGTTGATCTATAATCACACATATAACATTTATATAGTTTCTCTCGAGTATGTGTAAGTTTGTGATGCTTCATACGACATAAATCTGCTGTTTTATAATCACACTTCGGACATTCATGCAATTTCTTTAATGATCTCCTTTTAACTCTCTTGGAAGATCCTTCCATGTTTCACGGTCACTGTAAGTTACTTATGGGCGAGTGTAGATGTAAACAACAGCGGTTATCAGCAAATCTAGCGTCTAAAGTTCAAGAACTTGTAGTTCTCGTCAGGATATCTATTGAACTATCCTCTCACGTGAGATTATCTATAGTCCTTGGATGTTGACTTTGCTGTTGGTTGATTCTCTTCCTCTGTTGACTGTAGGGTGCTGTTGCAGAGGTAGATAGAGTACGTACGTCACGGCGACGGCAGCTTTACTAAGTTCCGACACAGAACGTTAAAATGTAGGTTCTTTTGGTGTTGTACTCTTCGTAGATCGAGCCTTTCGAGCAAACAATCCGTAGTGGTCGGGGTCGACTATGTTCTACGAACAAATAATACAATTCTCGTAGGGCAGGTCTCACACTGGCTAAACCGTAACGTCGTCGTCTAATAACTTGGTGAAATAAGTAAATATAGGTAAACGAAACGTGGACGCACTGATATTTTGATCATAGATATTATATGTATTTCAAATGTAATTTGTTATAATGATATTTCGTGTTTTCGTGATGTTAACTAACAATTTTCCCGATATTTAGGTACTCTGATCTATTTATTCCTTTTAACTTTGTATGCAGACTAAAATACAATCAGAACAAGAGCTAAGAAAATTAATAAATCGAAGGACAATTTATTTACGAATTGAATCGTTGTTGACTCTGATTTGATCCGTTAGAGAGTAGTATATTCTTTGATCTATGCTAACCACGATGCTAACCAATAAAGTACTATAGTCTATTAAATGTAAGTTGATTGAAATGAAGTATGTCAAAATCTTCGATTAGTGCTGGGACAATTCGGACCAAATCGAGAATAATTTGTGTCTTTATTTATCGACTGGAAGTGTCTTGCACGAATAATATTTTTATACCAATCTATATTTCTGTTGTAGTACTATTATGATGAGACTTTAGGATAATGAAATAAAACAGAAAAAGCAAGTACATATTTTTGTAATATAAATAAATCTATTGTTTAATCTAATGGTGTACATTCCAAATCAGTGTCATCATCATCATCAGCGTTAGAGTCACTTGATAAATCCTGCAGATTAATAATAAATGCTATTCAATCCATAGTCAGTCTAGTATGCTATTCTAGTAGTCAGTCTTTGGATAAAGATGCTTCGTTTCGTAAAATTTACTAAGACAGTTGCTAGTAATTCGATATTATTATAAATAAAAATAAATAAATAAAATAAAAATAAAAAGCCTTTTATTTCTTACAAACTATAAAAAAGTAAATAACAGTAATTTGACTACATCTAATGTTTATGATAACCTATGATTATATTATGTAGTTTTTATTCTTTATTTGTTTTTATATAATACATATCTTATAACTTCTTATGTGTGTAATTATTAAAAATGTTTATATATTATACAGTCTGTATTCCGAGTTATAAAGTAATATGAACTATAATAGTTTTTTTTATTTTTTGATGCTTCAGTTATTCTGGTTGTAAGAACCCCTTTTCGAGTAAAGGCCTCCTCCAAAGAATTCATCTTGCAGGGTTTGTTAGAGTGGTTGTTTTTTTCTTTGGAGGGTTGTGGTCGTAATCTTCCTCGGTGACCAGCCGTATTGGAAGATGGTTTTTGTTTCTGGTTATAATAAGCTCATGTATGTATGAGATTTTTGTTGGAGGGGGGGGGGGGTTAATTTCTATGAGTTCTTGTCTTTGCTGTCTTTATTTGCTAGTATTTTTCGAGACTAAGAAGTTCAGCATACCCGGCTTCAGGACTCCTTCTGATAAGCTACCTGATCTTCGAATGAATTTTTGTGTTTGGTTTGTTTTGTTCTTTTTGGTGGCTTGAATGTTACTAACATTCTGCGGTAGGTAGTTATTTTCCGGTGTTGTAGGGAGTGCTCTTTTATTATTAGGTTTTGTTATGATTAGTTTATCATAATTTATTCTGACTGTATTGCCTTTCTCTTTCTCTAGTATTATTTGCTGTTGTAATTCCTTTCTTTTTTCTAAAATATACTTTGGATAGTCCTCCATCATATAATACTGAGTGTCTTTCAGCGCTTCCTTTTGTTTAAATATATTTATCTTGAGACCGCGTGTAGTGAAAGTAACTATTATTGGCCGAGTTCTTTCACCTTTTTTTCCAATTCTCTTTACCTCTTGAATGTCTTTGTAGTCCAATTTAATAGAAAAACACTCACTTATCCACCGTAAATCATCATAATTCATCGTAATTCGATATTATTATACTATATACAAAAGAAATCTAGGTTTACAAAAAAATAGTACGTTATCTGTACGAGTTTTGTATTTCGATAGTACGCAGAGGAAATTCTGAAAAAACATTAAAAAAATACTATTTAATTCACACAGCAAAATAAAACGATCGATTTTACGTTTATCGATTTACCACGTCCCTAAATTTTTTGTCCTGGCATTTTTTGTCAAGCCTGGAGGGACGCCACTATCTGCAAATTATATAAAGGGAAAGGTGATACCTCTGACTGTGGGTCATATAGGGGTATTTCGTTACTCAGCGCGGCTGGTAAAGTACTGGCCCATATTATCAATCGTCGGTTGGGGAAGTTGGCTGAGCGCATCTTGCCTGAGAGCCAGTGTGGGTTCCGTCCGGGCAGAGGTACGGTCGATGCTATCTTCATCGTCAAACAGCTACAGGAAAAGTCTCTTGAACAACATCGTCCACTTAATATGTGCTTTGTCGACTTGGAGAAAGCTTTCGACCGCGTACCGAGATCTGCTCTCTGGATCATTCTCACTAAGGCTGGTTGTCCTGAGAAGTTTGTTAACTTAGTGCGCCAATTTCACGATGGCATGGTGGCCAGGGTGCAGCACGAAAACGACTTCACAGACCAATTTTCAGTAACCAGTGGCGTTAAACAGGGTTGTGTGATGGCTCCATCTCTCTTTGCCCTTTATTTTGCTACTGTACTGAGGGATGCCTATGGCGACTCTACTGGACAGATATGCCTTAACGTTAGGACTGATAAAGGCGTTTTTGACCTGGGTCGATTTAGAGCTAAAAGATCGGTGCAAGAGTTCTCGATTGTGGACGCTCTTTATGCTGATGACGTATGTTTGATGGCCAGTGATGTCAACAGCTTGCAGGTTTTCTTGAATCGACTAAACGAGGCTTGTCAGCGGTTTGGGTTGATCATAAGTGTTTCCAAGACCCAGGTGCTTAAGCAACCTGCACGTGGTATGACATCAGATCCAACGCCGGTATCTTTAGATGGTAAAGCGCTCGAGGAAGTAGCATCTTTTCGGTATCTTGGGAGTTTTATACGTAACGACAACCGCCTTGAAACCGAAATATCCTCACGCATTGCTAAGGCTGCGGCAACTTTCGGAATGTTACGCAAAAGAGTTTGGGACTCGCATGATCTGCGGTTGCACACAAAGATTGCTGTGTACAAGGCAATAATTCTACCCATAATGCTGTATGCCACCGAAACTTGGTGTCTTTACAAGGGTGATGTCAAACGCCTTGACATTTTCCACATGAAGTGCTTAAGATCAATTCTTCGTGTAAGGTGGCAAGACCGAGTTCCAAACTCCGAAGTTTTGAGAAGAACAGTGCTATGTGGCATAGAGTCCTTGCTAATTAAGGGTCAACTGAGATGGTGTGGACATCTTGTACGTATGGATGACTCTAGGTTGCCTAAAGCTGTCTTTTACTCGCAGCTGAAGGAGGGAAAGCGTACACCTGGGGGCCAGTACTTGCGTTACAGGGATGTCCTGAAGCGCCATCTCACCGCATGTGACATCCCGTGCGAGGGTTGGGAAGAGCTCGCGCAACAGAGGCGAGAGTGGCGCAGCTCTGTTCATAAGGCTGTTAATAATTTCGAAGAGAAGCGAATACAAGACATAGATGCTAAACGCCTTATCATTAAAACCCGTCCGAAGCCTACCTACACTTACACATACAATGCTGATGGTCAGTTGCATTGTGCGCCTTGCAACAGGACCTTTAAAACTAAGTTTGGTTTTGCCAGCCATATACGCGCTCATAACCGGCGCTAGTCAGGTTCGCCGTTGACGGACACGTCAAGGAGGCCGATATATATATAAATTTTTTGTCAAGTTGACGTAACCTTGTTATGACAGAATGGAAAAATATGGCTATAGTCTGTGCGGAAAGAGAACCGTCATAAAATTTGAGGGCGCCACTGTGTTTTTTTAACGTATTTGCTATGGTGACAACACTGTTACGTCATTATAGCGCGACTATGATTCTTGATATTTCTACACTTTGTCAAATAAATTGATACAAAATTCTGTCTAAATAATACAACCTATTATTGAAAAAGTTGTAAAAATAATTGCAAATAGGTAATGGGTAATAATAATAAGCCAGGGTTTACTCTGAGTTAACACAATATAAGCTATTTTTTATCCCTAGTTACACCATGGGACGCAGCTAGTAAATAAAAGATTTTATTTATATATATTTATTTATTGAGTCACTAATCAGAACCATAGTCAAAGTCTGATTCCAAACATTCAATACCAGACATGACTGATCCATCTTTGGAGCTACCAGAGAGATACAAATTATTAGTATCGTCTTCTGAACTTGATGTACTCGAATCAGTAACATTTATAATAAACTCTTGCATGTTGTCTAATAAATGGTCTTTATCAAGAATGACTTTTTTTGGTCTTCCTTTACGTATTTTCCCCGGTGTGCACCATACGCCGTCATTTGTAGAACCTTCTTTTTTTATTTTAGATACTGTATCTCTATTAAACCTGAAAAAAAAAAAAACATAAGTTAGTAAAAAAAATAAAAGCATCAACACACTTTAAGCCTACTATCAAGAACATTGGTTGAATCAAAACATACAAATATTGGCCGCGATTCTTGCATGCCTCACTAAACTAAACTTAACTAAAATTATAGTTTAGTCCTGTCAAACGACTTTTCGTATTCTGATGCACCACCCTAAACTAAATTTTAGAGAAATCTCACTTAAATGATTTTAGTTACTCAACCTAGTCAAAAGCTATTCAGACGTTGCCATTTAAGTTCGATTTCGACCTAAAATAAGAAACGTCAAACTAAAATAAGTCGGCACCAAAATAGATGACGATTAAATTTGGTCAGTGCATTTGAGTTTAAAGAAGTGAACAAATATTTTGCTGATATGGAAGAATATGCTATTATAGCTCATATTTATTCATCAGATAGGGAGAGATAAGTAAATAAAGCAAGTAGGTAAAAGGTTTCATCAATTTTTACTGATCTCGGTTTTTTTTCATTAAACTGGTAACCTAAAGAAATCTTGAAATTTAATTTCAGGCATTACCAAGAGAAAATCCTTTTTTGTTTTAAGATAAATAGCAAAATTTTATGTGATTTTATGTATGACGTATGCAATAAAACAAAAACCAACACAATGTTCAGTGTTGCTAGCCCTGTCGTAGAGAAAATTTGCAAACTTTAAAAATAAAGTATAACCTCAGCTAAAATCTACAAATTTTAGCTTAATCTAGTCAAAAATGCTTTTTAGTTAGTAATAAACTGTTAACACAAATAAATAAATATAATCTGACTACAGTAAGTTACTTTCATTTAGTGATCATTTCCGAATATAAGCGATTTTTAAAACTTCAAATGCTCGTACTGTAAAACCTGTATTTTGAACCTAACATATAAATACCCAGATACCACAATTAGGCATTTATTTAGTTATGTATCATCAATATTTGATTTTTAAAATTCGTACAAATACGGATAAATCTGTTTTTATGGCAATGCCGTTTAATTTTTTACTTTTTTACTACCATAGATTGCTGTTATGCCACAGACAAAAAAAACTCGATTTGTTTCCTATGCGCCCCCTGGTGCCGCGTAGCGCAACTAGCCAACACAATTTAGAGAATCCATTCAGGGCAGAGCAAATTTAGTTAAACGTAAACCGGGAATACGTTTTGACTTATCACGCACTAAAATTGAAAACTTATTTTAGTTAAGTCTAGTTTAGTGAGGCATGCAAGAATCGTGACCAATGTCACATATTTATATGAAATCCTTTTAGTTAAATACATTTGGAGATATCAGGAACCGGAGGTTATCTAGGAAGGACATAAGTAATAATATAAAACTGTTATTTACCGGACATTGCTGCCACACGCTCCGTTACTTTACTGAGGTCAACAATGGTGTGTTTTGCCACTTTTTCTCGTTGACAAAACTGTATAATATTAAATATTATTGCCCTTGTGGAACTGCGTAACGATTTTCCCCTTTTAGACATAATTTTATGCAAAATTCACTTAAAAACAACACAAAACAAAGCTGTATCCGTCACGTAAATACCACGAAGTATAGTTTGACATTTGACAGATGGCTGGGCTGGGCTGCCATATAATAATCAAAATCATATTGTTTTTGTGATGATATGCAACCTTATTTTAGCTCTTATATTACTGACATAATCTGTCAATATTCGATGTATCATTCCTAATTTTCATTACGCTATATTAGCTGTATTTTGTTGAATAAAACCATAATTATTAGAAATGGTTTTGAATTCTACAATTTATTCAACAAAATAAAATAAAATGGACAAATATCTGAGGCCTGAAAGATTCGAAGCCGATCCCTCAGCTAGTTCGGACCAATCGAATCTATGGACTCATTGGAAGGAAACTTTCAATAATTTCGTTCAAGCAATACAAAACAAAGAAAAAGTAAGTAACGACTGCAAGTATCAATTATTAGTCAATTACTTATCACCAGTTCTATATAAACACATCAAAGATTCCAAAGAATATGACAAAGCTATACAAAAACTAGATGCATTATTTTTGAAACCAGCAAACGAAATATATGCTCGTCACAGACTAGCCAAAAGGCAACAACAGCCTGGAGAATCAATTGATCAGTACATTCAAACGCTGAAACTCCTATCTAAGGACTGCAATTTTAAATTAGTAAACGCCGAACAAAATGAAAGTGAATACGTTCGAGACGCCTTTATCTCAGGGCTATCGTCATCGGCTATACGTCAACGACTCTTAGAAAATAGTACTCTTACTTTGGACAAAGCGTATGAACAAGCACGATCTCTAGAAATGGCACAAATCCAAAACGATAATTACCATCGAGAACCAACGTCCACTATAAATTGTGCTACCAATAACACAAAAAGACGTGATTTATGGTACTTCTGTGGAAATCCACGTCATCCTCGCAGTGCATGCCCAGCTTCCGATACGACCTGTACGAAATGCGGTAAAAGGGGACACTTCTCGAAAGTGTGTCTTAGCAAAGGTAGCAGCAAGTGAGACAATAGAAGAAGAACACGACAATCATGCATTGCCCACCTCATCATATCTCTCTTGCATATTGTCATCAACGGATCTCAATAAAGCAACTGTGCCGGTAATCATAAACGGCAAAACAACAGCGAGGGCACTCATAGACACCGGTAGCACAGCCAGTTTTATCTATCAACGTGTTGTTAACTACTGCAATCTGAGTATCAATCCCTGCGAGCAAAGAATTACAATGGTTACAACAAATCTATGCGCGCAAGTGAAGGGATCATGCAAACTTAAACTAAATTTACAAAATCAAATTATCGAAGTTAATCTCATGATTATGGATGGACTTTGCTCAGATATCATACTTGGACATGATGTTTTACAGAATCATAAAGCTTTAGAAATGAAATTCGGTGGTTCTCAACCAACAATCAAGCTATGCGTTCTATCTGAAGCAAATATCGAACCTGTCAGCTTGTTTACTAATCTACTACCGTTCGAGAAGCCAATGGCTATAAAGTCCAGAAAATACTCCGATTCAGATGCTACATTTATTAAAGCTGAAACAAAAAAACTTCTAGAAGACAAGATTATCGAACCAAGTCTATCATCGTGGAGAGCTCAAGTTCTCGTAACGTCAAGCGAGCATCACAAGAAGAGAATGGTCATCGACTACTCAAGGACAATAAATAGATTCACGGAACTCGATGCTTATCCTTTACCGTCAGTAGATGGACTTATTGCAAAGGTTGGTAAATATAAAATATTTAGCAAAATAGATTTACGCAGCGCTTACCATCAGATTCCAATTTTAGAGAGCGAGAGACCATATACAGCATTTGAAGCTTGCGGAAATCTATATCAATTTCGACGAATACCGTTTGGTGTCACCAACGGAGTAGCAGCTTTTCAACGAGCTATCAATACAATCATTGAAAAAGAACACCTACAAGGAGTATATGCTTACTTAGATGATATCACGATCTGTGGTCATAATCAGGATGAGCATGATGAAAGATTACGCTCCTTTCAAGAGATTGCATCTCGATACAATCTAACATTGAACTTACAGAAAAGTGAATTTTCAAAAAAAGAAATAAACTTACTAGGCTACAACATCTGCAATAACGTAATCAAACCGGATCCAGAGCGTCTTCGCCCTCTTTTGGAAATGCCAATACCCGATAATCTATCCTCACTCCGAAGGACCATGGGCGTCTTTGCTCATTATTCAAAATGGATCCCAAAATTCTCAGACAAGATAAAATTCCTTACAAAATCAGACAGAATCCCGCTGTCGTCTGAAGCAATACAAGCATTTCAATCGTTAAAAGCAGAAATTGCAAAATCAGCAATCAACATCATCGACCCCAACATTCTACTAACTGTAGAAACGGATGCATCTGATCACGCTTTAGCTGCTACTTTAACCCAAAAAGGCAGACCAGTGGCATTTTTTTCAAGAACGTTGAGTGCACCTGAACGCAATCATTCAGCGATTGAAAAAGAAGCTGCGGCTATTGTAGAAAGCGTAAGAAAGTGGAGACAATTCCTTATGGGTAAGACATTTCAACTCATTACCGATCAAAAATCAGTAGCATTCATGTTTGATCAAAAACATAGTTCTAAGATCAAAAATGATAAAATTCAAAGATGGCGATTGGAACTCTCAAGCTATAATTTCGATATAATATATCGTCCAGGCAAGGATAACATTGTAGCTGACGCTCTCTCTCGAACAAATATAACGGCAACGACTCAATCAAATAACGACAAACTCTCTCAACTGCATAAGAATCTATGTCATCCCGGTATAACGCGCATGGTTCACTGGGTTAGATCGAAAAATTTGCCATATTCAGTCGAAGACGTTAGGCGAATCACAGGGTCATGCCAGGTCTGCGCTGAAATAAAGCCTAGATTCCTTAAGACAAAGGGCACTTTGATCAAAGCAACCGCTCCATTTGAAAGGATTTCAATTGATTTTAAGGGTCCACTACCATGCCATACTGGCAATGGAAATCGCTATATACTCACTATAATAGACGAATACTCCAGATTTCCTTTTGCGTTCCCCTGCTCGGACCTAAGTTCAGAAACTGTGAAAATGAAACTAACAGAGCTATTTTCTGTATTTGGTATACCAAACTATGTACATTCAGACAGAGGAACAGCATTTGTATCAGCTGATCTGAAAGATTTTCTGCACGGGATGGGAGTAGCCACAAGCTATACGACACCATACAATCCACAGGGCAATGGCCAAACCGAGCGATACAATGGCATTATTTGGAAGACTGTGCAACTTTCATTAAAAACATCAGATCTCCCTATCACTCGCTGGGAAACAGTTCTCGCACAGTCATTACATTCAATTAGATCATTACTATGCACAGCGACTGGTTGCACTCCTCATGAGCGCATGTTTACTCACCCGCGCAGATCAGCGAGCGGAGAGTCAATGCCAACGTGGCTTACAGAGGCAGAGAAGGCACTTTTAAAGAACAACATAAAGAAAAGCAAATATGATCCAATAGTAGAGGAAGTCGAACTTGTCGAGACCAACCCTCTACATTCACATGTAAGACTGCAAAACGGCAGAGAGCTAGTGGTCTCAAACCGGCATCTAGCTCCCACTGGGAATGAGCATTCTGATACTGAGGATCCAGATATCGAAGATTCAGATAACGAAGAGCAATATGATACTCCAGATCAATCCCCGCACACATCCCGTCGATCATCAAGGGAACGACATCCTCCTGCCTATCTCCGGGACTATGATACTTCTTAACTGGGGGAGAATGTGATGATATGCAACCTTATTTTAGCTCTTATATTACTGACATAATCTGTCAATATTCGATGTATCATTCCTAATTTTCATTACGCTATATTAGCTGTATTTTGTTGAATAAAACCATAATTATTAGAAATGGTTTTGAATTCTACAGTTTTGTAGTTCCATTTTTCGCCACGACGGTTCTCTTTCCGCACAGACTCTATTGTATTGTGATAATCCACACTAAATGCAGTTCCGTTTTAAAATTCAAATATACTTTTACTATTTATATGTACAGCACTTGTAGTTCATAATAGTTTAAGACGCAGAAAACCACTGATCTTTGTGTTACAAGTAAATGCAATTCGCCAGACGTTATTACAAAGACATGCCCTGAAATGTCGTCAGCTGTCGTTTCAATCAAGCTACATTTAAAGGACTATATTTGATGCTAACAATAATTTACCAATTGATTTATCCATAGAGTCGGCTATGACAGCTCATATTCATAGAACGGTTGTCTATGCCATGCCCCATTTTCGATTTCACGAAGCGCGTTCAAAATTTTCACCTCCGCTATAATCGGTTATGTGATTGTTATTAGAAGAAGATAGGCATGTCGATTCTTCCTGAAAAAAATCGATTTTCGAATCGAAGTCCACTGAATCGATTCTCGATTGAATCGGCCTCTGGAAGATCGATCTTCGATTAATCGATTCGATTTTCGAAAAAAAATTTTTTTTTTTTAAACCGATTCGATCTTCTATTTGGTTAGATTCTCGAGGGCAAATTTATGCCTTCTATTCAATTTAAAAATATTTTTATTTTTATTTGCAGCAGAATAGATCGAATCGATATAGAAAACGATTTTTAAATTGAATAAGTATTAATTGCAAGAAGAATTACTAGTTTTCGGTGAAACAAAAATATCGATCAAGATACAAAATATATATAAATATACATAATGCATACCTCCTCCTTTTTGGAAGTCGGTTAAAAATTATATTACGATTTAATGATATAGAAGTTAATAATTAAATGGTCACCTGCTGGAAACATGCTTTAGCTCACTTTTTTACTTATAAATACAGAGCAAATAGATCACAAAACAAATGTAATGTACACTGTTCATAGAACACCATAAAGTATAATAAAATTATTATACATTCCGGATACATTTTTGTTTTTGGGCTTATAACTTGGTATGCTAAAGCCATTGAGTCCATACTGCCTCGTCTTACGTAGTTTAGCACAGAAGTGGGATTTTTTAGGTTAGATTCCCTTCTATTTTTTGTGTATTTTAGTCATTCTGCCCCAATAAGGTGGTGGAAACTTTACTAGGGGCATCTATGGAGTTTTGGAAACAATATGTAAATACACGTTCACAAATACGTAGAATAAAATCCACCATTATTATTTCACATTAACAGTCAAAATACAAAAATGAAAATAATACCATGAGGCAACATGTTTTCTTCGCGTTGGTGCCAAAACTCTCATTACAACAAAGTATATAATACTATATTCTAGATTATTAAGGATTTTTATTCGCGATTCTGATGGTGACAGTTGTCAACCTGTTCGCGCGCTTAGCGATGATAATGCCGTTACTTCTAACTTAACTACCGTAATAAGCCGCGCAATTTGCGCATACTATAGTTCGCACAGACTGCTAGACTACTGTTCGATAATTAAACTTTAACAGCATATAGATACTTTAACGATCTAGAAAACCGATTCCATAGATAATCCCGTGAAATATTATCGATTCTATGTGGAATGCACTGCATTTCTACGATCTATATTAGCATCTCAATATCAACATCGTGAATCGGTCCGATTCTCAGGGTTCGAGAATCGATCTGGTGAATCGATCCACTCTGTCAGATCGATCTAAAAAATCGATTTACTGACCTCAAAAAATCGATTTTCCGATTAATCGATTAAAGATCGACATGCCTAGAAGAAGATGATTTGTTATGGATCTTATTGTTAAATATGCTATAAAAAACTACAAAACTTAATTTAATAACACTTTTATTTGAATTTTTAAGTAGAATACCCATGAAAAATACTTAACTCCTTATTCCTAATTCAGGAATGATATAGGAGATACATACAAAACCAGATTTGGAACGCAATTTCAGACTTCCATATTAATTATCAAAACAATAACATAACCTCGGAATTCCATCCAGCCAAAAAACCTATAATATAATAAAAGGAATTCGTAGAGGATTTAGTAGACGTTGACTCCAAAAACGTTTTAATAGCAATACCTAGTTTCTCAGAGCCGGCGGACCCCGGATTATCATTGCAGCCTGAACTATTTATCCGGAGTTACAGGGTCACCAGAGCTATTTTGTTTCCTATGTGCGATGTGAAGATAAGCTAAATTCTCCTGCTACCAGCATTAAGACGGAAGTTAAAAGTTAGCTGTCAACAACAATTCGGTGTGTACAGGAGGTTGTGGAGACACTAAATTGTCTCCTTCCTAATTACGTACATTTCCCAACACGAAGCAAGACAGGAACAAAATTAAAGAAGGATACATGTGACAGTGGCATAAATACGATATTATTGGCATATATGCGAAATTTGGAGGGGCAGCTCATGATAGATTTGATTGGCGGCAGTTTAGCTTGGCGAGTGTGAAGAAGTTACAAACATACACACAAACCTTCGCATTTATATCATTCGTGTGACTATTTGCGCTCTGTGTGACCTCTAGTTGTGTATTAAAATTAAATTTTACCAAAACTTATTTCTTTTTTACATTTGATTTCCTATCACTGAACAAGATTATAAATGTCCGAGATCTATATGTTTATGTACAAACGATAGTGTCCGAGCGGTAGCATGTGAACTTTACAATCTGGTAGCACCCGGTTCTATCGTCTGCAGTGCCGGATTTATATTTTTTATGAGTTATTTCCGCCGCCTCATGTACATTTCTAAAATAATAATTTTTCAGCTTCCTCGAAAATCTGCCGCCCCTAGGCCGCGGCCTTTATGGCTTATTGACAAATCCAGGACTGATCCTATGCCGGACACCAATGACTTATTTAGTACCAAAATAAATCGTGTGCAGTTTGATGCCATCGCTCAAAAACAGTAAAGGTAAACACCGTGAGGAAACCGGTATGTCCAAGAACCTTAAATAGTTCAATGACATTGTTTTAAACTATCACAGTTGTTCACTAAAGTTATATGATTATTTAATGCCAGAATTTCAATCGAGGTGATGGTTTTCAACTCGCTAGTGCGTGGAATCCAGTATTAGATTGCCTTAAAAATAAACGTCCGCGTTCAAAATACTATACGCAGTGATACAGTGAGTGTGTTTTGTCGAGACTTAGGTTCGAGTTCCAGTGATAACCGTAGCAAAAGACTAAGAAAGAGGGTAGATCGTTTTGTCTGCGCCTAACTTTGAACTTTTTAAGAGAAGAACTTTCTCTTTTATTTACCACGGTAAATATCCCGTAAATAATCATATAACTTTAGTTCAAAGACATGACATTCACCAATATGCACTGAGCCAGCGTGGTGCATTACAGCCCATCCTCTATATCTGAAAGAAGGCCTGTGTCCGAGCAGTGGGAACATGATAGGCTGAAATGATGATGATCAAGAAATACAATAAAACAAAGGTGATATTTTTGTTTAACTTTATTTAAAATATATTTTACACAAGTAATATTAATATATACCTGTCGAAGTACCCAAAAGCATCAAAGTCTCGTTCACTCTCAAGGTCGATCGATCAACGAGTTCTTCTTCCTCTACCCAAACTGAGAGGTAGGGGGATCAGCTACGAGGATATTGCTCTATGCTGAGGCTGGGCTCCGCAGTCTCGATGGGAACGTTCTGAGCGAAGATGTCGTTACGTGCATACCAGCCGGCTCCCGTGACCATCCTCAGGGCGGCGTTCTGTCACTCTCTTTCTTAAAAGGTGTAAAGTGGGCCCTATTACTAACCCTACGCCAAGTGTGTCTGTCCGTGCTATCTTTTAACGGCTGTATCTTTCGAACTGTAAATGCTAGTTGAAATTTTCACAGAATATTTGTAATGTTACAGCCTTAGAATAAGTACTTATTCTAATGTTATTGCAGATTCCCCATACAAGTTTTTTAACATATTTTTGTATTTGCTCTAATAGTGTAAAAACGGTGATACGTACTAGCGTCAAACTTGGCATGATTATTAGTACACACTCCATAGTAAAATAATAAATAATGGCCAAGTGCGAGTCGGTGACAAATTTCTGTTCACCACCGGTTCTCTTATGTTAAGCAACATCGGTGCCGTCAGTACTTGGATGGGTGACCGCCTGGGCGTGATGTCTTCTTATTGCACTACTTTTTGTACTTTAGTAGTTACCAATTTGTGGTGGTACAGAACACTCAGTGCGTGAGCCCGACTCGCACTTGGCCAATTTTATTTATATCATTCATACTTCATCATTAGCCAGAAGACATCCACTGCTGAACGTAGGCCTCCCCCTTTAACCTTCACACTGCACGACATCCTGCCATCTGCATTCACTGGATGACCGCGACTCTTACAATGACGCCGGTCCATCTAGTGGGAGCCCTACCTACGCTGCGTCTTCCGGTTCGTGGTCTCCACTCAAAAACCTTTCTTCACCATCGGTTATCGGTTGTTCTTGTGATGTGGCCTGTCCATTGCATTGAATCTGGTAATAATGCAGGATAACCTTACCTTTGCATAAATAACAGTGGAGAACATCTTGTAAGAAATAAAAAAACAAAAATAAGGCACTAAATTCTTTACTTACTTTTTGAAACAATTACAGTTACATATATAGTAACTTAACTCAACTATACAGAGTTATATTTATTGGTTTTAACAACACAATCATATCGTATTAAATAAATATATCTGGGACATTATTGCACACAAGGTCACCTGACCCCATACTAAGCAAAGCTTGTAATATGGCTGCCAAAGACTGATATACTCGTACGTCACACTAATATTATGAATGTGAAAGTAACTCTATCCATCTGTCTGTTTGCTACATAATCACGGTTAAAGGGCTTAACCGATCTCGATAAAATTTTGCAAGGTAATATAATGTATCATGAGGATGGACATAAGCTATTTTTTCTAAAGAAATCGCGGACGAAGTCACGGTTACAGCTAGTATCATATGTGAAAGTTTGGATGGATGGATGGATGTTTGTTACTCAATCACGCAGAAACGGCTGGATGGATTTAGATGAAATTTGAAATATACATTGCTTATGTCCTGGTTTAACACATAGGCCACTTTTCATCATCACCGTCGATTTTCATCACGCGGGTGAAACCGCGGAGCGCAGCTAGTACATTTTTTTTTAAATACTTAAAAAGATATTAACAGCCAGACATAGAACAAACACAAATGTTCATCGCTTGAATGTTTGGCCTAGGTGGAAATTGAACCCACGCCCCCAAGCGCAGAAGGTAGGTTGACTGCGATCTGAGCCACCAGGGCAGTCAATATTCGAAGGCTATATTGACAGAACCAAAGTGCTTTATTTAAAACCAGATTTTGACCATGGCTTCTCCCGTGGATGTAGCCAGGTTTTCATTAAGAGTGGGACAAAATATAAAACTTGAATATAGATACCGTAAATTTCTTAAGTTAAACAATAATCAAATACAGACAACTCCTTGAAACTTTCTTTTAAAAATAATGATAAAAAAAATACAGTCGAATTGATAGCCTCCTACTTTTTGAAAGTCGGTTAACAAGCCCACAATGGCAAAATCTTGACAGAATTTCAGTTTAAAAATATTTATTTGCTTCGTGAATCCTTTTTCTATGCACACTCATCATACACAAGACAACAAGCCGGCTCTCTGTAGTTGTCTGTTGATGACATTAACCAAGTTTGGTGTAATCATAGAAGCCTGCTGTTTGGGAACTCCCAACAAGTAGTCTTCAACAACACATTCATGCTTTAGACTCTATGAAGATAAATAATATGAACTGAAGAAAGGAAAACCATCCTATGAGTATGAACTTATGAAGTGTTGTAAATTTGACAGAATCAGTCACCGCAGGTGTCATGCCCCGGCCAGCCAGGGTGAGGCAAGCGCCCCACCCTGGCCCAACGTGCCTGCGGCCACGGCTTCTCCCGCCTTGTGAACCAAACATAATGTCACTCAAGTCTTGTGTAGTTTTCTCCAGTATGCACTTGTTTGTGTCGTCTTAAACAACCTGCTTGTGTTGATTTATAATCACACATATCACATTCATATGGTTTCTCTCCAGTATGTATTTGTATGTGACGTTTTAAATTAGATAAGACAGTTGATTTATAATCACACATGTCACATTCATATGGCTTCTCTCCAGTATGTGTTCGTTTGTGTGATTTTAAAGTAGATAAGACAGTTGATTTATAATCACACAAGTCACATTCATATGGCTTCTCTCCAGTATGTGTTCTTTTGTGTCGTTTCAAATGGATTGCTTGCACAGATTTATAATCACACAAGTCACATTCATATGGCTTCTCTCCAGTATGTGTTCTTTTGTGTGATTTTAAAGTAGATAAGACAGTTGATTTATAATCACACAAGTCACATTCATATGGCTTCTCTCCAGTATGTGTTCTTTTGTGTGATTTTAAAGTAGATAAGACAGTTGATTTATAATCACACAAGTCACATTCATATGGCTTCTCTCCAGTATGTGTCCGTTTGTGAACTTTTAAACTCGATAATAAAGTTGATCTATAATCACACATATCACATTCATATGGCTTCTCTCCAGTATGTTTTCGTTTGTGTACTTTTAAACTAAATAAGAAACTTGATTTATAATCACACATATCACATTCATATGGCTTCTCTCCAGTATGTGATCGTTTGTGTAATTTTAAAGTAGATAAGACAGTTGATTTATAATCACACCAGTCACATTCATATGGCTTCTCTCCAGTATGTGTTCTTTTGTGTGATTTTAAAGTAGATAAGAAAGTTGATTTATAATCACACAAGTCACATTCATATGGCTTCTCTCCAGTATGTGTTCGTATGTGTGATTTTAAAGTAGATAAGACAGTTGATCTATAATCACACATCGGACATTCATGCAATATCTTTATTGATCTCCTTTTAACTCTCTTGGAAGATCCTTCCATGTTTCACGGTCACTGTAAGTTACTTATGGGCGAGTGTAGATGTAAACAACAGCGGTTATCAGCAAATCTAGCGTCTAAAGTTCAAGAACTTGTAGTTCTCGTCAGGATATCTATTGAACTATCCTCTCACGTGAGATTATCTATAGTCCTTGTATGTTGACTTTGCTGTTGGTTGATTCTCTTCCTCTGTTGACTGTAGGGTGCTGGAGAGGTAGATAGAGTACGTACGACACGGCGACGGCAGCTTTACTAAGTTCCGACACAGAACGTTAAAATGTAGGTTCCTTTGGTGTTGTACTCTTCGTAGTTCGAGCCTTTCGAGCAAACAATCCGTAGTGGTCGGGGTCGACTATGTTCTACGAACAAATAATACAATTCTCGTAGGGCAGGTCTCACACTGGCTAAACCGTAACGTCGTCGTCTAATAACTTGGTCAACTTGGTGAAATAAGTTAATATAGATGTTTTTTTTTTTTTTTTTTTTTTTTAATGGCAAAGGTTAAAAAACATTTTTGCCAAACAAAAGTAAATGGCTGCGGAGAAAAAGACGGAATTTAGAATTTAGCTGAAACAAAAAGAAAATATCCTAAAAAATACAGAGGCTACAAAACAAAATGAACACTTATTACATATAGGTATTATTACAAATATATAAAAAAAAGCATAATTAAGATAACTACAATTTAATATTATTTACAGAAATAAAATGAGATAATAAAGCGATTGAAGGGGGGTCTATATTATGAAGAAGATTGTCGATGTGAATGGGAAATGGAAATTTATAATGAACTAGCTTTTTTGCCCGCGACTTCGTACGCGTAGATTTTCATATAAACCTTCAATCCTTTTTTCTTCCCTTAATCTGGCCTTGCGCAAAATAACATAGCCTATACTTCAATCTGGTCATAGCTAAGCATACTCGTGAAAACCGCATTTAAATCCGTCCGCATTTTCTTCCAGGGGTGTAGGAGATGTGCGTGAACAAACAAACAAAAATTCTAAAAACTGCCTTAACATGTTCAGCTGCTTATTTTAAGTCGCCCTGTGTGAAGTATTGATAGAAGCATATAAGTAATAAATAACACCGTCAACAGTTTTCAAATCAAAAAGATAATGTGACCACAGTGCAGAGCATGTTTTGAAATTTTCTTTTTGTCTAAACCATAAAAAGTATATCATGTCATATCGGGATGATATACATCTCTGAAATTTGACTGTCCAGTTTCACTGGCCACGGAACCCTGACATAATGCTTGTCTTAACACGCTCTTGGCTAGTTATTTCTTATTTCGCGTGCATTTGTATGTATACCTTGATTAAAAAGCCATGAAATGGAACTACTCTATTTATCTGTTAAAATATCACAGTAAAATAAAATTATTTCTATATTCTTATTCTTATTGCAAATATACACTGCATTCTTCTAAAAGCTAAGTTTATATACCCTGCATAAAGGGTGCAGCAATGACTTATGTAGTGGCTGTTCACAAAACCAGACCACAGACATAAACATATAAATTTTAGTATAGTTAAATCTATTACATAAATATTATATATACTATTCAAACTTAACCTAGGGTGAAGTAATTTTACAAAACAAAAAAAAAACATACTGTGATAGGTTACTTAATTATATATGAGACTAGCTGCGCCCCGCGGTTTCACCCGCGTGGTGATGAAAATCGGTGATGATGATGATGATGAAAAGTAGCCTATGTTTTAATCCAGGACATAAGCTATCTCAATTCTAAATTTCATCCAAATCCGTTCAGCGGTTTAGGCGTGAAAAGGTAACAGACAGACAGACAGACAGACAGAGTTACTTTCGCATTTATAATATTAGTAGGGATGATACAAAACTTATGACGCTACTTTCTTAACTATTTATATATCGATATTTATTTTCTAATTATAATTTTCTAAAATTTATCGTTGAATAAATCTTTTATCTCGTAATAACATTTTTGGGTTAGAAACTTACGAAGTTGGTTCTGGTTTTTTTTTTATTATTTCTTTCTTTCTTTATTGCGTCCGGAATTTTGTTGTATAGGTTTATTTTCATGTACAAAGGGCCTTTTTTGAATATTTCTATTCGCGGGACTGAATTAAAATAGGATGCGGTATATTTTGTGTTTTAAATGCTAACATATAATAAAACCAAGAGAATGTAATACTCCTACTACATGCACTGGAATGAATCACCAAAGAGGTTGTAAGGCCTATAACATGCTTGATCTACACGTTCATTCATCTAAGAAGGTTAAGGAACCTTCTTTAAATTTAAACTGACTAACCGAAGACAGTGACAGTTGACAGTTTCAAAATTTTAATGGCTATGTCAATAACATTCTCTTTACTTTGGATCTCCTTGCTTGAGGCTATGTGACGATCCTCATATTACGTTTCGGGTAACGAAGAAATAAATTATTGATTTTTATTTTCGTTTATGTAAAAATAAAGAATTAAAATAAATGATATAAGATAGCCTATGTTTTAATCTGGTAATTTCTAAGCATATTCGTGAAAACCGCATTTAAATCCGTCCAGTGGTTTAGGAGATGTGCGCGGACAAACAAACAAACAAACAAACAGACAAAAATTCTAAAAACTGTCCTATCGTGTTCAGCTGCTTATTTTAGGACGACCTGTGTGATTTTTTTTTTGTTATCTTGCAATTACAGATTTTTTTATCCCTACGTTTTTATTATATGTATAGATAGATTAACAAGTTGAAAAAAGAATTGTGATCCAAATTGCTACATGAAAAGAAAATGTGGTTTAGGTTGGACTCGTCCATACCACATTCACATATGGAAGAATCTTTAATCCGCAATTTGTGTAGATGCACTCCAGTACAGCAGTGGCCAAATCTCATTCTGGAAACCATGGAACAGAATTTTCTATCACATTTTGTTTTAAAAAACCAGGGTTTGGATGGAATAAGGGGTTGAAACTTTGCGAAATTTGAACCTGTCTGTCGACTACTAAAAGACCATCTCTTCGACCATCTAGCTTGTAAATAACGGTTAGGGAGAAGCAGAAGGTCTTGGGGATAATTTTTAAAAGGGACTTTATCTCCACAGATAACAGCTTCTTTAGCAACTTTGTCCGCCTTTTCATTGCCAGTAATATTACTATGACTTGGGATCCAAGCTAAGTGGACAGAATAACCTAAAGCAGAACATTTCAACAACAGTTCTTTGCATCTGAATATAATCCAATTCTTGGAGCCTATTTTAAAGGGATTACTCTGGAAGGCCTGAAGAGCACTCAAAGAATCAGAAAATATAACAGTTTTATTCAATTTGAGCAACAATATATAGTTAATAGCTTCCATTATACCTCTACATTCACCAACAAAAACTGATGTTTCAGGTGGGCATTTAATCTTTTGCACTATATTATAATTTTGATGAAATAAACCAACAGTACACACCCGTTTTGATCTAACTTAGAGGCATCTGTAAAAATACAGTGCCAATCATGCCAAAAATTGTCTTTGATCCTAAGAAAATTATTATTGGCAAAGGCATCCCCTTTCATCAAATCTAAATTAAGGTGTAATGATGGTTCAAATATGATTGCTTGATAATCGAATTCAAATAATGGAAGTTTAGGAGTTCTATGAGTAGCGAATTTAAGATGACTAATTTTTGAGAAACTTATAACTAAACAAGGAGTTGTTTTATGTTTCCAGTAAGGCAGAGAAATATAACTAAGCAAGAGCTGTAATTTCGGAAAAAGCGGATGAGATGAAAACTGGAACAAACGAAACAAAAACATATCCGACAGATATTGCCGTCTCAAATCCAAAGGAGGGTCAACACATTCCACTTGCATAGCATTTTTGGGAGTAGACTTCATTGCCCCTGTGACTATACGAAGAGCTCTAGCTTGAATCGAGTCCAACGAATTGATCATTCTCTTACAAGCTGGCACATATAGAAATGAAGCGTAATCTATTACACTACGAATAATGGCATTGTAAAGAAGCTTTAGATAATAGGGATGAGAACCCCACCAAACACCCGCCAAACATCTTAAAATATTGAGATTTTTTTCGCATTTGACTGAAATGTAGTTGATGTGAGAAGAAAAATCTAATTTACTGTCTAAGATGAGACCTAAAAACTTCTTTTCGTTTTCAACTGGAATCTTGGTATTATTGAACAAAATGTCAAGCCTTGGTTTCAACCGTTTTCTGGTAAATATTACCACAGAACTCTTCAGAGGAGCTATATCTAAACCATTATGACCTAGCCAAACATTTAGTGACTCGAGAGCTTGAGATAATTTATGCGCGGCACTTAATATATCACAATCTGCCATATATAAAACGAGATCATCAGCATATTGTAGAAGCCTACAATAAGGCAAAATATACTTAAATAAGTCATAAGTGTAAATATTAAAGAGAATAGGACTTAAAACAGAGCCTTGAGGAAGACCCTTATGTACAGATCTGGAACACTTTATTTCACCATTGACTCTAAGCTGAGCAGAACGGTCTAAAAAAAGATTAAGTATAAAGTTAATAATTTTCCGTGGGAGACCCAGATTTTCCATCTTATATTTTAGTATTGAGAGAATAACATTATCGTACGCAGAACATATATCAAGAAAAGCAGCAACAACGGACTCGTTCCTAGAAAACGAAAGTCTAATATCAGTAACAAAAATAGATAAACTATCTAAAGTACCTCTACCTTTTCGAAAACCATATTGAGATTGAGGTAAAATATTACTAGATTCAATCAACCATTCAAGACGATTTTTTATAAGGTGTTCCACTATCTTCGTCAAAACAGAAGACATAGCTATTGGGCGATAGCTGTCAGGTTTTTCGGGATCTTTACCAGGTTTTAAAACTGGGATAATTATTTGGGTTTTCATTGCGACTGGAACGAATCCTGTGTCTAACATTAAATTTATCATTTCAAGATAATAATTCAAAAGTTTTTCACCAGCGTTAACCAAAAAGGAATACGGGATCCCATCCGGACCAGGAGAAGAATCTTTGAGAGAAGAAAGAACGAGGCGCAATTCTTGCATAGTAAAAGGAGTAAAGCTATCATCATGAGCAGAAGAACTAGAAGTTGAAGTGTTAACAAAGTTAGAGACAAAAGGAGGAGCCAATCTGTCCATGAATTGGTCAAACCAGCTCACAGAACTGGGATATGGAGGCGAGGGTTCTCTATATGAACCCCGGAATTTTCGTATTGAACTCCAAACATGAGATGGCCGGATGGAAGGGGAAATAGAAGAGCAAAAGTTTTTCCACCCCTCTGACTTTTTGGAATGAAGAATTTGTTTAGTGTTAGATTGTACTGTAATTAAATTTCTATAATTTCCATTAGTCATGTGAATGCAATACAAATTCTCCGCTTTTAACCTTTCAGAAACAGCAGTCTTACACTCTTCATCCCACCATGGAGGTGATCTGTGTTTGGAATTTTGAATTTTTGAGGGAAATGAGTGTTCAGCAGCTAAATTAATACAATCTACAAAAGCTTTATGACAAGTGTCCAAGGAAACGGGAAGAATTATGGGAAGATCAGAGGCATACTGATCTAGGAGCGATGAGTATTTAGACCATTCATCCGATTGACCTAAGCTGGGCAGTCTATATTTTAGTAACGGCTTGAATGGAGCCGGTTCTATTTTAGAGAAAGGAAGATCAAATAAAATTGGAAAATGATCACTACCAAAAGAAGAAGACAAGGTTTTCCAGTACATAGAGGGAGCTAGACTCGCTGACACTAAAGTCAAGTCAACCGCACTAACCCGCTCATACGGTTTAGTACGGCGTGTAGGAGAGCCAGTATTGAGTAAACACAACCCTAAACTATCCATAATATTGAAAACATAATGTGCAAGTGAATCCGAGGCTTGACAACCCCAGGCAGGGTGATGGACATTAAAATCACCCATAATGATGAAAGGGCCTTGATGTGTGATAATATATGGAGAATTTTATTTAGGATAACAATAGATGGTCTGGGAATGTATAGTGAGATCAATGTTAAATTATTTAACCTTACTGCAACTATTGAAAAGTTGTCAGAAATAGAATGAGATGGAATATTTACAAGATGAGAATTTACAGAATTTCTGACGAGTATGGCGGAGCCGCCATATCCATCAGCTTTGTCATCTCTGAAACAAAGAAAGCGAGGAACCTTAAAAAATTAACCAGGCCTAAACCAAGTCTCAGAGATGGCAATTAGAGTTGGATCATATTTATTAATAATATATAATAATTCAGATTTTTTACTATTAAGACTTTGACAGTTCCATTGCAGCCCTAGAGAGGGCGCCATCATGGAGGGATTGTAACATAGGAGAGGGATAATCTTGGGCAGCGTTGGACGGTAATAAACTAGGAGAGTTAAGTAGCCTGGTTAGAGCCTGTATAAGCTCTAAAACGCTACTAGAGGATGCAGAGGGAACAGTATGAGGATACTTGTAGGCAACACCATTATTATTAGAAATTGATGGATTATTAATTATCGCCTGATGAGTAGAGCGATCATAGCCCTGTCTTTGAACTGGAGGAGGCTTGGGTTTGAGGAAGACAGTTTTTCTATAGGACTGGGAGGCTGAGCTAGGTGATTTATTTGAAATGGATAGAGGAGATGGATTTTTGGGTCTCTACATTTAGATCGATGGTCTCTCTACATTTTTTTTGGTGCTTTTTAGAGTGCTTCTTGCGTTTACTACTGCCCTTCTGTGAGAGCTCAATATCAGTGTCTGTAGAAGTAATCGAGACAAAAGAAATAGGAGATGGGATAGAATGTCCATCTACGAAAGTGGTATTATTTCCAATAGGTTGGCTATTATCGGGGGGCCAACCACCCCCCTCGTCGGTTTCCATGCAAAAAAGTAGAAATCGTCACTAAAACAAATGACAACTAAGAGACGAATTAGAAAAAACTAATATTTACAAAAACTTACCAATAAACGATGAAAACTTTATCTACATATGATAATAACTAATATTTTACACAAAATATTACACAAATAAACATCTAACACTATAAATAAGATATTTTCCAATTTAAAATTAACGCCAAAGCAACCGTTCTCCTTGACAGCCGACGTCAATCATCTTCGTGAATGTTAACCAACAATAATTAACCAATTGATTGATCCATTGAGTCGACTATGACAGTTCATATTCATGGAATGCAGGGTTGGATTCAGACCTTCACAAAATTATTGTCTATGGAAGTCAAAACTATACTACTTGGTCTAAAATTATGCTACGCTTCAATTTTTAGCCGACTTCAAAAAAAGGAGGACGGTTACACTGTATTTTTTTAATGTTTGTTCACCGATTGTCGACAGATTTAAAAAAATACTTTTGTTTGGTCGGGTATGTACTTCCAATTTGGTCCCATTGTGTCCAAGCCAGTATCTGACGACGGGATCCCAGGGAAATCGAGGGTAACCCTCAAATTTTATCGCCACTTATTACGTTTTTCATATATTTTTGAAGTCGGTTTTTAATGTGATAATGTGTGTGTTTCATGTATTTTTGTCGTCGTTATTGTTTTGGATTGAAATAAAATTGCATTCAAAATTAACGAAGCACAAGCAATAACAACACTCCTAAATATACAAATACAAGTAGGTATGTAACGATAGTGTTCAAAATTTCAAATCAATCCAAAATAGGTAGGTGCTGCAAACAAAATATTATATTCACTGTCGATTACTGGCTTACAGTAATCGAAAATATTTTTATGTTTGTACTTATTGTCTCACTCACACTCATAATATAATACATCCATCCTACTCTGTCGGAACGACCGGGATAATAAAACATTACGTGGGTAATCCCTCGCCCTCACTTCACTACCTTGCCAATTTTTGATGCCCAAAAAACGAATTTGTATTTGTTGCCTGATTCGATGCTGCCATACATATAGAAATATTTCGTTTGTAATATTCAAAAGCAAAAAAAAAACCATAATACAAGTCTGACGACCTGGGCCTTTATTCTGCACGGGCCAAACGCGCTCTATCGTGGCGCGATAAGTTAACTTCCAAAAGTTGAACTTTATTTCCTAAGCAATAGAGGCCAATTTTTTGAGGGAAACTTACCGTGGCCACGATAGCGCGCGTTTGCCCGTGCGGAATAAGGGCCCTGATGATAAAATTATGGTATTTTAGCGTAGCATACTGACATTACGATACTACATGCTACACATCATGAAATTATGGTACAAACAGCATAATTATGCTACGAAATCCAACCCTGATGGAATGGGTGATTATATGTAATGTACAACATGATATTTGCCGACACGATATTGTAGGGCATAATAATATACAGCATGATAATTGGTGTACATGTAAATCGAATTTCATGATGCTTGTACCCACTAAAACCCCCTCGGTGACCAGCCTTAGTGCTTGACAAGAGGGCTCCGGGATCTCCAGAGGAACGCACCGGAGCCCTCAGCACTGCGCTATGGCTCCTCCCGAGACAACTGCGTGTTGTCTCAGTCCCTTCACTTTCGACAACGTTGGTCACACAACGTACTCTTCCTGGGCACGCTTAAGTGGATGGTCAGAGCCCCAACTTTGACCATCTCGAACCCATAGGTCCCCTTTTCGTAGGCTCTTACTACTTCTATTGCCCCGGCACCAGGGCTATATCAGCTCGGCCTAATAATGCACAAGCGATAATGTACAGACTGATATTTGATGTACAAGTATACGTAGTATCATGCTGTGCAATATTATGCCGTACATTATTGACTCAGTTCAATAATGCACACCCTGATTTTATACAGCATGATAATTGATGACCATGAAAACGTGCATAATGAGACAGATCTGGCACACAGAGCAGTTCAGAGCACCCTGACTTGAGTAGGTTAGGTTCTAAATGGGTCACAGAACCGACAAAGAACACCCCGACTCCACCTAGTCTTGTGGTCCCTGCCCCTAATGTATATATAAATAGCCCGGGAGCCAGAACCTCAAGGTCCTGAGTGTTGCTTCGCTACACTCAGGACCTTGAGGTTCTGGCGAGAGAGTCGAACGAGACGAAGTCGCTCCTGAGTGTTGCTTCGCTACACTCAGGAGCGACTTCATCTCGTAAGACTCGTTCGACAATACATGTCGTACAATACTGGCTGTCAATTATCGGATCAACTGAATCTCTTGCGATTTTTTGTTGCAGTATTCGGCAGAGACGTGTTCGGCCATACCGGGAGGTAGATGAGTAGAATAGTGATTTATTTGACAACTTTGTTGCATTAAATTACTAAGAAGTAAATTTATTTTTATACGTTTATGCCGTTTGTTTGTGACAGAAGTGAAAAGACAGAGAGAATTAACAAAATACAAAATTAGTTTATTCAAAGGAACGTGCTAAAAAGTGTTTTCTAGTATCTCAGGTATAAACCTATTTTAACATATTTAAAGTGAAAACTTCTTTAGCCGCGTCGAGCACTTTTTGCGTGAACAAAAACCACGGAACTCACGCACGCTTCACGCTTTACCATGTATTTTCAAACGCCATATAAAGCGCCATATTTTAAGTATAATTTATTCAAATTCAAATTATTTATTTCACGGAACATGGGGTGTTACAATTTTAGTAATTGTGATAGTGTGGTAAAATTATAATTAGGTTCGCCATGTTCCAACCAAATGGTGTGAATTTATAAGCGCTATCTCTTGTAGAATAGATGAATTACTATTTAAGTTTTCACTTCTGACGTCCTATGCAGTCCTATGACTGATGTGTTTTTAGGTGTCGTAGCCCGACAAGGAACCCTAATAAATTCGTTGTGTTCGTTCGTCTGTCTGTCTGTCCGTCCGTCGGTCTGAATTTTTTAGAACCTTATATTTTCTATAATTATTAAGATAAGTGCATGAAACTTTGCATAATGACAGTTATAATAATGATATCAATTTTAAAAGTATAATAAATGTATAATATTGCATTTTAGGGGTGGCTCTGGTCCATGTGAAATTTGGTGAAAATATTTTATTCACTCCACCTGCTAAGTGGGGTATCGTTGAAAAGGTCTTTTAAAGTGTAGGTAAAGTTTCATACATCACTTTTTTATAAAGTCAATACTGTGCGAAATATGGCCCGCCAAAGAAGAAGAAGTTGCCCCCACCCCTGCATTTCTTAACTATGAGACATAGAAACTTGTATCTTAGAATACAAATAGGTCATATTTAAAACCTTCGTTCAAAATTATTTCGAACATTATCTGATCATAACTCTTTGAGAAACAGCGATAAAACTGTAATAAATGTAAGGCTTTCTAGCTCAAAGGTCACTGACCTTTTTGTAAAATGGTCTTAACAAATACAATGTTTCTCAAACAGTTTTCATTATGTTTAAACTATAAAAAGTTTATGGTATGTCGGGATGGTACATCTCTGAAATTTGGCTAAGTCCTAAAGAGCTTCGTTCGTTCGAATTTTTTTATAACTATAAATATCTGAACTATGACTACAATTATATGGCTTTGTTTATGGGATCCTACCATAAACGTGTCTTGAGACGCTCTTGGCCAGTTTTTTTATACACACTCTAGGGGTAGGGAGCACAAGACTAGGTGGAGTCAGGGTGCTCTGTTTCGGTTCTGTGATTTCGAACCTAACCTACTCAAGTCGGGAAGCTTTGTGTGCCGGATACTCATTTTGAGCTTAGAAGCTTCAGTTTTGAAATTTTTATAGTCATCTTTTATCATGCTGTACAAATTCGGGGTGTGCATTATTGAACTGTAATATTGCACGACAGAATATTGCACAGCATGATAAATTGTGTACTTGTACATCCTTAGAGAAAAAAAATACATGTATATAATAAGATCTATGTGTCCATCAAATATTAGTCTGTACATTATCGCATGTGCATTATTGGGCCAAACTCATGCCGAACTGATAATGTACGGCATGATATTATACGGCACGATAATACATAGCATGATATTTGATGTGCATGTACAAGAATTATCATGCTGTGCATTATCATGCCGTACAATATCATGCCGTACATTATCTGTGGAGGTCTGTGGCATCCATCCCGCAATAATGCACGACAGCAAACGCCACATAATGTAGGTAATGTAGATATTGTACGGCATTCAATACACACACTTACTCAGAATGACTGACAATTAAATCGACTGAAGGACTTTATATCCAGGGTCACAAAATAAAGTAATAATGGTTGCGTGCGTTCAATTTTATTTACAAGAAAAATGCGTTCATCTTAAAATCTTAATAGTAAGCACAGTAAGTGACGAAATTGGATTTCTCCTTTCCGTACCATAATTGATTCAGTTTTGATATAATCGTCACACTACTAAAGTTTTATAAAATTATTATTAGTTTCAGCAATTCATAAAATAAAATAAATAACTGTGCTGTGATATGACCGAGACTAAAATAACGGTACATAGATATATCTGCCTTTGCCAAAGAAAGACGTCAATATTTTAAAAAGTTGCTTGACGTCATGCGAAAGATGAAAGGTTCTTCGTGATTGTGATTTTGGTTTATTTGGTGGTGTTTTAGTGAACAATTATTAATGTTACTGGTGAAATAGCAAAAATGGAGACTGAGATGGTAGTAGAAGATATCAAAGTGCCACAGGTACGCCTGATAACTTTAATTAGAGCAAGACCCGTAATGTCATGGTTCCGCCGCCATCTTTCATCATCCCAATTCGTTTTTAATAAACTTGTGTTTTTATGCCCAATGTAGCATCAATTTTATGCTCGTCAATGAATATAATCATCGCTTTCAATGGTTGCATCATGCAACAAGCTCAAAGAGGAGAGCGTTGAAGCATGTGTAGTTTAAAGCTCCAATTTTTTTCCCTCCTGCAATGCGGACCTAACAAAAAAACTGTTTTTTGACTCTTCTCTGAATAATACCTTAGTCATATCATAGCATAATCATTGTTCACTTTATGCTGTTACTGTAAGACAAGTTTTGTCTCATTTACTTAGAATTAAAACCAATTAAAGATACATTTGTTTATCCATTACTTAGGCCCCTGAAACAGCTGAAATAAATATAAATAATCGTAAAATTCATTAGATTCATAGCTGCTATACTCGTCCCAACCAGAATTATTTTAAGAGTGTGAAAGAAAATAGTTGTTTTTAAGACAAACCCAGCTGTGCCACATTGAATGCAAACCTACCATTTCACAATAAAATTGAACAAAGATATAACTAGTGGCTGATGATATAACTGCCAAATTGTAGTTTTTTTTTAAGTCTTCATGTAACTGTCCTACTAAATGTTCAAGTTCACTTAGCCACAGTCTGGAATGTAATTTTGCTGACCAGGGTTCTAATTCTAATATAAAGTGAGGGTGATAAGACCTGCACTGACATCCCGATTGGGGTGTATTGTGCTTTTTTTTGCACGTTTCAGAATTGGTTATTAGTACATACTTAGTTCAGCCACAGAGGAAACTAGAATCGCTACCGGGTTGCATGAGGCTTTGCTACCTTCATCATCCATGTCACCACATCAGCTTGACTGCTTTACATCGTCATTATGCACAATTCAATCTATGCCACTGGAGCAACTGTGCCAGCGTCCCAGAGCATCACTCCGATATTTCAAGGAGTTGGGTTGGCTCGGGTAGTTGCTGGTAGGGGGAAATACACAATACACCCTAAGCGGGACGTCAGTGCAGGACTTATTGCCCCCATCTCGAATAAGAATAAGAACACTCAGTTCAGTAAATTTTATCATGTTCATTTGTATCCATCGAGATCTACGAATAAATATACACTAGAAATCACATCGCGTAGAAAATCATAGTCAATGAACGTCCGCAGTTGCATAATATGTAAACACAGCTGTATACAATTTATATCAAAACAAAACTATTTTACCAAAACCAACCGTATTTTTATACATTTACGGCTCAGTTCTTTGATGCCTGTTCGATTTGCACAACATCGTCAAAACTCTTGAACCATCGTTGAGCAAGCGAGACGGCAAATATGTCTGAATCTCAAGTGGGAACTTCTCTTACGAGAGAAAGATAAAATTTTCTCTTTCCCCCGTTGGTCAGGCGGTGGTTCGTCAGCCATTTTGATGTGTCTGTTACAGCTCTTACGGCTTGTGCAACTATCGCGTGACTGTGAATCCATTCCGGCTGCGTACTGAGTCCAGACAAATTGAGTATTGCCGCGATTAGCGCGTCATTGTAGTATCTTTGTATTTTGTTTATCAATGATCAAGATACAATACCTATAGAGTCACAATCATGCCAAAAAATGTCTGAACCAAAACTCGGCGCACGATACGAATTGCGCTGAATTTTTGGTTAGTTGTAAGGCAACCGCGAACCAACTTCAACGCCGCGTGATGCCAGTGCTACCATGACATAGCGGACAAGCGACGTAAAACACTGCAAGCGACATAACGTCTGAATTGAAGTAAATTTGGCATTGTGAACTATATAATTGATGTCTAGGTATGTGCAACGATGCTCGGACGTTTTTTGACTGTTTTTACTTAGAGATTGTGACTCTATAGCAGGGTTTCTTAAAGTGGAGTCCATGGACCCCTATGGGGTCAATGACGCGAGTGCTAGGGGTCCACATTCCCGAGGTTTATTTACTAGAATTCGTTTGAAGTATGCAGTTCTGTTATTTAAATAAACAAAACCAAAAATCAAGTAATTGTCAAGTAACACTGTTTTCTTATTCTAAAATTCTGTTCGCAAGGGGTCCGTAGTGTTACTGAAACATTGAAAGTGGTCCGTGGCTACAAAAAGTTTAAGAACTAGTGCTCTATATTGTATCTCTATGCTTGTATCTCAGTTCAAACATAATATTTTTTTAACATGCGCTGCGCCGAAATGAGGTTTTTATTAAACAGGGTTGCGCTCATCGACTATCTGCGCCGATAGGTCATTATAAAAACAGGGTTATGCTCATAGGCTACACTGCACCGAAAGGAGTTCATTATTAAACAGTGTTACGCTCATAAGCTATACTGCGCCGAAAGGAGGTCATTATTAAACAGGTTTGCGCACATAGGCTACACTGCGCCGAAAGAAGGTTATTTTTAAACATGTTTATATGCAGATTGGCTACACTGTGCCAAAAGGAGGTAATTATTAAACAGGGTTGCACACATATGCTATGCTGCGCCGAAAGAAGGTCATTATTAAACAGGTTTATCGGCGTACGCCGGTTTGAAAGAAATAAATATAATCCCACTAATATTATAAATGTGAAAGTTTGGATGCATGGATGTTTGTTACTCTATCACGCCAGAACGGCTGAACAGATCTGGATGAAATTTGGCACAGAGATAGATTATAGTCTGGAATAGCGCACACCACGCGGGTGAAACCGCGGGGCGCAGCTAGTATTTGATAAAAATGTTGTTCTGGGACATTTTTTTTTTCCACACACGGTTATCTGACCCCAAACTAAGCAAAGCTTGTAATATGGCTGCCTGAGACTGATATACGTACATATATATTTTTAAATACATACTTAAATAGATCTTAAGTAGACGTTTAGTTCTTTCTTTCAACTTTTCTTCTTTCTTGCTTAGTACGTAAATAAAGATTACACCGTCACAATATACGGGCATAAATGAGTGAAATTGCATACTTATACAACGTTATCAGAAAGAAAGTTTTCAAATCCAAAGTAAAAAGCTTGTTTCTTGATAAGAATGCTTCACCGCAGACCACAGCGTTGCTTAGCATAAGACAAACAGAACTGTACCCAAGTGCGAATAATTAGTCTGCAGGGATGGTCATCGCGGACGAAGTCGCGGGTACAGCTAGTTAAATAAATAGTTTATTGTCTCCCCTGACAACTTGTCTAAAAACACATAGAGGTTTTGGCAAGCGCAACGCGATATGTCATCATACATATATCGTACTAAATACTACCACAACACCTGGTGAAATAGGATTGTTAAAGCCGTAACAGACGCATCAAACCACGAACCGCCGTCTGACCAACGGGAGAGAAAGAGTGAGAACATTATTTCCCTCTTTTTCTCTCATTGGTTGAGGTGGTTGACATCAGCCATGCTGGCCCGTCTGTTACGGCTAGAACAGTTTAGGCAGAGACCCAGAGCCGGCTCCGTTATCTTAAGGAGCTCGGCTGGTTTGTGTAGGCTGTCAGGGGCAAATGCACAATACACACCAAGCAGGATGTCAGGTCATAGCACCCCCATTTTAAATTATAATTCATCATCATCAGCCAGAAGACGTCCACTGCTGAACATATGCCTCACCCTTTAACCTCCACACTGAACGACATCCTGCCATCTGCATCCACTGGATGCCCGCGACTCTCACAATGTCGTCAGTCCATGTAGTGGGAGGCCTACCTACGCTGCGTGTTCCGGTTCGCGGTCTCCACTCAAGAACCTTCTTCCCCATCGGTTATCAGTTTTTCGAGCGAAGTGGCCTGCCACTTCAAGTTGCAGATTTTAATAGCTATGTCGGTGACTCTGGTTCTTTGGCGAATATCCGAATTTCCAAATTTTATCGCGCAAAGAAACTCCATTGCCCGTTGTGTGACTCTCAGTTTTTCCAAAAGGCCAACAGTTAAGGACCACGTCTCAGTACCATATTGATGTCATCACTGGCAACACACACTGGTCAAAGACCTTTGTCTTTTGTCTTTAGGCACTGTGGTAACTTGGACGAGAAAATGTCACGCAATTTCCCGAATGCTGCCCATCCGAGTTGGATTGTTTATTGGAGATTTATAATTAGGTGGTACTAAATTTCTAACCTTTACCATGTTTGATTGGTCAGCAGGTAACGCCGATCACGTGTCTCGACACGGGCGTGCGGCCGACGCCGAGCAGTCCAGCGTACACGGCTGAGCGAGATGCATGTCTCAACTACTTCACACGATGGAATGAGACAGACCAGGTAACGAGATACATTGCTTAATCACATGATGCCACAGAATACATATAAGTACAGGTACAGAAGATCCACTCTGCAAAATTATTTAAATAAGTAGCAACTCTTGCTACTACACAATAAAAAAAAAAAAAACTGGGACATTATTACACACATGGTTATCTGACCCCAAACTAAGCAGAGCTTGTAATATGGCTGCCAGAGACTGATATACATACATATATGTATATATATATTTTTTTAATAAGATATTAACACCCAGGCATAGAACAAACACAAATGTTCATTACACAAATGTTTGTCATCACACTATATTAAACTAGAAGTTGCCTCTCTGTCTGTCGCGTAACTCTTGTCGCGTTATCTCTGTCTATCGCGCGGCAGCGGGCACGGCAAGTCCGACCAGTCGACTACTTGTAGCTTCATACCTAAAGTGCGGAGTGCGCCAGGCCTGCTAGAAGTTGCCTCTCTGTCTATCGCGCGGCAAGTCCGACAAGACGACTACTTGTAGCTTCATACCTAAAGTGCGGAGTGCGGCAGGCCTGCTAGAAGTTGCCTCTCTGTCTATCGCGTAACTCTTTTCGCGTTATCTCTGTCTATCGCGCGGCAAGTCCGACAAGACGACTACTTGTAGCTTCATACCTAAAGTGCGGAGTGCGGCAGGCCTGCTAGAAGTTGCCTCTCTGTCTATCGCGTAACTCTTTTCGCGTTATCTCTGTCTATCGCGCGGCAAGTCCGACAAGACGACTACTTGTAGCTTCATACCTAAAGTGCGGAGTGCGCCAGGCCTGCTAGAAGTTGCCTCTCTGTCTATCGCGTAACTCTTTTCGCGTTATCTCTGTCTATCGCGCGGCAAGTCCGACAAGACGACTACTTGTAGCTTCATACCTAAAGTGCGGAGTGCGGCAGGCCTGCTAGAAGTTGCCTCTCTGTCTATCGCGTAACTCTTTTCGCGTTATCTCTGTCTATCGCGCGGCAAGTCCGACAAGACGACTACTTGTAGCTTCATACCTAAAGTGCGGAGTGCGGCAGGCCTGCTAGAAGTTGCCTCTCTGTCTATCGCGTAACTCTTTTCGCGTTATCTCTGTCTATCGCGCGGCAAGTCCGACAAGACGACTACTTGTAGCTTCATACCTAAAGTGCGGAGTGCGGCAGGCCTGCTAGAAGTTGCCTCTCTGTCTATCGCGTAACTCTTTTCGCGTTACCTCTGTCTGTCGCGCGGCAAGTCCGACAAGACGACTACTTGTAGCTTCATACCTAAAGTGCGGAGTGCGCCAGGCCTGCTAGAAGTTGCCTCTCTGTCTATCGCGTAACTCTTTTCGCGTTATCTCTGTCTATCGCGCGGCAAGTCCGACAAGACGACTGACTACTTGTAGCTTCATACCTAAAGTGCGGAGTGCGGCAGGCCTGCTAGAAGTTGCCTCTACCAATTTCATTCTTTTTCATTGTCTTCTATGCTGGTCAAGTTGCTTGCTTCTCATTTTGCAATGATGTCAACTTATACCTATTATCTGCCAAATTCATAATGCCATGTACTTTGTCGTGTCTAATTGTTATTTAACCATTATAAAAGTCAGATATATCTACTATTACTAATTAGTCATAGACATGGGGTCCATTGTATTCTCTCCAGCTTGCCTTCCGACATAGGCCCCTTCCTCGGACTTCCATTTGTCTCTTTTGTGTTAATTGATTCCAATATATGTCAGACACTTTTTAACTTCATCTTCTCATCTTCATCATCAGCCAGATGACGTTCACTGCTGAACATAGGCCTCCCCCTTTAACCTCCACACTGTGCCATCTGCATCTACTGGATGCCCGCGACTCTCACAATGTCGTCTGTCCATATAGTGGGAGCCCTACTTACACTGCGTCTTCCGGTTCATGGTCTCCACTCAAGATCCTTTCTTCCCTATCGGCCATCGGTTAACGAGCAACGTGGCCTGCCCTTTGCCTCATCAGCTAGCTAATCCTGAGCGATGTCGGGTACTTTATTTAGTTCTCTGTCGAATGATCCCATTTATGATCTTTTTAAGAAACCCCAAGCATAGCTCGTTCCATAGCTCGCTAGCAACTTTAAATCGATGGACCAGCTTCACTGTCAGTGTCCACGTTTCGGCTCCGTTAGTTAGTACAGGCAAGATGCACTGATCGAAGACTTTCGTCTTCAGGCATTGTGGAATGGACTACGAGAAGACATGACAAAGTTTGCCAAACGCTGCCCAGCCCAGCTGAATTTAATTTAATTCTTTTGTCAACTTCCATCTCGAAATTAGCCCCACCTAATTGCAGAATCTGGCCTAGTTAGGCGTATTCTTGGACAATTTCGAGAGGTGTGCGGCTTAAAACATAACTCTTCATTTTACCTTTGCCATAGTCGGGTAAAAATAAATAACTATTTTACAGGTGGAGTTCGTGGAACAACTGCTGGCGCGTATGTGCCACTACCAGCATGGCCACATCAACGCATATCTCAAGCCCATGTTGCAACGTGACTTCATCAGTATGCTACCCAGTAAGTCTTCCAATTCAAGGATAAAGGGGGGACAGGTGACTAGATGTTATTTCTCCCCCGTCCTACTTATAGGTAGCTCCTGGAATAACCCACCTGCATTGACGTTCCGCTTGGGGTGTGTAGTGCACTTGCCCCTGCCAGCCTACCCAAGAAACTAATATCGTAGGATCTGGAATAACCCACCTGGGGCCTTACGCCCAACTCTAAACGCTGGCCCGAATAGGTGCAGTTTGCAAATTACGCGATCGCAAACCGTATCTCGGCGCATTAAGGTTCGCGTTCGCGTGATTTGCTAACTGGGCTTGGGGTGTACTTTATATTTTCCCCTGCCAGTCTGCAATGGCTGGAGTATGACATAGAATTCTTTTTATCCTGGAAAATGTGTGGAGATGTTCACGGGGGAGAAAAACGGGGAACCGTAAATAATAATTATTATCATTATAAAAAACCGACTTCGTAAAAATGACAGAACTGAACCAAATCAGTAATAGGGTCCCGTTCACACCTTTTGGGTATGGCATGCCAGGAGCACGCTTGCCTAGAAGAAGCCGATTCACTCGTGATTTGAAGACACCTAGATTGTAACTATCGGGGAACACCCATTCAGGCAGCGCATTCCACAGACCAACAGTACGCACATGAATTGAGAACCACCTCCTTTTTGGAAGTCGGTTAAAAACCTGGCACTTCAACTGAATATTCGGCCAAGTGACTCAGGTCAGTCACCCTGTTACTGCTTTAATCATTTTCGCCTATGGCCATCTAGTGACCAAATAAAAACCCGCTGAAAAACTTCCTACTTTATCTCTGATATCATTCTACAGATATTCGAGGCCACTACCTATCTAAAATTTTAAAAGGAAATTGCAATTCAGATCTGAGGCAATAGAATAACAAATCTCACTGAACTGGTCAAACATATTTAAAACATGGATATTGGGTCAGTTAAAATGTCTAAATGTGTAAATGTGAGTCAAATGCATTGTCTAAGCTAAGCCACAGACTGGGTAAAGCTATATTGACAGCCCCGTTAGCTTAGTTGGTAGTGATCCTGCTTTCTGTGCTTGGGGGCGTGGGTTCGATCCCCAACTAGGACAAACATTTGTGTTTGTTCTATGTCTGGGTGTTAATATCTATTTAAGTATGTATTTAAAAATATATATGTATGTGTATCAGTCTCTGGCAGCCATACTACAAGCTTTGCTTAGTTTGGGGTCAGATGACCATGTGTGCAATAATGTCCCAGATATTTTATTTTATTATTTTATGTCTAAGCTGATTTAGTCTGACTAATGCAGTGAGCAACCTAGAAAGCAACTATGTAAGTTGTTTAATTACGCAGTTAGCCAGCGAAACTTCAGTTAAAGCTTAGTTATATTGGATCCTATGTACTGCTTTCTAGGTTACGCAGAATGTTTGACTAAAACTATTAACTGTACAGCATTACTTTTCTAATTTTCTTGACACTCGTAATAGTACCAGCAAAAAAAATATGTCTAGATTTGATTTTCTGAATAAAATATTTACACAGTGTGCGATACAGGTACACGGAAAAGATAGCGCTCTGTAGAGGAGCCCTATTCCTAGCAGCAGTTTTTTTAAAATGATGATGTTGATTTACAAAGTGAAAAACAAGAAACTTTTTCGTGAATAATGTACTAGACCCCATATCCATGTATTTGAAAATCAATGTAACTGTTATTATAAATTCTTATCACTGGGGTCGACGTCTGCAAGGTGACTTATTGTTTTTACCCAACGACGCAGCCTAAAGCGAGGGTATTATGCATCATTATCATCATCATCAGCCAGAAGACGTCCACTGATGAACAAAGGCGTCCCCCTTTAATTTCCATACTGAACGACATCCTGCCCGGCATCTGCATCCACTGGATGCCCGAGACTCTCACAATGTCGTCGGTCCATCTAGTGGGAGGCCTACCTACGCTGCGTCTTCCGGTTCGTGGTCTCCACTCAAGAACCTTTCTTTCCCATCGGTCATCAGTTCTTCGAGCGATGTGGCCTGCCCATTGCCACTTCAACTTGCAAGTTTTAACAGCTATGTCAGTGACTCTAGCTCTTTGGCGAATATCTATGCTCTGGGTTTTATCGCGCAAAAAAAACTCCGAGCATAGCACTCTCCGTTGCCCGTTGTGTGACTCTGAGTTTTTCCAAAAAGCCGACAGTTAAGGACCACGTCTCAGTACCATATGTCATCACTGGCAACACACACTGGTCAAAGACACTTGTATTTAGGCACTGTGTATCTTGGAAGAGAAGAAAAAAATTTAGCAAATTCGGTTACTATATCATCCAGATCACATTGTCATCCAGGCATCGAGATAAAATACTATTAAGTCACAATCACAAAAAAGTTAAAACAGTCATAAAAACGTCCTATCGTCGTTGTACATACCTAGACATCAGTTATATAGTTCACAATGCCACATTTACTTCAATTTAAACGTTATGTAGCTTGCATAGTGTTCAACGTTGCCTGTCCGATAGAACATCGTAGCACTGGTATCGCGCGGCGTGGTAGTCGGTTCGCTGTTGCCTTACAACTAACCAAAAAGTCTGCGCAATTTGTAGCGTGCGCCGATTGTTTTTCGGACATTTTTTTGGCACTATTGTGGTATCTGAAATGAGGAGATCCGTTGACGAACTAAAGTTACCGACATAGCCCACCGGATTAGCAAGTTGAAGTGGCAGTGGGCAGGGCACATAGCACGCAGAACAGATGGCCGATGGGGCCGAAAGTTTCTCGAATGGACACCACGGACCGGTAAGCGCAGCGTAGGAAGTCCACCCACAAGATGAACAGACGACCTAAAAGAGACCGCAGGAAAACGCTGGATGTAGGCTGCCTCCAACCGGTCCCTTTGGAAATCGATGGGGGAGGCCTATGTCCAGCAGTGGACATCCTATGGCTGAAATGATGATAATGAAGTATTGTATCTCGATGCATCCAGGTAAAAAAAAATATAGTTATTTTGATTTAAAAGCCAGACTCCAAAGAACTCCATCGTAGACCGCCTCATCGCTTAACATCAGGCGAATTTACGGTCAAGCGTAGCCTATTAATAAATTTAAAAAAAAAAACTGAACCTATTTTGATAAAATTTCTATGGGACCAATCTGAAAGTATATTGTTTGAATTAAAAAAGAATTTTCTAAATCGGTTTATAAAAGACGGAATTCTGAGTTAACAAACATTTAAAAAAAATACAGCAAAATTGAGATTTGCCTACAACTTTCTTTAGCTCTAGTGACTATGCAATATCCAATTTAGAAATATTTTTAAAATAGCCGCCAAATAAAAAAATAAAATATATAAATATAAATTAAAAGCATCATATGAATAAAAGATAAGATAAGATAATTTATTTCACAGAAAAATAATAGTATACAATATACAAAGAATGCATATTTAAGTATGTATTTAAAAATATATATGTATGTATATCAGTCTCTGGCAGCCATATTACAAGCTTTGCTTAGTTTGGGGTCAGATGACCATGTGTGCAATAATGTCCCACATATCACATTTTTGGTAAACAACTTAAAAAGTTAACACAGGGTGGTTAGATTCTTAGTATATATATGTATATAAAGGATAATCGGTGAGCCCCAAACTAAGCACGAGGCTTGAATCTTGGGGCTCAAGTGCGGAGTTTACTAAGGGTTAATTCTGGGTAAAAAATATTTAAAAAAAAGTTTTGTGTAAAAGCTTATTTAAAACAATTATCAATAGAAAAACCGACTTCAGAACTGGACCAAATTGAAATGGGACTACACGGGATGCACCAGCTTTCAAATAAAACGTGAATCATCAAAATCGGTTCACCCAGTCGTAAGTTCTGATGTAACAAACATTTAAAAAAAACTGTCGAATTGGAAGCCTCCTTTTTGGAAGTCGGTTAAAAAAATATAGATAAGCTTGTTTTTTATTTCAGAAAAGGGTCTAGACCATGTAGCTGAGAACATACTGTCATACCTGGATGCCAGCTCACTGTGCGCAGCCGAGCTGGTCTGCCGGGAATGGCAGCGCGTCATATCCGAGGGAATGCTCTGGAAGAAGCTGGTGGAACGGAAGGTCAGGACGGATTCGCTGTGGCGAGGACTGGCCGAGAGGAGAGGATGGTAGGTGTTTTCAAACGTTTCCTTCTTATTCGTGTTGGTTAAAACATTCTTATGCGAGTTGTTCAAATAATACAAAAGAGTCCAAACTCGAGGAGTACTCTTTTCATGCTGATGGCACAGAATACATAAAGTACAAGTAGAGAAGGTTCACTCCGCAAAAGCATTTAAATAAGTAGCGACTCTTACTACCACATAATAAAGTCCAATTCAGGACGTGCGAGCGCTAACTACCTACAGCTATATTAACCTACAAGTTGCCTCTCTGTCTATCGCGTAACTCTTGTCGCGTTATCTCTGTCTATCGCGCGGCAACAGGCACGGCAAGTCCGACCAGTCGACTACTTGGTAGCTTTATACCTAAAGTGTGAAGTGCGCCAGGCCTGCTGACGGTCTGATTATACCCATAGACAACGGTGATCGCTTACCATCAGGTGGCCCGTCAGCTTGTTTGCCACCTATGGCAAAAAATATATATTGAAGAGTTCCACTATCCATCTCCTGGCCAATCACCAGATCAGTTTAATTGTACCAAATTATTGTATTGCCATCTGATTACATAAATATCCTTGCAGTTTCAAATCGATCTGACAATTAAAATTCATTCTTATTCGAGATGGGCAGCATTAACGCAGCAGGCAGGGAAATCTAAATGTATTTGTGCTTTCTTTATGTAACAATAAATAAATTTTGTATTTTGTATTTGTATTTGTATTTTGTATGGGGGCGATAAGTCCTGCACTGACGTCCTGCTTGGGGTGTTTTGTGCATTTCCTCCTACCAGCAGTTACCCGAGCCAACCCAACTCATTGAAATATCGGAGTGAAAACTAAAAAACACATCAGTCGTAGGACTGCACGTCAGAAGTGAAAACTTAAGTAGTAATTCACCCATTCTACGAGAGATGGCGCTGTTTTAAAATACACAGTTCTGTGTATTATGTGACAGCGTGATGACGCGAGTTCCATGATTTTTGTTCACCCAAAAAGTTCTCAAGCGCATAAAGAAGTTTTCACTTCATGATTATTTTGTTTTAGGATCCAGTACTTGTTTAAACCGAAGCCGGGATCGCAGCATCCGTCTCACTCGTTCTACCGACATCTCTACCCCAAGATCATCAAAGACATCCAGTCGATAGAGGACAACTGGCGACAGGGGAAACACAATCTGCAGGTATGTCGTCCAGTAGCTGAAAGAATTATTCAAATCGGTCCAGTAGTTTTTGAGTTAATTCGTTACAAACATACAAAAATACAAATCTTTCCTCTTTATAATCGTCACAGACCAACACTGCACTCCACATGAACAACAGTGTCGTTGTCAATTGGAACAGGTTGCCCGAGGATGTGGTCGCATTGATATCAATAAATGTGTTTAAAAACAAACTGGACAGATGGATAACAATGAAGAAGCTAATCTTAACAGATAAATACTACATTTTGACACTGTGATATATGTACATCAGCTTATGCTATATTCTATATAGCTCGCCTATAACACTACTCAACACTAAAAAAATATCTGCAGTGCAAGTACCGTTCTTTATCGATCGACAAATTTGACAGTTAAATCGTCAAATTCGATAAAATGGCATTTGATCCGTACTCGCTATGATCGATTCTATGGCATTTTACCGAATTTGTCGATCGATAAAGAACGGTACTTGCACTGCTGATTTGGTTCATATTGTTTCATATCGAGGTTGACTAATAAATATATGTAGCCATTTTTTTTTTCGTATACAAACTGAGAAATATGAAGTTTTTGACGTAAGTTTGATTTTTATATTAGACTGCCCCGGTGGCTCAATTGGTAGTGATCCTAGTTTCTGTGCTTGGGGGCGTGGGTTCGATTCCCATCTAGGACAAACATTTGTGTGACGAACATTTGTGTTTGTTCTATGTCTGGGTGTTAATATCTATTTAAGTATGTATTTAAAAATATATATGTATGTATATCAGTCTCTGGCTGCCATATTACAAGCTTTGCTTAGTTTGGGGTCAGATGACCATGTGTGCAATAATGTCCCAGAAATATTATATTATATTATATATAGCTCGCCTATAACACTACTCAACACTAAAAAAATATCTGATTTGGTTCATATTGTGTCATATCGAGGTTGACTAATAAAAATATGTAGGCATTTTTTTTTTCGTATACAAACTGAGAAATATGAAGTTTTTGACGTAAGTTTGATTTTTATATTAGACTGCCCCGGTGGCTCAGTTGGTAGTGAACCTACTTTCTGTGCTTGGGGGCGTGGGTTCGATTCCCATCTAGGACAAACATTTGTGTGATGAACATTTGTGTTTGTTCTATGTCTGGGTATTAATATCTATTTAAGTATGTATTTAAAAATATATATGTACGTATATCAGTCTCTGGCAGCCATATTACAAGCTTTGCTTAGTTTGGGGTCAGATGACCATGTGTGCAATAATGTCCCAGATATTTATTTTTATTTTATTTTTATATTGCGGGTATTTTGAAAATCGAAAAAAAAAATAGATGTTATATAAAAATCCTATTTACATAATTGTATTAAGGTCAATATCAAGGAATTATAATCACATAGTAGAAACTCAGATAAAATAAAAAAGTTTGTTATTTGTTGAGTAGTGTAATCAACAAATAAATATATAATACTAGCGACGCGCCCCGGCTTCGCACGGGTGTAAGCTCGGCCTTCGGCCTCGCTACTATGACCCGTTCCAGGAACACAAAATTTCATCACAATCGGTCCAGCCGTTTACTCACCGTTTAAACCTTCCCTGGACTACGACAGACATTTCAAAACCAAAATCAGCTAAATCGGCCCAGCCGTTCTCGAGTTTTAGCGAGTCTAACGAACAGCAATTGATTTTTATATATATAGATTTGTGGAATATAGTACCTTTCACTTTTTAAAAGTCAGTTAAAAAGAGGGTCTTAATGCGTCGTCGAAGCGGAAATAAATTACAGATTATTCTAAGAAACAGTTTTGTCAATAAATACAAAACCATGTCATAGATATTGAATGGTCATATTTCACAACTTTATTAACCAATTTAAATATAATAGTTTCTTCAGTTCATATACTAGTGGTCAGTTTGTTAGTGGTAGGACTCTTTTGCAGGGGTCCCCCTGGGGAAGTACCACACCTTTGCCAGTTATACAACCGCCTAGCAGTAGTGTGCAAACACTACTGTGTTCCGGATTGAAGGGCAATGTTTCCAGCGAAATTACAGGCCACACAGAGATTTGACAACCTTATATCTCGGGGTGACGAGCGCAGTGCATTGCCATCCAGGGTTTTGAACTGTTGAAGTTCAAAATTCTGAGTGGCGTTGAGCTGTTATGGGCAAGCGTGAAGAGCCATCAGGCGAGCGAGTGACTTCGCTCGTCTCGTCACCCAGTATCATTAAAAAAAATATATATATATATACTTTCATATTACGTTTCATATATTTTTCATTTAACCTATAAATACCATGTTTAAGAAAAGTTGCCTTTGTTATGTTCCAGCGGAAACATTAAAAAAAAAAAATCCTTCAGATTACGTTATAATATTTTTCATTTAACCTATAAATGCCATGTTTAAGAAAAGTTGCCTTTATTATGTTCCAGCGGATAAACTGCAGATCGGAGAATTCTAAAGGAGTGTATTGTTTACAATATGATGACAACAAGATTGTATCAGGGCTCCGAGACAACACCATCAAAATATGGGATAGGAAGACGTTGCAGTGCGTCAGGGTGAGTGGCTGTGTTCATAGTAGACTGAGTCATCGCTCGAGTGTCGTGCTTCAAAAAAATATACCTAGAACGCACAACGCGTAGAAAATTATAGTCAAAAAACGTTCGCAGTTTCATATAATACAACTAGCTGCGCCCCACGGTTTCACTCGCGTGGTGTTGAAAATCGGTGATGATGGTGATGATAAAAAGTGGCCTATGTGTTAATCCAGGACATAAGCAATGTATATTCCAAATCCATCCAGCCGTTTCTGCGTGATTAACAAACATCCATCCGTCCGTACTTTCACATAAATATGATATTAGTGTGATGTGATTTTCGTATAGCCCGTTAGCTTAGTAGTGAACCTGCTTTCTGTGCTTGGGGGCGTGGGTTCGATTCCCACCTAGGACAAACATTCATGTGATGAACTGTGTTTGTTTTATGTCTGGGTGTTAATATCTATTTAAGTATGTATTTAAAAATATCATCATCAGCCAGAAGACGTCCACTGCTGAACATAGGCCTCCTCCTTTAACCTCCACACTGAACGACATCTTGCTATCTGCATCCACTGGATGCCCGCGACTCTCACAATGTCGTCGGTCCATCTAGTGGGAGGCCTAACTACGCTGCGTCTTCCGGTTCGCGGTCTCCACTAAAGAACCTTTCTTCCCCAACGGTTATCAGTTCTTCGAGCAGTTTAATTTAAAAATACATATATATGTATGTATATCTGTCTCTGGCAGCCATATTACATGCTTTGCTTAGTTTGGGGTCAGATGATCATGTGTGCAATAATGTCCCAGATATGTATTATTATTTATTACTATGGACCTCTTTCGGCCTAGAACATCCTTTCAGTATAACCCAAAATAAAAGTCACTTCCCGAGTCAAGTTGCCAATTTGTGACGAGCATTTGTTATGAACAGGAGCTGCAAGGGCACACGGGGTCTGTCCTCTGCCTGCAGTACGACGAGCGGGCCATCATCTCGGGCTCCAGCGACAGCACGGTGCGCGTGTGGGACGTCAACACCGGGGAGATGCTCAACACTCTGATACACCACTGCGAGGCTGTGCTGCATCTGCGATTCTGCAACGGCATGATGGTTACCTGCAGCAAGGTACCTCGTCATCATATTTACTTGTTACTCCTGCAGCAAGGTACCTCGTCATAATCTTTACTTGTTACTCCTGCAGCAAGGTACCTCGTCATCATCTTTACTCGTTACTCCTGCAGCAAGGTACCTCGTCATCATCTTTACTTGTTACTCCTGCAGCAAGGTACCTCGTCATCATCCTTACTTGTTACTCATGCAGCAAGGTACCTCGTCATAATCTTTACTTGTTACTCCTGCAGCAAGGTACCTCGTCATCATCTTTACTCGTTACTCCTGCAGCAAGGTACCTCGTCATCATCTTTACTTGTTACTCCTGCAGCAAGGTACCTCGTCATCATCTTGTTACTCCTGCAGCAAGGTGCCTCTTCATCATCTTTACTTGTTACTCCTGCAGCAAGGTACCTCGTCATCATCTTTACTTGGTACTCCTGTAGCAAGTTACCTCGTCATCATCTTTACTTGTTACTCCTGCAGCAAGGTGCCTCTTCATCATCTTTACCAGTTACTCCTGCAGCAAGGTACCTCGTCATTATCTTTACTTGGTACTCCTGCAGCAAGGTACCTCGTTATCGGCGTCACCTCGGTGGTTATCAATTCGACTGTTTTTTTTAATGTTTGTTACCTCAGTCAGACCTTCCGACGGTGTGAACCGATTTTGATGATTCTTTTTTATTTGAAAGCTGGTGCTTCCCGGACCACACGGGAAGCACCAGCTTTCAAATAAAACCAGCATTAAATAGCATAAAATTTTTTTGAAGTCGGTTTTTTTATATTGATAATTATTTTATGAACAATAATTGTTGTTGATCTAGTTTAAACATTGTTGTTTGTTTCCAGGATCGTTCCATAGCCGTGTGGGACATGAGCTCAACAACAGAGATAATGCTGCGTCGCGTGCTGGTGGGGCATCGAGCAGCCGTCAACGTGGTCGACTTCGATGAGAAGTATATCGTCAGCGCGTCCGGCGACCGCACCATCAAGGTGAATATTAGCAACACTGGAGGTCACTGACCCGACTATAATGAATGTTGCAGGTCATTGATCTTATATCGCGGTCATTGAGACGTCTAGAACGCGCGTTACTATCATTTGACCCTACTATAACGTGTATCGAGGTCATTGAGCTGACTATAACAAAAGCTGAGTCCACTGACCTCGGCATATACATATAAGCTAATTCAATACTGGAGGTTACTTACCCGACTATAACGAATGATGCAGGTTATTGAGCCGACTAGAACGCGCCTTAATATCATTTGACCCTACTATAACGTGTATCGAGGTCATTGAGCTGACTATAAAAAAAGCTGAGTCCACTGAACTCGGAATATACATATAAGCTAATTCAATACTGGAGGTTACTTACCCGACTATAACGAATGATGCAGGTTATTGAGCCGACTAGAACGCGCATTAATATCATTTGACCCTACTATAACGTGTATCGAGGTCATTGAGCTGACTATAACAAAAGCCGAGTCCACTGAACTCGGCATATACATATAAGCTAATTCAATACTGGAGGTTACTTACCCGACTATAACGAATGATGCAGGTTATTGAGCCGACTAGAACGCGCCTTAATATCATTTGACCCTACTATAACGTTTATCGAGGTCACTGAGCTGACTATAACAAAAGCCGAGTCAACTGACCTAGGCATTATACATATTCACTAATTCAATACTGGAGGTCACTGACCCGACTATAACGAAGGACCCAGGTCACTATCTTATATCGCGGTCATTGAGCCGACTAGAACGCGCGTTACGATCACTTGGCCTTTGCGCTTTGATTCCACTTTTATTGTGCGAACTGATAGTCTGCGGAATGCGCTGCCGGAATGGGTGTTCCCCGATGGTTACAATCTGGGTGTCTTCAAATCTCGATTGAATCGGTTTCTTCTGGGCAAGCGTGCTCCATCGTAGACCGCATCATCGCTTAACATCAGGCGAGTTGGCGGTGAAACGCAAACCTATTACTGAATAATAAAAAAAACAGCTTTGCAGATTCTTAACCGACTTCCAAAAAGGAGGAGGTTATCAATTGACATCGAATTGTAATCGACTGGTTTTTTTTTTTCCTTTTTTTTCTTAGTACTTTCGACTGGGTGAACTGATTTTGATGATTCTTTTTTATTTGTAAGCTGGTGCTTGTCGTGTGGTCCCGTTTCATTTTGGTCCAGTTCTGACATTTTTATGAAGTCGGTTTTTTATATGAATAATTATCTTGAATCATAGCTAAGAACACTCAGTAAAATTATCTTTCAAACAACAAAAACTAATTCAAAATCGGCTAAGCCGTTTGGGAGCTACGATGACTAAAACTACAGAAAAGAGAAGTAAATAGAACGGAAATGAGAAGGGAACTGTCGCCAGGTATTGTGACAGATATGTGATCGAACATTCTTATTTATGTCAACGCGTCGAACTCCGCGTCACAGTTGCTAACACAGTTGCTATGGGTGCAAGTGGCTACAACAAATTTCTTACAAAAATGCCTTGACAGCCGTTCTAATTAAAACAATTTTTTTTTTCTGTGACTAAAACAGAGAACGATACACACACGTTAAAGTTCCCTCTTTTTCAGTCGGCGGTTAAGATACACAGATAGAAATAAAATAATGCAGTCGAATACAGTACATGTTTATTACAATTACATAAAAGATTAAAATGAAACATAATTCTAAATTAATAAATATTAACAATGGGTGCACAAAGAGCCATGGAAATGCTCGTTGGGTAAAAACAATTTTTATTAAGAACGAACGGGTCTCAAAAAGATTAAGATTATGTCGAAAAATCTATCATCCTTCATTTTGATTATAATAAACTAGCCGTCCGCCCCGGCTTCGCACGAGTGTAAGCTCGGCCTTCGGCCTCGCTACAAAATATAATATAGCCTATGTCACCCGGGGATAGTGTAGCTTCCCAACAGTGAAAGAATTTTTATAATCGGTTCAGTAGTTTTTGAGTTATTTCGTTACAAACATACAAACATACAAAAATAGGTACAAATCTTTCCTCTTTATAATATTAGTGTAGATAATGATAATAAATCTGGGACATTAATGCACACACGGTCACCTGACCCCAAACTAAGCAGAGCTTGTAATATGGCTGCCAGAGACTGATATACGTACATATATATTTTTAAATACACACTTAAATAGATATTAACACCCAGACATATATGTTAATATGTTATTTTTTCAACACTACAGTTATATGATTATTTACGGGATATTTACCGTGGTAAGGTTGTGGAAGGAGATCCCGATACAACGGTAAATATCCCGTAAATTAACATGTAACTGTATGTTTTTTTAATCCTGAATTAGTCTGCTTCTAACCACCAACTCGCCTGTTGGTAAGCGACGATGTGGTCGAAGATGAAGCACGCAGACTTAGAAGATTCACTTTGTCCTTGAAAAGGCCCAACGTTTACATAGGACTTACAGGTAACAGTTAACGCGGGTCCGAATTAGCGCTGAAACTGACAAATAAATAATTTGATTTGAACAGCGCAGTATTAAAATCACGTGAACTTTAACGCGCCGAGATACGGTTTGCGTTCGCGCAACATTTCTCATCACCTATACAGAATTGCTTATAATTATCAATATAAAAAACCGAATTCATGTCAGAACTGGATCAAATTGAAATGGGAAAAAAAAAGTAAAAGAAAAAAAAATGAATCATCAAAATTAGTTCACAAAGTTCAGAGGTGAAAAACATAATAAAAATATAAGTTACAGTTGAATTGAGAATCTCCTCCTTTTTGGAAGTCGGTTAAAAACAGGCAGTAAGGCCCCTACACCAAGATTTATAAAAAAAAAAAAAAATGTGAACGAAACAATAAAAAAAAAAAATGTGAACGAAACAATAAAAAAAAATATACGAAACAAACTTACGCGATTCTTATCTGGTTCTGAATAAATTGAAAAAAAACCTTTAAAAATCTGCCAATTCGGATTGTGTTCATTCGTTCGCAAACGAATTCCGAAATATATATATATCGGAATTTTCTGGCGATAGAATCCGGAACGCGGATATCAGACGACCAGTGACAACGACATAGCGATTAAATTTTCAAATTGACGTAGCAATAGGTAGGCTACATCGCTCCAAGAATTGATAACCGATGGGGAAGAAAGGTTCTTGAGTGGATACCACGAGCCGGAAGACGCAGCGTAGGTAGGCCTCCCACTAGATGGACCGACGACATTGTGAGAGTCGCGGGCATCCAGTGGATGCAGATGGCAGGATGTCGTTTGTGAAGTTCTTAACCTATGTTCAGCAGTGGACGTCTTCTGGATGATGAATATGTCGGAATATTTTATGTTATTAAATCCTAACCCTCGCACCAACAGTTGACGTTGGCAAAGCTTCCACAATGCCCCCCTCTGTGTCCACGTCTTTTGCACTCGGCGTTACAATCGGAGGTGTAGTTTACGGCGCCCCACACGCAACTGCCGATGTGCTTGTCCGCTGCGACGCCATTCTGCGGAGACGAGACGATCACCAAAAACGTTACGCAGACCAGCAGCAACATGGAACGATAATTTTTCGCCATTTTGATGATGTAAAGCTTTTTTTTGGCGTTGAACGTTAGTACTGATGCTTCAGAGGGACAAAGTGAGACTGCTTCCGATGCCGTCGTGTCGGCATTTATATATATGCAGAAATGTAAAACGAGTGCAAAAAAAGCTCGTTTTGAAACCTGAATGCAAATTAGAAATAAGGAAAAAAATAAGGAAAATCCGGACATGCGAAATAAATGCGTACGTTTAAAAACTTCTCAAGTGCGATTAGGGTCACGCACTGAGGGTTCCGTACCACTACATAAACTGTCAAATAATATATTACAAAAAAATTATGCAAAAAGTTTTAAAGTGTAATTATTTGAGAGTGTACTATAATCATGCAAAGTTTGACGCTTGTACGTATTTACAATAGAGCTTATAAGAGCTTTTAAGAGCAAATAAATAAATAAATAAATAATAAATAAATATCTGGGACATTATTGCACACATGGTCATCTGACCCCAAACTAAGCAAAGCTTGTAATATGGCTGCCAGAGACTGATATACATACATATATATTTTTAAATACATACTTAAATAGATATTAACACCCAGACATAGAACAAACACAAATGTTCATCACACAAATGTTTGTCCTATATGGGAATCGAACCCACGCCCCCAAGCACAGAAAGTAGGATCACTACCAACTGAGCCACCGAGGCAGTCAAAAAAAATTAAAAAAAAAAAACAATATAAAAAACCGACTTCATCAGAACTGGACTAAATTGAAATGCGACCAAATGGGAAGCACCAGCTTTCAAATAAAAAAAAACATCAAAATCGGTTCACCCAGTCAACAGATCTGAGGTAAAACAAACATAAAAAAATGTTTAAAAAAACATTCGAATTGATAACCTCCTCTTTTTTTAAAGTCGGTTAAAAAAGGTTATCATATTCTGTGAAAATTTCAATTGACTATCTATTACAGTTGGAAAGACACAGCCGTTAAAAAGTAGGACAGACAGCGTAGGCTAAGTAATAGGGTCCCGTTACACCCTTTGGTTACGGAACCCTATTTTTTTGTGTATGTTGACAAAGGGTACGGACTCGTAAATCCGTGGCGAAGCACCAAATTTTTTTTTTATTTGTTAAGGGCAATGCCGCTTGCAATCAATATCATAACCATTTCAAACTTCCTGAAGATACAGAATAACCGAATGAATGTATTTGTAAAATCAGAAATCAGAAAAGTTTATTTTGTGACAAGGAAAAAACAATAAAACAAGAAATATTAATATAGAAGTAGGTAAACAGTACCCTTAGTACAAGATTTGATAGTTTTCGAAAACTTTTTTGTTTTCGTTTTGATGCATACATTGCTGGGCTGAAAGCTATTCGAAACTATTTTTCGTATTTGAGTGAAGCAACGTATACTGCCGATTACTACAGATTTTAGTTCATCCGCGTTTCCGCTAGAGGCACTTTACTAAAATGTATGGGACAATACGGAAACGAAAAAAGTTTTCGAAAACTGTCAAATCTTGTACTAAGGGTACAGGTACATTGTCACAAAAACCGACCCCAACTCAGCATGTTGCTGGTTGTACACAACCAGCGCTGGTATTCTGTTGGGCCCGGCAAAAAGCCGTAACAAGCCGAACTATGCTCTTTGATTCTGCCTTTTAACGGAATTCCAAAAAGGAGGAGGTTCTCAATTTGATTTTTTTTTTTAAACTTTTTTGTGTTTAATTTATTTAAGGATCAACTGTTAATGTTTAGTTTACAACAAAATATAAAACTAGAGAAGGAAAACATTTCGCTAGTTGTGATACCAGCATCGTTAACCATGGATATATATTTTTTTATTTTTTTTTACCCATAACTTTCGACTGGGTGAACCGATTTTGATGATTCTTTTTTATTTGAAAGCTGATGGTCCCATTTCAATTTGGTCCAGTTCTGACATTTTTATGAAGTCGGTTTTTTATATTGATAATTATATTGTGCGAACTGCTTTTTTTTTTTTTTTTTTTTATGATACTGAGTGACGAGACGAGCTAAGTCGTTCGCCTCATGGCTCTTCACGCTTGCCCATAACAGCTCAACGCCACTCAGAATTTTGAACTTCAACAGTTCAAAACCCTGGATGGCAATGCACTGCGCTCGTCACCCCGAGATATAAGATGTCAAATCTCTGTGTGCCCTGTAATTTCGCTGGAAACATTGCCCTTCAGTCCGGAACACAGTTGTGTTTGCTTGTCTGTGGAATGCGCTGCCGCAATGGGTGTTCCCCGATAGTTACAATCTGGGTGTCTTCAAATCACGAGTGAATCGGTATCTTTTAGGCAAGCGTGATCCATCGTAGACCGCATCATTGCTTAGCACCGGACGAGGTGCCGGTCAAACGTCTATTATATTACAAAATAACCGGCCAAGTGCGAGTAGGGCTCGCGCACGAAGGGTTCCATACCATTATATATAAAAACGGCAAAAAATCACGTTTGTTGTATGGGAGCCACCCTTAAATATTTGTTTTATTTTAATTCATTTTTTTTTTTATTCAATATATAACTAAATATTCTGTATCGAGCTAAAAAGAGCAAAAAAATCACGTTTATTGTATGGGAGCCCCCTTAAATATTAATTTTATTTTATTTATTTATAAAGTCAATATATAACTAAATATTCTGTATCGAGCAAAAACGAGCAAAAAAATCACGTTTATTGTATGGGAGCCCCCCTTAAATATTAATTTTATTTTAATTTAATTATTTATTTTTAAAGTCAATATATAACGAAATATTCTGTATCGAGAGAAAAAGGGCAAAAAATCACGTTTGTTGTATGGGAGCCCCCCTTAAATATTAATTTAATTTTAATTTAATTATTTATTTTAAAGTCAATATATAACTAAATATTCTGTGAATATTTCAAGCATCTACCTGTTGCCGTTATCAATATCGAGCAAAAAAATCACTTTGGTTGTATGGTAGCCCCTTTCAATATTTATTTTATTCTATTTTTTTGTATTTGTTGTTATAGCGGCAACGGAAATACATCATCTGTGAAAATTTCAACTGTCTAACTGTCATGGTTCATGAGATACAGCTTGGTGACAGACGGACGGACGGACGGACAGCGGAGCCTTAGTAATAGGGTCCCGTTTTACCATTTGGGTACGGAACCAAAAAACCAACTTCAAAATTAGTAAAATGTGTCATTTGGATTCAATGAAAGAAATGATAAGGTCGTCCAAGTAACGAAATTACCAGTTGTAACTTGATAATGAACAGAAATGTGTCACCGACTCGCACTTGGCCATTATTTATTATTTGTTGTTATACTTTAGAGTGTGTACTATAATCATGCCAAGTTTGACGTTTGTATGTATGGCCGTTTTTACATTAGAGCAATTACAAAAATACGTAAAATAAAAAAATAAAATAAATATCTGGGACATTATTGCACACATGGTCACCTGACCCCAAACTAAGCAAAGCTTGTAATATGGCTGCCAGAGACTGATATACATACATATATATTTTTAAATACATACTTAAATAGATATTAACACCCAGACATAGAACAAACACAAATGTTTGTCCTAGATGGGAATCGAACCCACGCCCCCAAGCACAGAAAGTAGGATCACTACCAACTGAGCCACCAAGCCAGTCGTGAAAAAATATGTTTATTGTATAGGACCCCCTTTACTTTTTGTCTTATTAATTATTTCTTAGTTAATCCGCCGTAACATTACATATTCTGTGAAAATTTCAACTGGCTATCTATTACGGTTCCAAAGTTACAGCCGTTAAAAGGTAGGACGTCGCTTAAGAACAGTTGGTGGTCAAATGCGGACTTAATTATAAGCTATAATAATTATCAATAAAAAAAAACGTCTTCATAAAAGTTTCAAAACTGGACCAAATTGGGACCACACGGGAAGCACCAGCTTTCAAATAAAAAAAGAATCATCAAAATCGATTCACCCAGTCGAAAGTTCTGAGGTAACAAAAAATACAGTCGAATTTAGAATCTCCTCCTTTTTCGAAGTCGGTTAAAAAAGGACAGATAGACAGCGTAGGCTTATTAATGGTGTCTCGGTTACACCCTTTGGGCACGGAACCCAAAAATTAACCTTGTGTACTTAATTGCTCACTTCAGATATACCTATTCTATGTCTACAGCAGTGTTTTTCAAACTGTGGGTCGCGACCCCCTGGGGGGTTGCCATGCCTGTATAAGGGGGTCGCGGGGGTCGCGAAGCCTCAGTAAAAGAAAAGAAAAATATTATTATGTACTAAGAAACATTTATTTATGAGTAACTATTGATTTGACTGCCTCGGTGGCTCAGTTGGTAGTGATCCTACTTTCTGTGCTTGGGGGCGTGGGTTCGATTCCCATCTAGGACAAACATTTGTGTGATGAACATTTGTGTTTGTTCTATGTCTGGGTGTTAATATCTATTTAAGTATGTATTTAAAAATATATATGTATGTATATCAGTCTCTGGCAGCCATATTACAAGCTTTGCTTAGTTTGGGGTCAGATGACCATGTGTGCAATAATGTCCCAGATATTTTTATTTTTTTTTACTATATAAATAAAAATAGGTTGTACATATTTGATATTTGTAAAATAATAAAATACAGATTATAAACTGTGGAAGGTAGGGGGTCCCGATGTTTTTTTTATACTAAGGGGGTCGCGTCGTGAAAAAGTTTGAAAAACACTGGTCTACATATATGTATAAAAATTAATAATAATATATAATTTGCATAATTTTCATTATAAAAAAACACAATAGGTTTTTTCATTGTTTGTTAATGTACTCCACATTAAATAAAAATGATCTACTTAATTTTACCTCTTCACAGTAAATATATCACATCACACATCACATCATCAGCCAATTAACGTCCACTGTTGGACAAGGCCTCCCTCATAGAGAGGGGTGTTGCCATAATCCCCACGCTTGGCTGGCGGCTTGAGTAAATATATATCTACACTAATATTATAAAGAGGAAAGATTTGTACCTATTTTTGTATGTTTGTAATGAATAGGCTCCGAAACTACTGAACCGATTTGAAAAATTCTTTCACTGTTGGGAAGCTACACTATCCCCGGGTGACATAGGCTATATTATATTTTGTAGCGAGGCCGAAGGCCGAGCTTACACTCGTGCGAAGCCGGGGCGGACGGCTAGTATAAGCTAAAACAGTAGTTCGTCCGAATCGAGTGACGTGCTCCCCTTCCCCCGCCCGCTACGATACTTCACGGTACCAGGCTTGGCGCACTCAGCACTTTAGGTATGAAGCTACCAGTAGTTGACTGGTCGGATTTGCCGTGCCCGCTGCCGCGCGATAGACAGAGATAACGCGACAAGAGTTACACGATAGACAGAGAGGCAACTTCTAGGTTAATATAGCTGTAGGTAGTTAGCGCTTGCACGTCCTGAATTGGACTTTATTGTGTAGTAGTAAGAGTCGCTATAGGCCTCCTCCAACTTTTTTTTTTTTTTTTAATTATTATTTTGTTTCTTCTGTTATAATATCTTTCTTGGATCTTATTACAAATCTTCCATGTGTATAATTTATTTTTTTGAGCTGCTTCGATTTGGTCGTAGAAAAAATATCCATTTCCTCTTCTGTTGCTTCTGAGGTTGGCGCATAAGCCATTATTATTGATATTTTTACTGGGAAGAACTTTATATTTAGGAGGCATACTCTTTTTGATAGACCCACGTAGTTTTCTTGACCAACACTACCTAGTATTATGTTAGTTTAAACTCAATGTAAAGTGCATGGAAATAAAGGCTTTATTATTATGACACTTTATTCCATGAAATTCTCGGGTCTAGCCCGGACATTTGGTAGGCATTGGTGGAGCCGAAGCCAACACCAAGAGGCCCTGTTGAATATAAAAAATACAGTTATGGAATATGTATAAAAAGGAATATGAAACTATTGTACAGTATAGGATTAAAAAAGTCTTGGCTATTGAGGTGAACAACTTGTGGATGGAATAACAGATCTATAGAATGAGAAACGGCACCTGCCTTATCCTGTCTCATCTCAAAATATATTTAGGCAGGTGATGACTTGCCACCCACTGAATGGGCCCCCCATAAAGGCTGCCGTATCTTGGCACCGGAGGGGCAACATCGGCGTGGGTGGCTTAGGGTGTAGAGAGGTGTGCTGCACTTTCACTAAGAGCTACTCGCGGCGTTATGCCCTTTAACACTTCCACCCTGGAGCTTAGGTTCTTAGCTCTTGCGGTTTCCACCCCTGGGCGGCCGGTTATTATTATTATTATTAAGAGTCGCTACTTATTTAAATGCTCTTGCGGAGTGAACCTTCTGTACTTGTACTATATATATTCTGTGACAGAAGGCAGGTTCACTACCAACCGCTCTCCATAATGAAGTACAAGAAGAAGCGTTTTGTCCGCAGGTGTGGAACACTTCGTCGTGCGAGTTCGTGCGAACACTGAACGGACATAAGCGCGGGATCGCGTGCCTCCAGTACCGCGACCGGCTGGTCGTGTCCGGCTCATCAGACAACACCATCCGGCTGTGGGACATCGAGTGCGGACAGTGCATCCGCGTGCTGGAGGGACACGAGGAGCTGGTGCGCTGCATACGGTAAGTTGACTAGATAATAACACTTATAGTTACGACTCACGACTCAAATGTTGGCTTATCTAGCAGACGTTCTATAGCTATGACGAGTTTATTAAACACTGTTTGAAACTATCACGGTTGTTCACTAAAGTTAAATGATTATTTACGGGATATTTACCGTGGTAAGGTTGTGGAAGGAGCTCCCGATATTTCGGCGCAGTTACATGCACTAATTAAATAATCATTTAACTTGAGTTTATTAAATTTAAATTGTAATTAAATAATAGGCACTACGCTATTTTTTTTATTTTATTGACAGTGATTTATTCGTCATTGACATAACGCTAATTTTTATTAGGGTTCCGTAGCCCGACAAGGAACCCTTATAAATTCGTTCTGTCCCTCCGTCTGTCCGTCCGTCCGAATTTTTTAGAACCTTCTAACTTCTATAATTATTAAGATGAGTGCATGAAACTTTGCATAATGACAGTTGTAATATAGACCTTAATTTTAAGAGTAGGCCCGTTTTCACCAACTAACAAACATATAATATTGGTTTTAAGGGGTGGCTCTGGTACATGTAAAATTGGGATGTTTTTTTTACTCTACCTGCTCGCGTGGGGTATCATTGAAAAGGTCTTTTAAAATGAAGGTAAAGTTTCATACATCACTTTTTTATAAAGTCTATACTTTGCGATATATGGCCCGCCAAAGTGGCAAAAAGTTTGTCCCCTGCATTTCGAAATTATAAGTCATAGATACTGGTAACTATGACTTATACAGATAGGTCATATTTAAAACCTTCATTCAAAATTATTTCGAACATTATCTGATCATAACTTTTTGAGTAACAGCGATAAAACTGTAATAAATTCAAGGCGTTCTAGCTCAAAGGTCATTGGCCTTTTTGTAAAATGGTCTTAACAAATAATGTTTCTTAATCAGTTTTCTCTATGTTTAAACTATAAAAAGTATATGATATGTTGGGATGGTACATCTCTGAAATTTGGCTAAGTCCACTGAGCTATTTTATTTTATTTTATTCTGTAATAGGATTGCGTTTGACCGCCAACTCGCCTGATGTAGCTAGCTTCGTTCGTTCGAATTTTTCTATAACCATCATATCTGACCTATGACTACAAGTTAGCCTCACCATCCAGCGAGGCAACGCGGCCAGCATTTTGGGCACTCTACCTGAAATTAATTATCATTTAGGACTACTTAATTAACTTTAAAATAAGGATATCAAATAATATATTAATAGTAATGAATGTGAATAACTGAATTAAATTTTTGACTACAAGTATATGGCTTTGGTTACGGAACCCTACCATATGCGTGTCTCTACACGCTCTCGGCCAGTTTATTTTTAATATTGTCATATTATGATTGCAGATTTGATAACAAGAGAATAGTAAGCGGAGCTTACGACGGCAAGATCAAAGTGTGGGACTTGCCCGCCGCGCTGGATGTACGCACGCCGCACCAAGACTTGTGCCTTAGGACTTTAGTGGTGAGCCTCAATTACACTTGACACTCGACCTCTCACATTTCTTGACGAAAAAGCAATGCAAACTGGATGTTCGGTGTTCTGATTATATCAAATAGAAAGATCTATAGAAAATTCAGTTTCTGTATTAAATAGATCTGTATTTTGTATTGGAAATTACGGCTTCAAATTTGGGAAAAACTCAACATATCAACTTTATTACCCCCAATTCACAAAAGTAGTTTTTCGTAAAACTCTAGGAGGGATAGTACCGATTCCCGATTTACAGTAGGTTCCGGGCAATGGAGAGAGCTATGCTCGGAGTTTCTTTGCGCGATAAAATTCGGAACGTAGATATTCGCCAAAGAACCAGAGTCACCGACATAGCTATTAAAATCTGCTAGCTGAAGTGGCAACGGGCAGGCCACATCGCTCGAACTGATAACTGATGAGGAAGAAAGGTTCTTGAGTGGAGACCACGAACCAGAAGACGCAGCGTAGGTAGGCCTCCCACTAGATGGACCGACGACATCGTGAGAGTCGCGGGCATCCAGTGGATGCAGATGGCAGGATGTCCTTCAGTGTGGAGGTTAAAGGGGAGGCCTATGTTCAGCAGTGGACGTCTTCTGGCTGGTGATGAGTAGGTTCCAAATCGTTTCACCGCGCCTCCTGTTTGTTGACTTTTCCACTGCTTGCCACGACTCTCCAGTAAGGTGAAGTCCTTACTGATGTATCCCCCCCCTTTTTTGTTCAGGAACACACGGGGCGCGTGTTCCGGCTTCAATTCGACGAGTTCCAGATAGTGTCGTCATCGCACGACGACACGATACTAGTCTGGGACTTCCTCAACTACGGCGGGGCTTCCCCCGCGCCGCAGCAGCGGCCGCCATTGGACGCCGACCGCGACCGCGATCGAGACATTCACGACCTCTACGATTAGGTAAGTTTTTTTTTTTTAATTTAAGGATCAACAAACATTTTACAACAAAATATAAAACTAGAGAATTTTGCTAGTTGTGATATCAGCATCGTTGACCACGGATTAAAGTAATATTATGATATATACTTTTTTAAGTGTCTCGGTAAGATGCGACTCTATCAAGTTTCTTGCTGACTTTGTGAGATAGTTTACTTTCTGAATAGGTTAGATATGTTTCTTTCCGACTCGGTGTGATGTCTTTCTGACTTTGTGAGATACGTTTATTTCTGACATTGTGAGATAGTTTACTTTCTGAATCGGTTAGATATGTTTCTTTCTGACTCGGTGTGATGTCTTTCTGACTTTGTGAGATAGTTTACTTTCTGAATCGGTTAGATGTTTCTTTCTGACTCGGTGTGATGTCTTTCTGACTTTGTGAGATACGTTTATTTCTGACATTGTGAGATAGTTTACTTTCTGAATCGGTTAGATATGTTTCTTTCTGACTCGGTGTGATGTCTTTCTGACTTTGTGAGATACGTTTATTTCTGACTTTGTGAGATAGTTTACTTTCTGAATCGGTTAGATATGTTTCTTTCTGACTCGGTGTGATGTCTTTCTGACTTTGTGAGATAGTTTACTTTCTGAATCGGTTAGATATGTTTCTTTCTGATTCGGTGTGATGTCTTTCTGACTTTGTGAGATACGTTTATTTCTGACATTGTGAGATAGTTTACTTTCTGAATCGGTTAGATATGTTTCTTTCTGACTCGGTGTGATGTCTTTCTGACTTTGTGAGATACGTTTATTTCTGACATTGTGAGATAGTTTACTTTCTGAATCGGTTAGATATCTTTCTTTCTGACTCGGTGTGATGTCTTTCTGACTTTGTGAGATAGTTTATTTTCTGAATCAGTTAGATATGTTTCTTTCTGATTCAGTGTGATGTCTTTCTGACTTTGTGAGATACGTTTATTTCTGACATTGTGACATAGTTTACTTTCTGAACCGGTTAGATATGTTTCTTTCTGATTCGGTGTGATGTCTTTCTGACTTTGTGAGATACGTTTATTTCTGAAATTGTGAGATAGTTTACTTTCTGAATCGGTTAGATATGTTTCTTTCTGACTCGGTGTGATGTCTTTCTGACTTTGTGAGATACGTTTATTTCTGACTTTGTGAGATAGTTTACTTTTTGAATTGGTTAGACGGGTTTCTTTCTGACTCGATGAGACGTCGTTCTGACTTTGTAAGATGGTTTACTTTCGGAATCTGTTAGGTAAGATTTGTTTTCTGACTCCATAAGATGTCTTTCTGACTCATCAGATAGGTTTCTTTCTGATTGTGTCAGATAGGTTTCTTTCTGAATATGTAAGATGTCATTCTGAGTTTGTGAGATATAAGTGTCTTTCTAATCAGTGAGACGGATGCATTTTTGACTCGGCAAGAAAGGTGTATCATATCATAGACCAGTGGAAATCACATACTGTGCGATTCACACGGTCTTTCTTGCCTCACACCTGCAACATGTGGAATGAGCTACCTTCCGCGGTGTTTCCGAGAAGCTACAACATGGGGTTCTTCAAAAGGCGAGTTAATGGAGTCTTAAAGGGTCGGCAACGTATTTGTGATACCTCTGGTGTTACAAGTATCCATAGGCGCGGTGACTGCTTACCATCAGGCGGCCCGTCTGTTATTTGCCACCAATGGCAAAAAAAAAAAGTGAAATAACATCTTTCTGATTCGGTGAAATGTCTTTCTGACTCGGTCAAATAATATCTTTCTGATTTGTTAAAATTTGTCTTCGTTGATTTTATTACATTATCCTAACAATTATTTTTCTTTCAACAGGTAGTAAATATGCAAGACCACAATGAGACTATTAATCAAATGAAGCGACGATCGTCGGTCGTCCGACAACGACTGAAAAACGACAGATACTTAGTCGTTAACGACCGATATCGTGACACGGTCGTAACAATGACTGACGAGTGAGCTGTCGCAATCATGACTAAAGCCTACGCAGACGGCGACTTCAGTCTGAATTTAAGTTTCGTTTGAAAGAGACAAGAGTAAAAGTTGTGTAAGTTAGAGCGAGAGAGAAACAGAGATTGAAGTGTGTCGTCTGCGCTGGCGTTAATTATATCGGATCGTGGACTTAATTTATTAATGTTATTTAGATTAAGAAGATTCTCATTCAGAAATGTATATTGTAGGGTAGGCCTTAAAAGCTAAATGTTTGCGATTCGGTCACATCGAGTGGAGAGTGAAGGATGTTCCCAAATCGAATGCTCCTGGTAACTTTGTTTCATATAATTGAGCATTCTAACGAATGTTACATTACAAACAATAGTTTACACAACTGAACTATTGTAATTGTTCGATGCTAATTTTTGTTGATACCCAACAAAAATTAGCTTCGAACATTTTCCTACTTTTTTAGTCGTAATATCGAGAATAGATTTTTGACGAGCTTTCGCGAGAATGTTTGGCTGGTGACAGGGGCAGAACCCCCCATGAGTTGGTAAAAGCTCGTTCAAAGAGCTTCCCTATCTAAGAGTAAAAAACGTTGCATTAGCTCCCTACTTCCTGCCCCGCAGAGTCCTTAAATCCCCTCACCGGTGAATGATCACGCATCGCTGTGCAGAAAAATTTTGTTACGTCTCTTTCATACTCTATGGAAACCCGGAGTTCTATCCGGATACCGAATTTCATGCAAAAACTACTGTTTAGGGGCTGTACAAATATACGTAAGCAGACATTAGAATTATTTACCCCCCCCCCCCCTTGTCAGCAAAAGTAAGCAAAACTCTTACTCCCCCCTACCATGCTTACGTAAACATTGGTATCTGCATTTTTCTTTTAATGTAAGTATTATGTTATTTTTTTTTAAATTTATTCATGTGCAGCAGTGCCATAATGTGTAAAAAAGTAAATAATTACTGTTGACGTAATCACCATCTAGACCCCCCCACCACCCATGTCATCAAAAATAAGCAAAGCATTGACCCCCCCCCCCTTATAGTCCTTACGTAATACTTGAACGGTACCTTAGCCCGTATAAACCTAAGTTAATAAAAGTCAGACATCCGCATTTATACTATATTGACGCATCGCGCGGGGCGCAGTGTACCTTTGTCTTAAATATCCGATTACGAAAGAGAATTATGATTTGAATTTTCCTGTACGGAAGCGTCGCTACTCAATGTTAATAGTTCGTTGTTGGACCAGGTTTAAGACAAAGAAGTTGTTGAACTGCGGTATCCTTTAAACTACAGCTTGTAGGTAGAATTTACGCGAACCGACGCCACGCCATTGGGTTTTAGGCGGAACCACTGGGGATTCGAGGCGGTACAAGCGGCCGTAGAAAAGTCAACTGGTCCCTGATTATTGTAGGTTAGAAATAATCTCAACGCGCTTCCGCTAAACTTTTGTAAATGGGGTATAATTTTGGACCTAGCGTAAACTGGGTAGGGTTGAATTTCCCACAGCCACTTGTAAGCCGCAACGCCGCCATGACTACAGTGGGTGTTACGCCATTTTTTTTAAAGCAAAAGTTCTAGTTTCGATAGAAATATACATATAAAACAATAGGTATGTGGCCTAAAGTAAAAAAAAAAAAACAAAAATATTATCTATTGTCTAATGTTTAATATATTACAAATATTAATAATAATATAAAATAATAAAATATTAACTTTGGTAAGTAATATATTAAGCTCAGAGGCCTTTTCCCGACACAGCCTATTTCTTTCGCACATTTTAAACATTTTTAGGGACAAAAAAATCAAGTTTAATTATTTTTTTTACATCGAAGTGTTATTTACGTTATCTTTGCTTATGAATTACAAATGTTCTAATTTAATTTTCATTTTGAATATCATTTATTATAACAAATCCTAAAAACATTTTTTTTATTCCATATTAATCTACAGGGTTACGCATATAGACTACTAAACTGAAAGGAGGTCATTGATAATAGGCATGTGGCCTAATGTTTAATGTTACAAATAACAGGCTTAGCGATGAATATACCTAAATACATTACACATACTGACAAAAATAAATTGAATCGGCTGATTAATCTCTGAGATATGAGCGTTTAAAGTTTTAGGTGGGGATAGTAGATGCTCCATCCCTTTCTCGCAAACCGTGTGTTAGTATAGCATTTGTATGGCGCACCTGAGGCTTGACGTCATAGCTCAGTATAGTGCGCTCTCTGTCTAGCATGAAATTAAAATGCGTATAACTCATTTATTTTTTAACTTATTTAAATTATGTTTTCGTTGATAGGTTCTATTGATGATCAGTTTTTTTATGAGGCAATAAAAAATAATAGTCATCATGCCTATTTTATTTATCACCGTTTTAAACTATCACGGTTGTTCACTAAAGTTATATGATTATTTACGGGATATTTACCGTGGTAAGGTTGTGGAAGTAGCTCCCGATATTTCGGCGCAGTTACATGCACCATGTTCACGGGAAGACATGTAACGGGATATGTAATATCGGGAGCTCCTTCCACAACCTTACCACGGTAAATATCCCGTAAATAATCATATAACTTTATTTATGTCGAGAAGAATGGTTCATTCTAGCCCGTGTTCGAGTGGCGTCGGGTCGCGTCTCTAGCGTATTAATGTATATAGTGAAAAAACATATATTCTAAACTTCGACCAAAATAAAATGAATGGACGGGCCCAGTAGAAGCGCATTTTTGAAGATTACAAAATGAGCGCCAGCGCTCACTTCGTTTCAGTCGGTCTCTAGCCGTAGGAAGTGAAACACGAGTCTATTGTTACGCGATAACCAAACATCTGACATAATTATGAATTCGTATGCTTTACCGAAGTGTAAATACACAAATAAAACCGATATCTATTTTTTGTAACAAATATACTGTACATTTTTATAATTAGGTGTTGAAGTATATGTCCGACGGTTTTGACTCGTTTTTACTGATCAAGTTCAATGGTTAGGGCCCGTCCATTCTTTTATTTTGGTCGAAGATTCTAACTAGTTGTTAAATGTCATGACTAGTGTATAAATGTTACACATCACTGCCTAATATGTACATAGCAAGATTTTTTCAAATAATGTTTCAATGTAATTAGCCGATAGAAACTTTATATATGGCGCTAGCATAGGACACCTTTTTATGAGTATTCAATTAACCGACTTCCAAAAAGGGCTACTCAATTCGACTGTATATATTTTTAATTTTTAACCCAGAACTTTCGACTGGGTGTACCGATTTTGGTGATTCTTTTTTTATTTATTTGAAAGCTGGTGCTTCCTGTTTGGTTCCATTTCAATTTGGTCCAGTTCTGACATTTTAATGAGGTCTGTTTTTAATATTGATTTATGTTTAGAAAATGTTTTAATGGTTCCTTTCGCATTTTTTTTTTTTTTGGGCGCTACCGTGACAAACAGCATTATTTTCCTAAACTGTTTTATTTTCGAGTGTTAATGTGTATTAATGGTGGATTATTATTTATTTATTGAGTGTTCGTTAACGTGCTCGAGTGTGGGTGTTTTGTATGTACGAGATCCGGCGGCAGAATTACTTTGGTCATCGAGTTTTTGCTTAAAACCAAATTTGTACGCATATGATTAGAAGAATATATATCAACCAGGGTGACATGATCAAAATGTGGCCGCTAGTATTTTTTATTAAATTATTGTTAATTAATTTATGGGAAAAAAAAAATTCACTTGGTTTTTAAATAAAATATCGTCCACTTCACAGCAATATATAAAAAAAACATTTTTGCACGCACGGTCATCTGACCCCAAACTAAGCAAAGCTTGTAATATGGCTGCCAGAAACTGATAACCAACACTGAAAAACCAAGGCCTCACCTCTTCGCAGCCAGGTGTAAACAGGTAAGATTTTGGTACAATTTTACGGTCATAACTGATATTTATCATTTATATATCAGATTAAAGCAATTTTTTCTTATATTGCTGTGAAGTAGCTAAATTGTATACTAGCCGTCCGCCCCGGCTTCGCACGAGTGTAAGCTCGGCCTTCGGCCTAGCTACAAAATATAATATAGCCTATGTCACCCGGGGATAGTGTAGCTTCCCAACAGTGAAAGAATTTTTCAAATCGGTTCAGTAGTTTCGGAGCCTATTCATTACAAACATACAAACATACAAAAATAGGTACAAATCTTTCCTCTTTATAATATTATAGTGTAGATTGTTGCAATTTTTTTTTCCCATAAATTAATTAACAATAATTTAGTTTAAAATACTAGCGGCCACATTTTGATTGGCACCCTGGTTGATATATATTCTCCTAATCATAAATATGCGTGAAAATTTGGTTTTAAACAAAAACTCGATGACTGAAGTAATTCTGCAGGAATTCTTAGACTAAAATGTTCACGTTGTTACCAAAACTCATCTCTACCACTTTTACTGGAGCACACTAATAAAGGCACAAAAATCATTTTTTAGTAAACTTCATCAAATGTTCAAATACAAGCAAATACAAAAATACTTGACATAGGCTAAATAGATGGGATGTAAGAAACCAAAGCTTTAAAAAAAATCGCACAGCAGAAGGTATTCGTTATTCTAGCGCCACTTTGACAGCTGTCAATCCCGTATCTCGTCTCGCGGACTTTGAGCCGTAATAGACGCGTCAACATGGTTGACGCGTCGTTCAACCAACGGGGGAGAAAGAGAAAAAATCTCTTTCTCTCCCGTTGGTCGGACGGCGGTTCGTCAGCCAAGTTCGATGCGTCTGTTACGGCTATTAGTTCGCATGTTTTAGGGCGTATTCACGTAGGTAGCAGGTTACCAGCGCTTATCGGTACTGGTCTGCTCTGATAACCGCTACATAAAGCAAGCTGGTTTTATGTTGTACAGTCAGTTTTTAGAAACTCGCCAAAATCATAAAACGCTTGGGGCCTTACTTAAAAACGTTACTCAAGTTGATCTTTGCTTTAAAATGCTCTCTCAACTTCTCGCTGACGGCAATCGTCACACGCGAAAACAAGACGGAGCGCATATTTAAGCGTATGTCAACTTGAGTAACGTTTTTAAGTAAGGCCCTTGGTCTACAAGGCAGTGTTTTAATCTAAATTTAAAACAGCTCAGAGTCAGCGCATCTGTCACTGTCTTCGGCAACCGATTGTATATCGGCCCCGTAACGTGCGTCGACTTGCTGGTATAAGCAGGGTCTGAATAAGCAATAAATGGCGGTCTACCAGCGCTGATAGGAGCAGGTCGGTACTTGTCGGTGACGTTGGGCACTTATCGGTGCTGCAGTGCAAGTACCGTTCTTTATCGAACGACAAATTCGGTAAAATGCCATAGAATCGAACATAGCGAGTACGGATCAAATGCCATTTTATCGAATTTGACGATTTAACTGTCAAATTTGTCGATCGATAAAGAACGGTACTTGCACTGCTGGTTCGCAAATAGAAGTGGCAAATTGTAGAGACTGCCTGCGCGTGACCTGCGCGGATCAGTACCGATAAGCGCGGGTAGATCGGCGCTGGTAACCTGCTTCCTACGTGATGAAAATTGATCTAAGCGGTATCATTAGTTCCCTAAAATTCCGCGGGACTAGATATGTAGGACGGACTTCAGAGGCTTCTTGAATACATTGATAACAAACCAAAAAGCAAAAAGTGTAAATAGTATAATGACTGTATAACCGACTTCCAAAAAGGAGGTTCTCAATTCGACTGTTTTTTTGTTTGTTACCTCAGTACTTTCGACTGGGTGAACCGATTTTGATGATTCTTTTTTTTTATTTGAAAGCTGGTGCGTCCCTTGTGGTCCTTCAATTTGGTCCAGTTCTGTCATTTTTATGAGGTCTTTTTTTTGTTGTTGTTATTTTTCTTGGTTTCTGCTGCGACCATCATATAAAAAACCGACTTCATCAGAACTACACCAAATGAAGCACCAGCTATCAAATACGAAAAAAGAATAATCAAAATCGGTTCACCCAGTCAAAGTTCTGAAGTAACAAACATTAGAAAGAAAAACACAGTCGAATTGAGAACCTCCTCCTTTTTGGAAGTCGGTTAACAAGATCGAAGGAGTTGATAAAGTTGACTCCGCTGTTGGTGTCTGTCTCATGTTGACGTTTTGCATTATAGACACAAGCAAAATAAACCTTTAAAATTCTCAAGCAAATCATTTTGGCATACTTTATTTTAGACAGGGTGCTAAATAGTTAAACACTGTTTTAAACTATCACGGTTGTTCACTAAAGTTATATGATTATTAACGGGATATTTACCGTGGTAAGGTTGTAGGAGCTCCCGATATTTCGGCGCAGTTACATGCACCATGTTCACGGGAAGACTGAAGAATGCATGGTTGGTGAAAAATTTCAAAATTAGGCGAAGACAAAACGATCTACCTTCTTTCTTAGTCTTTTGCTACGGTTATCACTGGAACTCGAACTCGAACCTAAGTCTCGACAGAACACACTCACTGTATCACTGCGTATAGTATCGCGTAAATAATCATATATCTTTGCTAAATTGTTGTTTTGCTCTTTAGACATAACGTTTAAGCATTTTGATTTGTTGACGGTTTGATTTGTTGTCAAAGTGATCAAGAAGCTTTCAGATGCCTCTCGTGAACGTGAAGGAAATCTTATAAGTAGGTATTATTGCAAGAATAAATCGGGTTATCATGTGTTGTTGCAAATAAATCCGAATGTCTCAGGTCGCGCGACTTCTATTTGGTTGACCGCACGCGAATTTCCACCTTAAACACCTGACTGATTCATACGATCATTTCGATAGCGGAAGGAAACACGCTTGCCTTTGTTTGATTTTTAAATTAGGGTGGAAAGAGATGCTGGTCGAGATGCATCGCAAGACATCTCATACAAGCTTCGATCAGAAAAATACAAAGATGCCACAATGACGCGCTAATCGCGGCAATACTCAATCTGGCTGGACTCAATACGCAGCCAGAATGAGTTCACAGTCACGCGATAGTTGCACAAGCCGTAACAGACACGTCAACATGGCTGACGAACCACCATCTGACCAACGGGAGAGAAAGAGAAAATTGTCTCTTTCTCTCGGGAGAGAAGTTCCCACTTGCGATTCAGACATAATCGCCGTCTCGCTCGCTCAACGACGGTTCACAAGTTTTGACGCTGTTGTGCAAATCGAACAGACATTAGAGAACTGAGCCGTAAATGTATAAATATACGGTTGGTTTTGGTAAAATAGTTTTGTTTCCATATAAATTGTATACAGCTATGTTTATATATGAAACTGCGGACGTTTATTGCCTACAATTTTCTACGCGTTGTGACTTCTATGTATAATTTTTCGAAGCATACAAGACTATACGAACGTTCATCACATTCACGTTTGTTTGATAAACATTTCGTGTGTCTATAGACTGTGCTTTCCGCTGCTGCCTACGCCAATTTTCCAGTCGGCGTTGGGCTTAAGACGCTCTTTTCCGACTTTTAGTAATCATGGTCATTCTAGATTAAGTGTGCATACCTCCATGGTTAGCTTAAAATTATAAAAATGGTGTCATAGAAAAATTGAATGTTTTATCTAGGAAACCCATGAGACGGAAACACGATTAAGCACATTTCGCTGGATAGAAAAAATATATCAAAATAGCACTGATTTGCGCTTTTATCTCTGTTTTTTTGGATTCATTCAATTACCTATTTATTAAATTATGTCTGCGATATCTTGATATATAGATTTCATAATTATTAAGGAAACCGGTGAGGTACATTTTACATTACCCCAAACCAAAAAAATAGAAGTAGCGAAACGCACGACTGTGTGTAAGAGCCATGATTTTGCTCCGCTAAATGTGACTTTAATACAATAAACCAAGGATTATGGTCATCTATAGTAATAAGCGTTGCTTAAAAGTGGGAATATCTCGCCTTAAGACTCTTTTGTTGGTATGTGATCGTTGGATATTAATATATTTATTTATAATTTTACAAGCCTACATTGTGTGAAGATGTAATTATTTTTCCGTATTCCATGAAAATATTTTGATTTTGACTGTACTATACTGGGTTCAAAAATATTTTTGCTCTGACAGCTGCAATAGGTAGTAAAAACTTGAATTGAACAGTAAACATTTAACATTGTTTTGTTTTTTTTTTGCCACAAATAAATTATATCTATGTAAATTTGTGATCACTTATGAGGTTTTTGGATGTACACTTTTTAATTACAACGGAATGGAAAAGGTTATGCCTTTGGGTTGAGTTTGAAATTTTTCTCTAAAACGGCTGGACCGATTTGAATCTATTTTTTTTTTTGAAGGCCGGTTTCATTGCCGCTTTAACCATGTTTGATCGAGAAATGTTAGTTTTTTTTAATCTGTTGTTTACATCGGTCAAAATACAAAGATGCCACAATGACGCGCTAATCGCGGCAATACTCAATCTGGCTGGACTCAATACGCAGCCAGAATGGATCCACAGTCACGCGATAGTTGCACAAGTTGTAACACACGTCAGCTTGGCTGAAGAACCACCGTCTGACCAACGGGAGAGAAAGAGAAAATTGTCTCTTTCTCTCGGTAGAGAAGTTCCCACTTGCGATTCGGACATAATCGCCGTCTCGCTCGCTCAACGACGGTTCACGAGTTTTGACGATGTTGTGCAAATCGAACAGACATTAGAGAACTGAGCCGTAAATGTATAGAAATACGGTTGGTTTTGGTAAAATCGTTTTGTTAGGATATAAATTGCATACAGCTATGTTTATATATGAAACTGCGGACGTTTATTGACTATAATTTTCTACGCGTTGTGACTTCTATGTATAATTTTTCGAAGGTTGTTTATCACAATAGTTAAAGCTGACTATGTACAGTTAATATAGCTATGAGCCTTTTAAGAGATAGTTTTTTACTTATTTAAATGACAACTCAAAAAGTTCTATTAGGGAGCGTTCAAGTATTAATTAACGAATTTGGGGGGGGGGGGGGGTGTGTCTTGCAAAACGTTACTATGCGTTACAGGGGTGGGAGGGGGTGTTTGAACTACGCGTTATGTAACTTATTTTTTTTACCATTCAGAACGGTCGCGTAAAGAGATTCTCTTGCGCATTTCTTACATAACAAAGGTATTTTAGCGACTTTTCGGTACTTGACGCCGCATAATTGTGACTTTTTAGATAAAAATGGTCACTTGGTGGTTACGTAACGTTTTACTAGGGGTGAGGGGGGGGGGGTACAGAAAAACGTTACGGCGCGTTACACGGGGGGGAGGGGGGGGATCAAATTCTCAAAAAAATGCGTTACGTAATACTTGAACGCTCCCTAACCGGTACGAAACAGTCTTTGTATGTGGAGAAATATAAGAATTACTATATAGTTTTATTAGCTGCGTACCGCGGTTACACCCGCTATTTCAACGGAATAGCTAATTTTTCCGGATAAAAATGTATGCAATACATACATAATTTCTATAGTACAAGCTACCTTCATACATAAATTTATTTAAGGTGAAACGTTTCACTTTGGCGGGAAATTCAAATTTCAAACAGTTTTTTTGTCCTTGTAGCTAGGCCGGGTAATTATTGTGAAATGACATAGTGTTCGCGAAAATTGTTGGTCGTTCTTTACATTATCATGTACAGCTATTAATCAGTTACTCACCATATTACTTACATTTGTCAATAAACCGTTTGAAACAGCATAAATTTGTTTATTGACAAATGTATGTAATAATGTGCATCGGAGATAAATAACTTTACGCGAGTTTGTAAAGAATAATAATCAATTTTCGCGAACATCATTATCGTTTTCAATAATTACTCGGCCTAGCTACAAGAACAAAAAAAAACTGTTTGAAATTTGAATTTCCCGCCAAAGTGAAACGTTTCACCTTAACGAAAAAAATATTATGAACATTTGAAAAGCCTCCTAAAAATGTCAAAATATTTAAAAAAACAGTCGCGATTTATTCATGGTTTTTATTCTATTGCCAATTCTATTTACAATAATTACTCGGCCTAGCTACAAGAAAAAAAAAAACTGTTTGAAATTTGAATTTCCCGCCAAACGTGAAACGTATCACCTTAAATAAGTTAGTGTAGCTTTTAAATAGTTGAATACTAACAAACTTACACACAATCTTTCGCATTTATAATTTTAGTGTGATTTGTTTTTATATTCATAATTTTTTCAGTGTTATTTCAGCTGTCATAGCTAAAACAACTTGGACCAGTACAGTCCGGTGTTGAGTTGATACAATGTGCGGTGACCTTTACGTTCATTGTAATATAAATATTGTACACATGGCTTTAGATGAATTTAGTATTTTTTTTAAAACATTTTAGTATAACAGCTAGATTGTATTGTAGAAAAAAAAATGAAATAGAATTGCGAATAATGTAAAAAGTGAATTAATATTAGGTACTAATTATATTGTAATTATAAAAATAGTGTAATTTTATGAATTTAGGTAGTTTTGTACGATGGGATGCGTTTTTTTGCTTGTGTAATATATGTGCTTTTTTAGAATATTTTTATTTTATTTATTGTTTCCCTTATTTTTAACCGATTTCAAAAAAGTTAAGCGGAAGTTCTGTTCCACTGTTTTTTTAAGACTCTTTTCCGACTTTTATTTAAAAATGGTGTCATAGAAAAACTGAATGTTTTATCTAGGAAACCCATGAGACCGAAACACGATTAAGCACATTTCGCTCGGTAGAAAAAAATTATCAAAGTAGCACTGAATTGCGCTTTTATCTCTGTTTTTTTGGATTCATTCAATTAGCCCACCCACCAGGGGGCGCTTGGTGGGGCAAATGGGAACTACCCGCCGAGTTCCCTATTATGTTTACCGCATCTAATTCGTAGGTAAAATGTACGTATGTAAATTCAAATGCCGTGCCCACAACATAAAAGTAAGTAGGTACCTAATACTCAAATAGAAATATAGGTAGTCATTTGTAGAAAGTAGTCTTCAAGATTTATTCTTTAGAGATTTTTAGGGATACGACTAAAAACATGGGTCATTTTGGACCCAGAATCGTTTATTTAAAAAGTGGTTGGCGGATAAAAACTTTTTATAAATAGTACCTTTTTTATCAATGCTCCATAGAGCCTCTCTTTCTTTTTCGCTTATTACTGGGCAGGCTAACGCTGAAAGTAAAATAATCTAGGATCTCCTTGTTTTTTTTATGATGTGACTTTTCGCTGTTGGCCTTGCGGCCTCTACAGCTTGACCGGACTAGTTGTTGAACGCAGAACGCGTTGGGCAAACATGATTTAGATTTATGGGCGACGAGTGCAAGGGCACCTCGGAGATACAGCGCAAGGGCCTCGGAGGTACAAGGATCTCCTTGTGGCACATCTGCTGTTTATATACCTGTCATGCGGTGTCAAAAACAATAGACATCAATTCTGAGTGAAAGTCGCCATTTTGAGCAATCAACGTCGCATATCGCGTGACCTTGTTTTTAACACGCTTTTATTAGCTCGGTATGTATCTATGTAACGGAATCTTTGAACGTGATTTTCAACCCTTTCAAAACGTCGGATTGATTTGTAACTTTGCACACTTATCAAGGACCGATGACACTGCAATAATTTAAATAGTTTGTCCCATTATCCTTACCAGTATCTTCAGGATTAACGATTTTAAAGCGTGTTTTTTTTTATTTTTTTTTACTGCGAGACTCATTTTTTTGTACAAAATGTAGACACAGATCTAGGATGAAAAAAATGCGAGGTTTGTGAATGTAGAACTTAATTAAATTATTTCAGTAAAAGGTACTTATGCTATGCTATGCTACGGTTACTGGCAGTTGCCGACTCCGTTCTGTTAAGATTATTTTAAAGTTGCAACTTGGCGTTTAACATTCACCTGCATTCACCCAACTTTGACCCACTAAAGCTAGAAAAGTATTCCAATTTTTTGCATATCCTACTTTGAAACTAAAATTAAATTAAAAAAAATGCAAAATAAATCTTTAATTTTTTGTTTGTTTTTAGTATTCCGAATGTTCATATTATGTTAAACTTATTGGATGACAAAAAATTTATACTTTTCAAGTTTTCACAGATTAAAAACGTGTTTAAAGTAAGCACCAAGCCCATATTATGAAAAAAGAAATGCAATAACAAAAATTGAAAGTATAGGTTGTACTTACCTACTTTTACGTGTAAGTGTGTAAAAAATAAAATTTCTTAATATATGTCTATTGTACAAAAAATTGTTTTTATTAATTCCAAATACCAACAAATTAATAGAAAATTGAGTATTTTTTAGGGTTCCGTACCCAAAGGGTAAAACGGGACCCTATTACTAAGGCTCCGCTGTCCATCTGTCCTGTCCGTCTGTCACCAAGCTGTATCTCATGAACCGTGATAGTTAGACAGTTGAAATTTTCACAGATGATGTATTTCTGTTGCCGCTATAACAACAAATACAAAAAACTGTTTTTTTATGATACTGATGATTTTATGACGAGACGAGCGAAGTCGCTCGCCTGATGGCTCTTCACGCTTGCCCATAACAGCTCAACGCCACTCAGAATTTTGAACTTCAACAGTTCAAAACCCTGGATGGCAATGCACTGCGCTCGTCACCCCGAGATATAAGATGTCCAATCTCTGTGTGCCCTGTAATTTCACTGGAAACATTGCCCTTCAATCCGGAAGACAGCAGTGTTTGCACACTACTGCTTGGCGGTTGAATAACAGGCAAATCTTTTTTTTGGCATATGTAACAATGTAGGTTCTTACATAATAATTACGTAAAAGCAAGTTTCTGAAGGTCAATAAGACTAAATATTAAGGCCATATTATCCTGCTTCAAGTCGAAAAAAATACATTTTTTTCCTCGTGTCTTTTGCATGACAAAAACTAGGTATAAAGGTTACAAGAACAACTTAAAACAGGTAGCCAAACGAGGTAATCAAAAAAAACTCTGGAAACTGCCATTTTCGTTCAGGAAACACGACAGTGGCGCTTCCACTCATATACACATATATGTTGGTTAAAATAGCTAACTAATGACTTTTGTTATTGCAGCTTATATATTTTATTTTCCTTATATAAACCGGCCAAGTGCGAGTCGGGCTCGTGCACTGGGGGTTCCGTAGCACCACAAAAAACAATATTTTTTAATTTAAAAAACCTACTTCAAAATTAGTAAAAAATGCTATTTCGATTCGGCGAAAGAAATGATAAGTTCGACCATTTAACCGAATACAGAAATTTGTTACCGACTCACACTTGGCCATTATTTTTTATTCGTTGTTATACTTTAGAGTGTGTACTATAATCATGCCAAGTTTGACGCTTGTATGTATATATTAGAGCAATTACAAAAACACGTAAAAAAAATACGTTTGTTGTATGGAGAAATCCAACCTTACTTTTTTATTATTTCTTAGTTAATCCGCCGTAACATTACCTACATATCCTGTGAAAATTTCAATTCAAAGTTACAGCCGTCAGGCAGCCAACGGTGGCTTAGTAATAGGCCACCGGAGTTCAAGTTCCAGTGATAACCGTAGCAAAAGACTAAGAAAGAGGGTAGATCGTTTTGTCTGTACCAAACTTTGAACTTTTTCACCAACTACCCGCATTCTTCAGTCTTCCCGTGAACATGGTGCATGTAACTGCGCCGAAATATCGGGAGCTCCTTCCACAACCTTACCACGTTAAATATCCCGTAAATAATCATATAACTTTAGTAATAGGGTTTTTTCCGTGTTTATTCTTTGGGTACGGAACCCTAAAATCGTATGCAAAAGAAGGAATAATAGTATAATGTTATTTTGTTGATTTTACACCAATCTATGACCTCACGTGAACAAGACGTTCGTTTTGTTTTATAAAATACGTAATAACATAAATATTTCTATTAATTACATAGAGAAAATGTTTGTGAGTGTTTTACTTATGTTTGGTAAGTTTAACTTAGATTTTTAACCTGTAAATATATACCTTACGATAAGTTTCTTAACTCCTCACCTTATAATAGGTAAGTATAAAGAAGGACTGGGTTACGAGGGAAGTTTGTATTACGGTGAAATGGGTGTTATAAGCGATTCAGTTTAGATGATTGCGCGTCCGCAAACCGTATCTCGGCGCGTTAAGGTTCGCTTTCTTGTGATTTTGCAAAATGCAATATTTTAAGCCCGCGAGTAAGAGTTAGAGTAAGGCGTAAAGTCCCAGGACGCCAAAAATCCGTTCTCATTGCTTTTTTCGTCAAAAAATGTGAGAGGGTTAAATTACTGAAAGTCCTCGGTGAATCCTACTCGGAATCGGTCCTACTTATATATGATAATGCAAAAAAAATGATTAAAGATTAGGTAAATACGTACAATAAGTAAATTATTTGCTTCTAATCCTGAAAATATTGAATTTATTTTCTAGCGGTAATCGGTTTTGGCGCCGCGAACGCTGATGGAACTGATTTGGGTAAGTACCTATTTTACGCTATTAGTCGTAGGAGTAGGACCCGACTGGGGGACTTGATTTTGTTGATCAGTGGCCTTAGTACGAGAACTTGCGAAAAAGTTATCGTTACGTAAACGATAGCAAATGTATGAAAATATTCAGTTTCCTTTCACGTCCGATAGAGGCACTGTTCAATTTTTCTTACATTTTGCTATCGTTTACGTAACGATAACTTTTTCGCAAGTGCTCGTACTAAGGCCACTTATTGTGCAATGCCATAACAAAGATGGCAAATTCACAACAAACTCGGAATGGCTCTGTAAGGCAACAGTCAAGTTCTTTTTTTTTCGAGGGGGTAATCTTCCAAAGATACTCGTCTGCAGGTTATATGGGGTTCATCATCGTCATCACCCTGAAGACGTCCACTGTTGAACCTAGGCCTCCCCCTTTAACCTGCACAAGTTCACTCTGAACGACAGCCTGCCAACTGCCATCTACTCTCCCAATGTCATCGGTGACGGCAATGATGTCGGTATATGAGTGTACCCACTAAAAACCCCCGGTGACTGCCTTAGTGCTTGACCAGAGGGCTCCGGGATCTCCAGAGGCACGCACCGGAGCCCTCAGCACCGCGCTACGGCCCCTCCCGAGACAACTGCGTGTTGTCTCAGCCCCTGTACTCGCGACAACGTTGGTCACACAACGTACTCTCCCTGGGCTCGCTTAAGTGGATGGTCAGAGCCCCAACTTTGACCATCGCGAGCCCGGAGGTCCCCTTTTAGTAGCTTCTTACTGATAGAGGAAAATGGTGCAATATTGTATTGCCTGGGCGCGAGCAGTGGCGTAGCTAGGTAACCAAAGGCCCTGGTGCAAAAAAATGGGGCCCTAGGTACCTAAACTGGGTTAGGATTTATCAAGTAAAAATATAAATAATTTAAAGGTACAAAGCTACTTTATCATCAGTTCTTTATTGTCCTCAAAGCTTCTTACTACATGTATGTGTATGATGGGCAAAAATTCTGCAAGTTCTGTGGCCCTAGTACGAGCACTTGCGAAAAAGTATTCGTTCCGTAAACGATAGCAAAATATATGAAAAATTTAACAGCGCCTCTATCGGACGTAAAGGGAAACTGAGTTTTTCATACATTTGCTGTCGTTTACGGAACGAATACTTTTTCGCAAGTTCTCGTACTAGCCCCACTGGGCCCAAGAGCCCCCTGAACTTGGGGGGCCTCGGTGCACGGCACCGCCTAGCCCTCCGATAGATACGCCACTGGGCGCGAGAATTTATGAAGATTGGTTTATTTCGGTAAGTTCATATTTATCTTGTTGATTTTTTTGAAGTGAAAACTTCTTTAGGCGCGTTGAGCAGTTCAGTTCAGAGGCCTTACCCCTAGCTCCACTTTTGCGAGCCAACTTTTAGTAGGTACTCTAGGTACCTGATAGGTACCTAAAATTAACCAAAACATTTAAGCTGCATCGTTTAAAAGCGTCTAATTTGAATGAACGAAAATCCGTTTTACTATGCGAGTGTGCGTGAAAATAACAAAGATTGGCGGCTATCAAATAACTACCGCTTATCGTAGTTGATGGTACAGTTTAGACAAATAACACCTATGCGGGTCAACTTTTCGAGCTAGGGGTAAGGCCCCTGTTCATTTATTTCTTCAAATGGGTACATTAGTGTATACTTATGAACGTCAACAACAAATACAACTTGCACTTGCAACAAGCACTTGATGGGTGAACATTAGGGAAAGTGCGCCCGCTGAATCAATGCGTCTAACAGTTGGCATAAAATTGTAAAACGCTGTACAAAACAGCAAATCTTTTTGAACTTAAGCTAATTTACAATATGAGAGAAAATGTTTTCATAATAAAAAAAAAATAAGTAAAAACTTCTTTGGGCGCGTTGAACGTTGTTGGGTGAACAAAAATCATGGAAATTGCGTCATCGTCATGTACCGTATATTTTAAAACAGCGCCATCTCTTGTAGAATAGGTGAATTACTACTGAAGTTTTCACTTCTGACGTGCAGTCCTATGACTGATGTGTTGTTTTTTAGATTGCGGCATTATCGCACCCCAAGGCGAGCAGCTAAAGAGGTCAGTTGCAACAGCAAGGGCCGGGGAAGTACCGTGGCATGTCGCAACTTATACGAAAAAGTTCACGCCGTACAGGCAAATCTGCGCGGGAACTCTAGTCAGTGCAACTACAGTCATATCTGGTAAGGTCCGCAATTCTCAAGATAAATACCATAGCCCTTATTCCTCGCGGGCAAACACGCTCGTAACGCGAAGCGTTAAGTAACCTTGAAATGTTGGCCTTTATTTCCTAAGGAATAGCGGCCAAAAATAAATTGATTTTAATGATTTATTTTTTGTTTGGTAGGCCTCAAAAGATCCCATCTAAATTTCATCAAAATTGGTGTAGTAGTTTGGTTTTTAGGGTTCCTTACCCTAAGGGTAAAATGGGACCCTATTACTAAGACTCCGCTGGCCGTCTGTCTGTCTGTCCGTCTGTCACCAGGCTGTATCTCTTGAACCGTGATAGACAGTTGAAATTTTCACAGATGATGTATTTTTGTTGCCGCTATAACCATAAATACTAAAAAACAGAATAAAATAAATATTTAAGGGAGCTCCCATACACCAAACGTAATTTTTTTGCTAGTTTTCGCTCGATATTGATAACGGCAACCGGTAGACGCTTGAAATATTCACAGAATATTTAGTTGTATATTCACATTAAAAATAAATAATTAAATGAAAATAAAATTAATATTTAAGGGGGGCTTCCATTAAACAAACGTAATTTTTTTTGGCCGTTTTTATAGATAATGTTACGGAACCCTTCGTGCGCGAGTCCGACTCTCACTTGGCCGGTTATAACTGAAAAAAATATGTCATCCAAGTAAACGTACTGGGTATTTACTCATTTTGAAGTCGGGTTTTTAATTGATAATTATCTCAAACATTATTGACAATACCTCAACCATTTTACATTTGCTATGAATGTCTATTATTTTTCATGATGATTTCAAAATCACACTTTTTTGCAGTGGCGCACTGTTACTGGGATTCTGCCAACAACGTCGTGCAACCACCTACTCAGTACGCAATAGCAGTCGGCAAACTGTACAAATCGTGGTCCAACGCGGCAGACACTCATGCGCAGCAATCAGACGTAAGCAAACCTTTAGGTACTTCAGGCACGAATCCACCGTTGTGGGCACGATGGGCATGCCCATAACCCTACTACGTGACTTGTGACGCCCCACAGCTTTACCCGCGTGAAACTACGATACACGGTACAAAATATTGGTCAGGCCGTCATAATATTTTTTTAAAAACATATACCTTGTACGAATGCACTAGGTATATCGATCATGCACGAGCAAGGTTCATAAGCTGACTCACACTTGCTCGATTTTCGGGTGGTTGTGACCACAACTTTTTTAGAGGGCTGGATCCGCGTCTGAGGTACTTGACTACCTCTTGTATATTTATGTAGGGCCTGTGAGTCCCACTACATCACAGAATTGTTATTAATATAATATAAACAAATTAATGAAGCGCACCGACATTCAACAGTCATTCGCTGGCGCTCAAATAAAGCGCACGTACTCAATCCATCTACCGGAGAAACAATTCACCCATTCACCAATTTAGGGCCCGATAAATCCTAAATTGGTGACACCGACGAACAATACACACCAATCCATTACGTCGGAGTTTTCACATCCAACACAAAAATTATCCTAAATTGGTGACTCCGACATACCTAACAATACAACCAATAAACTATTGAGTGCGTTTCAAACATCCGCGATGACCACACCAATCACCAACGTCGAGGAACAACACGGACTGCTCACGGACCAAAGCGCACCAGGCGCACCAACACCGCAGCAGCCCAGCCGCATCACAGCAGAACTCGCACCAAACGCCGTCACCATTCAGACGCGCATCAGCGACTTCTGGGCCACACGACCTCGACTCTGGTTCCACCAGTTTGAAGCG